>CM062932.1:39532885-40732885 GCA_031878705.1 Tapirus indicus | reverse complement strand
AAGGTGGTAAGACTGAACTCAGACACCACGAGCCACAGTTCTCTTGCTTTGGGAGAACCTTCATTTCCAGGTTTGTTTGTAATCAGAGAACTGAGCACTTAGACCTCAGCAATCTCCCTACCCAGTAGATGGGAAGAGAAGATCCATAATTCCAGCAAAAAGGGGGGACCCAAAGGGAGTGCTCCCACATGAGGCTGTATTCTTATGCTGCATGCTTTTCCAGCTCCTGTTAGTACGCTGGGCTTCAAAATTCTCACTGAATTGTATTGTTTCTGTTACTGTTTAATTGATTTTGAATGCAGGCTCAAGAACCTGTGGAGTTGCCTGGTGACCTCATGGTCTTCCTTGGTTTACTTTATACAGATTTTGTAGTGGATGCTACCCGGAAAGGAAACAAAATTCGATTTGCAAACCATTCAGTGAACCCCAACTGTTATGCCAAAGGTGAGTTACCAATGACCTGGGAAGTGGGGCAGGAGATGGATGCTTCATTTACTATGATTTCTATCCATTATTCAACTTTTTTCATAGCTGAGTTATTTTTTGTCCAAAAGTAATCATGGCTAATGTCTGGTATCATTTTGAGCCTCTCTCACTCTCAGTTTTCTAATTTGCTTTTTTCACTGAATACATTATAAACATTTTCTCACAAACCTGAGTCTTATAAAGATAATTCTTCCCCACGTCAGTAGCCAGAATAACAAATCCAAAAGCATAGAGGCAACTACCTTCACTGACTACTTTCTAATTCCACTTCATTTATGTTTTCACTGGGAATTTGGAGAAAATGAGCCCAGAATCGCGACTGATTGTTGACTTGAGTTGAACCTAGCCTTGGGTTTATCCTATTTGCAGTGGTCATGGTGAATGGGGATCATCGGATTGGGATCTTTGCCAAGAGGGCAATTCAAGCTGGTGAAGAGCTCTTCTTTGATTACAGGTGAGGCAGCCAGGAATGGTCTTTGGGAGGTGGCCCTAGAAGCAGAAGGGGTGGCTGTTGGAATGGATTTGAGGACTTAAGGTGGTGGTCAAGGCTGTTTCTTTGTTTTGATCTCTGGTGCTTGCCTCAGAAGTGGGAGTGGGAGGGAAAGTGAAATAGGAGGGGACTCGATCTTTTCAATCCCAAAAGCTTTGATAGTAACCTGGTTCCTCCTCTTGCTCTGGGACAGGTACAGCCAAGCTGATGCCCTCAAGTACGTGGGGATCGAGAGGGAGACCGATGTACTTTAGCCCTCCTGGGCCCCATGCCAGTGCTTATGGTAGCGGCACTGTCTTTGCTTTCATGCACACACCACTGCTGCTCCAGTTTCCTGCACTATGTGTCTCTCACACCGAGAAACCCCCCACCCACTCCCTCTGTAGTAAGGCCTCAGCTGTGTCCAGTGGCGACAAAACTCTCTCAGCGAGAGGGGAGACAGAGGTAGCTAGGGCTTGGGCTCCCAAGAGAAAGAGTTGCAGAAGTGAGAGACTGCATCTCAGGCCTCAGAGGAAGAAAGCACAGGCTGGGGATGGGTGACTTGTGCTTATTTCTTGTCAGCTACCCAGGCCGTGGGGCTCAGGAATCAACTTGGGCAGTTCCTAACAAGCATTATCCTGTAAATCTAACTTTCCAAATCAAGGGTTCTTATGTAATTGGGTTGCCAGCATATTTCTCTATGGTCCTAAGACCTGGAGAAGACAGTCTAAGTGAAGTTTGGTATCTGGAGCTTACGAGTGGTCAAGGTTAAAGTCAAGCCTGGTGGATAGCACAGACTGAATTCAGAGGGGAGATGGGCCACCTTACTACCTCTTCCCTCCTGGCAGGGTTCAAACTGAAAGAGTGCGGGTTCAAAGTATAGATATTCAATGCTAGGAGAAGGAAAGCTAAGTGCCATCTTTCTACAGACAGAGAGTGAGAACCAGCCTGACAACAGTAGTTAAACTGCTGAGCTTGGGGCCCAGCAGGCTTTGAGAATCCTTCTCTGTATACTCTAGAGATGGATGGATAAGTTTTCAATTCCTGGGAGCAGGTGCCAGTGCCCCGTCTGCTCCTTCCAGAGTTCTGGCTTAGTGACGGCAGGCCGGCATCATGCTGCTACCGAAGAAGCATTGGGGGTGTGCTGAGCTCGGTCTCAGTGCTCTGGTTCCCTGGATGTGGAGTTGTTTTCAGGCCTTTCATCCTCCTTAGAGTCCAGGCCCACGGGGCCACTGCTATGTATCTCTTCCAGGTAGATGGGTGCAGGCCTGGACTAGAGAGGGGGAAGGTTGCTGGTGTGATGTACTTCCTGTCTGTAGTATCTGCTGTTGGGAAGGGTAAGCTGACAGTATGTGTTTGGAGATGGGTGAGGGGCTCTCAAATTGCACGTGTTTAGGATGGCATCACCTGTGCAGTGCAGACGGTCAGAGGGTGTTTGAAGTGTCGAGAAGCAGCAGGCTGACCCCTGTGCCAATCTGTGGTGCCACTGTCTCTGGGATTCATATGGAGCAAAGCACTTTATTTTTTTTTAGGTCTGTAGATTGAGGTGTAGTTTGAGCCAAGGTCTCTGGGGTCTCTTCCCACATCCCATTCCTGAGGAATGGGGAAGGAGGAGATGGAAGATTCTCTTCCAGTTCTGTCTCATTTCCTGGTGGAGGCAGGAGGAGCTGCCTTGACACACAAGAACTGCATGAGAATGCGGCCAGCTGTAAGAGCTGCCCCTGTGTCTCTGGCTGGTGGGCTGAGCTGGCAGGGAATAAGGAACACTGTGATGGATGAAAAGGACATGGGCAGGTACAGACTGGCCTGGAGAGTATTAGAATAGGAGCAGACTTCTCCCTTCTCTCTGGGGAATCAGAGCCTCTCTTCCCCAGTCTGTGCTGACCATTCCCTTCCTCCAACCCCACTGGCTGTCCCTTGAAGCAAGGAGTGGGGTTCCCCCTGGCCAAGCTGTCAGCTAGGGATTTTTATGGGACATGCACACACACACTCACATACTCTCACTTGCCACACTTGTGGCACACATGCACTCAGCACTGAGCACCTGCCCAGCTAGCTCCTGACAGAGCCCCTTCCCACCTGACTGGGCCAGCCCCCACCATGATTCTGAAATCCACATCTGCTGTGATTTGTGTTCATTGTGTGTTAGAGACACCCTCTAGCTGGACTGTGGGCTCTGAATTGCTCATAGGGAAAAAACAGAGGCAGATGAAGAAGGAGGAGTTAGGTCTGTCTGAAATGCCAGGGGCTGGCCATGAGGAATAGGTGGAAAAAAATTTTCATCCAGCTTTTGAGGGGCTAGACTGACCCCACCTTCCCTCAGTGTGCAGAATCACTGTGGTCGGTCCCCTCCTTCCCCAGTTTCAGACCACTAATACTCCTGTTCCTACAGCATTCCCATCCTTTTTCCCTGCTGTTGCCCACCTTCAATGACGGGTCTTTACCCCTCCCCCCCAGACATGTAATGATGGATGAGGCAAGGTGGTGGGGACCGGGGGGAGGCTGGTATATGTGCGGCTTTATTGCCAGTGAATTTCACGCACTTTAAAGTCCTGTGGCTTGTGACCTCTTATCTGAATAAAGTGGTAGAGTCCATTTTGGCAAGTTGTGTACCGTGTGCTTTGGGGCTGGGAGGATCCGGGGATGGTTGTACAGGGGAAGCTCAGGCTGAAGCTTTAGCATTCTGATCCCCACTTGTCCACTGAGATCTGGGGCTGGGGGAGGTGAAAGGGTCGGCAAGAGCCAGTCCTGCTCCTGGTAAGTGATGCAAGAATTCTGAGGGCTCCCTGTAGAAATTCCCAAGCCTTCCAATTAGTTCCCTTAAAATCATCCCAGTTATCCCCTAACCACGACGCCAGCTACCACACACAGACTGGGGCTCTGCCTCTCTGCTTTATTAGAACAGCTCTGAGTCTGAGAGCACAGCTTCAGAGTGGAGGCTGCATCAGGCTGGGTGAATGACCAGCAGACCTCATGAGTCTTCCAACACAGGAGAAGCAAACTACAGACCATGGGCACAGCACAGAACAGGACAGTCGACTGATTTTTTTCTTTTATATATAAACTGATAATTAAAAAATTAGAGTAATATATAGAGTTTCTCTAGAGAGAGACTTTGCAACAAAAAATATATATAAAGAATATGACCTCCTGGGCAAATGAAGCAGCATCTCTGAGCGGAGGAAAGAGGGCTCCTCATGCATTGGAGAGGGGGCCAAGCCTTTGGACAGGCACCAAGGCTATTGCATATCTTGGAAGAGGGAGGAAGAGTAGAGGGCTGGCTAGTCAGTGTGTCTGCATTACTCTCTCTACATTGCAAGTTTTTTATGGCTTTGGCTAAAGCACATGAAGCAGCGGAGGTACTGAGGTGCTAAACTGAGGCCTCTCAGTCTCTGTAAAAAAACAAAAAAGGGGGGTGGGGGAGAGCAGTGAAGCTCTCCCTAACCCCCAACTGAGTGGAAGCAGATGGAAGACATTCTGCAGGGCAGGGGGGAGGTTGGGGGATATGATTTAGCAGCCTCCTCCCCCCATACCCTGTGCATCCCTGCAATCCCACACATCTGTCCCTACTGAGATTGAATATTTGAAGGGAGGCGGTTAATCTCCCTGCACTCTATTGTTAATCCCTGGCAGCAGCTGGGACAGGGATGGCAGGAAAGGCCTCTCTCAACCCCATGAGGCTTCTCCTTTGGCGCAGGCAAACAAGCAGGAGCCTGGGGAAACGGGGATGGGCAGGGCATTGGTTTAGGCAGTGAGGCTCAGCCACTCCCTTTGGTCCCATCTGTAGCTCTGCCCACCAAACTTGGCAGGAAGGGCGTCCTCTGGATGAGCAGAACCAGCTAAGAGGAGCCAAATGTCCCTGACAGGGTAGGGGAGAGGAAGGAATTAGGGAATTCAGAGGAGATGGGGTTGGTCCTTGAAGCCCTTCTGATTCATTCAGACCTGGACTCCTCCAGGATCTGGGGTAGGTTTTGGTCCCGGGGGCCAGGGGCTGGAGCTGGGGCTGGGGCTGGGGCTGGAACTTGGGTGGAAGCTGGTGTAGGGGCTGGGGCCTGGGCAGGGACTGAAGTAGGTAGGGGAGGTTTGCTGCCAGGGTGATAATCGTGGGTAGCCTTGGGCTCATTGGTGTGGTAGGAGCCCTTGTAGCGATGATTTTGCAGATAGAAGAGCACCAACATTCCCACCAGCCCCAGCAGCAGGAAGGCCACCAAAACTGAAAGGGAAAAAGGAACAATTCAGGGAAGATCTTTGGGGTTTCGCCTATATACAGACACACGTGTATGCTTTTGGCCACGTATGCACGACAGTGTCAGCTGTACGACCACATCAGGCTGTTCCTAGTGTCTGGTAGGTCTGAATTCCTGGCTTATTCCCTGTCATCTTCTATTTCTAATTGTCTCTTTCCACATCCCTGGTGATTACCTCAATTTCTCATCTCTGTGTTACTGCAAGCCCATTTCCTCATCCCTTAGCTATAGCCCCATTTTAATATTTCATTTCAATTAAAAGTCTATAGTATCCTCAAACATTTAAAAATCTCCAGGCCAATTATATACTACCTTCAGCTAGCCTATCTCATCCTTCTTTGCACCACCATGTACCTAGTGCCCTCGCTACCCCTCAGCCCTGGGGATGTGGGGCAGGGAGGGGATGCTGACAGTCAGAGGGTAGAATTGGGAGGTTAGGTTAGTGACCGTGCTACTCACAGCCTAAAAGTATGGCAACCCATCCATCATCATGGTAGTATGGGAAATCTGAAGAGGAGAAAGCAGCAGTTAGGAGAAGCCTTCTCTGTGTTAAGAATCATTTCCCTTCCCTGTTTTCCCTCCCTTCCCTCCGTCTTCTGTGTCCCAGGGATGTACCTGGAGGCAGATACCAGGGATCCAGCTCAGGGGGCACCTCTGAGAAAAGACGTGGCATGGCTCCACAGTTAGATTCAGACAGTTCTCCCTGAACTCGAAGGGCCTCAGCTAGCTCAGCGGTCATGGGTCGAGGGGTTCGGAAGTGGGTCTTGAGGGGAGCAACATTGTTGAATCGAACACCGGACAGGCAGCCCGAGAAACCTGGTGTGTTGTAGCGCTGGATCTCTGGGTCAATTACTCCCGTCTCTGAGGGAGAGGCAGGCCCAGAAAGAAAGGGGCTTGGACCACCAATAGCCCTGCCCCTCTCACCATCCATAGGTTTCCCACTCGTCTTTATCACCACCTTCACTGCCATTCCTAGGTCCTTCACTCTCCTCTAGGCTCCAGGGACTTCACCCACAAACCACACTCTCACCCACAGCTTACCCATAACACGCCCTAGATACAAGGCCTTGGGTGAGTCCAGCTGGCTGTCCACCAACAGTGAGAACTTCTGTTCTGTCAGTGGGAAGTAGTCCACCTGATGGGGGAGGGGAAAGGAGATGAGGAGGGGGAACCAGAGGCAGATGTAGCCAAGCCGCGCGGGAACTCTCATTCTGTCCAAACTGGTGGTGAGTCCTCGCTCAGTCCTAGCTGGGCAACCCCTGGGCCCAGATGTAGAATTTGGTATTAAAAACCCAACAACCTGGTTTTGAGCCCTGTCTTTGCAGCTTACTAGTGGTTTGACTTTGGGAAAACCACTTTACTTTCTGAACCTATTTACTGATTTGTAAAACGGAAATGATAATAACTCTGCTCACCTGAACTACCTCACAGAGCGGTTGTGAGGGTCACATGAGTTGATACACGTGAAAATCCTCTGTAAATTGGAATGTGCTCTACAAATGCTAAATATTTGACATTTTCCTGGGTGCCACAACCTAGATCATGAGGTTATGATCTGAACTGGTCTGCTTCCCTCTGCACGCACCTGGATGAAGAGGTTGCGGTAGACCCGGGTGATATTGACACTGTGGGGCTGGCCATCAGTAACTGGTCGGGTTGTTAGCTGGTAGACGTAGGGACTGGTGCCCAGCTGATATCTCAGCTGCAGGGTCCCTGTGGGGTAGGGAGGAGAAAGGAAGTCTCCTCTCAGCTCCCACATCCCTATCTTCTAAGAGCAGTTGGGTCCTTGTATTAGTGAATCAATAGTTATGAGAATGAAGGGCACCTGGAGGAAACTGGAGTTGAAGGAGCGAGACTGGAGGAAGCTTACCATCTTCCTTGATGAGCACAGCCATGTAGTCACGCACAAAGGAGCTGACATAGAGCAGGACAGCGGGGGCAGAGTTGGTGCTGAAGCTGAAGGACACCTCCTCTCCCGTGACATTGTAGACAGGCCCACGGTAACCCGGAACAGGCCGGCCAGGCCGGGGGTAGTCAGGCAGACGGTACCCAGGGCCGTGGTAGCCAGGCACGTAGCCAGGAGTGTCATAGCCGGGGATATAGCCAGGCTCGTAGCCCGGCACTGGCCGGCTCAGCATGTGGGAGAACTCCCGGGCTGCAGAGCGCAGCGCTGACTGTAGGTTATAGCGCATCCAGGCGCCAGGCTCAAAGAAACCGCCAATATCTGAAGGCAGAGGTAGTGAGGTCAGGGCCCCTGTTCCCAAATTCAGATGTTGTGTATGTCATCCACACATTCCCCTTGGGACTTGACCTCAGTTTCTGCCACCATCACAAGACACCTCCATTCACTTTTAGGTCTCCTTGAGCCCCTATGTCACAGAATAGAATCTTAAAACCATGAGAAATGTAAAAGATCATCTGATCCAACCCTTGTATTTTACAGATGGGGAAACTGAGGTTCAGAAATTGTTAGGGACTTACCTAAGGATACACAGTGAGTGGAGAGCCAAGATTAGAATAGAGATATCATAACCCCATCTGGTACACTCACCAATACTCACATTTCCTAACCAAGACCAGAGGTCTTCTGTTGCTCCCTAAGTCCCTGTCTCTCCCTACTCCACCAGACTTCTCCCTCCAGTAACCTACCTGCTCATACATCTCCTAGACCAGCCTTAGGGAGGATGCAGTCTGGGTATATGTGCAGAATCTTGCTATGGTGAATGTCAAGGCTCGCCTTAACCAAGAACCAGGTTGCAGACATGTTTTAGCAGTGCAGCGATTGTCAAACAGGAAATGGCATAGAAGGGCATCATGCAGCCTGAACCGATGTGCTTGCAAGGGGGGTAATCTGTGTTACCTTGGTGATTGTGGGAAGATGGGAAGGTTATTTGCTTGTTGCTTTTGAGTTCTTTTAGTACCAGTCAGCTGTACCATCCCTTTCTTGCCCCACTTTATGCCTTTGGAGTCACCCAGCATCTTCAACTGCCTGGTGGCCTCAGCTCAGAGCTCAGGAACCCAGGGACAACTCTAGTTTTCCCTGGTGCTGACTTGACACCCTTTTTCCTTCCTTGTCCTCCCTACATCCCATTATGCCCTGTGGCTCCCTGAACTCCCATAACCAGCAGCACTGACCATGGTTGCAGTATGGCCCATCAAAAGCCGTGAGGTCACAGTCACATGTGTAGTAGCTGTAGCGTTCCACACAGCGGCCTCCATGGAAACAGGGGAACCGGGGGTGGGCGCAGTGGCCTGTGCAGTTGGGTGAGGTACCCTCAGAAGCATTGGCACGGCCTTCCAGGTTCAGAGTCACTCCATTCAGACGCATAGCCCTCAAGCAACCCACGAAGGGGCGCCTCTTAAGCTCTGCAGATCCTAGGAAGGGTGGGCAGGTCAAGAAATGGGTGTAGAGCCAGAGACAGGGATAAATAAGTATTAGAATTGGGAAGGGAGCCAAGGGGGCTAGAAGAATGAAATAGATGCCAGGGACTGGAGAGGAAAGGTGGTCCTTTGGCTCACTCTGAAGCAGAGGAGATTGGAACCTAAGACATGAGGTTCCTGGAAACAGGGAGAGTGGCCTTGAGAGGGTAGGAAGGTGAAGGAGGCTTCAGAGTGGGTTGCTCTGGGTTGCTGCTCACCAACATAGAGGGGCTGGTCGTACTCCAGCCAGATGTAGGTCTGCAGAGGCATAGGCCGCAGCACCCAGGGCCGGTGATCCACACGGAGCCGAGCCTGCTTCACGTTGATTTCAGCCCGAACCAGGTGCCACTCGTCATCGTTGAATTCAAAGTCATCTGAGTGTACTGTCAGGTTCTCATCCCCATTCCCCACATCGAAGGCGAAGACCACATCCCGGGATGCTGGACAATGTTGGGGGTGGGAGGAGAGGACTCAGACCTCCAAGATCCCTCAGATTCCTCACCCAATACAACCTCTCTTCTTCACTCTTTGGAGCTCTTTGACTGTCCCTTCAATTTGTCTACAGCCTGGGACAAAACCCAGAAACTACTTAAAACCTCATACCCCTAGTCTCTCCCAAATTCGTAGATCCTTAGAGCCAGCTTCCCAGACCCACTTCTCACGTTAGAAGCATAGCTAGTCAGGTGGGAGACACCTCAGGAGTCCAGCTTCCTTATTCACAAGTAAGGGGCCTAAGGCCCAGAGAAGTGGGTGCTCAAGGTCACAAAGCCAGCTATCAAGGCAGCTGGGTCTATCAGGACAACCCAGGGTCATCTAAAGCCCTTTCCATGCTGCCTCTCAAGGGCCTCTGCCCTTGTCTCTTACCCCAGCTTCCACCTACCCCATATCTCCCCAGAGATCATCTACCCCATGTCCCTCCCAGCATCTGCCTGCTCACTGTTGAGTTCCACCCGCACGTAAGGTCGGCGCCACTGGCAGTAAGGGCCCCCCATATTCTCTAGGAAGACTCCTGAGGGAGCTGAGGTCCTGAAGTAGAAGGAGACATCAAGGCTATGGTTGGCACGGATTGGAGGAAAGCGTAGTGCAGCCCCAGTGTGGAAAGAGATGGTGTTCCAGGAATTTCCTACAAAACCAGATGGAGGAAGGCCTTGTCAGGGAGGTTGGAGAGTGGAGGAGCAAGGGAGCCTCAGGTGGGGTGGGGGAAGGTAGGGCAAAGTGGGACAGCAAGGGGCAACCAAGGGAGACTAAAGAGTGTAATGAAAGAGAATACAGTGCAGAGGAACCACATAGATGGGGGTCATATCACAGAGGAGCTGGGGTATCTGGCCGTGTGTCCTAGAGACCCCCCAGTGGGTCGGGTAACCTAGATTTTGGAAACTGGAGAGCCAATGCTGGGAGGGCACATGATAGGGGTCTGCCACTCACGATCGCCATAGCAGCGCAGAGGCCTCAGGAAGAACTGGGCCTCAGAACTGGAACGGTTCGTATCCCCCACCACCACCTGAGTGACAGGCAAATGGTCCACAAAAGTCAGCAGTCCCTTGTCAGTTCTCCTGTGGGGGCAGGATGCAGTGGCTCAGCCCCTGCCACTCAGCTGCCCCTGGAATCCTGAAAGCCCTGTCCCTTTGCCCCCCGTACCACTGGGGCTGGTCAGCATCACAGTTACAGTGCAGGGCAGGGTCCACACAGCTTCCGTCCAGACCGCAGGCACAGCGCTGGATTCCAGGCTGTGAGCCTCCCCAGTAGAAATGCTGCTCCTCATTTCGGCCAATCCAAAAGCTGTAGGGGTAGCCTCCTGGAGAAGAGATGCAGGCAGTTTCCAGGCCCTGTCCCTCCATTAGCCTGTGGGCTCCTCTCTCCCCCATCCAACCAGCCCAGACCCTTGCTTGAATCCTCTTGCCCAGGGCTCCAGCTGAACCCTCTGGTTTCCTTCTCCCAGGCCCCCACTGGTCTCTCTTCCTGCTCTCCACCTCATCCTCCTCAACCCCAGCCCTAACCCGCAGTGTTGAGCAGCCGGGAATTGTAGCAGGAGAACTCGATCCACTGTTCACAGTGCTGGGAAGCATTGGCCAGGGCACTGACTTCCTCCCAGGATGCATTCCAGTACTGGATGGCCCCCAGGAATGGCCGCTCCATGCTAGAACCTGTCACCCGAGTTGTCCACAGCCTGTCATGCCGCACGACTGTCCATGCCCGGTTCTCTGGGGAAAGGGACAGAGCTTTGGCTGGAGGTGGGTGTTCTACACCCATCCCCTGCCCACCTCCACCACCATCGCTGCAACTCAGAGTCAATAAATGTAGCCAGTAGCTCCATTCCAGCCCAGCTCTGGGCCCTCGGCATTGTAGGCTGTAGATGAGATAGCTGGAATGGATCAGGAAACTGGACTTTATCTGCAAGGCTAGATTACAAATTCCTGAGTGTCCCCTTTCCCCTCTCCTCCCCTTTACCCCCACCACCAATTTAATCTTAGTGGCCCCCATCCACCCTTCAATCCTTCCCTGTTTCCCCTACACCTCCGTATAGCCTTGTCAGCTGCCCCTTCACCTCCATCAGAGCCACTTACCTCGGATATCACAGTACACTACAAATGGCTTCAGGGGGCCACTGCCATCAGGATCAATGGTGAAGTTTCCAGAAGTTTTCCCACTGAGCCGATAAGCCTCACAGGATTCCTTATATAAAGCTGGTAGGGGGTGTGGGGGGAAAGGCAATTAGGGGATCAGAGGGCTAGGATGGCTCGCCCCACCATCTCTAGCAGTCTCATGATCCCCTGCACCCTTCTCCTCTGTCCCTGACTCTTCCCCATACCCCTGCTGGCTTACGTTGGTGGCAGGTCTCCCCCTTGTAGCCTGTCAGTTCACAGTAGCAGATGAAGTCATCCCAAGACTGGTAGCAGCGTCCATCATGCTCACACATGTTAGGGCTGCACCTAGGTAAGGGGGTCAGCACCAAGGGAAGGAGCCTTATTGGGAGCTTGTGAGTGGGGTCTGATCCCTACAAGCTTCACTCCCAGACCCTGAGAGCACCAGAAGCCGTGAGACACTAGCCAAGTATAATCCTAAATGCTGGGGCGTTAGGCAGGCCTCAGGGCTCAAGTACTACTGTTTGCCCTTCTCCAAGCAAACAAATAATGCCTTAACCCTTCCCCCAAAAGAAAACCCTCTAGGACCAAAAACAAATGCTTCATTTCCATTCTGAGCATATATCACTTTAAAGGAAGAAATAGGAGATGAGAGATCAAGGAGGAATCCTCTCCAGGTGGGAGACTGAGGAGCTGGGACCAGGAGAAGGGAGATTATTGAGAAAGGCCACTCCATTGGGAAACCATGGAAGAGGGCTTTGGAGGGGTCACCTCTTGTAGGGAAAGGGGCTTCTGGATACCTATCAGTGATGCCACATGTGTCAAAGAGGACCTCAGCATAGTATCCAAGCCGCCGGCCCTCCACCAGAGTCAGGTTGACCAGTTGACCATCCACCTTGAGCAGCTCCATGCAGCCATGGAACGCCGTCTGGTTGGAGTGGCAGCCCGATCGACTGGCTGGCTTGGGACAACCTGGAGCAACCACCCCTGTGAGGCCCTCCCCAGGGGAGACCCCAGAGATCCTCCCCCAGGGAGATGCCAAGGGAGAACCAGACATAAAGGAAGGAAAAAGGCCCATAGACAATGGCAGTGACCTTTTGGTCCCCAAAGCCCCAGAGGGGAAAGAGGGGTTTATCCCTACAAAACTCTCCATGTAGCCCCATCTGGGTGGACTTAGGTGGGGTCTTCCCACCCAGAGACAGGGGTCTGGCCAGGTTGGCCCCCACTTACCCCCAAAGAAGTATGAGGTCCCTGTACGGATCAGCAGTGGGTATGAGACCCTGACCTCTGCCCCCTCCACATCATCAATGCTGATGACTGCATGGTTTTCCTGTGCCACAAAATTCACCTCATGCCAAAAGCCATTATTTAGGCGGTACCCTGGACAGGAAAAGAGGATGGTGTATGGGGGGGGAGCCCCACACTCAAGGAGAAGAGTGTCTTGAGTGAGGAAGCAGCAACCTCACTCTGTGTTCCAACAGCAGCCTCTGTGTCCCCCATTATTACACATCACACTGAGGGTGACATCTCTGAATGTCTCTCTTCACTATCCATAACCCCAACAGCTGAGGCAGAGTCTGCAAAATCGTAAATGAATAACATCTCCAGAGACCTCCTAGAACTGGAGAATACCAGGACTCAGCCTTCCTGCTTCTCCCAGCACCCTTAGCCCCTCAGATCTGCCCCCACAGCTGCTTCCAGCCACTCCCACCTTTCCCCAGGGCCCTGGGACCCCTGCCCTGCTCCCTCCTCTCCCTCACCCCTCTCCAGTATGCAAAGCCCTCAGTCCAGGCCTACAACCTCTCTGGCTCTCCTCTGCCCTTCTCTGGCCGCCTTGTGCCTCCTCCCATCCTCCACTCCTCACCAGCTGCGAACTGAAGTTTCTTTCGGCCAGTCTGGGCGATGGACACGTTGACCTGCCCTTCACTGAGCATCAGCTCCACGTGGCCCAGCCCGTCCCCCAGGCGGGAGAAAAGTAGCAGCCCTGTAAGATCCCAGGTGCGGAAGCGAAAGGAGACTGCGAGGCGGCCGCGCCGGGGGAAGCCAGGCACCTGCACGAAGTTGTTTGGACCTCCGAAGTTGATTGGGTGAGGAACTGGGTCCAGGCAACGGAACGCCACCTTACCCTGGGGGCGAAAGTGAGGATCCATCAGCACCCGCGAGCCAGCGCACCGCCTGGCCTCTGCTGGGAATTCAGTTTTCATGCTGGTCTAAGACCCGAGTCACGGCACTCCCTCGGGTGGGGGAGGGGGGAAGGGTAAGACCTCCAACCCTGTGTGTGTGTGTGTGTGTGTGTCTATGTGGCGGGGGGGAGGGGTAAAACCTCCAACCCTGACCGTTCCCACCACCCAGAAACACGTCCAGCTGAGGAGGGGGTCTCTGCTCGCTCGCTATCGCTGATCTACACCGTCTCCAAGGCGAGAGGCATTTCCCGCCGGCTTCGCGGCGGCGGCGCTTGATTACCAGCTCCTGAGTTGGGGCGGGGCGAGCACACCAAAACAGCCCTGGGTTCAAGTCCCTACTCAGCCACTGCGCAACTGCATGACCCCTGGCCAAGCCACTCCCGGTCTCTCGACTTGATTTTCTTCATCTATTAATCGAGGAGGTGGTTGGACCGGACCACAGCTGCTTAACTGGGGGGTAGGAGGAGTGGCCTTTGCACCTCCTGTGAGTCGGTGATTGCCCTCCACTTGAGCATCTGGCTGGGGAGAGAGGGGTCCTCGGCTTTTATCTGATTCTCAAGATCTCTTCCCGCTCCACCTCTTTGCTTTCCAAGCGGCTTCGATCCCACGCTCCCAGCTCCCCCATGCGCACTAGCCTCGAAGGTGATCCGTGAATGGCGCCGCACGGCCAGGTCCGCGATGTTGACGCGGTTGAAGATTACGTTTTCCATGCAGCCGCGGAAATTATGCCGATAGGCAAGGTTCTTCTGCGCGGCGCCCACCAGACCCCCGATGAACATCTGCGGGTAGGGTGGGGAGGGAGGTTCCTTGGGTGCGAGAGCGCGCGCGCTTTTCTCGTGCTCCCCCGCCATACACTTTCCCAAGCACCAGACCGGGCTTTATAAAAGACTTGAAACACATTCCCCCAGTATCGGTATTAAAGCTGAAAGCTCGCTGGGCCTCCCAAAGCTTGGGTTCTAGCCCTGAGTCCTCTATAAATTGGCCGCACGCCCCTGGATAAGTCTATTAACCTGTCTGGGATTCTTTATCGGCAGTTGGGGCCAGGGTCTTGACCAACTCCACAGAGTTGGGCAATCCAAGGGGGCAACTTGCTCATCTTGCCTGATCCCCAAAATCCAGATTTCCAGACCTTATTTCAGTAGTTCCTGGGTGGCGCCGGGGAATCTGCATGCTAACAGCAACAACAACAAAAACCCAGGCCCTTCTGTGAGCCTCAAATTTGCCAAGAGCTGCTAGGCCATTCAGGAGCGAGAAAGTAAAGTCTAAGCTCTGGTAGAGAGAAGTACTGTCCCTCACCAACCCACCCAGCACCCCTACTCAACCAAATGCCGCCTCCCCCTCTGCTCACCTCGGTGTCCAGGTTCAGCCTCTCAAAGTCGCCATTGAGCACAAAGCGCTGCACGTAGCCGTCCAGGGTAAGATTTGCTTCACGGCCAAATCGGTCCACACGCACATAATGCCAGTGCTGATCGTTGAGGACGCCGCCAGCGCTCACCGTCGTGTGACCGGGCCTTGGCTGGATGGGGCTGCTGCCTGAGGGTGGGGTGAGGCAGGCTCAGACCTCGAACCTGGAGAACCCCCGTGGAGCCATCCCCCAGGCAGAGCAGCAGTGGTCAGCGCAGAGGCGAGGTGGCACGGGGCCCAGGGCAGCCAGGGAGAGTGGGCATAGAGAGATTGGACCGCCTGGAGCCTGGGGCCGAGTGGTGGCCATTGGCGAGTATGTGCCTTAGGGTAAGTCATTTAACCTCTCTGAGCCCGTTTTCCTATCAGTAAAACTTGGGGCACAATTGCTGCTTCTACCTCATCATGTGGATGTTATAAAAAGCTAATGAGATACAAAATAATAACTCTTTGGGGTGTATGTGTGTATATGTACTATATGTCTATGTATATATAACGTTTTTACAATGAGGAATCAGACTGGGGAAGTGAAGCGCTGTTGTCCAAGGTCACACCGCTGGTAGGTGGTAGAGCTGAGACTGGAATCCAGTTCTCCTGACTCGGAGTCCAGTGTTTTACTAGCACCAAATTCTACACGAAAAAGGCGGGTTGGTCCAAACAGTAAGGAAGGGGATGATCAGGAGTGGGAGCGGCTTCGCAGAGGAGGTGCAGCAAGGGGCTCGGCGGGAGAACCTCAGGGGTCGCACCGGGGTCGCTGAGCTCACCCAAGCTCATGTGCAGCAGCAAGTGCGCCCCCTGCAGCTCGAGCGTCACGTAGTCGCCCTGGACGCCCTCGGCGTGCAGCAGGAGCCCGTCCTTCTCTTCGGTCTTGAAGCTGAAGGCGAACACGTCCCACAGGCTCCGGCTGACCCCTCGCGGGAAGCGGTACGAGATGGCATCATCGCCGTCGAAATACAGCACGTCGGACTCTGCGCGAAGGACCGTAGGTGGGCGGGGCACCGGGGAGAATCTTCGTCTCCCGGGTCCCCGCCACGACCTCCGCACCCTTACTGTAAGGGCAGCCATAGAGGCCGAGCCTCAGGCCGATCTTGCCGCGCGGGTTCCAAGCCAAGGGCACGATGCGGATGTAGCGCGCCGTGAAGTGGTAGTGCAGGTCGTGGCGCACCACCGCCGACTCGTTCACGTTACCGAAGAAGGTCTGAGGGGGAAGGGGAGAGGAGTGACCAGGTGCCTACCCTCTGCTTGGTTTCTCCGCAGCCTCCCAGCCCACAGTTGTCACACCCAGCCAACCTTGTCTTCCGGAAAGCAAACCCTCCTAGATCTCCCCTGCCTTCGTGGCTTTTCGCAAACACGGCTTCCCTAGCCCAGAACTTCCTCTCCCACCATCCCATTATTTCCTCAAAGCTCGTCAGATGTCACCTCCTTCAAGAAGCTCTACCAGATTTTCCCCTAAAGTGTGTTAAACCCTGTGATCCGAGAGTGTCTTGCACACATACACATGGTGAGCTGACAGTCCCTCTGGACTGAGTCCCTGGAGTGGAGTCACTTCTTCTCATCTGTGCCCTCACCAGCGCCTCCTCCCCTTCCCCCCAAGCTAGTGCCCAGCCCCAGTCCCAGAGCTGAGGATGCTTCCCAAGTATGTGTGTGAGTGGAGGAGAGGCCTGGAGTACCGCGTTGTGCCCTCGCTGGTAGAACGGCCTCCAGCTGTCCACACGGTCGCCATAGAGCAGCATGTATCGTGTGACCCAGTCCCATGAGTTAAAGGAGCCCTGTGTGGCCACCGCCCGGATCCGGTGCTTCTTCATTAAGTCTATCTGGAGCCACGGATTCGGGTCCCCAATCCGGGGAGACCATCCACTTATGCCTATAGAAGGGGCAAGGGCTTTCACCACTGGCTCCCTTTTTACCCCCAGCCCTCCAGAGTCCCCCCACCCTGCCGCGGGGGGTGGGGAGGACATCACCAAGCTCACCATGCAGCCGGGCAAAGCGCGGTGCAGTGAAGAGCCCATAGTAGGAGGAGGCACCAAGAGAGCGTGCGTACAGGGGCCCGACCAGCTCCTCGTCACAGCCGTCTGGGTTGGGGGAACCGACATGTTGGTCAGGGCAGCCCCTCCCAGGTCCTTCCAAAGGCCAGGCCCACTGAGCAGCTAGAGCTCCCCCTTCTCTGCCCCCAAGGTGCAGACCCAGCCCTAACTTAAAGTCATATAAACCACCTGGGCTGCAGCAACAGCTGGATACTCAGCGAGACCGCTGTCTCCTTCTGGAGGAACCCCTAGGCCAGACTCTCCCTCGCTGGGTTCCTGCCCAGATACCAGCATGGGTTCAGTACTCCCCCAAACACAATCCCAAATCTCAGCATCTTCCAGAACTTGTCAGCCCAAGACACCAATCCAGCTGGAGCCTTAGTGTCAATCCCACACATCAGCACCCCAAACCTGCACCAACCCCAGATCCAGGTCTTGATCCCAACCCAGCCAGTCCTAGCACCATCACCAGCTCCATGTCCTAACTTAGCATCAACCAGGGTCACCAGCTCCTGCTTGGATCCCAGGTACAAAATCCAACCCTAGCCCCTGGGTCAGCTCCAAAGTCTAGCCCAAGCCCCAGTCTCCAATACCACCCTTGTCCCCAACCCTCAAACCCAGGCACCAGCTTTCGCTTGGATCCCAGTCCCAAATCTCCAGCAGAGCCGACTCCATCCTCAGCTCCAAGCCCAGCCCCAGCCGGTGGTGCGCGCGCCAGCCTCGGAGCTGCATTGCGGAGCGCGGGGGAGAAACAGGAGAGGACGCGAGCGAGCGCGCGCGGGCCAGGAAGGTACCCGCGACCACCCAGCCGCAATGCGGTGTGGGACCCGCCCTGCAGGCTTTGGACTCCCGGGCCCAACCCTGCCTGCCTCGAGCCCCGCACTCACAGTAGCCCCAGCCCCGGGCTCCTGAGACCGCGGCGAGCAGGATGCAGAAGAGCGGAAGACGCATCATGAAGGGCTGATGGGTCTGGCGGCCGCCTCCCAGTGCCGGGCTCCGGTTAGGGCTAGGGCTCCAGTTCCAGCTCCGGCTTCCAGCTCTCCTCCTGGGGTTCGCAGTGGATCGCTGTCTCTTCTCCTTACCCACCCCTCCCTCTCTCCCCTCTCCCCCAACCCTGCTCCCTTTTCTCTCTCTGTCGTTCCTGGTTCTCCGCTGTTCTCTCCTCTCCTTTCCACCCTCTCTCCTCTCACCTTCCCCCTTCTCCAGCCTCTCTCTCCTGGCACGCGCCGCTTTCCCGGACCCCGCGCAAGCGCGCGCCTCAGCCCTGCTGAGAAAGGGCGGGGGTAGAGAGCCTCCAGCCACCGGGAAATACCCTGAATAACCCGAGGCTGGCAGGGATTGGGGCTGAAGGGATGGGGGAAGGGAGGCTAGAGCCGGCTGTAAGGTCCTGAAAAATCCAAGAAAAGAGGGAAGGGGTGCCTGGAGATGGGGAGAAGAGTAAGTAAAAGAATCTAATATTTTCTAAAGGCAAATTATGCTCCAAGCACCTGTATTAGGCACTCTCAGAACAGTGTGAATTCAGCATTTTCACCTTACTCTGCTTTGCAGATGAAAAACCTGAGGCTCAGATAGGGTCAAAAAAACTTAGTCAGGGACACACAGGTAGCCAGCAAATGATGGTATTCGAAAACCCATTCTTTTTCCACCGTCAGGGTAAAGAGAAATTATTCTTTAAGGGATGGAATGGGAAAGTTAGGTAGGGAGGGCCCACAGACCCTAATCCCTCCCGCCCTCTTGGCCCCTCTCCCCGCCCCTTCCTTCCTGTCCCGCTAGTTTAACTTCTCTCCCCGGTGGCTATACCTCAGAAACCCGTGTAGCCAGAGATGGGGACTGAACCCGCAGAGCAGGTGGGAGCAGGGGCAGCGGGGGAGGGTTACAGAGAGGGAGGGTAAGGTGAAGGGATGGGATTTCCCCACCTGGCAACAGACCTGTGCTATGCTATGAACTATCCAGGATGCCTGGAGCCATCTTGGACCAGGGGCCCTCCAGATAGATGGGGCTGGTAATGTGAGGCTGGGGTTTGGGGTCAGGACTGGGGCTGAAGGAAAGGGCGAGCTGAACCTAGGGGTCCAAGGTCCCAACGGAGCCCAGAAAACCTGAGCCCCAACCCTTGAGACTCCCTTGTTATGAGTAGTTCAGTGCACCTGTACTGGACGTAGGTGGCGTGGGGAGGGAAGATAAGAAGGGAGACTGTAGAAACCCTCCCCAGGCCAAGCACAGAATCCGGGGACCAGGTCTGAGGCAAAGCCTGCATGTGTGTGTTCTTCCAGGAGAGGGCGCTACAGAAGGAACTGAAGCTCCAAGATTTATTAATTCAAATACTTGGCCTGTGGACAGCACAGATGCTTCGCATCCATTATATTCCTTATTTCAAAAAATCCTTATTTCAAACAACCTTGCTAGGGGGGCTGGTCAGGATTCCTAATCTCGACATTACATATTAGGCAACTGAGATCCAGAGAGAGCAAGAGGCTTGCTCAAGGTCACCCAGGAAGCTGGATGCATAGGCAGGAGGGGTGCAAGCGACAGCAAGGCCTGTTGAGGGTGTGCCAGGAAGAGTTTGGAGAAGTTTGTCTTTTCCCCGTGTACTGTTGTACCTGCTCGCACAGGAGCTTCCAGCTTGGAAGGCATGTGTGGGCGGAGGAGGTGCGTGGGAAGATGTCTCATAAGGTCTCTCCTCTCATTTTGACCTCCCCAGGTCTCCTGGGGCCCCTACTCCGGGGACGATGAAGAGGCATACTCGGCTGAGCCGTTGCCAGAACTCTGCTACAAGGCGGATGTCCAGGCCTTCAGTCGGGCCTTCCAACCCAGTGTCTCCCTGACGGTGGCTGCCCTGGGTCTGGCCGGCAATGGCCTGGTCCTGGCCACCCACCTGGCAGCCCGACGCGCTGCCCGCTCGCCCACCTCTGCCCACCTGCTCCAGCTGGCTCTGGCCGACCTTCTGCTGGCCCTGACCCTGCCCTTTGCCGCAGCCGGGGCTCTGCAGGGCTGGAGTCTGGGAAGTGTCACCTGCCGTGCCATCTCGGCCCTCTACTCGGCCTCCTTCCATGCTGGCTTCCTATTCCTGGCGTGTATCAGCGCCGACCGCTACGTGGCCATCGCGCGGGCCCTCCCAGCTGGACAGAGGCCCTCCACGCCCAGCCGGGCACACTTGATCTCAATCATGGTGTGGCTGCTGTCGCTGCTCCTGGCGCTGCCTGCTCTCCTTTTCAGCCAGGACGGGCAGAGGGAAGGCCAGCGGCGCTGCCGACTCATTTTCCCCGAGGGCCTCACGCAGACAGTGAAGGGGGCGAGCGCCGTGGCGCAGGTGGTCCTGGGCTTCGCGCTGCCGCTGAGCGTCATGGCGGCCTGCTACGCGCTCCTGGGCCGCACGCTCCTGGCCGCCAGGGGGCCCGAGCGCCGGCGCGCGCTGCGCGTCGTGGTGGCCCTGGTGGCGGCCTTCGTAGTGCTGCAGCTGCCCTACAGTCTCGCCCTGCTATTGGATACGGCCGATCTACTAGCTGCCCGCGAGCGGAGCTGCCCTGCCAGCAAGCGCAAGGATCTGGCACTGCTGGTGACCGGGGGCTTGGCCCTCGCCCGCTGCGGCCTCAACCCCGTGCTCTATGCCTTTCTGGGCCTGCGCTTCCGCCAGGACCTGCGGAGGCTGCTACGGGGTGGGGGCTGCAGCCCAGGCCCTTACCCCCGCGGCCCCTGCCCGCGCCGGCCCCGCTTTTCTTCCTGCTCGGCTCCCACTGAGACCCACAGTGTCTCCTTCTGGGATAATTAGGGCTGCGAATCTTGAGGAGAGGGAGGGCTGAGGAAATGATTTCAGGGACGGTAGTGGGAAAGGGGAGTAGGTGGGGGAACACTGAGAAAGGTAGGGACCTAAAGGAATTGCTTCTGTACTTTGCCACATTAAATTGATAACATGGAAATGAGATGCAACCCAACAACTGTAACTATTTTTGAGTCACGGACTTGGAAGTGATTTGTAGCAGGGCAGAGGCGGTGGGTTCCCCCCCCCACCCCGTGCTTAGTTCTGAGTGGAAGGCGCTGAGAGCCTGGGTGGGGGTGGGGGCAGCTGAGCCTGCTGAAGCTCTAGGCACTGACACCTCCTCCACCTTCACCCAGTCTCTGGCAACAGAGGTGAGGTGGGAAAGCTGCCAGGCGAGGAGGGGCGGGGGTTCCTCTTGAAACAGCGTAAGGAAGAGCTTTCTAACAACCAGAATGCTATCCAGTAATGGCTGCCTTAGCAAGAACTGAGTTCCTGGCCTCTGGAATGTTCAGGCGGAGGCTGTCGGGGACTTTGTGTGCCTGTGCGTGGTGTGGGGGTAGGGACACGGGACAGGAGATTCCCATTTTGGGTGGGCTTTGGGGTTAGAGTACCACTCTACAGTCTCTTCTCAAGTTCTGTGGTGGAAAGAAAAGTAACTTAAAAAGTTGACTCGGAGTTTTTCACCTTGGAGAAAAACCATGGAGAGAATGCCAATTTGCAAATTTCCAAAGAGTCGTTATCATAGGCATGGTGGGGGTGGGGGTGATTGCCGTTCTCCATCTACCCTGGGTCAGAGGAAATGCTCTGAACCTGCCGGAAAGAGAGAGGTTAGACATCGGAAAGAACTTCCCTGCAGGCAAGGGCCTGGGATCCAGACGGGAAAGAGAGTATATGGTTGTGGTGTCTCAATCCCTAGGAAACTTCAGTGCAGGCCACACTCATCTGGGGCGACAGCAACGCCAGGATGGCCTCTAGAGACGGTCGCATTGATTCCTGGTCTTTGTTTTCACAACCACGATAGGCAGGAATGGTGTTCACGTGCGACAACTCTCGCAGTTTCACATCCGGTCGGCAAAGCTGCCCGGACCACTCCAGCCAGGAGTCTGGGGACCAGGGGCAAGAAGGGCGTGGCGTGGCAGAGAGGTCTCCAGGGAGGCGCTGCCCTGACGACCCCGCCCTGTCCCGCCCCGCCCAGCTCGGGCTAGCCTTCCTTCCCAGAGCCTCCGGCGGCAGAGACCAACAGCCACGGCCTCTGGGGAGCAGGATCCAGGGAAAGCCTGGAGATGACGCCGATCTGCAAAGGGTCCCACACGCCAGCCACTGGGGGCCAACCTGGAACCCTTCACCGGAGACCACAGGAATCGCCGCTGAGTCAGCAACGCGCGCGCGCGCCCGCGGTGGCCCTGGCCCCGCCCCGTCCGCGTCCCCGCCCAGTCTGCTTAGCGCCTCGGTTAACCCCTTCCTACACAGAGCCGCAGGATATTCACCCTGAGAGGCCTCCACTCTATTGGAAGATCACAGAATTCCCTGGAATCCAGAGTCACTCTCCCCACTGGAGTTCAGTGAGCTGTGCGCTCTAAATTAGGTTCTACTTCCGATCCAGGTCTGCGCTTTCCCTGAGTCTCTGTCTCAGCTTCTTTACCTCAAGAAGGAGGTGACTCAGACCGGGGAACTGGACTCCTTCATCCAGGGGCAGAGGGCCACCTCTAAAGTTGTGCCCGGCGCAGGTAGCTAAGGCTCTTTCCTTCCTCAGGGACCCTAAGACGAGACAGGACTTCAGAGGGCAGCAGTCAGGACCTTCCTCTATGCCCTATGCCCTTCATTTTCCAAAACTCCTTTTCAAAAGGGTTTTTAATCTGTTGGTTGGTGAGCCAAGAGTTAAAACAAGAGCATGAAGGCGGGCTTCCGTGATGTCACCAGCACTCGCTACCGACCTCAGAGGCGGGGGTGTGGTTAACATCGCACCGCCCCCTCCCTCCCTATTCCCCTGCCCCTCCCCGCTGTCACCAAGCCAGGGGCACATGATGCAACCCGCCGTGGTTTCAGTAGCCTGATTGGTGGCCGCGCCCGGCGCCAGGTACCGGGATTGGGCAGAGAAGGCTGTGACGAAAACTGGACCCTGCCCTGTAAAGAAGGGAGGAGAGAAAGAAGAGGGAGGGGTGGTGCCCCGGAGGGGAGGGGGTTGGGGAGGCGGGGTCCCGCGCTGTGCTCGCGCCCCTAGCGCGCCAGTCCCGGGGCTGCAGGGAGCGCAGCGCGCGCGGCCCGGGCCCCGGCCACCGGACGCCCTACCGGACACGACCCTCCCGGGAGCTTGGACAACTGCCCACCTCGGACACTGCACCGGACACTGCCCCCCACAGGGCTGGACACTACAACGGACACTACTTCCCAGCTCCGGACATTGCTCCCTCCTCCCCCCAACCCCCACCCCGGGCCCTGGACTCTTTTCCCCCTCCCCCTCCGGGGGCCCAGACACTGAGCCCCCCGCAGGATCTAGGTAGAGACCCTTTGCACCCCAGCGGCAGACACTGCCTCCATCCTGTCCCCCTCTCCCTTCTTCTCCTCCCGCCTCATCTTTCCCCCGCTCCGGTCGGAGCCCCCCCAGCTCCTCTCCGACCCCCTGCAGCTCGGCCCCGGCTGCCTGCGCCCCCATCCTCCGGCTGCTTGCCCGGATGCCTCTCCCCGGGGGATTGTGGTGGCTCCTCTGCTGCCGTCGAGGCTTTACTCTTCTGCACCGGGACTACGGGGACGGCGAGCTTAGCGGGGACGGGGACGAGGACGAGGACGAAGAGACCTTTGAGCTACGGACCCCGAGTCCAGCGGGCGGCGGGAGGGTAAGTCCCGGGGGATTTGGAGCCTCGTTTCAATCCTTCTCACTACAACCGGCCGTCACGCCCGATCCTGCTCCAGACTCCAGCCAAACGCCCTGCTCTTGGCGGTCTGGGGACGTAAGAGAGGGTTTTCTTTGCCTGGGGGCCAGTAGCCCCCTGAAGCTCAAGGAGCAGCCCTACTCGGGATGTGCCTGTGGGCCTCGCGCCTCACGCTGGGCGCTGTCCACCTGCTGGGGGCCCTGAGGCAGGGGAGGCGTCACGCGTGGCCCGACCTGGCCCTGCCTCTCCCTTCCCCGCCGGGCCCGCGTCCCATCCCGTCTCCTTCCGCCTCCGCCAGCGCCGAGGAATGTGGCGAGGCCGGCTGGGCGGCTCGGACGCCTGGGTCCGCTCCGCTCCCAGTTCGTGAGCGCTGAGCGCTGGGGCCAGATGCGGCAGCTCTCGCCGCAGGGACCTGGGCGAGGGGGAGAAGGCATCCTCAGATTGGGGTCCGTGACAGGGACCCCACGGAGAGGGAGCTGGGGGCCACAACTCTTCGAGGACCCCTCCTCATTACCCTGCCACTCAGGACAGAACTTTCGGCCCTCCCTGGTGAGGCTCCTAGGGAATCCCGGAGGGGATGGTGAGGGACACTCGGCTCCCCGGTTTGGTTGAATTTCCCCGTGGGGAAACTGAGGTTCGATTGGTGTGGGAGACCTCCATCCCCTGACGAATCCTCTGCGATGCCCCTGCACACCGGCAACCAGACTTCCCTGTGCTGTGGCCTGGGTCAGGCTCCCATCCCCCGCTCAGGGGTCTCCAGCAGGCCCAGTGGCTCGGTGCCCGGGTGGGGCGGGCTGCGCCGCCGGGGCCGGCGCCAGCACCTGGCGGAGGCGGAGGGCGGATAAATATAGAGGGGGGGAGGGAGGAAAGCAGGGGACTGAGATTAGGGGAGTTGGTATAAGAGAGTGGTCAGCACCTGCCCCCGTGGTGGTGTGGCTGAGAGCCCCTCTCAGCTCCTCTAGAACATAGGGGTATCTGCGCCCCAGGAAGGCACAGGACCCAGGCATCCCCAAGCTTCCAGCCTGGGCAGGGTCGGCTCTGTGAACCACGCCATTGCCTCCCTCATGCTCCACCTCCACCCCCCCTCCCCGGAGCTTGGGGACAGGTGTCCCTGGCCCCCTCCCCCACCTCCCCCTCCTGGCTTTAGCAGTCTGGGCGCAATGGGACGATGGCACAGTTCCCGTCTGACCTGGCTCCTGGACGGGTTTGCTGCCTCTGTCAGACCCCAGTCTATAGTTGAAGTTCCAGGGCATGGGGGTGGGGGGAAGGGCAAAATCCCGAACTGCACCTCCCCTGCAGAGTGTGTGCCATTCCTCAGCCTGGCCTGCCCTTCCTGAGCCCCAGCAAAGGGTCAGGGTCTCTGCTTACCATTGAGTCTCAGGGGTATCTGTGGGAGGGCATCAGAAGCTCTTGGAGAAAGCCCTGTACTGAAAGGGTCCCTTCTCCCTTCATTCACCTCTGTGCCCACCGCCAGCCTGCCCCCCAGCCAAGAAAGGGAAAGTGGGGAGGAGGGGGTGACTTCGAGCCTGCCAGAACGAGAAGGGACTTCATCCACCTCTCCCTTTTCAAAGACAGGGAAGCTAATGCCCCCAAACTCAAGGGGACTTGCTAAGGTTCCACAGCGAGTTAGTGATCTATCTGGTATTAGAACTTAGGTCTCCTGACTCCCTGCCCAGTGCTCTTTCCACCTTACCCCACCTCTGATTGCATCTTCAAAGAGCAGGGGACACAAGGCGGGAGCCTTGGCTTCTTAGTTCGGACTGTTCTGTAGAGACTGGAGAAAGGAGCGAGACCAGCAGCTTCAGCTTGCTGGCTCCGTCTGAGTCACGACCCCACTCCTTAATTCCCTAAGCCCCTGAGCAGTGCTGTCCTGAGGGCAGCAGCCACGAGCATCCCCGGAGGAGGGCTCTGATCCTGAGGGCTGCCTGTTTCCCCAGGGCCCCCTGGACGTGACGCTGACGCAGCCTGTGAGGAGCGGGCCGGTCTCAGACAGGTGAGCCCCTGCGTCCCATGTTCTGGAGACCCCAACCCGTTCCCGGGACCCCCATCCTCGCCGTCTTCCTTCCCGCGGTTGCGAAATAAGGGAGAGGCCCATACGCCGGACGCTGTGGTTTGGCCGGGGTCCCGGGGGGGGCGGTCCGGCTGGGGGCGCGGGGAGGAAGGGGGGGTCGGGACTATTTCTGGTGCGAGGTCAGAACGGCCCAGCGGTTCCCACAGCCTGGGGGAGGGGTGCCCAGCCTGGGAGCAGGCACCCCTCGCGGTCTAGGGAGCCCCTACTGAGGAGCCCCCTGGAGGCGGGGTGCAGGACCGGCAGCCTCGCCCAACCCTCCCTCCCTCCGGCCCAGGCTGCAGAGCTGGGAGGAGACGCGGAGCCTCATCCCGGAGAAGGGCCCCCCAGAGGACGACCCGGACGTCGTCGTGAAAGGTGGGGACCCATCTCATGCACTCTGAAGGCCCCCAATCCCAACCTTCCAGGAAATAATGTCTTCTCCTGCTGATCCCCTTTCCTTGTCTCTCCTCCCCCCAGGTTGGCTGTATCGCGAGCCCCGCAGAGGAGGGGCGCGGCCCTGGTTGCCTCCGCGCCGGGCCTGGTTCGTGCTCTCCCGGGACTCCCTGGACCAGTTCAGCAGCAGCGGGAAGGGGGCGCGGCGACTCGGGAGCCTCGTGCTCACCAGTCTGTGCTCAGTGACCGGCCCGGAGCGCAGGCCCAAGGAAACCGGTGAGACCTTGTGGGGACTCGCCTACCTCCCTGGGTAGCAGCCCCAGCCGGCCCTGATTGCCCTCCTCCTCCTTTCTTTTCCCCAGGTCTCTGGTCAGTGACCGTGTCTGGACGCAAGCACAGCGTCCGGCTCTGCTCCCCGCGCCAGGCCGAGGCAGAGCGCTGGGCGGTGGCACTGCGCGAAGTGATCGGCTCCAAAGCGCCGCTGGAGACTCCCACCCAGCTGCTGCTCAGGGACATTCAGGTGCGAGAAAGGGTCTCCATTGAGAACGAGGAGGGTGGTGGACACAGAAGATTTCTGGGCTCACAGGGAGTCCCCTTCTCCATCACTGTGACCCTTTCCCTGGCCTCTAGGAGAGTTGTGGGGACCCGGAGGCCGTGGCCCTTATTTACCGCCGGAACCCGATTCTGAGGCACACCAGCGGGGCTTTGTACGCCCCACTCCTGCCCCTGCCCTATGGAGCCAGTGCACCAGGTGAGTGGTGCCATGGCCCAGGTCCCTTGGATGGGGAAGCCAGATGCCTCACCTGACAGGGACCTAGGAGTCCTCAGGGCGCCTACCCAGTCCTCACTTTTCAAAGAATGAGCTGGAAGCTGTCCAGGCTGACACCAGGGATGGAGGGGAGGGAAGCCAGCACAGAAAAAAGGCCCCCTTTGGCCACCTTCTCTATGGGTCTCATTCTGACTACTGATGTTCCTTCATGAGTTTTTACATTCTCCTCTGTTCTTTCATTACTCTTGAGACCATGTCATACTACCTTTACAAGTTATGAAAAAGCCACCACTTTGGGAGAATGTGCTGGCTCACACTTCTCCCCAAAATGGCATAGTGACTGGCCCAGGTCCTAAAGCTGGAGGATTAAGGGGAGCCTGGAGAAGAACCCTGGTTTTCTGACCCCCCAGTCCAGCCTCTTTTCTGGCCTGTGGTGATGTTTCTCAGTCCCCAATTACAGAATCTGAGGTTTGAACCTGTGTCCTTTAGTCTATCCCTCTACTTTACTCAAAGTGCAGCCTTAGCAGATCTTGGTGGTGGTGGGGTGATCCCTGGGAGGCAGGGTTTGAGAGTTTGGCTCTGTGGGGACCATTGCTTCCCCTTCACTCTTCCTGTCGTTCGAACTCTCCCCTTCTTGCCATCCCTTGTCCCCTTATATTCCCTCTGACCTTCCCCCGGTTCATGCCTTCCTCCCAGGGCCCAGCTCCATGTCCCCTCTCCAAACCGTCCCTCCACCCCCACCCTCCCGCAGGTCCAGGCTATGCACCCTTGCGCGAGGAGGCAGTGCGGCTGTTCTTGGCGCTGCAGGCGCTGGAGGGGGCGCGGCGCCCCGGGCCCCTGATGCAGGGTGTGCTCCAGACCTGCCGGGACCTGCCTGCGCTCCGCGACGAACTCTTCCTGCAGCTGGCTAAGCAGACCTCGGGCCTGGCGGGCCCCCCCGGGCCCCCGGCTACCCAAGACCCTGCGGCCCTGCGGTACTGGCAGCTCCTCACTTGCATGAGCTGCACCTTCCGGCCTGGGGGAGCTGTACGGGGGCATCTCCTGGGTCATTTGGAGAGGTGAGAGGGGAGGGATGGGGTAAGGCCAAGGCAAGGGAGTACAGGGCTGGGAGAGAATGACAGCCCTTTCCAAGGGGTTTGGCAAATGGAGAACTTAGACCCAGAGAAGGGAGGGACTTGCCCAAGGTCAGATGCTAATATGTACAGTGCCTTTGTGGGAATTACAAGATCATATCCTTCTTGTGGACGCAGGAATTACAAAAAGGCGCCCCCGTTGGGCCGAGGATTTATTAAAAGGCCCATTTTTCTCTGGGCTGATGGAGTCCAGCACCAGGGCTTTTAGTTTGGAAAGTGGAATGCGGCTGGATTTTGGATTTCAACCCAAAGGAGAATCATGGAGACTTTGGGAAGAGGGAGGGGGCAGTTAGGAGAGACCCGCCGGGGGCCTTAGAAAGTAGTTCATCTCCATACAGAGCGCCAGGGGTAGATTCAGAGGAGCCAGTCACTGCCTTCAAGAAACTTAGAGTTGGAGGGCTGGGAATCGACAAGATGAAATAAACTATAAAATAAAGAAGGCAAGAAGGAAGGAGAGTAGGAAAGCCCTGCGAGCACTGATCCTCGGGTTCTCCCTAACCCAGGACGGAGCAGGCGCTCCCTGACTCGGAACTGGCAGAATATGCGCGCTTCATCCGGAAGGCGCTGGGCCGGACACGCAGCCGACAGCTGGTGCCATCGCTGGCGGAGATTTCCGCGCTGAGCCGACGGCAGGAGCTGTTGTGCACCGTGCACTGTCCGGGGGCTGGTGCCTGCCCTGTGGCCATAGATTCCCACACCACAGCAGGGGAGGTAAGGCCAGAGAAAGACCCCTGAAACCTCAACCTTTCTTCCCAGCTTCCCATGCCTGGCTCTCCTGGTGCCTGGGCCCTAGGTTTGCCTGAGTCTGAGATTCATCATTTGGGTAAGGGGTGTGTGTGGCAGGACTAAGAGTCCTGAAAGACCCTTCCAGCTGGATCAGCCCCTCCAGAAGTACTAGCAAGACCCCTGCAAGGTCTGACTTCCCCTCAAGCTGTCTCCCTTCTAGGTTGCTCGAGAGCTGGTGGGGCGGCTGGGTTTGGCCCGGAGCCGCAACGCGTTCGCACTGTACGAGCAGCGAGGGTCCCAGGAGCGAGCCCTGGCTGGGGGGACTCTCGTGGCCGACGTGCTCACCAGGTTTGAGAAGTAAATGTCCAGCCCCAGCCCTGCTCTCCGTTAGCCCATCTGCCTCTCAGTTTCGATCAATCCCTAAGCAAACATTGATCGAACGCTTGCCACTTGCCCTGCCCAGTGACGTTGTTGATGGTTGACAGATGGACCCCTGTGAGCCGGCAGTTTGCAGCCTGGCTTCCAGGCTCACTTCCCGAGGTCCACTCTGCCGGGGCCCCGCCCCGAACATCTGGCCCCACCCCCAGTTTGGTCCTGCCGGGTCCCCAGCGGCCCGCGCCTCGGGGGCCCTGCTTCTGCGTCGCATCGCGCCCTTTTCTCTTCTGCAGTTTGGCCGCTGAGGAAGCTGGGCTGGAGGACTCGCCAGACTCGGGTTGGAGACTGTGTCTGCGTCTTCACGGACCTCTGCGCCCTGAGGGGCTGTCCCCAGACGGTCACGAACTGCCTTTCCTCTTTGAGCAGGTAAGGATCTCCGGCATTCACGCCCCCAAAAAAGACCCCCGAGCCTGAACCCCTCCCTTCCTGGGCCATCTCATTTAATCATTTTGGCAACCCCGCGGGAGGCTTCTTCACTGGAACCCAGACCTCAGATTCCACACCTCGAGGTGCCTTCGTGACCATCCCGCCGCTGCGCCCGCGCTGACGCCGGTGCCTCCCCCGTAGGCTCACGCTCTGCTGCTACGCGGCCGGCCACCCCCTCCCGACGACACGCTGCGCGCCCTGGCGGCGCTGCGCCTGCAGAGCCTGCACCGGGACTTCTCCCCGCGGGCGCCCCTGCCGCGCCTGGACCGCTTGCTGCCGCCCCCAGCCCCGCCGCGTGAAGACTCTCCCCGCCCGGTCCCCAGGCCTCCCCCCTCCGCCGCCCTGCTGGCCGGGGCGATCTGGAGCCCGGGCCTGGCCAAGAGGCGGGCGGAGCGGGCCAGGCGTGGCGGGGCCGGCCGCACGGCGGGAAGCGCGGCCCGCGAGGGAGGAGGTGGCGCCGGCACGGCGGCTGCTGTGCTGGGCGGCTGGAAGCGGCTACGGGGCATGGGCCGAGCTGAGGCCATGGCTGCCTACCTGGCTCTGGCGGCGCAGTGTCCAGGGTTCGGCGCTGCTCGGTATGACGTTCTGGAGCTGAGCACGGTGAGGGGGAGAAGGGAGAGGGGACTCTGGTGGCCCAAGCCCCACACCTTTGCCACAGAGCCACAGGCCCCCACTGTGGGTCACTTCACTCCCTACAGCCAGCACAGCTGCCCATATCAAACCCCAGAGTCACTGGCCCTTGGACCCTCCTTCTCTGGAGCCTTAGCCCCCTGCACACAGGCACTGTGGATCACAGGGGGGACCACGAAACTCCATACTCACAGCCATCTCTCCCCCACCAAAAATAATGTTGCAGGGTCCCCTCCCTCCACCCTGACTCTGCCTGTCTGTGGGCAGGAGCCTGGTGGGGGCACTCCACAGAAGCTATGCCTGGGCCTGGGAGCCAAGGCCATGTCCTTCTCGCGACCGGGTGAGACAGAACCCATCCACAGTGTCAGCTATGGCCATGTGGCCGCCTGCCAGCTAATGGGCCCCCACACCCTGGCATTGAGGATGGGAGAGAGCCAGCTCCTCCTGCAGAGTCCCCAGGTGAGTGAGAAGAGGGTAGGGAAGGAGGAAAGGAAAGGATGTCAAGAAACATTTATTACACTCTGGACATGGGCCAGGTACAGCTCTAGGCCCTGGGGATCCAGCAGTGATCCAAGACAAGCTCAGGGAGCTTACATTAGAGCAGGAGAGTCAGACACTGAACGAGGAATCAGACTATTTAAGGTAGGGATAAATGCTACACAGGAAAAGGTAGTGTGACAGGAAGTGACTGGAGGGGGCCACAGAATTAGGTAGGATGGTCAGGAAAGGATACTTAGAGAAGGTGATATTTAAGCTAACCATAGGAAGATCTGCAGGAAGAGCATTCCAGATAGAAGGAATTGCAAGTGCAAAGGCCCTGAGATAAGAATAAATTAACATATTAGCAGAGCAGAAAGAAGCAAGTGTGACTGGCACCTAGTGAGGGAGGGAGAGTGATGATAAGGAAGGAAAGGTTGCAGGGGGCAGCTCATGTAAGGCCTTGGTAAGGAGCCTGGGTAGAAGATGAGACAAAGAAGAGAACATGGTGGCCCCTGTAGCACTCTGACCTCTGCCCTCTCTTAGGTGGAAGAGATCATGCAGCTGGTGAATGCCTACTTGGCCAATCCCTCCCCCGAGAGGCCCTGCAGCAGCCCTTCTCCTCCATGCCAAGACCTGCCAGATACCTCCCCTCCCAGCCAGCACCCGGGCCTGGACGAGCCCCAGGGACAGTCTGGCTGTTTGGGGCAGCTGCAGGACTGAGCCTGCCAAGAGGTCATAACCTCCCTCCTGCCTCCAGCCTGGACCTGGACTGCTCTGAGATCTGAGGGAACCATGGACCCTTTTCGCCCTGCAGGGACAGGGCACACCCCACACCCAAGGGCTGCAATGGATGCAGACAATTTTCTAGTTTGTTTCTTAATTTATTTGTAGAAGAGAAGCAAAAAAAAATCCTTATTTACACAAACCCTTCCTGTGGGAGTGTTGTGAGTGGGACAAGTTGGAGCCCTATAGCTCAGAGCCCCACCCCTGGGGACGCCCACACTCTGGGCTTTGACCAGCACTAAGGGGAGCTGACACCACAGGGCTCCACTCTCCTTGACCTTCTGGATTTAACCTCCTCCTGGCCAGTATGCTGCCATAGGGTGGTGGGTGGGGCAGGCACGAGGGCAGTTTTGGAAGCTGGTAATTACTCATCCTCTCTTCTCCACTGAGTGGCATAGGGGTGGCCTCCTGGCGTCCGAGGCCAGAGGGCAGTGAGTCATCAGGACTGGCACTACCCAGTTCCTATCCTGGTGTCCAGCCTCTGGGCCCTGGTTGGGTCCATCTTTGGTGTGACTACTGCTTTGGGCCTAGAATGGAGAGAAGCTTGGGGCAGGATCAGACCCAAGAGCTTCTCTGGCACAGACAAAAAACTTAATCAGGGTGGGCTCAGCCCTACCCCTGAGTTCTGTTCCTCCTTTATCAGGTTGGGTTGAACTGGGTTGGGTTCCTGAGGATCTGATGGACTCGGGCACTGGGCATCTAGAGTCCTGACCTTCCTGACCTGCTCAGGATGCTGCAGGCCCTCCTTCAGTAGCCCCCACAGCCTCTGCCCTGAGTGGAGGAGGCTGGGGCAATACTGATCCACCCTGGGGCAGGAGCTTAGGCACTGAGGCGACAACAGACCTCAGTAACCCTCTAGTCTTGAGAGTAGAGCTGACTCCAGTAAAACAGCCTGGTTCTAGGCGAGGGATGCCAATGGAAACAGTGGACACACCAAGACCTGGACAAAGTGGTAAGAAGCTAGACCAGGTAAAGGCCACCCTACCAACACACGCCTGGGAACTAGGAGGGAACACGGAGATCCCTTCATTATCCCCCATATTCACAGACCATGTCCTGACTATATTCACAACCAAGCTTTATTACTTTATTGGACTAAACAAGCATGTCAAGGGTCAGGGCACGGAAGGGAGGAAGTAGGGCCAGCTCCTGGGCTGGAGATGAGCCTAGAAAAGTTGTTGGGGGGGGAATATGGGTCAGAGGAACCAGGTATGATGGGGGCTGTGCTTACTGTCCAGGGGGAGTAGTGGGGAGGAAGTCACTGCTCCTGGGTGCCCCAGGAGATGTAGTCCGGCCGCGTGGCTGCATGGTACTCGTCTATGAGCTCCTGTACAACCTCCCTGGACCTGTCCAGCTCGTCAAAGTTCTCCTTGAAGATGTCCTCCTTACGGAACTGCTCCAGGAAGGCTTCCCGCTTCCGCAGCTTGTCATACTGTTGGCAGGAACTTTCAAAGAGCTGAAAGAGATAGAAATCTCCAGGATGGGAGCCAGTGCAGGACAGGGGGTTAGAACAGACTGGGGGAGAATGATGAAGGTGGCTGGTAGACAGAGTGACCAAAGAAGACCAGGAGGCTAGCCTCACCGAGGAGATGCTGGTGTGGTTGGCCATCATGAGCCCACTGACTCGATGGGCTGAGGGCAGGTAGGGAGACTTCCTTGACAGGGCCACCTGGATGCTGGCTGGGCCCCAGGGGATGAAGTTGGCCAACTTCCGTTCCCGGATCCTCTGCAGGCTCTTGTGGACCTGGGGTGGGCAACGGAGCAGTGATGGTAGCCTCTCCTCCACCCCTGTGGCTTCTGGGGGTGGAATGAAGGGGCCTCCCCTACCTGGGTGGGGTCCACCTCCCCCTGGATGATGTTGAGGATGGCGATGTAGCAGTGGTTGGTCTGGCGATCCCGGCCTGTGGACACCATCACGTTCTTGGGCTGCAGCAGACGCCTCATGACATCCAGGACCGTGGTCTTCCTCACGCTGGCCACCTGAGGGGAGAGAGGGCCACAAGGGCAAGGCCAGCACTCAGGGCACAGTCCAGAGAGAAGTAGGCAACACATGTGCCCCACCAGACTCGGAGTAGTATGGTCTCTTTGGGGAGTGTCTTTAGATTCAGGTCTATACCGAGCCTCTGCTGTGGGATCAGGAATCTTAGCTCTTCTCAGCTCAGCAAACTCATGCCCCTGTGCAGGAGCATAAGCAGACCCCATACAGCCCAGGCCCCGCAGGGAGCCAAAGGCAGAGGGAAGAGGAGAGCAAGTCAGCAAGGAAGTCGTACACTCTGTGCCAGTCCCTGGGCACAGAGCCTCTGGGGGCTGCAAAGGGCAGCTCCTGGGGCCACAGGGAAAAAAGAAAGGCCAGCTCAGGGCCCGCTGGGCCCAGGGCCAGCCTGGTCTGAGACACTGAGGGCTGCTCTTACCGACTGGTCCGTGGTGAGGGGGGTGTAGCCGGTCATGAGGAAGTGGAGGCGTGGGGTGGGAATGAGAGAGGCAATGAGGCCGATGAGGTCGTTGTTCATGTAGCCGGGGTAGCGCAGGGTGGTGGTGCTGGCCGACATGATGGTGGACACCTGGGGACAGGGGTGCCATGTCATGGGCCTTGGCCTGGGGGGGGCTCCCTTCCCCAGGTAGCACTCCAGCAAGGAGGGGTTCCAGTCCAAAGGAGTCCAGGAATGGGGGCTCACCAGCTGGTTGATCTGGGAGAAGGAGGGGTTCTGGATATGCAGGCGGTCTGTGGCGATCCTGTTCAGGGCTGTGTTGTCCAGCACCACCTGGGGGGACAGAAGAGGGTCACAGCACCTTTTTGAGGAGAAAGGGGGCAGAGAAATAAGTTATTAGCTTAGCACCCCCCCAAACTCCAAAACCAGGAATTAGGTTTGTTAATTTAAAACTATTGTGTCTGGAGCATCATGAGACACTTTTCTACCATCTAGTAGAGTAAACAAATATTTGAGTGTCCCCATGTGCCATGCACTGTGCTTGGCTCTGGAGATACCATGGAGAGTAAACCAGGCATGGTCTTCCCCTTCACCAGTCTACTGTCTAGTGGAGGGAGACTGACATTAACTATAAAATAAAAGTATAGTTATAGACTGAAATATGCACAGAGTAATTTGACCTTGATGGGGTGGAAGGGAAAGTTTTGCTAAGAAAGTGACTCTTGGGCTGAGAATTTAAGCATGAGTAGGCATTAAATAGGCAGAGTGGGAGCACTTGGGTGGGGGTGGTGGTATTCACTTTCTTGAGAGACTGTAGGCAACTTGGGGTCAGGTCCTTATTTCATAACTTGGTATGGCTTTGTTGGTCCTCTGTTCTCTGGGCAGGGGCTTGGGAAGGGCAAGGTGTATGTGTCCTACTGGTTTGGGGAGGCAGACCAAAGCCCCCCACTCCCTCCCCCAGTGCTCACCACACAGTCTGCATTCTGGGTCAGCCTCTTGAGTGTGAGCAGCGAGTTGTAGGGCTGGACCACCACGTCGCTCATCTCGTCCTGGTTGGGAAACACTGAGTACGTCTGCACCAGCTTCTTGGGGTACCTGAGGGTGAGGAAGAGGGAAAGGGGAAGGTGGCACAGTGAATTGGAAGGGCCCTCATCACTGCCTGTCTCCGCCTTCTCTAGGGTCTACAGGAGTCATTCCATTCCAAGCACCACCAAGCTCTTATGCGAAAGGGGTGAGGAAAGAACTGAATCTTCAGAGCCCAGGAGCCAAAAAGGATAAGCCTAAAGAATCAAACCCTGTAGGTTCCCTCTTCTCCCTAGGCAAACCCCCCTCCCCAGAGTTATCGCTTCCAAGATGGTCCCTGAGAAGCCAGGGTCTGTTCCTACTGACGACTCAAAGGGGTAGTGGCAGGCTTTCCAGTTCAAGAGAAAAAAGTGACAAAAAGGAAAGACATTACCCAGGGAACTAGGGCTAAACACAGGCTTCTCCCCAAACACAGGCTTACCTATCATTCAGTCGCTCCAGGAGGTAGGAGCCCAGGCCAGAACCTGTCCCCCCAGCAATGGAATGACACAGCACAAAGCCCTGCATGGGGAGGGACAGAGAGGCAGTCTCCAGGGATCTGGGGGAGAGGCTTCAGGCTTGTCTCATCCCCCACTCCCAACACACTCACGTCTCGAGGTCTCCTGTGTGTCCCCCCAGGCTGAGGCTCCTTGGGAAGGGAGCCTCCTAAGGAGCTGATGCCATCCAGATTAGGATCTCCTTGATGACAAGAACTGTACCTAATTTACCCCAGTAGCTCACATCTGATGCTCAATAAATGATTTTTGAATTGAATTGCCCCCATCACACCACCTGTTCAGCCTACCTCCTGACATTTCCCCAGTTTTCAGCTTTTTTGTGAGGAAGATTAGCCCTTAGGTAACATCCACTGCCAACCCCCCTATTTTTGCTGAGGAAGACCGGCCCTGAGCTAACATCCGTGCCCATCTTCCTCTACTTTATGTGGAATGCTTGCCACAGCATGGCTGACAAGCAGTGCATAGTTCTGTGCCCAGGATCCGCACCTGTGAACCCCAGGCTTCCGCATTGGAGCGCACAAACTTAAGCGCTACACCACTGGGCTGGCCCCTCAGCCTTCTTTTCTTTCTTCAGTGGGCAGAACCTCACCTCTAGGCTGTCACTTCCATCTGCTTCTCGGTCTATGATGTCAAAAATATCTTCATGGATTTTCTCACCCTGTATAGAGACATGGGGAGGGAGGGTCAGGATGAAGGTTCTGCAGAGCATCTCTTTTCAGGACCAAGAACTCTACCCTGGGGCACTGCTGCCGCCCTCAAGCACAGCCTCCACAGCCTCGGCAGTGGCCCTCAACCTGGAAATGCTACTTTGTAAATGATTTGCACAAAGTTTGCATAAACTTCTCCCTAGCTGTCCCACTTGTTAGGGGATCCCTTTGTCTCTTATTTATTGTCAGTCTGGTCTGGTCAAATCCCCAGGCTGCTTGAGCCTGCCCAGGGGAGGGAACATCAAGGGTCTCTGAGATGGCCACCTTGATACCTGGGAGAATCCGCTGGCCCAGTTGTTGCCAGCCCCTCCTCCATGCTCCGACAGGTAGATGTTCTCTGGGTTGTAGAGCTTGGCATAGGGGGAGTTGAGGATGGAGTGGATCACCCGGGGCTCCAGGTCCAGCAGCACAGCCCGCGGGATGTAGTGCTCATCGTCTGCCTGTCAAGGGGAGGCCAGGAGGGGGCCCAATCAGCTAAGGCCAAGTCCTCTGTCCTCCCAACTCTGGCTCCTGCCTGCCCTTCCTCCTCAAGCCAGCCGCCCTGGTTTCTCTGCCCAGGTTTCCCACTACCAAGCCGCTGCCCTTCCCTCTAGGACCCCTGGCCAAGTCGCTGGGGGCACCTGGTAGAAAAAGACGTCCTTGCGGTCAGTGCCCTCGGTGGCAAACTCCTCCACGATGCCTTCGGGGCTGATACCATGCTCGGCGCACAGCTGTTTCCAGAACTCGAACCCAACTGGGGGATGAGGAAAGATGCCTGAGTCAGGGTTAGGCTCAGAGGCTGCCACACTCAGAGGGTGCACCCAAGACGCCTAGTCTGGGAGCCGTCACGGCCCAGGGCTGGAGGCGCGGCTTTCGATCTGGGGCTCATTCATCATGCGCAGTAGGCAGAGGGTTCATGGAAGGAAAAGGGGACTGGAGGATGCCAAGCACTTGAGTGAGACCCGAAGGGGCAGAACTGGAGACTGGAGAGGCCCTGCGCTCGCTTGCTCACTCTGATTGCCGCACTGGCCCAGCTGCAGGGTGATGATCTCCCGGGGCATCGCTCTCCAGACGTGGGCGCGCCAGCCCCGCCCGGCGGGAGTCACGGCAGAGACGAACGCCTAGCAGCCGGGTGCGCAGGACGCGGGGAGCGCGCGCTCTCTTCGTCTTTTGACGCGGGTGCTCGGTCTGCGCGTGTGCAGTGCGGACCTCCCCGCGGCCAGCGGGCCGGGGAGCCCAACCTGAGCATCATTTCCCCTACAGCACTTGCAGCTGGAATTCGGCACAGGCGCAGAGTGAGGCCACGCCCCCTCCCGCCCACCTACCCCAGCTCTGCGCCTGCGCAGTGATACTTGGGACTGCAGGGTAGCGACGCGGGTGTGGGGGAGGGGAGGGGAGGGGAGGGGAGGGGGAGGGGCGGCCCAGGTGTATGGAATCAGCGGCGCTATACAGATAGGTGAGCTACTCTGCCGGCTCTGCTCAAGCCACTTTTCTTTTAAATTTCTATTTTTAAATTAAACATATCTACCATAAAATTTACCATTTTAACCATTTTAAGTGTACAATTCTGTGGCATTAAGTACCTACACACTGTTCTGCAACCGTCACCACCACTCATCTAGAACCTCGTCATTTTCCCAAACTCAACCCCCATACCTGTTAAACAGTAACTGCCCCCCATCACCATTCTACTTTGTCTCCATGAATTTAACTACTCTAGGTACCTCATATAAGTGGAATCATACAGTATTTGTCCTTTTGTGTCTGGCTTATTTCACTTAGCATAATGTCCTCAAGGTTACTCCATGTCACAGAATGTGTCAGAATTTTATTCTTTTTTAAGGCTGTATAATATTCCAGTGTGTGTATATACAACATTTTGTGTTTACCCATTCATCTGTCAATTGACAATGAGGTTATTGTGGCTGGTTGGCTATTGTGAATAATGCTGCTATGAACATTGGTGTACAGATATCTGAGTCCCTGTTTTAAATTCTTCTGGGTATATACCCAGAAGTAGAATTGCTGGATCATATGGTAATTCTGTTTAATTTTTTGAGGAATTGCCATATCATTTTCCACAGCAGCTGCACATTTTATCTTCCCACCAGCAATACATAAGGGTTACAATTTCTCCATATGTTTGTAAACAGTTGTTACTTTCTTTTTTTATATAATAGCCATCTTAATGAGTATGAAGTAGTATCTCATTGTGGCTATTTTATTTTTTTGTGAGGAAGACCAGCCCTGAGCTAACATCTGTCGCCAATCCTCCTCTTTTTGCTGAGGAAGACTGGCCCTGTGCTAACAACCGTGCCCGTCTTTCCTCTACTTTATATGGGACGCCGCCACGGCGTGGCTGACAGGCAGTTCCTCGGCAGGCGCCCGGGATCCGAACCTGCGAACCCCGGGCTGCCAAGCGTGGACTAAACCGCTGCGCCACCGGGCGGCCCCGTGGCTATTTTATTTTAAATTACAAAAAGTTTAAGCATACAAGCATGATTTCGTATTTTTACTATATATATATATATTTTTAAATTTTATGTAAATGGTATCAGTGTAATATCCTTTTGCAACCTGGTTTTTTCACCCTACATTAGATTTATGTGATTTAGCCATGTTGACACATGTAGATTTATTCCATTCCTTTTATCTGCATTATGGTGTTTCATTGAATAAATAAAACCAGTTTATTCTATTTCCATGCAGGGGCGATTAGAATGTTTCCACTTATTCCCTATTGCGTCGAACAAGTACAAGACTTGTCCGCTTGTGAACCTGAAGGAAAACATCTCTACCAGGGGCATGTGCGGCTTCAACTTTACAAGGTTTCAAATATTTTCTCCTAGATGATTGTACCAATTGACACTCTACCAACAATAGATTTCTTATTTCCCCACACCCAAATCCACACTTGGGTTAGCAGATCTTAATTTCTGTCAGTCCCATGGATACCCAATGGAATCTCGTGGTTGTAATTTCCAGTTATGATACAAGTGAAGTTGATTTGATTTTCTTTTGTTACTTAGTGACCTTTCCAAATTGCCTGTTCATATCCTTTGCCCATTTTTTCTATTGGGCTCTGTCTGTTAGACATTTAAAGATGTTCTATGAATTTTTTCTTTGTTGTATAGGTTGCAAATACTGTCTCTTGGTCTATGGCTTGTCTTTATGCTTTGCATATGGTGTCTTATTGGCATAAAGAAGAGTTTAAGTTTAACGTAGATAAAGCTATCCATCTTTTCCTTTCTGTTCTGCACGTTTTATACCTTGTTAAAGAAACCTTCCCTTCTCCTAGTATCATAAAGCTGTCCTTCCATGTTTTCTTCCAAAAGCCCTATAGGACTTTGGTTCATCTGGAACTGATTTGGAGGCCTGCTGTAAGATAGGGATCTACTTTATCTTTTCCATATGGATGACCAATTGTCTCCAAACCAGTTATTGAAAACTCAGTGCAGTGTCCGCCACCCCGGGAACACGCCAAGCCCCCACTCCCAAGTGGGCAGGCTGCTGGCCGCTCTTCGGCTCGGTTGAGCTGTCTGTCTGTCTGTCCCTGTCTGGCAGGCTTTCGTTGGGAGCCGCTGCAGAGGCGCTGGCGAAAGCACTACCGCCACGAGTCATGCTCCGACAAGGTTTTTTGTTTTCTTTTCTGGCTCTCTCTCTCTTTTTAAGAGAACTCGGCCGCCTTCCAGCGCCGGCCGCCAGGAATCCTCTGGGCTTCTTTAGAAGGATCTGGCTTGCCCCACGCCCGCCCCCTCCCCGGCCTCGACTCACTTTCCCTTCCCTTATTTCAACCCGCCGGGAGGCCCGTTTCCTTCCGCTGCGGCCGGGCTGTTGGAAGACCCGAGCGTCCCCCAGGAGGACCGGGAGCCTCGCCCTTTCAAGGAGGGTCTGGCTGTCCCCTTTGAAGTTTGAGGGTGGTGTCTGAGCTCATCGCAGCTCCCCTCCCCCGACAGAACCGCTCCTTAAGAGCTGGCTGTCTTCAGAGGTTTTGCCAGGCCCTCTCCGGGTCTGCCCAGGTGAGGAGGAAGGTTTCAGAGATGAGACTCAACTTGCCAGGCCTCCCCTCCTTGTGAGTCTGGAACGGCTGTTGACTTCCTTAAAAATAATAAGCTGTAAGCAGTTTATGAACACTTGTAAAACGTGAGAGTTTAATGTCAGCCTTTTCTTATGATTAATAACAGTGCCTTGCTCCTCCCAGTCTCCCAGAAGTGGGAAAACTTCCTTCGAATCCCAGTTTATAGGCATACAGGTTAGAACGTGTGAATTTGTCTGAGTTGGAGAAGTTGCCATGGAAGTTTTTCTCTAAGAAACCGTCTCTGACAAGCTGGAGGCTCCTCATAGGCTGTAGAAATGGGTTGGAAACTGAGATGCTCATGTACATTAGCAGAGCTGAACATAAATCCTCACAGTTGTTGGCAGGCTATGCTTTCCATTCCTCCTGAGAACTGACCCATCTCTATTGGTTAAATGAGATGATGCGGGAGCACCTAGCGCAGTGCCGGACTCACAGTAAACATTCAGCAAATGTTAGCTGCTGTTATTATCACTAGATGCAATCGGAACTGCAGTATAGCTTGGCTGTTGCTACAGATGAAAGATCTTATTCAGGGTAAAAGCAAAATGAGTGGTTGCTTTAAATAAGTTGAAAAAATTAAAACCTAATCATTTGTGATCACTACAGATTCAGTTTCAGATCAAACGTCTACTGAGGTTGACCAGAAGGCCCAGGTTCATGGTCTTTCTCATGGATTTCAGATCCAGGGTCTCAAGGTCATTACCCATGGCTTGATTATTGAGTGTTGAGTTTAATCTGCTTGGCTCCACGTTCTCTGATCCAGGTTATGATAATGTAGTGGGATGTGGCATTCCTTTGTCTGAGGCCTTGGGCTGCCTCAGATAATAAATGTAGCATTTGTAGACTAACAAGTTTGTTAAATGTCCTAAGCCTTTATTGGACATTCTAGGTTGATGAAGACATTTTTTGGTATGCATCCTCATTTCTGGCCTCTTCTGGATGCCTGGCCTGCAATATGCCAGAAGCACAGGTATCTTGGGAGGTAAGGAGGCAGAGGTGTGAGGTGGGGAAATGAGGGTATGTCACAGGGACTGGGAGGAAGAACAGCTTCAGGTCTTGAGAGTGGAATCCTATGACCCCAGGGAGTTTAACTTTCAAAATGAAGCCAAGGAAAAATTAAAACAACGAAGGCAAAGAGTGGAAGCTCTTTATGTGAAGGGAGTTATGCTAAATTCATATTTTGGTTATGAAATAGAACAAAACGGGCTATTTTGTTCTGAATTGTTTTCTCAAGGAATAGGAAAAAGGAAATAAGCCTAACAATCCTGTCTGCAGATTATTTGCTCACGCCTTCATTCTTTTATTATGCACCTATACAATACAGGGCACACTAGTATGAGCTGGGGAGAGAAGTAACAGAGCCAAGTGCTCACAGTCTCGTGGAGGAAATAAACACACAGCAGGGTTGGCACCGAGTGCAGAGTTGGGGTCTTAACTTGAGGGTGGGGGCAGGGAGAGTCCAGAGCACTGGGGAAGACTTTTTGGAGGAGGTGGTACCTGGCCTAAGTCTTGAATGTCTGGTAGGAACTGGCCAGGTGGAGGGGAATACAAATCAGTAAGAAGAAAACACTCAGAAAAAAGTGAATAAAGGGAATGAATGGTTCATGATAAATAAAAAAATATAAATAGATGCACAGTCTCACTAGGAATCAGAAAATATAAATTTAAGGCAAAAAGTTAGATGAGCAAAAATTTAAAGCTTGATCATATCTAGTGTTCATGAAGAGTCTGAGAAATGGGTGCTTTTATACGCTATTTTTATACACTATTGGTGGTAGTTTAATGGATACATTCTGGAGGGTAAACTGGCAGTACTCTTGATATGTAAAATGCACATAACCATTGACCCGGCAATTCTACTTCCAGGAGTCACCTGGGTCCCTGATGACACAAATACTAGGACATGTGCACAAAGATATACGTACAGGGATGTTTGCTGCAGCAGTGTTTGTACTGGTGAGAAACGACCTAGATGTCCATGTGTCCATCAAAAGGGATGTGGTTAAATAAACGACATAGATCCCTGTTAAGGAATCAGAGGAGCCATTTGTAAGAAATGTAAAGTGGAGCTGACATAGGCATGGAAAAGTGGCCAACACATGGTAGGTGACGAAAATGTTACAGAACAATGTGCATGGTCTCATCCCTTATCACAAAACAAAAATGAAAGTATTTTTGAGTGCATGTGGAGGAAAAATATTGTATGTGTGTGTGTGTGTGTGTGTTGAGGGAGTTATGGTGTGGAAGCAGCAGCATATGTACAGGCTGGATGTGAGAGATGGCATGTTGAGTTTACAGTGAAAGAGGAAAGTTTCAAGCAGTGAACTGGAGAAGTCAGCAGGGACCAGACCTGGATGTGCCTTGCAGAATAGGAAGCCGCTGAACATCCTGAACAGGGCTGAGACAGAATCAGATTTGCATTTTAGAAACATCCCTCTGGCATCAATGAGACAGGCATGCTTGAGTGGAGCAAGAGGCAAAGTTACTAGTCGGGCCTGAAATGAGGAGGGCCCTGCTCAGCATGGAGAGGAGGGATAGATTCTAGAGACACTGGGTTGCAGAGAATCTGCAGGCATTCGAGATGATTGAACATGTAATGGGAGGAGTCTGAGCCGACAGATTTCAATCTTGGAGCAAAGGTAGGGCCATTTACTGAGTCACAGGGAATTCAGGAGGAGCCTGTATGCACAGGTTGATTTGGAGAGGCCTGAGGAATATCCACATGGAGGTAGGGGTCCGGTAGGCAACAGAGAATAATGGACTAGAGCTAAGGGGTGAGGACTAGGTGGAGAGCCAGCCACACCCCAGTGTCAGTTAAAGCCATTGTCATGAATAGGGTCACTCGAGGAGAGTTCATGATGTGGGATGGTCCTAGATTGGAAAAGGACTGGAATAGAACCTGATAAAATACAACACTTAAGGGGTGAGGAAGATTGTATTGCAAAGAAAAATAAAGGAGCCAGCAAAAAGCTGGAGAATAACTAGTGTGTATCAGTCAGGTTCGATTGGCTACCATCTTCGTTCCTGGCAGAGCCCTGATTTTGTTCTGCATTCCACCCTTCTTCCAAGTGGTAAGTCCTAATTAATCCAAGCCAATACGGTTATCAGAGTTTCCTTGTCAGAGACTGATTTAGAGAGGACATAGATGCAATTCAGGTCAATGAGATGTGAGGAAAGACTTCTGGGGGCTTCTGGAGAAGGGCTCCTCACTGGTTAAAAATAGACATATAGGAAGAGACATACTCTCTTTTTCAGCTGCGTGTTGTCACGTTTGGATATGGCACCTGGAACTGCTATAGTTGTCTTTTAACTGTGCAGAGAGTGTCTTGAGGATAAGCCATCCTGTTGAGGGTAGTAGAGCAGAAAGATAGAAGGCACCTGGGTCACTGATGACAGTGCTGAACCATCAAATTAATCAGCCCTTGAGCTGCCCCATATCTGGACCTCTTAAAATGTGAGATATGTTTTTCCTTATGGTTTAAACTATTTGATTTCGATTCTTTTTTTCACTTGTAGCTAGGCACAGCTATAGAGAAGAATATTGCAGAAGCCTAGGAAGGAGAAAGTTCCAAGGAGGAAATGATTTGGCATCTGAGGCTGCAGGGAGATGGAGTAAGATGGAGATGGAAAAGGGTCTTTTGAATTTGGGGGACCATTGGTGACTTTGGTGAGGAGAGTGGCCCTGGACCATGAGAGTAAAAACCAGATTACAAAAGGTTACTTACCTTTAATAGTTGTCACTAACAGATATTTGAGGAATAATAAAATTGAGACATGACTGGAAGATAAGGAGGTGGGCAGGGAGTATAGACTTTAAAAGACAGGGGTTTTAATCTGGGGCTCACAGATCTCCTCAAAGGGATCTATGGATAGAATTCAGGGGACCCATGGACTTGGATGGGGAAAAATTTACATTTTGATTTTTCACTTACTTCTAACAAAAATTTAGCCTTTCCTTCAATTATGACTGTAGACATCACACTTCAGTAGTATTAGCAGTACCCATGACTTTGTCACCTGTAAAAATCACAGCTATTTTTATATCACATTACAGTCGATGCAGATGTTGCAAAATATTGTTTATAATCATCACTACTTGAAAATACAGGAGTCGTTAGACCCACTTCAAGATCTTACTTAATGCAGTAATAAAGGACACACAAAAATAAAAGAAAGAAGCACATGTAGTACTATGTTACAAATTTTTAAAATATATTGTAACAACTGTATTTCAATATAATTGGTTTCATGGTAATTCTATGTATATTGTTATATGCATTCAAAAACATTATCCAGCAGACTACCAAAGGCATCAGTGGTGTGAAAACGGTTAAGAATTCCGGCTCTACAGGAAAAGAGAGAAGGGGAGACTTATACAGCAGGGATGGGAATGTAGTGTCTGCTAACACTGCTTTTTACAACAGAGGAGAGGCTTCTGTGTTGACATCCTGAAGGGTCAGAGAGGAGGCTGGAGCTTTTGGGATGCAGGGCTCAGGTGGAGGGATTAACTACAGGAAGGAAACTTTTCCCACAATAAACGGGAGGAAAGGATGAGTGTAGATAAAAATAAGTGTTTTAGTGGGGTGGGAGTGGGGGGCAGGAAGTTGAGGGGGCTTCTTACTGATGGCTTCTATTTTCACTGTCAAGTAGGAGTGAAGCTATCTGCTGAGAGTGAGAGCGGAGAAGGGAGGTGATAAAGGTAGAGAACAGAAGAGAGGGCTGACAAGGACAAGTAGAAGGACTACCAGCCCAGTGGGTGGAGAGGGGTGGGGCAGTTAGAGACCGCCAAGTTGTCATGACAACAGTCTGCCTGGGTATGTGCTGTTTCGGGCAGTGTTCAGCTGCCCACGTATGGGAGTCAGAGGGCAGAAAGTCAGCTAAAGCCAAGGCTAGGGTTTTACCAGGATGAGGTGAAGATCAGGGGAATAAAGGAGGGATGGATCAGATTGTCCAGGCTGAGTGAAGAAGAATGTGGAGCTAGGAAGGAGCTGATAGCTTGGAGTGAAATCAACATTAGGAAGAAGAATGGGAGAAAGGGAATGAGAAAGTGGAGGTGCAGGAAGTGGTGGTGCAAGAGTGAACCAGTCAAGTTTAAGGTTAAGGAGTAGTTAGTGGGATGGCAAGTGCTGATGTCTGTCCATAGTGTGGGTGACAAGTAGAGAATAGTAAAGGGCTTTGGAGGTGAGCAGGTCAAGGAACAGCCAGTCCAGTCAGGACCATCCATGTGGATGTAAAAGTCACCTAGGATGAAGGTGAGGCTTGGAGTGGAGAAGAAAGTCTGGAGAATGTGGAAGAGTGATTTGGAAGTAGGTAGATCATTGGAACAAGTAGTAGAAGAGTGTGGTGGTGATGGATAACATGTGCCTCAAAGGAGGAGGAGGGCTTTTTCAGCAAGGCAAAATAGTAATTGTTTAAAAGTAGCAATAAGGAGATAAAAGAATGCCTACCCACCCTGAAGTGGAGAATGGGGATCCCTACTTCTGCTGTGTAGCCAGAGCTTCAAAGAATAACTAGCCTTTATTACAGAGGCCAGAGAGATCATACAATTTTGGACTGGACATGATCTAGCACAGCAGTTTCCAATCCCAGAAGACAGTCCCCTCCCCGTAACCCACCCCAACCAGGAGGCATTTGCAAACCAGCAGAGGCCTATTTGGTTTTATCACAATCGTGGGGTGGGCGGTGTAGGCATTTGGTACCTAAAGATCAGAGATGCTAAATGTCCTGCAATGCACAGGATAGTCCCATGCAGTGATGAACTATCCTGCCCCAAATGCGGGTAGTGGATCTTGTACACCTTACAGATGAGGAGACTGGGGTTCAGGGAGCTGAGATACGTACTCACGTTTTGGAACTTCTGTAATCTTGATATTATATTAAGATTTGTGTCTATGTCTGAAGTCACTGTGGTAGACAGTGTTGGTTGGCGAGTCTAACCCCCTCTCCCTAGTCACCTCCCAACAGTTGGTGTATGGTTGCTTCAGTTCTGGCCAATGGGATGTCAGCAGAAGTCATGGAGTAAGACTGCTGCGAAAACTTTTTCAAAAGGGCAAGTGCAGCTGGATGTCCCTGCCCCCTTTGGTCTACTCCCTTTCTTCTGCTTGGAACTTGGTTCAGCAGCCCTTTTGTGCCCGTGAGCACAAAAGCCACACATTGGTGATGGTGGAACACAAAGATAGAAAGGCCATGTGTCATCCTTGATGGCTTCCTAATAAGTCCTCAACCTTGGACTGCCCGCCTCTGGATTTACTAAGTGAGAAAAACAAACTACTATTTGTTTAAACTACTGTTAATTGGATGTTCTGTTAATTGCAGCTGAATGCATTTCTACCTGATGGAGTCACAGGGCCAGTTAGTAGCAAAGCTGAGGCTAAACCCAGATTTTCTCTCTCACGATCTGATATTCTTCCCTTGACAGCAGTGGTTCTCAAAGTGTGGTTCCCAGAGAAGCAGCATCAGCCTCACCTGGAAACTTGTTAGAAATGCAGAATTTGGTATCCCACCTCAGACCTTCTAAATCAAAAACCCTGGGGGGAGGTGGGGGGCAACAATCTGGTTCACCGAGCCCTCCAGGTGATTCTCATGCACCTAAGTTTGAGAGCCACTGCTTTCTGGCTATGCTCTTCATATATGATCCTGGACTAGCAGCGTCAGCATCTCCTGGAGGATTATTAAAAATAGACCATCTCAGGTCCCACCCCAGATCTACTGAATCAGAATCTGCATTTTCAGGAGATCCCTGGGTTATTTATATGTGAGTTAAAGTTTATGGAGCACTGCTCTACACTGTGCTTAACTGAGTCTTTTTATTTCTCTTATTGAGGCAAGAGCACTGAAAAGATACATGACTGGCCAGGCTGAAATGACAGACTCAGCATTCAGCTATACACTTCACATAGCAAAATCTAAACATTTTAAAATTAAAAAAGATATAAACCACAACTGAACTTTCAAGCTTTTGATTTTGGACGTTTAAAAACTTAGAAAAAGTAGCAAGGATCATATAATTGTGCTCTATGTACTTCACAATTGATTTTAAATGAAAAATTTATCCAAGTATAAATTTGAGACCATTCTTTGAATCACTTGAATGCTAAGGTAAATTTGCATATGCCACCGGTGCCTCTGTAAAAGAAATCACCAATATTTTAAAAAATAAATGTGTTTTAATGTCTTCATATCCATTGGAGGAATGATGGGGCAAATTTTAAATGTTTGATTTTATGTGTTTTTTTGCATCCTTTTTATTAACACTTGGAAATTATGTATTTCACGATGGCATTTTCAGGATTCTATGACTGTCCTTGTACATGTCCAGGTTATCCTTAATTGCCGTGTCCATTCTCATAATTGTTCACAGCTACAGTTTCAGCCATGACTTTAGCTCTCATTTCAGTCTGCCTCAGAAACACATTTTGCTAGGGATACCTGCCTTAAATGTATTTAACGTTTTTTTTTAATCTAGTATTTTAAGTGTACCTTCCAGAAAAGTAGCTTTTAGAAAGATAGAAATGTTTCTATCGTTGTCGTTATGTGTTATAGTTCTTTCGGAGAACGGAGGTTCTGTCCGTGTGCCTTGTTGCCACTATGCATGTTGCCGACGCAAAGGATGTTGCTTTATTGGAGGCACATTGACAGCTCGCGAGGCCTGGCCAGGACGCGGAGATCACTTGTTAATTAGGCCTTCCCAACCTTTCCCCCACAGCGCTCACATGCAATATGGTGAGGTTGTACAGCCCCTGAGGACAGGGAAGGGAAGAGGCCGCTTGTGGCAGGAGGCCTGTCCGGAAGCTCCTGTCACCGACCACCGACCGGTACCCCTGTGGCCCACTCTGGGCACCCCAGTCTATTCCAACTCTTCATTTCATGAATGAGGAAACTAAGGCTCATTTCTTTTGTGTAAAAATGTATTTGCATGATCTACAAGTAATAGTCTTATTGTGCATCATCTATATTTTCCTTTATTTTATTGTGAAAGTTGTATTTTTTTCTCCTTCTTACAGTAAATATGATTTCTGTTTGACTCATGATATATTTGTGTCGATGCTTTTGTTGGAGTTCCTTTTTAAGATTCTGTTCTCCCAGCCATTTGTGTTTCTGTGCCTTCATAGATTTTTTTTCTGATGAAATTTAAAAAATGTTTCCAATGTGGTAATAAGTTATATTTCCTACTGCTGCTTTAAATGTTATTATATTTAACAAGTTGATCTCCTTAAGTATTTGGGATTACGTTTTTATTTCTAGATTCTATTTATATTTCTTTATTCTATTTTTATATGTGTGTTGAAATTTTTGGTCCATTCTGACTCTATTGATGTTTATTATGCTATCAATACCTCTCTCCAGCTGCACCAGGCCAGCATATTTGGCTAATTAAAACGATTTGGGAGATTATTAAAAATTAACTTTTGACATAGTTTGTTTCCTGCTCTCTATCATTTGGTTTGTTAAATCGACACCACACAGTTCTAAGAATAGTTATTTAGCAGTCTAATTGAAAATTGGAAGATCCAGCCCTATATTCACCTTTTAGCACTTTTTATTTATGGTTTTTGTTTGTCTCTTTTGGAGCTCTTATTTTCTTAGTCCTGGCCTGTCTGCCCCTCTGGCTTCTCACCTCTCCCGTTTCAGACTTTAGCTATTGACCCTCAGGCTCTGCAGGTCTCAGACAATCCCTTTGTGCCCTCCCGGGGCGGGTCTGTGACTGCTCTGAGGATTCCCGCGTGAGAACTGTCAGAGCCCCTTGCCTGGCTTGCTTCAACCCCATCTGTAAGTTAGTGATAGGAGCAAGTCAGCGAGTGTGTTTTCTGGATGGACCAAGACCAAACAGTTGAAACAGTTCTCCCTGGTTGAATCACCCTGTGATCAAATAAGGAGTTGATCAACCAAGGAGCCCTGGAAACAACCTATGTCCACATCCCCCTGCTGTAGCTCCCCCTTGGCTCAGGAATGATACATGACTTAAGGTGTTTTTCTGTTAATCACGTGTTGAAGCAAAGTCATTCTCAAACTGTTCTCACATGTTGAATCAAAGTGGTTTTAATCTTATCTTCCCTAATCTGAATTGACATCTGTGTGACATGGTTCCTCCTCCTTGGCATATTTTGGAAGTGTTTGAGGGTAAAGAAAAAAAGATTTTATATTCTGGTAGCCTTTGCTCTGTTAGTGTAGAAATGTCTTTTTTTTTTTTTTTTTTTTGGAAAGGAAGAAATAAAATTGTCTTTATTTACAGGAGACATAAGACATAATTGTACATAGAAAATCCTAAGGAATATTTTTAAAAAGCTATTAGAGTTAATAAGTTTAGCAAGGTTACAGGATACAAAGTCCTTATGCACAAGTTAATTGCATTTTTTAGCTAAAAATTTTTTAAATTACTTGTTTTTAAAAAATGTAGTAAAATATACATAACATAAAATTTGCCCTTGTAACCATTTTTAAATGTACAGTTCAGTGGCCTTAAGTACATTCATATTGTTGTGCGACCATGAAGATTTCTTCTTAACACGTAAAATTTTCAATCACTAAATATGTATGAGATGAAGAATTGAAAATAGAATGGGGAAGCCTTGTATTTTACTTGCATTTCGACTTCAAGATAGAACAAAATCTAAGCACTGAATTATACGTACAACTGACTTACCAGCCAGTCTGGATGTGACAGTATCAGATTCTTCACGCCACCTTGGGAAGACAGGAAAAAATGAATAAATATTTTAATGGAAGAGGACACACTTTATTCTACGTAAAATAATCTCTACCAGGTTTTAAACATTACAACATCAAAACATTTATTGTAGTAAATATAGAAAATACAGATAAGCAGAAAAAGAAAATAACAACCTGGAAGGATTGATATTGACCTTTTAGGAATTCAGAACTCTGTTCCTTTCAGTATTGGGTGATTTAAATAGTATTAGCTGGTGCCTGAGTTAACTGTAAGCCACAATTAGCAGACTTTAGTTCAATAGCATCTCAGGGTGAATATTGAGTTCCCGGCAATAACAGATCAATAGGTTCTATTTCTGGTTTTGTTTGAAAGAAAACATTATAATGGATTCACTTTATGTGTGTCTGAATTTCTTTTTTTCCCCCCCTCCTAAATGATGTATCTGTTTCATCAGCTGGTTAAGTGTGTATGTGGTACAAGTATGTAGAATATATTTTCTGACCTTTGAATTGGAAGAGACTCGATTTTACCAGATGTTACTTACACTCCTAGGTGATCGTTAGAATTGGATAATACAAAAGTCTGATAATGAGAATCTGGCTTCTATTCAATTTGGAAAAGAAGTATTGGTGCCAAATGGTAAACTGCCAATGGTAAACTCCTTATCTACACTAGTGGAGGGCTGGTATTGCACACATTTTCCTGAAGCGAAATATCCGAATGGCTTCTGTGTCCTTTTGGAATGCATCACGATCTTAGAAATAACAGGCTCTTTGATCTACAAGTCCAACCCTCTTATTTTTACAGACGCCTATGCCCCTAATCAGACACAGGTGCTCCCCTCCCAGTTTTCCTCTCCTACCTTGTCCAACCTCCATTATTGCCCTAATCACACAGTAACACGATGAGCTATTTATGTTAACATATAAACAATAGAGTGAGAAATTCTTCAGCTGGACTATATCTAGCTCATCTGTTGTCTTCAGCACTTAGCACAGTGCCTGGAACTTACTAGCTTCTCAATAAATATTTGTTGAGTGAATGAATGATGACACTGAGGTCCAGGGACAGGAAGTGTCCTGCCCAACATCATAAATCTAGTTAGTAACAACATTCTGAGAGGTAGGTTGTGAAAACATTTTAATTACTTTGCATTGCTTGAAAGCACCTAGTAAGAGACCAGAACTGGACTGGATCTTGGAATAAAACTCTGGTGACAGGTTATTCACAGAATTAGAAATTCATGTGATAATCTACAGCATCAAGAGTTGACTCTGAGGTCCATCTTGAGAAGTTTTTTTAGTACATTAGAATTTTGTTTTTCTTGCTAATGCTCTACTGGTTGGAATGATGAGGGATACATGTTTGTGGGGGGCAGTAAGCCACCTTGGTTGGCTTTCCCATGATTGGGAAAGACTAGAATGCAAGAAGGCCCTAATCTATGGAAGGGCAGGGACCTGGTATTTTTTCATACCATCCCTGTGGTCAGTGCCCTCGGTGATTCCTTTCCATCCTTGAGGCCAGGCTGATGGACACTCAGAATAGTACCATTTCCAGAACTGGAATCTAAGTGGGCAAGAGAAAAGTTTGGGGGATTAGTTCTCTCTAGGTTCAGGAATCCTAAGCAAGGAGGGGACATAGAGGGAGTGGGAATTCTCAGGGAGGACTATGGGTTAGGGAAAGGAAGATGGATCATTTTCAAGTCTTTGGGAAAGATTCAGGGCTGTTTGGCCCAGTGTTTTCCTCATTGGCTCAGCTGTTGTTTGGTGATGGCTGAGGCGCTCTCTTACTCCTCACCGCCTCCTTCTGGGCATCTCTTGACCATGGCTTTGCTCCTTGAGCAAGACAAGCCTCTGCAAAGTTGTTTGAGATGAACAAATCCAGGTGGCAACTTTGTTTTACATGGTGGGTGACCTTCCAGCTGTGCCAGTTCTGACCGCCCCCTTTTCCCAACTTACTTTGCAGGTCAGATCTGGGAACTGCCATACCTGCCACTGATTTTCTGTTTTGGTGCAGCTGTCTACAGATCCAGTTCATGATTCATGACTATTATGTGATTTCGTGGGAAGTAAAATACATGTAGTCACTAGTTTGTCTCCATTCAGGTGCTAATGGCAGCTTGTGTAATGTATCCATTGGGAAATTTTCCAAAGGATCAAATATTGGAAATTCAGCTACATCAAGCCATTTGGTTCCTGAAGCCATAAGCTATTCAGTGTAAGAATCTTGGGATATCTTTTCTTATGTCATGCATAAAAGGAATTGAAAAAAACTCATTTCTAGGTGCAGAAATTTACATCTATTCCTCCCTTTTTCCTCCTTTTTGAAAACAATCTAGGATTAAAGTCACTACGCTCCTGATCTGTAGGCCAATGTGGTGAACACAGGAATTTATCCTGGGGTACACTATTATTTTATGGTGTGGCAAGTCTTTTAATGTCTTCTTGTTAAAGGAAAGGCGAGGAGTAGAAGCTATGGCCTTGACATCATTCTTTCATTTATTCAACAAATGTTTGTTGAATGGCTACAATGTGCTAGGACCTGTGGTAGATATCAGGGACAGAGATAAGAGACATTATCCCAGCCCACAAGAAATGCACAGGCCAGCAGGGAAGATAGGGGAGTGAATCGTTGATTGAAATATAGTGGGGTAATTGCCAGTAGAGTAGGGTGCAGGTATCCCTGAGGAAGGCTGCTGCTTCTTTCACTGGAAAAGCAGTCGGCCCTCAGTGATTTACTCTTGTTTTTACCGTTGTTACATTTTTATCAGAAAAAAATTTTTTTCCGTGCAGATAAGTGAATTTTCCAGATAACCAGGCTTATCTCTCTAAGTCCCATAACTTAAAACATTTAAAAATTATTTTTGATGGGAATATTTTTAAAATGTATTCTTTACTTCTCTCTTTTCTTAAGTGGAAGATAATGAATGAAATTTAACCTTTTCTTGATGACTCCAGGCACGTGCATGAACACCAGCCTTTGTATTTGGCTGTGCTGCCCACAGACTCCCATGGAGGTATGTTCTCCCTTAAGCCAAATGGCCCCTTCCTTGTGGCTTTCTGTAATTCTTCTGTCTCTTCTCTCCTTATCAGGATGATAGCGCTGGTCCTAACTGCTTTTACTTTGAAGTCCCTGGTAGCCCTCTCCTTTCCCCTTTCAAATTTGTGTTGGTCTGGGAATTCAGACATCTATACAGGTCAGATTTTTGTTGAAAATAAGGATAAGTAGAAGAGTCAAGACTTGACAGGCTCACCTCTGGGTAAAGTGCATAATCTTGAGTTTGTGAACTTGGCTCTCCAGTGGGCCCTCTTTGGTTTTCTTTCTGCCTGGTATTTACAATCATTTGAGAGAGGCTTCTGGTGCCCACCATGTGTCAGACACTAGAGATATGGCAATAAACAGGTCAGTCCTTGCCCTCGAGGAGAAAAAACAAAACCTAAAACATAAAATAATCAAGTGTGGGAACATTTATGGCAGGGAAAATACAGGGTGTTGGTGGAACATATATGGGGAAACCAGAAATCTTCATTGGAAGTGATACTTAAGTGATCTGGAGGTGAGTAAGGAGCCAACCAGATGAAGGAAGTGGAGCGAGGAGAGATCCCAGAGGAGGAGACACATGGAGACAGCTGGGAAGGCAGAGTGTGAGTGGTTGAAGGACCTGAAGAAGCCCAGGGTGGTTGGAGTGAAGAGAGCCATGGGGAGGTGTGGTGCAGAGAAAGGCGGAGGCCAGTTCTTCCGGAGGGAGCATCTTCCAGGTGAGGGAACAAGCCTCATGGCTGATGTCTGAGGAGCTGTTGCAGTCTCAAGATAGGTTGAAACATTTGATCCCCCAAATTCCTAGTGGATCTTAAGTCTCATTTGTCTAAGTACTATATGCTGTGGGGAGCCATAGGATCAGTCAGGCTTTGCAGGGAACACACATTAAAAAAATCAGTTGTATAACATGTATTGATTCTGCTTTATAGTGAAAAATATATACATTAACATGTATTTTTATTTTTTTCGGTGAGGAAGATTGGCCTTGAGCTAACATCTGTGCCAATCTTCCTTTAATTTTTATATGTGGGATGCCACCACAGCATGGCTTGATGAGCGACATGTAGATCCGTGCCCGGGATCCGAACCTGTGCACCCTGGGCTGCCAAAGCAGAGTGTGCGAACTTAACCACTATGCCACCGGGTTGGCCCTTACAAATTTTTTAAACATATTCATTTTTATATTTCTTGTATTTGCAGAAATTAGTTCTGAGGCAAAAGCTGGTTTTTGAATAACTTAGGAATTAGACTTTTCAGAAATAGTTGTTTTTAAACAGTAATTTTTTTAAAAATAAAGAGCTAAATTATATTTCTACATATGGAAATAGATTTATGAAGTTTAGGCCATGATGTGAAAATGAATGTAATATCTAATTGTTTATATAACTGTATTATTCAACTCACTTTATAGGGCATTGGTTCTTTTTTTTTTTTTTTTTTTTTTTGTGGGGAAGACCAGCCCTGAGCTAACATCCGTCGCCAATCCTCCCCTTTTTGCTGAGGAAGACTGGCCCTGGGCTAACATCGTGCCCATCTTCCTCCACTTTATATGGGACGCCGCCACGGCGTGGCTGACAGGCAGTGCGTCGGCGGGCGCCCGGGATCCGAACTCGCGAACCCTGGGCTGCCAAACGCGGACTAAACCGCTGCACCACCAGGCGGCCCCGGGCATTGGTTCTTAAGTTAGCTATGGGGAAACTGGCCTTTTCTATTATTTTGATTGAATCATGGTTATATGCAGATGAGAAGTTGCCTTCTAATTGCCTTGCTTGACCTTACCATTGGACCCAAAGCTATATTTCATTTTAAAAAGGGCAAGCCGTCATGTCTGTGGTAGATTGTTGCACTGATGGCTCCTAATGAATCCTGCCTTCCAGTATTGCTGCCCTAGTGTATCTCCCTCCCTAACTGACTCTGGGCTTGGCCGTGAGACTCACCTTGGCCAGAGTGCGTGACACAGCACAGGAGGATGAGCACTTGTGCATTGGGGCCTGCCTGGTCGCTGCCAGGGTGTGCAGGTTTGATATGCTGGTAAAGTAAACTTTAAGTTAATAAGACATGTTAAAACCTACTGGATCTTTTTCCAACTTGAAAATTGTTGAATCATGCTATTATAAATATTATGGTATATGTTATAAATTTCTTCAAGATATTTTTCTCATAAAAGTAATGTATTTTCACTGAAGAAAAATGGAAAAGACTGAAAAATTTAAAAATGAAAAATAAATCAAGCATTATCCTACAATTCAGATATCTACTGATAATCATTTTGGTGTATTTTGTCTCAGCAATTTTTCTGTGCTCCATTTAATATTTTTTCATATTTAAATCAGGCTGGGGGGAGGGTGAGTGTGGATACAAAAGGGTGGCATATAAAAAGGGAGTCTTGTGATGTTGGTACAATTAAGCATCTTGATTATGGTGCTGGTTACACGAAGGTACACGTGTGATAAAATTGCATTGAGCTGCGCATGCGCGTGTGAGTGACACCCCCCCCCCCCATATATTACAGATGAACTCTGCATATGTTCTGTGGATTGTGCCAGTGTCAGTTTCCTGGTTCTGATATTGTACTAGAGTTATGCAAGATGTTCACATGGGGGGAGGCTGTGTGAAGAGTGGGAGACCTCCCTGTACATTTCTTTGAACTTTCCTGTGAATCCATCGTTATTTCAAAATTAAGAAAAAAAAAACCAGTCTGTGGCTAGAGTTGTGTAGCTAGCTCTACTTTTCTCCTCTTTTTTTTGTTTTTGGAGAGAAAGATTCGCCCTGAGCTAACTTCTATGCCAATCTTCCTCTATTTTGTTTTGTTTTGTTTTCTTTGGTGAGGAATATTGGCCTTGAACTAACATCTGTGCCATTCTTCCTCTCTTTTGTACATGGGATGCTGCCACAGCATGGCTCAATGAGTGGCGTGTACGTCTGCGCCCGGTATCTGAACCTGCAAACCCCAGGGCTGCCAAAGCAGAGTGCATGAACCTAACCACTGTGCCACTGGGCTGACCCCGTTCCTCTATTTTGTATGTGGGTCACCATCACAGCATGGCTGATGAGTGGAGTAGGTCTGTGCCCAGGATCCAAACCCAGGAACCCAGGCTGCTGAAGCAGAGTGTGTGCAACTTTAACCACTCGGCCTCTGGACCAGCCCCTATATTTTCTTTCTTTCTTTCTTTCTTTTTTTTTGAGGAAGATTGGCCCTGAGCTAACATCTGTTGCCAATCTTTTTTTTTTTTGCTTTTTTCTCCCCAAAGCCCCAGTAGATAGTTATATGTCATAGTTGTGCATCCTTCTAGTTGCTCTATGTAGGACACCACCTCAGCATGGCTTGACAAGTGGTGTGTTGGTCCGCACCCAGGATCCGAACCAGCGAAATCCCAGGCCACTGGAAGTGGAATGCGTGAACTTTAACTACTATGCAACCAGGCTGGCCCCTATATTTTCTTTTTTAACAGAAAAAGAATGTCCAAGTTTCATAGCCCCATGTCTTGATTATTTTCAAAAATGAACAAAAAAACTGTCAATATATTTTAGAGTTAACTGATAATGAAGAGGGTACATTTCAAAAACATCTTTATTTGTTGGAACTTAATTATTGCAAGAGTGTTTAAGGATTCTATAGAATACATGGGGTTGTTTTTGAGAGTATTAGGAAGGGAAATTACATGACAAAAATATATTGTAACACTAACAAAATAATGTGAAATTATGCATCTGGTGGATTGGAGACTGAAAGGGGAATGTGGTTGAGCATGAGGAAGAGGCCCTGTCTGTGCCCGGTCAGGAATGCCTGTCTGAGGGCTTTGGGGGAGGGAAGGAAGCAGCACATTTGCTGAGCAGAACTGGTCTGGGGCAGCTCAGGGCAGAGCAGGGCAGGCCACGGTTGCTTCCTGAGAAAGAAATGATAAAGAGCAGGCCGTCAGCTGGCTGGCAACAGCATCTAAGAATCCACCTTCAGAAAGGAGTGGCAGGACATAGACAAGAGTTTTGATGTCAGATTCTGCCATATTGGTTGCAGAAAGTGTTAGGGAACAGGAAGGAATAGAAAGCAGGGGGTGGAGGTGGAGTGCAGTGTCCTTTTGGGGGAAAAGTCCAGAAAGGGCAGGCTGGTGGCTGGAGCTTCCCAGCTGGCCTTCAGGGGCTCCCCTTTGCTCAGAGAATCAAGTCCAAACTCTACATGGTATAAAAGGCCCTGCATGACCTGTCTGGCCTCCCTGACCTCATCTCCTGTCACTCCCCCTGAAATGTGCCTTAGAGACTTTGCGGTTTCTAGAACCCACTGTCCTGTTTTTCAGCCTCCCTTCGCTCTCAGGTGCCCTTCTGTTTGCCTACTATGCTATTCCCTCTGGATGTCAGCACATTAACTGCTCCCCTGCCTACAAGCAGCTCCCCTGCTGGTTTCTCTCTGTGAAGCCTTCTGTCATACCTGCATTGGGCCACAACCCCCTTTGGCCTTCCCTCAGCCCCCAGTGGGCCCTGGGGAACCTCGTTTGCCCAGTGTGAGCTTCCCCTCCACAGCTGATGGGAAGGGAGTGGTTGAGCCGCAGAAGAGAAGTGAACTCACCTCACATTCCCCTGCCCAGCCTTTACGCATGCCAGTCCCTCTCCCTTCTACATCTCCACTTGGGAAGCTTCCCCTCAGAATTCAGTCGAATGATAGTTCCTCCGTGTGACTCCCACACTGGCCTCCCACAGCCTTTCACTCTTGCAAACATTCAACAAATATTTATCGAGCATACACCGTTGTGACCCACTGATGTATGCTTCCCACCTTGACTGTCACTGTCCTGGGGAGATGTCTTGGGCTGTGAATTTTTTGAGATTCGGGACCTTAACTTATTCACCCAGGTATCTCCAGTTCCTGGAAAGGGTTCAGGCACACAGTAAGCCCTTCATATATTTGTTTTAAAAACAAATAAGCTTTATTATAAAGGAAATTGGTTTCCAAGAAATTCCTAAATCCTTAAGGCTTGAAGGCATCTTAAAGTTCACCTCATCCCTCTCCGAGGATCTGTCCATTCCAGGCAAGGCAACAGGTAGACTTCGCTTGACTGAGTTCAACAGAGGGGACTCACGGTCCATGCGGCCGCTTATTCCACCTGAGGCAGCACTGAAGGAGTGGAAGTTCTTCTACTGGGGAGCTGGAACCTCCCTGTGGTTCCCTCCACGGGTCCTCCTCCTGGTCCTGGGGGTGTCACAAAAGGAGTGCCTTGCTTCCTGCAGTTGACAGTCCATCCTATATTTGGCAGCTATTGCATCTCCTCCTGAGTTTTCTCTTTCCAGGTGGGGAAAGCCCACTGATATCCTGAGCTTCACTTTCCTCTGAGCTTCTGTTTCCTCATTGTGAAATCTGGGATAAAACAGTACCTAACCATACAATTGTTGTCGAAATTAAATGAGCTCATGTATGTAAAGTGCTTAGAACAGTGCTTGGTGTATATTAAGTGCTCAATATAATTTCAAAATTATTTTGTATTATATTTTACGTAGAGCATTAAAATTGGACAACTTATATTGAGACATTTTATTTAATTTAAAAAACCCCAGAAAAACAACATATATGATCACATGCAAAAATTATATTTGTTTTCACCAGTTCATCCCTAGCTTTTTGAGTATTTAACTATCCATTACTTCCAGAGTTTTGTTAAAATACTTTGTATCCATTTACACTGTATGTTAATATATACACATTGTATATTAATTTTAAATATTGTAAACATTATAAATATATATTTTATACTTGTATACTAATACAATTAATATATTGTAGAGAGTTAAGTTAGAATGTTAACTTTCTTGAGCAAAAAAAAACAAACAACCCGATCAAAAAATGGGCAGAGGATATGAACAGACATTTTTCCAAGGAAGAGATACAGATGGCCAATAGATACATGAAAAGATGTTCAACATCACTAATCATCAGGGAAATGCAAATCAAAACTACACTAAGATATCACCTGACACCGGTTAGAATGGCTATAATCACAAAGACAAATAACAACAAATGCTGGAGAGGTTGTGGAGAAATGGGGACCCTCATTCACTGCTGGTGGGAATGCAAACTGGTGCAGCCTCTATGGAAAACAGTATGGAGAGTCCTCAAAAAATTAAAAATAGAAATACCATATGATCCAGCAATCCCACTCTTGGGCATCTACCCAATGGACATGAATCAACCATCACAAGAGGCGTATGCACCCCTACGTTCATTGCAGCATTATTCACTATAGCCAAGAAGTGGAAGCAACCCAAGTGTCCCTCGACTGATGATTGGTTAAAGAAGATGTGGTATATACATACAATGGAATACTACTCAGCCATAAGAAAAGACAGAATTGTCCCATTTGGAACAACATGGATGGACCTAGAGGGTATTATGTTAAGTGAAATAAGCCAGAGAGAGAAGGACAGACACTGCATACACTCACTCACATATGGAATATAAATGAACACACAGACAGAACTGATTGGTGGTTACCAAGGGGAAGGGGGGTGGGGGGTGGGCACAAGGGGTGAAGGGTTACATCCACATGGTAACAGACAAACAAAAATGTACAACTAAAACCCCACAGTGTTATAAACTATTAAGACATCAATAGAAAAAAATAGTAAAAAAAAAAAAAAAGAATATTTTAATAGAACACTTAAGGACGTAAGAAAATGTTTATGACTGATTTGTAAACAAAGAGTAAGTTACAAAATGTTACATGCAGTAAGATCCCAATTTTGTAAAATGAAGCATAGAACAAAATGGAAGCGCATACATAAAATATTCATAATTATTTCTGAATATGTGGATAAATCTTAATAATTTGTTTTTTTGCCTTTTACAAATTTTCCACAATGAAAATGTTATAATCAGAAAAACTTGTCCTTTTTTCAAAGAATAAACCATTGAGACTTTTAGCAGTGTCTACATTGCAAAAATCTAGTTCAATATTTATATAAAAGACATTTGTCAAGCATATATCAATACACGTACTATTAAATAATAGTTTATTTAAAAGTAAAGTTTTAAGATTTATTCCCGTTAAGCAATTTGGACATTCATATCTTACTATATGGAAATATAGCTAATAAAAAAAAAAGAATGTTAACTTTCTTGTTGTTCATGATATGAAAAATGAGTGAGTTGCTTTCCTTGCGTGCTACTCTAAATTTATCAAATAACCCTATACTTGTTTCTGAAATAACCCTATACTCTCAGGTCTCCCATAGTTTTCAGATAGATAGTAAAAGTCTGTGAGAAATAAGAAGGTGTTGGTCTCTACCCCCAGGAAATAAGGTTTCTTCTGTTTTGTTATTGGCGTCTCTGTTTTTCATACCCACCTGGTTGTCAACATCCACCTGTGGGCCCTTTACCTCTGATTTCTCTTCCTATTTACTCTCCTTTTCATTTACACTTAAATGTAATTTTTTATATTTAAAATGTAAAATTAACATTTTAAGTGAGACATTTTACACTTCAAATTTATTTTTTCTGTTTATAAAAGTAATACATATCCATTGTAGATGACTTAGAAAATGTAGAAAACACAAACATGCACATAATACCATTACTTAGATATAACCCCTACTCTTTATCGTACTTGCCTTCAGTCTTCTTTCTCTCTAACTCTATGTTTTGTAAACAAAAATGAGCTACCACTGAAGGCTTTTTTCATTTAACACTATATGGTGCCAATTTACTTTTCAAGCCAGTTCCAGACTCACCATCCTAAAACAGATTTCATCATGTCCCTTCCCAGTTCAAGAACCTACAGTTGCGATCCAGACAGCAGCACTCCTCTGAGTGTCTCTTAGACACTGGGTGTGGTGGGAAGAGTATGTTGATTTAGAGCCCGAGGACTGAGGTTGAGTGTATGCTTCACTTACCAGCTGTGTGATCTTGGACAAGTTACCTAACCTCTCTGAGCCCATTTGCCTACAATGATAAATGACAAAAATCCTACCTCAAAGGGCCCAGATAACTAATGCATGTCAAAGTGCATCATGAAGGGTACAGTGCTACACAAATGGTAACGATGCTACATTCCTCCCCCCCAATAAAATTGGGAACCCCCTTAGGGAGGGTCCATTATGAAGCTTAATGCTGGGCAACCTGGTTTCTATTTTTAATAAATGCTTGCTTAATTCATGAACAAACAAACAAATGTCTACTAGGCCTAATTCAGCCCTGATCATTCGTGTGCACTGCTTTGAGAATTTCGGATCATTCTCCGTGGTGTTCTACAATTTAGGATGACCAACTGTCCTGGTTTTCCCAGGACTGAGGGAATGTGGGAATTTTAATTTTAAAATCAAATCTGAGGGGGTTCTTGGAACTCAGAACTTTCAGTGCCAAAACGAGTCTGATTTGGTCAACCTATTGATAACTCTTTAATAGATCTGAAGTGTGGAGGGAAGAATTGCCTATCTCTGGATTCCAGGGCCAGGGCCACTAATACAGCAATGCCAGAGAATGAGGAGGGTGTTTCCAGATGGGTCTCGTGTGGGTGTTAGACCCGGACCGACAGGCCTGCAAGCTTTGCAAGAAACTCGATTTTACCAATTCACGCTGCAGTCATCAGGCCGTAAGGAATTAAATTAAAATTTATAAATGATGGATTCGTAAATCAGAATGTCAATTTAAAAGGTTCCTGTTACTTTCCTAGGGCAGCCCCCTTCCCTGCTTAAAATACCCAAGAGGGAGTGGAAAGTGAGCAAGTGGTGGAGGTGGGCATTACTGGGAGGGTGCACTGTATGTTGGATTTTAACTGACTCCACTGCAGAGTGCCCATTTCTAGGGAGATCTAGAATGCTTGTGACTGGGGGAGACCATGCTTACGAGACTGACTCACCAACTCTGTCCGGCGTCTGTGCTTACCACGAGCTCCCACCCACCCTTGTGCTCCTCACGTCTTCGCCTCGTCTCAGTACACTTTCTACAGTTACAATCCCTCCGTTTCAGAGTCATTTACACCATTCTATTTTTGGTTATGTGCTTCCTGATGCTAGATCTCTGCCTTATGTATGTTGGAGGGTCCCTGGGGTCACATCACACTGGAGTGTTCTGGAAACATTACCTTTAAATGGCTCATTGTCTCTTATTTGTTTAGTCAAAGAGGTTCCTGTTCGGGGCTTGAGCATTCTGCTTTCTCTCCAGCTTTTCCGCAGCAGCCCTTGTTTCTCATCCAGGACAGTTACTTCTGTGGCTTGCAGTCTCTCCGACCACAGAGATTTTTCACCACCAGCACCACCTGCTGCCCTGCTTCCCAGAGGCCTCCCGCTCTTCCCACCTGGCCTCCTGGCTGCCCTCTAGCTGACACACTTTGGGGTTAGCCACTGGCCAAGAACAGGGAGGGGTTGTGCTGTGGGATGACGGGGGATCTGGAAATAGCCTTGGGGGAGGGGCCTGGCTCTGAAGCTGGCATTGAGGTGTTTGCGCTTATTACAGTTGGAAAAAGGAGGTATCCTTCCAGATACAGTTCTCACTCCCAGGGAGGCCCACCCGTGCCGGCTATTCACCCCTCTGGGTGGTGACCATAGTACTATCTGCACAAAACTTTTACTCTGCACTACCTGGGTGTTTCTTTCCCCTGAGGCTCCACATTCTAACTGGATCCTGCAAAGGAGGGCCCTGGAATCGCTTGTGGCTTGGAGGCAGGCCAGCTGGCCACTCAGAGCAGCAGCCTCACCGTATCTGCCAGCTCAAGATGCCCCCGCTAGCACCAGCCACTGGTACAGATGCCCCAAGAGACGAAAGGTTGGTCATCAAGGGCAGAGGCAGTAAAGGGAGAGAAATAAGGCAAAGTCCCCAGTGGTGCAGAGGTCAGAGGTGGAGCCGAGAAGGGACCAGTTGCACACTGGTTTTCCCTGAAGTCATCTTTCTCCCTACTGGGAAAACAGGCTGGCTCTTGTGAGTCAGCCTCCTGCAGACCCTGGCAACCGATAGTGACAGGCTTGTGCTTTGACTGTGGTGGTGAAAGGCTTGTGGCCTCCCTCCCACCCCTCAGGCAGCCCAGGGCCTGGCTTCTGCCTGCCTGTTCTCTGCCCAGCAATCCTGCAAAGGTTCCCTCTGTTCACAAGGGTCTGGCCTGTCTGTATGTTGCTTATTCTGTTCACATCCAGAGCTTTATTAAAGATAAACAGGTTCATGGAAGGAAAAGTGTGTCCCCGGGCCAACGGTGAGCAAGAGGAAAAAAAAATCTTAATTTGTCCAAAGTTCCTGGGTACGCTTCAGCTTCCGTGAGGAGCTGCAGACATTTCTAGGGCTGGGGCTTCACCTGCATGCTGAGCTCTGCCAGCCCCAATCCCTCTCATCCACTGGGCATGACCCTCTGACTTTGGCCTCAGGCAGCCTGGGGTGGTGAGGGTTAAGAAGGCAGGTCCCCAGCTACCCTGACCTGGGTGATGGGACCACTTTGCAGGTGTACCTGAGGCCAGGCGAGGCTGACATCTCCCTCCCCTGGGATTGCACTTTTGCTGTGTCTGCACAGGTGTTCAAGGTCCCCACATCCTCTCCCAACTACAGGCCCATCCAATGGCTCCAAAAGACCTCAGAGATAGGACAATTCTACACCAGCCCTGTGAGATATCACAAAAGGCAGGATGTACAATAGTTGGGAACACGGATGCCAGTCAGGTAAACCAGGGTTTGACTCCAACTCTGCCACTTACTAGCTGAGTGACTTGGTAAATTAACCACTCCTGGCCTCAGTTTCCTCATTTATAAAATGGGGTTAATAATACTATTGACCACTTCATAGGTTTGTCGTGAGGATTAAACAAAATACTGTGAAGTATTAGCATGGTGTCCACATGCATGTTAGCTGCTGCTACTACAGTCCTCAACTTTGGGCCTAATAGGGACTTTAACAGTCTACCACAGTCTAGGGACCACCTGCTTTGCCCTTTTGATCCTGAAGATTTAGGTCCCTACATATTTACTACTTCCTGCAATCTTCCACCAGAAGTGGAAGGCACTGGCCCCTTAAGTAACTGAGACGGCCTGAGAACAGAATTACAGCACCTTAGCTATGGGCCCACTTTTGGCCCTGCTTACAGTCTAGGCTTTGGATTTGGTCTCCTGACTTGATTATCCTAGACACCAGCTGCCTGACCAGTGGCTCTCCTGGCCTGGCTCTCTGGCACCACTCCACCTGCAAGGAGATTAAAGGCACTTGGCCTGACTCTATTATTGCCCAGGGTCTGGTGGTGGGGGTGGTGGCCACAGGCCTGCTGCTGTGACGACCAACAGGACACTCTGATGTGGGATGTGAAACTGGTGGAAAGGTGACCTGATACAGGGAGGGACAGGCGGGAACTGGGACCCAGAGTGTCAGATAGAGAGCAAATCTGTGGGCTTTTTTACCCTGGAAAGGAATTTCGCAGGTGGGTCAACCCCACCCATGTTCTCCAAAACTAGGCAGGAAAAGGAAAAGCTTGGGAGGCTGTTTGCTTGGAGTTGAAGATGCGGGAGTAGGAGAAGACCCTGCCAGAGTGACGGAGAAAGAACAGGCATCTCCCTTCCCCAGGTCTCCAAGCCTTCGAAGAGACCAGTGACTTGATTTATATCCAGTGCTTTATTAAACATAGATAATCTCATAAGAGGAGAAGCAAACATGTCCACGGGCCAAGAGAGAGTGTGTGTATGAGTGTTTATAAGAAAGAGATGTGTGAGGTCCTTGACCTGTGCTCTGAGGGGGTGGTCAGTCAGGTGAGGCCTGGGCCAAACAGTAAGGCAGATGAAGGTCCCTGTCCTGGGGGACTCACTGCTCCTGGGTGCCCCAGGAGATGTAGTCTGGCCGCGTGGCTGCATGGTACTCGTCGATAAGCTGCTGCACAATCTCCCTGGACGTGTCCAGTTCGTCAAAGTTCTCCTTGAAGATGTCCTCCTTACGGAACTGCTCCAGGAAGGCCTCCCGCTTCCGCAGCTTGTCATACTGGCGACAGGTCCGCTCAAAGAGCTTGGGGTGTGCAGAAAGCAGAGGTCACAAAGAACTTCCAGGAATAATATGGCCCAGAGAAGCCAGGGAACCAAGGCTGGGCTATCTCCACAGTAAAAAGCCAGAAGCAGAGCAGTAGGGATGCAGAGAAGTGAGGCACAACCAGGAAAACGATTACGGGAAAATAGGTGCAAACTGTGAGACTCACCGAGGAGATGCTGGTGTGGTTGGCCATCATGAGCCCACTGACTCGATGGGCTGAGGGCAGGTAGGGAGACTTCCTTGACAGGGCCACCTGGATGCTGGCTGGGCCCCAGGGGATGAAGTTGGCCAACTTCCGTTCCCGGATCCTCTGCAGGCTCTTGTGGACCTGGGGTGGGCAACGGAGCAATGATGGTAGCCTCTCCTCCACCCCTGTGGCTTCTGGGGGTGGAATGAAGGGGCCTCCCCTACCTGGGTGGGGTCCACCTCCCCCTGGATGATGTTGAGGATGGCGATGTAGCAGTGGTTGGTCTGGCGATCCCGGCCTGTGGACACCATCACGTTCTTGGGCTGCAGCAGACGCCTCATGACATCCAGGACCGTGGTCTTCCTCACGCTGGCCACCTGAGGGGAAGGGGACCACAGGGGCAAGGCCGGCACTCAGGGCACAGTCCAGAGAGAAGTAGGCAACACATGTGCCCCACCAGACTCGGAGTAGTATGGTCTCTTTGGGGAGTGTCTTTAGATTCAGGTCTATACCGAGCCTCTGCTGTGGGATCAGGAATCTTAGCTCTCCTCAGCTCAGCAAACTCATGTCCCTGTGCAGGAGCATAAGCAGACCCCGTACAGCCCAGGCCCCGCAGGGAGCCAAAGGCAGAGGGAAGAGAAGAGCAAGTCAGCAAGGAAGTCGTACACTCTGTGCCAGTCCCTGGGCACAGAGCCTCTGGGGGCTGCAAAGGGCAGCTCCTGGGGCCACAGGGAGAAGAGAAAGGCCAGCTCAGGGCCCCCTGGGCCCAGGGCCAGCCTGGTCTGAGACACTGAGGGCTGCTCTTACCGACTGGTCCGTGGTGAGGGGGGTGTAGCCGGTCATGAGGAAGTGGAGGCGTGGGGTGGGAATGAGAGAGGCAATGAGGCCGATGAGGTCGTTGTTCATGTAGCCGGGGTAGCGCAGGGTGGTGGTGCTGGCCGACATGATGGTGGACACCTGGGGACAGGGGTGCCATGTCATGGGGCTTGGCCTGGGGGGGCTCCCTTCCCCAGGTGGCACTCCAGCAAGGAGGGGTTCCAGTCCAAAGGAGTCCAGGAATGGGGGCTCACAAGCTGGTTGATCTGGGAAAAGGAGGGGTTCTGGATATGCAGGCGGTCTGTGGCGATCCTGTTCAGGGCTGTGTTGTCCAGCACCACCTGGGGGGACAGAAGAGGGTGGCAGATTTACTGACAGAAAGAACAGGAGGTCTGCCTGAGTCTGGGTTCTGAAGCTTAACTTTCCTTGAGCCTCACCCATCCAAAAGGGACTTGCACAGGACTGGGGCCAGTAGGACTCAAAATGGACTTTTTAAATGCATGAAAATGATGAAATAGACAGGGGGTGGGGGTAGGGAATGGCAGAATCTAGGACTCACCACACAGTCTGCGTTCTGGGTCAGCCTCTTAAGTGTGAGCAGTGAGTTGTAGGGCTGGACCACCACGTCGCTCATCTCGTCCTGGTTGGGAAACACTGAGTATGTCTGTACCAGCTTCTTGGGGTACCTGGTAGGGGTTGGGAGAAGAGGGTCAGGGCAACAGACTGCCGGCTTACTAAACATGGGGCTTCCAGCAAGTGTCTGGCAGTAGCTAATTCTGGATGGGGAAATTGGTATGGGGCCACAGGGAGCATTAAAGAAGGGAGACTTGACTTTTGGAAGTCTGTAACCCCAAAGGGAGAAGGGCAGAAAGACATCCTAGGACCTAGGATTCCAACTCCAAACTGGCCATATTTCCTGAACCTTCATCTCTTCATCTAGGGCCCAGATTCTAGGCTCCAGTTCCAACCCCTGGGAGTGTGACTGGGTTCTCAGTCATTGTATCTTGACTTTCCTCACTATAGAAGGGCCCTCTCCTGCTCTAGTGAATAGGAAGGTATATCCGGAAGGCCTCTCAGTCACTTGGGAAACCAAGTCCTCCCAGTCCCTCAAAACACAGACTTACCTGTCATTCAGCCGTTCTAAGAGGTAGGAGCCCAGGCCAGAGCCTGTCCCCCCAGCGATGGAGTGACACAGCACAAAGCCCTATATGGGGATGGGGTAATCAGTGTCTAGGTATCTAGTGTCAGGATTTCAAACTGGACCCATCCCACAATTTCCTGGACTCCTATCTTCCCAAGCACCTCTCCTCCACTTCCCTCCCAACATATACAGCTTAGGAGACTCTGCCTTGTTTCCAGCAAGGCTTCTGTCCAGTGCAAAGCATACATGGGTGGGTCGTGTACCTAACAGTGGCTTCTAAAGGGTGTTGCCAAGCCTTCCCTATGTAGGCTCCCACTACCATTCTTAGGACACTCACCTCCAGACTGTCACTGCCATCTGCCTCCCGGTCTATGATGTCGAAAATGTCCTCATGGATCTTCTCTCCCTGTACAGATATGGGGAGGTTCAGAGCGGGACAGGACCTTGGGACAAGGATTCTGACCCTCGATTCTCCTTAGAGCACCTAGAAGTCTTTTTTTGGAGCACAGTGGCCATGCTTTTTATTTGCATTGAGCAGTATAGCACAGTGGTTATGGGCAGGCACTCTACATCCTGGGCATCCTGGTTATGGGCAGCCTGGGTTCATGTATTAGCTCTAGTTCTATTTAGTGAGTGACTCTGAGCATGTCACGTAACCTCAGTTTCCTCATCTGTATAATGAAGGTAATAATACAGGTCCACCGTCCCTTATCTAAAATCCTTAGGGTCAGTTATGTTTCAGAGCTCAAATATTTCAGATTCTAGGAAGGTAATATGGTACATATAATGTATGTTAAGTAAAACGCCAGTGGGGGTCTGAGGTGTGTTAATCAAATACATTAACATTTCTGCAATGAAAGGTATAAGTAATAACAATAAGTTGGATAGAAACTATAAAATAGCCTGTCTCCACTGAGATTTGGTTTTGCTACTAAATGAGTTATAAGCTGTCTTTTGGTTTTAGAGTTTTTTGGACTCTGGAAAAGCAGATAAGAGGCTGTGAACCTATAGTATCTACCTCTTGGGTTGTTTGGATGTTTAAATAAGTTAATATATATAAAGCTCTTAGTGTGGCCTGGCACACAGCACTACCTAGTGTATTCTCTTAATATTAAATAGCTGACTTAGAAAACAGAACTCCCTTCAGCCATGTCTCTCCCCCTCCAGCACTCATACAACCTTGATCTGGTTTCATCTCTCTGTGGGAAGTCATAGGGCCTGTCCCAATACAGGAAGGGAGTTGTGGGTCCTGTCAGGGAATAGCAAATGACCTGGGAGAATCCGCTGGCCCAGTTGTTGCCAGCCCCTCCTCCATGCTCCGACAGGTAGATGTTCTCTGGGTTGTAGAGCTTGGCATAGGGGGAGTTGAGGATGGAGTGGATCACCCGGGGCTCCAGGTCCAGCAGCACAGCCCGCGGGATGTAGTGCTCATCGTCTGCCTGTCAAGGGGAGGCCAGGAGGGGGCCCAATCAGCTAAGGCCAAGTCCTCCGTCCTCCCAACTCTGGCTCCTGCCTGCCCTTCCTCCTCAAGCCAGCCGCCCTGGTTTCTCTGCCCAGGTTTCTCAGTACCAAGCCGCTGCCCTTCCCTCTAGGACCCCTGGCCAAGTCGCTGGGGGCACCTGGTAGAAAAAGACGTCCTTGCGGTCAGTGCCCTCGGTGGCAAACTCCTCCACGATGCCTTCGGGGCTGATACCATGCTCGGCGCACAGCTGTTTCCAGAACTCGAACCCAACTGGGCGGGGTGGGGGAGAGATGGGCGGGGGAGAAAGAGGATATCTGGGTCTGGGCAAGTTCCAACTAGGAGGTGGAGGACTGAGAGCCTGGGTATAGGGCCATGAAGTCAAACCTCAGGAGTCTCCTGTGTCAGAGGAAAGGGTTGTGTGCCAGCGACCGGCAGGGCAGGGCCCCTCGGGGTTGGTCAACTGGACACTGGGTCAGGCATGTCCCGCCTTTCGGAGAACTACGATTCTAGGAAGGGCAGATGGAGTCCAGGATCCCTCAGCGAGATACCACAGAATCTAAGGAACCTGGCTAGCGGAGGGGCCGGAGGTTTGCTCACTCTGATTGCCGCACTGGCCCAATTGTAGGGTGATGATTTCCCTCGGCATCGCTCCTCAGGCACCGGCGTTGCAGCCGCTCTCGCCAGCAAAGCCGCCGCTCGCCAGCCCGCTCGCCGCACGACGCAGGCGCCAAACAACTCGCCCCGCCCACGAACTTTCTCCCTTCCAATGAGAACTGAGTTCTGGCGAAGGCACTTCCTTATTCGTCTGGCTTCAGCCATGCAGACTGCGCGTGCGCGGCTCCGGATGGGGCTCGACGCCCGGGGTGTAGGGGAGTGCCTTGACGCAGCGTTCTCCTCTGGATGGACTCGAGTTCGAGCCTGTACGCAGGCGCGCTGTGGAGGAAAGCGACCTCCCCCGCCGAATCGCGCATCTGCGCAGTTGGTGTTATTGTGACTGTGGGGCCGCGGTCCCGGATGTTGTGGTCGCCGGGGGGAGATGGCGGAGGCAGTGGGGGTGGCCGGGGCCCCAGGCCCAGGTTCGGGGCTGACTTTCAGGGGCCGCCGTGCTATGTCAGGCTCCTGGGAGCGGGACCAGCAGGTTGAGGCGGCGCAGCGGGCCCTGGTGGAGATGCTGGGGCCTTACGAGCCTCTGCTGAGCCGGGTGCAGGCAGCCCTGGTGTGGGAGCGGCCCGCCAGGAGCGCCCTGTGGTGCCTGGGGCTGAACGCGGCTTTCTGGTGAGAGAACTGGACACTCGGAAACCCTCCGAGGCGCGAATTCGTCAGGTTTCTCTAGGGCTCTACCTCTCGCCTCCTCTGTTTTCTTCGCTGCACTGGCTCCTTCCTGTACCTGCCTAATTTTGCCTCACCACCTTCCACTGCTTCCCGCCTGCAGGCTTCGGTACCGCAATTCTCCCCAGGGCCTTCAGTTGTTTTCCCTGCTTTACTGCTCCCGCACCCTCGTCCCGCACATCAGGCAGGAGCTTCTGGTTACATCTTGAGCCGCTCGCAGTGCGCGAGGGCGCCTCATTTTAGCCAGGGAAGGCTGTGTCGCTTGAAGGCCATCACCTCTCTTCTCTTGTCTGCTCAAGTATGGTTTGAGGACTGTCTCCAGATTTTAGTAGCTACTATTGGGGTAGACGCTAAGGCAGTCGGTCCTGAAAAGGTATCCAGAGGTGTGATAAGAAAACCAGCTTGAACGATCTGAATTAGCGTGTTAGATATTTCTTTCTCCCACTCTAGGAAGTTTGTGAAGTCTGAGCGTCACTAAGAGCCTCCAAAACTGCAACTTGGAAGAAAATTATAAGCCTTTGAAGAACAGTTAGGAAATAGTGCTTGTGAGATTTCACCCGTTTCAAAGCTATTTTATGATTGCAACTCCTCCGTGTTGCAAGGAATTAGCGAGGCATCCTCAGCCACGGTTTATAGGCAGGGAAGTTGAGGATGTCTAATAGTGTGTGTGTTTTCCTGAGCTGGAAAACTGGGGCTATAAATATGCTTTAAGAATCTGGATGTGTCATGCTCTGTGAAAATGAACTGCTTCTCTCAGTTGTCGTCCCCTGGAGTGGACTTAGGTCTCCATAGGATCTGCGAGCATAATTTGGATTTGTTCGTAACCGGGGAAGTATTGATCAAATTCCAAGGGAGCTGAAGTGTAGGAGGGCTTCTACAGCTGAATGAAATAAGGCTATTCTGGATAAGCCTGAATCAGAACAAAGTATGTGTTCACAAAAAAAAGTTTGGTTTTGTTAAAAATGGATTTCCTTTTAAAATTCTTGGTTTTAAAGTCAAAACGTTTATTATTGTGTGTCTGAAAGAAGATTTTTCAGTCAGCTGGAGCAAAACCAGTAATTCCAAGTTCATTGACAGGAAGAATGTTTAGTTATTAAGTTAATCCTCTCACAGTTTGAAGGAGACTCAGGTGAAAGCTGTCTCTGGCATTAGTTGCTTCCAGAGTCTTTAGCAAACTTGATGATAAACTTTTCCTGCAGCATTCATTTATTTTTGGTAGTGCTTCTTCCTTGATCCCCAGGTACCTACTTCCTTCCAGTTGCTCTCTGTCAGAAACCCTTAACTGTAGCACCTCATTCAGGAGTATTTTTCAAAATGACCTTTTCTTCCTTTCCTCCCACCTCCCCATCCCAACCCTTAACCCTAGACCATCCAGGCAAAACTTCATTTACTACATTGGGATTGTCCTCCTGGGAAAAAAGTGGGTCCTCAATAAACCAGTTTATATCAAAGTGTGACTGGCTGATATATAAAATTCATTTAAATGAATCCTGATAAACCACAGGTTTATTAATGCAAATGGATCAGTAGCATGTATGTTGTTATTTTTGAGGCGGGGACTTTCCGCACGCCCCTTGCCTGGGAGAGATTTTTGAAGTGGAATGTGGGGTTGAGGTCTCCACACAAGGAGCAGCTCTGGGTGAGACACATCTTTAAATGTTACAGTTAGCTTTAGTTTGCTGGCCTCCAATAGTGTTTGCTGAAGTTTACTAATATGCTGTGTTTAGAATCTCAGTCAGATTTCCTTTTCCTACTCTGGGTCTCTGGAAGCATTGTTGTGATTGATCTTTATCTCTGGCATTTTCTGGTAGCTTACCTGCTGTGTGTCCAGAATACAGTTACTCTTGTTACATTCCTATCACACTTGAAGTAGGTGGGGGAGAGACACAGCAAAATGAAGGGTGCGTCTCTTGAGATTGAAAGAGCAATTGGGTGTGCCATTTATGGAGAGGACTGGTACCTGTGAAGGGTACAGAATGACTGATAGTGTTAAGGCCCCAGAGGCTAGAGTAGTTTGGCATTGGAGTTCATGGGATTGTTTGTTTTAGGAAATGGGCTTCTTTGGAAGGTAGTTTGAGGTTCAAAATGAAAGTTAGACTTCACATTCCAGTAGCATCAGATTGAATATGGGTGTTGATATTTCACTTAGAAATGTCAAAGAGTGACTTTCATTCTCAGACATTTTAAATGTTTAGGAAATGTAGAAGGATCATTGGCTCAGGTCTGAGAAATCAAATCTGAAATATTTTTCTCTCATTATTTGTTTTGAATAATGATAAATCATTAACTGAGGTGTTTTATGTATTTTGAGGTATTAGAAGATTGGATAGGAGTACAAAAAAATCATCAGAATTCAGGTAGGTAGCGCTTAACTTTCAATGTTCTGTATTCTGAGTCAACTGTACCTGTGAATTGTGCCCTCTTACATTTAAAAAAAAAAAACAGCAACATGAAAGACAAAGATAGAAGTAGATGACTTGCCACTATAGTATTTCAAGGTTTTCACTCTTTATTTTTCAGGTTCCAGAGAAATTGTGGTAATCATATCAGTGATCTTCCAACCTATATTGCTTCTAGTCACTGATATGTTGTTATCTCTAGGATAATAGCAGAAATGTCAGGCCGTTACAATAGCTTGTATTTTCCTTAGCCTCAACACCACCTGTAAATGAGTGATTTGGGGGAAGAATAGCTGAGTCAGCAAGAGTGTATCCTGACAGGATCAGAAAGGAACAGGTTCAAGTAACTTTTTGGTCTGACTCATACCTAGGAGATAGGGGAGGACAAAGGAACCCTGGAAATGTGTGTGAATTCCAAGCTCCTCCTCCTATGAAGAGCACATGGTTCAAGGAGGGCTAGATGACTGCAGGGCTAGATCACTGCAGAGCTCCTTTCCAGTTTTTAACATTCTGTGATTCTAGATGATCTTTAAATTATCCTCTATTGGGATCTGCTTTTACAGTCACTAGTCCGAGTTAACCATACTATATTCTAGGGGATGTTATGGGATTTATTGTTTTCACAGTTGAAAAAAAAAAAAAGATGTTTCCCCTCCTACCCTCCAAAAGTCCCCCCAAATAAAAAAATGACCTGAGAAATGATTAAAGGTATACAACAATTCTGATTTAAAAGGTTAGAATTTGAGTAAAAAACAATAGTGAGGAACTAGAAAAGGAAGGGAGGGCCCATTTAAGTAGAGACATAGTGTTCTGTGAAAAAAATTTACACGTCAAGTTTCAGATGGAATCTATTGAGCAAATATTTCTGATTGTAGTCTTTGGAGAGTTCTTGTTGCTTTTGGTAGCCAAGAAGACTCCCAAGGATGCCTTGGCTTACTTTTTTTGCCTCTCGTATGCCAACAGTTTTTATCTGTCCTAATTGTAAAGTTGGGTGCTTTCCGTCCATTAACATGAGGTAGGTCATTAGCAGCTAGCTGGTTTCATTTCTGGTTTTGTGCAAGCAACAACTATCGCTACGTGAGATAGGTTGGGCTAATTTTTTTCTTTCTGATTTACCAGTGACTGGCTTATTAACCAGACAGCCACAAGTGCTGTTCGATAATGGGCTTTCTGTCGCTATAGGATGGAATGCTTTGTTCTGAAGTGCCACTGAGACAAGCTTACTCTGTAATAACAAAGGAACTCAGAAATAGTATCTTCTTTGAAAATAGATATGTGGTCTTTATTTTGTTTATGATTATAGCATAAACTTTATGATTATAGCAAACTAATTTACCTGTGCTAATAATGAGGATCCCTGGTATAGTTAACCTCAAAAAAATTGTTTAGTTTGGGAATTTCTCGTGATTTTTCTGGATTGTTTTTCCAAGGGATATTTTATTTAGACTGATAATTAATTGGATTTTAGCTCCTGATAAAGGGGATGGACAGTTTACAAAAGGACAAAAAAGCCAAAAAATAATAAATGAGTGGATATATAAAATTTCACTCTCAGTAATAAAAAACTCTAATGTAAATGGCAATGAGTTACTAATTTCTGCTTATTAGGTTTTTTTAAATGATGGTATTTAATTCCAGGGAAAATATGGAAAAACAGGCATTTGGTTGATAGGAGTATGAATTCAACAGCCTTTCTGGAAAGTAATTTGGTAACATATTAAGATGCTTAAAAAGTTAATACCTTTTCAGGTGCTGGGAAAAATGGGGAGTGATTGCTGATAGGTATGGGTTTCTCTTTGCGGTAATGAAAATGTTCTAAATTAGATAATGGTGTTAGTTGCACAACTCTGTGAATATACTAAAAACCATTGAATTAGATAATTTAAAAGGGTGAATTTTATGGTATGCAAACTATATCTTGATAATGCTGTTATAAAAAAGTTAATGCCTTTTGACTCAATAATTCCACTTAAAGTAATTAATCATAAGCAAGGAAAAAGATTTATGCTCAGTGATGTATAGTTCAGCTTTATTACATCAAAAATTGGAAACATCTTAGTTCAATTAGGGAAAGAGTTAAAAGACTATATATATGTATATATGTATGATGGAATCGTTTTTAAAGTTTTTGATGCTTTTCTGGTTATATAGGAAAGCATTTATTTATTTATTTTTTTTCTTGTGAGGAAGACCAGCCTTGAGCTAACATCCGTCACCAATCCTCCTCTTTTTGCTGAGGAAGACTGGCCCTGGGCTAACATCCATGCCCATCTTCCTCTACTTTACATGGGACACTGCCACTGCATGGCTGACAAGCCTTGCATAGGCGGGCGCCTGGGATCTGAACCCGGGAACCTTGGGCTGCCAAGCGTGAACTAAACCGCTGCGCCACCGGGTGGCCCCCGGAAAGCATTTATGTATTGTTAAATAAAGAAGGCGGTTTTAAAACCAGATATGCCATATACTTCTATGGAGTTTTTATATGTAAATATTTTTTTAAATGAAGAGAATAACCTCTGTTTACATTTTGGTGTGTGTTTGTGGATAATGGGTCATTTAAGAAAAAACATATACATAAGTAGACAGAATAATATTATGTACCACCACGTACCCAGCTTTAAAAAATTTCAATTCATGGCCAATTTTGTGTTTTCTATACCCCATTCTTTTCTACCTAATCTTTTTTTGTGTTGAGGCAAATCCTAGATGTCATATCATTTAATCTGTAAGGATTTCAGTATGTGTCTCTGAAAAATAAAGACTTAAAGAAATACCACTACCATTATCACATGTAAAAAATTGATTCCAGTCAATGTTCAAATTTCTGGTTTTCTGATAAATGTCTTTTTGTGTTTTTAAAACATTTTGTTTGGGTTAGGATCCAAATGAAGTCCACATATTGTGACTGCTTTTTTTTACATCTTTTACTCTGTTGCTTCCCTTTTAATCTTTTTTTTCTCTTTGCAATTTATTTGTTGAAGAAACCAGTTCTGTAAAGTGTCCTACAGACTGGATTTTGCTGATTTCATCCCCATGGCTTAACATGTTCCCCTGTGCTCTGCATTTCCTGTAAATTGGTCGTTGGATCTAGAGGCTTGATCAGATTCAGTTTCAAAAAATACATATTTTTTGGCAAGACTGTTTCATAGATGGTGTACTAATGTCATTTTTACTTTCTTCTTTAATTATTACTTAGGATTTCCAAACTTTCTCCAATAAACATGCTTACCTTTAGCAATAATAATAATAATAATAATAATAATAAAAGATCCTTAAGAAAAAATTGATTGTGAGCCCACAATGGGTAGAAGGAGTAATAGGCTATGGGCAGTCCCCAAATTGAATAATTCACATGGGAATATCCAGAGTTGACTGCATTTTTGGTTGTTTTTGCTAAATTGGGAAGTTCTCATGCTGATTATAGTTGCTGAAAAATGTTTTACATGTTGTCCTATCAAACTTTGTACACTGTCACAGCTACATGTGATTTTTTTGGCCTGCATGAATAGACATTGCAGGACTAAACTAATCCAGAGAAATCCTCCCTTATTTTTCCCTCACCCCTTACCTATCCCAATCTCAAAAATACTTTATCTTCAGTTATGTCTTGTCCTTGCACAGAGTTGCAGAGTTTTTTTACACGTGGGCTTCCAGGTGACCTCCATAAAATGACAAGCATAGTGTGACCTCAGTATATCCAAAACACACCAATCTGAGGTTGATATTCTCTTTTTGTTTAGGAATTTAGTATTGAGGGCTGGAAGGAAAGGAGCACGTGCTTAACCATATTCTTTTATATTTGATAGACCCCTAAGGGAACGTTGATATTAATTGTCTGGTTACCTTGGAGGGGTCAACTCTAGTGGTTTGAAGTGATCTTTCCATTCATTAAGTTTTTTTCTATATGGAAGAAGCTATTTTCCCAAGAAATATTATTTTATACCACACAAAAAAACTCTTCTTCTGCAGGAGCTTCCTCAAGTTCCTGCATTGGCTTGTTCAAGAAAAGGTTAAATCCTGTCCTAAAATTGATTTATGGACCAGTATTAATCTTGTTCAAGAAGGTGCTCACAGTTTTAGCCTTCATGACCCAGAAAATACACCCTTTGTAAAACTCTTTACTGATTCACCTTTATCTGCAGGATAAAATCCAATACTCTTTGTCATAAAAGGCTCTTCATGGTCTGACTCCTGCCTCTCTCCCCATACTCATCCCCTCCCTCTGGTTTTTTTTTTGTGTGTGTGTGAGGAAGACCAGCCCTGAGCTAACATCCGTCACCAATCCTCCTCTTTTTGCGGAGGAAGACTGGCCCTGGGCTAGCATCCGTGCCCATCTTCCTCCACTTTATATGGGACGCCGCCACGGCATGGCTGACAGGCAGTGCGTCGGCGGGCGCCCGGGATCCAAACCTGCGAACCCCGGGCTGCCAAGCGCGAGCTAAACCGCTGCGCCACCGGGCGGCACCCCCCCCTCTGTTTTTTATATTTCGGTTCTATCAGACTACTTGTCAATTCCTTGAATATGTCATGCCAGCTGACTGCTCTCCCTATCTGAATGTCCACTCCTTCTCCATACCCTTTTGCCCTGTTTAATTACCATTTATCTTTCAAATCCCAGCTTAGATGTCCTTTTCTTTGTAATCATTACCTTGTCATGTTATATTGCAAACACACAAAGACACATTTGAGAGTAAGATTCATGTCTTACTCTTTTCTGTACCCTTACCCCAAGGCCTAGCATATAATAGGCAATCAATAAATGTTTGTTAAATTGAGTTGAAGCATAGGTGGGGCCTGTAACAGGCTACTAAAATAGTCCAGGTCTTGGAGAAACAGTAATTTTATTGCCATCATCTTTGAAAAACTGAGCTTTCTTAGGAGAGCTTAATATCCTTTCCCTACCCCAGTTTATATTTCTGTGCGTAATCATGATCTGGGAAGTGGAGATTGCAGACAGTCCGGATCGCCTCCTCAGAGAGCCCTTTCAAGTACTCTGGAGAAAACATCAGTCGCGCCACATCCTGCTGCTGGGACATGGAAGCAGCAGCACTTGGAAGCAAGAAGCTCTAGAGCCCTTATCCTTGACCTTGTTAAGTTTGCTTGTTTGTTGGGATGATGAACTGGCTTTGGAGAGAAGATTAATGGCCTGGGGCAGCTCTAGAAGCTTATTTCTGTTAAACGCTTTCACTCTTTAATCTCATCTATAATTATAATATCCTTTAAGTGGTGGAGTGGAAAAGTTGGAAGAGTGTCATCGGTGACTGGATTTCTAAGTTCTTGTTTCCTTCCATTCCTCATTGTATAGTTTTTAAAATTATATAACATGGATTCATGTTTATTGAAAACAAAGTACAAAAATGTCTAGAGACAAAAATTAACGTTCCTCTGCCAATCCCTGCGTGTGCATATGTATTCGTATATACACACAGATAAAGCTTTTCTAATATGATAAGCATTATACTCTTAGTATTGTTCTGTGATTATATCAAGTCATTAGGTCATGTGTTGAGTTGAGAAGAGATCATTTAATACCAACCCTTGATCATCCTTACCCTTGTTTGATCAGTTGCTGTAATAATAGCTAGTAATACTTCTGCATTGTAAAACTGACTAGAACTGTGTGTTAGGCGTGTATTAGGTGCCTTGTATTTTCTTCTTTTTGGCAAGATCAAGTGTGATATTTTTATGTATTAAGTATGTTGTTTCTAATACCTACAAATAATCCTGTAAGATTTATTATTGTTAACATCATATATATACAATGGAATACTACTCAGCCATAAGGAAAGACACAATTGTCCCATTTGCAACAACATGGATGGACCTAGAGGGTATTATGTTAGTGAAATAAGCCAGAGAGAGAAGGACAGACACTGCATGAATTCACTCATATGTGGAATATAAATGAACACACGGACAGAGAGAACTGATTGGTGGTTACCAAGGGGAAATGGGGTGGGGGTGGGCACAAGGGGTGAAGGGATGCATCCACATGATGATGGACAAATAATAATGTACAACTAAAACCCCACAGTGTTATAAACTATTAAGACATCAATTAAAAAAAAACAAAAATCACATATAGATGAGGAAACAGGCTTGAAGAGGTTAAGCTAATTTATTCAAGGTCACATGACTAAGAGTGGCTGTTCAGAGAATCAGACTCAAGCCAATATAACTTTAAAAGCCATGCCTTGCTGCCCTGCTGAACCACCTCTCTGGTTGGTGCCTTCGGCTTCCCTCTACATCTTAGAACAGTGTTTCTCAAACCATCTATGGTGAGGACTAGTGTTTTCCCCAATCTGTTGCACATCAGTACTTTTGTCAAATACAATATAAATGCATCACTAGAAAAAATAAGCTTAAAAAGGCATGGTGTCACTTCTTGGTCTTCTGGCTAAGATCAAGTGTAGTATCTGTTCTTATCAGTTTAATATCTGATACATCCTCTATCCGAGGACAATACATTAAATGGATTTTTGGAGCAGGGAGATGGAATAGGAGCTTGCTCCGTCCACTCCACGCATCGACCTGGTATTGCAGTACTTCCAGGAACGGTGCACCCCCTCGGGAATTAAAAAAAGTAAAAAATAAAAATAAATTTAAAGGCATAGAAACTGCAAGCCCAAATGTATTCTTAGATTCAAAATTACTTGGTCAAGTTGCTATAAAAATTTGTAAATGCTTACTTTCAATTTCTATACTTACTTCCCCACAGACTGTTAAAAACAGCTTGTGGGCCAGCGCTGGACTAGACCCTGCAAGGCACTGCCTTAGGGGCTTTAGGGTGGTGTAATAGGAAGGCTTATAAGAACTAGTTTTTTGTTTTCTAACATTTTATTGTGAAAGATGTTAAATATGTACAGAGGTAGAATAGTATAAATGAAGAATCCCATGTACTTGTCACCCAGCTTCAGCAATTATCAACTCATGGTCAATCTTGTTTCATCTTTCATACTCTTTCCCTTGCCAGACTATTATTTTGACACAAATCCCAGACAGCAAATCATTTTGTTCATAAATATTTTAATATGTATCTCTAAAAGATAGGGACTCTTTAAAAACATAACTTCTATCACATTATCACACCTAAAAAAATTAACAATAATTCCTTAATATCTTCAGATGTGCTCTCTGTTCAGATTTTTCAGATTGTTCATAAATATCTGTTTATGGTTGATTCTTTCAAATAACTAGCTTTTCCTTCATTTTATTAATATGGCACACTACATTTATTAATTTTTGTATGTTGAACTACTCTGGCATTCCTGGAATAAATCCCAAGAATTGGTCATGGTGTATAATCCTTTTAATATGTTGCTGAATTCAGTTTGCTCATGTTTTACTGAGGGTTTTTGCATCTGTGTTCATAAGGGATATTGGTCTGTAGTTTTCTTGTAGTGTCCTTATCTGGCTTTGGTATTAGAGTAATACTGGCCTCATAAAATGAATCAAGAAGAGTTCCCTCTTCAATTTTTTGGAAGAATTTAAGAAGGATTAGTGTTAATTCTGAAGAACTGGCTTCAGTGCTAACTTTCTATGTGACCTTGACCAACTCATTTTACTTTTTTAGGCCACAGATCCTTCATCTTTCAAAGGCTATCTAATTGAATTAAATGCTCTTTAATGCATCTCTATCAGTTTGTTGCCCTACACTAGGGTCTAATTTGGTAGAAAAATATTTGCTTTCATCATAACAACTTGTTATCAAGCTTGAATTTCTCCCTGAAATTAATGGAATCACAGACTTGAAAGGGTCTTTAAGAGATTATTTGGTTTAGTCCTCTGCTTTACAGAAGCAAATTATTATCTCTACCCCATAGGTAAAATAGCTGAAGTTCAGAAAGTTTAAGTGATTTTCTCAAGGTCTACAACTAGGTCTTAAATCTGTTTATTACAGAGCCTGTAATGCACATATGTCTTTTCTGAAATTAGCTTAATTGGATAATGATCTTTTGTTTTTCCTTCTCTGTAGGTTCTTTGCACTGACATCCCTTCGTCTTGTGTTTTTACTTGCATTCAGCTCGATGATCATTGTGTGTATAGATCAATGGAAGAACAAAATCTGGCCTGAAATAAAAGGTGAGTTTGGTAGCATTTAGAACAGTCGGAACTGGAAATGGTCTTTTCTAGAATTTTTACCTTTAGTTTTGGTTGTTGATGAGGCAGTATGTGGAACTGGGACTATCATTTGATGTCTGAATTATTTGCTTTAGGAGACACTTGAAGAGCTAGTGCTCCATCTATAATTCCTTAGAGCTGAGTTCTGCCCTTCCCGTTGTTATTAAGATCAGGAAATGTGTATCCACCACCCGAGATATTCTTGCCCTCAAAATTGGCCTAACAAATCAGTAGTACTCAAGTTTTTACAAAATAATTCTCATTGGATACTACATCTTTACTGAGGTGATATCAATTTGCCTCTCAGGAATTTCTTTTAAATTGTTTATTTGCAAAGCACCAAGCTAGGCATTATGACTTATATAAAGTACTCTAAGATAGGGTTCCTTTTCTCAAAGATTATACAAACAAAAACATAAGAAAAGTTAAATGTCAGTTATAGAACAATGCCAGAGATGTCACGGTGCAGTATGTGATCAGTAAGTATGTTTGTCATGTATTTTGGCCCTAGCTCAAGCCTTGAACAAAGCAAAATATTTGGAGAGGTGGAGAGAAGAGTGTGTTTCTAGAGGGACCAGTAGCTTAATTAGTCTGAGGAACCAGAAGCTGCAAAGCATCTCCTGAGAGCAAGGAATTGATCATTTTCATGGGAGTGAAAAAGTCATTAAAAGGAGTGGTAGGAAATAAGACTGAAAATATGTTGGGATTAGATTTTATAAGGCCTTAAAGTTAGGCTTAGAAATTTAGACTTTATAAGTAGTGGGTGGTCATTGAAGATTATTAGAGCTACATGCTAGATGATATTAAAGATTAATTTGATAGCATTTTACAGACTACATGGAAGGAGAAAAAGTAAAGAGGGAGACCTGACAGGAGACTATGGCAGCATCCGTGTAAGAAGTAGTCAGAGAGGTGTTGGTGGAAACAAACAATGGATGGCTTTGTGAGCTGTGAAGAAGGAATTCACATCAAGACTGATAAGTAGGGGGTAAGAAGAGTAAGGGATAAAAGCCAACTCTGGGATTTCAAGGCTTGGAGAGTAGGAGATGGCCTTACAATTAGCAGATACAGGGAACATCAGTTAGGGGAGTCGATTTGGGTGGCGAGTGAGAACAAGGAAAATTGATGTAGGTTTTGGACGTGTTAATTTTGAGGTTTTGGCAGGATATTCAAACCAGAGTATTGGGCTTTTAAATACATTCCCATCCTATTTTGCAAAGACTTCAAGGAATCATGTATTTCATCCACCTGTCTTACGGCTGGTGAATATCAAAAGACTTTACATCATTCATTGTAGTTAATGGGTCTCTTTTTAAAGGGAATAGGCAGATTTCTAGGGTTGGAGTAGTTATAACATGCCTCGGTACCCTGGTGCATATTGATGTGTATGAGCAACTCAGATACACTTGAGGGGTGGGATGGACCATTTTCATGTGCACCTTGGCTCTCAGCTGTAGTAATTAAGAAGGGGCCCTAATGCTCCATTTGGATCCTTCCCCCCGCAGCCTCACTGGAGAAATGAGCAGGCATCAGCCATCATTTTCTTGTCTGCAGCTCCCTAACTCTGGCAGTATAACATGGTGTCTCCTTTTTATTGGCTATTACTGTTTTCTTTTCCCCAAACCTATTAAAACTTGAGCTGTCAGACCAACAGCCTAACATTTTCATGTTTAGTTTTCCCTGCCAACTAATGCTGGTGTTTGTTTTAATATTGTAGTGCCAAGAGCCGACGCATTAGACAATGAGAGGTATGGAACACTGATTAAATCCCTTTTTGTTGCTCTGATTGATTCTCTTGTTGTAATATTCTGGTTACATGTTGTTAACCCTGTGTTCTGGACACATAAGCTGAGAACCTAGTCAGTTCCAAATAATCATTTTAACAGTCCTAAAGTTCAGGCAGCAATATGTTGAGATGGCTAGTGTCCTCTGATATTTATAAGAGGAATTTCCAAAAAAGAAGCATTACAGTGCCCTATAACCTTACATTCCAGGGAATTAGCTGCATTATTCAGCACTAGTGTGAAAACTTACAGGCAACTTACTTCATTTGTCTCCTGGCTTTTATACCAGGTCATTTAGTATTTTCTGTGACCTTTGGCTATTTAAAGTTCCTGGTCAGAAAACACATTGGTTCCTGGCATCAGCAAGCCAAAGATTCTTCTTGTGTCTTACAGCTCCTGCTTTCATTTCTCAGTTCATTCATCCCATATGTTTGATCCAAGAAATTTTCTCTGCTATGGTTTATTTTGGTTTTGCTTTATTTGTTTTTTCTCTGAGGGGCACATCTACCGTTGCCTCCCCCTCAGCAGCAGTGGTGTCAGACTGCTTCTATCCATGGATTGCAATCACAGTGAATTGCAATGGTCTGAGTGCACGGAAGATGTTCCTAAGCACAAAGGGCCTTGGAGCTGGTGGCAGGTTTACACACGTGGATGGAGCTGCTTGCACATAGGGTGGAGTTGTCAGAACAAGTTTGCCCTCCTAGTCCCTAAATTCAAGTTTCAACCTGGTGAGCCAAGAAGAAAGTCATGCTTCACCTCCAAAGCACCTAGGACAAGTCACTCCCCAGCCCCTGTTTAAACCCGGAAGCATTGGCTGCCCACATAGCAAGATGGGGGGGACCCTCAACACCTTCCTTTCACAGCTACCCCTTCTCTCTCCCATAGCTGGGGCTTTGTACACCCTCGGTTGCTCAGCGTGCCCGAGCTCTGCCACCACATAGCTGAAGTCTGGGTTAGTGGGACCATTTTCATAAGGAATCTTTTGCTTTTCAAAAAGCAAAACCCAGGAAAGGTAAGACTCTTCCCTTTCTCACTTTCATTTCTGGCTTCTCAGTTCAGTTCATGCTAAACTGAATCAGCCCTTTTACTACATATCCTCATTCAGGAAAGGAAAGACCATGATGTTTGTAGAGACAATGGGAAGTTGTAAGAAGGGGCTTCTAACCAGCCACTAGGACTAAGGCAAGAGCTGGAGGATCCCTCCTTTGGGTGCTTGCCACTTAGATTAGGCCATCTTCCTGCCCCAGCATGGGAAAGAAAGCTTGCTTGCGTGCATTCTGTGTCATATTAAACATGTGGTAGGTTGTTGGGTTTTTTATTTATTATTTTTTTACTTTGACTTAAAAAACCCACCACCAACACTTGCTTTCAGAGAGAATTTTTGGCTAAGTCCTATTCAAACCAATTTCCCAGCGTGAAAGGTGCAGGCCCTATGGGGTTAGCCACGTAAAAGGAGTTTGAATAGAAATGGACATCCACCTTTTCCTTCCAAACAGAATCACCATTGGATGCAACAGTGGCTAGGTACATCTGTCATTCTGATATCTCCATGCTTTACTCATAGGTCATAAAGAATCATTTCAGTCACATCTCCACCTTACCCTCTGTCCCTACCCCAGTCCTCTGCCATGTAGCAGAAACTTAATACTGTTTTCTGACTCCGCCAGTTCTGCTTGCTGAGCTGTGGGATACTGACCTTTTTGGCCGTCTTAGGCCGCTACATCCCTGGGCTCCTGCTGTCCTACTTAATGCGTAAGTATGGCATATAAGCTCCCCCATGAGTTTACCCTACTCGTAGCTTTTCCAGCCACCGCTAACTCTGGGCCTAGGGAGAGGACTTTTATATTTCAGTTCTCCAGGAAATGACCTTTTTATATTTTCATGACTTGTTTAGTGCCATGAAAACATCTTTCTTCTTACCTATAGCAGGCTCTCCACATATAAAGTCCTTTTCTTACCAAGTCAGCTTTAGAAACTGATGAGGGTCTACTAACATATATTGTATTACCAACTATAAAGGACCGTCTGTCCCTATTTAAGGAGGGAATTTTTAGAGTCAGTGTATTGTATAACAGCAGAACATAACTCTTAGAGGATCCTCTACTAGGTTCTGTTTGCCCTGGAGCACTTTCTTTCCTCCTGGAGCACAGTTTTATAAATTTAGTTAGTTCCTATATGGCTGTGGAGATTATGTATCAGAAGCTCACATGATTTGTTGTTTAGTTTCTGAGGCATTGTTACCATTTGTCCTTGATTATGGCTCAGTGACACCCATATACAAGTGACTGCACTGCTGGTTCTGCCCTCAATATATCACCAGCACACTCTGCTGCGCACAGCCCTGTAGGTGGCTGCAGAAGTCTTTGCCCTCCAAAACCCCCTCATGTAGGGGAGATGAGTGAAGATGACCAGCAGAATGAAACAGAACTCTTCCACACTTAAGTATCCAAGCCCTAAGGACATAATAGCAGAGAGACAAGACTGTTCGTGCAGCCTCTTCTCCATTTTGCCACTATTTTTCACTCCCCAGTTGTCACTGTCATGATGTGGCCTCTTGCTGTGTACCACCGACTGTGGGATCGAGCATATGTACGGCTGAAGCCAGCTCTGCAGCGGCTGGACTTCAGTGTCCGCGGCTACATGATGTCCAAGCAGAGAGAGAGACAATGTAAGTGTCAAGGGGAGGCTCCCTTCCTCTTGGGCAATTTGGGGAAGAAAATGAGAAGCCCGTAGGTCTGATATAATGGGTAGGTCCTCAAAAGTGGGACAAGTAGGGGGTGGTTGGTGTGTAGGGGGGTGGGAGGTAAAAGTGATATTCTTTTCCAGGGAAATCTATGCAGGCTTACTAGTTTCTCCCATTTGGAATCCTAGACACTCCCATTTTAAACAAATCTGAGAAAAGCTCTCCCAAGTTGAATAAAAGACAGACAGTGAAGATATCCCTAGTGTTTGCTGCTTTTTTATGAAGCACTTCCCATGTGTCCAAGCACTATGCTGGCTGCTCTGCATACATCATCTTATTTAACCTCTACAAGAACCTTGAGAAAGGGTGGTATTATCTTCCTTTTCCAGTTAAGGAAATTGAAGCTCACAGGAAATGACAGAACAGGTCTTTTAGGCTCCTAAGCTGGGCCTCTTCGCTCCTAAAAGCTGCCTTCCAAAGGTGATTCAAAACTGCTGCCTCAGAAGCTAGAAGCCTACTAGCCCAGGATCCTCCAACACACAAATGACACTTGTGCAAACTTCTTCCTCTCTTCTGTGGTCCGGTCAGGTTGGGTGTTTCATTAAGCCCTGGCCTTCAAAGAGCCCTGCACTGGTCACCAAGGCCCAGCTTCCCCTGGGGCAGCCAGTTGAACAGTATCAGTTCTCAAGAGCCTGATTTAAGCAAGGTGGGGCATCTCCCTTTGCCCTCTCTGTGATAGTGTCCACTTTCCACATTGACACCCGGTCTGCCCCTAGCTGATCCTGGGAGTTGTTGACAAGCCTGATAGTTGATCATGTGACCAGGAGAAAATGTTGGGGGGCTGGTGGAGGGAGGGATGTTGGAAGAGAGATCTTTTTCTCCTGTGTTAACAGCTTACCTTGCCACTTAGGCTCAGCAACCCTGCCCTCAGGCATTGTTATGTAGGCTTAGGGCCATATTCAGAGGGGTTCATTCTCTTATGTTCTGATCTTATGCCTTTGAAGTCCAAAGCGGGTGGGAGGTTTCCCCTTAAGGGAAGGCATCAAGGCCTTCTGCTCTTTCCACATAGTGCGCCGCAGACCTCTACACCCAGAACGTGCCACAGACAACCACAGTGACAGTGAAGAGGAGCTTGCTGCCTTCTGTCCTCAGGTATCTTGGGTGTGCGAGCTGCACCACTGGCCAGTTTCCTTTAGCTCCCTTTTAACCATCTGGAACCTCACATTTAGGCAGTAACCAGGTTTTCAAGCTCATTATGGGCTCTTCAAGGCCCCCACCCCCTTGCCCCCAAGAGCAGTGAGGAAAGAAGCTAGTGTCATATTGGGACTCTGTACGTAGATCTCAGTTTGAGCCTGGTGATCAGCACACTCCCTTCCATGTCTCCTTTGAACCCCTACCATCCTGGTAGAACTTCGGGAACTGGTGTGATCATCTTTTAAACGGCCCAGCCTACCTTAGGTCGGGCAATGTGTGTATCCTCCTGGCCACCTGTGAAAGTATTCTCTGGGTCAATTACTTAGGGTAACCTTTAGGGCCAGCTAATTAGTAAAGCTGTAACTGGGGAACAGCACTTGTTCCTAATGTCATCATCTCTTCAGGCTTGTTGGTCTTTTCTTTTCCTAAGCTGGATGATTCTACTGTTGCCAGGGAATTGGCCATCACAGACTCTGAGCACTCGGATGCTGAGGTCTCCTGTACAGACAACGGCACATTCAATCTTTCACGGGGCCAAACACCTCTAACAGAAGGCTCTGAAGGTGAGGGGAACCTTGGACTTGAGTTGGTAATGGCTCTGACTATTGCCTCTCAGCTTCCCCAGGCAGAAGGGATTCTGCCCCTCCTCTCCTGTTTTTTGAGCTTGGATCAGGTGGCAGAGCTGCTTTAGGGGTATGGCTACAGCCAGGATGGCACTGCTGCCTCCTTGAAATCCTCAGTACCTTAGGAGCCTCAGGTTCTAGGCTCACTGGGGGCATAGTGGAGGAAGAAAGGGGGAGTTCTCTGGCCAGTAGAGAGCACAGCAGTCTAGAAGTGGAGGGGGAAAGCTGACAGTGCCACAGGTTTTGCTTCACCCTGAGAAATCCAGGGTGAAAAAAATCTGGTTACATGGGGCTGGGGCACAGGAGGGCCAGGTAGTTTCTATGTCTCAGACACCCCTCTATTCTCCCAGACCTAGATGGTCACAGTGATCCAGAGGAATCCTTTGCCAGAGACCTTCCAGACTTCCCTTCCATTAATGTGGATCCTGCTGGCCTGGATGATGAGGACGATACCAGCATTGGGATGCCCAGCTTGATGTACCGTTCCCCACCAGGGGCCGAGGAGCCCCAGGCAACCCCTGCCAGCCGGGATGAGGCTGCACTGCCGGAGCTCCTGCTTGGTGCCCTGCCTGCAGGATCCAACCTCACCAGCAACCTTGCCAGCCTGGTCTCCCAGGGCATGATCCAGCTGGCCCTGTCAGGGGCCTCCCAGCCAGGCCCTTCTGGCCCACCGCCCCGGAGAGCAACAAGAGGCTTCCTCCAGGCCCCCAGTTCAGACCTGGACACTGATGCTGAGGGGGATGACTTTGAACTCCTGGACCAGTCGGAGCTGAATCAGCTGGACCCTGCCAGTTCCAGGAGCCACTGAGGCAGAGACTCCTTTTGGGGGTCACTGTGGTTTAGGTTTTTTTTCTCCCCATCCCACTTAAGGTGAAGGGGCAAGGGAAGAACCCGGGTCCTATCCCCTGAATTATATTTGTATGCTGGGTGGCCCGGCTGATGCTCAGAGGCCTGTTGAGAGAGGATATTCACTCCCCTGCTACCAGCTGGACACCCATTTCTGAGCTCAGTCACTGAAGTGAGTGTGTGCTCCCCCGAGGGAGGCTTTTCTCTATCAGGATGGTACTTTTGGGGAATGAAGTAGTCAGGGGTATTGGTTCCCCTTTGAGGGGGTGCTGCTGTTTGCTTCTAGGTATGGGTGCTCGAGGGCCCTCAGTGATAGAAGAGCCCTTTCTGTTCTGCCTCCCCTTCTCACCTCCCTAGAGCTCCAAGTCAGGTGGCAGCTGGAAGTTACATTGTCATCCTCCTCTTTTGCTAAGCCATGATTTGATTTGTCTTTTTCTAAGCAAGCTTGTCTTTTGGTTCTGCAGAGCAGGCCTGCTCCCTCTGCCCCAGCCCATCCTCATTTCTTGAGGCCTAACCCCCAGTGCTCCGAAATATTGCTTGTGAAATTTAAGAAATGTGAACACGATGTGGGGATGGGCCTCTTCTACATTACCTTGGGCCTTGGGGTCAGCTGGCTGGGAGGGTGAGTGCCTCTATATCTCATGGTCTCACTGAATCTTCTGGAGCTGCCTGGTTATCTTTGGTGCTGCTAACCCCTGGCTCCATTTGACCATCAGCCTAAGCAACGAGCAAAGCAATACCATACCATACCCGTTTCCATGTTCCTATTCCTTCCCTGCTCCTCCTCTGGAGAAGCAATAATTCCAAGGGGATGTCAAAGTAGCACTTTACAAATGGCTCAGTGGCATTAATCCCAGGAGCCACCAGCTCTTCTTGCACCAGCTCTTCTTACTCCCTGTTCAGCCCCTTTAATACTTTTATTTTCAACTGCTTCCCAACTTGGCAGGGCCTCTTTTAAGGATGAGCCCAGTTAGCAAGAGAGTGTCTGTAACCTGCAGAGACCCCTCTAAAGGGTATCTCTTCTACTGCCCCTAGTAAAATCATGTGAGACAAAAACTAAAAATGGTAATTAGTTCTAAACCTATGCCAGCCTACAGCCTTTCTCTGCCTCCCCAATCAGAGCTCAAGCCAAACTCTTCTATCCTCTTTCCCTCTGCATTAACCCTTTGCTGATCCTCAGGGACCACTCTCCCAACACCCCCATGCCTGGGTGAGGGATGTTGGACAGAGGCCATTTTCATGTGCTGCAAGTGGGAGTGTGCTAACATGTTTGCTCTTGGTTGATGGACAAGGTAGAGGCCAGGGAGCGAAAACAGTTAACAGTGAGAAGGGAGAGGAGCTAGGTGCCTGTTTCTCACTTACCTTTGTGTGAAGGTTAGGGGTCATGATGTCTCCCCACTTTAGGATTCTCAGACTTTGGACACCTTCTGTCTTAGAGCCCAGATGTCTTACAGGTGAGCTCTGATATGGAAAAAAATGGGAGGTGTGGGAAAGGAGTGGGATTTTGTGTGTTTGCATGAGTGTGTGTAACTACAGGCCTTGGGAGTTGGCAAGAGGGAGGGAAGGAAGGAGAGCAAAATCTTTGGAAGGTGTTTCTTGTACCTGGGGGATCCTGCTCTGAATCTCCTTAGTCCTCCACTGTGAATTGGGGTGGGGATGGGAGTGGGAGGGGTACTGGGGAATAAATCTTGTATGAGAACAATCTTTAAGAGAGTGATGTTGAATGGTGTCCTACCCTTGATAGGTCTTCTCTTGTTAGTCTGAAATGTGATTAATTTGAGGAGGTGACGGCCTCAGAAGATGAAGCCCAGGTGTGAGGGACTCACCTGCCCATTCCTATTTTTCCTTTGTGATGGCCAGCACAGTCACCATGGTATGAGGCCACTTCCTCTCCCCAGGAGAGCCCAGACATAAGCATAACTGGCCCTTCTGGCTGGCATCTAGCTTGCAGTTCTGTAATTTCTAATTCTTAATAGTGTCTCCTAAACGTGTGAAGACAAGTACACGTTTCAAAGGCTAATGAGATTTTAGGTAACAGAAGGCTTTAAAAAGTAGCACCGTGCTTCTCTTCTGGATGGTTTGAGCTGTAGGGACAGCTGCTCTTTGGCCTTCAGCTGACCTCAGAAACTAGAAATATTTATTTCAGGCTTTGTCCCATTGGCCACTTGTGGGCAGGAGTGGAAAGCACCTGGCAGGTGTTGCCATAAGATTGACTCGGCCAACAGGAAACTTTTCTACAAGCTTTGTGGCTTAAAGAGTAGCCCCCTCCCAACCCTCCCTTTCCACGTTCAAAGCACAGCAGGTGCGGAGCGCCCCCTGTGTGCGAGGCTCGGAAACAGGCCAAGAAGGGTGGCGTTATGCTCTTCCCAAGGCGCCTGCGCATGCTAAGTCTTCACAACCACCCTTCTGCGAGTATTTCTTGTTCCTATTTTACAAATGATGAGACTAACCGACGAAAAGAGCATTGGACCGTGGGCTAGGACACGTCCCCATGGGTAACTAGCTCTGTGACCTTGAGCTCAGCGGGGGTTGATCCTGCGGTTTCTTCCCGTTCGAACACGTTCCAGCTCAAAGTCACGAGAGCTCAGCTGCCGCTGGAACTGGATCTCGAAACTTCAAGGCGTGATTTACGACAGCGTTCTTTCCGAGGGGGAGGAAAGGAGAGGTTCGAAGCGAGCGCCCCGCCTCCTCCGCAGAGACCCGGGCTGCAGGGGTCGGACCCAGCGCCCGAGCTCTGAGCCGAAATGAACTACGGTGTCCGGGAAGGGTCGCTTCGTTCCTCGCGAAGACGTCCCTTTCTGCCAATCACCGCCTGAGGCCCGCCCTTCCCGGCGCCGGAAGGAGCCGTTGCCGCGAGCAACTGCAACGTCCGGCTTTCGGAGTTTGGCGGCGGCAAAGGCCATGAGCAAAGGCCGGGCAGAAGCCGCGGCGGGAGGTGACGGAGCCGTGGGCGCGGGGGACACCCGGGACGGGAGCGGGTGAGGGGTCGGCGGAATGACCCCTCCCCTGACTCGTCTCTCTCGGTAGCCCCCGGCATTCTCCTGAGGTACCTTCAGGAGCAGAACCGGCCCTACAGCGCCCAGGACGTGTTCGGGAACCTGCAGCGGGAACACGGACTGGGCAAGGCGGTGAGGACCCCCTCCTGGGATTCCTTTTCTTGGGATCCCTCGAATCAGCCTGGGGTTCTATCCTCTCGAGGCTGCCATTCTAGCCTTGGGCTTCCTAAGGCTTGTCGGGCGCGCCCCCCATCACTGAAATTCCCTTGCCAGGCCCGAGGTCACGCCTCCGATTGCCCCGCCCCCTCCCCTCTGCCAGGTGGTGGTGAAGGCCCTGGAGCAGCTGGCCCAGCAGGGCAAGATCAAAGAGAAGATGTACGGCAAGCAGAAGATCTATTTTGCGGACCAGGTGAGGGAAACTTGCGCAGATTGTCACCCGTGTGAGAGCCCGACGTTAGGTGAATCAACCCCTAGTATCAACTCTTTGGGAGAATTGAGACACCCCATGAAAGTCACCTGTCTTATGCCATTAGAAGGGCCTCAGACATCCTTTAAACCCTTTAAACCCCTTGTTATGATCGAAGTGCCTGAGATTTCCAGATTTGAAACGTGATAATGACAGAAGATCCATTTCCACTTGGAAGCTCTTTTTCCCAATCATCTAGATTAAAACCACCATCTGCCAAACGATTTTTCTTGTCTCCACCCCCTTCTCTAAATACACACAATGTCAATTTAGTGTCTCCAGCCCACATCTCCACTTGTATGCCTTTCAGACACTTCAGAATCAATAGTGCCAAAGTAGAATGCCTCATCTCTCTCCCTAAACCGTCTCCTCTCGAATTCTTCTCCCTTAAGGAATCACTCTTCACCCAAGCCAGAGACTTGGCAGTCATTCTAGACTTCCCTTACCTCACATGTCTAGTCAGCCATCAAGTCCGGCTGATTTTCCCTTTGAGTCCATCCTCTCCTTTCCATCTGCCATCGCTGCTCGAGTTCAGGCACTCCTCATCAATATTCTCCTAACAGGTCTCCTGGCTCCCTCAAACATACCTTAAATTACAGCCAGAAGGATCTATGGAAATACAAATCTAGTCATGCTATTTCCCTACTTAAAACGCTAGTGCTCCCTAGAACAGGTAAAAGGCACTAGGAGACAGTGCCAGCCTGCCTCTAGCCTCACGTGTTCCTGCTATTTCTCCACCCATCAATACTCGACCATTCAGATGTGTTTTACTCTTGTGTCCTGTGCTCATTGTCCTCCCTCTGCCTGGAGTTTTTTAGTCCCTTCTTCTTCCTCTGCCTCTCTGCCCAGCTAACTCTTTCTCATCCTTTAGGATTTCAGGTATCACCCTCTCCAAAACCTTCCCTGAATGCTCTAATTGCCTCTTCTTCAGGCGCTTACCTCTTTTGAGGCATGCTGTATTATAACTGTCTTTTTACTTGTCTCCCTCACTCAACTAAAGCTCTTCTAGGGCAGACCCCATTTCCCATTCATGTTCCTTTACTCAGCACCCTCACAGTATCTCACATCCAGTAGCATTTTATATACTCATTGAACTGAACCAAACCACTGTCAAGGCTAATTTTCCTAAAATAGGTTTCAGTATGTTACTGCTCTATTGAAGATACCCTAAAGGAGAAGTTGGCAGATTTTTTCTGTGAAGGGCCAGACAGTTAATATTTTTATGATTTGAGGGCAAATGGTCTTTTGTCATGGCCACACAACTGTCACAACTACTCAAGTCCCCCGTGGTGGAGCACAGCAGCCACAGACAATATGGAAACGAATGGGTGTGGCCAGGTTTTACTGAATTTTTGTTTTCAAAAACATGCATCCGACAGGATTTAGCTTTCAGGCTATAGTTTGCTGCCTCCTGCTCTAAAGGTCTACCTTGCCTTAATGTAGAGTCCAAACTGCCCAGGCCAACACTGACATCCTTTCTAACCTGCTTCCCATCACCAACTGACAAGACCCCTACTGAGCTCCAACACAGTCCTTTTCTAGCTGCCAGTCTCTCCCAGGAGGGGCTTCTTAGACTTTTATTGGAGTCCCTTAACAAAATACTTCCCACTAGGCCTCTTCACTTGTCCAGATTCTTCGTATTGTGGAAACCCATAATTTAGGTATCACCACCTTGGAAAAGAATGTTCCTTTAGTTCTTCGGCCCAGCGAGTAGTTTTACCACTGAACTGAAAGATATTTCTGTCCCATTCAGTATGTCCTGCCAACCTAGAAGCCCCATGAGGACAAGCATCAGGTTTCAACTTTTCTTTTATACCTTTTTGTTGGGACCAGTCCCAAACTGAATGATTTCTCAAAAGTACCCTTTGCTATTTTCCCAGGCCCTCTGGAGGGTTGGGGAGTCCCAGGTTCTTGAGTGTATATGAACACTGCCTTGACAGATGTGGGTTCCCATCCTGGGTCTCACATCAGCCCACATCTGTTTTTCCTTTCGTCTCTGGCAGGACCAGTTTGACATGGTGAGTGATGCTGACCTCCAAGCCCTGGATGCCAAAATCGTGGCCCTCACTGCTAAGGTGCAGAGCTTACAGCAGAGCTGCCGCCACATGGAGGCTGGTAGGACTGGGCAGCCCCCCAGAAGGTGCCTCTAGCATCAGGGTCAGTCTGGAGGTCAGGAAATACTAAGTGAATGACTTGTTGATGGCAATGTCATGTTGTTGCAGTGAAGATCCCTTTGCTGGGCTGCCATAGGCCTTACGTGAAAAGAAATGTATAATGGCTTTTGAATACAAGTGGGCAAGACATGCATTTGCTTTCCCTACCATGATTATCAGTATCATGTTCCCACACTTGTATTCCTGCTTCTTTAACTGGCTATAGCTAACAATCTGCTCAACCTCACGTCCTACCACTACTTGTAGATGGAGGAGGAAAGAAAACTAGAATAAACTGAGAACTCTGTAAGCCTTAATCTCTCCTGAGCATTTCCAGAATATGAGACTCATTCTGGACCGTGTGTGTAGAACCCAGAACAAGACAGAGGCCTGGTCTTCTACCTCAGGGGCCACCCACTGGGAAAGATAGAACCCCTTCCTCAGGGGATGGCAAGTAACCTCAGGGAGATGTGGTTTCAGAGCTGAAGGAGTTAACTAGTGCCATGACCACACCGGAGATGCAGAAAGAGATCCAGGAGTTGAAGAAGGAATGTGCTGGCTACACAGAGAGACTGAAGAACATCAAAGCAGCCACTAACCATGTGACTCCAGAGGAGAAAGAGCAGGTGAGTTGGGAGGGAGGGGTAGCAAGGTCCAGAGTGAGGATGAGAGTTGTCCCCAGTGGCTGCTGTGGGGACTGAGGGATTAATCTCCTTCCCCTTTCTAGGTGTACAGAGAGAGGCAGAAGTACTGCAAGGAGTGGAAGAAGCGGAAGAGGATGGTAAGGGTATGGGAGCTCCAAGGCAGGCCCTGGAAAATGACAACCACCAGAGAAACTGCTGCCCAGTATCATGGATCCATCAGGCAGTGCTGAGTACTGCCCATCTCAAAAGGGGTGCTTTTGTTTCTTGTCAGGCAACAGAGCTATCTGATGCAATCCTTGAAGGATACCCTAAGAACAAGAAGCAGTTCTTTGTAAGTGGTTCTCTCTCCGTCCTTGCTCCCCTGGGGTCTTCATCCAGGCAGGTCCATTCACTTGTCTCCCTGCCCCACAGGAGGAAGTCGGGATAGAGACAGATGAAGATTACAACGTCAAGCTCCCAGACCCCTGAGAGGCCCTCTGGCAGGCCTGGGAGATGGGGACAGAGATGTCCTGGATCTGCGGCCTTGTTTAGGTCGGCTTTTTTTGTTGCTCCTGCTGCTTTCTCCCTTTGAGCAGAGCAGCTGGGAGAGGGACATGAACCAGAGTACTGGGCAGAGGGAGTGAGCGCTGGTGGTGCAGAGTGGTGGGCACATTCACTGCATCATCCACATTCCAGTTGCTTGAGCTTAACACTTAGACTTGGATCAACGCTCAAGGAAAGCATTTACCACTATTTATTGTAATACAATTTGATATAAAAATACTTAATTTCCTCTGGATAATCAAACTTCCCAGATATCAAACCTGAGGAAGGCAGAAGGGAGCTTGGGGTACAAGGGTAGAGAGGCTGCTCAACACAGCATTCCAGGAACCCCAGGACTCTCCTGGGCTTGATACCCCAGGAGGTGTTTATAGCACCTTCTCTACCCTTTCACTCCACCCCAAGTCCTGGGAGAAATGCAGGCAGCACAGAGACGTGGAGACCCAGATACACTGGACAGAAAGACTGGGAGTGGTTTTGAGGCCCAGTTAATTTTCCAAAATTGTAACTTTAGCAAAACTGTATTGTTGGTGTTTAAAAAATAAATTTTTAATATGTAGTGTTGTGTCACACTTGACTTTGCTGTGCAGTGCTAGTGCCTGTGGGGACAGAAAGGGCAGGAGTAGGTGGGGAGATTGCTTCCCTCTACCACCCAGAGCAGGGGAGGAAGGAGAGGAAATAAGAGAGGGAGGCGAGGGCAGGAACCTGGCAGCCCTGCCCTGAGCTGGCCAGAAAGCCCTGGCCTCACTTTGGACTGACCAGGCAGCCTTAGCCCAGGCACGAGGCGGCCTTTCACCCTTCACGGCTGTGGGAGTATTTCTCTTACTTCTTCCCTCCCATCCAACTACTGCCAAAATGGCCAAACTTGGGCTGAATATTGCCCAAGAGACCAAAACAGAGGCAAACAGTAGTTTCCAAATATGTGTAGATCATGAGCAGAAATCTGAGGCTTAGAAAAATGGGACAGGCCAGGAGCTCTTTGGGGTGCCCAGAGCAGACCCCCATCCCGAGGACTTTTATGGGAAGTGGGGAAGACGGGGTAGGTTTGAGTTCTATGGTCAATATAATAAATTAATCAGAAGCTTTCACAAAACAAACCCCCTAGCCCCACTGAGGATGAAGGGGGCGACTAGGGAACCAAACACCAAGGAGAAACCAGCTGACTGGTGTGTGGTGTCACAGTCCAATCTTATAAGCCCAGCGGCTCCGTGGCCAATTAGGAGACTCAAGAGCCTCTTGTTGGATGTTCCGAAGGTTCCAAGAGCCAGTCAGTAAAGCTGGTTCTTCAGTTGGTGCAGGACACCAATCACGATCTCCCGTAGAGTCTGGCGGGGAAGAGAAAGACGATGCTCAGGCCGGGCACAGATCGTCTCAGTGACACCTGCCTAGACCAGGTGTGCTCTTTAGAGTACAGTAAAAAAAAAAAAACCCTGGGAAGCACTGATGTCTACAGTTTACTTTGAAATACCCCTCAGACAGGATGGAGAGATGGACAGCTATGTGATAAAGCAAATAGAAAATGTTAATGGTAGAATTTAGGTGGTCGGTATATGAGTGTTTATTGTGAAATCCTCTCAGTGTTGCAATATGTTTAAAATGTCTCACAATAAAAATGTAGGGAAACAAACAAAAAAATAAGAATCTCAGATACAAGTTAAAGTCTCAAAAGAAGCAACCAGGCCTAAAAAGCAGAAGACGTATTCGCGCAATAGCATCAACACACCCCACCGTCATCGTCATGAATGACGACAGTAAAAAGCCCCCAGGAAAACTACTTCAGAGGCCTGGGGGTGGAGGCCAGGAATCTTTCCAAAAATCCTAAGTACTTCTGCTGCAAGTGATGGGGGCTTACGTACTGGCAGCCGAGGAGTGCCTGAGGCGGCCACAACATGGGCTAAGCCAAGGCCGAGAGCCAGGCCTCACGGGAGTGAGTGCCCCAATTGCTCCTGCCAGATGAAACCCTAACGGGAAAATCTGGGCTAGAAAGCGAAGGGGGAAACAAAGAGTATTGAAAGTTGTAGAAACAACCTCAAGAAACCTAAAAGTTGCTACCCTGCCTCTCTGAACAAATAATGGCTCGGGCCACTTTGCCTGAGGGTAAGAAGAAGACCCCAGACCCCGTGACCACTGCTGCCCCATACCTGAGGCTTACAGTGCTCCTCAATCCAGCTGAAGACACAGGCCGACAGCTCCTGGAAACTGGCCACGGAGATGGAGGCATTGAAGGACTGGAACAGGGAGTCCATGATGCCTTGAAACACGTTGAACTTGACCTGGTCAGAGACCTGGTCCTCTCCCTCATGCGGGTTGTCCTGGTGTGCCTTTACAATCTGCTCATAGTTCCTGAAAGTGAGCAGGCCAGGGCTAAGGTGCTGCAGCAGCTCTACCAGCCCGGGAAGAATAATAGGGTGACCCTACATAACTCCCTGCCCCCAGGAAGGGGATTAGCAGACAGCTTTGAGGACATATTCAACGTCAGCTAGATGTTGCTTCTAGGTGAGAAATGCTACGTATCTGCTAGGTGTTAGGCACTGCTGGAGTAGAGTTCTGCCTCTAAGTGGCTTCCTGAGGAAGTGAGTATTATCTAATCTGTATTATCTCATGTGGCCTTTGAAAAAGGGGAGGGTGTGAGCCGAAGTCAGCCTCAGAGTCCCCTCAGAAGCCTTGGTTCCCCCAGTTCAGCATCCCCCTTACACTTTCATGATCTTTAAGGCCATGACGTCCTTGCGTAGTGTGGAAACCTCCTCTTCCTGCTTTTTCTTCTCCTTGTGCAAAAACTGGATGTAGTCAATGGCTGGGGTTGGGGCAGGAAGAGGGGGTGGGCACAGAGGAAGTCTCAACCAGAAGACAAGGCTGATTTTGTTTCCCCTTCCTCCATACCCCAACTCGCCCATTACAACCACCCCACCAAGGCCATGCCGAAAGTGGATATGAGGCTCTGGCCTCTTCACAGCCCCCTGGCTCCAACCCCTCCAGTGCTCTCCCTGGCCATACTCTTCTGTAGAACGATGGCTTTGCTGAGCTTTTGGGAGCCAATGGAGAAGTCCTGCTGCTGGCAGGTGGGGACGATGGTCTGAAGGTCATCATAGCCTCTCTGTGGAGAAAGCAGGGGAAACGACAGTTCCTTAACTCTGAGGGGTTAAGGCAAACTGGCACAAGCTTTTCTTCCCTGAACCAAGTTCTATGCTCACAAACTCAAAGGGATGGGGAGCTGGAAGGAGAGAGGTATTCATGTCCAGCCTCCAAGGCTGCTTGGGACTGTCTGATGGGGTCAGGGCAGAGTGAACCTAAAAAATGCAGGGCCCTCCTGTGCTGGCTGAGGCACAGGCCTCCCCAATCACCTTGATGGCGTCCCTCCTCTTCTGCTCAGCCTGAGTGTGTGCTCGCCGACGCCGGTCCTTGTAGGATTCCTTGTAGGACTCCTGGTGGTAATCACTGTCCTCGTCATCTATTCTCAGAGTTGGGGGCAGGAAGAGGTCATCCTGGGGCCCAGTGGGGCCCAGCTAGCCCACCTTTCCCCAGCTGGGAAGACGAACCTGGTGCCCAGAGATGGCAGATAGACACAACACCTAATATCCCAGAGGTGAAAGATGGTGAGACCCTGTGTCTAGCACTAGGGCTCCAGCACCCCTCTGTGGATGGCTGGAGCTTCCTGTCTAGCAAAGATACTAAAATGATGGCATATCTGAGTCCTCCCAGGTTGGGGGATGTTGCTGCCTACCTGTGTTGGGGACGGAAGAGGCACTGGTGGAACCGATGCTATTAGCTCTGGACACTACACTCCCCTTGCGGGTGCTTTCTACAAAAAGCCCTGGAAAAGAGAGGCCCCAATCACTAAGGAGTAGGGTAGGGGGACACTGCTAGGCCCTCAGACACCTATAGGCACGACGGCTTCCTGATCCTTAAATGCTGACCTCTCCCCTTCAACCCAAAAGCCAGCTATAGTGGGCCACCCACTTCCTATCGTGCTATACCACAATCCTCCTGTCCCTAGTGGCTACACTGCTCCACAGGCCTGCAATAATACCCTCTGGCTCACAAAGTGGCATTTGGGTGTGATGATGGTGAGAGTGACCAGCTGTCACTATTTCCATCACTTCCCTAAGCCAGAGCAGAGGGAACTAGGTGTCACCTTGGAAGGCTTCCTGTCCCTGTCCTCCACTTCCTCCCTGTCTGTGTCTGGCCAGGAACTCGGCTCAGGGACAGTGGACTGTGCTCAGGTGTGGCTGACAAGGCCACGCGAATCTATAGGGCTGAAATGGGAGTGTCCCTCCAGAGCTGAAGACGGTGGGGCAGGCACTCACCGGGGTCCAGGCTGTTGTCGCTGTAGGCATACTCCACCTGTGGCACCGAGCAAGGGAGAAGCCCGTCAGACCTCTGCCCCTGGAGGAAGACGCCTCCGTTCACTCTGCACGCGCGTTTACACATACGTACATACACACACACATACACCCCTGGGGTGCGCAGGCTGTTAAAGGATTCCCCAGAAAGCCAAGACTGGATGGGCCGTAGAGCGCCGCCGCTCAGCGTGATCTCGTCCGCCCCCACTCCTCCACTTCCCCAGCCCCCAGCCCCCGTCCCCTCGCACTCGCGCACACACGCCTCGGTTGTCTCCCCACCTTGGCACATGCGGGGTGAGAGCTGTCTTCTCTGCAGCCCCGAGGCCCGGAGAGCGGGAGATACTCTAGGGACTGGAGGGAATCCCCTTGTCTTCCGGACCCCCTACGTGCACGAACCCGACCCGCCCTCCCCTCGCCGGCGTGCGCGCCCACGGGGCTTGCCTTGACCCAGGGGTCCTCCGGAGAGGCGCCCGGCTCCGTCATCTCGGACCCACCGAACCGGAAACCAGCCCGAGGGCTGGCCCTCCGCCGCGAGGAAGAGGCGAGGCGCGCCCACGTGATCCAAACCCACCAACCCGAGACCGAGGTGGGGGGGGCGGAGCGAGGGCGCTGCGCATGCGCAGCCCAGGGACACAGAACAGCGGGCAGGCGGAGCCAGGCGTTGGGCTAACACGGGCGGCTTTAGGGACGTCCTCCCTGTCGGTCCCTGCCCTCCCTCGGGGTAGGCGTCCCTGCCTCCGCGACAAGGAAGCACATTCTGTGAAATGAGGTCCCTCCAAAGACTTGTCCGAGTAGTGTGGCAGATAGTTGTGCGCGCGCCCACTGCCGGGCCCTCCCGGGGATGCGCTGTCCCTGGCCCGCTGGGCGGTCAGCCCTGCCACGTGACGAAGTCCCTGCCACTTCTTCCGCCCGGCGGGCTGCAGGCTGTGAGGGCAGAGGCCCCGCCTGGCTTGTTGAGGGATGGTCCTCCCAACACCCAGCACGGCGTCTGGCAGGATAGTGTGGAATGAACGCTTTCAAAAAGCCCGTTAGCCAAGTTATGCTACCTTATAGATAAGGAAACTGAGGTGCATCGACAGTCTGTGACTTATCCAGAAGCACACAGCTAGTCAGTGGTAGGGCCAAGGCTGACCTCAATCTGGCTAGCTGCAAAAGCCTGCTCTTCACCAATGACCTTCCAGCTTCCAGCTCAGGCCTGTGCCCTGCACTTGTGGCTCAAGGGTCCCAAAAATACCCAGAGGCATTGAAGCAGGAAACAAGACACCATACAGGAAGCACCTGGAAACATTCACCTTTAATTCTGTCACAAGTTCCAGTGTTTGATCTGGGCCCAGGCAGCCATAGGTATCAAACACCCATGGGCAAGAGTGGGGACAGAACGCCAGAGGGGCCTGCTCCCCCATGAGCCACATCCTCAGTGCTGGCTAAACACCAGCAAGCTGGGTAGGCTTCCCGTGTCCACCAGGCCCAGCCCTGCCCTGCCCAGCTTAGCTCAGAGCCCTCTAGGCCTAAGCTAGAGTGAGCATCGAGGCCCCCATTCCTCCTCACCGCTGGATCTCTCGTCAGCTCCAGCGGCCACTCTGGCCCCACAGAGAACTCATTGTCAGTCATGGGCCTGATGGCATCTTGGGGATGCGCTTCTGCAGGAGGGCCCAGGCCTTCTCCACCTTTGGGCAGGCCAGAATGTTAGGAGGAAGAGAGGACAGGGTTAGGGTAGGAACCCGCTGGAGACTCCCTCCTCACAACCCAGCCTTTCCCCGGGCACCAACCTGGCGCTGGGTGACATGAGGCTCCCACAAGGTGCTCAGCACCACGTGGCTCTGGTCCACAAACTGCTGCCCACTCATCTGGCTCTGCAGCCGGCTTTGAGCCGCAGCCTCACTGAGGCCATCCCTCTCCACAATGCGTCGTGCAGCCTGGGCACAGACAAGGCATTTGTCAGCCCACTGGCTCAGAGCAGGATGCAGTCTACAGTGGAGATGAGGTGGGAGATGGGGTCCAGATACCTCAGTCTCAGGGAGGACAACAGTCCACACCTCATGCACCATGTTCTGCCAGCCGGCTTCAAGCAGCATGGCGGCATCAATCACGCACACTTGCTTTCCTGTGGGGAGACCCAGTCACTGCCAGCAGCACCCTGCCACCTGCTACCAGTCAGAGAGCCAACGAAACGTAGTTCCAGGGAAAGTGGATGGTCTGGCTTCAGGTGGGGAAGTCACGGGGAGAATCTGCTTAATTGTCCCCTTGGCTGCTCCCATCATCTCTCCCACTCACCCTCAGCCACAGCCTGATCCATCTCCTCTCGGGTCAGCTTTGCGATAACTGGCCACATAATGTCCGTGAGTATCTTCAGCTGCTTCTGAGGAGGAGAATGGAGGAAGTGGGCAGTTTACCTTCCCTCAGAGATGGAGCCAGCGCAAGGGAGGAGGGAGTTAGGAACAGACAAGTGGAAATTGGCATTCTGGGCCAGACCAGAGAGGTCCACTGGATCCCAACCTCTGGGTCTCGCAGCAGCTGAGGAAGCCTTGGAGAAGTGTTTACCTTGTTCCCAAACACCCGGCTGCCTAGGACCTTCCTGTTGATAATGCCATCTTTATGGAGAATATCTGGATGACAGAGACAGAGGACTGGGCAAGGAGGCCAGGCCACCTCTTCACTTCAGGCCACAGCCTTCTCCAGTTATTACCTGTTCCAAAGGCTTCCACAACAGGCTGGTAGGCAGGACCCCCGGGGGCATAGGCCCGATGGCCCAGGTGGTCACTGTCGATGATGAATGCCCCCAGGCCCTTCAGCTGCTGAGCTATTGAGCTCTTCCCAGAGCCACTGATGCCCGTCAGCCCAATCACATAGAGATGTCCGGGGACATCTGGCCTCTTCTGAAGGTAGATGAGAAGGAACCCCACAGTTACTAGGGTCCTCAGGCTCATGCTTGAGCTGAACCCTTCAGTGTCTACCCTCCAGCACTTCCAGCCCACCCAAGCAGAGGGGAGAGAGGGAGGGTGGGGTTACATTTGGAGGCCGAAGCAGGCTTCCTAGCATTCGTTGGCGGAAGCTGGAAGAGCTGACTTTGTCCTCTTCGTTTTCCTTATGGCTTGGGTCCTTCACCAGCTGGATCTGGTACAAGGCAAGCTCCTCCAAGTTCTGAGGTAAAAGAGGAGGGATGAGATGAAGGGCAAACACTGACCCCTAACCTACTCCTTTATCCTTCCATACGTACCCTAGAGGTAGAGCTTCCCTCAGAAGGCAAGCTGGGAACCAGTTCTTCCTTGCCTCTTCCCACCACCCGAAGCCCTCTCTTCCCTCCTCTGCGGTCATGGTACTTCCAACAGCCCCCTACAATGGCCTTCCCTGTCCCTATCACTCCCTCCCAGTCTCCCTCAGGGTTTACATTCTCAAGGCGGAAGCGGTTGACGGCCATCCCCCCACGATAGGTCTCCTCGCTGACCACCAGGAACTCCAGGGAGGGGTCAGAGCCAGCAGGCCCATAGGGGTCCAGCAGGGGGATGATATCAAAAGTCAAGGAGGGCTTGATGTCCACCAGGAACTCACTCAGATGTTCCACGCGTTCTGTGTAGGGTTGGAGCAGCTCAGGGAGCAACTTGCCTGGGGAAGGAGCCCAGAACAATGAGATCTTTTTTTTTTTTGTGAGGAAGACCAGCCCTGAGCTAACATCCATCGCCAATCTTCCTCTTTTTGCCGAGGAAGACTGGCCCTGGGCTAACATCCGTGCCCATCTTCCTCTACTTTATATGGGCCGCCGCCACGGCATGGCTGACAAGCAGTGCGTCCGTGGGCGCCCGGGATCCGAACTCGCGAACCCTGGGCTGCCAAGCGCGAACTAAACCGCTGCGCCACCGGACGGCCCCCATACAATGAGATCCTTTTATTTACGGATGAGTGGGGAGGAAGAGTGTGGGTCAGTTTGGGGAAGAGTGTCCCTAAGCATCCTACCTCCAGAGGGGGGTGGCAGGAAAAAAGGGCTAAGCTGGAAAGTGGTGTGTGACAGAGGAGCCATGAGGAGGAGGCAGCAGGCAAGCACAAGAGTGGCTGCAAGGGCTGGTGTATGTCCAGTGAACTAGCAGTGCCAGTGGGCATCAGAGTCAGAGGGAGAATTCCAAGAACCAAGCCATCATGAGCCCCCTCCTACTGTCTCTGGCACTACTACCTATAACTCACTCATCCATTTAGTCCCAGGGTCTCAAACCTTAGGGCTCATCACCTGGAAAACTTACTAAAAGTTCAGATTCCTTGGCTCCACGTTTGGGGGATTCTGACTGAGTGGTGACTAGACCACACACCAAGAAAGCTGCATTTATTCATTTACCGAAATTTCCTTAGCACCAACTGAGTGCCAGGCACTGTGACACTTGGGAGGAGTGGAAAGTAATGGAGGGCCCCATCCTTCCTCAGTCTTGGCCTGGTGGGGAGGGCAAGGAGTTTTGGGGGTCTTCCTCTGTCCTAATTCAGGGTCTCTCTCACTCACTCTTCAACAGGTCTTTGTCTGCTACTCCCACCACAAGCTGCTCCTGGGCCAGGATGCAGGCGACACTGAGCAACACCTTGTGGGCGTTGTGCAGGCGGTCAAACGTGCCACCCACAGCCCCACGGTGGTAGCCACGCACTGGCTGCTTTGGAGACCTGGCCGCGGGGGAGGCTGGCCTGATGGTGGAGGGTAAGGGAACATCCAGGGGCTCCACGGGCTGCTCTCCAGGCCCATAATCGGGGTAGAGCAGCACCGAAGCCAGTTGTGGGCAACAGCTGTAACAGCTGGTGGCATAACGCTCTAGTTGTTGCTTGACCGGGTTGTACTGGCTTCCATCCAGGGTCTGGAAGTCAGTCAGCACCACTTCCGGCGGATGGGCCAGGTTCTGGACTGAGCTGGGTAGGGGAGGGAGAAAGGCGCTCTTGGTTCGGATGTTGGTCAGCAGAATTCTGACGTCCAGGTGCCTATGGACATCGGCGCCAGCGTAGAGATGGGTGATGAAATCGAGAACCTCAAACGTGGCCTGCACGGGGCTGGATTGGGGTTGAGCTGGGCCCCCCAGGCTCATGCCCGGCTGCAGGTGCACATAGAGCGTGTGATTGACCAGCCGGGCCGCCGAGGACAGGACGGGGGCCAGGCGAGGGGCCAGGGAGGCCAACGGCGTCGTCAGCACCAGGAGGCCCGACCGGAATACGGCCATGCTGCCCAGGCCTGCAGACAGTCAGGGAGACGAGGCGAGGATGACTGGAGGGGGATGTGGCTGAGGCCGAGGACTGGACGGGGCCTTGGACCCAAGAGAGGGGACCTGGGGCAGAGACGGGGTCTCAGTGCTGATGGAGAGGAGCCCGGGGGAGGGGACGAGGGCTGGTACACGGCGCCTGGGGGCTGCGCTCTAAGCCTCGGCCTCCTCATCTCAGACGGAGCGAGGAATTCGCTGAACTGAATCGAAATCCTGCGAGGGGGAAACTAGACAGGAGCCCCCGAGTCATAGGGCTGGGGATCCAGAAATCCTGGGCCCTCTTGCTAACATGCTCCAGGGACTTCAAGGAATAGAAGAAGGGGACTAAAGGGGGACGCTCAGGCTCGGGTCGGTCCCCTACTTACTGAGACCTCCGGGCTTTGGTTCCGCTTGTACCACTGCGGAGGCTTCGCCGGCAGCGACGCGGAAGCACTAGCTCGGGAACTGCGACTGCGAGCTACGGCAACGGAGAAAGGCCAAAGGTCTCCACTTCGGTTCGGAGTGGGATTCCCGCGAGATTTTTCAAGGGGTGGGGCGCGTCCTGCCGATGGGGCGGGGCTGGGCTCGGAGGCTTGGGAGACGAGTGAAGAATCATTGGCTCCAGATCTCAGCTGCGTGGGGAGTGGGTGGACGAGGGCAAGGCGCGCTTGAAAGCTGTTTTCACGGATGCCTTTCAGACCCTGAGAGAAGAAACTGGCTTTAGCTAGGTCACCCAGGAGACAGCGGCAAAGGCGGAACTAACAGCTGGCTTTCCTTCTTAATAAATTACGGGAACGGAAGTGGGGGGTCACAGAGTAGCGCTTAAATTAGGACCTGGCGTTCCCGGAGCCTTCCTCGCGCCAAGGAGCCTCGCATGAGAGGCCACAGGACAGCTCTGTCCAAGTCTCCATTTCACAGATGGGAAAATTGAGGCCCTGTATGTTTCAGGGACGTATAGGGAGGTAATAACAGAGGCCGTGTCTCGTGGCTCCCATGGCATGCTCTCCACACCACCCAGAACCAGTGATGCACCAGTTTGCAGGATGGAGGAGGAGGAGACCTCTGCGTGTGAGCTCAGTAGACCTGCCAGAGAATGATCTCTGGACAGGAGAAAAGGGGGCAAAGGCGGGAGACCTAGTGCCGAAGGTTTCCCGTGAAGTTAATGAGTGCTGGAAAGGCTGGAATTGGTAGTCTGGGAAGGGGAAGCCAGGTTGCCACCAGGAAACATTTCGAGTAAATTGTCCAGGTAGATCTCAAAAAGGAGGGAAACCAATCTCCAAGATTCCAGTAATGTGCTGTGGTTCATTTTCTCAAACTAAATAAATGCTCACTTTCACACTTAAATTATGTGGTTTTTGCTTTTGTTTTGTGAGGACGACCAGCCCTGAGCTAACATCTGTTGCCAATCCTCCTCTTTTTTTGCTGAGGAAGATTGGCCCTGGGCTAACATCGGTGCCCATCTTCCTCTACTTTATATGGGACGCCGCCACAGCATGGCTGACAAGCAGTGCGTCGACAGGCGCCAGTCATCCGAACCTGTGAACCTCAGGATGCCTGCCAAAGCATGAACTTAACTGCTATGCCACCAGGCTGGCCCCATGTGTTTGTTTTTTGTATTCTCAAAGTGGTCCTCAAAAGTGTATAAGCCTCTGGCCCCACAGAACCTGAATCTGCCCCTGGAGTCAAGGATGGAAGAGTTACAGAGCCACAAATGCATTGAGGCCAGGCTCCTTGCAGGAGACATCTTAAGCTGGATTTTAAAGACAGGACCCAATGTGAAGAAGCCAACTGCAAAGACTGTCAGGAAATGCCCTGAAACATCTGGACACACAGTCTCATATGCCTACACAGAGTCACACTGTTAGAGGAGGTCATCGAGAGGACGTAACCCTTGAGCTGGACCCGGGCAATCAGAGGCTCCTCACCCCCTCCCCTGTCCTTGGAACATACATTCTGCCCACCATTCCCTGAGCGGGAGCCACCAATGCTTAACTGGAGGCTGAAGCTTGAGTTAGAATGTTGGGAAAAGGGCTGGGGTTAGAGAAGGAAGTGTGGTTGTCCGCTGCTCTGTTAGCTTCAGGGCTGGCAGACAAGGTGGGAAAGCAGGATAATAAGTTGGATGTCTTAAGTGTGCTGTTTTGCAAAGCTAGGAGGGCACAAGGTGCCTCAGATTAAGGCCAGACAAAGCCTGATTGGGAGACTAAAGAGTGGAATCCCTGGGAAAGTGAGGAGAGCAAAGGAGAGGATGTTGTGGTGATTGACAGTGAAATGGATGAAGCACCCCATTCCATCCAACCAGACCACTAATGTAAAGGAAAGCAAAAACCCAGCAACAACAGCCTTAGGCAGTGGGGCAACCCTCAATTCAGGAAACCTTCATGATGAGAGAATATACGCCCACTGAGCTCATTGATATAGCTGCCAAGTTCCAGGAAAAGTACCCAGGCTATGGGATGGGGGTGGGGGGCAGTGGCATTTCTCCAATTGGGCAGGAGGCAGAGAAAAGGAGCAACATCACTACACACCCTGCCCTCTGACAGCACCTGCAAGGCACCCCCTGCAGAGGGAACAAGATACTCACCCCCTTTTAGATTGGATTATTCTATCCAGATGGGAGGGTTGGTCCAATGAGGGGGATCTTCTTGGGCACAGGGGACCCTGGAAATCTATACAGAAGGTGCAACAACTTCTTAGGGAGTTGGAAATGAGACAGGCCATCTATGCACCTGTCTTTGAAGGCCCTGATCGGGCCACATTCACTGCAGGAATGAAAGCCAAGATACTCCAGTCTGCCCCTAGCACCTGGTATGGGACGCTGGTATCCATGCTGAGCCCAGGCGTGGGACAAGACATTTACGATGCTGGGCAATCTATTGCTGATCTGGGGAAAACTAACAAATCCCGGGAACAGGTACTGGCTATGGAAAAGACCCAAGACAGAAAGGGAGCTTGAAAAGCCAAAAGGGTATCCCAATCTGCTGTAAAGGGTCCGGTAAAAGTAACCCAGAAGTAAATGTGGTTTGACCTCATTGCTGCTGGGACCCCACCTGAACACATAGACTGGCAACCCAACGCTGCATTGGTCAACCTGTGGAAAGCCTTAAAACCTGAACAACAGTTCAGACCTGACTCGCTCCCTCCCTACCAGCTGCAGGGACTGCCACAGGAGTAGAGGCGGGGGCATTTGGAGGATCTCCGTACTTTACAGGGTCTAGCAGCCACCCACATTTCTAGGAACAGTGGGCTGGTGGACAAGGTGCTCCTCTGCTGCAAATAGGCATCCTCTGCTCCCCTTTTAGTCAAAGTGGGAGTTTGAGCCAGGATAGAGGTAGATTGATGAAACATGTTCTCAATCCACCCCTCGATAGGAAGGGAAGTTCTTACCACCATATGCTGTTCCTTTGTGAGAGGCTCTACCTGGAGGAGCACTGTGTAGGCTGTGGGGAGCTGTTCCTCTATTGGGGTATATTGGGTTTCTGCCCCCTTCCAGAGCTGGGATCAAAATCCTAGGGGTACTCTCTCCTTCTGTTGTCTGTGCCACAGCGTCCAACCCATACCTTCTGGAGTCACAGACACATCTACCTCAAATGGCAGCCCTGCTTGGGAAGTGCCCAGAGCTTTAATCTGCTTCACTAGTATTTTTGTCTTCTCTAAGGTGGCTTGCTGCTCTGACCCCCAGTCCCACATATGCCCTTCTTTACAGGCAGTATAAAGGACAGAGGCGCTGTGCCACGTGTGAAAACCAAAACCCCCAAATCCCTACAACGACTTGCACCTCCTTCACCTTCTTAGGGGTTGGATAACATGCCCTTACTGCACATTACTGTCCTGTGTGTTCTTAACGTCACCCAAGGCAACTGCCAAAGGAATCTGGGGCCACCCACCGGAGTCCCCCACGGGCAAGGAACTGGCAAATTGATTGTATTGGCCCCTTCCCTCCAAATGAGGGTTGTAAATACACCCTGGTTTGCGTGGACACTGCATCTGGCCTAATCCAAGCTTCCCCCATCATTGTGCAAACCAGGCTGCCACCATTAGGGGATGAGGGAAGCAAAGTGCCATGTATGGCTACCCTCGTTGAATAGACAGTGATCAGGGATCACAGTTCAAAGGTCAAGATGTGCAAGACGGGGCAAAAGAACATGATGTTGAATGGAGGTTCCATCTCCCCTAAAACCCACAAGCAGCAGGGTTGGTAGAAAGAAAAAATGGAATATTAAAACAGGAGATTAAATTACTAACAGGTAAAAACTACCTTGGCTGGGTGGACTAAAGTACCATCCCAGGCTTTAATACAGTTCAGTGATCAACCAGGAGGGCTTGTTGCCCCGTATGCCGGCCCAGGGACCCCTGCTGAGACACCCAACACTGTAACGGTATGGAAGTTGCGACTCTCCCTGTGGATCAACGTGCTATGCCGCTGAGAACACCAAGCCCCATCACGCCTGGGAGAGGTGTTGGAATACTGGAGTTTGCAGTGGGGTGTCCCACTGAGATGAGTGAGTTACTTCACACCCCTGGGTGAAGGGAACTACTCAAGCTCCACTGGGATCTCGTTGTCCTGCTGCAAGCTGGACCTGTGGAAACGCACTGTACCTGGAATGGAACACGCACCATTGAAAGAGGGGAGAAGGTGGGGTCCTGGTCTGTCATATCCCACCCCCAGTCCATCTCCTCACACCTGACAGTGCTGCCTCCCCTGGCCAGCATGTGTGGTACACACAACCAGGTCAAGTTCCTCAACCTGCCAACCTCCCTCCCCTCAAGGCCAGGTGGGCATGTTCTGTTTTCCGTTGGTACGACCATTTGGCCACAGCCTTTGTTCCCTCCAATGGCCTGGAGCACGTTACAGCTCACACAGAAGCCTTTGCTAAATTCACCCAGCAAGACGTCATGATAGCCGGCAGAGCCTGACCTTACTGAACACTGATGAGAAAAGCTGTCCTCCAGAATAGGATGGCCTTGGACATTATTACTGTCCCCAAGGAGGCACCTGCCATTTTCCAAGCAGAATGCTGTGTGTTCATACCTGCTGAGTCTGCTAATGTATCCTCTATTTTGTTTTATTTCGTTTTGAGGAAGATTGGCCTTGCGCTAAGGTCTGTTGCCAATCTTCCTCCTTTTTTTTTCTTTCTCTCCCCAAAGCCCCAGTACATAATTGTGTATCGTAGTTGTAGAGTTGTAGCTTCTTTATGTGGGATGCTGCCTCAGCATGGCCTGATGAGCGGTATGTCCGCGCCCGGGATCCAAACTGGTGAACCCTGGGCTGCCGAAGTGGAAGGCATGAACCTAACTGCTGTGCCACCAGGCCAGCCCCTGTATCCTCTTTATTGAAACACATGAGGACACAAGTGAATGCCCTGAGTGAGCTGACCCCCAGCCTGGGGGACTTAATAACCCAGTGGTTCAAATGGGGCTCTTGGTAGAAAAAAATCTTATTTTGGGAATCATTGTCTTAATCTGTGTTTTCTCTTGCATGTGCCTCTATTATTGCTGTGGCATCTGCCTCCAACGCAGCCAGACAGCCGCCAAATGAGCCGCCTCCAGAAGACCCCTTGCTGACCACTCAGGGCACGTTGCAGAAGAGGGGGGCGTGTAAGATTGTAATAGCCGGTCGCAAGGGGTGGAGTGTTGGAAAAGGTCATCAAGAGGATGTGACCACTGGTTGACCCTCGAGCTGGACATTTTCAAGGACGCAGCCTTGAGAAAGCAATGTGTTGTTGAAACCGCCTGGACAGTATACACGCCTAAACCCCATTAAGGCCTCTATATAAACTTTTAAGATTTGGCAGGCAGGTGCGGAGATCTATTTGTCTTGTGACCACTCAAGACAAGCCTCGTGAGTAAGTTCCCTTGCTTGTTAATTAAACCTGCCACCTACCCATTTGGAGTGGCCTGCCTCTTCCTGTGGTCTGTCTTTGCCGTCCGTGTATGGCGGCCAGTTTCAGATTTCACCCAGGGAACTGAGGTTGCAAACCAACAGTCACTTTTACTCAATAAATGTGTATTTAGTGCCTCCCACGATCAGGAATGGTTCTAGGCACAAGGGACCAACCGGTGAACAAAACAAAGTCCCTACCCTCTGGGAGCTTAGATTCCTCTGGGTCTTGGGATGAGGTGGTGAAGGCTATAAATAAATCTATAAAAATAAAGTCAATAAGTCAATAAATAAATCTACAACACATCCAGTGATGATAAGTGCCATGAAGAAGAATAAAACAGGATAAGGGGACTACAGCAGAGGGGAGGGAATGCTATTTTAGATAGAGTCTTCCAGGAAAACAGCAAAGACCTGAAGGAAGAGATGGAATCAGAGATCAGGGGAAGTGAACCAAACAGAAGGAACAGCCAGTTCAAAGGCCCTGGGGCAGAAGTCCAGTAGGGCTGAATCTGATGATGGAGGGTGGTGAGAGATGAGGTCAGAAAGGAGGATAAAAGAAGGTCTTGAAGGGGAAAACCTTGGATTTGACTGACATGGGAAGCCACAGGAGGTGTTTTGAGCAGAGACATGAAATCATCAGACTTTCATTTTTAAAAGATTCTTCTGGCAGCACTATGGAAATTTGACTGTTGGTTGGCAAGGGTGGAATCAGGGAAACCAGTTAGAAAGCTACTGCAATAATCCAGGGGAGAGGACAGTGAAAGGACTAGGGTGATTTCCAAATATGCCAAATACGCAAAAAAAATTCCAAAGTTATTTTAAGTACATACACCATAACACATAATTATTGTTGAAAAGCTCACACGACACTTTTATCTTTTTCACATCTATTTAGTTTACTTGTTCCCAGTAATTATTTCGATTGCCTACAAAACTTCATGAGACATGAGGCAAAAGCAACTATTATTCTAAGTTATTTGCTGACAAATTTCCTAACAGAGATAACATGTCTGTATCATATCCATTGTTGACAACTCTGAAAACGTGTTTATTTTAATCAAACCAACGAACTTAAATAAACTTTCACTTACCAAAGATTGTTTTATATCATATTAACTTGAATGACATTTGGGTTAGTTTCCATTACATTTATATAAGTGCTTACTTTAAGCCAATTAAATAGAGCACTTTTAGGAATTATACCATCTGGAGGAAAAAACATCACACACGTTTATAGAGAGACACACACACACAGAGACTCCACAGCTGTTGTTTTAAAATTACTGCCACAAGTCAGGCAGAGTAATACAAAGCTCCTTTTCTCTCTCTCTCTCTTTTTTTTTTTTTTTCCTTCAGTCTTAGGAATTGGTGATGGGCCAGATAGTTCCTGGAGAAGCTATAAGCCTTTTTGAGATAAAGGAAATGGGTGGAATCTGAACTGTCTCTAGAGTTGCTTTCTAGTTTTGCAAAGGTTTGTAAGTTGAGGACAGGTGCTCTTAATTCCTCAGAAATCTGGGTTGTAACTTAAATGACGTTATAGGTCGATCTACTTGTCCATCTATATCATCCCTAATTTGCTTCTTTCCCTCTGGGAGCTTAGTTTTACTTTAACTTAGGGAAGAAGGCCTGGAAAAAAATTCCTATCAGGCTCTGACTATCAGCTTTCCGTTTGGCTGAATTTCTGACCATAAGCTGCTCCTTTCAAATATCTTGTCAGATTTCAGCTGGGACAAACAGTAACTATTCCAGGCATCACCGAACATTCCATTAATCTTTAACGTAGCAGTTTCCCAGAAAATTTCTAAGTCTTGTTAACTCTGGGAGGAGCGCATATTGGGCCCTCCTTTGAAGGTAGATTATGGGAGTGTCTGTAGAGCCATGACCTAATATATTTTGGGGGGGGGGACCTTTTATAACTTAATTTTCTATTAGCTTTTTGCCACAAAACTTTCAATAAGGTTAGTTTGATTTCTTTTCTTTTTTTTTTGCTAAGGAAGATTCGCCCTGAGCTAACATCTGTGCCCATCTTCCTCTATTTTGTACATGGGTCGCTGCCACAGCACGGCTGCCGACTAGTGGTGTAGGCCCACACCCAGGAACTGACCCAGGACCGCCAAAGCGGAGCACACCGAACTCAGAACTCAACCACTAGGCCCTTGGCCGGCTCCTTGCCCCTTCGATAAGGTTATTTTGGATTTTTGAAGTTGTTGCTTTTAAGTGCACTTCTTAAATGACCTCATCTAATCAGAACATTCCTTCTAATGGCCAATGTAACTCCCCTGAGGCTGGTGGCAGTTTGGTAGGACCCTTAGCCACAAAACGGAGTGCAACCTGCATTTCTGTCCCACCATCTCTGACGGCAAAATGGGGTGCAACCACATTCTTGTCCAGCCATATTTTGGGACCCCAACCTGATGACTAATTAAGCCTCAGGACACAAAACAAGCTTGGTAAGATTTTTGCTGTTCTTTGTAAATATTTACAGGTTTTGGAAACTTTAGTTTTTGATCAATTGTGCCGGAAGGTGGAGAGCTTGACTCTTTAAAGATTTCTCAAGTGGTGGGAGGGCGAAAGGGGTGAAGGGGCACATACATATGGGATGGATAAAAACTGGGCTGTTGGTGGCGAACATGATGCAGTCTACACAGAAACTGAAATATAGTGATGTACACCTGAAATTTACCCAATGTTGTAAGCCAATATGACCTCAACAAAATAATTTTTTTAAAAAAGAGTTCTCTGTTATCTGGCTCTTAAAAAGGAGCTCCAAATTGGCCACTGTAATTTTAAATTATCCCGGATTATCTTGCCAGCAGTTTACAGTTATCCCCATTTTGTTAAATACTTGCAAGTCTCAGCATGAAGCCTGCCAGAGTTTCCAGGGGAGGTTGCCCATTCAGGAACTGGTAAGCTTTTAGAAGCTCGATTTCCCATTTTTGCTTTAGTTTCGTTTTACTGTAAAGTCTGAACAATTTCTAGGGACAGTGTAGGAGGTCAGAAATCTGCTGCTTATGAGTGTTACTCCCTAGGGAAAGGTTGTAAACATGCTGTTATGTGTCTTGGTTTCTCCCACTGACAGTCTGAAACTGCCGCGGGGCTTGGAGTGCTGGAAGACCACTCCTCATTTGTATATCCCCTGACCAGCCTTTAACTAACTGATATGAATGACAGTGGAGTTCCCTGTGGGACCGCTAGGAGTCATGAGGATCGATCCTTTGACACTTCCACGAGGTTCTCAGTCACCTGAGAATGCTTTCCAGCTGGAAGGAGCTGGGGTGGGGTCTCTTCTCGTAGCAGCTGAACATGTTCAGACTCTCATTCCTCTGTAAGCAGTTTGTTCAGACTTTACAAACACATTTCTTTTTCCAATATAAAGCCAAATTTAAAAGGTCAGCCTGCCCCATTCACTTCAAAGTTCCCGCTAGGCTCCCCTGGCCTAGGAAATTCCCCTAGGTTTCTCTTTCCTAGGATGTGTGTTGGTACCCCCTTGAGACACCTAGTCTTAAGACTTAAAACAGCTCATATAAACTCTGGAACATCAACTTAAAATAAGGAGGTCCATCAATCAACGTGATACACCACATTAACAAAATGAAGAATAAAAACCACATGATCATCTCAATCGATGCAGAGAAGGCATTCGACGAGATCCAGCAACCATTTATGATAACAACTCTCAACAAAATGGGTATAGAAGGAAAGTACCTCAACATAATAAGGGCCATATATGACAAACCTACAGCAAACATCCTACTCAACGGGGAAAAACTGAAAGCCATTCCTTTGAGGACAGGAACAAGACAAGGGTGCCCACTCTCACCGCTCTTATTCAACATAGTACTGGAAGTTCTGGCCAGAGCAATTAGGCAAGAAAAAGGAATAAAAGGACTCCAAATAGGCAATGAAGAAGTGAAACTCTCACTATTTGCAGACGACATGATCTTATACATAGAAAACCCAAAAAATTCCATCGGAAAATTACTAGAAACAATCAACAACTACAGTAAAGTGGCAGGGTATAAAATCAACTTACAAAAATCAATTGCATTTCTATACACTAACGATGAAACAACAGAAAGAGAACTCAAAAAGACAATCCCATTTACAATTGCAACAAAGAGAATAAAATATCTGGGAATAAATTTAACCAAGGAGGTCAAAGACCTATACAATGAAAACTATAAGACACTATTGAAAGAAATCAAGGAGGACATAAAGAAATGGAAAAATATTCCATGCACATGGATTGGAAGAATAAATATAGTTAAAATGTCCATTCTACCTAAAGCAATCTACAGATTCAATGCAATCCCAATCAGAATCCCAATGTCATTCTTCACGGTAATAGAATAAAAACTACTGAAATTCGTATGAGGCAACAAAAGAGCCCGAACAGCTAAAGCAATTCTGAAAAAAAAGAACAAAGCTGGAGGCATCACAATCCCTGATTTCAAAATATACTATAAAGCTACAGTAATCAAAACAGCATGGTACTGGTACAAAAATAGACACACAGATCAATGGAACAGAATTGAAAGCCCAGAAATAAAACCACACACCTATGGACAGCTAATCTTCGACAAAGGAGCAAAGAACATACAATGGAGAAAGGGAAGTCTCTTCAATAAATGGTGCTGGGAAAATTGGACAGCAACATGCAAAAGAATGAAAGTAGACCATCTCCTATCACCATATACAAAAATCAATTCAAAATGGATCAAAGACCTGAAAGTGAGACCTGAAACTATAAAACTCCTGGAAGAAAATATAGGCAGTACACTAATTGAGATTGGACATAAAGGGATCCTTTCAGATTCCATGTCTACCCCCACAAGGGAAACAAAAGAAAAAATAAACAAGTGGGACCTCATCAGACTAAAGAGCTTCTACAAGGCAAATGAAACCAGGATCAAAATGAATAAACAACCCACCAGCTGGGAGAAAATATTTGCAAATCGTTTGTCCGACAAGGGATTAATCTCAGTAATATATAAAGATCTCATACAACTGAGCAACAAAAAAACAAACAACCCGATCAAAAAATGGGCAGAGGATATGAACAGACATTTTTCCAAGGAAGAGATACAGATGGCCAATAGACACATGAAAAGATGTTCAACATCACTAATCATCAGGGAAATGCAAATCAAAACTACACTAAGATATCACCTTACACCGGTTAGAATGGCTATAATCACAAAGACAAATAACAACAAATGCTGGAGAGGTTGTGGAGAAATGGGGACCCTCATTCACTGCTGGTGGGAATGCAAACTGGTGCAGCCTCTATGGAAAACAGTATGGAGAGTCCTCAAAAAATTAAAAATAGAAATACCGTATGATCCAGCAATCCCACTCTTGGGCATCTACCCACTGGACGTGAAATCAACCATCACAAGAGGCGTATGCACCCCTATGTTCATTGCAGCATTATTCACTATAGCCAAGAAGTGGAAGCAACCCAAGTGTCCCTCGACTGATGATTGGTTAAAGAAGATGTGGTATATACATACAATGGAATACTACTCAGCCATAAGAAAAGACACAATTGTCCCATTTGCAACAACATGGAAGGACCTAGAGGGTATTATGTTAAGTGAAATAAGCCAGAGAGAGAAGGACAGACACTGCATGAACTCACTCATATATGGAATATAAGTGAACACACGGACAGAGAGAACTGATTGGTGGTTACCAAGGGGAAGGGGGGTGGGGGGGGGCACAAGGGGTGAAGGGTTACATCCACAAGGTGATGGACAAACAAAAATGTACAACTAAAACCCCACAGTGTTATAAACTATTAAGACATCAATAAAAAAATGGTAAAAAAAAAAAATACGGAGGTTCAGGTTTCAGGAGAACTCACTAGGGTCACCTGAAGAATGCAGTGATCCCCAGGGGCACTCAGTGGGCCACTATTGGTACCGAACCCCTGTTCAGTGTAGATTCCAGGTGGTCTCCAATGAGTTTCTCTGAAATCCTGCCACGACTGTGCCAAGAAATGTTGACACAAGTAATGAGTAATCAATCTATAAATCAAAACTGGGTTGAGTTTGTTATATAAGCCAGGTCTGAGGACTATAGCCTGGGGCCTTCCTTCCCCCAAGAAAGGAAGCACACCGAAGAAGTGGGGTGTACAGAGTGGTTATATACCATCTTGGAACAAAGAGCATACATCACATATGACAGGAATACCTCTTTTACTACTGTCATGAGATGCTCAGCCCACCAGGTCAGTGGTCACAAGGTGAGCACAGCAAGTCACAGCAAGTCCAGCAGGTCAGTAATTAATCCTTAGTTTCTGGGAAGAAACACTTATCCTTAGAGAAATGCAACATTCTTATCTCTAAGGGCATTTTTGGCTCTGGGACATTGTAAATGTTTAAAGCAGATGTACAATGCATGCTCAACAGGCCACATCAGGCCTTTTTGGAAAAACAAAGTCAGGCTGAATTAGTTTTGAACCAAATGGCTTCCTCATATACTCCAATATATCCTATTGCTTTTCATTTATTCATCACTACAATCCGTGACATAGGTATTATACCCATTTTACAGGTAAGAAAACAGACTCAGAGAGGGTAAGAACCTTGCCTGAGGTCCCATGACTATGGGGGCCAAGTCACAACCCACTCTCCCCCCACCCAAGTCTGCCTAACTCCTACTGCTGCAGACACCCCTTGGGAATACAAGGACCACTCTCCTCCCCGCCCTGCGGGGGGCTTGGGGGATTGAGGATGACCCTGAGCTAACTCCTTCCTCTTTCAGGGCTTCAGTTTCCGCCTAACCGCCTAACCGGAGCGAAAAGGATCTTTCCTTATCACCACCCGCTGCACTGGGCAGTCGTCGTGCAAGTACAGCGCAGTCAGGAGTCCTACTCCATCCCTCAGCAGCACACCCCCGGGGGCACAAAGGAGAACGCGGGAGACAGCGTGGACCAAGCCTTTATTATTGCGGGGCGGCGGGAGGAGCGCCGAGCTCAGGGCCCCCCCACTCCTCCGGCTCCGGCCTCCGCTCGGCCGCCGTCGGGGTCCTCGGAGGGCTTGTCGGCGAACACTGAGCTGTGCATGGCGGCGACGAAGCTGCAGCCGCTGGGGTCGGAGAGGCGCAGCTGCGCCAGGGGCAAGTAGTACTCGGAGCTGAAGTAGCGCAGGGCCGGCCGCTGGGCGCGCAGCGCGGTGAGGAAGACCTGCGGCGGCAGGAGGAGGCGCGCTGGCCCGGGCTCGGCGCGGAGACTCGCGTGCCCCCCCCCGCCCCGCTCCCGGAACCCCGCCGGGCGCCCACCTCTGTCACCTCCTCCGGGTCCTGCGCCACCTCGCGGTAGACCTGCTCGCAGTGGCGCAGGTAGCGGGAGAAGAGGTCGCGGGTCTCGGCGTCTGCGCCGTCCAGCGCCCCGCCCGGGCCGCCCTCCAGCTTCTGCAGGAAGGCGGTGCGCACCGGGCCGCACTCGATGAGGCTCACGCTGCGGACCGAGAGCGGCGAGTGCGCGGGGGCGGCTGCGAGCCGCAGCCGAGCGGGGAAGGGAGGGCCGGGAAGGGTCTGCGCGCGTGCAGCGGGCGCTTAGGATAACCAGAGGGTTTGAAAAGCTCTGGTTTTCGGGTTTACTGCCCGAAAAGCGCTCCCACATCCATTTGAGGGTGGGAGAGAGACTCTGGAGGCAGAATTCCAACCTGGCTGGGTCACTTACAGCTATGTGACCTTGGGCCAGTCACTTAACCTCTCTGGGCCTGAGCTTCCCGATAACAGTACCGACACCTCACCAGCTAGGTCGGCAGGCGAAGTGAGAGAACGCCTGCTAAGGGCCCAGTACAGTGCCTGGCACACAACAAATGGGAGCCACAGTCGGGAGGGGCCAGGGAGAACGCCTGAGAGCGGTTCCAACAAGACAGGGTGCTGGGGTTCCCAAAGTCAGGGTTCTGAGGGGGCGGGGGCGGGGCGGTAACTCACTGGACTCCGAAGGGCTGCAGCAGAACCGCCAGACACTCGCATAAACCTTCGATCGCGAACTTGCTGGCGCAGTAAATGCTGTTGAAGGGCAGTCCTTCAAGGGGAGATAAGGCTACTGAGGGGAGCGGATCCGTGGAGAGCGCGCTGCGCCCCCTGCAGCCCCGGGGCCAGTCTCACCAGGCCCGACCCCCCTCCCCCCACGGTGGATCCTGCCTGCTCCCACTCACCCATCAAACCTCCCATGCTCCCGGTCACCAATATGCGTCCCGAACGGCGGCGCTTCATGTCCGGTAGGAAGGCCTGCAGCGTCCGCACCGTCCCGGCCACGTTCACGTCCAGCACGGAGGCCACGGCACCGGCCGGGAGCACCTCGAGCGGCCCGAGCAGGCCCCGGCCGGCGTTACACACTGCAGGAAGAGAGGCCCGACCCGCCCACCTCACGCACCGCCCTCCGCCCCCCGCGGGCCCCTCGGGGTTCGCTGGGCCTCAGGACGTCTTGGTTTGGACACACGGTGGGGAAGGCCCCTGTGCATATGCTGCAGGGAGACTCACCCAGCACGTCCACGCGGCCCTCGGTCACGCGTGCCTTGGCAGCGGCCACGGAATCGGCGTCCCTCACATCCAACTGCAAGGTCTCCAGGGAGCCGGGAGGGCACCCTCGGGCCCGGGCTGCCTCCCACAGCGGGCCCTGCGCCCTCAGGTCCCGCAGCGTGGCATAGACTGGAGGTTTGGGGAGAGGACGAAGATCTGAATTCCCTGCTTACCTCTACCGACACCCCCTTGGACCAGGAGCTGCTCCCTCTTCTCCATCTCCGTCTCCTCACATACCTTTGAAACTCCGGGACGGGTCAGATGCCAGACGCAGAGCCAGGTGCAGGCCGATGCCCGAAGAACAGCCGGTGATGAGCACCACGGTGCGGTCCATGAGACCGGTCTGGGAGACGCCCGGGGAATGCTAGGCTCGGGTCTCTGGGTTGGATATCCTGAGCTGCGCCACGCCCTGCCCGCTAGGGTCCCCACCCCTTGTTATGTCTGCCACACAATCTCAAGGCTGAGCCCTCCTGCAGGTCCCTGGCCTGCTCTCCCCACCCTGCTCCAGGTCAAGGCAGAGATGCAGCCAATGCTTGGAACACCCTTTCCCTAGTAGTCGGTCAGAGGGAGGGTAAAGCTTTGCAAGCGGGGCATGTGGGCTCCCATGCGGGCACTGGGTGCCCTGGGCAGATCTTCCCCTGGGCATGCCTCTGTCCCACAGGGACAATTGTAGTTTTTGAAATTTGCCACTGAGGTTGTGAAAGTAAATGCTTTTGGAGGGCATTCTCAATTGAAAGGTCAGGGATTAGTATGAAAAATGGGGAGGCTGAGGCAAGGGGGCAGGGAGAACTGGCCCCACATCCGTGTCCATGCTATAGCCCTGAGTCCTCCCAGGCATCGTGGCAGTGACATTCTGACAGACAAGCCCAGGTGATTCATCAGTTTATTAAGTTGTATTAAAACAATACTTTGATCCCAAACTTGGGGTGGAGGAGGAGGGCAGCTTATGTCCCTCCAAACCACCCATGCCTAAGCCCACCAGTAGGTCTGGAGTTCCTTCACCCAGGCCTGGGACTTTCTGTGATGCTTGTCCAGCTCTAGGCCCCGGGAACCTGCCTGGGCCTGGAGTTGGAGTTTGGGGAGAACATGACCCAGGGGTGGTTGGTTAATCTGTCACAAAGAGCCAGCCACCCACCGGGGGTAATATTTGAGAAAGAACTTCTTGGCCAGGTCCACGGTGTCACCTTGGGGCTGGCTAGGATATCTTTGTGTGCTGCGGACAAAGGCCTGCTCCAGCTGGAAGGCGTTCTTGTCAAACTGGTGCTGTTGGAAGGGGATGCCTTGAACCAGGCTCTCAACCAGCATCTCCATGAAGAGCCGCCAGCGGGGGGTGTAGTAGTCAGCCACCAGTCCCGCCAGCTGCTTGTTGGCGTAGTCTAGGATGTTGCCCTCTGGCCCCCACAGGGTCAGCTGGTAGCGACTGTTCTGCTCATAGAAATGGGCCTCAGCCTCACTGACCGCTGCCTCCTGGGCCTGCTCCAGCCAGCTGCCCAGCAGAAAGTGGCTGTCACTAGCTAGCACCTTGTCCAGTGCGGGTAGAAGCTCATAGGCCAGGATGCCTCCCACCCTCAACAGGGGAACCAGCTCCTTGTTCAGGTAGGCGGTCCTCGCCTTCTCATAATACAAGCTGATCAGCTCCTGGGCTGCCTGGCGAGTGACGTCCACCAGGTCGTAGCGGAAGGCTGGGCTGCTGGCCAGGGCGGGAGCAGCAGTCAACAGCAGCCACCAGGCCTCAAACACATCTGATCGGTTGTACCAGACAGCGGTAACCATCTGCAGGGATGGCCGCCTGACCAGTGGGCTGCGATTGTGCCCACTGCAGGCCTCGCCGGAGCAGTTGTAGACACTCCTGAGAAGTAGCCTCCAGGCTGCCTCTGCGTCCTTGTGGGAGACCCCATATCGCCGAGCCGCAAAGCTGGTCACCCAGGCCCCCAAATCTGCTACTGGGTCCTTCCGCCAGCCCAGCTCAGCCATGAGGGCATAGACTACTTCGTTCTGGCCGATGCCCTCAGGCGCCATGCCTGTGCCTACCATGGTGGAGTTGGGGAAGAGGCGGGCAGCTGCAGGGCCTCGGTTCACAGCCTCCAGGGCCCCGAACAGGCCATGGTTGCCACCGAAGTTATGCAGCATGCACCAGATGAAGGGTTGGCCCTGGAAGGAGGCTGTGCGGATATACACAGGCTGGCTCTCCGCAAACAGGTCCAGAACCAGGAGGCGGCCACGGGGCACCGCCCCCAGCACAGCCCCCACCTGGGCGGGCCCCCAGAAGTCGGGCTGGTGCTGGAAGAGCCAGCCTTGGAGCAGCCACATGGCGTCAGGATCCACTGTGGTCGAGGCAGGGGGAACAGAGAAGAGGGGTGATGAGAGGGGAGGGGGCCAGAGGAACACACCTCATTCTACAGATGAGGAAACAGAGGTCCAGAGAAGTTAAATGACTGTCTATCACAGAACATACTTTCTGCTGTAACCGCCAACCAGCAGGGCATTCCATCACACATACCCTTTCCATCTCCTCCTCTTCCCAACTGGGAGCTCCAGGATAGTGTGGTCAAATTTAGGGAGCATCAGGATTACCAGGAGGGCTGGTTAAAGCACGGATTCCTGGGCCCTAGCCCCAGTCATTCTGATTCAGAAGATCTGATACATACAGACCCAGGGTGATGCTGATGCTGCCGGTCCTGGTCACACTTGGAGCAGCGCTGTTCAAGGAAGCCGGAGCCAACCTGTTCCCCTCCTGGCTGACACAGAGGCCTTCCCACCCTGCCATCCCAGACCTGGCCCCTCTCTGCCCATCCCCTGTAAGTGGCAGGAAGGAGCGCTGGTGCACAGCTGCACACCAGGAAGGGCACCTACCAGCTTTGGGCACATCCTCTAACCTCTGGCCTGTGTTACCGACCTCAGCACGGACACAGAGACTAAATATAATATTCTCAAGAACCAGCACTTAATGACACTTTACTCTGCCCTGGGCATCATTCTACTTATGAGGAAGCCCTAGTTTACAGATGAAGCAACTGAGGCACTAGAAGGGAGGTCACACAGGCAGGAAGTGGCAGTGCCAGGGTTTGAGCAGGGTGTCTGGCTCCAGAGCTCACCTCTCAACCACAGTGTGATTAAATGAGATGGTGTGTGTGTACAGGGCTTGGTAAACTGTAAAGTGCTGTGTGTTGTTATTCCCAGTCCCTCCTCCTGACCTTGGCCAAGGTCCCCCCACTGACCTTGGCCATCCCCATCTCCCAGGGGGTCCAGGGGGCTTCCCTTCCCCACTGCCCCTGGCACCGAACCTGCAATCATGGCCTGGTAGACAGCGGCAGTGGCTGCAGCGAGGTAGGAGGGCTCCGAGGAGGGGGGCTGCATCTCGTTGAAGGTGTCGGCCCCATAGATGTGATCCGTGCCAAACTCTTTGGTCAGCTCCCGCAAGAAGAGGCTCCCCACCATGGGGAATAGGGGGTCTTCCGGAGCCAGGAGGAAGGAGCAGGAGTAGGAGCAGTTGAAATGTCCCCAACTGCCCAACTGGGTGACATTGACCTGAGGGAACACCCTAGCGGGGGATGACAGTGTGGACATTTACATTTACTAGAGGCTGACACAGTCTTATTCACCACCAGCCTCACTAACTCATCTGCAGTTCCCGGAACTCATCCTGGTCTCTCATGCCTCTGTGCCTTTGCACACACTGTGCCCCCGCACCTGGAGTCCTTTTCTCCTCCCTCCCTGCTTCTCCAGCTGGCTACTCCTCGACATCCTTTAAGTTTCACCTTGTCTGGAATGGTTTTGCTGTCTTTCTCCCTCCCACTGGCTGAAACAAGTGACACTCATTTTTTAAGACCTGGCCCAGCACTGCTTCTGCTCTGAGCCCTTGCTGTCTGTCTTCCCTACGGAGAAGTGACCCTGACAGAGGAGAAGTGGACCCACGTATATTCCCGCCCTTATCACTGTACTGCATCCCCCCTGCCAACCTATCTCCCACCAGGGGCGGGAACTCAGTGCCCTTTTGTCGATGCATCCCCAGGGCCCAGCACACAGCCGGGTCTGGCAGCCCCCAACAGCCCAACAAACGTTTGCTGAATGTATGCATGAATCTCTGGCCACCCAGGTGGGAAGGCAAAGGGTGGCCGGTGAGGCCAGCAGCATGTGTAAGCACTGTGAGAACGCTGGGAACCAGGTGCTCAGGGGCACAAAGGAGGTGGTGACCGCACTGGGCAAGGCTTCCTGAAGGAGGAGGGGTCTCAGCTGGGCCTTGAAGAATGTTCCCAGCCACAGGAGAGGATGGGTAGGTAGCACAGAGGAGCAGAGGAGCAGGAAGGACAGAGGAGCCCAGGGCACCCCTACTACGACTAACAAGAGCTGCCATTTGCTAAGACTCTGTGCCAAGCCATATGTATTTTCCAAGTGAGGAAACCGAGGCACAGAGCAGACACATAATCTGTCCAAGGTCACATGGCTCGTCAGTGGCAGAGCCAGGACTCAAGCCCAGGCCTACATCCAGAACTTCACTTTTCCTTTAAATCATGTCCTGCAGGGAAAAATAAATTCCCTCTCTGAGCCGCGTGGAGGGGTGAAGGGGGAACCTCACCTGGTGATAGCCTTGGGGACATGCCCTGCGAATGCAGGCAATACTGGGATCATGCCAAAGGAGCGCATCCGGTCCAGGATCCGGTGCTGGGAGGAATGGAACAGGGAGCTGGTAAGCATGGCCCGAGGCAGGAGGCCCTCATCCCCCCGGACACACAGAGTCCCCATGGTCTGTTAAGAGCCCCAAGGTGGGCCAAATACCCCCCCGGTCCGTGACTGTCCAGTGCCCATTCTGCTCCTTCCCTTCCCCATCCTTTCACCTGCAGGTAAAGCTGCTTGAGGTGCCAGGAGTGGGGCAGGGGGCCACCCCAGGTGTGCAGGTTGCCCATGCGCCCCCAGGCCAGGAAGGCAGGACCAGTGAAGTACTCATCGATCTCTGACTGGGTCAGGCCCAAGGCCAGGTACACCTGAGGAGGAGGGCGATGTATTATACACATTATTACATTCATCTCCATCCATTGATTCATTCATTCAACAAACATCCATTCATCTCTTCTCTGTGCTGCGCCCTAGGGTTACTAAGACAAAATGCCACCCTGCCTGCAAGGAGCCCACAGTCCAGGAGAAACAGACCTGTGAACAGGTGGGTTTACAGGCACGTCACCTGGGTCACATGGGTGAGGTGAGGCACAAAGGGGCTCTCCCCAAGATGGGGAGGAGGCCTCAGAAGCCTTCATGGAACAGGGCTGGCTAGAAGGATGGGTGAGGACAGCTCTGCAGGGGCAGTCCCAGGGGCAGCCAGAGCCCTCAGGGCCCAGGTAGGGAAGCTCCCAGGCCACATAAAGCCTGAAGGCAAAGGGAACTCCTTGACCAGATGTGCATTTCAGAAAGGACACTCTGATGGAATGTGGAGAGCCAGGAGTCCTGTTCAGAGGTTCTTGCAGGGGTCCAGGGAGGTGGGGTGAGAGCCTGAATTGGGGGATGGAGAGGATAAGGCAGATCAAGAGCTGCTAATGAGATAGAACCCACAGAAGCAGCTGACTGACTGGATGTGGAGGTGGGGAGAGAGCGGAGCCCGGCTTCGCAAACTGTTTACAGTGGGGTGCTGGGGTCTAGCCCATGGTAAGCACCCCTACGTGCTTGTCTCAGCAATGGAAGCCTCAGTTTCCGGAGGGCTGGAGCCATCGTGTACACCACAAACACTTCTGGAGCCCCTTTTCTCAGTGTGCCAGACACCATGCTGATGTGACAGAGGCAGGGACACATGGGGTGGCCTGTGTGGTGGGCACGCACCCGCTGCCAGATGGCCTCCTGGCCGCTCGAGGCCAGCGCCAGGTTGATGCCGTTCAGCACCATCCAGTCGATCTCCTGCTCCCAGCGGGCCCAGTCCCACCACACGAAGGAGTAGCTTTGTGTGCACACATTCTGGTAATAGCGGTACCTGTGGGCAGGGGCATGAGCTGGGGTGCGTCCCTGGGGGCAGAGAGGATGTCTCCCACCCCTTCGGGTCCATTGCCCTTGAACATACCCTACCCCAGATCTAGCCCAGAGGGGAGGGGTCCAAACATGTCCTCTCTACCACTTCACTCCAGGATCCACCCCAGGTGGAGCTGAGACCGAATACCTGAGCTTCTGAAGGGCAAGCCCATCTGCCCCCCAGGACCCCTTCAGGGTCCCCTAGCCTCACAGATATCTGGGAGCATAATCTATTTTCATTCAACTCTTCCAGAGCCCCTACTCTGTGCACAGCGTTTAAGTGCTATAGGGCAAAGTTGGTCCGTGTCCTGGAAGGGGGGGTCCCTCTCCCCACAGTCTAATGGGGAGACACACCATGACCTCCCTGCAGTGGGGCAAGCGCTATAACAGAGGCCTGTGAGAGGGCAGTGTCATTCCTCAGTAAGCATCTTTGAAGAGAGGGCAGGGAAGGAAAGGAATAGCATTTGCGGATCACCAATTCTGCACCACAAATTCTATGCCCATCGTCATGCAAATCCTCACAACCAACAGTGCACGGTGGGTGTCATTATTTCCATTTCTCAGATGGGCCAACTGAAGGTCTGAGAGGCTGACTTGCTCAAGGACACACGGCTTTTAGAGGCTGAGCTAGGATTTGAAGCCAGAGTCCTGAGACTCTAAGGCCAGCGCTTCCTTCTCAGTCCTACTCAGTTCGGTAGCGACCAGGCTGGCGCTGGGGTGGGGCGGGACTTCAGCGAGAGGTGGGCGCCCCGGGTGCTGGAGGCGGGCGGCGGGTGCAGGGTTGCTGCGGGAGGGCGTGGGGACCGGAAGGGCGGGTCCGGCCCGGTACCTGTTGGGCGTGGCCTCGGTCAGCACCTCCGGCACGGCGGGCAGCGGCTGCGGCAGGCGCAGCTGAGAGCCCGACCAGGCCACGTGGCAGCCGCAGAAGTCGCGCAGGTAGCGGTGCAGCCCCGCGGCGGCGGCCACGCCGGTGGAACCGAGCACCTGCACCCGCGCCCCGGCGCCGCCGCCGCTCAGGCGGTAGGTGTCCAGGCCGGACTCGGCCGCCAGGGCGCGCTCCACCGACACCGAGAAGGCAGCCGCCGGCCCGGGCCCTAGCAGCCGGGTCAGCAGCTCCCTCACGGCCGCCGCCTCCCGGGCCTCGTCCCCAGCCGAGCCCCCCGCCGCGGCCAGGAGTAGGAACCCCAGTGCCGCGGCCACCGCCACCGCCTCCATGGTCCAGCGGTCTTAGCCTGGCGGCGGCCCCGCACAAACCCAATTCGGGCCTCGGGGCTAGGGGGCGGGACGGCCCGCGTCCAATCAGCTGTGGGCCTCGGGTCACGTGAAACTGAAGCTAAAGCACCGGTCTGCTGCCGGGAGACCGACTTCCGGGTCCCAGACCAGCGCCCAGGGGCTGTCTTCTGACCACACGTGGTGCGGGAGCTCGTGACCCCAGTAACCTTAAAAATCCAGGGCCGATGTGACCCGCTGTCCTCCAGAAGCGCTTTCAGATACAGCGCGTTTCACATCCATCCAACCATCCAGTAAATATTTGGAGCTGATTTTGTACCGTGCACTGCCACCCTCTCTGGGGGAGACCTAGAAACCAGATACTTATATAAAGGTTTACATTATAGTTGTGATGCTGTGACGAGATACTAGGGGACCCAGCCAAAGGCTTCCAAAAATAAGTGACATTTAATCTGAATTAAATTGGGATTGACTAGGAGAAGAGGGAGGGGAGAGCATTCCAGGCAAAGGAAATGCATATATGAAGGCCCCAGAAGGGTAAAGAAAGAGCTGGGCAAATAAATGTGAGGAATAAAAGGTTATGAAGTTGGAGGAGGGATGGGCCATGTGAGCCTGGCCTGGCCATGGGGCAGGGGCTAGTGGGTGTTTTAAGGGCTCTCCATGTGATCTTTAAGGGGTAGCAGCAGCAGGACAGGACAGGAGTTACCTCCATTTTACATATTGGGAAACTGAGGCCCAGAGAAAGGCAGTGACTAATACAAGATCAATAACCAGTAGGAAGCAGGGCTGGGCCTAGAGCCAGGCACTCTCAACTCCCATGTCAGCATTCTTGACACTATTCCCCAAGTATCAACTTCAGGCTGCCTATTGCAGGGAGGGGTTGAGTGTGGCTGTGTGGTGGCGGGGAGTGGTGGGCCCTTTAGAAAGACTGCTTTCTAAAAACATTCTGAGTCCTTTTGGAGGCAGGTATAGATTTTTCCAGACTGTCAGGCCTGCGTAAAGCTGCTTAGAGACAGGAAAGGGGTCAGAAGAGGGTTGCCAATCCAGAGAATCCAGAACTTGGACTGAAAGAACATGGGAGTCCACTGAGCTTGCCCTGCCCCTCCGCCCCCTGCCCCCAGCTGCAGACACAAGCTGCAGTCCCCTTGCCTTGTTCCCGGCTCAGCGAGCAGCTCCTAGAGGAGATGCAGCTCCTGCTCTCATTCAGTTCCTAGGATCAGAAAGTTCTCAGCCTTTCCCAGGGAGCAGCTCCAAGGCCGGCCCAGAGAGATGTACCTCATGGGGCTATAGTCCGTAGCCCCCCCCCAGGCCCCTCTCCACTCCCCTCCGACACGCCCCCTTCTATCCCTCCTCCAAACACCCCTTGCTCCAGGTGAGATTTGTCAGACTCTCCTCCTCCTAGGACCCGTTTTACCAGCATTTCTGGATCTTAGGGAACACATGGGTCAGGGCAATTGGGCTGCAGGTCCACTGTCAGGCTCAGGGTGCCTCTGTGTGGGGTCTGGATTCATCCAGAGTGGTGGGGGGCTGCTGGCAGGGGCAGCAGGTTGGGGACACCATCCAGGGGGTTGGTAGCACATTCAAAGCCTGAGCTCATAGATGCTGGGGCAGGAGCTTCACCCATTACTCCTGGCATGTCACACTGTCTCTTTTCTCATCTTTCTCACCAGGCTGGGAACTCCTTGAGAACAGTAGAGGGCTGGCTGAAGAAATTAAGGTACATCAATAGGATGAAATATCAAGGATTTGCTAAAAAAAAAAATGAGGAAGATGTGTTGGTGCTGATTCAGAATGTTCTGCAAACTATATTTAAAAAAAAGCCCGGTGGCGCAGCGGTTTCGTCCGCGGTTGGCAGCCCAGGGTTCGCAGGTTCGGATCCCGGGCGCCGGCCAATGCACTGCCTGTCAGCCATGCCGTGGCGGCGTCCCATATAAAGTAGAGGAAGATGGGCACGGATGTTAGCCCAGGGCCAGTCTTCCTCAGCAAAAAGAGGAGGATTGGCGACGGATGTTAGCTCAGGGCTGGTCTTCCCCACCAAAAAAAAAAAAAAGAAAACGTCAAATCACTGGGTATAGTACACTCCCATTTGTGTTAAAAAAAAAGGCTGTGTAAACAGTGGTTGCCTCCAGTGAGGTCCTGGGATGCTGGGGGTGGGAGGAGGCCTTACTTTTATAATAGGGCCTTTCATACTGCTTGATCTTTTTACCATGTGACATGTTTTATTACCTTTTCCATTAATGGTGTGAAACAAGTTGGCCAGGCTCCTGCTCTCCATCTCCTCTCCTCTTTCGTTCCCAGCCAGCCTGACCCTCTGTCGATACACCCCACAATACCTGCAGGATCACTTGGCCCTTTCTGCCCTGCCAATGCATTTGCCTGTCACAGCCCAGCTAGGAGTCCACCCACCTTGCCTGTGAGGAGGAACGAGTCCTTCCCTATCTGGCCACCAGGGAGCAGCCTATACCTACGACACGCCTTGGGTAGGCTGGGGAGCTGGGAGGGCAGGCAGGTAACACTCGGATCTGAGGGGAGCTCCAGTGCCCCTTCCTCCCAGGGCTCCTGTGGCAGAAAGAGGTGCAGTCCCACCCGGGTCCCCAGTGAAGGACAGGACAGAGAGTGGGGTCCTGAAGGTGGTGATGGAATTGTCCCCTCTCTCTATAATGCACAGCAAGCCCAAAGCCACCCACTCCCAAGCTGATTCCAGGACCTCAAGATGAGAGGCATTCGCTGGACAGGGGCACAGACTCACTCAGCAGATGTCTGGGGTCCAGGGATTCCACAGGAAGGGGATCAGGGTAAAGGGCAGGTCCCTTAAAACAGGAACAATGGATCCATCCTGTTACACATCCCCACCCCAGGGCTCCTGGGACTTCCCACACCCTCCATGGCTCAGTTCCAGGTCAGCCCATCTTTAGCTGGCTGGGCTGGAAGCAGCCCAAGGCCACTAGATTCTGGGAGCTCAGCTTAGCCAATGACCCACCAGCCCAGGTCTTTTCAGCCAGACGAGGGAGGAATTTCTTCCCAATGAAGCCCTAGGCCTTCTCTCCCCCGATCCCATTTCATTGATATATATACCATGAAGTTTACCAATTTAAAGTGTACAATCCAATGGTTTTTAGTATATTCACAGAGCTGCACAACCATCACTATAATCTAATTACATTTTCATCATCCCCAAAAGAAACCCTGTACCCATTAGCAGTCAATCCCATTTTAACCCTGCCCCCATCCAGCAGCCGTCCTAGGCAACCACCTCTCTACTTTCTGTCTCTATAGATTTGCCCATTCTAGACATTGCTCACAAATGGAATCCTACATTATGTGGTCTTGTGTCTGGCTTCTTAGCATCATGTTTTTGAGGTCCACTCATGTTGTGACATGTATCAGGACTTCATTCCTTTTTATTGTAGAATAATATCCATTGTGTGATACACTGCCTTTAGTTTATCCCTGCCTCAGCTGCTGGGCACTTGGGTTGTCTCCATTCAGGTGCTGTTATGAATGATGCCACTATGAACACTCATGTACAAGTTCGTGTGCGTGTTTTTTTCATTTTTCTTGAGTAGATACCTGGAAGTCGAATTGCTGGGTCTTATGTTAATTCTATGTTTAACATTTTGAGGAACTGTCAGACTGCTTTCCAAAGCAGCTGTGCCATTTTACATTCCCACCAGCAGTGAATGGGGGTTCCAATTTCTCCACATCCTTGCCAACACTTGTAATTGTCTCTTTTTTATTATAGTCTTTCTAGTGGGTGTGATGTGGAATCTCCTCATTTGTTTCTTTCCTTTTTTTTTTTTGCTGAGGAAGATTAGCCCTTAGCTAACATCTATTGCCAATCTTCCTCCACTTTATATGTGGGTCGCTGCCACAGCATGGTCTGTGCCTGGGATCTGAACCCGCCAACCCCAGCCACCAAAGCAGAGAATGCTGAACTTAACCACTAGGCCACAGGGCTGGCCCTCCTCATTGTTTTGATTTGTATTTCCCTAATGAATAATGAGGTTGAGTATCTTTTCATGGGCTTATTGACTATTCATGTTTTCTTTGGCGAAATGCCTATTGAAATCCTTTGCCCATTTTCAAATTGAGGTATTTGTCTTTATTATTATAGACTTGTAAAAGTTGCTTATATAATCTAGACACAAGTCCCTTATTAGATACATGATTTGCATATATTTTCTCCGAGTGTGAGGGTTGTCTTGATTCTGTCTTTTGAAGCACAAAAGTTTTTAATTTTGCTAAAGCTCAACTTATTTTTTTATCGCTTGTGCTTTTGGTGTCATATCTAAAAATCACTGCCTAACCTAGGGTGACAAACATGTACTCCTATGATTTCCCCTAAGAGTTTTAGTTTTAACTCTTACATTTAGGTCTGTGATCCATTTTGAGTTAATTTTTGTATACAGTGTGGGGGTCATGGTCCAAATTTGTTCTTTTGCATGTGGAAACCCAGTTGTACTAATACCATTTATTGAAAAGACTGTTCTTTTATCTTGACTTATCTTGGCCCCTTTGTGGAAAATCAATTGACCATAAATGTTAGAGTTTACTTCTGGACTCTCAGTGCAATTCTATCCCATTGATTTCAAATATCTATTCAATTTCTTAGGCCTCCCTTTTTGAGTCAATAACAGAGCAGAGGCTAAAAGAGCTCATCTACCTGAATTTCCACTCTGGACTTCTTATTTGAGGAGCCAGGTGGGGGTGTGGCACCCAGGGCCTATTCCAGGGCAGGTGGCCTGTTGTGAGAGGGTGAGGCTGGGGGGTAAGGGTCATGACATGAACAGAGTGTTCCTGCCCTTCCTCACCCTCCTGGAGCAGCAGTTGTCAGCCTGCTACTCACATTTCTGTGCAGCCCCTGCCCTGGAGGCCCCAGGAAGGAAGAATGGAGAGGGAGAGCACTGAGAAAGAATGTGGATGCCTTACATGGCGATCGGGAGGGAGAAGGCGCCCTCCCTGCCCACCCCGCCTGCCTGGACAGTCTGCTGGCTCTTCGGCCGCCTGCCTACCTCAGCACCTCACATTCTCCAGCTGCCCTGAGGAACCCCAGGCTGAGCCTCCACTTACACCAAAGCCAAGGGCATCAGGGCTCAAAATAGCCAGGCTGCTGAGCCCTAGAGAGCATGCCTGGAGAAGAGGGAAAGGAGGGTGGGCAGATGCCCAGGCCCCCTCTTCCCTCAGCTGTTTGGGTGTGCAGTGCGAGAAAGGGAGATGAAGACGGGTCCCCAAGTCCCCTCCCCACCATGGGTAGTGTCTGCAATGCTGCCTTGGCTCATGGGATTGGGAAGGCGCCCAGGAAACTTGAGATAAGGTGAGAATTTCACAAACGAACTGCCTGGCCAGGGCCACCGCAGCTGTGGCCTTTGATCAGAGAGAAATGCAGAAATGCTGGGGGAAGGAGGTGGAGGGTGTGCGACACAGGGCCTGTGGGCAGAGACAGGCAGCCTCCCTGGTGGAGTCAAACACAGTTTATTCAGCACAGGAATGCCTGAACAGAAGGGCCTGTGGGCAGAGACAGGCAGCCTCCCTGGTGGAGTCAAACACAGTTTATTCAGCACAGGAATGCCTGAACAGAAGGGCCTTGGGCAGGATTCCTGACAAAGAACTCTGCTTCAAACCCCGCTAGAAACAGAGCAAAGATCATCATGTAAACCACATGGACCAGAGGGGAGGGGGCTCTACACAAGGTCTGGGTCAGGTCACACTGGCCAGACACAGTGAAGTGAAGCTGGGGCAGGTGGCCTACACTCAGGGCCAGCCCAGCCTGGGAGAATCGAGTGAGCAGCTCTTAGCAGCTCACGGAGAAAGCCAGGGTGGGAAGAGGGCAGGAGCCTGGCCATTTCAGGGGATTATCGCAACCAGTGAAGGCGGTGGGGACCAATTTAGCTGAAGCAGCCAGGGCTGCTGCGCCAACACATGATTAAAAGGCCCTAAGAGCCATAGCCTGGTATGGGAGTGACAGGGGAAAGGCCCCTTGGGGGTGCTCACCACCAGCCCACGGGGCAGGGCTGTGCAACTCGCACAACCACATGCACTGGCAGCCCTGTCAGCTGCCTCCAGTCAGCAAATTGTGAATGACACTGACCTTCCTTGCCCAGGACCCCAGTTCCTCGACGGGCTCAGCACAGAAGTGGGGAGGAGCACTAGTGGGCAGAGCAAGGCAGGCCTGCAGGCAGGACCCCCTTGATGACTACAGTCCTGCGCTCAAGACTCATGATTGGGGTGGGGAAAGGGCTCAGAGTCTGCACCAGCAAGGAGCATCAATGTGAACCCTCTGCCCAGAGGGCATGCTTGTGGCAGGGCCCATGCATGGCCTGAGAAGCGCCAACCAAAGGAGACAGCCAGGACCTCTGTTTGGGGTCACTCCCAGCTGCTATGTTGTGTTGGGTGCAAACGGGGGAGGGGGAAGGAAGAGGATTCTGGGAGGGAGGAGGAGAGAGAGGGTGTGAGTGTAGCGTGGGGATTAGGAAAGTAGTGTTGGGTACGCTGGGACCCTTAGGGCTGACAGGGAGAAGCCATGCACAATGGCACAGCTGGGTCCAGCTGAATTCCTGATTAACAAGTGCTCTGAACACTGGAGGGGGGTGGGCAGAGGATAGAAATACCGTCTTCCTGGATCCACACCTGCTAACCCAAAAGTGGGGTGTGTTAAAGAGCACTCCACCCCCAAACAGTAACTAGAGTGGCAGGAAAAGGGGCTCAAAGTCTGAGTGTGGATGGCAAAGGCGCTCCTTCCATGGGCTTTGGGCTCATGTGTAAATGCACAAACTGGTTCACCACCAGGGGGCAGAGAAGGGGCTGTCTTTGGCTGGATGGAGGCAGGGAGGGCAAGGCTGGTGCCCAGGGGGTGTGAGTGACAGCCAGAGCCCAGCTTCTCTCTAGAAAATGCCTATACTACACACACAGCTGGGGGTCTGAGGAACCCAGGGAGGCCAGGTCTATCTAAACAACTCACAGGCGTCTGTGGGAGAGGTGGCAGGGATGACACAAATGCCCCAATACCCAAGGATAACAACCAACAGGCAAGAGGAGCACAGCTAATCACCGTGGAGGGAGCGGGCAGGGCAGCCGGGCACACAGTGTCTCGAGAGCTCAGTCGTCAAACTTTCCTTCCCGAATGTGCTCAAAGGAGAAGGGGAGGAACTTGAAACCGGTCCCAGTGTAGAATTTATTCTGGAACTCGACCCTGGGGAAAAGAAAGAGGAAAGTCATCATCCCACAGAAACCTTCTGAAATCTTTTGCGACTTCACAGTGGGGCCAGAAAGATGCCCCAACCCCGTGCTCCCCCATTCCTACCTGAGCTTGAGAAAGCATTTCTGTCTCCTGCCCTCCATCCCCCCGCCCATGAAGCCCAGACCTCGGCCTGCTTCCCACAGCGCACACAAGCTCCTGCTTCTGAAGCTCAGGGCCTGCCCTCAGCCAGAGTGCAGCTCACCAACGCACTGGTGTGTCCTCGGTTTCTGCTCTGTCCTGCTGAGCAGAATGCGTTTATGCAAAACTCTCCACAGAGCCACGTGCAAAAACGGCTCAGTTGGCCTAAGTCTCTAACAACAACGAAGAGTTCCCCAAACACCCTCTCCTGGCAGGGGCTCCCAGCAGACCTCTAAGGGAAGCCCCTGAACGGCTGTGAGCTCAGTGAGGAACCCTGGCAAGCGCCACTGTTTTCTTGTTTGTTTCTTTTCTGGGGGAAGGAAGGACAAGGGAGGGTTGCGAGTGAACGTTGGAGGCTTTCGATTTAGGGGAGGAAATTCTCAGGAAAGGGGGGAAGTTAGGAGGGGAAGTCTTCTCAAAGCAACGGCAAAAATATTCTCCAACTACAAAAACATCTGAGAAAGAATTTTTCTCTTGGGGACCGAAAGGAAAAACAGAGCTTTAACTCCCTTCCCAGGCAGTTCAGCATCCATCCCTGATGGTCTCCCTGGGGCCCTTTCAAACTCTGAGGGGGCAGGAAGAAGACTTTGCTCCTGTAAGCAGGGCCAGGCTGCTTGGCTGTGCTTCCCCCTGCAAACTTGCCCTGGATGGCTGCCCAGCAACCAAATCACCACCAAATATGGGCAGAAAAATGCATGATTCAGAGGATAAAAAAGCCAAGGAGAGTTGCCCTGAGGAATAGTTTCCACTCAGGGCTGTGTGACCCCAGGGGCACCAAAACCCCTACAAGAACAGGCAGAGCTGGGGGCTCAGGCAGGCTTCAGGCAGTGGTCACAGGCAGGGCCTGGCTTCCTCCTCGCTCCAAGCCCAGAGGGGAGGAATTAGCGAGAAGGGGGTGGGAAGTGGCCTGGGGCCCACGAATCACTGGGATAACTGATAACTCAGAGGCCTGTTCAGCCCTAGGGAGCTGGCTGAGGACACTGACTACAGAGGGAGCTGCCAGTTCCACCCCCAGGGAGAAGAAGTGAACAGAATTTTCTCTGTGGGCGTAAGGACAGGTGGCCTTCTCCCACATTCCACAGGGGCTGGGCCAAGGTCCCAAAGCCTCCCAAGACCCTGGAGGATTCCCATTAGCGCCTGGGCCAAGCCCCTCAAGGAAAACAGGATCCAGGATGGAAAGCTTGAAACTAAAGTCCGTCACTGGCTTCCTGGCAAGAGCAATTACAAACTGGGACCTGGATTCACCCTCACGTCCCAACACCCCCAAGAAGTCCTTCCAGCTACTGAGGCCTTCTCTGGGGGAATGCGGTGGGGATGGGGGTAGGTTCCTGCTTCTCGCCCACTGCGGTTAGGTCTGAATTCTGCTGGTTGGGTAGGCTGTGTTTGCATATGGCAAGGATACTTCTAACAACTGAAAATACACTGACATATCCCCTTTTCCTTCAACAACATATAGCCAGATAGTTGGGCAAGTCACCTTCGGGTCCATGAGGTATCCAGAACTCTGACCTCCTGGCTGGCTAATCACACAAACAATTCTAATTCCAAACTGGGTGAATGGAGTAGAAGCTTCAGAAGTTTTCAGATGCCCATGGGGTCCCCACCTTTCTCCTGGCATCCTTCTGCATGCCTCATCTGCCCATGGGGCCCAGTGGGCAGGAAGGGGGACACATGCCTGGGACGCGGGCACATAAATTCTGCTGTGTGAGCAGAAGAGTAGTTCCTCTGACGCACCGCTTGATACCACCTCTCCCACCAGCTGCTGCAGTTAGAGACTTAGGGCAGCCACCACCAGGGACATCCTGGGTATCTCAGGGTCAGCCTGACTTCACCTCCCCTCAGCCGTGCTCACTCCAACCTCCCAGCACAAAGCTGGAAAACAATTTCCCTGTTGGTCTCCCTGCCCTCTACTCCCTCCCAGCTAGGGAAATGTGCGTTTCCTGAGAAAGTACAAACATGAAGTTCTCTGTGCCAGGGCACAGTAGGGCCCCACTGGCTGCTCTGCAAGTTCTTTCTTCTTTAGGGCTCTGCTTGGGGGGCCTCCAGGGCCCCACTATGCCCCAAGCCACGAAAATGCCCCTCAGAATTCCAGTTGTGAGGAGAGCCTCAGGCAGTCAGATGGGTTTCTCTGTTACCCCTTCCAGCTTCCGCAGCTGGCAAGGGCCACCCAGTGACCCAGAAGGACTAACTGGGAGTCCACAGAGAGATCACTCCTGCTATGTAACAGAAACCTTGTTTCCCTGAGTGAGAGAAGGGGGAAGGAGTTCTGAGGCCTCTTCCCTTTCCTGGCAGGGGTGTGCCTGAGGGAGGCAGTTTTAGCTAGATGATTCTGGGCCCAGCTGCTTCTCTGGCCCCTTCTGTCACTCTCCAAGCAGGTCAGGGCCCGGAACACACATCTGTCTGATGGCCCCAATGTCAGAGTGACGATGTCAGCCTGGAGCTACACTGCAGGTGTTCTTACTTCTCCTGGGGCAGCCATCCCCTCAATTATCCCACAGTGTCCTGCTGTGGCACCACCGCATTCCTTACAACAAATTGGTCGCCAATTCTGTCCCGTTAGCCATCAACCAATCTGTGAGTGTGCAAGTGCGCACATTTACACATTTGTGGAATCTCCTAGATAAGAAGGGATTAGGTTCCTTTAAGGTAGGTCATGGGGCAACAGTCTTTCTGCTAAAATCAGTTTGGTGTCCACAGTTATAACTACAAATCATATCCCTGCCTTTGCCTATTCTGAGGAAGAAAAGACATCTAATTACGGTAGTCAAGAAAGCCAAGCACACTTCACATGGTCAGTGGGAGGGAAAGAGAGAGACACATGTAACTCAGAAGGAGACAGAATTAGCATGTAGGTCTATTAACCTGCTCACTGTTGTTTTCAAATACGTCACCCGCCTCCTTTTATGACCCTACATGAATCTCAGACTAGTGGTTTATATTTGTTATCAAATCAGATGTTTTTCTTCTTGTCCCCACTGAAGAGACCCAGAACTTGTATAATGGGGCAGCTCTTGCATCAGAATCAGGAAACTCCAGCTGAATACCAGGGGAAAAGTGACAGGTATGAAGGTGCCCAGGCTGGATGCCAGGAAAAATAGCAGAAATATCTCTGCAGCCATTTTCAGCAGGACCAGCTGTTCCCACCCCTCACAAGATGGCCACAACTCAGAACTGCAGTCCTAGTGGACTGAGAAGACCCAGGAATCCTTGAAGCTCATCCACATTCGGCCAGGAGGGGGTGCACAAGCACCAATTTCATCCACTCCCTTTTAGTGGTGGGGGAGATGCTCCAAATATGCCTCGAATGATGGCATTCTGAAAGTTGCAGTTTTCACTATTTTTTCTCTTCTACCCAATACTTCCACTACCAAAAAAAAAAAAAAAAAAAAAAAGACCTCACAAGTACAATACGTTTTACGAGTCTGTTCCTTGCGAATTAACATCTGAGAGGCATGCAGCTGGTGGGTATCACATGCCTCCGGCTGGGGTCTCCCCCGACTCTCAACAGACTAAACACAGTTTCTTTAGAAGGGACCACAGCCAGATGCCTTCTCTACAGGACATCCCACTTTTAAGCAGGGCAACTGCAATCTGCACTTGAACACTGGTTTATCATGTGCCAGGACACTGTGACAGTCACTGGTATGTGCATTATTTCATATTTAATCACAGCAACCTTCTCAGGTGGATATTATCCTCTCTTTTCATATGAGAGAAAGTGAGCTTCAGAGAGGTAAGTGCTTTCCTCAGGGTCACCCAGCCAGTGCCGGCAGAGCTGGAATTCAAACCCAGGTCGGTCTGATTCTGATGCCTGCTCTCTTGTCACACATCACTTCCTTGGGCTCATTCATGAGGACATGGGAAGACACCTTCACTCAAAGGCCACAGGTGAGCCTGAGGAAGAAATAACCCTTCTGGCAACAAAACATGACCTCCCAAACTGCCTTAGCTCATTAGGCCCAAGCCCAGGCGACCTTCGTCAAGTTGTGGTGTGCCTGGCTCACTGCTCTGCCTGACAGTTCTGGTTCAGCACCTTGACCACTCCCCACTGCGCCCAGGGAGGAGGCAACAGGCTCCCTGCTTGGGTTGCAATCAAGATCGGGTGGTAACTATTCCCTCCAGCCCAGGCTCAGGAGACAAACCATGACTAGGAAAGGAAGGAAGCCAAGAGGGCAAGAAAAGTGAGTCACCACAGGCTGGCTGCACAGACGTTCCCTCACACTGAGTGGCGAGTGGCGGAGGAAGCATGCTGGGGAGAGAGGACGCTGATGCTGAGAACAGGGGAGCGGGCCAACAGTCTGAGCCATGGAGCACTCCTAACTTCCAGGCTCCACAGTAAACAACAGCTGGGTGGGGAGGAGGGAGGCAAGGAGGAGGAAAGCCAGGCCAGAGAAACAATGTGTACTGACGCAGCAGGACGTTCTTCTAAAGGAGCTTGTGAGGGAAGAGTAAGTCCCAGCCATGTCTCACCCTTACATGCCTCATTCTTCCCCTCTGTAATTCAGAACAACAAACAGCAGAATCTTTGAGGAGGCTCAGCTGTAAACAGGCCAGGAGAAAAATCAAAGATAAGGGGAGCGGGGAAGAGGCATCTCAGGTTCAGATTTTAGATTTTCTTCAGGTCTGGAGAATTGATGGAAAGAGACATTCAAAGCCCTCTTCTGACCCTGAGATCATTAACACCACAGATCACCTCTTCCAGGGGTTCCTAAGGTAGGGTCAGTGAGTTTGTGGCACATTAGGCGTGTGTGTGCTTCTCTGGGGAGAAGATCCAGAGCTTCCAGAGCTACTGAGGTTGAGACCCAAAAAGAGAGGGAGAATCACAACGTAAAGGATGAAATGGAGACTCGAAGAGGCAGGGTTTGAGAGAGGGTAGCCAGATAAAGTACAGGATGCTTAGTTTTTAATATAAGTATGTACCATGCACATTTTGGAAATACTTATACTAAAAAAAATAATTAATTGTTTATGTGAAATTCAAATTTAACTGGGTGTCTTGTAATTTTATTTGCCAAAAATCTGACAACCCTACTTTGAGGTCACAGAGTCACAGCCCAGCCAGACCCCAGCTCTCCCACTCCCTGGGCCTGAGCTCTCTCTCTCCATGCAGAGCCATTAAGAACCACAAACTACATTAAAGAAAACAAACAAACAAGTCACAAACCCGCCCTTCTGAAGAAGCTGCTTCAGTGTACTGAGCTGCATGCTATGGGACCAGGAATCCCCCTACCCACATGGAGCTGCCAGGGGTCCTACCCAAAGACACTGGCATAATGACAGAACAAAGCGGACAAAACTAGGGTACAGTGTGCTCTAGCACTTTCCTGGACTTAGAATCTATTCCAGAGCTCCTTTCACTGCTCTGAAGACAGGAGGAAGTTACATGCCAGAGCAAAAAAACCCACAAACAAACAAAATAATAAAACCTCAGCAGATCTTTTAAACCATAATCAAGAGTGCTAAAGAATGCTGAAGGTAGGGAGAGGGAATCCGACAACATCCACCAGAGAATTCTGCCTGGAAGCTATGAAAAGTGAGCTGTGCTTTTCTGTGGACATCTCTTGAAGCTCACTAAGACAGGTCCTTGGGTGTAATAACGTGAAAGCAGAGACTTCCTAGTGTCTCTGGATTCTGTACAGGAGTAGAGCCACCCTCAGTGCAGCTAAGGACACGTCCCCACCTCCTGGCCCCCCACCGCCCCTCACCAGTGTAACCGCAGCGCGTGGAGGAAGGCTGAGAGGCCCTCCATGATCAGAAGGATGGCCACGGTCAGGGTGGCAAAGGCGGCGAAGATGAAGAACAGCGCCAGACCTCCTGCCAAGCTCTTCACACTTAGGCCGATGTGGATCACCATGGTCCAGAGGACCTCAGACAACTCTGGGGAACAGGGAGAGACATGACATCCAGTTCAGTTTGGCACAAGGCGCTGTGGGCCCTGCATTTTGCTCTGCCATCCCTCACCTGTAGTGTTCCTTGTACCCTGGCTTCCTGTGACCTTAGTGGGACCACCGTGCATAGCTAACCTAGCAAAAGCGCTGATCCTCCCATCTGGACATCATTCTCCTAGATTCAGGAGTCTGAATAATTCTAGAACCTTTATGTAATTTCCACTCTATTTAAGCCCCTCACCTGAAAGAGTGCCCAGAGAAGGGAACACCACAGTTTTCAGTCTGAGAGAAATACACTCACGTGCATGAGCGAGGCTGAGGGCCCAGAGCCGCAGGTAGGAGGCAGTGTTGGAGATGCAGCCCAGGCAATACTCGATGGTGTGGATGGCCTGGTGGACCATGGTGTCCCCAAAGTCAAACTGTTGTGGGAGGAACCAAAGAGAAGATATAAGGCCGGGGGGGATATACAGGAGTATGAGCTGTGGCCATTTGGCACTTTGGGCCTGAGCGCTGGCACTAATGGCTCTGTGGGCCAGAAGCCCCCAGTGTTGAACTCAGGTGGTGATTTCAGCTATGCTGTCCCCAGAAATCCTGCCTGGCTTAGTCCCCAACTGGGACACCTCCATTCCCCTCAATACATTACATATTAATGAACTACATCCTAATGACATTCTCAACACGTTTGTTTTTTCTCCCTCCTAGGTTGTGATCTCAAGAGTGGAGTGTATGCCTAGTTAAGAGCGCTCAGAGAAAATGACTGTCTGGACCCAGGACTCTAAGGAGCTGCTGCTGGACCCACTCTAGGTGACTTCCACCTTAAGATGCCTGAGAGAGAAGCACTCTGAGTAAGCCATGAGGCAGGAAGGGCTTTTCCCTGCACTGCAGTTCAGGAGACAGGCTATCAACCAGGACCTGCCTGGAGAAGACTAACCTCTACAGCTACTCCACTGATTATTTTTCAATCTGTTGGAAGCAAGATAACCTCCTTTTTCTTATGTGACTTCTGAAAATATTACACAGGGAAATTTGGGCAAGTTTTACAAATTCCTACTTAGACAGTTGGTTAAGACCAAACAAAACATCTATTGATTTTTGTTTCTGTTTTCCTCAAACTCGCTTTCTCTCAATTTTCCTTTCAACATCAAAATTTATTTCCAGAATAAAGGGATAGGGCTGGAACAAGCCTTCAGGAATTCACTCTTAGGACTGCTCCCAGCACAGCTGGGGAAGAATACAGGTGTGCTGGAGAAACACCAGGTGCATTTCTTGGCCTGTCACTCTGCCGGTGAGCAATCAACAGCCACTGAGGAACAGAGAACAGTTCCCTTCCCGGGCCCCTCCCCACACAGCCAGACCAGAACCTCAGAAGCAGAGGGCAGTGGCCCAGTGGGCCTCCCCAGCCTGCCCTGCCCTCAGGTCAGAGTCTGTTTTCCACCAGTTTCTTTCGAGACTCACATGACTCCACACCCAAAGGATACCAGAACTGCCTTGGGAAATCACATGAGGGCAGGACGAGAGAAGGGGCTGGCTGGAAAAGGGCTAACAGCCGAGGCCTCAAGGGTGCGGCCAGTGGGGAGAGGGGCCAGCTCCAAGACACCTTTGGGCGACTGCCTCATTTTCCTTCACATTTGACTATCTACACTCAGAGTATTTCTGGGCTTTTCTTCTGGAATAAACTCTTTAAGCCTCCTGGTTACCCTGAAAAGTAGAGTAATCCTAATTACCTCAATCCCAGCAATGCTGTTAAGAGCTGTTTCCACCACTGCTGGTGTCGCCCCAAAGCCTGTGCTCAGAGGAAGGAAAGGTCCGCGGCCCCAAGGAGTACAGGTCTTTACTCCTAAGAGCTCTATGAAAGCAGTCACTCCTGGGCTCCCATAGAACCCCCCTTTCATCATTTTTATTCCACCTCAGAGTTTCTCCCATTAAAAAAAAAAGAAACAGAGAAGGGGGAGGAAGCTTCCCTTCCAGGCATTACCCTCGCTTTCTCCTCTCCCTCATTCCTAACTTCCCACTTTGTAACCTTGGGCAAGTTTTCTTATCTATATAATGGGGGAAGATAAAGGTGGGGTGAGAAGAGAGAAATCCAGCCAAGCACTGAGGAGTCTGTCACTGCGCCAACATGAGTCAGCTATGACTGACCTTGAGTCGCTGCGGCCTCCCTGTCTACATTCTTTACTCGCTTTCTCACCGCCCATCCACGCCTCACCTACTGCGCCCAGGCTTCTACCCTCTCTGCTCCACAAACTGGCCCTTCTTGGCATGCTCACCCTCACCTCCCAGTCGTGAGGCCTAACAGACACTCTGTGTCCTGACTGAGCCTCTGCAGTGTCTGTCACCACGGCTTTTTCCTCCTCCCTCTTGAGACACTCACCTCCCCTTGGTTTTCCTCATGCTTCTCTGGATGTTCCTTCTCAGTCTCCATCTTGGTTCTTCCTTAAATGCTGCAGTTCCAGCCTCAGCCCTTACATCTCTCCTGTAGCACTGCCACTCAGGGCTTCAACGGCCACCCCGAAGGGTGACTCCCAAATGGACACCTCCATTTCTGCGTTGCCTATTTCTAACTAGCTGTGCTGCATCTCCTGGTGCACCACAGGTGCTTCAAACTCAACACCACCCAAACTAATTAATTGCTCTCCTCCCAGCCGACCAAGACCTGCTTCTTCTCTATGTCCCAAGTCTAATCGTGTCACCACTAGTGCCTCAGGCATCCAAGCCTGGAAGTCAATCTTGAATCTTCACTCACTCTTGCTGCCTGCATTCATTAAGGCACAGGGACCTGTAGCTTTTACTTCCTTAATCTCATATTGGGTCCTTCCTTTCCAACTCCCCCTGCAAATGCCTTACTTCACTTCAGGCCTCCCAATTCTTTCCTGACTCAAATCAGACTGGCTCGTCTCCATGCCTCCAGACTATGCCCCTCCCCAACCCAATATACCCAGTAACACCCTCACCACAGTATTTCAGCAATGCACATGTGCTGTGTCACTTCCAGCTTCACCACCCTCTGACGGCTCCTTGTTACCCAGATGCTCTGCTATGGCTGGTTTCTGCCAACCTTGTCTCACCTCTCACCAGTCCCCCAACTCCCAATTCTGAGCTCCAGCCATGCTGAATACTTGCTTATCTCCAAAAGGTGATGGGCCCACAGGACTCTATGTCTTTATGATACCTAGACATACTGATGGGTCTGCATCCCCTCCCTCCCTCCACAGAGACTCCTCTTGACCAGACTAAACACAGCAATAATTCCTTAGGGAGTCCTTTCCTGGTCTCCTCTTCCCTGCCCCCACCCCAGTGTTTGTCAGGTGCTCTCTTTCTGTGCTCCCACAGCATCCTGGGCATACCTTGATCATAGATCTGTCACCCAGACTGTCTCCTCTATTTGTCTGGGAGTTCCTTGAAGGCAAGGACTATGTTTTTCCTCTCTAATTTTCTGCAGCACTAAACAGATTGCTTGGCACATAGAGGGGAGTGAATGGATGGGTGGGATAAACGAATGAATGGATGGGTTAGATGAATGCATCTAGCAAGATGATACAGTAGGGAGAGGTGCCACTGAGCCTTGCTGAATGGTTACAGCCTTCAAAGATTTCCCAGATAATCAACTGGCCTGGCCCTGGTTTGCAACTGGACTAAGTGCCCCCAGAGGGAGAAGGACTGCTCTTTCCCCCTGGCTGGAGCAATGGCCTGCATGGGGCAAACAGGTTTCACAGTCAAGCAAAATGGGGAAGTTCTAGAAGTAGGCTGGATTAAAAAATAAAAATCTGTTTTGTTTGAAATCTTTAGATAACTGTGACAGGTTATCTAAATTTGGCTGTAGAGAACTAGACTGTGTATGTACCTGATAAAGATAAAATGTTATGGGGGCCGCCCGGTGGCGCAGCAGTTTAGTCCGCGCTTGGCAGCGCGGGGTTCGCGAGTTCGGATCCCGGGCGCCCGCCGACGCACTGCCTGTCAGCCACGCTGTGGCGGCGTCCCATACAAAGTGGAGGAAGATGGGCACAGATGTTAGCCCAGGGCCAGTCTTCCTCAGCAAAAAAAGGGGAGGATTGGTGACGGATGTTAGCTCAGGGCTGGTCTTCCCCACAAAAAAAAAAAAAAAAAGATAAAATGTTATGACTACTTAGGAAGCTATGGGAAGCTGAACCCCTGAGGCAGCAGGGGGACCAGAGACTGGGGAGGCTGAATTACCGTCCATCTTGTTTGGATGTCCAACTCCACTGGGGCATAGCTACAAATGAGGACTGTTCTGACAGTGACCATGGCATTGGGTGCTCAGCTAGGAAGATATCTGGAAAGAGGTGGTGTTACTGGGAGACGGATGGGCTCCTCACTAACATGAAACAGTCCCACTCAGCCCTTCCAGGCAGCTCAGCCAGTGACTGTGCACAGATGAGTGGTCCAGAGGAACACAGAAGTTCCTGGATGCCAGTAAAGGAGCCTCTCCAGCCTTCATGAAGACCGAGCACTGTCTGTTTGTACACAGAACAGCAAAGATTTTCCTATTCTCTCCCCACTGTCCTCTTAGAGAGGACCAGGAGAGTTAGGAAAAGGAAGGGTTCATGAGTCTAGGTATTTTAGAGGAAGTTTTGGGGGAAGATGCAAACAGTGCAGCAAGGCCTTTTAAAAACCCAATTCAAAACCTGTGTATTGCTAAACGAATTGCTGCTGAACTAGAAGGCCTTCCACTCCAGATGTGGTGTGAATATTTAGCCAATCTTCTTTCTGTTCTCTATGTGTGGCTGGTGTAATATGAACTCCTGTCACACAGATGGGTTGTTTTTTCTGAGATGCATTGGACAGGTAAAGCCTCCTTTTGAAAGCTGTCTACCTCCCACCTGGGTCACATGGAGATACAGCTGACCCCAAACAAGGGTCCAGCCATTCTCACTTCAAATATCTCAAGCTGATGAGGGCAGCAGGAAGAGGCTGGCTGCATCTCAGACGGGGAGGAAGGGTGAGCTTTACTCATAAGCACTCAGAGGAGCAGGGAGGAAACAGCTACTCCCAGTGGCAGAGTGACCACACATAACATCACAGGAAAGGAAGGCAGAGGCCAATGGGATTTAACCACCAAGGGGAGTTACATCAAGAATGCCATCACAGACATTACTTGTAGCTCCTTTCAAAGCCATTCTCAGAGGTATTAGACCAGCAAAGTCAATGAAACAAAGACAGAGGTGACCAACACGAGATGCAGTTAATGGAGATGAGCTTTTTCAAAACACAGGTTCACGAACTGGTTAGAAACGGCCAGTGAGATGCAGGATGTGCGAGTGTTATGTTCCCACAATGCGGCAGGGTCAGCAGAGTGATCACAAGGATGGGAAGAGAAGCCCCAGATAAACATGAAGGCAAAGCCAGCTTGTTTCTTACCACTTCGTCCTCGGTAGGCTTGAAAACACAAATTTACACTTAGTGGGAAGTCATGCCACACACAAGGTCACAAGTCATGAGCACAAGGCTACTGATTGCTTCTTTGGGAGGACTGTTAATGTTACATGGGTCTAATGTGTTGGAGGCAGGCCTCCTCAGCATATGCAGAAGGCAAATCAGCAGGAGTTAAAGCATTAAGATACATATTTTTAAAAGGCACCCCAACCCTTGCAATTTCTTTTTAAAAAGTCATACACATAGTAGAGGTGATCAGTCAGACTGAAAAGTCCAGTCACCTGGGTCCTCAACTCCTATTCTATTTGCTTTAAAAAGAATATAATAAATAGATGAGATTCAAAAGTTCAGTTTAGAGGCACTATGGTATGAGTGGTCAGGCAAGGAGACTGGATTTTAAACAACTGAGCCTGGAGGTGGTGGTTTAAGGAAAAGTCTAACTTAGCCTTACTACTTTTCACTCTCCCTGTAAAAAAGTAGGTAAATAACATTTTAAAAAGGCTTAAATAAAATATCTGCAACAAGAGCACATCAGTGGGACAGGACTTCAAAAGCACCAGTGATTACAGTTGCAGCTGGAACATTCTTAGAAGGGGCAGGGGATGAAGAAGCTGCCCTAAGTGGCCCGTGTTTCTGTAATAAGAGCTGGGAAGCTGGGGCCTACTCTGCTCTGTCCCAAGGAGAACAGTTAGTAACTGAGATCTGCATGCAAAGGACTGCAGGCAACTTGGAATTCAAGAAGTCAGACAACAGAACAAAACTGCGGCAGGCTCTGCAGGCAGCACCTGGAGTTTAGAGCAGGGGCCCACTGGAAAAAGCTGTGGTGCCCTAAGAGGTCCGGAAGGCAGGCTGATCATTAGTATTTGTATTTTCATTTTTCAAGGAGAAGACTTGAGTGAGGCAACTTAGGGTACACAAGACTAGGCTGACCCAAGGTGGAAGGAGAGGAAGCCCACACCACTGGATCTTACCTCTTCTGCGTCCTCTGAATGGGTGGAGAGCTGGTCATGCTGAATAATCTCAGCATCCTCCTCTGTCGGTCCGTTGCCCACCCTGATCCCACCAAAGTTGAGAGTTCCCTACACAGATGAACAGAAAGAGTAGAATTTGCCTGGGCTTTAATGTGACATTCTGTGAAGTGGGGAAGGGCGATGGTTAGTACATACAAACCTCAGAAAAGCATATATTCTAACAACAAGAACAAAACCCACTGATCGAACAGCTAAGTAAAAACAAACCACTGTTCCCACCCCAACCACAATTGCTCGAGCCCCAACCTTACATTTACCACCTCATCTTGATCAGAGGAAATACACAGTTCTGCCTGCTGCACCAAGAGATGCCAACCTCACCTTGGTCAATGCTAACTGAGACTCCTGCTTGAATGAAAAGCTTGATGTGAACAGACTCTTATAACTAATGTAGCTCTATCTGTAAAGTCTTCAATGGCCTACATTTCTCTGAAACTAACGATTAGACTCTCTAAGAGGAAGGGGAGCCAAATGACATGGTGATTGTAACCTGGTCTGATAAGCTTTCAACAGGAGCCGGAGAGTTCCAACAACCTCTCCCAGATATGACCAGGTCTCTGCCCAGAAACAAAGGACTTCCTAGGTCAGGGAAGGAAAAAAATGTCTAATGTACATTAGCCTGTGGCTACAGAATACTGAGTTTAAAAAAAGGCGGGGGGTGGGGGGCTCCTTTCCTTCAATGGAGGATTCCGGAGTATTGAAACAACTCTTCTACAGGCATGTGGGCAGATGCTGATCGGCTGTTTGCTTCTTCCCACTTCCTAGGCATCGTTTTCAGCAGGATCTCTAGAACCAGAATTTCTAAATCAACCTGATTTGGAAAAGCTTGGGTTGATTGAGGCAAAAGGACTCTTTGGCTACAAAAACCAGGCAGAACTGTATTAAGTCTCACTGACACCAATTAGCACTAACCTGCCACAGAGTGAAAAGGAGCTGAAGAAACAGCCCCTAGACCCACTTCCTATACTTTCTGTCCAAGGACCAAACACAGCAAGAGTCTGAAGACTGCTCTCCTGCAAACGGCCTTCTGGGCAGCAGCACAAACAACATGCAGCAGGTCTGGCCAACTGCCCTGAGGTCCCCACTCACAGCTTCACATTTTGGTGGTCACCTTTTACCACAGCTTACTAACCATCAGACCTCAGTGTTTGGGCAAATTCCCTCTTCTTCTAGCAGTGGTTCTCACATGCTGGTCAGAGAACCAGTTGCATCAGAATCACCTTGAAAGCTGCATTTCATTAAATAGAGATTCTTGAATACTACCCCAGAAATTGGAAATTTAGTAGGTCTAGGGTGGCTAGGAAATCTGTATTTTAAAAAATATTTCCCCAAGTACAAACTGTATAATCATTTTGATTGTCTATCAAAATTGAAAATGCAAGCAGAAAAAAATGCATGCACCCTTTGAGACCCAGCAATCCTACTGCTGGGAACATCTACACTTGTGAAATTTTATCAAGATACATGGACAAGGATGTCCCTGCATTGTTCTTAGCAATAGCAAAGAATTGGGAACAGCCAACACATCCATCAACAAGAGAGTGGTTACATAATTTTAGCACAACCAACAGAACGTTCTATGGAATGCTAGGCAACTATTAAAAGAATGAGGATCACTGTGAAACAATCTTCAAAATACACTGAATTTTTAAAAACCTAGTAAATCAAGGGGCAGAAAAGTGCTACAGTTTAAAACACAATTCCTCATGTGTTTTAAATATATATGTACATATGCATATTTATATTTGTATCAATATATGATAGATATATGCTATATATGCAGAAAATAATTTGGAGGCAAAATTCCCCATTTGTTAACAATACCCTTGGGGAGGAGAAGGATGCTGGGGACAGGGAGACCTCACTTTCAGTACTATTTGCATTCTCTAACCAAGTGCACCTATTGCTTTAATTTTATTTTTTAATGTCTGTAGGGGATTGTCTGGGTCATGGAATTCTGGGCCATCTTTATTTCTTCTTCCACTTATCTGTTTTGTTTTAATACCCTAAGAAACAAATTTAAAGCCCACCAGGTGATTCTGATGTGTAGTCAGATTGGGGAACTGCTGAAGCCCTGGCAGCTCTAGGTCATGCAAATATTACACCTGACAATCTTCTAAAGGTAGACCAAAAGTGCAACAAAGGCACTGGTGACAGGAAAGGACTCCAGCGTATCCTGGAAGGGCTACAGGGTAGAGGAGGCAGGCTTCAGGCTTCAAGGCTCCTAAAGCAGAAGGCCATTTCTGAAGCTTTCCCTGACCAGCAGATAGTGAGAGGCACACAGGTTAAACCTCACAAACAGACACTAACAAGTGTCCCTTCAGACATAGGGAATGAGAGTTACAGGAAGGGGGATGAGACACACACATCAGCAGAAAAAAGAAAAGAAAAAAATCAAACTGTGATACACCGCTTACAGACAACCAAGAGGACACTGACTAGAACTAAAACAGATCAGTGTTCATATCCTCAGCCCTTAGGGTCAAGAATCCAGGGCCCCTGTTGTAGAATGATCATCCTGATACTTTCAGGCTGCTCTGTAGAAACAGATGTTTGGCTAAAGAACCAGGGGGCTAAGACCCTAGAATGTGCAGGTTTCCAGACTGGAGACTTTTAACTTGGATAGTATCACAGAAGAGGATGCCAGATTTAAAAGCATCAAGATTGACACATCAGAAGCACATCTTAAATATATTAAGACTTGCTGAAAGACGAGCACATGGAAAGAATGTCAATAAATGGAGAGTATGTGCTTTAATTTTTTTTTAATTTCTCATAGGAAAGGAGAGAGTAAATCCCTACTTGAAAATAATTTTAAGTGGCAACATTAAAATATCTTCTGACCTAAAATATCAGCCCTTTTAGACTAGTTCTAGAAGGATGATTATAGCAGGTTTCTAAGTTTAAAATGATCAGAAACACCTAATGAAGGAAACGATTATCCATCTAAATATTTCATTTTCTTTTAAAGGAGTACGATGCTATTAGAACACAATGGTACATGAGTAATCACTACTGGTGAGATTTAGAAAGTCTCACAGATGCATGACCTAGAATAGGCTGGGCTAATTTAATATTAGCACATTATAGGACTTTGGTTAACAGATGTTTTTAAGGAGAAATATTGAAATGTTTAACATTCAAAGTGCTGTTACTGAATCATGAGTTAGTATTGGAAGAAGAAAAGATCAAAACAAAAGACGACTTTGGTTATTAAACCAGATGTAGAGTACACACAAGACACGTGGCAGAGTGGAGGCCTCACTGGAACAGCTGAGGACATGAGGGCTTCTGAGTCTCTCAGAAAAAAGTAGACACAAGCTTCCACTGAAAGAGAATAAGTCACAGCTAAAATGGACCAAATGTCCAAGCACCACTCTGAAGCAGAACTTTAAAGTACAGGGAAATCAATTCAAGAATCACAGAGATGTTCTTGCTCCATGCTGAAAAATCATCCAATAACATGGTCACAAAATACAGACATGAAAGTGGATGAGTCCAAGAGCTGCCATCTTGGATTAAGATGATGGGACTCAGAGAGGGGACAACAGCCACTTTGATTCCATAGACATGACTGTACTTACACATTTGAATAGAGACTTAGCAGACCAGTGGTAAAGATGGTATCAGAATCTATTCATATGAGGTGGAAATCTCTTCTGTCATCATCTCAGTGAGTAACAAGGGCATACTTCCCAAGAGCACATGAGTCCCATGCTCTCAGTATAGTTTAAAAAAATTCTGCTGCACTGTTTCCACCTCTTTAAACAACATATGATGGTTTGTTGGTTTAATTCACTCACTGTTGCAGCCGCTGCTGCCTCTAGTCCCTGCTGGCTCAGGGTTGGGCTGACTGGGGCTTCCACAGGTTGCCCTGCCTGATAGTGAATGGAAGAAAAGAGGACAGGAGAAGGAAACAAAAGAGGGAGGGAGTGAAGGGGAGACAAATGGAGGGTACATGGAAGGATGAAGATGGTCAGAAAAGGGAGGAGGGTCTTGTAACTCAGCTGCTCTCCAATAGGAATAATGGTCTAACAGCTGTATGAGAGTCATGCAACAGGGTCTTTCGGGTTTTACCAGGCAGTGTAATAAGTAAGCATTACTGCATAGCCAGAGTGAACACCTGGCAACTTAGATGTGTGTGTGTATGTGTACATTTCATATGTACACATAGACCAAGTAAGCACAAGTATGTATGCTTTTTAAAAAGAAAAAAAAAAATCAATATGCTTTAAACCAAACCTTTTTCCCGGATGTTTTGGTTGGTGAAAGTATCATGGTCTCAACTTTAAAAGAAATGTCTCAGCATCAGCCCTGTGGTTGCCCAAGCAAACCACATGAGTGGGTTCACCCATCTGTGGCTCTCGCAGCCTTGCTTAATTGATGCTACAGCTAGACAGGCCCAGACCTGGATCTTGCTGAGCACAGCATGAGCAAAGCATGACCAGGAAAGGTAAAAACTTATGACTTGTTCTCTCCACCCCAGCTACTCAAAGCTGAATCCAGATGTCCAATCAGCAAATACACGTTTTTTTAATTTCAGCAGGTCTAGTGCTCACACTGGGATATGACACAAATGCATTTTAAGAGTATATAGACTGATGTACAATTCATTATATCCAATGAGGAACTGCCTTAATCTTTAAAAAAAAAAAATCTAGTAAATTTCAGCAACAGAAATACACCCACCAAATGCTTCCTCCTCAAATATTGATGGCGAAGTACCAGTGGTTTAAACAGTAGCATCCAAGGTACACACAGGAGCGCAACCACTACCAAGAAACACTGAATTCCTTCCTGAAAAGTAAGAAGGACAAGGCACATCACATTAATCAAACACGCAGTTACTAACTCCAGCACAAATTTCTCCCAAAACGGTATTTTCTTACTGATCTAAGAATAACACTATCCAGTCTCTCAAAATAATTAGCAGATGTTGTGGCAAAGCTGGGAATTGTCCCATAGGATAAGAGTTATAAATTCTACTCTATCTGGATACAAAAATTAAAGTAGACCCTTCCAAGTAAGGAGGATGGGCTAAACTTAGATCTGGATAAATGGACTGAAAACCAAATACTACAGAAAGGGATTTTTTAGGGTCACAGAAACATCTGGCTTCTTGATCTAAGGTAACCACCTAAGACAGTCCACCTGTGGGTTGACGCACCTGTCCAGAATACAGCATCGAATTACCAGAGTCCGAGTAGGAAAAGAGGAACATGTTTATGAAATGGATCAGAAGGCTTGGTGCTTTCTTAGATGTATGAGCGTCATAGGCTGTCCACTTGTAAAAAATAAGGATAACCAAGTAGCCAAACAAGGAGGTCATGAAAATTATTTCAGGAATAAATCCAAAGTAGATATTCAGAGGCTTCTTGAAATAGCTAAAAAGGAAGAGAGAAAAAAGTGTTAAAGGAGAACAGATCCAGGGTTACCTCTACACCAAGTGGAGCACTCACTAGATTTTCTACTTAATGCTCCCTCAATTCCGTCTTTATCACTCTAAGAAGTAACAGCCAGGAGCACTGGAGGCAACAGAGATAGGCAGGATTAACTATGACTTCCAAACTTTTGGACCTTGAACAGCTCCAGTACCACCCCCACCATTCTCCCATGAGACAGAGATTGGAAAATCTAGTACATTCTGAGACCACAGTTAATAATTCTATGTGAGTTACACATCAAGGAAAAGAATAACTCACTCATTTTGATGAAAATTATACGAGGTTTTTTCAAAGATCTTAACTACAACTGTAAATTGTGAAGGGACTAATATTAATTAAACCTCATTTAAGAACATGATGGGGGGCCGCGCTTGGCAGCCTGGGGTTCACAGGTTCGGATCCCGGGCGCCCGCTGATGCACTGCTTGCCAGCCACGCTGTGGCGGCGTCCCATATAAAGTAGAGGAAGATGGGCACGGATGTTAGCCCAGGGCCAGTCTTCCTCAGCAAAAAGGGGAGGATTGGCGACGGATGTTAGCTCAGGGCTGGTCTTCTTCACAAAAAAAAAAAAGAACATGAGATTTTTACAAAAGTACTTCTTTAATGCAGAACGGGGTTCTAAGTTATTAATCTCTCCCCAAAGATATTATGATTTTTTTAGGGAAAGCATTATCTAAACTATGCGCATTCTTAAGACAGAAACAGAGCGACTCACGTATGGTTGAAGAGGCTCAGGCTGACTCCAAACATCATGTGGATGATACCTAGGATAACAGACATCTTCATCTTAAAGGAGTTGAGGAAGGTCAGTTTATTGGTAGCAATGTTCCAAATCTGTCACAACCCAAGGAAAAAAAAAGTATTACAGAGTTCTCAAATGGAAAATATTCACCAATATTTTAAAAATAGGTTTTTTTTTTAATTATGGAAAATTCTAAACATACATTTAAATAGAGGGAATAGTATTACAAAATCTCATGTACCTATCTCCCCGCTTTAACAATTACTATTAACTTATCAACTCACGGTCAATCTTGTTTCATCATACCCCCAACCCACTCCCCACCTCCATATGATTTTGAAGCTAAATCCAGATATCATATCATTTTACCTGTAAATATTTCATTTTACCTGTAAAGATCTCTAAAAGGTAAGGCTTCATTTTTAAAACATGACCACAATACTGTTAACGCACCCCAAAGCATTAACAATGATTCTTTAATATCATGAAATATTCAAATTTCCCTGATTGTGTCCAAATATTTTTTTGTAATTCATTTATTCAAAGTCAGGTCCAGATAAGGTCTGTGCACTGTGATTGCTGATACTGCTCTTCCGTCTCTAATCTACAGGTTCTCCCTCCAGCTCTCCTCTTACAGATGTTCCCACAGCCTGTGCTTTGTTGACTGTATCCCTGTGGTGGTGTCGTTCCATTTAGGTATTGCCTTATAAGCTTTGTTACCTAAGGCCTGGATGCCTGTGTTTTCCCAATAGTTCTTCTGCCTCCACTTGGCCATCAGATTATGTTTCCTAAATCATGACTGTTGCGGTCATTTCCCTGTGCCAAAACCTCCCCTGAATCCCCACTGTCACCTCTAGGCTAAAATATAAACTCTGTAGCCTGATAAGCCAGCTCTTCCACCATCTAGCCTGGCATCTTTTTTCCCCAACTGGCCTCTTCATGAAGAGCTCATCCTCGGTGACCTCTAATCTGAAAACTTGTGACTGGTTGTCTCTCCTACCCCAGTCTCACCTGAAATTCAGTTCTACAACTCCAACTTCCTGATGGACATTGATACCTGGGTGTCCCACAGGCACTTCAAACTCAACATCTACCCTGTAAATACCAAATGAGATGTCTGCAAAAAACCCTCTGTAACTAGAGAACGCTATATAAATGTGAGGTAATATTATTATTATTAGACTCCAAAATATTTGAGGGTAAGAATTATGTCTTAAAATTATGTTTTCCCCAGCAGGCACTATACCTTACAGACAACAGGGATTCAATAGACATTTGTTAAACACATATGTGAAATGTTATTAAACCTCTCCAAGCCTCAGTTTCCTTATTTGTATAATAGGGATAGCAGTACCTACCTGACAGAATTGTTTGAGGATAAATCAGATATGCTGAGGGCTCAGTACAGTGCCTGGCCCACAGTAAGCATTTCAGTAACATTAGCTTCTACAATAATTGAAATAATTAACTTTGTACCTCCCCGCCTCTATGCTTTCACACACAATTCTCCTCATCTAAAACAATCTGAAAATTGTTTTAAAGGCCAGAGTAATTCCCATTTTTTACAAGAAACTTTAATCTTTCCAGCTCATAATGATCCACTTTGCCTTTGGAATTTTGTAATCCTTACTGTCTAATGCTTAGTCTTAAATTCCCCTCCTCCCTTTTTTAAGCATACAATGCAAAAGATTTGGTCACACTTTATTTGCCTAAGTATTTGAAAAAAAATTAAATTCTGGGATAAGTTTTTATAAGTATGTAAAGATAAGAATGAAAATCTAAAACCCACAGGAAAGAGCTATTTCTGCTTTGTTAAAACATCTGCTAAAAATAAAACCAAATGAAGTTAAATAAAAATAAATTAAACTGGGAAGGAGTCTTGAAAAGCAGTCTTCCCAGAGGCAGTATTATTAGCTACCTCAGCAATAAGTAGTGCAGGGAAAATTATTTGGCTTTCAAGGCACTTGGGTCTCTCATGGCTTTGAAGTACTCTGGACAGATGCACCAAGGTTTTCCAAAAATATGTTAACTAAAAACCAAATAACTATTTACCTTCACTTTAATTCTCTTACTTCAGGGTTACAGTTTAAAAATTTGGTGTTAGATATATAGAAAAGAAGTGCTCTTACTGGATCAATGCCAAAAGGGTACGGTCCACCAAAAACTCCAGGGACAGCTGGGTTCAGCTGGAGAACACGGTTCCCCCGAAGTGTCTCCTCCCTACCATGTTAGGAGAAAAGTTGCATTTATTTTTTATCGAGAGAGAGAAATTTCTGGGGTCCAGAAAGTGATCCCAAAAGAAACTACTACAGCTATCTTGTCCCTTCAATAAAAGAAGAGGGACCACCATCTGAGAATGAGAAGGGATCAGAGATAAAAAGAAAAATTAAACACACATACACAGCCAAGTAAGGAATTTGGGGAATCTGCTTTTAATTTACAAAAAGAATCAATGTGCCTAATTTATAGTCTCAGTTCCTTGACACTGCTGAACAAAACACACCGCACTTCCCAGGCTGGAGCATAAATAAGAGGACACATTGCGTTCTTCTAAAACAGAGACCTTGTCAACCTCCTCCTAAAGAAGTGCTGGTTACAGCTTGTCCAGAAAATCAGAGCTGAACATGAAAGGAATAAGCTTTGACTTTTAGCTTCTTTGCAACTTACGTCCAATTATATATATCGAACATTGGCCGTACACTCCAGGATGACCCGAAGACATTCAGAGACTTGGAAAAGCAATCATTGTAGATGAGGCCAGTGTAGATGGAGAACACGCCCATCAACAGAATAATGTATCGGCCACTGAACACAGTGCTAAACATCTGGGAATCAGAAGAAAGACGTCAATGACACGTACTCACTGCAACTCATGTTGTGACAATGTTATTTAGAATATACCAGACCCTTCCTCTCACACTACTTAACCCCATCCTGGGTCGGAAAGCTTGAAGTAAAGACCAAAAGATTAACAAGAAATTCACTTACACAACATGTGGCCTCTTTAGTGTTAAAATGAACGTAACTTCACTATTCTCTAAATAGTCTATATCTTCTTTATAGATTCATGGATAAAACACTCCTAGATCATAATTTGTTACCTAAGGCCTGGACGCTTGAGAAATTATAAACTTTCAGTCTAGTGCAGATGTAACTTAAACATTACCTCATTCTCATTCTTCTGGGAGAGGATCCGGGTCTCCCTTAACACCATCCATACAGCAAAAAGGGTCATCAAAATGCCATGGCCAAAGTCCCCAAACATCACAGCAAATAGGAAAGGGAAAGTGATGATGGTATATGGAGCTATAAAGAAACCAAAGAGAGAAAAAGACAAGGTACAGAAAATCGCAACAACTCCCCACAGATGACATTCCCCTCCATACTCTAAGATCAATATAAGGTGACCTATTCCCAAGCTGTTGGTCAGATGGACTCCCCAAGAAAATCTTCCATGGCAGGATCTGCACACCTCCACAAAGCAGCTCTGGTGGCATCTGAGCTACTGCTGGCATTTCAAACAAAGAACACAGAAAATGAAAGTTTTGTCTCTAGCCTTGGCAACAGTGAGGTTTGTTCTTCGGTTCCTTTTTTCTAACCCCTGGGACACTGCTCTGGGGCAGGCCAGCTTTCTTCTCTTGTGCAGCAACCAGCTGAATAAAGCTACTGGATAAGTGGAAGAAAGCCCAGAACCTGAAGCAAAGCAGGTCCTGCAGAAGGCCCAGCTGAAAGTGAATTCCCAGACTCTTGACTTAATAATTAACTCTCCAAACAGAGGAGAAATCTGGCTTGTGCCTAAAATAGTCAATAATTGTTATATTTTCTCTGTCTAACCTGGAACAGGGAAGCCATTTAAAAATATCAGATATCTTGGGAAAAACTTTTTGCTTAAAGCAGTTTCTACAAACAGTGTGCTAGAGAAGGCCAGGTAGTTTTATAGCTGTGAGGACACAGAGAAGAATTCAATCAATTGAGCTCATTCCTACAAAATTCCTATAAATCCTTCTCTTAAAGGAGTGCCACTCAGCGATAAATCTCATTCTCCATGTCAAAATGAGTACCTCTTTACAGGAATTACACTAGAGCTGAGGTCTTGACAACATTTTTAGTTTTAATCTAGTTGTTCAATAGCATTTAAAGGGAGGCATTAAAAGAAACGACAAAAAACAAAACCTCTAGAGGGAAAAGAGTCAAGCTTTTTTACCTGGATTTATCTCTCGGTAAGTTCCAATTCCATAAGCATCTACTATGTTCTGAAAGCCATATGTGAACTTGTTCGTTTTGTTATAGGTTGGGGGAGTCTGGTTTGTCTGCATCCTGTTCAAAATGGAGGGCACGGTGGAACCACTGTGTTCCTGGGAAACATTAAGCACATCATCAAATTTGCGTTCTCTTCCTAACTGTGGTGGCGGTTACACAAATGTATATACTTATCAAAACTCATCAAACTGTACTCATTATCTATGTGTATTTTATTTTATGTAAATTATATCTTAATCTTTCCCAGTCTTTGGGGAAACTGGAACTAGGTATAAAATTTACAATGAAAGATTTAAATTGTCTTAGGAAGAATATCCTTACTGTGAAAAAAATTTAATTCTAAAATGTTTAACCAAAGAAAACATGGTACTTCCTTCTCTGGAGACATCCTTATCTGACTTTCCACATGTATCATTGTTCGCTCCTCCTCTTAGAGAAGAAGCAAAGTTATTCTCCGACTGCTCCTTCACCACCTACACTTAACTCCCTAATCTCCTGTAGTCTAGCTGAGCATGCTTATTCAAAGCGGCTGGCTCATCACCAAATCCAAAGGTCTTTTCTCCCATATGCAAGCCCCAACACTGGAGATTTTCCTCTTCTTTGGTGAAAATCTTTATTCCTTAGGAGTATCCCTCCTGCTCACTCCCCATTCCTTTTCTGTCTCTCTACTGGCTCTTCCTCCTCTGCCTATAACACTGCAGGACTCCTAAGGGTCTATCTTTAGCCTCCTTATTTTCTCTCTTGGAGGTCTCATTTCCTTCCACCCTCATGAATCACAATTCTTTCATTTTGCCCTTTCCTATTGAGAACCTGTCCTATTATCTGCTTGACATTTCCATGTGGATTTCCATCCAGCCCCTCAATGTGATTGAAACTGAACTTACCATCTTTCCCCTATCAATAAGTTTCTCTGGCTGAACTTTTACTTCCATTGATGGAACCGTTATTCTACTGGCCACACAGCTTTGATGACTCAGAAACATTTTAAATTTTTTCTCCTTGTATTTCTCCTGCATGTTGCTAGAAACCAAGTATACCTACTGATTCTTCCTTCATAATATCTCACAAATTCATCGTTATTTTCTTTTCTCATTGCCAGGTCTTACCCTAGGGGTCCTTATCACTTACTACTCTGTATTTACAATAACCACCTAACTGACCCCCCCACCTACAGACTCTCTCTAATCCCCAATCCAACCTAGATACTATCAATGGATTACTCCTTTAAAACTGCTTTGATCATGTCCTTTCACTGCTAAATAACTTCCAATGCCTCTCTACTCCCTGTAGAATAAAATTTAAACTTTCTAACCTGGTATTTAAAATCTCTTCATAGTTAGGTTCCAATCTACCTGATCTAGGTTTACCTCCTACTCTTTTGGCTCACCCACTGTAATTCCTGTTCTTGCCCAACCATGCAAGGTCACACTGTACTTCCTGCCTTTGTCCATATTGTTTTCTTCTTGTCATTGCCAATTGACATTTTACTTGTTCTTCAAAGCCCTAATTAAATGTCACCTTATTCTTGAAGCTTTTTCTGATCATCCTAGTTGGAACGCTAGCACCCTCCCTCCACATACACACACCACTCTTAGCACAGAGTGTCTTCTATGTTTGCATGTCAGCCTGTCCAAGTAAATCATAAGATACTTGAGGGCATATTTTTTATATCTCGGTATCTCTCGGCCCCTAGATCAGTGCCCTGGACAGAGCAGTAGCTCTAACTATTGAATAGGACTGCTAGGGTTATACCACAGAAGTAGTCTAATGGACAGAGAGTGGATCAGGAAATTGATGCTCTGATTGTGAGCTACCCTGAAGAATCATGGGCATATGATCAAGTCACTTTGCCTTTTTTGAACTGCAGTTTCCACATTTGGAAAACAAGGATATACAAAATGTATTGTTAGGATACAAGACAAGTACAGATGATATATTAAAGAACTCTGAAAGTAAAAATGCCATACGAATGTAATTGATTAATGTTACTGTTGATGGGAACCTGTCTTCTTGGCCATACGCTGCACTGCTAGCTGTGGGGGACTCACCGTGCCCCTTCTGAGTGCAAACTGGATGGAGTCGAGGTCGGTGACGGGGCACCAGACCTCTGCAATCAGACACTTCTGGGTCACGTCTATGTTGCACAGGTTCAGAGTGTGGTAGATGGCCTTCATCTTCCGCACCTTGATGAACCAGACACGGATGTTCTTAGCAGCTGCCTGCAGAACCCTCTGGCGGTGATCCTCTGTTTGATTCAGAACCTTTTGGGAGATAAAGAACAAGGGAGGGATCCTTCTAACACCAGTCTTAGATCTCAGGATATGAATGGCAGAGGCACAGCTTTCTGAAAAGGGTTGCAGGGATCTGTTTTCTGTTTTTTTTCTTCCTCTGGCTAGAATGGCCTTTTTTTTCTTGCCAAATTACAAGAAATTAGAGTTCTGGTTACTAACATTCATTTTCATTTAGCCTCAAGCTGAAGAGAAACCTTAGAAAATGGTTTTTAGCTTTTCTCTCTATATTTAAGATTATCACCAATCCATGGCACCACAATTTATAGGTCATTGGCTTTTACTTGGATCACTAAAGAGTGATGACTTTCCATGTGGAGCCTGTAACTCAGACTTGAAGAAGTCACCATCACCGGCCCAAGAACTGACAAAGTAACAAATCCATACTTAAGAACAGGAAGCTGCAGAATCCCCTGACAATAAGCCAGCATCAGAGATCAGTGGGAAAGAGGCAGTGGTGAACACCATCATCCGCCTAAGCCAAGAGACACTCCATGCCAGGGAACAGGAAACAAGAGACACTGTGGGGTCAGGAGGACACACAGCCTTTAGAGGAGATTTAGATGGCCACATACACTTTCATCAAGGGGCAGATAAGGCTTTATCTTTCTGTCAGGTTTCTTGGGTGGAAAAAGTTTCAGTGCTGATCCTTTGGAAACCAGTACAGATTTCCCTCAGAGGAATCACATTGCCAAGACTAGAGCAGGAGGAAGGGGCAGGGACACTTTACGTTCTACTGCCTTGTTTATCACCAAACATTTAAGATTTCAATTGCAGAAGAGGGGCTAAGCCAAAATTGGGTAAGCAACCTGCCACTCACACTTCTGCATAAGAATGTATCTTAAATCCCCACATTTCTTTGAAGAGGAAAATGCTATACACTAACCATTTTAGCTGAAGTCTTCATCATAGCTGGCTCTTCAAATCAGTACAGAAAAAAAGTAGTAACTACTCCCTGAAAAACTGTCTTGGGCAGTAGAAGGTGACTTCCACAAGGGAAAAAAAAAAGCCATGACCTGCTAGGGAACTCTTGTATCACTTGAAAATAAAGGAACAAAGCTCCTTTCTCTCCTTCTGACTGACAATTTCATAATTACTATTAAAACTTCTGGGGGCTGGCCTGGTGGCGCAGCGGTTAAGTTCGCGCATTCCACTTCAGCGCCCTGGAGTTCGCTGGTTCGGATCCTGGGATCTACTCACTGCTCATCAAGCCATGCAGAGGCAGTGTCCCACATAGAGGAAGTATAACTCTGCAACTATGATATACAACTATGTACTGGGACTTTGGGGAGAAAAAAGAAAAAGAGGAAGATTGACAAGAGATGTTAGCATGGGGCCAATCTCCCTAAAAAAAAAAACAACTTCTGGAAGGATGCTAAATAAACTTGTAAGCAATGTTCCATTTGCTTTTCTCTTTCCCCATCTCCTAGCCCCACATCTCACTCCTTGGTACTCAATTCCTGTTTAAAGTTTCAGTTCACATAGCTGGGTGTTTTAAAAACCAAATTCTGATAATTTATAATGACTACTGCACATGCTCTTTAAAATCTATCCATAAGCCTGGGAGGGGATAAGACAGTCCTAGAACCCAGAATGTACTAATACGGCCTATCACCCACTAGCAGTTCCAAAAAACTCTCTTCCCTTGGTTAAACAGATAAGTGTATCTAAAAGAAGCTGGCAATAGATCAAGTTGGTGGGTTACATACAGAGGGGGTTGGAGGGAAAGATGAGAAAGGGAGTTGAAATGGGAGTTACAACCTATCTCTGACACCGCTGGAAACAACTGCCTTTGGGATTAAGTATGTTTATTACTGTCTCAGAGGGGCAATCATCGCATTCTTTCAACAGGGAACAAAGCTCCCACTGGCCACCTTTTCCTTCCATGTACTCATAAATCATGACTAAGAACCCTTAGAACCCTGTGACAACCATGGTGTATGTAAGCCACACACACTGCGATCTGGTAAAAATCTCACGCAATATCTCTTCTTGGGTACAAGAGTTACACCAAGGCTCTTTGGCTAGACTGTGTGGTTAAGACCTAAGGTGACCAGAAGGATACACGCCAAGCTGTTAAGAGTGGCTGCCTCTGGAGGAAGAGAGTGTGTGTGAGAGAGTAGAACTGACTTTATATGTACATCTGTATTATTTGATTCTTTTTTCTTAACTAAGCATACTTTTTTTTATTATTAAAAAATATCTCAGACTCATGAGGAGTAGGGGAATTTAATACTCTAAGCAACAACGATTTCAGAGGCATAGCATTCCTGTCTTGTTTGAGGATGATTAATGCTATTTTTAACAGTTATCCCCTGAAACTTTTTCCCAGTTCCCAAGGGGACATATTACCCATGGATATTTCTTTTTTAGTATCCTGGGATGCTGCAGGTGCCTAATAAACTAATGGTTAGTGTTTCAAGGAAGGAGAATGGTCTTCTATTGTAGTATTTCACAAAAACAAATTCCGTCCAGCCCTCTATACCATTTGGAGATCATCAATCCTGGTATTAACTCCAGAAGCCATTTCCTTCCTCTCCTGTGGTGTCTCAGGACAGGGATAAAGTGAGGCTCGGAACCTGGAATATACAGACACAGTCTGAGGAACACCGAAGTTTCTTAACCTATCTCATTTCAATAATCTCAAAAAAATCCTAACTAACTAGAAGAACCAAAACAGGATTAGTTCAGACTGATGCACTAATCAATAATAATTATTTATGGGAAGTGGCCCACAGACAGAACAGCAATATTTGAACTATCTTGACCTTCTCTGAAGCTATTAAATTATCTTAGATTAAAAAAAAAAGCCAGTAATACAAGTTACATTATAAATTATTGGAGAAAAATGGCATGGAAAAAAGATCTTATGGGCAGAATTTCAGAAAAGTTTAAGGGCACAGTGCCTATGACACTGCTGGGTATGCAGACCCATTGTCCCAGAACAGTGTAGTATTTATAAACCATGAGGCACGTTTCTCTTACCCTTCGCAGATTTTCTTGACTCTGTTTTTCAGCTGATCGCCTTGGAAGAAAATGATGAACACAGATTTGTGCACGTAGTCGCCCTAGGCCCCAAACCAAAAACCGAGAGTTCAGACTTCTAACATAGAAGAAAACTTCTTAACTTACTTTCTTGGTGATATACGGACAACAGAAATCCTTTAAGGATACGGCAACCCTGTACTTTAACCACTATCCTCAATCCATTTCTTAAGCTCCACTACAAGAACATTTGCCCTATAATCTCTAATTCACAAAAATCTTTCTGTATTTGTTTTTAAATTCAACCAGGAGCTTGACATGGACGCTAAGGTGATTCTCCTCTTAGCACAATTTACCTCTATTTAGCAATTCAACTTTAAATCTTATATTGCCTGAGTGACACAAGTATAGAGGAGAGGAAGGAGAAGGAAGCCATTCCTGCCAGTTGCATGCTTAGAAATTCTCAGATAAAGGGGACTGTATAACTACAAGGAACTGAGTAGCTGGGAAGAATGTTGACATAGAATCTTATGATTCATGCTAATTTAGACTTTGAGGGGCAGGAAGGAGGCAATCCATTTCAATACCAAGTTTACGCCTGAAGTCTGATGCAAGGACTGGAAGAAAAAATCAAAAAAATAAGCTACACTGGGTGTTAACCAGGATTGTCTCTTATTTTCTCATATTCTTATAGAGCTTTTATAATAAGATGTCACAAACTTTAGAAGGATAAAAGGGAAGAGGAATGAAGAAAATAAGGCTCAAGAGTCTTAAATTCCTAAATTCTCTAGGAATAAAACTGGAGCACATTCTTTGTGCAGCTGCTCTGCTGTTGATATCCAGATTCCCCTCTTTCCTCGATTTGTTGATAAAATGTTTCTGTTGCCCAGAAACTTGGCTGAACATTCCTGAGAACAGCTCCACATTAGGTGTGACTGCAGACTGCAATGTCTCTACAACCCGGACAGCCTTCAGTAAGACTGTAAAACTGCTCCTCTGGGTAAGGGGACTTACTGTAACCTAAGTGTCACCACACTCCAACTCAGTACTGAGGATGAAAACCATATAAACAGATCATTTTCAGCTGCATGACCCACCCACTCTGAGAAGTCTCACAATTCAATCTCCCTTCTTAGGTAGAGTAAAGAATACTAATTTAAGAAATCCAAAAGATAATTGAAACAGAAAAAACCAACTCCAGGCTTCTAACTAATACTAATACAAAAGTGAAGTAAATTTTTCACAGAACATTTAATCTTCTTTGCTTGTGATTCCTGAACTCAGGACTCACCATACTTAATGTAGGTTTATGGTAAGAACTCTGTCCCGTTATGTCAAATACCAAGATGTTAAACTGTTCCTATTTTCCAAAGCATTGGGTGGGGAAGATCATTCTATCTTGCACAATATATATTTTTAAACTAAGTTTCTAAATCTCCCCATAAACAGGTAGACAAAAAAACCTTACCAACTAAAATTTCATCAACTTATAAAGATCACAGTTTAAGAAATCTCTCCTTCATTTTACACATGGATATTACCAAACTTGGAATCAGATGTCCTGCTTTAAGTTAATTTTCATAGAAAGCCAATTTTCTTTTGGTCCCAGATAAGTAACAGAAAACACATAAAGCTAAAAACAAGCTTTAAAATAAAACAAGTTAAAATAACTGGAAAAAACATATTTCCAATCAAAATAATACCTACATGGGTAAGACTTGAAAATGTATATGTCATGTATACATCGTATGTATGCAGATGATGGAAATTAAGAGGAAGAGAGAAATCCTTCAAATTCACAGATCAAACCAGGGGTAAACATAAGGGCTCCTCTGCGGGAGGGTCAGATTCAGGCGGTGTCATGCTGTGTTACTGCTCTGAGCTCCCTTTAAAAGACCTACTCAACGGACACAATTTCCTTGTCTTACAGTCACAGGATCCTCCAGGGGATTCTCGATTTCAGCCTGTCGCAGGAACACATTCCCTCGGCACACTCGCCAAAGCATGCGCTCAAAAGTAGGGATGCGCTCCCGGTTAATCACACCAGCCACGAAGCTGTGGGGAGAAGAGCCAGATTGGGAACTCTATTCCACGCCATGGGACAGAAGGCTTTAAGACAAAGAAGGAAAGTGAGAGGAGAGGGGCAAAGATAAGAAACACGAGACTATGCATTGTTATGGCAAAAGGGCTGCCAAAGTCTTACTCCTAGACCCAGCAAAGGGTTGACAGAACAACCCAGGAACTGAATCCAAAGTGACTTAGGAACACCGCTCAACAGGCTAAGAAGAGAGTGTATCCTGGGAGCAAGTGAATGTCCAGCCTCACTGCTCTTTTGTTTTGTTTTGTTTATTTTTATTTATTTATTGTTTTGTGTGTGAGGAAGACCAGCCCTGAGCTAACATCCGTTGCCAATCACCCTCTTTTTTTTTAGCTGAGGAAGACTGGCCCTGGGCTAACATCTGTGCCCATCTTCCTCTACTTTATATGTGATGCTGCCACAGCATGGCTGACAAGCAGTGTGTCGGCTGGCACCCGGGATCCGAACTCGCAAACCCCGGGCTGCCAAAGTGCAAACTAAACCACTGCGCCACCAGGCCGGCCCCCTCACTGCTCTTTTGAACAGCAAAAATGAACATGACCCCACTGTGTATGGAGGGTGGAAGTGCTACTTACCCAAGTCTTAAAGGTGTGCCTCTTCCCATCTCACTTGGCTCCAAGAGGGATGAGGACTCTTCCAACAGGTCTGGATCCGCCATCTGCTGATGATGCAATTCAGCCTGAATTCACAAATCAATTAATATCTAATGAAAATAGTTAGTGGCATGCAGGGAACGAGGAACCAGGAGATAAGTTCAGAAAATAAAGATGGAAGAAGAAAAAAACCACCAAAAGAGAAGACATAACAACAAAAAGAAGACAAGAATGAGAAAGAAAACAAATGAAAGAAACAAGAGGTAAAGAAAGCAGAACAGCCCCAGTAAAGCATCTGGGGAAATGGTTTTAGAAATAAGGAATAAAGAAAAAACATTAAATGATGATGGTGATATGTATAAATCTGTTACTTGGTGGAAGCCATTTTTTCTCTTATGTTTCCCTGAGTGAGCCATGAAAGTACCAGGACATACCTTTGCATGTAGGTAGAAGCTGAAGTATTTCTTCCTTTTGAGCAAAAACAAGGCAGCTCTGCAGATACTCTCAACATCAAATTTCTAGGTGGCTACAAACTAGAATTTTCCCTGTGTGAGAATGTGAAAGATGGAGACTCTCTTTCCAAGGAAGAAAGCAAGACCCCATCACCGTCTTAAACACACTGTGATCTGGAGAAAGAAGGGGCATCTCCAGATATCTAGGTTTTCTATGCTCTTAAAAATTCCGAACCTGACAACTTTCAGCATGGCTACTATACAAAATGCTCTAAACCATGGGATTTAAAGAGTGTTTCTTTCTCCAAAAGGATAAGAAACACAATCGCTGGGCAGGCCTGGGCCTCCACTGCATCCATAAAGGCAAGAAAAAGTGAAAACATATCTAGGAATAATAAAAAGTTCACGTAGGCTTTACAGTTTAAGGATTCTTGAAAATATAGCTTAAGCCAACAATCTAAATCAAGTAAAGTGAAGAAAAAGTAACAGATAATAAGCCATTATAGAGCTTGTGTGCTGGTTTAATTATCCAGATTTAAAATGATTTCCACCATAACAGTTTATACAATGAAATGAAGGAGGAGAGGGACCTTCTCAGACACAGGTCTATATTTCTAGCCTCTCTCTACACGACACATCTGACCTCTTTTTACTCTCATCAGAAAGGAGAAGCAGTCCTAAAAAATAGAGGCCAATCGACTTCCCTACTGCCTAATCTCGCTAAACTTAATACCCAACACACTACTTATTTGACCAAAGACTAGAAGTAAGCTAGAACAATCTTCCTTTTTTAAAAAAAAAAGCAAAACTAAACAAAAACTCAGGAGAATTTTTCTCTATCATTTTCATTCCAAATTTCAATTTAATTCTATTTCTGCCAATCCCGCTATCAAAATGTGCCATATGGGACCCTCACTTGATAAAATCATAGGACCATTAATGTAACAGTCAAAGAGGGAGGAAAAAAACTGAGTATAAACAAGATGATAAGTCTGAAAGCCTAAAAAAGTGAAAAGTAATTTTTTGGAGAAGCAAATTCTAGAAATAGAATCAACCTTGATTTAAAAAAACAAGCGGCGGGGTGGGGGGAGCCCGGCCTGGTGGTGTAGTGGTTAAGTTCATGTGCTCCGCTTTGGCTGCCCGGGGTTTTGCAGGTTTGGATCCCGGGTGCGGACAGATGCACCGCTTGTCAAACCATGCTATGGCGGCGTTCCATATAAAGTAGAGGAAGATGGGCACGGATGTTAGCCCAGGGCCAGTCTTCCTCAGAAAAAAAGAGGAGGATTGGCAATGGATGTTAGCTCAGGGCTAGTCTTCCTCACACACACACAAAAAAGTAAAAATAAATAAATAAATAAATAAAAGGGAAGGGCAGGTACTCAGTACACCAGAAAGGCAGAGAAATACTATCATGAGATTTGGAAAAGTTTAAGATGAGATAATGGGGGCGCAGGTTACCACTTGCTGTCAAATGGAAGTTTAGAGGGCTCTTTTTGTTTCTACTTGAAATCAAATCAGCTGACTGCAAGCCACAGGCAACTAGTTTTGAGGATCCAGATGACTACAGGATTTCAACTTGTTCCTGGGCTATCCCTTGGCACAAATCAGTGAGACTGACTGCTACTCACAAGCCTCCTTCCCTGCACAGTTCACAAGATCTGGATTAAGTAAACTCTAAAGATCAGACTCAGTGCAAAACATATGTGCTGTAAAGGGGACAACTGATGGAACAGCAACTAGCACCTAGCAACTAGACTACTCCAAAGACTATATCTGGGACTCTCTGGGTATAAAAAAACCAACAGAATTAAAATTAAATAGTAATTTACAATAATATTCTAATTACTAATTTCACTACTTCATACTTAAGAATCCTAAGTCTTAGAGAGAAAGCTAAAAAAATTGTAAATAAAATAATTGTGCCTGAAGGGAATCTAGGATGACCAGAGCCACTAACTGAGGGCCTTTAAAGCAACCTCAAAAACCATGTCATCGAGTATCTAAATCCTAATCTGGGTTCTCTAATAACAAAACTGCCAGTGTTCCTCTAATTACTTGCTATGCCCTCTCGTTTACCCCTTCCCCAATGAGAACACTGAAACCATGCCTTGAAAAAAGAAGTAGTAGAATTCGAGTAGTTCTATTTCTACGCTTAAGTATAAGCAGCATATCCAGTTCAAGCTACGTTAGTTACCAAGAGCAAACACTTTTACTTCCACCTACATTAAGACAGAAATTACATTTCATCACCTAAGGTATTCACCCAAGCCCCAGAAGAGATGGCAGATGTGAAAGAAAAGTAAAGAAAGCAGATGGGTGGAAAACTCAGAAGGAAAAGAAGGCAGGGATCTGCATGCCATTAACCATTACTTTTCCAGTCTTCTTTACGTTCTCATATGCTATGGTGCTTATGGTAAAAGATGTAGAGAAATCTCTCCAGCTCTTACAGTTCTTCATAAGCAAGAAGACTGAGAAAAGGATAATCATTAACAAGTCATTGTAAATGCTCTGGATAGGAAGTGGCTAAGTCGAATTTGTAATCATCTTAAATCATAAGAATCCTCAACATATGTTTACTTTTCCCCTTCTACACACCCTGCCAATCATAATCCCTATGCCTAAAGATGGAAAGAATCATTTTCTGATTTAGCCATTTTCTGCTAACTCATTATTATAAATTATTGATCATATTCACCAAATTATATAAAAAAGAAGGATTTAAAATTGGTAGTGTTTTAGGCCATTTGCACATATCATAATTTCAGGCATGGAAGAAAATCTCTTGAAAAACTTAAGTTTCTGAGGTGTGAGGGTCCAGCTTTCCTTTTCTTCTGCATCAGTTAAAGCATGCACTCGCATGTGCAGACACGCTACTTTCTGAGGCCTTGTCTCCTGTCACAGCAGCAACACCTGAGACTCCTGTTTGGCAATAGCAGGGCAAGGCATGGACGCTGCACTCAGTGAGAGTGAAGAGAAAAGGAAAAGAAAGGCAGGGTCGTTCTTGCTAGAAGACTTTCTGCACTGTGGTGAGGGTGCAAGGAATGAGAGGAGTTGATGACGAAAGCAGTGGAAGAACCTCTCACAGCCAAGGCCTCGTGCCCAAAAGTACTTCTGGAGGTTAAAAGAAAATGTTTTGCGCGACTAGGAGGGGGCAGACGATCCACCATGAACAGGGCATGAAGGTCATGAGGACGTAAAGCCTGCCTTCTCAGGATAGGCATTTCATGTTTAGACTTAATAATCACAAAGAAAATTCCTAAATCCGTAACTTACAATTTTAAAATTTTATATCATCTTTCCAAGTGGTTCCTCTTATTTTTACTATTTTTTAAATTATAAAATTAACAGTTTAAATAACTATTTCCCTGAAGGGAGACCATCTGTCAGTCTTTATTCAGAATTTCTCCCAGAATGAACTAGACTAGGAACCTGATTCCAATCCTTAAACCCAGGGGGTTATGAAAGACATTTTTATATGTCAGCAACATCCCAACAGTAAACGAAAGGCTATATTAAAAGGGAAAAAAGTGGGGGAGGGCAAAAGAATTAAGTCCCAAACGATGCTAAAGTAGCTGAGCTTTAATCTTAAGGCCAGGTTTACATTGGATCATGGGCAGCAGCTTGGACACATTTAGAAAAGCACACATCTGTGAGCACAAGAAGGCATTGCGTGCGGAGATGTTTCCTGATAGGACTAAATGATATATTCTTTGAACAGGGGGACCATGTCTTACTCATCTTTTGCCTCACAAAGAGTAGGTGCTCATCAAATGCTCAGTGAATTAATGAATATAAATACAATAATGTTTAGTCAGTGAGCATACTGGAATTCCAGATATTTGTTCATTAAAACCATATGGCATAAGTGGCCATGCCTGTTGCAAAAGACCTGAAACACTTGGAAAGAGTTAATCACACTGTCCCACACCCTCTAATGCGATTTTGGGGACTGGTGAAAGAAGTTACCATCAGTCTCAAAATTCTCAACTCAGGGAGCAAGCTGAATATTCACACCAAACCTCTCTTGATATCTAGCCAGATTCTGATTCTTGGGAGGACAAGGCAATTAAATTCATGGGAGCTTTTCCCCTTTCCCTCACCCCAGCAGATCTTTTTAATTAGGATGGCTTCTCTGAGTCAAATCCTTAGTTATTGAGGAACATAGCACATCTTCAGCTAACTTTCTCTAGCCTGGTGGTTCTCAAACTAGCTGCCTCAGAATCACCTTGTAAAAACAGATTGCAGGGCCCCACCCTCAGAGTTTCTGATATAAAAAGTCTGTGGTGGGGACTGATAATCTGTACTCTGACAAGTTCCCAGGTGAGGTTGATGCTGCTGGTTGGAGAACCCCCTGCTTCCAGTCTAGAGAACTATGGAGAGTTGTTCTTTCCACAAAAGCCAGAAATTAAAAGTAGAACTGAGAACAAATCAAATGCTAACTATATAGAGCCCTCTATTTTTTTTTTTTTTATTGATGTCTTAGTTTATAACACTGTGGGGTTTTAGTTGTACATTTTTGTCCGTCACCTTGTGGATGTAACCCTTCACCCCTTGTGCCCCCCCCACCCCCCTTCCTCTTGGTAACCACCAATCAGTTCTCTCTGTCCGTGTGTTCACTTATATTCCATATATGAGTGAGTTCATGCAGTGTCTGTCCTTCTCTCTCTGGCTTATTTCACTTAACATAATACCCTCTAGGTCCTTCCATGTTGTTGCAAATGGGACAATTGTGTCTTTTCTTATGGCTGAGTAGTATTCCATTGTATGTATACACCACATCTTCTTTAACCAATCTTCAGTTGAGGGACACTTGGGTTGCTTCCACTTCTTGTAGAGCCCTCTATTTTTTTAAAAGCTTTGCCACAATTTTTTTGTTGAGCAAAGGATATAAAGAACTTAATGAGAAGGCATACTGCACAGTGACTGGAACAATCTCTGACATGCCTGATGTCGCTGAATCTGGTGGCAAAGACACTTGTGAAAAAGAGAGCTATCCATATTCTGGGCTATCAGAAAAGCACATTCAGGCTGAAAGCCAAGACTCCTCCCCAGGTTTAATCAGGAGAAGGAAGACTTCTAAAAGCCTTGTTCTAAACACTTTCCGTGGGGTCACCCCAGCAAGCTGTCACTGGCAACTTAGTCACCTACATTTTTAACCCAGGAGCTTATTAACATTTTTCCCTATAAGGTAATGCACTTGAGTTGATGTGAAAATCCAGGAATACCTACCAATATTTCCGTACAACATAAAGAAAATCTCTCAAAAAATTAAAGTGCGACGTGGTGTCTGAATTAGTTAAAAATGTGCTCAAAGGTTGATAAGCAAACACAGAAAAATAAAAATTTAAATTTGGTAACAAAAGGTTTGAAGAGTAAACCTTTGTTATAATTTCACATATAACCAAATGTTCCTCGTTGCTTCAACTTTAACCTTAAGCATTTACTTACCTTAAAACATAATGTAAAAATTTCAACTATGTTTATACAACTACTTTAAGGTTCCTTTTCCCATCTTGAGATGAAAAATTACAGAAAATGCAAAAATATACAAAACCATGGCTGGTTGTGTACTGCATGAAAAATGGAACATAATCTGACATTTGTTCAACTAAAACAGGGTGCAAAATGGTATTGCTTTGAAATTAGCAAATTAAAATAATTATTGGAATAAAAATATGGCCCACTTGTGCGGGTGTAATATCAGCTGCTCAAATACTAAAAGAAACAATAGCCTGACCTCATCGAAAAACTGCTGAGTCTTGCGAAGTATGAATTTTAATTCGGTTAGTTCCAGGAAGTTTCTCTTCAGAGCTTCCTGGTTTGTGTTGATTTCCTTCAGTTCATTTTCAATCTTCTCAAAATTGGCCTACAGAAAAGAAAAGCAAACTATTAACTCAAACTAAGCTCAACATGCTTGCTCTGAAAGATGAATTCATCCATCCCACAGAACTCTTCCCACTCTGACAGTTCAAAGATATCTTATATCTACCCAGAAAGTACTGTATTTTCACCATGGCAATTTTCTTTATGAAAATTTTTTTGCTTAAAATGCTCTTTCTCTGTCTGTAGATTCTATTATACACTTGGTAGTTTCTCAGGGGACTTAGAATGGATAAAAGAATTATTGAAAAGTCTATTGGCTATTCATTTAGTCTATGAGATAAATAAGCCACTACATAAATTGACATTAATCCAATAAGGTTTCAATAAACATTTATTTAGTGGCATGTGATACTGTTCAAGATACTGTTCTATACCATAAAAAAGGGAATTAATTTTAATCCCATCCACAAGAAACTTGCAATCAATAGACAATGCTGACAAGGATAGCAAGAGTTACTCTCCATCCACTCAGGAAAGTAATTTTTGCACTTAACTAGAAAGAAACTTATTTGGCTTCCTCAGAAGAATTATTTACCTCTAAGTCAATCATGTCCCGAGGGAAGGGCACCTCTGGGTTTTCGCCAGTGTCCATAATTGGAATATTAGCTTTTCTTATCTCTTTCTCAACAAATCCTAAAATGACAGAATCAAAACATTCATGTATAGCACATGTCTGGAATTGCCAGTATTTGAGAAAAAATAATAGGACCCAAAACCTGGCTAAAAAGAGCTTCATTCTAAGAAAGATACTTTCACATAAAAGAAGCAGAACATGTAAATGCTTTTTTCTTCACATTCCTCTTCCTCCTACCCCACTCTCTCTGAAGCACAGCTAACCTAAAAAGGGTTACCAGCTCACTACTGTCTTCTTTCCCTTTTCTGACCTAAAACTGGTCCTCATCTACTTCAGTTCTCCACCTGCGTGACTACTACCCCAAAGTATGCTGGTTCTGGTTACAGACACTGGTTGGCAGAGTAGAGCTACAGAAGAGCACAATTCCATGGACTATTTGAGACTCGGCACACTAGTGAGACAACTGCACATCAAAAGGGTCATTAAATTTGAAAACAATCAGGCCAGTTTCAAGTGAAACAAAACAAAACCAAAACCAAAAAGCAAGACACAGAATAAGGCCCCAAAACACCAAAAAAGAAAAGTATTTCAGGTGACAACTACTGACTTTTTTTAGGGCAAGAACCAAATTTATCTATCAGCTAACTGAAAGCTGGCATGGTATAGTAGCAAGATCACAGGTTTTGGAGCCAGATGGATCAACCTGGATTCAAATACTGATTCCATCATGACCACTTACATTCTTGGGCAAGTCCCTTAACCTCTCTGATTTTTTATTTCCTCATTCATTCATGCATTTATTTATTTATTTATTTTGCTGAGGAAGATTCACCTGAGCACATCTGTTGCCAACCTTCCTCTTTTTGTATGTGAGCTGCCACCATAGCATGGCCACTGACAGAAGAGTGGTGTAGGTCCGCGCCTGGTAACTGAACCCAGGTTGCTGAAGCAGAGCATGCTGAACTTAACGACTAGGCCACTGGGGCTGGCTCGGTTTCCTCATTTATTAAATGAGGTAACGCCCATCTTTTTTTGTGTTTGTGTGTGGAAGATTAGCCCTGAGCTAACATCCGTTGCCAATCCTTCTCTTTTTGCTGAGCAAGATTAGCCCTGGGCTAACTAACATCTGTGCCCATCTTCCTCTACTTTATATGGGACGTCACCACAGCACGGCTTGACAAGTGGTGTGTCAGTCCGTGCCTGGGACTGAACCTGTGAATCCGGGCCACCAAAGCAGAGTGTGCAAACCTAACCACTACGCCACTGGGCTGGCCCCAAGGTAACACCCATCTTGATGGAATGTTGTTGTGAATGAATGAAATAAAGTATATGATCACCCTAACTCTCAATAGAATCTTACTTAGTAAATGTTAGTTTCTTCCTTCATAAATAGCTCAAATTAAAAGGTGGCTATGCTGACATCTAAAATTGATGGTGGTCTGGGTTCTATCTCTCAGAATTCCATAATGTAGTACTGCTATAAAACCCTTCCCACAAAAAAATAACCAGTATTTTCAGCTTGCAGCCCTGTCATCTCAAACAAAGTATCCATTAAGCACCACCTAGCCCAAACACCACAAAACCTACTTGCATACAAGAAATTCATCTTAACATCAGGATTGTAAGATTTTTTTCTCCTGTAGTATTTTCTTCCTTTATTAAGAGGATCAGTGTCTCTAATTTAAGACAAATGACTCATTATAGGAACATCATACAGGCCCCAAATGCACATACGAAGCTTTCGATCCATTTCTTCACATCTTCTAACTTCATTCACAAATTTTCTCTGGAAAACATTCACATCTGGATTTAACTGCAAAATAAGAACACAATATCAAATATTCAAATATTGCATCTATTTCCTTTGTTTCACAAGCAACACATCCTGCAAAGTGAAAACCTAATTTTGTGTCAATGTCAGATGCAACACTAAAAAAAACTGTCTACTAATCCATATAACCTGCTTTGGGGCCAATAACACCAACTAAAGATAAAAGCCCCTCCTTCAATGCTGCAACATATTAGTGGAATGAAGCCAAATTAGAAAAAGCACTGTGGTGCAAAACGTTCTTCCCAGGCCAAAAGTCTTCCCCATCAAAAATTTGGGCAACGGATGTAACAGAAGTTCTTCCTGGGTTTCCTTCTTTCCTTCTTCCCAATCAGAAGAGACAGAAGGCAAACTTCTCTGTTCTTCTGTCCCAGGGTCTTCACCTTCTAGGGGACAAGTTAGCTTATTCATTCATAGATCACAAGTAATTTTCAAAGCAATGTGACAGATATTTTGGGAAATACAAACAAGAATAAAACAAGTTCCTACTCATTAAGAAGCCTGCGATCTAGTAGAGAAGATGAATACAACCAGTAAGATAGCATGTGATAAATTCCATAAAAGTAAGAGAAATAAAGAAAGTTATTCAATATTTATGGAGTGCCAAATATGTGCCAGACACTGTATTAGGTATGAATATAAAGAATAAGATATGTCCTTCCTTTGAGGAGCTATCAGTTTCAGAAGAGACAGACACAAACCAATAAATACAATTTGTTGTGATAAACGTTATTAAAAAGTAAGTAAAGTATTGTTGGCAGTTTTTTATATAGTTAAATATGCACCTACTTACCTAATGACTAAGCATTCCACTACTAGGTACTTGCTTAAGAGAAATGAAAACATGTCCACAGAGACTAGTACAAAATGTTTACAGCAGCTTTATTCATAATAGCCCCAAACTGGCAATGATCCAAATGTCCATCAACAGGAGAATGAATAAGGACATTGTGGTATATTCATACAATGGAATACTACTCAGCAATAAAAAAGAATCAACTGCAGATTCACGTAAAACCAGATAAATCTCAAAAACACTAGACTGAGTGAAAGAAGTCAGATTTTAGAGTTTGTAATGTATGATTCCATTTCCATAAAGTTCAAGAACAGGCAAAAGTAATCTATGATGGTAGAAATCAAAACAGTGATTACCTACAAGGGGTGGGGATTGACCAGAAGTGGGCACAAGATAACTTTCAGGGCTGATGGAAATATTCTGTATCATGACTGGGGTGATGGCTACAAAGGTATATAAATTTACCAAAATTATCAAATTGTACTCTTAAGGTCTGTATATTTCACTGAATATAAATTTTACCTCCATAAAAAAGAACTGAGTAAAAAAAAGAAACAAACACAGAAGGAGTAACTAATTCTATCTGGAGGATAAAGAGAAAAAAATGTACAAAGGTAACACCCGAGCTGGGACTACAGTGGATGAGGCAGAGTTCACCAAGCAGAACTAGGCAGAATGAAAGCAGATCATGACAAGTGACTCAGAGACATAAATAAATCATATATTCAGAGAAGGGGAGAAATTTACTATAGCTGATGAGAGGGGGTATGTAAGCAGCAAGAAGTAGAAGACTTTATCCTATGGGCAATAGGGAAGCAAATGATCTGATTTTTTTTTTATACTTTTTAAAAATTTACTTTAAAGATTACTGAAGAATAATATTGTGTGTAAAGAATGACTATTAAGAGGGAGAACCTGGTGACAGAGAAACTAGTAAGGAAATTGTTGATATCATTATATAGATATTAGACAGAGGGGATTTAAGGCAAAATGCATTATTAGAGATTAAGAGAATCACTACATAATAAGAACAATTCCCAGGAAGATGTGACAATTCTAAACCTGTGTGACCCGAATAAAATGTTTGTTATTCGCTTTTTTCACTGAGCAGGCAGTACCTCAGCTCTCATTCAGAAATTTCCACTTCAATAAACATGACACTCTGAAGTGTCTTGTGCTAACTTTATTGGTTTCATAATCCAGAGGCAAGGTTCAGCTGAAGCCATCCCACATCCTGTTTCAGGTAAGGTGACCCGAAATATTCCAGCAAGGCATCTTCAAAATATTTCAAACAAAAATTAACAGAACTACAAGGAGAAACACAAATCTGTCTACATACTGGAAGATGTTAATATAACTTCTAAATTACTGATACATAAATCTACCAAATATCAATAAGGCTAGATGGGGCCGGCCCGGTGGCATAGTGGTTAAGTTTGCATGCTCTACTTCTGCAGCCCAGGGTTCACGGGTTTGGTTCCTGGGCACAAACCTACACGCCACTCATCAAGCCATGCTGTGGCAGCTTCCCACATACAAAATAGAGGGAGACCGGCACAGATGGTAGCTCAGGGACAATCTTCCTCAAGCAAAAAGAGGAAGATTGGCAACAGATATTAGCTCAGGGACAATTTTCCTCACCAAAAAAAAAAATAACATGGATAGAGAGAATTTAAACAGCAAAATTAATGAGCTTAATCTAATACACACACATACATATTTTCTATATCTGCATCCAACAATTCTCTCTTTAAGAATTCATTTATGGGGGCCGACCCGGTGGCGTAGCGGTTAAGTTCAAGTGCTCCGCTTCGGCAGCCCAGGGTTCACAGGATCGGATCCCGGGTGTGGACAGGTGCACTGCTTGTCAAGCCGTGCTGTGGCAGCATCCCATATAAAGTAAAGGAAGAAGGGCATGGATGTTAGCCCAGGGACAGCCTTCCTCAGCAAAAAAGAGGAGGATTGGCAATGGGTGTCAGCTCAGAGCTGCTCTTCCTCACACACAAAAAAATAATAATAATTCATTTATAAAAACTGACCACAAAACAGATCATACAGCAAGTCTCAGTAAAGAATTGGTACTATATAGACAATGTTCTCTGATTACCAAGCAATTAAGTTATAAATCAGTATCAAAAATACAAGTTAAACAACATATTTGGAAATTCTAAAATAGTTCTAAATAATTCACAGCTCAAAGAAGAAATTATAATATAAATCTTAAAATATTTAGAATGGAATGATAAAAAATCATTGAGACAGAGATAGATTAAGTGGTTGCCAAGGGCTAGGGGGAGCGGGAGATGGGGACTGACTGCTAATGGCTACAGGGTTTCTTTTGGGGGTAATGAAATGTTCTGGAATTAGATAGTGGTGATGGTTGCACAACCTTGTGAATACACTAAAAACTACTGAATTGTACACTGTAAAAGGGTGACTTTTTTGGTATACCTCAATTAAAAAGAACACAGGCAGTGGAATCAGACAGTCCTGGGTACAAACCTGTATGTCCTTGGGGTAGTTATTTCCATCTATGCCACAGGTTCCTAATCTATAAAATGAGAATAGTACATTCCACTATTCAAAAGTAGGTTCTACTTCTCAGAGTTGTTGTGAGGAATACTTGCTATAATAATGTGTAATGCTCAATATAATAATGTGTAATGCTCAACATGGCATCTATTAACGTAAATTGTCATTATGATTGTGTTAGACAGTAACAGACTGAAGAGTAGTGAAATATGTCAAAAAGAATGGAAGAGGGGACATATTAGTCACAGAAGATTTTGAACAAGTTGAGTGAGGAAATGTGTCTTACTCAATTGTCTCTCTAAACCCAGAGTGGTATATTTTGCAGAAATGCTAGATAACAACTACTTCTTACATTGAAACCACTCATTTTAACGTTGCACATTTTCATATTTTAAAAAGATGCAAAAAAGAAACAAGAGTACAGATACATGCTACAACATGGATGAACCTTGAAAACATTATGCTAAATGAAAGAAGCCGGTCACAAAAGACTACATATTGTATGATTCCATTCACATGAAATGTCCAGAATAGGCAAATCCACAGAAACAGGAAGTAGATTAGTGGTTGCCAGGGGCTGGGGGGTGGGGGAGTGGCAAGAAACCAGGAGTGACTGTTAATGGGTACAGGGTTTCTTGTTGGGTAATGAGAATGTTCTAAAATGGATCGTGGTGATGGTTGTACCACTTCGTGAATATACTAAAAATCACTGAATTGTACACTTTAAATGGAAAAATTGTATGGTATCTCAGTAAAGCTGTTTAAAAAATAGTAGGAAAAAAATCTGGATATGTAATTCACCAAGTTATTAGATTAAAGGAGAAAAAACATGAAAACCTCAATAGATGAAGAAAAGGCATTCAATAAAATTCTACAACCATTTGTGGCAATAACTTTAGGAAATCAGAAATTGAAAGGAATCTGCACAATCTAATAGCATTTTCCAAAAACTTAAGAGTAAACATCTTTTTAAATTGTGAAACATTAAAAAGACCCCCTTTAAAGTCAGGAGCAAGACAGGAAATGCCATGTGACAGATATATAGCATTTTTCCCTACTTCCTTATTAATAAAAATCCCAATTCTGTTCAGGGCAGCAACTGTTCAGTTGAAAAACCACATTTCCCAGACTCCTTTGCAGCTAGAGTATGCCATAATTCTGGTCAACAATAAATTAGCAAAATCTGCTGAGCCTTTCTGGGAAAGTTTTTTTAATCCTGATATATAATAAGTACTTCCCCTTTCTCCTTGCACTTCCTCCTTGCTGTCTAGAATATGAATGAAATTTCTGAAGCTGTAGTGGTCATCTGTAAGGACAAAAGCTAAATGCTCAAGGATGGCCAAACAAATACAGAATGATCTTAGGACACTGAAGGCAGTGTGAAGCTAGGCTTCATGTTACATGAGAAAAGTACAGCCCTCTCACTTGAGTTTTCAATTACATACAGCTAAACACAATCCTAACCAGTATTAGCTTGCTGTTACTCTTTTTCAACATGTTATGGAGGGTCCCAATGTGTATGGTAAAACAAGAAAAAGAAAGAAAAGCATAAGGATTTGAAAAGAAGAAACAGCTTACTCTCTAATGATACAGTAAAAAAAGATTACATCAAATATAGCAAAATGTTAACAACTGGTGACTTTACATAAGAGTATTCAGGCTTGAAATTTTTTCTAAATAAAAATTTACGAAAAAATTGATAATTTTCAAAAAAGAAAAATGAACTTTACTTATGACAAAATAACTGTAAACAAAAGGAAAAGACAAGCCACAGCCTGGAGAAAGTTATCAGAAAAGAATTAGAAAAAGATTAGCTTCCAGAATACATGAGGAACTTTTACAAATCCTGCAAGTCAATCAGCAAAAGACAAGCAAACCCAACAGAAAAACAGGCAGATGATATGAACGGACATTCACGGAAAATGAAACCCATTATACCCTATGAACAGATAAAAAGATACCAAATGTACTAATCTAGAAGATGCAAATTAAAGTAACAATAAGATAGCACTTCACACCCATCAGATTGGCAAATTTCTTTAAATCTGAGCACGGAGGTATTGACCCAGCTGTGGAACAACAGCAACGCTAGACCAGCGATGGGAGCATGAACAGGTACATTTGTTGTGAAGTACACACTTTGATAACATCTAACAGTTAAAGATGCACACACGATACTCAGCAACGTCCCTTCTAGTTATAAACCCTGGCGTAGCAGCAGGTTGGTGAGATTAATACTATTTTCACAGTAACACTAAGACACCATTTGCTCTTTTCATTCTCATTCTCTCATAAGTGTTCAGCCAAGTTTTCCAGAGGCTCATGATGTACATCACAGCAGACTGACTGCAGAAGCAAATATGAGAATCCAGCTGTCTTCTATTAATTCAGACAGTAAAAGATTTTTAAAAATGTAAAAGCAATGCCATTCTTCTCATTATTTTTTTTGTTTGGGGAAATATAATTATTTTTCATAAAAATGTTATTTAGTGGGCTTATTATTATAATTATTAAATGTGTAATAAATAAATAATTAAATCATTTCTCAGTTTTAATCTCCAATATAGTAAATATTGATAGCTATAACTCACATAAAAACCCTTTGGGGTCCTCAATAATTTTTTAAGAGTGTAAACAGGTCCTTAGACCAAAAAGTTTGAAAACTGCTGCCCTGGAGGAACTATCACACATGTACAGCAGGAGACATATATAAGAATCTTCATTGCAACACTGCAATAGCAAAGAGCTGCAATCAACCTGAATGTTCATCAGAAAGAAAAAATGATAGCGAGACTATATATATTCTTATAATAATTATATAGCAATTTGAAGGAATGAACTAGCATTACCTGCATCAACATGGTCAAATCTCACAAATGTTGAATTTAAAAAGCACCTGCTAAAGGATACATACAACATGATACTATGGATATACGTTTAAAACATGAAAAATTATACTATATATTATTATTTAGTGATACATACACAGAAAAAGTAAAAAACGAAAACACATAGGAATGATAAAAGCAAAAATCATTGTAGAGGTTACCTCTGGGGAGGAGGGGAGAGAAATGGCATGGAGGAAGGATACACAGGAGCCTTCAATTATATGTGGAATGTTTATCTCTTAAGTAGATAGGAGAAACATAGGTATTCATTATATTATTCCCTATAATTTTTTGTATGATTGAAATACATCATAAGTAAAAGTTAAGAATGCTGAATAGACACAATAGGTGTAAGGAAGGGAGAAACCATAGGACCAGATGAAAGATTGCAAATTAAGGGTGACTTAGGTTGTTTAGGTTTCAAGTCTAGAAAACTGGAAGAATATCAATGCATTAGCTCAAATTTCGAAAGTCAGGATGAAGAAATAGTTTCTGAAAAGGTAAGGTGTTGGAATTTAGACATACTGAGCTTGAGAAGCAGAGATGACAACAATCTTAGACAGCTGTAAATTCAGGGATGGTGTTTGGGAGGTCAGGGCCAAAGATACAGATTTGGGACTCACTGTACAAAGATGGAAGATTTGAGAATAGATGAGATGACCAAAACAGGTGATAAAGGAAGATGTGGGTGTTGAGAAGCCTATGCAGAGAAAGCAGAGAAGAGAGTTTGGGGAACACTGACGCAGAGGGTAGGGGGTGGGGAAGATAAGAGAGGCTGATATGGATGATAACAGGGAGTCCTCAGAAAGGTCAGAGAGGGAATCAGAGTCAGGTAGGAGAACATCAGAAGAGAGACAGCATAAGGATGTTCAAAGAGAATGAAGAATAAGACCATGTCACTGGATTATATTTGTGCAATTTCAGCTCAGACTGAGAACTTCTGAAAGCTTACCAATTCCAGGAAGCCAATATTGATTAATCTCACCCTTTCTGACCACTCCTCTTTCATCCATCCATTCATTCCAACAAATACTGATTGAGTATCTTGTATGTGGGCACTAAGGATACAACAATGAATGTCTGTCTTCACGGTGCTTAGATCATAGTAGTAGAGAGAGACTTTAATCAACTACTCACGTTGATGAATGTAAAATCACGACTATAATGAGTGCTACCAATGAGAGGTACATGGTGCTTTGAGAATGCATAATAGGGAACTGTAAACTCCTCCCTCCTTTCAGCAGCATATATTGTGCCTCCCAGGTCAGACTGTGAGCCCCATAAGGCATACTTTTTTACTCTTAGACTGTTCATTTTCTTTTGATAACTTCTCCAAGTGCCCAGAATAATGCTTCAAAATAATGGATATTCAGTATATGCTTACTTATACACTACATATCTGTATATGATGCTTCAAATTTTGTAATAAATATGTCCTATTGTATGGAAGAGCTGTGACAGTTTTTTTTTTAATATCCTGCTTTGAGTGTTAAGGAGCGCAAAAGCAAAGTGCAAGTCTTGAACAGATTAGTCCGGTGTCCTCTTCCTGCATCCCAAGTAATTACCTTGAGAATACTTAGGATTATTCTGAAAGGGGAACTAGTAAAAGCATGGAAGGACTGGCACAAAACATTCTCACCTCTACAAAGACAATCAAAGTGTAAACTCTACCAATAGTAAGCCAGTGCTACAATGTTATTTTTGCAAATAAAAAGCAAAACATTCATCATAAGGCAATTGGCCAAGACAAGAAAAACAGAGTTCAGCAGTAATCAAGAAGCAGCCACAATCACTTACATCACGAAACTGAACCTTTCCAAGTTCTCCTAATTCACTGACGCAACAATAAGCAGCTTCTGACTGTAGAAAAAGCTGGGCCAGTGTCATCTCCTCACTCCGGAAAAGCTCCCCCATGGTGGCAAAAAGTAGCAGTCAACTGAAGACCTGGATTTCTCTTCAACCTAAGGCAAAAAGAGAAAATTACATGACCTTGGAAACTACCAAGAGGGCTAAGAGCAAACAACACCCCAGAAAGGCTCTTTCGTTTTCACTTTATATATTCCGCCCCATGTTGACAGTCTTCAACAACTGTTTTGACATCCTGCTTATAAAGATGAAAAGGAGAAATTACAAAGGCTGTTACTGAATCCTCTCCCGCAGAGTGCCTGATGAAAAGTCACTTCCTCTGCAGTCAACATCAGGATCAAATGACAATATTTGGGGACATCTCAATACATAAGAATGTGTCCAGATCAAAAACACGAACTGGGAATCCCAAACAGCTCTTTAAATATCCCGGACACAATATTATGAGGCAGTGGCATTCACACTGCTCTTTTTCTTTTTAATTGTGTCAGGAAACAAAGAGAGGAGATCTATATTAATTACACTCTCATAAAGCACGTCTCCATTGCAACTAGTTTTCTACCCTCTACTGCCCATTTCTAATAGCCAAAATCCCAGCACTATTCTAAAGCTATAACCTTCCAAACTCCTCAGAAAATATCATTTTCTCCCTAATCAATCAAAACACCAAGTGTTATCTTTAAAAAAAAAAACCATCTTGCATATTAAGCTCAATTTCAAATCAAGCAAGACAGGAATACATTGATAATGACAAAGCAGTTTTATCAAGCCACAGAGAACAAGCTTTCCACCTCCACAGCTTTCTGGTTCTCATCCCCACCTTTAAGATTAATTACATTCTTCCATCTGTTAAAGCTTCTCATGTATGAGCCAATAAGGCTTGCTTTTACGGCTGGCTTGTTGCCGGGTATGGAAGACAATTGGCGCTATCAGTGGTCCTGAAACTGCAATTATTTATTCCCCATCAGCTATTGTAAAGCACAGACTGTACAGCATCTCAAGTCAGCAAAACGCACAGTATTTTTAGTATCATGAGGGCATACATAATGATAGGTGAAACTGGCATCAAAGGAAGAGTTATTCTTCTGGAAGGCTGGGAGACATTTTGAGAAATTTGAATGACAAAACCTTTGTGCACTTGATGTTCAAGGCAGCAGAACAACACATTCAGGTACAGCAAGGATTTCTCAAGAGATTATATAGCTTGACTTTAAGATCGTCTATTACCTGAAACATCCAAAAACAGCAGTTACCAGCTCCCCATGCGCACCTCCCCCCGACCAAGGATAGATTCGACAATCTCTAAACACATAAAATTATGCCTGATCAGCATAGTTCAGAGGCTGCCGATGACAGCCTCCTTCCTTCTGTTCTTTAATGATTACAAGTCTCACTAGAACATCTCTATCCCACTGGAGCCAAACAGAAAACTAAATAGGCCAAAGCGATTCGGGGGAGAGGGGGTATCACAAAACAAAATATGAAGAAACAATAATTCTACACAAAATGAGTCCAAATACAGCGCCCCCGCGCCCTACCTCACCACTGTCATCCAGTCCTCACCTCCTAACAGGTATTCAAATTCACCTGCTTCATTTCCTGTCTACCCTGTGCAAAATCAAGAATTCTCTAAGCCCGGGCACACCTACCTCCTGGAGGAGGGAATAAAAGGGGGGAATCCTCAAATTGGAAGCCCCTTTAAGAAGCCCCCCCAAATGTTCTGCCTACCCAATAACCTTCAATTCCTCCGCCTATCCCTTAAATGGGGGAAGGGATCAGGGCCTCCGAAGAGGAGTGAACCTCTGGATCCTCCGCCCATAGGAGGGGTCCCCGAAGAGGGATGAACCCCCATTCTCTCTCAGAGAACGAAAATCCCTGCTAATTCCTTTGACAAACGAAGGGGCTGTTAGAAGAATTTCCTGTGCCCCTCGGAGGCCGCTTCCTGCCGCGCTATACCTACAGCCCCCGCTCACCTCCAGCCGCGGACCCGGCCGCCGCCACAGCAGACCCCGCAGACCAAGCCCGCAGCCTCTGCGGCTCGGGGTAGCAGCGCCTTGACGCGCGTGCGTCCACTAAGCCCCGCCCCCGCGCCCCCGCCGGCCTCCGCCCCTACGATGACCTCATTGCAATCGGCCAATGGGGTGCGGTCTCAGTGGGCCGCCGCAGTGCGGAATCACGGGCGCGCGGGCGAGACCCTGCGCGCTGACGCCATCTTGTTTTCGCTGCTGCGGCTCCCCGCCGGGTGGGGCGGGTGTGTGACCCTGGAGATGCAGGTGCTCCAGGCGTTAGGTTCCTGAGCCCTTCAGATTCTTTCTCCCTAACATTCATACTCGAGGCAAAGCTGCCTGCTTTATTTTCATATCCAAAGGACTAATTCACAACTTTTTCTCCTCGAGGGAAGTAGCATAGGAAGGGGAGAAATCATGAAATGACCCGAGAGCTGGAGGGGAGCTTGAAAGCGCTTCAAGTCCACTCTCCTCGACACACACACACACACACACACACACACACACACACACACACACACGAGAGCTGGAGGGGAGCTTGAAAGCGCTTCAAGTCCACTCTCCTCGACACACACACACACACACACACACACGAGAGCTGGAGTGGAGCTTGAAAGCGCTTCAAGTCCAGTCTCTTACACACACACACCACACACACACAGACACACACACACACACCACACATACCCTTTCCTTATTTTACAGAGAAACTTTGCGCCCCCAAGTGGGGAGCGACTTGATAAAAGTGCTAGATCCTGGAGTGGGGCCTTCTTTAAAAGGGATTTGGTTCAGTCCCTCCAAAAACTGTCCAGGGTCTGTTTACCTCCATTTAACAGTGGAAAAGGCCCTGTAAGACCATATGTTGTGAAAGTAAATTTTTATGTTGTTTGGTGGATTCCTGCGGGCCCATTTGACCACTTAAGGGTTTTCTGTTCCTCAAAAATTTTAAAATAACAAGTTTTTTAAAGCGCAAAAGTCATGCCTATTATTTATAAAAACGTCCTTCTCAAATACTGATATAGATTCCCTTTTCTTGCCCCCCCCCCTTTTTTAGGGAGGAGTAGGGATACCACGTCGTTTGTGATAACCAGAAGTGTATCAGGAAAAACTCGGAAAACCGGTTATTCGGTCTCCGTGGGTGGTGGAACCCTACCGAGATTCAAGTGTAATGAGGGAGAGATTTCAGATAAAAACCTAATGCTGGTAATTTTGTCTACTTGGCAAAAACATCATTAATCCTGCTTTACCAGCCTAAAAGAAATAATGAAGGGTAAAAATGGATGTTTTATTTGAATCTTCTATCTCACATTGTGAGTGAAGCTATAACTTCGTTATGATTTAGTTGAGGAGTAGCACCTTGGAGAGGCCCAGACCCTCCCTTTCCCCTGTGATCTATATGATCCCTAGCTCTCTCAACTTTCCTGGCAAGGCAGAGAGGGACTCACATTTGAAAGCCTGCCAAGTTTTAGAAAACTATTACACAATGACTATCATTTCCTTCCTCTGAGACTTAAAAATTTTTTTCTTAAACCTCAGAGTCAGGTGCTTGCTAACCACTAATTTTTTATACTCCACCATTAAGACAGCCTTTTATTTGGACTCACCTCGGTTCCCCCGGTTCTCTTTTTTTTCATGGCTTCCTTTAAAGTATATCATCTTAGAGCTCCTTTTCTGTCTCCTTTCATCTCCTGCCATCAGTCTTTCTCTAGTGTTCTATTTCTTTTCCCTCCATGCTCTCTTCCTTGGCAGTTCTGCCTATTGCCGGGCCTAAATGTCTGTGTGTGGGACTCATATCTATTTTTCCATCCGCCTCCGTTCTCCAAATCTCAGAGATGGAGTTTCAAGCTGCCTGAATAATGCAATTCGGGCAACAAATGCTTGCTGAGGGCCTGCTATGTGGCAGATATGGTGCTAGGTGCTGAGGATAGGAAAATGAAACAGACATGCTGCCTGTCCTAGAAGAACTCACAGTTCAGTGAGAAATAAAGTTCCAATAATTATGAGAGAGATGAGTGCAATGATTAATACTTACTTTGTGCCAGGCACTTTTCTAAGGGCTTTATAAATATGTACTCATTTAATCCTCACAACGATAGTAGGAGGCAGATACTATTATGGCTCCCTTTAACAGATGATATGGTGAAATTGAGGCACAATAATTTGCCCAAGGTCACTCAGCTAGTAAATGGCAGAGTAGCCCAGCCAGTCAAACCTAGCCAGTTTGACTCCATTTCCCGTGTCCTCAAGTATTGCACTATTCTGCCTCTGTTAAGAGTGCTGTGTCTGAGTCCCACCTGAATTCAAATCCTGATCTGCCATTTAATATCTGTAACCTTAGGACTCTCTAAGCCCCAGTTTCCTCCTCTGTGAAATGGGGTTAATAATACTACTTACTTCATATGGTTATTGTGAGGAATAAAAGGAACTTAGTACATGCTTGGCACTCAGTCTGCATTCAAAAATTGTTAGCTATCATCATCATCATCATTATTGTTGTTGAGATACAAAATACTGTATAATGGACCTGAGGATGTCAGAAAAGGTCACATTGAGGAGGTGACATAAGAGCAGAGTTTTGAAGGATTAGAGCTCTCACTGAATAAAAACTATTCCTTCCCCTGAGATGCTTAATCCTGCTAATGGCATTGTTGTTTTCCTGGTTACCCAGACTCCAAGCTTAAGCCATCTTCAATTCCATTCTTTCCACATTTAGTCAGTTGCCATCTTGTGCTAATTGTGTGTCCTGCATTTATTTCTTGCCCCTACCCCTTTATCCTTTTTATTTTCATTGCTGATAACCTATGAAAGGTCCATTTGCCTCTCTCAGATAACTAAACCAGTACCCTATGGGAGGCAGCATGGTGTGGTCTAGTAGAAGACCATAGGCTTTTGTACCATCCTGAACTAGGTTTGAACCTCCTTCCCTCCATTTATTCCATCTGGTATCAAATGTAAGAGGAATAAATCTCGGCTCTAATATTTACAAGGTGTGTGAACTTGAGCAAGTTAGTTTACCTCCTTGAGCTTCATATTTTTCATTGGAACTCATATTTCTCATTATAACTCATTTCGTGGGACTGTTCTGTGTCTCTTTTATGAAACACAGTACTTTCTTCCTGACTTCTTTTTTCTGTTACCGAGCATTGGGCCTATTCATTCAGTAGTAAGTACCACTTCTTGAATGAATGAGTGGATAGATGATCCTGAAAGAAATAGGGGCCTCCTAATAGAAATCTACTATCAACAAAAGAACACAGGTATGAGACAAAAAGGAATATGATCACATCCTGCCTCTTTTCTCTATCCTCTTCGTTTTATGGAATGCATTCTCTATGGGGAGGAGAGCTCGTGACAGATGCTTGTATTCTTATAACAGAGATATGAGGGACAGCTGGGAAAGGGTCAGAGTAGAAGCTAGAATCACAAAATGTGTGTGGAGTCAGTGAAAACTTTGCAGGGTCATCAAGTTCAGTATAATAATAGTGCTGATGTTTGTATTCCATTTACAGTTCTCAAAGTTATTCTAAATTGGAACATACCTATGAGGAAAATTCTCTTTAAATTCAGTGACGAGTACTTTATGAATAGCTTTCAGTCATCAAAAATTCATCATTCCTTTAGCAAACATCTATTAAGTGCACACTTTATACCAGGAATAAGGCTAGAAACTGGAAATGCAGAGATGAGCAAGGAGCTCATGGTCTATCAGGGGGATAGACAAAAAACTAACTGTAATATAACATACATAATGTGGCAGCAATTAGAACAGAAGTCTATGGAATCCAAAGAAGAGAATTATTAATCCTGTCTGGCCTTGGGGAAGGCTTTAAGAAGACACGACATTTGAAAAGGGCATTGAAAGACGAAGAGAAGTTTGTTCAGAGGAAAAGGAGACAAACATTAATAAAATGGAACAGAAATAGTACTAATGTTAGACTAAAATCAGATTTTGTTTTCATCACGGTCAGCAAATACACTAACCTAGCCCAAAACTGATTGAAATATTTTGATCCAGAATACTGAGGCATTTATGTTGATTTTTATCTATGGTTACCTGTATACTTCTCTAGGAAAGAAAGAAGATAAAAAGGATCTTCTGGGCTGTGCTAAACCCTTTCTATCACTTGAACAAGTACAACATATGTCCAACAAGATCAAGTATAAAATGCTGTTGACCACACAGCCCTAGAAGATGTGGGCAAGTCCACATGAGACTTAGCCGGTACTGCAGTTCTGGGTGTCTAAGCTGAGCCACTCGTTAGCATTTGTGAAAATGTCTGAACAACAGCTACAAAAGTTAGTTCTTCACTACCAAGACAAAGCAAAGAACAGAGTCAGGGATTTAACAGAGTCTCAAAAAGTTACAAGAATTGTCACTGTATTGGAATGATTAAAATAAAGATTTTTTCCTCCTTTTCTCTTTATTTTTAAGCAATTGTCCAAATTTCCACCAGTGAAGGGTCAGCTCATGTTTGCTCAACCAACTTAGATTCCTAGATGGGGCCTAGAGGAGAGTGTTAAAGTTGAACCAAGTGTTTTGAAATACATATTTGCTTAAGTGTCTCTCTTTTCCATATGCTTCCTGTATTAATTTCCTAGGGCTGCCATACAAATTACTACAAACTGGGTGGATTGAAACAACAGAAATTTATTCTCTCACAGTTTTGGAGGATCAAAATCTGAAATCAAGGTGTCCACAGGGACATGATATTTCTAAAGACTCTATGGAAGAATCCTTCATTCCCTCTACCTAGCTTCTGGTGGTTGTCCACAATCCTTGGCCTTCCTTGGCTTGGGGATGCATCACTCCAGTTGCTACCTTCATCTTCACATGATGTTCTTCCTTCTGTGTGTATCTGCATCCAAATTTCCCTCTTTTTATAAGGACACCAGTCATTGGATTAGGAAACACCTTAATCCAATATGACCTCATCTTAACTTGATTACACCTGCAAATACACTACTTCCAAATAAGGACATATTCACAGGTTCCAGGTGGACACAAATTTTTGAGGAACACTATTCAACCCAGTACATTTCCCTTACCAATTTTGGGAAGGAAATTTTGCTCTCCATAATTTTCCAACTGTTCACCTGCAAGTAATTGGAGCAAACAGTGAAGTTTTGATTTAAAATGTTACTTCCACTTGTCTGAATTATTTGAAACAACGATAGCTCAGTTTAATGATTGTCTAGTCAAGTAATTTTTTTTGTTTTTCCCTTTTGTGTAAAAATGAACTCTAATTATTAAACTATTCTACCAAAGATCTGATTTGAGTGTTGGATGGGAGAATTTTCCTGCTATAACCTTTAGGTGACCTGTAATCACCTTGACTTTCATTCTTGAAATGTTGATTAGCAGTTTGTTTCCTTTTGCAGTTTCACTCTGAGTTCCTCAAAATAACACTCTGCTTTTACTTTCAAAGTCTGTCAATGTTTAAAATAAAAGTATTTTGGTAGAAAGTAAAAATCTCTTCATAATAGATTTTGAGGCTTCCTTTGGAGCTCAAGGAAAGTCAGCTTTCTTTAGCTCTGCTAATGATTACATCCACGAGGAGATATGAATGAGCCTAAGGCATCTGACATTTATGCCACCCTCAAGACTCTTGTGACCAACACATGAGGCAAGGAGCCTCTTAACTTGTGGGAGTTAAGAATGCCGTGGAAAGAGGCTTCTTAAAGAATTAAAATTGAGAAAACTTGAGTTGAGAAGAGAGGAAAGGATTGAATGACACAGGACAGAGAAGCCTCTCTTGTGACATCAGACCTGAAATATTTGCCCAGGAAAGCAAGAAACTAGTTCAAAGAGATTTCTGAAGTAGAGAATCTGGCAAATGTTTCTGTATTGGGTTTCTAGTGACTGGGAGAAAGGAGGTGAGACCTAGAGTAAAAAAAATACGTAGGAAAATTCTAGTAGAAGGGATCTGGTTGATGGTCAAGGATAGATCTAACTTGAACTGTGGTATTTCCACTGGCTAGTTGGGCGCCTGGCATTCAACACATACTTAATAAATATTTCAAAAGAAAGAAAACAAAACTGGAAATGTAGCTTCTTGTGACAAATTGATGTGGGTTATTTGTATTTGTAATCACGAACTTATTTAAGGCTGGAGATTGCTTTGCGTGACAGTTGAGTTGTTTTTGTTTTATAAAAGCAGTTTACTGGGCTTGTGTGGTATTTTAAGGAGGGAGTTGTGAGGAAAGGAGCCTGCAGGAAACTTGCAGGGAAAATATACATGGTCTTCAGAGAAGAAAAATTTTCTTAGGGGAAGCGGAAAGTTATCCAAAAGGGAACCTTCAGCTGGATAATGCCTTGAGCCCTATTTTTGTTACAAGTTTCTTTTTGCTTAGAGTTTTAGAGATTATGAATACAGGTGAAAAAGTATTTCTATTTAAAAAATATACTTTGAGGCCTTAAAGTTTTTTGGCAATATATGTAACTATTGACAAGACTAGATTTGAGTAAAATCTGTGAAGTAAGTAAATTTTAGGAGATTTCCAGTCAGCTTTTACATACTTCTATTTTATTCTTTCATTCAGTACAAAGTTTTGTACTTGAAATGACCCAGGCCTAGGTGTAGGAAATTAGGCAAGGGCCCTAACTTCAAGGAACTCAGAATCTATAATACAATAAGGATTTTTTTAAGCAAAGTAGATAGTACTATGGATGCACTGATAAAGGCATCACTCACTATGCTTTGAAACTTTTACAGATGAGACGAAATTTGAGCTGAGTTTTAAAGGATGAATAGATGGTTGCCTGCTCACTATTAACCAGATCTGTTCTCTGCCTGCTTTGTCCATTGGAAATGATTCTGCCTACCCCCGTGCAAATTGTTTCTTTCAAGACTGAGTTGAAGATCAGTCTTTTAATAGTAACAACATTACATGTCAAATTTTATGGGATATCACTAAAGTTGCATTCAGAGAATGAGAAAAATAATCACAGCTTTAAATGTGTTTATTAAACAAAGAATTAACATAAATTACATAAGCATAACTCAACAGGTTTTAAACACACAACAAAATAAACCTGAACAAAGCAGAAAGAAAGAATTAATAAAGTCAAAATGACCTAAAGGATAACAAACATAAGAGCTAGTTCTTTTCGAATATCAATGAAAATAGGAAAACTTCTGGCAAGGTAGGGGAGAGAAAGACTACAAAGATAATAAGAATGAGAATTGGAGGCCGGCCCCATGGTGTAGTGGTTAAGTTGGAGCACTTTGCTTCCACAACCCCGGGGTTTGTAGGTTCGTGATCCCCAGTGTGGACCTACGTGCACCGCTCATCAAGCCATGTTGTGGCAGGTGTCCCACATATAAAATAGAGGAAGATGGGCACAGATGGTAGCTCAGGGTCCTTCTTCTCAGCAAAAAGAGGAAGATTGGCAACAGATGTTAGCTCAGGGCTACTCTTCGTCACCAAAACAAACAAAACAGAATGAGAATTGTTTTTAACCACAAATACAGAAGAAATGTAAAACATGAAAATATGTAAAATTATAAATATAAACATTAATAAAATTTTAACAGACTGAATGATTTTATTTTAAAAATCAATGCACAAAACTGACTTTGTTTTACGTTTTGTTAGATTCATATGTATTTCATCTTTTTGAGTAATTGTAAATGGTACTATATATATTTGTGTGTGTGTGTGTGTGTGTGTGTGAGAGGAAGATTAGCCCTGAGCTAACATCCATTGCCAATCCTCCTCTTTCTTGCTGAGGAAGATTGGCCCTGGGCTAACATCCATGCCCATCTTCCTCTACTTTATATGGGACGCCGCCACAGCATGGCTTGACAAGCCGTGCGTTAGTCTGGGCCTGGGATCTGAACCTGCGAACCCCAGGCTACCAGAAGCAGAGCACACAAACTTAACTGCTACGCCACCAGGCCAGCACTGGTATTATATTTTTAATTTCAGTTTCCATGTGTTCACTGCTACTGTGTAGAAATAACGACTGATATTTGCATGCTTGTTTTATATCCTATAACCTTGCTGAACTCATGTAAGTAGTTGAATTCTAGGAGTTTTTAAAATACATTCCTTGGGATTTCCTACATAGACCATCATGCCACCTGCACAAAGGCACAGTTTTATTTCTTCTTTTCCAACCTATAGCCCTTTTATTTCCTTTTCTTGCCTTACTGTGCTGGCTAGTTCTTCCAGTACTGTGTTGAATAAGAGTGATAACAGCAGACATCCTTGACTTGTTTCCAATCTTGGGGAGAAAGAATTTAGTCTTTCACCATTAAATATGATGATAGCTGTAGGGTTTTTTTTTTTTTTTTTTTTTGTAGATGTTCTTTATCAAGTTGAGAGAATTCCCCTCTATTCCTAGTTTTCTGAGAGTGATTATCATGGATAGGTGTTGAATTTTGTCAAATGCACTTTCTGCATCAATTGATATGGTCATGTGGTTTTTCTTTACCTTGTTAATCTGGTAGATTACACTGACTGAATTTTGAATACAGCCTTGCAACCCTAGAATAAACCTCACTTGGTCATGTGTATAATTTATTTTTACATATTGCTGAGTTCTGTTTGCTAATATTTTAAGAACTTTTACATGTATATTCATGAAGGATATTGGTCTATAGTTTTCTTTTTTTGTACTGTCTGTCTGATTTTGATATCAGGGTAACCCTGGCCTCATAAAAGGGTTGAGAAGGGTTCTTTCCTTTTCTATTTTCTGGAAAAGATTGTGTAGAATTGGTGTTAATTCTTCTTTAAATGTTTGGTAGAATTCTCCACTAAAACCACCTGGATGTGGAGATCTTCTTTTCTGAAACTTTTAAATTACAAATTAAATTTCTTTAATAGTTATAGAGCTACCTAAACTATCTATTTCCTGTTAGGTGAGTTGTGGTAGTTTGTGCTTTTTTGAGAAATTGGAATATGGAATATTTACTTAGTCTCAAAATACCACCTTATAAAATACTTATGGATAACAAAGAGGAAAAGAGTAACTTTACACTGGAAAAGTCTGACAGACACCACCTTAACCAGTTGATCAAGGTTAACATCACTAGCGATGGGCAAATCAGAATCGTGTGCCGCCTGATAGGATACAATGAGAAGAACACAACATCCCTTTCCTGCTATTCCTGCCAAAGATAAATATCCTAAATCCAATCACGTGGAAATATGAGACAAGCCCAAACTGAGCAACATTCCTCATAATAACTGTCCTGTAATCTTCAAAAATGTCAAAGTTATGAAAGTTGAGGAAAGAATGAGGAACCATTTCTTTGATTGAAGGAGACTAAAGAGATGTGACAACTTAATTCAGATTGGATCATTAAGCTGTAAAGGACATTATTGAGATGAATGATGAAATTCGATAGGCTGCTGAGAACAAGATGGTGGTTTGTATTCATGTTAATTTTCTGATTTTGATGGTTGTATTGTGGTTATGTATCAGAATGTCCTTGTTTGTAGAAAATACATACTAAAGTATTTGGGGATGATGAGACATCAGGTTGTCAACTTACTCTCAAATGGTTCAGAAAAAAATAATCTTTTTGTCCTAAAAAAAGCTTTTCTGTAAATTTTAAATAATTTAAAACTTTTGTAAATGCAATTTTTTCCAGATAGCCTCTTCCCATTTTGATCCCTCTATTATTCTAGAGCTCCTAAACATTGATGGATATATTTTATAAACATTTGTATTCAATATCATCTACTTATTTGGGAATCCTACTTCTTGTGTATTTATTTCCTCAGTGAGATTATTAAACACCCAAAGGACATAGATTATGCTTCTCTTTCCTTTGTATTCCCTTGTGCTATCAAGTAGCTGCTCTTAATAACCACTTTTATACACTAAAGATTTTGGAGTGTGAATTATCTGAATAGTTGAATTGCCTCTTTCAATTTAAGCCCATGGAAAAACTTCAAATCATCTCTCTTAAGTCATATGGTGGATCCAGGAACCAAGTCTGTGCTGATTGCTCTTTCACACTAATCAGCAAGCCCTGAGATTCATAGAAATATGTGTCTTGGTGGAAGAATGAGTCACTCCACCAACGCACAGCTGGTCTCTCACACCCAGAGCACAATGGAAACTAGGAAATCTGAGTGGAGCACAAGGAATCTATATCCAAACAAGAGTTCACACTCTTCCTGTTCTGTTACATTGTGAAATGGAAACATCGTTTCCTGGGAAAGGGGCCAGATTCCACAAATGAAATGATTTTGCTTAAATGTGCATAGCTGCTAAACACTTATTGTGCTTATTGAGAGTGTCTTGTTTTAAAGATCTGGTCTTGGTTCCAACTAAAAAGTTAATAAGGGGTGCAGCCCGATAGCGTAGCAGTTAAGTTCACATGTTCCGCTTTGGCAGGCCGGGGTTCGCCAGTTCGGATCCTGGGTGCGGACCTACTCACTGCTCATCAAGCCACGCTGAGGTGGCATCCACATAGAAGAGCTACAACTCTACAATTATGATACGCAGCTATGTATTGGGGCTTTGGGGAGAAAAAAAGAAAAGAGAGGAAGATTGTCGGTAGACAGTGCAGGGCCAATCTTCCTAAAAACAAAAAAAAAGTTAATAGGAAGGGGGGTCCTCTCATGTGCAACAGCATAGGTTTAACAGAAAGTCTTCTTGAATACCAGTTCTTGATTTGTTCAAGTGCATGAAAAGGAAAAGGGTCATGAACATTTCTTTCCACCAATGGTCTGACATGTCCCTTTACGTATATGAACACATTTCATCCCCAAAACAACCTTAGTATTTTTTATTATGAGAAAGTTGGTATGTAGACAAAAGTAGAGAGAATAAAATAAATCCCTATGTACTTGTTGCCTTGCTTCAACAATGGCTAACACATAGCCAACCTCGTTTTGTCTATATCCCCATCCACTTCCCTCAAGATTGATTTGAATCATATCCTAGATGTGTTATCATTTCATCTGTAAATACTTCAGTATGTATTTCTTAAGCATAAGGATTATTTTTAAAGCATAACCACATTGCCACCATCACATCTTAAACTGTAATAATTCCTTCACGTCGGCAAATATCTAATCAGTATTCAAATTTCCCTGATTGATTGTAAACAAACAAATTTGTTTACAATTTGTTCTTTCGAATCAGGATCTAAATGATGTCCATACATTGTAATTGGTTGACTGGCTTTTTCTTTTTTTCTTCTTTTTTTTTTTAAATAAGTTTTTAAAGTATCTTAATTTCATGACTTCTCCCTTTGTCACTACCTCTTCCTCTTCCCCCCCACTCTTTTCTCTCTCTGCAGTTTGTTTGTTGGAGAAACTAGATTGTGTGCCCTGTAGAATTTCCCACCTCCAGATTTTGCTAATTGCTTTCCTACAGTGTTGTTTAATATATTTTTCTAACCCCTATATTTCCTGTAAACTGGTAATTAGATCTGGACACTTGATCAGATTCAGGTTTGATTGTTTTGTTGCTGTTTTTTGTCAAGAATACTTCATAGGTGTAGGTGTGTACTTCCTATCACACCCCAGACACATAATGTCAATCGTCTCTCTTTTTGTGATAAGATTAAGGAGTGGGGGAAAAAAACAAGACAAAACATTATCTTGAATTTGTATTCAATAAACAAAAGAAGAAACAGACTGTTTCTCACCCCTCCCAGAAAAGATTAATGAGTAGGTTTAAGTGTTGTTAGTCGGCTACAACAATCAGAGTCCCCATCAGTTTTCACCTAGTAGTTTTAGCAGGGATAATGACGATTATCTAGATCATTATTTCACTAAAGGCTACAAAATGGTGACATTCTAACTCTATCATTCCATCTTCATTTACGAGCTGACATTATTCTACAAATAAGAACTTTCCCTCACCAACTATTTGGTCACCCTGAGGTACAATTCAAATAGGAGATGTAGGATAAATGCTTAATTATTTCTCTTTATTTCCAGTTTTCAGAATAATAAATTGATTCTCTAATATTTTCCAAAGAGTTTTTGTTTGTTTAGCATCATTATGAACTCATGGATTTAAACATATTTGATGTACATTACCTGAAACCAAAGAGCTGGAAAGGTAAATTAACAATACTTTTTTAGGGGCCGGCCCATGGTGCAGCCGTTAAGTTCGCATGTTCCACTTCGGTGTCCAGGGGTTTGCCGGTTCGCATCCTGGGTGTGGACCTACTCACTGCTCATCAAGCCATGCTGAGGCGGCGTCTCATATAGAAGAGCTACAACTCTACAACTACAATACACAACTATATACTAGGGCTTTGGGGAGAAGAAAAAAGAGGAAGTTGGCAACAGATGTTAGCATAGGGCCAATCTTCCTAAACAAAAAATTTAACAAAAAAATCATTTTTGGGGCCAGCCTGGTGGCGTAGTGGTTAAGTTCATGCTCTCCACTTCGGCGGCGCAGAGTTTCGCAGGTTTGGATCCTGGGCATGGACAGATGCACCACTTGTCAACCCATCCTGTGGCGGTGTCCCATATACAATAGAGGAAGATGGGCACAGATGTTAGCCCAGGGCCAGTCTTCCTCAGCAAAAAAGAGGAGGATTGGCAACGGATGTTAGCTCAGGGCTAGTCTTCCACCAAAAAAAAAAGAAAAAACAATACTTTTTAATGTTTGTTTTCTACTTATATAAAGAAAATCAGTTATAAATAAATAAACTAACATCAGGAATTTCTCTTTAAAACAATTGTCCGGGGAATAGTATAGGATTAGTACATATTTAATCCAATCTTCTGTGGTTTCTACATCTGTACTCCTAGATAATGAAAACTGTAATATTTTAGACTCCTCCCTCTCCCTCATTCTCTACATGTAATCGATCACCAAGCCCCATTGATTTTCCCTCCTACAGAGCTCTCCCATCAGATCTCTTTCCTCTATGTACAGATGGTCATCTTCTCTTGCTGGAACTATTGCAGCAGCCTCCTGATAAAGCTCCCCGCTTCTAGTCTCAGCCTCTTCCAAACTATCATTTACATTTCCTCAAATCAATTTTCTTTCTAAAATGCAAATCAGTTCCTTTCCCTCTTTTGGTTAAAATCCTTAACCTTTAGGATAAAGTCCAGACCTCTTAGCATGACTTCCAGGACTTCTGTAAGGTGACTTTTTCCTTCTCAGCCTCACCTTTAGCCTCCCTGCCTCCAAACATCTTATACTCCAGCCTCAATAAGCTGTTTGCCGTGCCAAACAGCCATGAGGGCTCAGACATCCTCATGCCTTTCCCAAGATCTTTCCTCTGCTTAGAATCCCAACCCTTAGCTACCTTTTTCTGTTTGGCAAATGCCTATTCATTCTTCAAGCCACAGCTCAACTCCTCTGAATGTCCCAGCTCCCTATGTAAACGTAAGCACTCTTTCCTCTATGCTCCCATTCCTCCTTATATATGCTGCCTTTTATGGCTGTCATCCCATTAAACTGTAGTTGTTGAGGTACACATCTAGCTCCCATGTTAGACTATAAGCTCCTGATGGCAATGACCATGTCTTTCCATCTTTGGGTCCCCATCTCCTAGCACTGGGACTAGCACTTTATAGGCAGTTCGTAAGTATTGGTTAAATGTTTGCTGGAATGAATGATGTTCAAAATGATTTTTCTGAAGTACTATAAGATCCCAAAGGACTTTCTGAATTATCAAAGATTAGAATCATAGAGTCGCAGAATGTCAGAACTGGAAGGAACTTCAGAAATTATCTACTCCTATTTTTTCATTTACAGATGAAAAATCTAAGAACTAAGAGAGACGTGAAGAAGTAAGAGAAGGAAAGCCATTTGCTTGAAATCACACACCAGTTTGGAGGGACAGTGATGAATACACATTCTGTTCAGCAGACGTTTAGTATAAAATGGATTTCTCCTATTCTTATAGATTATGTACAATTGATTCTAATCAGATTATACATTCAGTTAACCAAATATTAAATTAACAGGGACCCTCCTATATCTTTTTGGACAAATGGACTGTTTATTATAATTCAGTTAGAACTGGGATAAAGTTTTGCTGTTATCTTGGTCAGGGATGCTTATTTTCTTTAGTTTCCTAATATCTCTGATTAGACTCAAGCAAGTCATTATTTCCTTGGGTCTAGGAGTGAATGTGAATATGAACTGTGAATATTCATATTATGTGTTAATTAAAATTTGTTAAACTCTCAAAGGATAGCCATACTTCCAAGTTATTTAGGAGAAACTCATTATTACCTATAGGTAACACTGGGCACATTAAAAAAATTTAAACCCTCTTTAATAGAAGGACTTGTGCCAAGTATTGCTGGTATGCAAATAGATAGTTCTCATTTCAAATTCCACTTATCTGTTTATTACAGAAAAATTAAGTGTAATCACTATTAGGAAAACTTTCACTACCAGACTAACCATACACAACAGGAAATAATAAAGTGGAATTTCTTTTAAAAATTGTTTACTATTCCATAATTTAAACTCCACTAATTCATTTTCTAAAATGATTCACATTAAATCAAGTTTCCATTTATTTGCTCCCCCTCCCCGCCCACCGCCCTTGTGCCTTAGTTTCTCATCTGGAAAACATTTAATCAGATGATCCCTAAGGTGATACATGATCTTGGAAGAACATTGCACACTAGGGTCCCTTACCAATCTAACATTCCATAAGTCATTGATTTCAAGCCATAATTCTAAGTTGAGTGACTTTTGAATATATCAAACTTTGCTAGGTGTTGAATCGGTTTCGAAGAAATCCTAGCCTGCAAGAACTTGGTTGGAGAAAGTAAACATATGCAGAAAGAAACAATAATACAAGGGATGTCAAAGAGGATGATGCTCATGGCATATCTTCGGAACAGGGTCTAGCAAGCAAACTGGAGTAGCAGGAGGTTAATGTGAAAAAACAGTAGGGGGGCCGCCCGGTGGTGTAGTGGTTAAGTTCACATGCTCCGTTTTGGCAGCCTGGGGTTCGCAGGTCCAGATGCCCGGTGTGGACCGACACACCGCTTGTCAAGCTATGCTGTGGTGGCGTCCCATATAAAGTAGAGGAAGATGGGCATGGATGTTAGTCTGGGGCCAGTCTTCCTCAGCAGAAAGAGGAGGATTGGCAACGGATGTTAGCTTGGGGCTCATCTTCCTCACAGGAAAAAAAGTAGGAATTAATAATAATAATCCACATGTATTAAATTGTAGGTGCCAGGCAAAATCTGGCAGCCAAAAACTAATAAATCTCTGCTATATTGAATAAATAAAGTAAAGCCACAGAAGGCTTTTTTTGCAGAGGGAAGACAGCAATTCAAAGTAACATTTTAGGAAGATTAGCTGGCAGCGCTGAGCATCCAGGATGAATTGGAGGGAAGAGGTTAGAGACAAAGAGACAAACTAGGAAAGTACAGTAACAACGCAGGCATCAACTGGTAACAATTGGACCAAAGAGATAGCCAAAGGAATGGGAATGACAGGGGAACAGTTATGAGGAAGGACAGGCAGGACTTGGGATTTGCTTTGCTTTGGGAGGTGAGGGAGAGAGAGGAGTTAAAGATAACTCCATGGTTGGAGCCTCTGGTAATTGAGAGGATGATGTACCATCAACAGAAGTAAGAAAGTCATGAGGGGTCTGATTTTTGAGGAAAGATATTAAGTTTAGTTTATATACGTTGAATTGAAATGATGGTGGGATATCCAACTAGGCCTGTAAACAATGGGAGATGACCCAACTAGGGCTGTAAACAGTGGGAGATGAGAGAGAGCCTGGCATTTAGGAGAGAGGTCAGAGCCCAAGGCTGGCTGTTAAAACATTGAAATAGTTTTGGACATACTGATAAATAACCACTGCTCCTCCTGGCCTCATGGGATTCAGCAACTACTTTAGGACCATCGGTAATGCCTGGCACAGCAGGGACCACCAGAACTCTGCTTTAGCACAATAGACAACAGCATCCATTCTGATGAGTTGATATCTGTGTCACTGGTTTTAAATATTTTTTATATCTCCCTATTTCAGGACCATAGACATTGATTTTAGAGTCAGAGCAAAGAGGATGCCATAAGAGAAGATGCAAAGGGGAAAGTGCCTGGAACCAGAGGAGAGGGCTGGAGACAGAACCCACATTAAACACCTACCTTAAGAAAATAACATGAAAAATAAAAATACCATGAATATTCATAGCAGAATTATTCATAATAGAATGGAATAATGTTTCCAAAAAATAGAAACAACCCAAATGTCCATCAGCTGGCGAATAGATACCATGTAGCATATCTATGCAATAGAATTTTATTCAGCCATTAAAAGGAATGAAATACTGATATATGCTACCACATGGATCAATTTTGACAATATGCTAAGTGAAAGAAACCAGACACAGAAGGCCTCATATTGTACGATTCCATTTATATGAAGTGTCCATAAAAGCAAATCTATAGACAGAAAGTAGATTAGTGATTGTTAGGGGCTGGGAGACGAGAGGAATGGGGAGTGACAGATAGTGGGTGTGGGGTGACAATGTTGAATTTTACCTGAGCCCTGTGCTCTTGGAAAACATTGAAATTTAAAGGAATTTCCCTACTCCTTTGCATTCTGGAAAATAGCTTACTGCAAAGAATCACCCTTCTCCCTATGACTCATGGATGCCCCTTTTGTTTACCTACGACAGAGACAGACCCAGACCCTCCACATTCCCATCCTTTGCCTCATAAATGATGAACTGAACTGCTTGTCTCCACTGATCCCTCAGAATAAAATGCTTGTTAACCAAACTTTGTTTAAGCTTCTCTCCTTCCTCCAGGCCCCTGATCTTTGGCCCTCTCTCAGCCTGAGCCAGCACACAACCCCTCCTGAGGACAGGCTGGCTTCAGGAAAAAACATTCTCTGATCTACTCTCCCATCCTGCTTCTACTTCATCCCACCCCCTGCACCTGGCTCTCTCTAGCTTTGTTTACTCCTCTCTACTGAAGAAAACCTCTGTTTGCCTAACACTTGAGACACTTGCCGACCTTATGGTCACAGAGTTCTCTCTGTTACAATTACTTCGCTGGTTGCAAGCGTCCTGTGCAATGATCCTTTTGAATCAAGTGTCTCTTTACTAAGTCTGGATTTGTTTTTTATCTGACAGGTGTTTATTTTGGGGGTGAAGAAAATGTTCTAAGATTAATTGTTGTTGCCAACTCTGCGAATGTACTAAAGTGATTGAATTGTACAGTTTAAATAGGTGAATTGTATGGTATGTGAGTTATATCTCAATAAAGCTGGGTGTTTGGTTTTTCACTTTTTGAGTAGTTTTAAAAGCTGTTATTTTTTTTAAAGAAGATAGAAGGAAGAAAAAATTAGCTAGCAAATGGGACAAGAAATTAATAAAAACAATACAGCCTCAAAAGGCCAAGAGGGGAGAGTCTCAAGGACAAATTGATCAGCAACACTAAATCCTCCAGAGTTCAAATAAAATTAGAAAAGGAGATCATTGGTGGAATATGGAGTTTATTAGTGAGTTTAAATGCTCTTTTAGCAGAGAGGAAGACACCTTTTTGGATAAACTGCAGAAATTTAAGGACTGAATCAGGGGTGAGGGATGATCTGTAGCAGCAGTACTAGAAAACAATGAAATTTGAACTGGAGAAAACGGATGGACTTAATCTTGAGGAGACAGGAAGTTAAACCAATTAAGACTGCAGTTTTTGTTTATGTGCTTGTTTTTGGTTTTCATTTTTAAGATAAAAGAGACCAGTACATGTTGAAGGCAGAGGAGGAGGAGAGATTTTATGACATTTTCATTAATTTATTTTCTTGATGTCTTCTGCCTGAGTCACTGCTTGCCTGAGACTAAAACTCTCACCCCACAGCAAATTCACTGTGTCCTTTGAATGGTTTCTAGCACGACACTATGCATAAATTAGCACTTAATAAGTGATTTTGATTGTTTTTCTGGTCTAGGAAAGTTATCCTACACATTAATGTTTGAAGGAGAATAAAGGAAGGAATTTTTGAAGAAAAAAATATACAAATATTATGGGCACTTTTCACACGTGCCTGTGAGCCAGCTGCTGAGGACTGGTTTTCCGTGTGGGATGGTTTCTCTGCTGTGAAGATACATCATTCATCCCAACTGTTTATTATTAACAAAACACACTGTCTCCCTAGGATCTCTCCCAGCATGGACCCAAAACTGAATGGAACATATTGCACACTGTGCCCCTCACACCTTGCTGGATGTCCCTAAATGTAAACTGATAAGACTTATGGCAGAACCAGATAAGAGACGAGCAATGCCTAGCTATCCCCACCCCCACCCTGGCACTTTCACACCTCATGTTATCACCGCAGGGAGAGGGGGGAAGGGTATACCCTTCCTCCTCCTTTACACCTAGAGACCCTCTTCCTGTAAGCCCTTCCCCACTCTCCCAGGAAGTAGTGGCAACCTTTCCTGAGCTGCTGGAGCACCTTCCACATTGTATCAGAAACTATTTATGCATCTGTCTCCACTGCTCTATGAACTTCTCAACAGGAGGGACTGGGCTTTATTCATCCTCCTTGAAGTCAAAGCCCAGTAATAGGCTCATGGTAAGTAGTCACACACTTTGTTGAACAAATAGACAGATGGAGAAATACGATAGACCACTGTGAAATTCCAGCTGCTGACATGGTTGCATCCCGGTGTTATTCTCCCGGGCCAAAGGATTGTTTGTTTCCACCTCTCTAGCCCTTTTACAGACTCCGCCTCAGCAGCTGAAAGCACACAATGGAACAGTGTGCCTTTCAGCAAATAGAGTGAGCAATGGAAAATGCAGAGCATCGACCCTGAAAGCAAGCAGTGGCATGCTGAATGCAATTCCAAATGAAGAGAAACTGCTTATTTTCACTGAAACGGAGTGAAGTCCTCTGGGAAGGATTGTTCCCCTCCAGTTCTGGGTGTCGGTCTTGATAAGGCTAGTGCACCAAGACTCAGCACGCCCCCTGTTGGACTTAGCTGGCATTCAGTAAGAAGAGGAACAGGAGAGAAACTTGTTGATACAGATATTTCTTGGACAAAGTAGGCAGGGGTAGGGCCCTTTCTGCAAAATTCTAAGGAGGCATCAACTGAGTCAGAGATGTATTCATTAGGCTATCCCTGGGACATAATTTGACTCATCCACAAATACCGACATTCCTTTTTGAAGAACAGAAAAACTTTCTTGATGGGAAAGCAGAATGGCAAGGACTTAATTCCTTTTAGCGAAAACAAATCAACCACTAAAACTCCTCTTCAGCATTCCTCCCTCCAAGTGATGTTTACGGTGTAATCTCTAAGTGTCCACTTACAGAGAACTGGTTAAGTAAGTATAGCACATCCATACATTGGAAAATGAGGCAGCTCTACACGTAGTGATACGGAATAGTCTCCTCCATGTATCAGTAACTGAAAAGAAAGCAAAGTGCTGAGCAATTTATATGTATTTGATCTTATGTGCAGAGATTTTCTATAGAAGGTTCCACAAAAAATAGTAACAGTTCTTATCTCCTGGGAGAGAAATTAGTTGCCACAGACTAGGGTAGAAAGAAAACTTTTCACTACATTTCTTGGTGTGCTATTTGAAATTTGTATCTTGTATATCACCTGTGAAAATAATCTAATCAAATTTTAAAAAATAAGAACCTTATGAAGGTTTAGTAAGGTTCTCTATTGTCACTCTTCTTTTTTCTAGAAGTCTTATCAATCTTTAATGGAAGAAACTTAACCTGCCATATTTTCTATTAAATTCTAAAATAAATTGATAATCTGTCAGTTCTAGCAGATACATATATGTATATATGATTTTATACACCAGTTCATTCTATGTGAATCTCAAACAAGAAAGCCACTTGTTTCTGAGAAAACAGAAGTGTTAGTACTGAAGTGTTAGTGAAAATATTTTATCCAATGGTTGTTGGGGCTATCCCAGACTATCCCAGACAATGAGATCTCTAGCTTCTTTCTGGGTTGGCGGGTTCTCTGAGTGGATTGATGGGGCCCGGGGTCCCCACAGAGCAGTTTTTCACTCTTCCTAACATAATGCATGCCAGACTAGAAGTGACCTTTTGCCAAGGCCAACATCCATCCAACTGGGGAAACCCAAGCTTGGTTTCCTAACCAGGGAAAAGGTTTGTGGCTTTTTCTGGGGGAAAAGGGCCTGGTGTGGCTCCGGGCAACTCACAGCTCCAGTGCTGCGCTAGAGAGCAAAATCGGGGAGCATGGGCAGCCTCTCTTTCCCTGGACTTCTGAGCTAAGGGTCCTCCTTGCTCTTGCTGGTAACTCCCTGCTCCATTGTGGTTGAAAATATGTCTGAAGTTAATCCTCAAGCCTGTAGGCTCAAAACCAGCACAAGTGAGTGGCCATGTGCTGTGTGCCCCTCCCTGTCCTAATGAAAGGTAGAGCAGCGGTAAAGTGGAAAGAGCAAGAGAGGATGCCCCGGGCCCGGTTTGAGCGCCAAGCCAACACCAACCTGCCGGTAACCTCTAGCGAGTCACTTGCCCTCTCCAGGCGCTCCTCTTCCGGTCTGTCAAATGAGAAGGTGGGATTTGATGATCTGATTGCTGAGCGCTAGACTCTGGGATCTAGAGGGACGGATGTGCTCCTGGATCCTGCTCTCTGAGGTTAGTGTCAGTTATGCCTCTGGGGCAGGGGAAGTACAGGGAGGGAAAGGTGATTTTTAGAGAGAGGTGAGAGATGAGTAAAAGGCATAGCTTTCTATTTTACTGCCCAGCTTAATCCTATGCTGTGAGGATAATTCTAAGAGGAACCTAGAGGGGCTTCACAGGCCCTCACCACCACTGTGACCCTAACTTAGGTTCTCTCTTCCTTCCCTTCCCCAAACAACCCCTCAAGCTTTTATAACTGTGGTTGGTAACTTGGTGGGGGCGGTTAGAGGCCCTTCAAAAAGCTTGTGGAAGCCACAGATCCTTTCCCTCTCAAAAACTGGGCAGAGGCAAACACAATACAATATTTTGCATATAATTTCAGGGTATCGTGTTCCACCTGATTCCCCGCTCTAGAACTTAAAAGGCTGAGTTAGGTTTGCAGGTGAGCAAAAAAATAAACAAAATAAAAACAAGAGGGAAAAGTAGAGCAACATTCTAGGACCTGTTTCCCTTCTCCAGCTCACATTCCTCCGCCCCAGTCCCGCTCCCGCCGCCTCCGCTGCCAACGGAGGCCCTAGTCTCCCGTTCCAACTATTCCAACCATCCTAGGAAGGGTGGGGCACTCGGCTCTTGGGTCCCCCGAGGTTGCCCCCCCTTCCCCATCATCGGTCTCCCCTTCTGCCCCGGTCCCTCCCTTTCTGGGGTGGGGCCAGCCAATGGGAGAGGAGACTCCGGGGTTTGGCCTGGGAGCCCGGGAGCTCACAGATCCCCCGCCCCACAGTTCTGGCCGCTGTCCCGGGGCGCACGGACGTGGCTCGAGTTTCCTCCGCTCTCCGCTCTTTCTCGCTCTTCCCCCTCCCGCTCTTCCTCTTCTCCGGGTCTCCGGCTCCAGCTCCAGCTCCACCCGGCCGGCCCCGCACGGCTCCGGGTAGCCATGGAGGACACCCAGCTCCATATCATCGAGCAGCCGCTTCCCGGGTACCCCGACGCCGGAGACCCGGGGTCCTCCCCAGTGGGGGCGCCAGCGGCGGAGGAGCCGTCAGGGGCCGGCTCTGAGGAGCTGATCAAGTCCGACCAGGTGAATGGCGTGCTCGTGCTGAGCCTTCTGGACAAAATCATCGGCGCCGTCGACCAGATCCAGCTGACCCAAGCCCAGCTGGAGGAGCGGCAGGCAGAGATGGAGGGCGCCGTGCAGAGCATCCAGGGCGAGCTGAGCAAGCTGGGCAAGGCACACGCCACCACCAGCAACACCGTGAGCAAGTTGCTGGAGAAGGTGCGCAAGGTCAGCGTCAACGTGAAGACGGTGCGCGGCAGCCTGGAGCGCCAGGCCGGCCAGATCAAGAAGCTGGAGGTCAACGAGGCCGAGCTGCTGCGGCGCCGCAACTTTAAAGTCATGATCTACCAGGTGAGCTGGCGGGGCGGACCGCGCCCAGAGCTCCGCTGTCCCCGGCCCGGGGCTTGGGGTGGCGGGACCAGCCCGCGGCGCGGCTCTCCCGCCAGCCTGGCCTGGTTCGGAGGACCCACCCAGCGCTGCTAGGGTGGGGTGGGGTGGGGTGAGCGGCGGATTCCTGGAGCGCGCAGAGGGGCGCGCTCTGCACCCTGCGCCTCCTCACCAAGCCCCCTCCCGCCGATGTCAAACTCTTGGCGGAACCGAGTTAGAGGGCTAGAGTTGGGGACACTGCTCCTTGCAGACCGCTCCCAACTTGGCTCTGTCAAAAGTCTTCCTACTTGGGGGAAGTTTTGGGGAAAGGCAGGGGTCCCTGGCGGCCGTTGGGGCCCGCTGTAAGCGGACACTGGCGGCGCGGCCCGAGTTTGGGGCCTCCAGCGCTGCCCGCCCGATATAGCGGGTGATTCAGGGCTCAAGCACGCACCGGTGGGGGCTGCGCCAGGCGAGGGAAAAGACAGCCAGCACACCCCTCGGGACCCCGCGCCCTCGCATCAGTCTCGACTGCCTACCCCGTCCCCTCGCGGAGATCTGCCCCCTGGCTTCCCGGCACTTTCAGGCCCTTGGGGACACCCTAGCCAGTGGCGCGCCGGTACTCTCGGCCTGATGGAAGCAAGCGGCGGGTGGGGGGGGGGGTCGGGGGGGCGGCGTGAGGAGTGCAAGAGGGCCTGGTGGAGGGGAGTGGACAGCCCCTGCCGGGTCCTGCGGTCTGGGCGCAGTGAATCACCCTGCATGCCTGCGGGGGTGGCCCAGGAGCCCGCGCACGAGCGGGAGGAGGCTGACGCGCCCCAGGCTCCGCCTAGGCCGCTTGTTGCTTCCTTTGCACCTCTCCCCATTCCTCCCGCCTGGATAAAAATGTAGTTTTTGTATCATAACCCCAAATAAACCTGAGAATCTCAGTAATTCTGCTCCTCTCCACTTCCTCTCCCAATCCCATTAGGGGTAGGTCTGAGCTAAGGGCCTGGTGTTCTTTGGTAGGACTTTGCCTCCTCTCTGCTTCCCATAGGTCTGTTTGATGTTCCTACCCCAAGGAGGTGAGATCATGGGGGTTGAGGGGTTAATCTAGGCTCCACCTTCCCCTTCCTCTCCCTACCGGGAGGGAATAGAAAGAAAAGGAAGGCTAGATTTTGCACACCCCCTAGGTGAGAGGACCCCTATCAGGGAGCTGTGGTTTCACTGACTGCTCTGAGGCCTGGTCAAGCTGGGTTCTGAGTGACCACCTGGGATGCAGTGAAGTCCTTGGCTTGGTGTCTCTAGGAGGAACTAAGAAAGATGCAGATTGGGACAAATGTTTGGGGACAGGAGACCCAGGGAAGTGGTGAGCTGGCACTTATCTGAAAAGGTGGTGGTGGGACAGAGAGGCAGAAGTGGCACTCTCCCTGCTCTCCCCAATGCCCAGGGACTCCTCCCAAAAGGCACTTGGCCTTTAAGAAGCTTTGCTTCCCCCTCATACAGCACTATCTGATAGAAAATGTTTGCCCAGAGTTGTTTCCACTTATCTAACTGCTTGGAGAAGCATGATGTGGGGCCGCGGGGGCGGGGTGGTGGTGGATTTTTTTAAGAGATGTGCCTAGCCTTGGGGTGCATGGAGGGAAGGAGAACAAGACAGGGGTCCAGGACAGCCAGCCAGCTCTGTCTTTTCTCCAGAGCCTGGCAAGGTAGAGAGTTGCCGTGATGGGCTTGGATGGGTGTCCCAGACCACAGAATCTGAGAAAGTTCTCAGCCTTAAGGTAAACTTCCCTATGTCAAAGATGGAGATTCTGAGAAGGACAGGTATGGAGGGAGAAAGACTTCCGTGCAGAGGCCAGTGGCATCCCACTGTTACTCCCTCCCGGCAGCTGGCAGGGATCTGTGTCAGTATATTGTGTGTCTGTGGGGGGAGGGGGTCTAATCACAGTGTGGCTTTGACCACATCTGTAAACCAGGGCCAGTGGGGGACAGGGAGTTGAGGTAGAAGGAATGGCTCAAGCTGGGGTCCCCTGAGTCCCCAAACTATAGAGGAAATAACTAAGAACTAAAGTGGTCCCAACCAAGAGAGACCACTGAGAGGTAAGGAAAAGATTCCAGCAATGGGGTGGGGCTCAGGGAAGCCGAACTTCCCTGAGCTATAGAGCAGATGTTCCAGGTGGGGGCAGAGGGGTGGGGTACTCAGCTGCTAGAGGAAAGCAGAGGCTGCCCCTCCCTGAGGTCTCCAGGCCTGGGAAGAGAATGAAGTAAAAATAGCTCTGTGCTTTGGCAGACCTAATAGGGAAGACTGGGGGCGGCAACATTTATGGTAAAGTCAGGCTGGGGGGGGTAGGATGCTTTGGTGGCCAGGCAGAGAGAGATCTGGAGAAAGGCCTCCTGGGATGGTGTGAGTTCTCCAGCATGGGAACAGTGGGGGTGGGGGTGGGGAGGATGCTATATTCCTCACTGCAGATGTGCGAGGTGATGATGTGGCAAGGAGGGTGGGGTGGAGGGGAGAATGAAAGGGTGGGAAGGCCCCAGCTGTGGGACCAGTCATCTGGCCTCCCACGTCTTCCTGGGGGATAAAGGAGGGAATCCCTTGTGTGGCCCCACCCCAGATTCAGGGAACTGCTAGACACAATGATTTCACAGGTTAACTTTGCCTTTGACCCCCCCACACCAAAATCACGTGCGCGTGCGCACACACACACATACAAGAAATTCAGCACCTCCCACCTCAGGATATCAGAGCCCTCACCTTGAACTCACTTCTGAGTCATTACTGTCCTTCTCTGGCATTTCCCTCCCTGTCTCCCAAACAAAAACTAGCAGTTTAGCATCCCATCCTATCAGGCAACACCCAACTAGGCAGCAGCTAGTGAATGAGAGAAGTGAATTCTACTAGTAGCTAGGGGTCAGTGGACTGAGACCTGCTGGGAGGATCAGGCAGATTGTGGGCACCATTCAAACGGGAGGAGCTGTGGTCATTAAAGAGCCAATTCTCCCAGGCAACGATTTGGATATTATTAGAGGTCTTTTCGAATCCAGAAAGGGTGGCTAAAATGGAAATAAACGCTTTCTGGAGCAGTTTTGATGAGGCAGTTAATGACCCATGTACATGTTCATGGACACATCAGACCTGCTCCAAGAGCTTGAGGATAGGACCAGGAAGCATTTAAGGGATTAGGTGGCTCATGGGCATTAAAAGGGAGGACACCAGGACTGGAATGAGGGCCTGCTGGCTTCTCCCCAAATCGTAACCCAACCCATAGCTCCTTCCTGGACTCGAGGCAAACCAGGGCCACCTTGTTCCAGAAGAATCTCAAACCTTTGCCCAAAAACATTCCCAACTTGGGGTTCTGGTCCCTCTCACCTCCTAAGCCTGTGACCTAGTGGAGAGAGTGCTTACCATGCTCTTCCTCCAAAAAGCTGAGTTTGGGTTGTTTTTCTTGGTCACTGGATCCAAAGCAGGTAGGGTATTTTTAGGGGTATTCCTAAGACTGAAGGAAATCATACTCCGCCCTCTGGTTTTTTTTTTTTTTTTTTAGTAAAGATAGTTTGACTGTTGTAAAGGTCAAAATCAAAAAGGGAGGGAATGGCACAGAGTGGGCAACTGGTAGGTAGAGGAGAGGGAATACTGTTGCTAGGCAACCCAACCTCAGAGATGAGTGGTGGTTTGTTCCTTTTTTTGAACCATACCATTGTGAATATTTCATCATTTGCTCATTATAGACTTTTTGAGTTCGAAGATGCTTCAGAGATAATCAGCTTCTGCTCCTTCATTTTGTTTCAGAGGAAGCTGAGGCCCAGAGAGGGGAAGTCATTTGCCTGTTGTCACTCAAGTGATTGGGGGTGGTTGGAGCCAGAACCCAGGTGTAGCCTTTCTTCTGCTCCACTTTCTGCACCACTCCATTCCTGGGCTCTGCATCAGAAATCAGGGTGGAGGCTAGCCTTAACCAAGGGTTAGTTCTGGCTCCTCCATTCTCTGAGGGAGCTAGTTGCACAGTCCTGGTACTGGGGCTGCTTTGTATGTGTGTGGGGGGGTGTGCAGTGTTGGCTAAGAGTGCCTAAGGTTGCTGGCCATTCATTAGCTGCTCAGCCTCATGAGTGCTGAAGTAGAGGCAATGTGTGGTCCCCTGGTCCAATGACAGTGGGAGGGGAGGGGTGCAGGGTGTAAGGAGTGGAGCTCCCTGGCCAGCATGGGTGTCCCCTGGCATGGACTCTGCATCTGACTAGGAGAGGATCACGTTGGCTCCTTTCTCCTCAGCATCCCCGCCACTCCCATCTTCTCCCTATACCCCACAGGGCAGGTTGGCACCGGCTGCTTTGTGTTTTCGTGGCTACAGGCCTTTACTCAATGCTGTTGTCACTAGAGTATGGTAGTGCTCCCAACTGTCCCTCTCCCCTAACTTCTCCTGATTGTCAGCAAGAGTGGCAGCCTGGCCCCTCAAGAGGGAGAGTTGGAAGCTGCTGCTGGATACTCCAGGACACAGGCCTACCTGTCATAAAAATAGCTGGGTTTTGGATCCTGATTTCTCTGTGTATCTTGATGTCTGATATCCCAAGTGTGGGTGGGGGAACGGGTGGCAAGGGAGGTAGGAGGTGGGAATGTGGCCAAAGGGAAATAGCCAGGATGTCCCTCTTTCATGCCTCTCCCTCTCCTCACCCTGGGTGGCACCCAGGGCCCACCTTTCCCGGGTGAATGATGAGAACTGGGATTAGCAGCGTCTGACTCCGAAGACAGTGAAACTGTTCACCTTCTCTTGTAGTCATCAGAGCCTCCCTGGTTGGAGTCCAATAACTGCCCTGGTAGAAAACTCCTCCTCCACCCCCAGCAGCCTCTTTCCCCGGCACTCCAACCCCCCAATAGCATCATCCCACAACCACAGCTGGGTAGGGATAGAAGGTAGGAGGCCAAGGATGAGACAGGGGAAGATTCTAGAGGGAGGAAGGGAGGGGACTTCCGTTTAAATTGTTTATTAATTCATGGGCCTGGGTTTGTTCCACTCCTTTCAGCCCCAGGGCCCTCTTGGTGAAGCATTTAAAATGTGGTTTCTTTCCATGCCAATGCACTGTGTACTCCCTCTCTATCCCTACTCACCAGCCCCAACTCTGCATGCCCACCAAGGCTTCTTTCTCTCAACCCCATCCACACCCATCCCAAGTCCCATTTAAACCACTTTTCCTCATCTTAGCCCAAGAAGAAGCTGAACGCACCCTCTGACCTGGCCACACCCAAGATCGTGCCTTTTGACCTTCTGCCTGAGACTGAGTCCTTTGACCCGAAGCCTGAAACAGTGCCTGAGCTCCCACCCTTTGACCAGACGCCTAGGACACTGCCCTATTACCCAGAGCCTGTGCCTATGCCCACCCCTGTGAAGCCGACAGCTGGTGGGGGCGCTTAGGGTCTCCTGGGTCCCATGGGGCTGTGGACGTGGCCATGGATGGTGTTGCTCCAGTGCACCATCAGCTCACTGCTTAGTGGTGGTAGTGCTGGGACGACCAGCTTCTTCCAAGCCACTGCCACTTGTGGGTGGGTGATGGGTATTGTGAAAACACTTGCATTATGCAGAGTTCAGGGGAATGTGGTGTGTGCAGTGGGGTGGGAGGTGAAGGGAAGGGGCCCTCCTCTACTTCTTGGTTTCTGTCTTAATAGTAGATGCTCCAGACACCATACCTGAGCTGCACTCAGTGCTGCCCTGCATGAAACTGTGCCATGGCTTCTGATTCTCCCTCCCCTTCTCCCTTCTGCCTCCTCCTCAGGGACAGGCCAGTTTGGCTCAAAGCCTCTTTGGAGAGGGCCCTCATGTGGCCCAGGCCTGGGGTCTGTTCTGTGCCCTCTCCACCCCATCGCTGGAGCTGGGGAAAACATTTACACTTATTTTTTCCAGTTTTTTTAGAAAATGTTTTGCAAAGAAATCCCGTGTTTGCCAGATCCTGCCCTGGGCGGGGCACCCAAAAGCTGCCAACTCAGAGAGGCCCAAAGGAGGGACGTGTTACGTGGCTCTGGCTTGGGTCGTCAGGCCTTCCTCTAGCACAGTGTTTCTCAACATTTTTTTTTTTTAATGATCATCCCCCTAAGAAGTCCTTTTAGACAAATTTTCCCTAATTGTCCCCTCTCCCATGAAATTTTACTACTACAGATTTACTATATATCTGTTTACCTACTGGGACTCTTCGCAGCACCACAAATGACTGGAGTATCTAAGATCTCCCCCTCCCCCAAGAATCAATTTCTGTCCTCTTGGGGGCAATGCCACCCCTGTTGAGAATCATGCTATAGCAGAAAAGGACCCTTCTGCCTTTGATGTCTCTCCCCACATGTCTTGGCAACCTAAAGTGGAGGTCCTCAGTGTTCAAGACATCCCTCTCACCTCTCCCCTGGTCTGTACCCTCTTCTAACATACTCTCTAAGCAGATCCTGGGTCTCTGAATTACCTCTCCAGTGTCTTCTCTGGCCCTTCCCAGGCAGAGGTTGGGGACAGAGCTGGTTAGCTCTAAGTCAAGAGAAGCTCCTACTCAGAGCCACGTGACACTTGTCCCTTCTCTCTGACAAATGTGAAGTGCCTGGACAAGGACCAGGCACATAGTTGGTGCTCAGTTAAATTATGATATAAAAATTCTCTTCCTAAGCCAGAGGATCTTAAGTTTATACAGCAGGGTTGGGGAGTGGAGTAGAAGGGGCTGCCCTGGGGATCCTCTAAATTCTTCCTGGGCTGGTGCCTCCCTGGGTTGGGAAGCTGTGTGTGCTTGGTGGGGGGGCAGGGGAAGATGTGCATGCTTTTGTTCAGACCTGGTCATTAAAGGTAACTCTGGAAACCAAGCCTTTTGGGAGTGGTGGTTTTGTTTAATAAAAACATGAAAACAGAATAAGCAGAGCCCTCCCTCTGTGCCACCCCGAGGCCCCTCCTTTGGTTTAGGAGCTCTGCCAGGGAAGTAGGGGTGGGACAAGGGTGCCTGGCCTGTGTGCCCAGGGTGGGGGGAGGTGCTTTGGGATTGAATTGGTGGTGGTTGTAGCAACAGGCCAGCTGGGTGGGCCCAGGACAGCACTCCAAGGCTGTGAGTCATAGGGGAAACCTGGCTTGGAAAGGGGGAGCAAAGAGAAAAATCCATTAATGGAGGGGAAAAGCTAACGTCACAGTGGTTTACCCTCTTTAGAGCCTGTCTACTGGACATTGTTCAGGGACTTAGGTCAAATTGTTTCTTCCTCTATCCCCTGACCTTCCACCAAGAAACCAGCTCCTCGGGCGTAAGCCATCGCCCTGAGAGAAGCCTACAATGAATGGGGTTATATTCCCGTGTACTTTCCTGGACTGGGGAAGACGACCCCAAATCCAGGAATAAACCTCCCTTCACTGGGATTGCTTCCTGATGTATGTGAGACCTTTCACCAGGCACTAGGAAGATGGGATTAGCTACAAGAAGTCTGCAACTCTTGCCCCAGCCCTGTTCACTTCCAAGCTCAGCTGGCAAAGACCTTTATCTAGGAAGCCAGAGGCCAGGAAAACCAGCCAGCTCAGCCTTTAGGGGGTGGGGTGGAACAGTGGGGAGAATCAGGGATGCTGGGGGTTGGGCAGGGAGACAATGTGGATTTGTTTTCCAGCAGCTGGGACTGTTTCCTGGCTATTCACCACCCAACACTCTTAATCCTTCCCTAGCCCATCCACATTGTCTAAGCTTAGGGAAAGGAGGGCTTCTCCTCCACCCTTTGGTGGAGCGTAGGTGGCTTTTTAGTCTGGGAGGCTGTGAAGGAGAGATCAGAGCTGAAATTTTTTTGATGCTGGGGCTGCGGGTAAATTCTGGGTGGAAATGGATGAAGAAGTAGTGGAGAATTTAGACTCTAAAGAGTCCTAAAATGGTGTGTAAAATGGTGTGTAAGAGAGAGGACTCCAGTAGCAGGCGGGGAGAAGTGATTTCAAAAGGAGACCCAAAGGATACAACTGGAAATCAGAGGGAATGCTAAGAGAGGCTGGGACCCTCCTACACTCAGAACAAGAAAAACATCCCTTCAATGCCTCTGTGAATAAGAGGCAGAGGGATGGACAAAATGCTATAGGATGCCCATGATAGTACCAAGCCAGCTATGGCAGGTGGAGACTACAAGTCCCAGCATGCCCTGTGCCCAGGTCACCTTGCCTGCTGGGAGGTGTAGTTGAGAAATGAGAGCTTGAAGTGGCTTGGTGCCCAGCAGAGCTGGTGCCCAGTTTGGGAGAAAAGGTGGAGCCAGCATTCCCTCTTTGTCCCTGCTAATGCTACTGACAGGGAGGGAAGGAAGTTGGGAGGGGGTGTTCCTAGTTTTCAGTGTAAACCAGGAAACTCTGGAGGGATGTTGATGGGAGGGAAGAGGAAAGAGGTTGGGGGCTGGGGAAGGAATTTCTGCCACAGGTGGTGCAGAGATACCAAGAGGCCAATGTATATAGTGTGTGTGTGTGTGTTTATGAGGGTGGTCGGCTCATGTTGCCTCATTTTTCTCAGATGGAATTTTCTTACAATTCTGGGAAACAATCTTCAGAAAACCCTTTAGAAAAACTATTGTCTCTCATTCCTTCGTCTGAAATCCCTGAAGAGTCTAGGCCAAAGAGAAGATCCTGTTTATGTTCTGGGTTATGCCCCTTTTCCCCTTCTGTGCTCAGCCTCCCCTACCTTCCCGTGGGGGCTGATCCTGAGTTTCTGAAATGTTGGCCCACAGTCAGGATCTTGGAAAATCTTCCTGGAATGCAAAACAGTGCTGGTGCTAGGTCCTCCCAGGGGAAGAGGGAAGAACTGGCTCTGAGCTCCAGGATCTCGGGGTATCTGGGACCACCTCCTGGTCCCTTGAACTCCCTGGGAAAAAAGCAAGAATGGGAAAGTATTCCCTCCCCTATTCCAAGGCAGGGAAATCAGAACCAGAAGAAATGTCCATGTTGGGGAGAAAACATTCCCTTGGCTGCCAGCCAGCTTCTTCCTCTTTCCTCCCTCAATTTCTACATGGAGAGAGAGTGGGGAATGAGCACTGGTGGAGCCAAACAGTATGAGGAGTTCAAGTAGAGGGGGAATGGGCCACAGCTCTCCTTCCCTAAGACTGATTCTGAAATGGTCTGAAGTCTGGGAAACGCACTCCCTCTACCTTGCTTTCAAGCTACCCTACTTGGGGGTCGCCAGATATTGGCTGTGATCTCATTCCCCTTTCCTCATCCCTCAACCTAAACAAACTCTTCCCAAACCCCTTTGCCTTTTGGCCTGGCTCGGGCAGTGTGCGACTTAGTGCACCAGAGGGCGCTCTGCCCATTTCCAAAGTTAAGTTGTGTTCCCTGGTATGCAAAGGGTAAATGGTTTAATGTAAGATGGGTAGATGTAGGGCGCAAGGACAGCGTTGCAGGGCCGCAGAGATATTTAACCGAAGTGCAATTACACCACAGGCCAATCTCCTACCTGAAGCTCCGTGCCCTCCTCGCGCTGTCTGTATAGTTACCGTTCATTCAACATATATTTATTGAGCGCCCACGAGGTGTCCAGCTCTGTGCCAGGCGCTGGGGATACAAAAGGGAACAAGTCCAGGCTGATTTCGTCGGTACCACGCACTGCCCAGGATCACCACTGCCCTGCTTCGGGTTCGCCCAGCGTCCCTCCAAGTCCCTGCTCAGCCCTCCTGCTCTGCCCCTCTCATCTCTTCGCTCTGCTCTCCTTTCAGGATGAAGTGAAACTGCCGTCCAAAGTGAGCATCGGCAAGTCGCTGAAAGAGTCGGAGGCGCTGCCGGAGAAGGAGGGCGACGAGCTGGGCGAGGGCGAGCGGCCCGAGGAGGACGCGGCGGCGCTCGAGCTGTCGTCAGACGAGGCGGTGGAGGTGGAAGAGGTCATCGAGGAGTCGCGCGCCGAGCGCATCAAGCGCAGCGGCCTGCGGCGCGTGGACGACTTCAAGAAGGCCTTCTCCAAGGAGAAGATGGAGAAGACCAAGGTGCGCACGCGCGAGAACCTGGAGAAGACCCGCCTCAAGACTAAGGAGAACCTCGAGAAGACGCGGCACACGCTGGAGAAGCGCATGAACAAGCTGGGCACGCGCCTGGTCCCCGCCGAGCGGCGCGAGAAGCTCAAGAGCTCGCGAGACAAGCTGCGCAAGTCCTTCACGCCCGACCACGTGGTCTATGCGCGCTCCAAGACGGCGGTCTACAAGGTGCCGCCCTTCACCTTCCACGTCAAGAAGATCCGCGAGGGCGAGGTGGAGGTGCTCAAGGCCACCGAGATGGTGGAGGTGGGCCCCGACGACGAGGAGGGCGGCGCGGAGCGCGGCGAGGCCGCCGACCTGCTGCGCGGGAGCAGCCCCGACGTGCACACGCTGCTGGAGATCACCGAGGAGTCGGACGCCGTGCTGGTGGACAAGAGCGACAGCGACTGAGCGGGACGCGGGGCTCTGCCCGGGAGGCCGCGCCGCCCGCCCCGCCTCTCCCCGCCCCCGCCCCGGATTCCTTTCCCTCCGAACTTTCTCTTTCGCCTTCTCTCACGGCCCCCAAAGGGCTGAGATGTTTCTAAATTGAGACCCCCCCACCCCCGAGGAGCACCCCTCCAAGTCTTTTACAGCTGTTAAGACGGGAGGGAGGCAGCCTCCACAATGGACAGACCCAATTTGGCACAGTCCGGGTGGAAATGGAGAGGGAAGTGATCCGTGTCCTGGTTGTGCAAGTTGGGGATCCTAGGGGAAATTGTTGTCATTTCTATGGTTGGTCCTCCCTTGGGGCAGGCTGCCTTCCCCCCAGTCGCCCCCTTACACTCACACCCAGCTGCTGTCATTCCTGCTCACTGAGCTCTTCTTTCTCATCCTGGTCTCTGGAGGCTTCAAAGCCAAAATTGCCATACAAAATTACCCTTGCCCACATGGGAGGCCCCATACGGGAAGGACTTGGAAGCAGCTTTTGGGAGAACCTGGGGCAATGGGGGAGAGAGGGCAGCGTGAGTCATGACCCTGTATGAGGGTCTAGCGTAGGCTGTATCTGCAAAAGGTCTCAACAAGGAAAGCTGGAGTCAAACAGAGCCCTGGGGAAGGAGGGGGGTGGGGTGGGGAACGACATACATGTGGGAGGAGGGGTACACTTACATGTTTATGTAACTGCACACAGGAGCACATGGCCTTGGCTTTGGGAAGGAGAAGGGGAAATAGAAGGTGGAAATGGTTGAAGAGAGAATTCTCCTCATTAGCAGCATCAGAAACACAGGACAAGAATCCCATCTTATTGGGGTTCTCAGAGGATAGCAGGACCATTTTCAGGATAATGAGAGAGGACAGTGTGAGAAAGCGATGATCCGAAGAGAAGAGAGAGGTAAACCTCCCATTCTTCAACTGGGATCTGGACGGTGGGTGCCGCTAGGGGCAGCCCATTTCTCAAAGCCCAGATACTTAGGGTCCCAGAAGGGGGCAGCACCAGGCTGGGAGAGCTGAGAATTAGGAGGGAGGCAGCCTGAAAAGAGAGCAAGGTGCTAATGGTTAGGCCACCAAGCTGAGAGAGGGGAGGGGAGGAGAGTATAGTATGCCTGTGTATAGAGCAACCCAGCCTTGGCTCACTCCTGGCAGTTTCTTCTCAAGATCCTTCACTAGAGCTGGTATCATAAAGCTGCAGGACTTGCCAAGACCTCCTGTCCTTGTGGGTTCCTCTCCTGAATCTTTGGGGGCTGCTTACAGTCTGAAGGGCCTAATCTCTGTAGTCCACTGACCAGGTTCTCCTCAGGACGCTTCAGTCCCTCTGTTCCTCCCCAGTAAAGGTGGCTTTTCAAAAGCAAGGACAACTCCCCTCACCCTATTCACAGCCCAAAGAGGAGGGCTGAGGGCTTCCTCCTTCTCCCCCCACCTTCTTTGCCTTATCTTCTCTGCTCTGCTTTTTTAGAATTGCAGTTAATTATTTTAAGGGGTGGAGGGAGGGAGCCTGGGGACACAAACCTTTTTTACAATACAAAGCTTTGCTTTTTTTTTTTTCCCCTCCCCCTTCTTGGTTCCCTTCTCTCTTCTGAATGGTTGGAGGCACATCAGCTGAGGGAGGATGGGGATTGTGGGACAAGGTCCATTGGTGCTGATGGGCTAAAGGGGCCTGAATTGTGGGCAGGTACAGTTTCCTGTGGGCTCTGGGGAGCCTCTCACGTTGCTGTGTCCTAGTGAGAAGCCTGACCAATAAACCTGCTTTTCTAAAAGGATCTGTGTTGGATTGTATTCTCAGAAGGCAGTTATATAGGATGAGTTCCAGAGGACAGGAGGGAGCCAGGGAGAGCAAAAGAGAGAAAAAACTGTTGGTTTACACTTGCCTCACTTGTCTGGGTGAGGATGGGGGTGGGGGATTATTATCATCCCTATTTTAGAGATGAAGAAATACAGAGTGACTTGTCTAAGGTCATGTAGCTGGTAAGTGAAGGTGATGGAGCTGGAATTCTAAGCCAGTCAGCCTGGCTCCATAGTCGGTTTAACTGTTACAGTCTGTAACCCTGTACTGTCTAGAACCTCTTCACTGCTGTCAGGGCATTAGCCCTCCAGACATGCCCACTTACTCTACTCAGCCTGAGCTTCCCCCAAATGCATACTTTGGAATCATGGGCCTAGAGGAGGCAGTCTAGGGGAGGGGAAAAGCCAGAGGCCCCGACTCAGAGGGCTGAATGTCATAGAGAAAGGATTCCAGTGAATGTTATATATGCTGGTTGTAGCCACACAGCATATTTAATTCTCCCCACAACCCTGGGATGGGCAGCTGTTCTATTGTGCAGCCTCTCTTCCCCATGAGCAGCCTGCCCCACCTGCCCACAAGTTATGGATTTCCTAGAGCAATAGACTCAAATCATCATGTAGGTTCTGCCTGCATCAGAATCGCCTGGGAAGGGGTGTCCCTAATAAAAATGATGTTATTTCTAGGGCTCTATCCCAGCCTCCTGCCACTATCTCAAACAAGCTGAATCCTTACTCATGAGCCATGCATTTCCCTTGATTCCCCTGCCGCTGCCCCCAACAGCAAGCACAGCAGAGTCTAGAGTTATAAATCCCCCAGAAAGAGTTGGCTTCCCACCAAAAGAAATGAAAACTGATGCTGAAAATTCAGAGCTTGGGAGCCAGGAAACTTCCCTCCTGCCAGGAGAGACATACCAAGGATGCTTCTTCTTCACCAGCTGTGAGAAGCGGGGAACTACGTCAGGACCCCAGCTGTGGAGTAATAAGCCCAGGGGAAATGAGGAAAGGCCCTGTGATTCCAGGCCATCATTTACTTCTCTTACTCACAGCAATAAGGCTCCTGACCCCCCCCCAGTTTCCTTCCATAAGCACCCACCCTCACTGGTCTGCCACACTTTCAACACCAACCAAATTACTTTGCTGTATCTTTCCCACCCAGTTCTATCCTGGCACCACTTTAAGAGTGGTCCTAATTCTCTGAACAGCCACTGTTCTGCTGGCCCCTGCACCATATTCCTCCTTTACCTTGAAGTGTAGGCCGCAGCTCCAGAAGCTCTCCCAGAATCAGAAATTACTCCTCTTCCTCTTCTCTTGCAGCTGAGGGGAGAAGGAGGGCTGGTCTCAGGATGGATGAAATAGTCGACTGCCTACCAATAGGATTTAATGGGCATTCCAAGGTCCCACACTCACAAAGCATCTTTTCCACCAACCAGTCATGAACTTGCCCACCCACCATTAGCATTATTTCCGTGGGTTAGAATCAGACAACAAACTAGGGGTATTGTCTCTCAAAGGATCCCATCAAACGTTACCTGGGATCTAAGGAAGTTCTCTATAGCCTCAGATTGAATTATCAGGTCTCTAAATGGTACCGCCCAAGTCCTGATCCCTAAGAGGTAACTTTCCATTGGTGTCAGGAGAAGGCAGCTGGAGCCAGTCTTGGACTGGTCCAGACCCTCATCTGTTCTCACTGGAGTATTTGAACTGACCTTAGAATTTCTTTCCAATCTATTCTCCATGTTACTGCCAGATAGATATAGATACAGATATTAAAGAAAATATACTTTATAGCTTAAATGCCTTCCTTTGACCAAAAGGTTAAACTTGGCGTGGCTCACAAGGTCCCTTAAGGGTCTGGTTCTTGCCTCAGTTCTTACTGTTTAACAAGCTCTTTAGGGAGTTTGCTGGCCAGAATTGGAGACATACTTTCAGCCCTGTGGGCCTTTGCTCAGGGTATTCCCTCTGTCTGGAATGCCCCCCGCCCCTTCCACTTCCCCTCTTATGCCAACCTCTTCCCCAGCTCCACCCCAGTCATACTAATCATTCCCTTCTCGGGGCTCCCATAGAACTTTATGTCAGTAAACATTTGTTGAATGAAAGAATGAATAAATTATAAGACTCTTTCCATTGCAAGTGTCATAAACTCACCTCAAACTAGCTTCTGCAGAAAAAACAAACAAAAACAACCAAAGCTGAAAAGAAACACAGAGGGAATTAATGTAATTGAAAAAGTTCCCAATAATAGGTCCAGGAAATTCTGACGTAATATCATTAGGAATTTGTCTCTCTTATTTTCTCTTTTGCATTGTGTTTGTCTCATTGATAACCAGCATTTCCCCATGTGTTGGCAAAGATAACCATCCACAGCTGTGAACTTATGACTAAACAACCCCAGTTAAGAGGGTTTCTCTCCAAATCCTTCCAGCCAGAATCTCAGCTATGATGCCCACTGGCCCTGAGTGGTCACATATTCAAATCACTGTGCCTCTGACCAAATCTAGGTCATGCACCACTTCTAGAACCCACCTGAAGCATGGAATTGAGAGGGAAGAAAGGCTGATTTCCCAGAGGAAAATTGGGTTGCTGTTCTCAACAGAAAGGGGAGAGGATGATGGGCAGACAAAACAACAGATGTTCTTTCCAAATGATCTGTTTGTGATACTGTGCTGGGAACCAAGAGACTAAAAAGACAACATATCCAACTCTTGATTTTAAAGGATTTGCAATTAGTAGGAGAGGCAGATGTTCAAAATAGCTCAAAGAGATGACTGTAAGAGAGGGAAAGCAAAATGCAATAGCAATGCACTAGAGAGGGATTAATCCTGCTTGGGAATATGGGGAATTTCAAGGAGGAAGGGGGCTTTTAAGTTGTGATTCTAAATGGGGTAGGATTTCAAATAGATGTTGCTGCAGGGCAGAGATAGTATTTTACTTGATTTTTGTGTCACCAGAGCCTAACAGTGTCTCAAATATGACTGCATTGGTTAATGGTATTTGGTTGAAAGTATAAGAAAAGGACATTGGCCAAAAGGAAAAAAGAAACTTATATTGGAAGGCTGCCAAGATATCCCACAGACTCCAAGGAATTGCTGAGCAGACAGGCTAGGAAGAGTAGGAATCAGGGGATCTCCAGAGACTTCTGAGAGGGAGTTGATGGATGGCCCTCTCTAAAGTGCTGACATTAATGGAACTCAGCTCTAAGGGCTCCCAGGCTCTGTGCCTCTCAGTTTCAGTTTCCAAATTCCTGGCAGAGAGAATCTGATTAAGCCAGTTAACATCAGTGTTCACCCTGGATTTAATAATCTGTGGCCAGGAGGACAGGATCATGTAATACAGACATGGCTGGAGAAATCTATTCTGGTGTATGATTGGAAAGGGGAGGTGCAATTCCCAGGAAAGGAGGACTTGAGACAAGCAAGACCCAAGAGATATTTATTAAAATAGTAGGTACTCAATACATGTAAATTAAATGGAAGCAGTGATGTAGGACAGGGAAGTTTCTCCAGGCAAAGGGAACAGTATGTGGCAAAACAAAGAAGCAGGAAAGCGAAAGGCATGACTGAGGAACAGTTAATAGAATTATGGAATGTTAGAACTAAAAGGGGTCTTGTTTTATAGATGAGGAAACAGGAGTCATTTTACAGAGGAAGTTGCTGCGGACCCAAGAGAGAAAATAATTTATCTGCACCTAATCAGATTTGGCATAAAAGAGTTATCAGAAGAGAGGTTGTCCTTAAAGCGCTAGGAACAGATGAGTTTGCCGACAGAGAGAGTAAGGGAGAGAAGAGGATGGAATTTAGAGTTAAAGGCAGGAGTGCTCACCTTTAGGGGATGATGGGGTTGGGGGGAGCAGCAAAGTAGACTGTGGGATGGTCAGAGAAGGAGAAGGACGTCTTGCTGGGGGCAGGGTGCTTTCAATAACATTATCTCAGGTAATTCTGATGCACATTGGATGTCCCTCTGCTCAGAAAAGCCCCTGCCTCCTCCCTCCAGGGCTTTGTCTCCTGTGGGTGACCAGGACCCTCCACCCGTGTCCACAGCTGCTTTGTCAAGAATAGGTATCTGGTTCTGTCTGGGCCAATGAAATCCTCTCTACCAGCAATTCAGAATCTTGAGCTGACAGCCACAGAGCCTGAACTTTTTCAGTAGCAGCCTCAAGTCAAGTCATGACAAGGGAAGGGCACAGCCTCAGTGGGACGGTCCACAAATTCCCTCTGGTGATGTTCCTGGAACTGCCCTTCCCAAGGTGTGGTTCAACTCCTTATTGGAATTTGGGAGAGACCTCAGTTTCCTTCCAATAAGTCTCCCCCACCCCACCCTTGTTTGTTTGTTTGTTTTTTTGCATAAGATAATAATAAAGAACATATATTGAGGGGATGCAATGTGCTAGATACTGTATTGAATCTTTGCAGGTTATCCCCTCCAATCTTCACAACAACCTATGAGGTAGATGCTTTCATAATCCCTGTTTCATTGATGAGGAAACTGAAGCTCAGAGATGTTAAGCAGTTGGCCCAGGGTCACACTGCTGTGCAGGTGGTGCAGCTGAGCAGTGGACCCTGCCAGGACCCGGCTCTTATCTGCCATGCTGCACAGTTAACTTGAGAGTATCTTCCAACCAAAAACACTTTAATGCAAACTCACCAAGGTCAGAATTATGTTCCCTATTTGAAGACGAGGGCGCTGAGGCTCAGAGAGGTTAAGGAACTTGCCCAGGGTTGCAGAGTTTATTTGTGTCGGAGCCAGGATTCAAATTCAGTGTGTCTAACTTCAGCTCCCCCCAGCTCTCTAGTTGCTTCTATTGACCACTGTGATGAGCAAGGGAGAAAAGAATGTCTAGGAGGGAGGAGAGGGGATGATCAACAGTATCAGATTATACAGCAAAGTTAAATAAAATGACTGAGAAGAAGACCTCAGCTTTGATGATGAGGAGGTCCCCAGTGGCATTCAAGAGCACTGTCCTATGGAGAGGAGAGGGCAGAAGCCACCTTGGTGGAGCTAGCTGGAGTGAGGACATGGGGGTCATGATGAGAAAGGGAGTAACTTGAAGGTCAAGATCGGAAAGAAAGAGTATCTTCAGAGACAGAAGAGACGGAATAAGTGGAGAAGGTCAGGAGGGAGAGGAGAACTGACGAAGCTCAGAGAGGGGAAGGGTGGGACCAAGAGCACTTCCCTCCATCCAATAAATATTTGTTGAGCATGTACCTTGTGCCCCGCACTGGGGAGACAAAGGAGCAGCAAACAGGGAATATGTGTTTTCCTGGAACTGACAGTATAATGAGAAAGACAGATAAGACACTGTCAACAGATAAATAAAATAAGAATTATGATAAGAGTTCCACAGGAAATAGCATCTAGAGATAGAGATAACAGGCTGGGAGCAACTTTAGGTAGGGGTAGTTAGACAAGGCCTCTCTGAGCAGGTGAGACCAGAAGGGTGAGAGGGAACTAGCCATGCCAAAGCCAGAGAAGGAAGAAGAATGGTATATGCAAAGGCCATGAGGTGGGAAATAGACTGGCTAGAATTTAATGGACAGGAGGGAGGTTGGTGGAGTAGGCAGGGCCTTGAAGGGGATAAGAAAAAGGAGAACTCCTTTATCCCAAGCCCCATGGGAGGTCAATGAAGGGACAGAATGTCATGGTATGAGTGATGTTTGAAGCAGCATAGAAAAGAGCTTAGCCTTGAAAATATTGAGTAGGGGGGACTGTTCTTCAGATAAGAGGAAAGAGAGATGCATGATGATGCCTAAGAAGTGAGTTTTTGCAGAAAGAAAGTAGAGGTCCAAGGAGTTCTTGTTGCACAGACCTGCTCTTCACTGTGATTTTAGTGAGGGGAAGCTGAGCAGCCCTGTGTGAGCCTTTCTGTTGCTCTGCCCCCATGGGGGTCCCATCACCCAAACAAGTTGCCCCTTGTCCCCTCTGGTCACTGCAGTGACTTGCCACCCATTTACCACCACCAAGGTTCTTCTCCATAGCTTCTCTTCCTTGCCATGTCTTCTTCTTGGTTTAGAGTTTTACTGCTAATTCCTCCAGGGAAGAGGGAGTAAATAAAAAGTTTCTAGAACTTTACAAAATCGGATCAGTCTCAGTTCCTGATTTAACCCATAGTTCCTGAGTCTTTCTGAGGTGATAAATGGAAATCTATCCTGGTTACGTATTGCTGTGTAACAGACCACCCCAAAACTTAGTGGCTTAAAACAATGACATTTATTTTGCTCATGAATTTGTAATCTGGGTAAGGCTCAACAAAAATGGCTCATCTCTGCTCCATTTGGCTTCCATTAGGGTGGCTTGAAAGCTGGGGGCTGGAGTCATCTGGAGGCTGACTCACTCAAATCTGATGGGCCTTAGCTGGACTGTTGGCCAGAACACCTTCATATGACCTCTACCTACAGCCTGGGCTTCCTCACAACATGGTGATTGAGTTCCAAGGGTGAGTGTCCCAAGAGAAAGAGTTGGGCGGAAGCTGTGTTGCCTTTTATGACCTGACTTCAGAAGTCATGCAGCATCATTTTCACTGTATTCTATTTATTAGAAGTGAGCCACTCAGGGAGTGGAATTAGACTCTACCTTTAGACGGGAGAAGTGTCAAAGAATTCGTGGACATGTTTATAAACCACCATAAACTCATGGGGCTTCTGCACTCTGCCTTTATTCACTTGATGAGGGGAAAGTGCGGACCTCACATTTTCCCCTCCTTTAGACCTTTCCTTGGGGATCCAAGAGGAAGGTTAGGTCTAGAGATATAGCCAAGGAAGAGCAGCCATTCAGGCTCTCGAATTAGACCCGCTTGGATTTGAATCCTTGCTCTGCCATTTATCAGCTCTGTGTTCTTGGGTAAGTCACTGAACCTTGGGTAAGTCTCATTTTCTTCATCTGTATAATCACAGTATCCTCATGGGGTTATTGTCAGGGTTAAATGAATTAATAGATGAGTTACATAATACATACTTAGAACAGTAGCTAGTACATAGTAAACACTCATTGAGCATTAGCTATTGGTGATATGATTATTCAACACATGTTTATTAATATTTAATTAACCCAGTTTTAGGTGAGTTCTAAGCTAGATGCTGGGATCATGAAAATGACCATGAAGGGACTCAAGCTTACAGGAACCCAAAGCTTAGGGGGAGACGTTTTCAAGCATGTGGGTAGAGAGTCCTGGCTTTGGAGTCAGCCAGAGCGGATTCTCATTCTGAGTTTGCCCATAGTTTCTAGCGGTGGGAGTGTGGACCAGTCTTTTACTTTCTCAGCCATAGTTTCCTCATTTGAAAATGAGAATTGATCCTCACCTACCTGAGTGAGTACTGGTGAGGATCAAATGAGATAATCTATGTAAAAAGCTCAGTACTGTTCCTGGAACATGGTCATTACTTAATAAATGTTAATTATTCATTTCATTTATCAGGAAGTAGGCTAATAAATGGATATATTACAGTCCAACATGGAAAATGTTCTAGTAGATGGGGAAGCAACCTGTTAAATGAGTGCAGCAGAAGAGATTAACTTTGCCAGGAAGAATCTCGGAAAGCCCCCAGGAGGTGATGTTGGAACTGGGCTCTGAAGAATGAGTAAGAGTTTTCGGGCAGGGAATGAGGAGAGGATATTCTGGGTGGAGGGAAGAAGATCTGCAAAGGCATGAAGTTACAGAAGGTGTTGACATGTTTGGAGGAAGGTGATAAATTCAGTGTGGGATTTAAGGTGTGTAGGATGGCGGCAATGAGGCTGGAAAAGGGAGTTCAGGTCAAAACATTGGCTCAAGAAACTGCTGTCTTTAAGCCACATTCAGTAGAGTGTAGAGAAAGGCCAGTGGTTGGGCTGGAGCGAGGTTTTGTAGGTGGAACAGCTAGACTCAGGGGTAGATTTTATGTGTGAATGTGGGGGAGGGCAGTGAGGGAAACAAAGGCCAGCTGCTGAGGAGTCAGAGGAGGAGGGCGGGGTTTGAGTGGATGGAATGAAGTTGTGGGATGCAGAGTCCATAAACCTGGCTCTGAACCCACCTGGGATACTTTCAAGTATCTCCATGATCTTGAGATTGTCATACTATTGTGGCCTTAGTTTCCTATCAGTAAGTAATACAGCCTCTCCGATCTGCTACACATAATTGTTGTGAGAAAGAAAAGAGATAATGAGTGTGTAAGTGCTTTGTAAGCAGTAAATAACTAAACAAGCATTAGGCCCTATGCTATTAGGGAGGCAGTCAACTGCATGGAATAGCACAGCTAAAGCAGAGTTTAGGTGAAGGGGAAGGTGGGGGATATCTGTCCTGGAGTGAAGACAAAGATATACACAGTGATCAAGACACACAGAGACACCCAGACACACACACACTACAGATAAATACGGCATTTTCCACACTAGGCTGGGTCTACATGAGGGCAATTGAAAACTCTCAATCCTACCACCAGTGACCCCCCCCCAGTTGTCCAGCAGATGCTCTCACCTCTCCCTTGGATATGAAGTCGTCCAAAGGTCCAAATCTGGAGTCTTTGGCCAGGCTTCAGGTGTCCGGGGATCCATGAGAATTTGTGAGCAAAAAGTCATGCTGTATATTTCTGAGGCTAGAATCTATAGTCTCCAGCAGACTCTCAGAAGGATCTGTGACACCCCCCCCAAAGTTAAGAGTCATTGATTTTCTCACCAGAAATTAATAAGAATAGCTATCCCAAGGGAAAAGGACTGGTGGGGGAAGGGGGAAGATTTTCATTTTTTAATTTTCAATTTTTCTGCTGTTTCAATTTTCTAACCACCACCATGTGTTAGTTTCATTGAAAAAACTGCCATCGGGGGTTATCTGGGTGGTGAGATAACGGGCCCTTGTTCGATTTCATCTTTATACCTCTTTGTATTAAACAAACACAACAAATACTAATAGCTATTATCTTTTAAAAACTCTGATAGTATCAGCACACACACACAAATCTCTCCATTTTGCAAAGCACCTCCTCTATTATGTAAGGTAAAATGTCTACATTTCCTATAAATTACCGGCATCAATGCAGTAAAACTTGCATTTGAAGTAGACGAGACGAGAAAAAGGCAGGCAATTTCAAGTATTTCAACTCAGACGCATAAAAACAACGTGTCTACGTGTCAATCTTCATATGTACTGTTTTCTGCATTCTCCTGAACTGGCCAATGTGCGAGCCGTTGGCGTTTGATGCTTGAGGCGACGGAATGGAGGACAGGGTTAAATCCACTACCCTCTCCCCACGCACTCTAGTAATTACTCTATTTCCACGTCATGTTTCCGGGTGTGTGTGTCCCGACTCACGCAGAAACTGAAGTTCAAAGCAGGAGGGAGTCACCCATGTTCTTTTTGCTGTCCCCAGAAACCCAGTTCAGGCGTTGGGCCCCCTGAGGATCTGGCCATACCTGGGGACTGTCTAACTGGCTGATTCCCACGTGGTAAGTGACTCCCAACCTCGCCCCCACGTGGTGTCAGGGGCCGGGAGAAGAGAGAGCAGGCAGAAGAGAGCCGCATCAGGGGCATTTAAAGTGTCTTGACGTCACTCACTGCCAGGAACTCAGCTGAGTTTTCAGCAGGACATTCCGGTCATCTTCCCTCCCTCCCCCCGGACTTCTGTGCCCAAGGCCTCAGCTCATCCCTGTTGCCGCGGAGGGAGGAGCACTAAGCCCTCGGAACAGCCAGCAGGGGCGTTCCCAGCCCGGTCTTGGCTCCGCCCTTCCCCCAGAGGCTCTCTCCTCATTGGTCGGTAGGTGGGGCTTTGGGTGTCCCGCACACGCATTAGGGCCTCTGGGTGGCCGAGAAAACTGGCCGTCTTATGAATTATGCAGGAGCGGCGTGTCGCGGCCAGGCTGGGGCTGGGCGGGGATTGGCTGGAGGGGCTGTAATTCAGCGGTTTCCGGAGCTGTGGCGGCGTAGACAGGGAGGGGGAGCCCGGGGTTCCGACGTCGCCGCGGAGGTAGCGAGCCCGAACCGGATCCTTGACGAGCACCCAGGCACGGCTCTCTCTCTCCGGGTCTTCTAGGAGAGGCCCCGCGGCCTGAGGGAGCCCCGCGGCCCGAACCCCGGCGCAAGCGCAGCCCCGGCCTGTCGGGCTTCAGCCCGCGAAACAGGTGAAGGGGGTGAAGGGTGGGGCCGCCCCCCGACGGCCCCCAGGCCTGGGGATCCCGGAGGGGCCAGGAGCTTCAGGGCTGTCTGGGGGAGTTGTGGATGGAAACTTAAGCGGAGCGGAGGGTTACAAGGGGACACGGAGGGTCGCTCTGAAGGGACAACTCCCCGGGATGACAGGAGCGGGCCTCTGAAGGGAAAGGGGGCGCTGGAAGGAAGTTTCGTTCTTCGGAGAAAGGGGGGACGCCGAGGAAGAGAGAGAATGGGCTCGAGGGGGAGGACCTTGGGGCGAGGGCATCTCGGGTGGGGGTGGCAGGAGTGAGGGACAGCCCCCCGACTTCCTGCTCCCTGGGGCTCTAGGGACGTTCCGGCCACAGGAGCGACTGTCACGCCGCGGAGATCACCGGGAGGGGGGTTAGAAAGAACCTCCTCCCGTCCCCCGGCGGGCCCGCCCGGCGGCTCCCGGCTGAGCCACTTCCTCCGCCTTGCCCTGTTCCCGCTCCTCAGGAGCCAGCTGTGCCCCTCTGGAGGTAGGAGTAGGTGTCTTCCCCTACAGCCTCACGGGCTGGTTGGTTGTGGGTAGGATTATTGCATAAGACTTGAGTTTCCTGTAGGGAAATTGACAGTCTCGTACTCTTTCTAAATTCCCTCCCGTCTTTTTCTAGGTTAAACCGTGCTTCCCTCCTCCCCCTTCTGAAAAAAACAGAATAAAACCCCCATCAAGCCAGCTCTAGAGAGAAATAAACCTCTTTCCTCCTTGACATTGTTCTTTTATAAACACCTGGTACATTCGGCCAGAAGATAAATAATTGAGCCCTTGCGTTTACTGGATTGTGGTGTTGCTTAATTGCCTAGGACAGAATGAACCAATCGAGAGTGGGAGTTTTCTGTCTCAGAGCCAAGATCTTGGGTAAATGCAGAGGAGAGGGAAACAAAGACAGGCTGGCCTTGGCAAAGCCATGTGTGCAAACTTTACCTGTGTTTGGGGGTGTGGTTGGGCTTAAGTTAACAAAATTCCAACCGTCACCCAGTTGCTTTTTCCGTGTTTAGTACACATCCCTCTGTGTTGTATCAAATGGGTGTATGGTGTTGACACAGATTTTCTTATTAAAAATGTATATAATGTGTACCTTCTGGTTTTTATTGTGTGTGCATCTAAAGGGTATATTTATTCTGTGTATGGGTTGTAACTTTTTGGCTGGCTGTGCTGATAAAGCATTGATTTGAAGAAATCAGAACAGTAAATCATCTCAGTCTTTTATATGTGGATTTAGACTGTTATGACTTGATTCTGCCAATTTTCTATTTTATTTTATATTAAACATGTGTGTGTTCCCTGAGTCAAAGGTTATTTCCTTATTACATATGCCAGACTGGAGTACTAGCAGAATTTTTGCTTAGACATTTGTATAGTGGGATGGGGGAAAGAAGTCTGCAATACAAAAAAAAAATTGTAGATGTTGGAGGGTTGATCTTAGTCTCTATTAATTTGTTAGCACATCCACCACAAAGAACCACTGGCAAATTCATGAATATTTTTATATGTGGTTTTTGGGGGAAGAATAACTATTTAGAAATATCCAGTTATGACTTGACCCACAAAAGGTAGATAGTTCACATAACGTTAACCCCATTTTGTTGATAAGGAGGTTGAGGACAAAGGAACAAGACCCTTGCCCAAGGTAGTAGAGTGCCATACTCGTCCCTTCTGTATATTTTGTGTTCTTTGACTGTCTGTGCTTAAGTATTAGGTCTTGATTTAGATTGAGTGTAGCCTCTGCTGGGAAAAGTGTTTGTGAAATTCTAACACATACCTAGATAGTGAAATACTACCAATAGGCTGTAAGACTCCAAGGGAGATATTTAATAAATAGGTGAAAAAAGAAGTACAAATCGGGTTTGCGTAGGTTATTTTTCTTACTGCTATGTCTAACTTGGGAAGTAACTAACTTTTTAGTTGGCATAATTTACCATCACAATTTAGCTATTTGCTAATGGAAAGAGATATTTATTTAGGCAAGCTTGTAGGTGAAGGACAGTCGTTACCTAAATGTCACTTAAACCAAAGTGCCTTGTGGCTTGATCAGTGGTCATTTGTGTCTCCAGAAAGTTGCTTTCTTCTCCCTGCCTCTGCGTGTCTTGACATTCAGATGTGAAATGAGGCAGAGGTAGGGACCATCATTCCAGCCACTGAGTCCAGCACCTTTTTACCTTATGGCTTTTTCAGAGATGGTGTACAAATCAACAAATATTTACTTTTTGCAACTTTGTGAAAGTTGCTATGAAGACTAAGATGCCTTAAAGGTTCACAGAACTTGCAGTCTTGATAAATGCTTTATCCATACAATGCAACATGTTATCCTCAAAGAGGTGGTGAGACATTAAGCCTGAGCTGTCCAACAAAGTAGCTATTGTATATTAAAAACATATAGCACAGATATAGAACATTTCTGTTATCATAGAAAGTTCTGTTGGATGGTGTTGCACTAACAGCTACAGGTCTTCAGAGGAAGGAGAGGTTATGAGGCCTGGAGTTGTCTAGAAAGTCTTCTTGCCAAAGGAGAGATTTGATCTGGGTCCCAAATAATGGTTAGAATTTGATAGGTATAAAGAATCTGGGGAGAAGAGGTATGGTGATATAGCACAAACAAATTCCTGGTAGATTAGGAAGGTAAGTGGAGGAGAAGGAGTGCCTCCTTATAAGAGGCCTTGAATGCAAGACCAAGGAATTTCAGTTGTGTCCTTTACTAGGGGAAGCTTTTAAAGATTTTTGAGGCCAAGTACTTGTGTTTACTTATGGAGTGCCTACTGTGTGTCAGGTGTGTACCCAGTGTTGGTTAGTTTGTACAAAGTAAATCAGTGCACATGGCCTCTGCCCTAGGGGAGCTGTCTTGAGGCTGATCCTATAAGCTGGGCCAGCACCCAAAGAAAGGTGTCTTGACTTACTGGATTTCATACTTTGGGTGAAAAAAAGTGTAGTTGCTTATGTGCAGAAGTGTTTTTTGAGGACTTTTAATAGGCTACAAATGACCACTCACATTTTATGTCTCCTATACTTAAAAAAATTTCACTATAACTTTTGGATCATTCATAAAAACCACCGAAAAAGCACGTGAGGGACATTGCCGAATCCTGAAGAGCTCCTGATGTCCTGGAGCAGCCTTGGTGAGATCCAGCAGGAGGACATCGCTGTGCTGTTGTTGGTTATGGAGAAAAGAGTTAATATTGTGGTTACACATTTGTTGCTAGAAACCTTGGCTTACTATGGTGCCCTTTAGTCAGGAGGGGCAGAGGGTACTTTGCTGGTAAATTGTTTGAAATGTCTCCAGTTTTTTAAAGGAATAGCATATGGAAGAATGAATTTCTATGATGGCCAGTTCTCATTTATCATGTTAGGATTATCATAACTCTCAGTTCAGATCGGCAAGCATATTACATATCGAGAGCCAATTACTGTGCTAGGCGGGAGACAGGGATAATGAAATCTGGTCCCTGTTTTCGGGAAACTGGAGGTGGTGTTGTGGGGACAGGGTGTGTGCTGCACCACTGTGGACTTAGGGTAAGGCAGATGACAGGGTAGTGGTTCAAGGCTCAGGCTCTGGAGTCAGACAGATCTGGAATTGGATCCTGGATCTGCCACTTCCTGGTCAGAATCTGAGCCTCAGTTTTCTTATCTGTAAAAGGAGAGGATTACCGTACCTATCTCCTAGGGTTGTTGAAGATTCAGTGAGCTAATGCAGGTAAAATGTTTAGCAGAATGTCTGGCACACAGTAAGAACTCTATAGATCTGAGTTCTTATTAAATGTCCAAGAAAAGAGATGAACTCTTTTTAGGGGTGAGAGAAAGGCTTTATCATAGAGGGAACACCTGAATAGGATTTTGTGGAATGAATAGGAATTCTCCTGACCAAGTTGAGGAGTGAACAGTTGCATTCAAGGTGGAGGGAAGATGAATGTGCAGAGGCTTAATACAGCATAGTGTGTTCAGGGAGCTGTTCGTGGAAGTTCTTAATTTAGGAGAACTAAAGTGAGGAGAAAGGAAGCTGCCGCAGTTCTTATCCCTTCTCTTCTGTTAATAATCGGGTTCAAATGTCATTAAAATAAGTTGTTTTGTCCTATTTACAAAAGTAATACATACTATTATAAGAAAACTTAAATTTGTTGGGGCTGGCCCAGTGGCGTAGCAGTTAAGTTAGCATGCTCCACTTCGGTGGCCCAGGTTCGCACGTTCGCATCCTTGGCGAGGACCGACACACCACTTGTCAAGCCATGCTGTGGCAGCGTCCCATATAAAGTAGAGGAAGATGGGTATGGATGTTAGCCCAGGGCCAATCTTCCTCAGCAAAAAGAGGAGGATTGGCAATGGATGTTAGCTCAGGGCTGGTCTTCCTCACACACACACAAAAATTTAAATTTGTAGAAATATAAACTATGTATATTTTATATATATCCTGTTAATAGTTTAGTGTATATTTCTCCAGATTCTTTGCAGCTTTTTCTACTTACCAATTTATCTTGGACATATTTATTGCAAATTCCTTTTAACAGCCTAATGAAAGAATTATAAGGAAGGTAAATATGCCCCTAAAATAAAATAAAGTTTGGATTATCTGGCTTTCCTTTCTGCTACCCCCATCCATAAGAATAAATGACTTTACTAATCACTGAACTTTTCCCTGACCTTTGACTTTTTAACTACATCAGACAAGGAACTTCTATTTTGAGCTTTTCTAAGATAGCTATTATTATAGTGTCAAAATGCTTGGGCAATGTGTTTGAGAGTTTCATGGTCCTAAGTTGCTGTAGGAGTTAACAGAATGGGCTATGAGGTCAGACTCCTCGGGCTTCAATCCCAGATTCACCACCTCTTAGACCTTGGGTCGGTTGCTTTAACTTCTCTGGGTTTCAGTTTCTCTATCCATAAAATGTGGATACAGGTTTGATTGTAGGGGAGTTGTGAGGATTAAGCAAGATAATGTATATAAAGTACTTTGCACAGTGCTTGGCAGATTACTAAAATTTGAGGGCTGATAATTAATGTTATTAGAAACTGCAGTATCTATCTAATTACAAGTCAGGCATGTTATGATTCATGGGAGCCATTCATGACCCAAAGGAAAGAAGGAGTAATTGGGAGATTCTAACCTAATAGGAAAAAACTAAATGAATAGGGACCAGGGGGTTTACATTGTGGTGGAGGAGATGGAGGCTATCACATGAAAGGAATAGGCAAGGCGAACCGTAAATTCCTGTTTACACCAATGCCTTTGTGCTAAGTCTGTTTGCATCTTCCAAAAGCTATGATTGCAGCCCATTTATTTTAAGTAATATTCAACACATTAAAAATTTATTACCACTTAGGAATTTGCACAGTCCCTTGGAGTTCTTCATGACACAAAAAGTACAGATAATATTGAAGGTTTGAGGGATAGAGGAGTCAGGCAGGGAACATGGGACAGCATACAGTTTGGGGATGAGGCTGCATCCTGAGTGGAGTGAATGATCTGTTGAGGCTGGGAGGTGATTTGTCTCTTCACATCTGTGTGTGTGCACATGTGTGTGTCTGAGTGTGTGTGTTTTCACTGGAGGAGTAGAGCTTTATTTTCCTGTCCTGTAACTTTCCTTTGCAAACGAATCTGTATTCAAAATAGCCTTGTGGTTAAGAAGAACCACTCAGCTTCTCCATGAAACAGGTTCTCGCACACCAGCACACCAACTCTCCAGTTTGGAGAAGGCAGGAAAGAAAAGGCCTTCCAGTTATTTCTTGGCCTTATGTGGGGCAGGAGGAAGCCAGCAGAGCTTGAAAGAGAAAGTAAACCTTCTGGTAAGTAAATGGCTTCCCTATAGTGGAGGAGGAGTGCAAATTATTAGGGGGATGTTTGGGTAGTTTTTGTAGAAGCCATTTCTGAAAACTGATTTAGATTAGCGAAGGTGAGCCCAATTTAGGAAAACCCTGTCTTGTTTGGTGTTAACCACCTGTTTTCCCGCTTTGTTGATTGATTTTATTAGTTTGTGGTATACTGACCTCTCATTCTTGTTATGAGAATTGGAGAATTTGAGTCTGAATTTGAACACCTGCTTAGGTGAAAGCTTCCTAAAATGCATCTTTTTCTCATTTTTTCTAATGTTAATTTTGTTTTGCTGTTTAGCAAACACTGTGACAGAATCTAAAAGCATTAGACTTTTCCTTTGTTCCCCCTTCTCCCCTCATCCACCCAAATGTAATCCTCAAAACCTCAGAACCCAGATGTTAGCTATGTAATTACCTCTCCTAGAAACCAAAGTGCAATATTGCATTGAGTTAGCATTAAAATAGTCGGCCTTTGAATTTTTTTCTGTTTGTGGTTTAGACACAATAAATATTTAATCTCAGACTGCCTTTGCCTGACAAATCAGTTTTCCATATGGGCCTCTCTTTGTCAGTATCTTTAGGGAAAGCACGTTTATTGAAACATTAACCAAAATAAAACATAATTAGGATGGTAACTATCTTATGCATAGGGGCAGGTGGAATAATTGAAGCATTCTGAAGCCAAATATCAATATTTATTCTTAATTCCATGTGTTATTGTCCCTTTCTGTTAGAGTGCATAAATAAGAGGGGACTGTAGGTGGGTAGAAGCACATGAGACACTTAGGGTCCTAATTACCGTGTTGAAGAATCCTAGTTCATGGAGCCATGGAAGACTCCTGTTTTTCAAGTGTACCGCTGTGGTGCCAGATGTTGATAGTGGGGGAGGTTGTGCCTGTTGGGGGACAGGGAGCTTATGGAAACTCTGTACTTTCCGCTCAATTTTGCTTTGAACCTAAAACTGCTCTAAAAAGTAAAGTTTGGGGCTGGCCCTGTGGCGTAGCGGTTAAGTTCGCGTGCTCCTCTTCGGCGGCCCGGGGTTCGCAGGTTCGGATCCCGGGCACGGACAGACGCACCACTTGTCAAGCCATCTGTGGCGGCGTCCCATATAAAGTAGAGGAAGATGGGCATGGACGTTAGCCCAGGGCCAATCTTCCTCAGCAAAAAGAGGAGGATTGGCAATGGATGTTAGCTCAGGGCTAATCTTTCTCTCTCTCTCTCTCTCTCTCTCACACACACACACACACACACAAGTAAAATTTATTAATTAAAAAAATTCTGTTTCTGCAGAAATATTCCAGGTGTCCTGGGTCAGAAGTGCCTCGTATACTGCTGTGTGATTCCACAGACTTCTATCTGTAGTATAAGCTTTACAATGAGAGTACCATTCCTTTATACCCAGTGAGAATATTTTCCAAGTAATGGAGAATGAGACTGGAGGTGGGGGATAGAGAAGACCCATGCAGTCTCTGCTTCCCCTTTCCCTAGGAAAGATCAATGCTAGTCTTAACCACAGATTTACAGCAAGAATGTATCAGTTTTGTTTTTCGGTTCCAGACTCGTCTTTATTGTGAAAGCCATATTTTATTTAAAAAAAAAGTTTAAGTTAATCAGTACAAAGAGTTATGTAGTGAGTGGAAAGTCTTCTCTTCACCTTATCCTCTGAACTCTCTTTCCCAGGACACCTAGTTACCTATTTCTTATCTTTCTAGAGTGATTTCATGTGTAGACATGCAAACATATTATTCTCTCTTCTTTTTTCCTTCCACAAATAGTAACAAATTATACACATAACTCTGTATCTTGCTTTTTGTCACTTTGTTTATCTTGAAATACACTCCATGTGAATACGTTTATATCTGTGTTTTTAAGATCTGCATAGTAGTAGTTTAGGCTATTGATGTCATAATTTAATTACTCTCCTAATGATAGGCATAAATTGTTTGCAGAATCTAAACACAGAAAACAATGTTATGGTAAGTATGCTCATATTTGTCTTTGGGCACATATGAATAAATCTGTATATATAGGGGCTGGCCCGTTGGCGCAGCGGTTAAGTTCGTGCGCTCCACTTCAGCAGCCTGGGGTTCGCCGGTTTGGATCCTTGGCGCGGACCTACTCACCGCTCATCAAACCATGCTGAGGGGGCATCCCACACTGAAGAGCTACAATTCTAAAACTATGATACACAACTATGTGCTGGGGCTTTGGGGAGAAAAAAAAATCTGTATGTATAGACTTTTAATATTTTTTTTTGTTTTGTTTTTTGTTTTTTGTGGGGAAGACCAGCCCTGAGCTAACATCTGTTGCCAATCCTCCCCTTTTTGCTGAGGAAGACTGGCCCTGGGCTAACATCCGTGCCCATCTTCCTCCACTTTATATGGGACGCCACCACGGCATGGCTGACAGGCAGTGCGTCTGTGGGCGCCCGGGATCCGAACTCGCGAACCCTGGGCTGCCAAGCGCGGACTAAACCGCTGTGCCACCGGGCGGCCCCTAGACTTTTAATATTTTAATCATAATATGTGTACTGTTTAGAAATGTAGCTTTTCAGTTAACAGAGTGCATATTTACCCCCTTAAACTTAAACTTTAATTCTGGGGAGAAGTTTAGCTACCTCATTAAATGAAACCCCAGTGTGTGTCTGTCTCTTGGACAGGTAGGAATTGGTGCAGCTCCCAACAGCCTACCTTGCATTAATTTCCATCCCTAAAACACAACAGACTGTTTTGTATAAGCTCCATTGGCAAGTGGGGGCAGGGGTTGTTTTTGCTTTTCTGTATTGTTCCCATGGATGGGTTGCTCATTGATGCTTCAGTTTGAGTTGTCTGTAGTAGCAATTCTCAGTGTGGTCCACAGCCCCCCAGGGGTCTTTGAGATCCTTGGGGGATGGGGGCAGTTTCTTTGAGATCAAAACCATTTCCATAACATTATTTGTATTTTTTGCTAGTTGGCATTTGCACTTAAACTAGTACTCATTGTATTCAGTGCATTCACAGAAAAAAAAATAATTTCACTTAAGAAAGTCCATGATGAAACAGTAAACAATATTAATTTCATTATCTCTCAACTCTTGAGGATGTGTCTTTTGATGTTTTGCGATGAAATGGTAGACATGCATACAGCACTTGTGCTACATGCAGAAGTGTGAGGTTGTCTCAAGGAAAAGCTGTTGTGGAATGTTTGAGTTGCCATCTCACACTAGCTGCTTTTTTCATGCAACATCATTTTTACTTGAAAGAGTGACTGACGCATCAGTTGGGATATTGGTAGATGTTATTTCTCAAAAATGAAAGAAGGGAAGCTGTCTCTTCAAGGAAAACAACTGAAAATATTTGTTGCCAGTGATGAAATTTAAGCTTTCAAGTGAAAATTAGAACGTGAGAAAACTTGTATCCACCACTGTGAGTTTGACAGCTTCCCAATATAAATGAATGTAATTTTTTGATGGTAACAAATGTGATTTTGATAGTGTATAATAATGACATATGTCAACATTTGGAAGGTCTGCATATCTCTGAAATAGTGTTTACTAAGTGATTAGCACATGACATTCCAAAATCCTGCATGGGAAAACATTCTGTTCACAGTGCAAGATAGACTAATGGATCTTATTGTAACTATGAAAAGTTCATTGATATGGTTTCAGATTCCACATTGCACCTAACCTTTTGAAGTTTTGGTGTAGTGTTAAAGAAGAATATCCAAAATTATCTGAAAAGGCTATTATGATACTCTCCTCCCTTTTCCAACTAGTATATCTGTGTGAGACCAAATTTTCTTCATATACTTCAACCTACACAACGTACTGCAACATACTGAATGCAAAAGTAAATATGGGAATCTGTCTTCTATTAAGCCAGACATTAGAGAAATTTCCAAAACTTTAGCAATGCCACTCTTTCCACTAAATTTTTTTATTTTGGAAAATAGTTATTTTTCATAGAAATGTTATTTATGTTAACATGTAATACGTTTGTTATTTTTAAATGAAAATAAATATTTTAAAATTTATCACTTTTAATTTCTACTATGGTAAATATTGATAGATACAACAAAAGCTCTTTGGGGTCCTCAATTTTTAAGGATAAAAAGGGGTCCCAAGAGCAAAAAGTTTGAGAACTGCTGGTCTAAAGACTTTAGTATAAGAATCTCTGGGGTATTTGTTTAAAAAAGAAAAGATTCTGTGGTTCTGCTCCAGAGAGTCTGATTTAATAGATCTAGGGTCATTTTAATAGGCAGGCAGGTCTTCTGTTGCAGGTGGTCCGTGGTTTGAAAATGCTGCTCTAAAGGACCATAAGCTATAAAGTCTTCTTCAGATTAGTAAGTCACATCCACAGAGTTTAGAAATCATTGTTGTTTCAGAGACAGAGGTAAATGGTCAAGTAGACATGTAGTCTACTGAGGGAAAATGCTTTGGAAATTTCTTTTATTCTTCTTAGTATTTATGGACCCAAATATATATTTTTAAATTTTTATTGATGTCTTAATAGTTTATAACATTGTGGGGTTTTTGTTGTACATTATTATTTGTCTGTCACCATATGGATGCATCCCTTTACCCCTTGTGCCCCCCCCTTCCCCCTGGTAACCACCCACCAGTTCTCTCTGTCCGTGTATTTATATTCCACATATGAGTGAAATCATGTGGTGTTTGTCCTTCTCTCTCTGGCTTATTTCACTTAACATAATACCCTCTAGGTCCATCCTTGCAAATGGGACAAGTCTGTCTTTTTTATGGCTGAGTAGTATTCCATTGTATATATATACCACATCTTCTTTATCCAATCATCCATCGAGGGACACTTGGGTTGCTTCCACTTCTTGGCTATAGTGAATAATGCTGCAATGCACATAGGGGTGCATAAGCCCCTTGGGATGGTTGATTTCATGTCTGTTGAGTAGATGCCCAATAATGGGATTGCTGGATCATAAGGTATTTCTATTTTTAATTTTTTGAGGAATCTCCATACTGTTTTCCATAGAGGCTGCACCAGTTTGCATTTCCACCAGCAGTGAATTAGGGTTCCCATTTCTCCACAACCTCTCCAACATTTGTTGTTTTTTGTCTTGCTGATTATAGCCATTCCAACGGTCCCACTTGTTTATTTTTTCTTTTGTTTCCCTTGTCTGAGTAGACATGGAATCCCTTTATGACAAGGATCCCTTTATGGCCAATGTCAATTAGTGTACTGCCTATATTTTCTTCCAGGAGTTTTATAGTTTCAGGTCTCACTTTCAGGTCCTTAATCCATTTTGAGTTGATTTTTGTATATGGCAATAGAAGATGGTCTACTTTCATTCTTTTGTGTGTGGCTGTCCAATTTTCCCAGCACTATTTATTGAAGAGACTTCTGTTTCTCCATTGTATGTTCTTTGCTCCTTTGTTGAAGATTAGCTGTCCATAGGTGTGTGATTTTATTTCTGGGCTTTCTGTTCTGTTCCATTGATCTGTGTGTCTATTTTTGTACCAGTACCATGCTGTTTTGATTACTATAGTTTTATAGTATATTTTGAAATCAGGGATTGTGATGCCTCCAGGTTTGTTCTTTTTTTTCAGGGTTGCTTTAGCTATTCGGGATCTTTTGTTGCCCCATACGAATTTCAGTATTTTTTGTTCTATTTCTGTAAAGAATGACATTGGGATTCTGATTGGGATTTCATTGAAACTGTAGATTGCTTTAGGTAGTATGGACATTTTAACTATGTTTATTCTTCCAACCCATGTGCATGGAATATTCTTCTGTTTCTTTATGTCTTCATCGATTTCTTTCAATAGTGTCTTATAGTTTTCATTGTATAGGTCTTTCACCTCCTTAGTTAATTTATTCCCAGATATTGTATTCTTTTTGTTTCAATTGTAAATAGGATTGTCTTTTTGAGTTCTCTTTCTTTTACTTCATCATTAGCATATAGAAATGCAACTGATTTTTGTAAGTTGATTTTATATGCTGCCACTTTGCTGTAGTTGTTGATTATTTCTAGTAGTTTTTATGGACCCAAATATTAATCACAGATGGATTATGACTATCAGAAGAATTGTGACTTTATGTGAATTAATATTCAGTCTGGTTTTGTTGATAGACTATCCATGAATATATTAAGACAGTTTCTGACTGCTTGGATTACTTTCTAAAGACAATTCTGGCAAAGAATTGTCTTTAAATTCTGTAAGAAGTATTGTTCTATTTCAGACATGTCTTTATAATAATGTTAACTTTCATTTATTACATGTAAAATAAAGCTTTCATTTTCCTTTCTTCTTGTAATTGTTTGTATAACAAATGGAAAGAGAAATTTACTTGTCAGGGATCATATAGGAGAGATAAGACTTAAAAATAGATTTGACTCCATTAGCCTGGGAGTTTGAAGACTCCCAGTTTGTGTTCTGGCCCTACCATTATCTGTGTGTTCACTTAACATTTCTGTCCTTATCTACAAAATGGGAGTAACCACCTGCTTGGTAGGGTTGTTACATTATCTTGGCTACCTCAGGGTTCTCTTTGATTGAGTGATTGACTGGAAAATCCAATGTGAATTCATGCTTCAGGCCAGGACCTGTTTGGGTGTGAATTTTAGAATTTAGATCATAAGACACCTCCAATACAAACTGGAATGGTGTTTCTTTCTAAATTCTTCATTGTTTTCTTTCTATGTATGTATTCTTTTTCTTTCTAAATCATGACCACTACCTCACTTAGATTGTAGGGTTATAATTTCATGAGTAATTGAGCCTTTTCTTAACCTTCTCTTGTGTGGATGCTAATGGATAAGATCAGCTGTTCTCTGAAGAGTGCATACATCATGCAGAACTATGGTGTATAATGAGGTCACTCATTTTTTCAAGTATATTATTCATTTTGATAAGACTGATAGAAAAGCTTGTCTAATTGGGGAGATAGCTCATCTTCCATCTTGAATATAATTTAAACTTTATGGGGCAGATTTATCTTTTAAAAGTATTTTGCATAAAGCTCAATTGATACATTTTAAAAATTAATAGACTATATATTTTTAGAGCCATTTTAGGTTTACAGAATAATTGAATAGAAAGTACGGAGAGTTCCCATATATCATCACCCCCACAGTTTCTCCAATTATTAACATCTTGCATTAGTGTGGTACATTTGTTATAATTGATGAGCCAATATTGATACATTATTATTAACTAAAGTCTGTAGTTTACATCAGAGTTCACTCTGTTGTGCATTCTATGGATTTTGACAAATGTATGATGGCATGTATCCACCATTACAGTATCATACACAATAGTTTCACTGCCCTAAAACATCCCCTGTGCTCCACCTGTTCATCCTTCCCCTGAACCCTGGCAACCACTGATCTTTTTCACTATCTTCATAGTTTTATCTTTTCCAGAATATCATATAGTTAGAATCAGAGTATGTAGCCATTTCAGATTGCCTTCTTTCACTTGGCAACATTCGTTGAAATTTCTCCATGTCTTTTCATGGCTTGATAGCATATTTCTTTTCGTTGCCTGTCTGTATGTACCACAGTTTGTTTATCCATTCACCTACTGGAGGACATCTTGATTGCTTCCATTATGAATAAAGCTGCTATAAATATTCGTGTGCAGGTTTTTGTGTAGACATAAGTTTTCAACTCATTTGGGGAAATATCAAGGAGCGTGATCGCTAGATTGTATGTTAAGAGTATGTTTAGTTTTGTAAGAAACTGCCAAACTGTCTTCCAAAGTGGCTGTACCATTTTGCATTCTCACCAACAATGGATGAGAGTTCCTGTTGGTCCACATCCTCACCGGCATTTGGTGGTGTCAGAATTTTGGATTTTAGCTGTTCTAAGAGGTATGTAGTGGTATCTCATTATTGTTTTAATTTGCAATTTCCTAATGGCATATGATGTCGAGCATCTTTTTTTTTTTTTGTGGGGAAGACCAGCCCTGAGCTAACATCTGTTGCCAATCCTCCCCTTTTTGCTGAGGAAGACTGGCCCTGGGGTAACATCCGTGCCCATCTTCCTCTACTTTATATGGGACGCCGCCACGGCGTGGCTGACAGGCAGTGCGTCCGCGGGCGTCCAGGATCCGAACTCACAAACCCCGGGCTGCCAAGCGCGGACTAAACCGCTGCGCCACCGGGTGGCCCCTCGAGCATCTTTTTGTATGCTTATTTGACACCTGTATATCTTTGGTGAGGTGCCTGTTCAGATCTTTTGCCCATTTTTTGATTGGGTTGTTTATTTTCTTATTTTTAGAGAGTTTTAAGAGTTCTTTGTATATTTTAAATTTTTTCTTATTAAAACTTTTTAAACTGATGTCAAATTCTCTTCAAGAATTCAAGCTCATGCAGAAACAAACTCTGGTATGCTTGTAGTTAGTGTATTGGGGACAAGGAAATGAAATACTTACCTTTTTCCTCCATAAATTTAATCTTCAAACTTTTCTGGGTCTGGATAAGGCTGGCCGGAGGGCCACAGTCTGGAGTACAGACTTCGATATTGACCTTTATCTTTAGAGTAGTTTCTCTGCCCTTACGTAAAATATGCTGGGTGGAATGTTGATTCCTCCTTAAGATTTGAACACTTCTGAACCTAGGTAGATCGGAATCGTGGAGAAATATTGAAGATTTCTAAGTCTTTTGAAGGAGGAGAATCATTCTTTCTTGGACCCATTTTAATAACTTTTTTTTGTCGGATGAAGGGACAGAAGTGAGAAGATAGTCTCCCAGGTGGTCCTGAGAGCCTCTAAGGCAATGAGTCCTAGAAAGAAAAGTAACAAGAGGGCTGCTCGGTGGTGCAGTGGCTTAGTCCGCGCTTTGGCAGCCCGGGATTTGCGGGTTTGGATCCTGGGTGCCCACCGACGCACTGCTTGTCAGCCATGCTGTGGCAGGTGTCCCATATAAAGTAGAGGAAGATGGGCACGGGTGTTAGCCCAGGGCCAGTCTTCCTCAGCAAAAAGAGGAGGATTGGCAAGGGATGTTAGCTGAGGGCTGTCTTCCTCACAGGAGAAAAAAAAAGTAACAAGAGCGGCTTGAGTGCCTTTGTGGACTTATTGCTTGATTTGTCTTGGGGTTCAGAAGCGTTAACCTAACTGAAGAAAGGAGTAGGAGTGGTGGACTGGAGTGTCCCCGGTGATCTCTGCATTACCAAGTTGAATGGATGCCACTCTGTCACCATTTTGCTTACCCTTTTAGTGGTGTTGGACATAGTTGAAAACCTCTTTTTTTTTAAACACTCTCTTCTCTTGGCTTCTGTGACAACATATTGCCCTGGTTTTTCTGCAATCTTACTGGTCTTTCCTGATTCATCTTTTACTTCAACACTAATGTTGAAGTGCCTCAGGCCTGTGTCTGGGGCTCTCTTTCTTCTTTTTCTGTGTTCTCTCCCTAGGTTAGCTTATCCGTTACTTTGGCTGTAACTGTCATCTCCATCTTGATGACGGCCAAGGTGTATCTCCAGCCCAGGCATCTCTGGGCTCTCAATTCCTGTATTCTGCTGCTTTCTTGACATTTCCCTCGGACAATTTGTAGTTGTCTCCTGTTTATCTTGTCCAAAACATAACTCTTAAACTTGATCACTACCAGCTAGTGCCGTTCTCCCCACCCAGCTTTCCCCATCTAAGTAAATGGCATCACCATCCACCCCATTGTGCAAGCCAAAAACCTAGGAATATCCTTAATTTCCTGGTTCTCTCGTACCTCTGCTTCTCTTCAAATCATCAGCAAGTCCTGTTGGTTCTACCTCTACAGTTTTCTTAAATTCCTTTCCTTGTCTAATCCTCACTTCTGTTCCCGCTCTATGGCTGACTAGATACCCTGAAAACCCTCCTGTACAAAACACCAAGAGATATTGGATAAACTGGGCTCTCAAGAAAATTAGGGAAAGCTTCAGAGGCAAAAATCAAATGGAATCTCACCCTCGCCTAGAACTGGGAGTGGGGGTGGGGGGGCGATATATACCTATCTCCATTTACTGAGGATTTTTAGTTTAACAGCCGCTCTAGGCAGGAGACAAGGCCTTGTCTTGGTGAGAAGTTGGAACTGCAAGTCTTCTAAAAGAATTCCTAAGCCTAGGCCTGCCCATTCTAATGGTTGAATTTACACTATCTTTTTGGTCCTGGAAACTCCAAACTGAGATTTTAACATAAAAATATCTGTTTTCCTTTAGGAGTCAGAGCAAATAGTTAACTTCCTCCAAGCTGCTTTCCCTATCTAAAGTACATCAACTTGACCCCAGTCACTCACTCTCCTATCTTTACTGGTCTTATCACAAGTGGTAATTATCTTCCTAGTTTACTTGTCTGTCTTCTTCCATCTCAAGGAGGCAAAGACCTGTCTACTCTTCACCGCCTCTGTACCCTGCCCTTGGTTCGGACTGTTTTTCTTTTTTGAATGAATAAATAAGGAGGTTCCTTCTGAGAGAAGATAGAATGTTACCTAAATTTTATTGTATTTTGGTACTGAGCATTTCACTTTAAAATATAATTTTAATTTTTATCCAAGTAATGTATACAAATAATTTAGAAATCAAAGAATACTGAAAGACTTATATTGAAAACAGTCTTCTGTCCCATCCCTCCTCATTTCCAAGTATTTGCTTTGCAGAGACAACCACTTTCAAAGCATTTAGCTTTTTCTTCTGTTATTTACTTCCATGCTTCTAAGTGATATGTTTATTCTGCTATTTTTTGATATATCACATTTTAGACACCTTTTAACTTCCTGTTATCATTGATGGAGATTTATTTCTTTCACCACTGCTATTCCTTTCCATACTTCATAATATAATTGTCATAATTTTTAAACCACTAATCAGCGCATTTTCTTTTGACTAAATAGATATTGTTCACTGATAAACCAAATAGTGTACTATGATTATGTTTCCTTTCACATACAAATATTTGTTTTTTCCTGTAGTTAATATTTTTATTTTTAAAAATTTGTTTAGTTTTCTTAACCTATGCTAACCTTCCCCAGATGTCCCAGCAGGTCTCTCAAATGCCTGGCAGTATACTTCAGATACTTCAATGCATTGACAATCTACACATTATTTTCTTGCCAGCCTCCCCCAGTCCTGCTGCAATCTGGGTCTCCTCTTACCACTCTCCTACATAGGATTTCCTTTCTCCTAGATCCCATGTCTTCCTTTTTTTTGGCTTTACTGCTTCATTTGCTGAAGCATATGTTCTAATAATATGCTATCAAGAAAAGATGCATGGGAAGTAACTTTTTTGAGTTGTTGTGTATCTGAAATATCTTTATTCTCTCTTCACTCTTGAATGATCATTTGGGTGGGCATTGAATCATTTGCTCATCATTTTGAAGGCATCATTGGTTCAATTGGCTTTGAATCCTTCAGTGTTTCTGTTGAAAGTCTGATGCTGTTCTGGTTTCTGATCCTCTTCTGTTTCTTTTCTGTTTCTGTTTCTTTTCTCTAGAAGCCTGTATAACTTTTTTATTCCCACCGCCCTGAAATTTCATAGGATGTACCTTCGTGCAGGTCTATTTGCATTCATTGGGTTGGGTACTATGTGGGTCCCTTTCTATCTAGAAAGGGGAATTCTTATTATTTCTTTGATAATTCCCACCTTACCATTTTCCCTTCTCTTTGTCTATGAATCCTCATGGTCAGATACTGGATCTTCTGGACAGATCATCTGAATTTTGTTTTGCTTCCCCTCCACTTCTATTTTCCATCTTTTTTGTTGTGAATTACATTCTAGGGGGTTTCCTTGGCTCTATCTTTCAACCCATCTATTAATTTTTAATTCTGGCTTCAATTCAGTTCAATTCAATTTCAGTTTCAAGAGCCCTTTTTCAGTTGCCATCTTCATCTTCATTTTTATTCGATTCCTGTTTAATGGGTATAATTTGTCTCTCTAAGGATATTATTTATAGTTTTGTGAAATTTTTGTCTGCTCCTAGTATTCTCTGATTCCTGAGTTCCTTTTTTTCTTGTGTTCATTTCTCTCTCTCATATCGGAGGTTTTCTTCAAAAGCATGATGGTTCTTAGTTCTGTTCAGTAAAAGTTGGATGGTCTTCTGTGCTTGTTGGGATTCACTGTGGGGTGACTGGGGGACGCCCTGGCTGCCAGGGTTCTGGGAGCTGATAGATGTCACTTCTCACCTGCTCTCCGTGCTTTAGTTCAGTGATTCTCCTGCCCTCAGCTCTGCCCTCAGCTGGTGTCCTCAAGTCCAGACTTGGCTTTCTCCAGAGAGTAAGCATTCTATCTCCTGCTGAGTTAAAGGGTGGTAGTTATCTGGGGAATCTAAATGCTCTTTATACAGATTTTTCAACCAAACCTTTTATTCCCGCCTTCAACCATACCTACTACCTCCAACTTCAAGCTTTTTGGGGATATACAACATCCTTCTGGTTGGAAATCCCTTCTGCAGACACTTACTGTTCAGTGTTCTCGTCTGTGCTAGGTCAGTTACCATCTCTCCATTTTCTGGATTGCAGAATTTTAGGGACATCTTTTGTCCCCTGTCATCTCATTTTCCATTCCTTGTGGGTTTGTCCCCATTGCCCTTACTTTACTGTCACTTTAATAGGCTTTTGGATCATGTTTAACCAGAAGATCTGTGTCGTGTTCTCTTGAGCTTTCCTGTGTTGGCACATGCTGTTCCCTCTACTCAGACTGGTTGCCCCTTCTTCTCTAGAATTGCCACCTCTCCTGTAGAGCCACTATACCTTGTAAAGTATATGCCTTCTAGTGTAGCACCATTCTGTTTTCATGTAATTATCTTGTTATATATCTGCCTTTCTTTCAAAACTGTATCTTCCTTGATAGTAGGACCAGATTGCACAACTCCCAGGAGCACCATTTGCCTCGTTATTTTGGAGTTATGTGCCCCCTGGAGTTGCGCATTCCTCTTGCCCTGGTAGAGACTGTGAGTTCTCTAACTCTGTGTTCTCAGGGCTTAGCAAAGCGTCTGGTAGAGGCACTCAAATGTTCAGTGAACCATTGACCCTTTACACATGGCCTCCTAAATGTCACAGGTTGGCTGAAAACTTCTAAGATGGGGATGTAATGTACAGCATGGTGACTGTAGTTAAGAATACTGTACTGTATATTTGAAAGTTGCTAAGAAAGTAGGTCTTAAAAGTTCTTATCACAAGAAAAAATATTTGTAACTATGTTAGATGATGGATATTAACTTATTGTGGTGATCATTTTGCAGTATATACGTATATCAAATCATTATTTTATACTCCTAAAACTAATACAATATTATATGTCAATTGTGTCTCAATAAAACTGGAAAAAGAAAAGAAAAAGAAACCTCTGAGAAATGATGTATTTCACTTCTGTGCATTTTTATCTACTGAGGTCACAGTTATTTGATAAACATTTTTTTTTTTTTTAATCCCAACAACAAAATACTTCTCTTCAGGAGAATAACAACTGTGACCCTATTTTTCTGCCTGGATAGATGATTTTCTCTTTGTAGCCAGACTTTTTTTTCCCCTCTTACCATATTTTTCCAGTTGTAAAGTTGCAGGCTTGATCTACTCTTTGCCTCTTAAGTCATATTGTGGTGGAAAGAACACTAGACTCAGTCAAGAGGCCGCCTGTTGGATGTTGTTCCCAATGGTCCTGTCAGTGGTCTGTTTCTCTGTCTATAAACTTAGGAGGTTGGATTTTATATGCTTTAAGAGCCCTTAAACAACAACAACAACAACAAAAATGCTTTTTGTTATTGAGTTGGAGCCCAAGTGTGTTGAAAAGCAGGCAATAGATTTACTGTGTAAAAAGATTTACTATTAACTCTAGGTTGGGTCTTAGACTTTTCACTTTGGGAATACCTTAAAATAGACTTCCTCATCCAAGTGGTTTTATGTTTTATGAGATGCCTCATTTTAGCATCTACATGTCAATATTTAGTTAGGGTATAATTTCTTAGATTCTCAAATACTCCCAACAAGTACATGTCATGAAATGTCCTCTTTTAGATGACGACAGACTGCTGAAGTCTCATGGTTGCAATTTAAGGAGAAACAAATTTACTGTATAACAGTTTAGCTTTATAGGAAGAGCCTTATATTTTAAAAATTCTTTTATTTGAGGCTTACATTTTAATATAAATTCTTCTATTGGGAAACTTTGTATATTTGCTTTGTCACTTACAGTAAATTTGCATGAATTATTGCACCTATTAGCTCGTGTTTGAGAAAGACGTTTATGCCATTATATGAAGTTAATTAGCTTAAGGTACTTCAGTCTTCTGTGTAAAAGCATGTTATAGATGTTTAAAAAAACTTATTTACTTTTCGTTCATTTATTAAACACATATTTCCCCTGGGTCCTGGGGAAACAGCAGTGAGCAAAAGAAAGTCTTTGTTCTTGTGGAACTCACATCCCTAGCGGGTGGTAGAGGAAGGAGATAAACAAAAAAGAAATATATGGTATATTGGAGGGTAATGAGTACTGTGAAGAAAAATTCAGCAGGGGTAGAGGTGCTGTTTTAGATAGAGTGGTGTCAAGGGACATTTGTGCAGAGACCTGAATGAAGTGTGGGAGGTAGCTATCTAGGGGAAGAACTTTCCAGGCAGAGAAGAAAGTACCAGAGGCATGGAGCAGAAATGGGCGTGGTGGGTTCCGGGAACAGAAAGGAGACAGGTGGGAGCAAAGGGGAGTGCGCAGGAAAGGAGGTCAGAGAGGCATCTGGGGGCAAAATGGATTACTCGTGGGCTGTGGCAGGAGTTGGATTTTTTTCTGCATGGGTTTTGAGCAGAGGAATGAAATGATCTGACTCGTATTTTGAAAGGATCTATAATGTGGAGAGTAGACTGTGGAGGGACAAAGGGGAGAGCATCAAGACTGGTTAGGAGTTCAGTACAGTAGGTCTAGGTAAGAGATGATGGTGGCCTGGATTAAAATTGTAGCAGTGGAGAGGATGAGAAGTGCTCACATTCTAGATACATTTTGAAAATAGAGCCAACAGGATTTGTTAATGGATCAGATGTGGGAGGAGAGAGGGAGGAAGGTGAAGGAGGAGAGACTATAGAGTCAAGGCTTATTTTCAAGGTTTTTAGCCTGAGTATGTGCAAGAATGGAGTTATCGTATGCTAAAATGGGGAAGACTGGAGAGGAGCTGGCTGGGAGAAGTTTTTAACGAAGGGTTTATTTGGGGTACGTTAAGTTTGAGATGCTTGTTAGATATCCAAGTAGAGATACTGAGTAGGCTGTTGGATATAGACTCTGGAGTTCATGAGAGGATAGGGCTGGGAATGGAAATTTGGGGATTGTCAGTGTGTAGATATTATTTTGAAGGAGTGGGACTGGATGAATCATTTAGAAGGTGAGTGCATAGAGGAAAGAAGACATTTACTATTAAAACAGTTTTAACAGCACAGCCTTTTCCTTTAAAACTGCAAATTCTTTTCTCAAGGAAGTTGGACTCTCTGTAAAGACAGTATTTCATCACTACCTTAGTAAAAATGTTGTTCCAGTCTCCAAATGCAATAAACCATCTCAAATTTAGTGGCGTAAAGCAGCAACCATTTTCTTGTGCTCACAGATTCTGCAGGCTGGAATTCATATAGGCACAGCAAGGATGGCTTGTCTTTGCTCCCAGTGTCTGGGGCCTCAGCTGGGAAGACTTGAACATCTGGGGACAGTCATCATCTGGAGGCTCCTTCACTCACAAAACTGACACCTGGGCTGGGATGAGTAAGGCTGATCTCAGCTGGGATTGTAGACCAAGCACCTCCACATGGCTTCTCCTTTCTTGGGCTTCTTACAGGATGTTGGCTGGGTTCTGGAGAATGAGCCTTCCAAGAGAATTAGGCGGAAGCGCATAGCCTTGGAAGTTGCATATCGACACTTCCCTCATACTCTGTTGGTTGGAGCAGTTGTGAGTTTAGCCAGATTCAATGGGAGGGGACAAAGATCCCTTCTCTCAATGGGAAGAGTATCAAAGAATTTGGGGCCATGTTTTACAGCCACCACAAATTCTCTTTGAATTTTGAAGTTCTGCCCTCAAAGCACAGTTACTTGGAAGGAAAGAGCTCTAACACAGGATCCACGGATGTGGATTCTTAGCCCCAGTTATACATTGCTCCATGCTAAGTGACCGGGATTACCTTAATATCTCTTATAGGGAAAGTGACCTGAATAAGTTTGAGAATAAGTTCTTCCTTCTTTTCAGTAAGTGTTGAGCTATATCATAGGTCAGTGACATCGAGATTCTGAAATTTAAGTTCCCTTTCTCTGCTTTGTTTCAGTTGCCTGTCTTAAAAGAATATTAGTAACTTACGTAGCATTCTAGAGTGGTGGATGCTTTTATGACTATTTGGGCTTTGGCCAAAGATAACAGTACCCACAGGATTTTTCCAGCATCTTGCCCTTCTCTTCCCTTCAGTTGCCTTCAAGCCTGGAAATTTTGACATGACGATTCGCTTGCCCAACCTACAGTTGTTTCTCAAGGGCTATACTCCTTCTGTTTTAAAAAGTTGGCAGCCCACTTCTCATTCCTGTGAGGGTGAGTCTCTCAGCATTCACAGCTCATTGGAAGGATGCTTTGCTTTTCTCCAGAAAAACCTCCAAATTCTAGGTAATCAGTCATACAAGGTAGAGCTGATCTTGTTTTCCTAGATGCAGTTGCCATATTAGTGTCATGCTTTTAAGTTCTGTGACCATCAGTGACTGTTCAGTAGAAACGTTTGCAGTAGAAGTGGTATTTATGTGTGTTTGCAAATGTGAGTAAAGGAAATGTTTGTTTGGTGTCTTAAATCTAGGATCTGGCTTGAAGCTCTAAATCAGAGCAATACCAAGAGGGTTGCCAGCAGAGCTCCTCCTCAAATGGAGGAGATGGAATCAAAACCAGAAGCAGCCTCAGCCGCACCTGGAAGCGCTGCGGGCATTCAGAGTTAAAGCAGTGATTGGACCAGAGTGGGGGTTAGGGAAAGCCTCTGCAGCAGAGGAGGAGAGGAACATATAATGCCATCAAGGGGAAACACGTTTTAGGCAAGAACATCTGTGAGAAAGGAGCAGAGTCTTCGGGGGCAGGGGTGAGCGGAGATAAGTCGACTTGATGGCAGACAGGACATTTTTGAAAGTTATCTTGAGGCTGGAGAGAGGAGCTGGAGATAGTCAAAACTGGCGGAGGAGTTGAGGAGCCTCAGCAGGGGTAAAGCTTTTGAATTGGACAGTGAGAAGTTAGTGTGTGTTTTTGAGCTGGGGGAGTGCTGATTTTAGTCTTATTAGAAGGTCCCTGAAGGATCGTCCTTGAATTTTTCAAATAGCAAAACTGAAAGAGGTGGTCTGCTCCTTAGACAACGTCTTTGTGGATGAGGTGTCCTCTCCTGGGAGAATCTGGCTCTCTCAATGGAGTTGTAATTCATTCCAGTGGTTTATTCATTTATATGTATTTTTTGAGCACCCATTATGAGCTGAGCACTCTGCTGGATGCTGAGGAGGAGGGGCAGGACACACTAGTGAGCAAAAGCCGAGGCTTTTCCTGCCTTCATGGAGCTGGCAATCCAGAACAGTGCCAGTTATGGAGTCACAGGGCTCAAGTGCAAGCGATGGTGATAGTGATGGAAGGAAGGCATGTGGACGGCCTGTGGTCTGAGCCCTTGGTGTTTCTGAGCAGCTGAAAGAAGAGCAGAGTGAGTGTCAGGACCTCAGCCAGTAGGCTGATGCCAGCCAAGGCAAGAAGAGCAGGGCTGGCCGAGCCATCGGTCACATTATAACACTTACAAACACTTATGTGCTGTGTGCCAGCTGTGTCCTAAGTGCTTTGTGTACGTTAACTGGTTTAGTTCTTACAGCGACAATGTGAGGTAAGTCCTGTTTTCACCCCTTTTTACAGATGAGGAAACGGAGGCGCAAAGGGGCTAGGAACCTGGCACTAGCTCACATCCATCTAAGAGGTGGGGCCAGGATTCAAGTCTGGGCTGTTGCTCCAGGATCCATGCTCTGAGCACAACGTTGTTCTGCCTTAATGTTACATATTTTGTGTTTCAGCCTCAGAACAAGGCAGAGTCATCAGTGCGGTTTTAAGTAGGAGAGTAGCCTGGACTTTTTTAGTAACCCTAGACCTTTTTTTTTGTTAAATATGAATTTACTACTTTTATTGCAGCATTTATTCTTGGATTACACTAACCTTAATGTCTAGAGGGAATCGAGCCTGATGTAATTTATATACTGAGCAGTCTTTAGAGGCCGTCTGGCCCAGTTGCTCTCCCGATACTGGAATTGCTGCTGTGACATTTCTCAGGGTGAGCATTTAATCTCCATTTGAGCACCAAGTACAACAGAAACCTGGAAGGTTGTCCCTTACTCCTCCCTTTCTCTGAGTTGCTTTTGCCCTTCAACCAAACTCCATCACATCTCCCTCTTTAATATCTCTGGAAGATGTCCACTTCAAAACATTTCTGATGCCACTGCCCAAGTTCGGGCCACCGCCACCTCTCACCTTGATTATTGCAGCCTGAGGGACCTTTCTGAAATGTAAATCAGATTGTCACTTGTCCACTTAAAACTTTTCAGACCTCCCCATTGCCCTTGGACGAGAGTTCTTATTTCTTGGTATGGCTTACACAAGAGCCCTCTCCAACCTCATCTCATTCCATAGTCTCCTTATGTAGTCTCTGCAGTGTTCTGCTTCATTACAGCTGCCTGGACCCCATCTCTGGAGATTAGTATTCAGTACATCTGGAGTAAGAACCAGCATCTGGCGTCTCAGAGCCCCTCAGGTGATTCTGATGTGCATCCAGAGTTGTGTCCTGATCTCTGCTCTTATTCCGAGGTTCTCAATCTGGCCACACCATTAGCATCATCCTAGGAGCTTGCTTGCTTACTTACTTGCTTCCTCTCTTTATTATTTATTTATTTATTCATCTATTTATTTATTTATTCATTCATTCAGGAAGATTAGCCCTGAGCTAACATCCGTTGCCAGTCCTCCTCTTTTTGCTGAGGAAGATTGGCCCTGAGCTAACATCTGCCCATCTTCCTCTATTTTATATGTGGGACACCTGCCACAACATGGCTTGATAAGCGGTGCGTAGGTCTGCACCCCAGATCCAGGCCCCCGAACCCTGGGCCGCCGAAGCAGTGTGCACGAACTTAATCACTATGCTCCCAGGCTGGCCCTCCAGGAGCTTTTAAATATCAAAACCTGGGTCCCACCCTCAGCAATTGGGATTTGGCACCTGGTTTGGTTCCCAGGTATCTCTGTTTATTTAGTTTTTACATATCTGCCCCTGTAGTTCTAATCTGCAGCTAAGGTGGGGAACCTCTTCATACTGAGGGAATTACTCCAGAGGGCAGAATTTGGCAGAAGATGTTATGGGGAAACAGATTCTGGTTCTGGAGTGATTTCCCTTTTCACGTACAGATCTCCATGTATTTGAAGAGCCACTCTTCTGTAATTTATCTTTTTCTCTCCTAACCCCACTTCCTGCTCCCCAAGTCTTCTTACTGGGCAAAACGTTCAAGTTCTTGGACTTCTCGTACCCTGGCTGCTGCTCCCTGGCCGTGTTTGGTTTTTATTGCACCATTTAAATTGTGGTACAATAAAAATATCACTCTAGATGTGGGCCAGTTATAGCAGGACTAATAGATCCTTTAGTTTGAACACTATGGCTGTTAAAATACTGTAAGATCACATTGGCTTGGTATCGTGGTTGACTCATGGGTTACTTAAAAATCTGTGAAAACTCCCACTCTAGCATAGTGGTTAAGAGCAGGAATTCCGAAAACAGATTAGTTGGGTTGATTCCAGCTCCATGCCTTTACTACCTATATGACCTTGGGTGAATCACTTAAAATTCTGTACCTCAGTTTCTTCCTCTGTTAAATGGGGATAAAAATAGTGTCTATCTCATAGGGTTGTTGTGAGGAGTAAATAAATATATATCAAGTGCTTAAAACAGTGCCTGACATACAGTAAGTGCTATATAAATATTGGCAATAATCATTATTTGGACTGCTCTTAAACCAAAGTTCTTATTTTTCATCTTTTTCTTTCATTTGGATATCAGTTAGTGTTTTCACCTTTAGTCTTTTTAGGACCTGGAGCTATCCTTAGGTGAATTATGTATGGAGATATTTGATCAGGGCACCACCCAACCCTCCTGTCCTCCTCTTCTCCCTATACACGCGTAAGCCAAATCCCTGCATTACCAACTCCCTCCCTCAGGATATGATACAAAGGGCCATTAAAATGCATGCATTTTGCATAGCAGGGAAAGCTGGCTTTATCATTTAACATGCTAATCTGATGAATTAATCTATGTTTCCCAGGGCATTGAGGAAATGGATTTAGCATAAAAAATGTTGATGAGAGAGATGCCGCAGGGTCGGGGGAGGAACAATACAGCCCTCAGGTGCAGCCAGCAATATATAGGAGGATGCTGTACATCCATTATTTTTTTGACTTTTACAACAATCTTTCAAAAAAGGGATACTTCCCCATTTTACTGAAGAAGAAGCCTGTTCAGTAGTCAAATAATGTTCCCCAAACAAATAGCTGATAAATGGCAGGCAGAGTTTGCCCCCAGGCCCATCTGGTGTCAAGTCCCTCCTGTCCTCGGCCTCACACCACACTGCTTCAGAGGAGTGTGTCTGGTTGAAAGAGTGGAAGTGTCACAAAGTGGGGAGGCTGTGTGATGCACAAATTTGGTCAGTTTTGTGGTTTTCATCTAGAGTCAGACCTGTTCTCAGGCGGCTTTAACCACAAACTGCGCACTCAGTAACTGACAAAGCATGTCTGATTGTGTTAGTTTCAATTGAAATGGAATTATGTTTGTTAGTTCTTGCTCCTTCCATCTGAAATACTTGTGATCAAATATGGTGCCTATCCCAAATCAAGTATAGAGAATACATCAGTTGGTTTGTTTTTAATTCCTTAACACTATTAGATTTGAAATATTAAGAGTTCATGGTAATTTATAGTTTTTAGAATCTTTTTCTCAAAGATAGCTGGGTGAGCACTAGATTTGGGGTAGTTCTTTTGGTTTTTTCTAAAAATCCCGATTGTCCTTCATGGATCAGAGCACTAGGTTTTCTTTTTGCTGTTCACATTCCTGGTAGTCTCCACCTCTTAAAGTGTACTGTAAATCTGACACATTTTATTCTCTATATTTCTTAGATAACTATACGAAGGTAGTGCTAGTGATAAGACCTTAATATGCATGTTAGGATTTGGAATGGAAAAAATAATGTGTTGGCACAAGATTCTGTAACTCTTTGGAGAAGAATTAAAGTGAGATCAGAAGAATGAGGGATAGCAGACTTTTTTGGGTTGAGAGTACTCCAGAGTGTCATTAAAACCTATTCTTTCCCTCACTTCTCCAAGCTACACGTCCCAGTAATTTAGTACTTCTTTCATATATTCTGTTTTGCCACCTTAGTAGGGAACTATAATTCAAATTCTCTTATATCTCAGTGTCCATTTTTGCCAGGAAGAGTTGGTTTCTGACTTTAAAGCAAATCCTATTGTTTGTAATTGACTATATTTGAATATTACAGTAAGTATAGTTTGGGCACTCAAGTGTTAATATTTTGTCTTTTTACGAAATCAAAACTAGGTTTATATATAGACTTCTTATTGTAAAGGCAAACATCTCCTCTTAAACCTTATAAGGGTACTATTTGGATTTGTAAGCGGCGCAATTATATGTTTACTATACAAGTGTACTTATTTTGTTTTTCGTTTGTTTTTTTGTGAGGAAGACCAGCCCTGAGCTAACATCCGTTGCCAATCCTCCTCTTTTTTTGCTGAGGAAGACTGGCCCTGGGCTAACATCCGTGCCCATTTTCCTCTACTTTATGTGGGACGCCGCCACGGCATGGCTGACAGGCAGTGCATTGGCCGGCGCCCGGGATAGGAACTCGCGGGCTGCCAAAGGGTGAACTTAACCTCTATGCCACCCGGCCAGCTCCGAAGTGTACTTATTTTGAATTATCTTTTTTAAATTTGAAATTTCTAAGTCTTAATGTCGAGGGTAACTATGAATGGTTAAATTATCAGTGGTTAATAGATAAAGCTATCATGTTTAAATGTGGTCTCCCTGCTATTCATACGCCTGTTATCCTACAGTGAAAATTTCATGAAGGTTGAGTGTCTTTGTCCAGCATTTATTGACTTTTACTTTTTCTCATTTTTTTCTTTTCCCTAATTTACTTTAAGGAGTTTGCAGCTACCTCATATTGTTTTTGGAATGTGGTATGATGGGAACAAATAAATTGGAGCTTGCAAGTATAAATAAATAAATTTTGTGGCCCTCAAAGGGATTAAGAGGATTATATTGAAAACACTAATAGAAACCAAATAGTTGTTTTTCGGGCTTTAAACAAAAATCTCTTTGTGTAGAAAAATCTTTATAATAAATTTTTAAAAGAGACTACAAAGCTGTAAAAATGCTATGATTTCAACTTTTACAAAGAAATAAAATATATATATACACTCTGAGATAGATTAAAAGGAATTACACCAATATGTCAATTGTAGTTCTAGATAGTGGGATGGTAGAATATGGGTGATTTTATCTTTTGAGGGTTTTTTTTGTATTTTTCCAAATTTTCCACTGTGAACATTATTACTTTTATAATCTTCTTTAAAATGTCCTCTTAAAAGGACTGGTTTCTATAGAAGTTAGCACAAATATATTTCTATGTTACTTTCTTCTTTGATTGCCTTAGTCACTGGGCCTTTCCTGACAGCAAAGAGGAGCTTTTAATGTAGACAACAGATAAAATACAAGTATGCTCTATTTAAAACGTAGGTATTTCTAATGTAGAGTATGACTGACACCCAAAGAAAAAGCTTATGACACATTGCAAAGTGGAACAGAAATTATCTTTAGATCGCTTTCTGTTCTGGATTATTGTTTGCACCTGGTTTTCCTCCCTCTCCCCGCTTTCGCCCTTTCACTCCCTCACCCCTATCGTAAATCCACTGGTGCACGGATGTGAAGTACAAGTCTTCATTTAAAAAGAAGTTCTACGAAATGATGGAATGAGTAAGTGGTCACTGAAAGTGGTCCTGACTTGAGTTTCTCAATATCCCTTGGTTTCTTTAGATTGAAGTATATAACTGAGAACTGTGACTTTGGACAAACTTTTTTAGTGATCTTTACGGTAATAAGTTCCCCATTAGACAATAGTTGTTTGCCTTATGAGTTATTGTTGGCGAGTTATCCCCAAGGGGTTGAGAAATTCCTGTTTTGAAAAGTCCAGAAAGTCTTTGGTGACTTGCTATTTCATTTTTGTTTTTCTTTTCTCTTCAGTAGTAGAAATCAGGATCGCACTTACCTTTCCTTTATATGCTAACGTTTACTATCTGAAACTTAGTAACTCCTTGAGAGAATTAAGGTTTGTGTTCTGTCCTAAGCCCGCCGCTGTGTGGCATGAATTGGCTTCTCTCCTGTGCAGAGCTGAGTGCCAGAATGGTACACAGCACTCAGATTGTTGCACAAATCACTTTCTGTGTTCTGGAGGTCAGTGAAAGTGGTTAGTAAATCACAGGCTTAGAATTATTCTGTAGATAAGAAATACTTTAGTTGGAACATAGTGGAGTTCTTTAGATTAATTTGTAATTTGAAAAACCAGAATTGAGATTGTGAAATAAAGTGGGCTCTCCTAAAATTGTTTCCAGTAAAACACTTACCACAGAGCTAGTTGGCAATGGTTTCCCTAGACAGTTTGGGTAGTGATCTCTTAAGGATTTGCAGTTTTTACAAAGAGCATCTAGTCTGATTGCCCTGTGGCTCCTTATGTGGCTAAGCAGCTGGTAAGGAGATCACTATTTGGTTTCTGGTTTAAGAAATAGCATGATTATTGTACTACTTACTGAAACTAACTAAAACACCAATTTAAAACCCAAACAACAGCAACAAAACCTTCTGACTTATAGACTAGAAATGAATTGGAAAATTTCCAACAACTTGTAATTTTTAATGGTACATTAATTTGAAAATACAAATATTCTTGTATGACCCCAATGTTAATCTATAATTGAGCAGATATAGTGGGATGCTGCTTTATGGTTTTAACTTGGAGCTTCAGGGAGAAGACTGTGATGACTACATTTGTATCTTACATTGTAAGATAAGCAATTAAATAATTAGTCTATTTTTATTAATTTATAACACTGGAGTTTATTATGAGAAGTAGGTGTCTTTCTTTAAATCCTTTATTAGGAGATCCACAGTCTTTGGTTACATAATCTAGAGCAGCAGTGTCCAATAAAAATAGAATGCAAGTACATACGTAATGTTCAAGTTTCTAGTAGCCACATTAAAAGCAAAAAGAAATGAGTGAAATTAATTTTAATAATGTATTTTATTTAACCCAATATATCTAAAATATTATCATTTCAATATTAATGAGATATTTTACTTCTTTTTTGTACTAAATCATCAAAATCCAGCATGTATTTTACACTTAGAGCATATCTCAGTTTGAACCAGCCACATTTCCAGTACAATAGCCGCATGTGGCTAGTGGCTGCTATATTTCAGTATGGTAGGTCTAGAGTTTGAGTACATTCACATGCAGTAGAATCTACATAAATTGGCATATTATAGAGATTTCTACGCAAATCACGTCCTGAGAAACATAAGGTAGATCCTGACTGATGCTTTTAGCCTATGAGGGAGATTTTAACTTGGCCCTACTGCAAATATTGTCAGAATTCTAATGGCCTTTGATTAGAATGCCATGGTTACAACACTCCAGCATGTAACATGTACTTCTGCTACTGCTTTCATTCCAGCCAGTGTTTAGTGTACCTGTACCACTGCCCAAACAGCGTTGGTCCTGTGGTGGATTGGTCTTGGGGTGGGAGATGGCAAGGAAGCCGGTAACTGCAAAGTTCTGGTAGCTGAAAATGTTTGGGAGGTGCCTAAGAGGAAGGAAGAACACTGTTAGAAAAAAAAATCCCAAGCACCCAAGAAACTTACTTATTCCCCTCTAATATTATTGGAAGATAACATTATCTTCCAATATAATGGAGCAAATATCTCATTCTGACACTCTCAATTCTTTGCTTTACTGAACTTTTTCACCAGTGGAATTTAAGCTCTTGGTACTCGAGGAGGGAAAATACCTTAGATCTGTGCTATAAGTGTAAAGTACACACCAGATTTAGAAAATTTAGTACTAAAAGAATGTAAAGCATCTCATTTACAGTTTTTGTATGATTTCATGTTGAGATAACATTTTGGCTATATTGGGTTAAATAAAATATATTATTAAAGGTAATTTTACCTGTTTATTTCTTTTTTAATATGGCTAGTAGAAAATTTAAGATTATATGTGTGGCTCGCATTATGTTTCTATTGGATAATGCTGCCTTAGACTGTTAATTATTCAGTGTAACAGACTGCTGGGGAGGTACTCCCTGTGCATTCCTGAGTATATGCTTGAGAGCTCCGTCAATTGATGCCATCTCTGCAGTAACAAGGAGGGTATTCTGTGTCTGTCCCCCCAAAAGAGGGAGGGAGAGTTGCAGCACAACCCTCTCAGGTTCTGTAAGAAAACTTGATCCTGAACCACTTAGCAACCATTAAAGTTGCTACTTTGAGAATAGAAGACCTGTCGGTTTTGTCACCAGTTTGCTCAGCCCTTTTTATGAAAGGGCCAGTAATTAGGTGCTTTGTCATGCCTTCTTTAAGAAATAAATCAAGACCTCTAGTTAAGTATATATGTTTATGTGTATTCAATCTTTCATTAAATGTTCTCACTATCCTGGAGAACCATCTCAGTATACTTTGATCTGTACATATCTTGGTCTTTGGCTATTGTTTGTAGTTTATTTTTATAACTTCTTATGACTACTTGGTCTGCATTGATATTTCCATGACCCAAGCTGTTCAGAAAGAGGACTAAAGGTGATTAGCCGGGTTGGTTTCTCATACCTGAGCATTTCTCTGAGCTGTTCATGAACCTGGGGACAACTTATATGTCTGGTATTTAGCTTCTCTTCTTTCTCATCCCAGACTGAGAAATTTAAAAAACAAAATTACTCTTCATTGAGTGGGAGAATCCTAGGCAGATCCTTGCTCATACTTTGAAACCTGTAGTCTTGGAATTAGCCATCTGTCCTCCCTGAGCATCCACATCCCACATTTTAGTCTTAGTTCAGGTTTACTGTATGTACCTCCCAGTTCACCTAAAAGTGATGTAGGGTGGAAAGAAAGAAGCTGACATCTGTTGAACATCTGTTGTGTGCTAGGCACTGAGCTGGGTGCTTTAGAAGTATTATCTCAACAGCCTCAAGGAATGGCAATTATGATCTCTACTTTACAGATGAGGAAATGGAAATCTGGAAGTTAAGACATTTTTCAACTTCACGTACCCCTGGTAGATAATAGATTTTAGAACTTGGCATCATGCCCACATTGTCATCCCAGTTTAGAAGAAGCTGTGATGTGTTTTCAGAGGTAGATTTTGTGAATGTGTGTGTGTTCTAAACTGGGAGCAACATGCAGCATCCTTTCCAAAGCACCTTTGTCCCTAATCACAGACCTGATGCCTGTGTTGGGTAGATGGGGTATTTCTAGATTGTTTGCCCATACTAGGGCTTGTAGTGACCCTATGAACGCTTTGGTTTACAGTTGGGACCCCTGATTCCGGCAGGATGGCCCAATGGAATCAGCTGCAGCAGCTCGACACCCGGTACCTGGAGCAGCTTCATCAGCTGTACAGTGACAGCTTCCCGATGGAGCTGCGGCAGTTTCTGGCCCCTTGGATTGAGAGTCAAGATTGGTAAGTCTTTCTTGAGAAACTCCCCAGATTGTTAGGTTTTGGTTTGAGTCGAGAGACATGATCTGCTCTAGCTTAACTCTTTGCTAATTATTTCATCGAAAAACTTATGGGTACAGGTGATGGGGGAAAAGAGATCAGGAGATAAAGAGCTACTCTTAGTCTTGTGTAAACATTTTCTATGTTAGAAGTGCAACTGTCTTTTGTCACATTGAAACACCTGCTTGGTGGTAGATGTTTTAAAGACTGATTCGGATCTCATTTCCTTGGTGAGATCCTCTTTGTGTTCTGACACTTCAGGGACATGCTATAAATGTTTTTTATCTGAATGAGAATTCTGTCATGGTTAGAAGTTTGGTTCCACACTTCTGATTCCCCTTTAATTAAAGGAAAGAGACACAGAGTAAGAGAAATAGACTCCTTCATAGAGGAGATAATGGCACGGAATTTCAACAACTACTTCCTTCACTTTAGTATATTCAGATCCACCTATTAATTTTGGTTTAATTCAGGCCTATGACCTAGTTTTGCCAGAATTTGGTGAGGGGCCAGGGAGTTGGTTCAGAGATATTGGAGATAGGCCATCCTAGCCTGGGATTTCTTATTGGCTACTAATAATCTGACCACAGAGTTGACTGAGAATTTAAAGCAAAACAGCATATTTGTCCATTTCACTCAAATATTTTATAAGTACAGACTATGACAGTGGCTAATAGTATCTGGAATAATTGTTGGTAACTATTAAACTGATGATATTTATTGTTGCTGAGCAAGATGAATCTAAAAGGATGACTGGGTTAAAGCTTCAGGTTTGCCTTGTTTTTTTCCTCCTTCTTGATGGTGATTTCTCTGTGTGTGTGTGTGTGTGTGTGTGTGTTTGTGTGTAGGTTTCAGAATCATTCTTTATCCTTCTTCCTTTTCCTAGGGCATATGCGGCCAGCAAAGAGTCACATGCCACTTTGGTGTTTCATAATCTCTTGGGTGAGATTGACCAGCAGTACAGCCGCTTCCTCCAAGAGTCAAACGTTCTCTATCAGCACAATCTGCGAAGAATCAAGCAGTTCCTTCAGGTGTGAGGAGAAACTGAGTAGAGGAGAAACAACCTGCACAGTAGGGTTTTAGCTTTCTTCTCTGGAAGTATTTCTTTTCTCACTTGACTAATGAGAACCCATCTTGTACTTTAAATCAAAGGAGAAGTAATTAGCCCTATCTCAAATCTCTGTCTCCTCACCCTTGAGCATCATTACCTGAGATTCACTTCTTTGGTCAGTTGAAGGGATAACGTGATTGTTATGTTAATCATATTATTAGCATGTTATTAATCATAATGTTAGCATGTTAATAACATGATTGTAACCCACTCCCCTCATAGGAAGATGACTCTTACTTTTAAATGTTAGAGGTTTGACCATAATTGGATGCTCCTTGACAAAGTCGGTGGCCTTCCTGTAAGACCAGGATAACATACTGTCCAAAGACTCAGACTTCCGTGCCTTCTCTCTTAGAAGTACAGCTCCTCATGACTGCCTTTCCTCTCCCCATCATCTCCCACTGACTGCAGCCAGACTCTGAGGCCCTTGTTCTGTTGTTTCGTGTAGGAAATGTAATGCTTTCCTCAATTTATGAGGAAGTTAGCAAAGTTTGGTCCACATCTCCTTAGTGTACTGCAGCTTTTCATTTCTCTTTCTCTCCTACTTATAGAGCAGGTATCTTGAGAAGCCAATGGAGATTGCCCGAATTGTGGCCCGGTGCCTGTGGGAAGAGTCCCGCCTCCTGCAAACTGCAGCCACGGCAGCCCAGGTGAGACCTGGGAAGAAACTGCTGCTGGAGATGTGCTTTCCTTCTCATGTACAAAGATGCACTTGCTCTTTACAGTCATTAGGATGTACGCTGACTGCCAGGACAGAAGTGGGTGTTTTGGGTTTTTTTATTTTATATAATGAATATACCTTTATTTTTTTCCTGAGTATATAATGCATTCACTTTTTTTTTTAATTAAAACATTACAGAAAAGTACAAGGAAGAAAGTTTTTTAAAAATCTGAAATATCACTCAATCCCTCTCTTTATTGTCTCTTCCCAGGAAACCAACATTAATAGTCTGGTATATATCCTTTCATACCTTTCTCCAGGCTCATATAAACCAGAGAAAATACACACACACACATTACATTTAAATGGGTTTACTTCTCTTTGTCTTGCTTTTTTTGTTTAATAGTATATCATGTAAATCCTTCTAAGTCAAGTAGTATAAAGCTAACTCATTTTCTTTATTTGCTGCATAATATTCTGTGGTGTAGGTTTGTTGTAATTTATTCAATAATTCCCCCTTTGATAGACATTCACTTCATTCTGGGTTTTTTTTCCCCACTATAAATACTATTGCAGTATCTCCCTATATATCTTTATATATTTGTGCTTTGATTTCTCTATGATAGGTTTCCAGGCATGGAATTGCTAGGTCAAAGGGTATATATATGTTAATTTTATAGATAATTCTGGATTGCTTTCTCTAAAGGCTGTAACAGTTTACATTTGCACCAGAAGGATATGATAATGTACTGTTCTTGGGAGCCACCTGGGAGATGGTTTGGGATTGAAGCATTGAGGTTCATATGCATTTCTCTTTTGTGCTTAAGTTTGAGAACAGCCTAACTAGAGCTAGAGATGCAGTCAGTTTAGGGAATAGAGATAATGTGACACTAACTGGCCCATTCGGGGAGCAGTTCTCTCTCATCACTTGTATTGATATATGACAGACATATCTGTCTATATCTAGAACATCTAATCTATTATGTGTGTATGTGCGTGTGTGTCCTACTATATGCTAGTTACTGTGACCCCCTACTTTAGAGGAAGTTGTGGTCTGGGAGAAACAGAAAATCAAACAACTTTATAATGCAATAAAATACAAATTATTAAAATATACTAAAAAGAAGAAAGTTAAATAGATCAATAACCATAAAAATATATTGAGACAGACTTTAAAAAAATTTACACTCCCTGTCTCACCAAAAAAGCCAAAAGGCCCGATGGTTTATACGTTTTGTTTTAACAAATTTTTGTGGTACAGATTGTTTCATTATCATTTAAACTCTTCCAAACTGTAGAAAAAAAAAAAATGTTTCCAGCTTACTTTGTGAGGCTAGAATAATCCTTATATCAAAACCTAAAAGAGACAGTGTAAGTAAAGAAAATGGTTAAGATTTCTGCATCCTGCTTAGTGTACCATGCACGGTTTATATTCTAGGAATGCAACTATGGCTCAGCATTAGGAATTCTATCCATGTAATTCATTAAATTAGTAAGTTAGAGAAGAAAAACCATATTTTTGTTAAATGACAAAATTTGGTGTCCGTTCTAGATAAAAAATAAGGAAGTTTCTTAACACAATAAAGAATATTTGTCAGAAACCAAAGGGAACATGATGCATAATGGTGAAACACTAAAGTATTCTCGTTAAAAACAGTTAAAGATTGAGAATGCCTCCTGCCATTGATATTTTTCTGAAGGAGCCAGCCAATGCAATAAGACAGAAAAAGGAATGGGAGTATAAATGTTGGAAAGCAAGAGACAAAACTGTCATTATTTATAGATAGATAGGTCTTCCTACAAGATCCAAGAGAAACAATTAAAAAGAAAACTATTGGAAATAATAAGAGTTCAGAAATTTATCTTGACTGTGTTCAAGATAAATATTTTAAGAATCAATAGTTCTTTTATACAATAGCAGCAATAACCTGTTAGACAATATAATGGAAGAAAAGGTCTGATTCATAACAGTAAAAACAAATGTATATGATATGCATATATTATTGATATGTATGATAAAATATCTGGAAGGCTATATACCAAATCATTAAAGTGATTTGTTAAAGGAGACTTTTTTACTTTATTTGAGGGGTTTTATTATTTTTTAACATCCTATAATCAGGGAAATTTTTTTTCTTTTTTTCTCTTCTTTTTTTAAAATTGTAAAATACGTACAACATAAAATTTACTGTCTTAATCATTTTTAAGTGTACAGTTCAATAGTGTTAAGTTCACTTATGTTGTTGTGCAACCAATCTCCAGAACTCTTTTCATCTTGCAAAATTAAAATTCTGTACCCATTAAACGACAACTCCTCATTCCCACCAGCCCCTGGAAACCACCATTCTACAGTCTGTCTCTATAAATTTGACTACTCTTAAGTACCTCATGTAAGTGGAATCCTACAGTATTTGTCTTTTTGTGACTGGCTTATTTCACTTAGCATAATGTGCTTTAGGTTCATCTATGTTGTAGCGTGTGTCAGAATTTCTTCCCTTTCAAAGGCTGAATAATATTCCATTGTGTATATATACCACATTTTGTTTCTCCATTCGTCTGTTGATGGACTCTTAGGTGGCTTCCACCTTTTGGCTGTTGTGAATAATGCTGCTGTGAACATGAGTGTACAATTTTTCTTTTAAAAGACAAAAATATAGCAGGAACATAGAAGAAAGACCATCTAAGTCTAACTGAGGGAATTGAGGAAGGCATCGCAGAGAAGGGAGAGGTTGTGTCTGAGCCGAGACTTAAGGCTGATTACGTGTGCATCAGGCAGATGATGAGAGAACTCTCTAGGCAGAAAGAGCATGTTCAGGCAGGGAAACAGAAATGCATGTATTCTTGGGAGAAGTCTGGAAAGTTCACCATCTGGCTGGGAAGGGGAAGATTGGCTAGTCAAGGCCCACATCATGAAAATCTCTTTAGTTAGTCATGCCTACCAACTGGGCCTTGGAAGAGCAGTTACTACAACGACCTTGGGGCTGGACTGCCTGGGTTTGAACTCCATAGCTCTGCCACTTGTTGTGTAACCTCAGGCAAATTATTTACTCTCTCTCTTCCTCCAGTGGGCGTGATTATAGTACCTACTTCACAGAATTAAATTAATTTGTATGTGTAATATGCTTAGAACAGTACCTGACATAGGAATGTGAAATAAACGTTAACTGCTTTCCACTTCTGTCATCATTATCATTATCATTATCATCAATTCATCACCATCACCACTACTGTAAGAAATGGGGACCCACTGAAGAATTTTAAGCAGAAACTGATATGCTCAGATGTGGGTGAGGAGGGGTAACTGACAATACTGTTCGAGACCCTGGAGACAGGGAGGTTAGCAAAGAGGCACTCGTCTGTGCGTCACAGGGTTTTCTGTCATGGAGAACCTTTGTGTTTTCATCCTGTTTGGTAAGATAAAAATATTCAATTTAAGCCAATTTAGATAGAGGCTCCAACTTTACCATGAGAGGTAGGAAAGCAGTAGGTGTCCCAAGGATGTTCCCAATCATAAGATCAGGGGTTGGCAAACTGTGCCCATGGCCCAAATCCAGCCTGCTGCCTGTTTATGTAAAAGAAGTTTTTTTGGAACACAGCCACACATATTCATGTATGCATTCTCTGTGGCTGCTTTCATGCCACAATGGCCAGGCTGAGTATTTACAACCGGGACTGTATCACCCACAAAGCCAAAAGTATTTACCACCTGGCCCTTAGAGGAAAAGTTTGTAGCCCCTGATAGAGAGCTGCAAGTTGGATATTTGAGGCCTCAACCCAGGCCTCACTATTATTTCCTCTGTTTACATCATCTGGCATATTCATAAGTGTCTTTTATGGGTAAAGCACCAGGAGATAGGAAGATGAGCCAATGTGATCCCTGCTACCAGGGCTCTCAGTCTAATTGGGATTATAGGTACACAAACACTCAAAGTGAGAAAAACATGGAGGAGGATGTGAGTAATTCTGCCTAGGGAAGGTGAGTAAGGTTTCACAAGAGAGCAAACAGTTGCACTGGGTTTGAAGGTGAATGAGTTCAGGTGTGCTTGGGGAGAAGCACGTGCCAGGCTGAGTGCACAGAGTGTGGGGAGGTAGAGTGTGAAAACAAGCTGTATGCGGGGAAGAGAGGATAGTTTGGGGTGATGGAAGTGGGGTGAGGGGTGGTTTAAGTTGTCATCGGATTGTGTGAAACATCTGTCTGTGCTGGGCTGAGATGTTTACACCTGGAAGCAGTGGGGAGCCAGTCATTTTTACAAAGGTATTAGAGGCAGGTTTCTGCATGTGATAGTTAATCACATCTGTTTTCCTCCTTTAAGTGCAGTACCAATTGAGAAAGAGAGGAGTCCAATACAGATTAAAATGTCAGTGGTATTGTTGGTGAAACAAGACTGGAAGGCATGGCTTGGGCGGGTAACCAAAGGGTCTTTCTGATGCTTGCCCCCTGAGTCAGATCTTGGGGTGGAGAGACTGGGTTTGCAGAGCAGCACTTCCCCATCCATCCCTATGGAGCTTCCGAGAGTATATACTAGACCCGCTGGGCACAGAGAGATAGGCCTATGGACCTGCTTCTAGAAACCAGGCCCTCACTCCTGCCCCAGCTGTGCCCCAGGAAGGCAAGAGAGGAGGAGAGAGGCACGAGCTTAAGTGCTGGGTTCTTCGAAGCTCTCTAAGTGCACTGTCTTTCTCCCAGTCTCTCTGATCAGATGAGTCAGTCATTCCTCCTATAAAGAGAATAAGCCGGGGTGGAGGTTACCTTCCCAAAACTTCTAAGGGAAGTTTGTATTCTCTGGGCTTGGAGAGGGACCATGGGAAAGGGAGAGAATGGTTCCCTCTAAAATTGGCATGTTTAGATCTGTTTTTAAATTTCTGGTAGCAGTGTGGAGAACAGATTGGAAGTGAGAGGGATTAGAGGCAAAGAGATCAACAGTTGGGGCTTGAACTGAGCCAGTGGCACTAGAGATCGATTTGGAAAATGATGAATATAGAGCTAGGAGGATTTGGTGACTCAATGTGAAATCAAAGACAACTGAGAATTTCTAGTTTGGGAAACTGAGTATGTAATGTCTTTCCTGGACTCTCAGTTCTGTTGCATTGATTGATATCTCTGTCCTATACCAGTACCACACTGTCTGGATCACTACAGCTTTTACGTGGTCTCTTTTTGTGAGGAAGACTAGCCCTAAGCCAACATCTGTTGCCAATCCTCCTCTTTTTTGCTGAGGAAGATTGGCCCCAGGCTAACATCGTGCCCGTCTTCCTCTATTTTATGTGGGATGCCGCCACAGCATGGCTTGACAAGTGGTGTGTAGGTCCGCGCCTGGGATCCAAATCTGCAAACCCCAGGCCACCAAAGCAGAGTGTGCAAACTTAACCACTACACCACCAGGCCGGCCCCTACATGGTCTTTTTTTGTTAGAAGATGTCCTATTACTTTGACAAAACTTACCGCTTTTAAGTTTCATGTGCTATTTGACATTTTCAGGGTACCAGCAGCCTCCCCTTCTCCCCCGAGATAATCTCTCTTAATATGGCATTTCACCCCTGGGATGGAATATTTTTTTATTATTCCACAGAAATGTACTGGACACCACATGCATTTAAATAGGCATCCAAAATCCGCCGTCATAAGTTGTTCTCAATTTTTTTACATACTTTACCTAGATTGAGCTTTTTGAAGGTAGGGACCATGTCTTAGCTCAACTGGTCTCCCCATGCAATACATAGAGTGAGTTTATCATATGACCTAGAGGTAAAAAGCCAAGAACACAGGTAAAACTGCATGAGAGCTTCCTTGGCACCTTGCTGACAGCACCTGGAGAGCACCGGCCACCGTGTAACTGCCCTTTATGGTGCCCAGCATGCTGCCTTTGTTTCCCTTCTCTTCACCTGGCAGCAGCATCTCAAGCCAGCAGGAAGGATAGTGGGGTGGGATGGAGACCAGACAGAGGCGTTTTTCTCTCCGTGTTTCCTGCGTTCACATGTGTGTTGACTCCCTTTTTTGGCAGCAAGGGGGCCAGGCCAACCACCCCACGGCTGCCGTGGTGACGGAGAAGCAGCAGATGCTGGAGCAGCACCTGCAGGACGTTCGCAAGCGCGTGCAGGTGAGCAGTCTCGGGCAGGAGGCCTTTTCTTGGGGCTGTTGCCTGTGTATCTTTTTTGAGGTTTTGGCTTCATTTTAATTCTTCTCAGAAACTTTCTGTTCCCTTTCCCCAAAGAAATCTTTTTTTTTTTTTTGGTGAGGAAGACCAGCCCTGAGCTAACATCCGTTGCTAATCCTCCTCTTTTTGCTGAGGAAGACTGGCCCTGGGCTAACATCCGTGCCCATCTTCCTCCACTTTTTATATGGGAAGCCGCCACGGCATGGCTGACAGGCAGTGCGTCGGCGGGCGCCCGGGATCCGAACCAGCGAACCCCGGGCTGCCAAGCGCTGACTAAACCGCTGCGCCACCGGGCCGGCCCCTCCCCAAAGAAATCTTTTTGATTTCTGTTTTGTTTGTTTGTTTGTTTGTTTTAAACAGGATCTAGAACAGAAAATGAAAGTGGTAGAGAATCTCCAGGATGACTTTGATTTCAACTATAAAACCCTCAAGAGTCAAGGAGGCAAGTGAATATTAGCGTCGTTAAAATCTCCTGTAGAAAGTGAGTTTGTGTTACTCAAGTTTCAGGACTTGTTTGTCTTGACTCTGTTCAGACTGTGTGTGTGTGTGTGTGGAGGAGGCACAGGGGCTACTGGTGCTTTAGGGAGCCTAGTTATTAAGGATAGGAGCCTTCCCTCAGGTCAGGAGTTTTTCCTTCCTCCACAGACATGCAGGATCTGAATGGAAACAACCAGTCAGTGACCAGGCAGAAGATGCAGCAGCTGGAACAGATGCTTACTGCGCTGGACCAGATGCGGCGAGTAAGAGCATGGGCCACCTTCCCCTGCGTCTCACTCACCTGTGGGATTTCAGCATTTCGTGGCAGAACTTGCCTGGTTTCTAAGTTCCTTCTCTGGAACTGACTAAAGACTGTGGTTAGAGACGGTCTGAGGAAATGTTTTCTGACTTTGTTTTGCTTTCCAACCAGAGCATCGTGAGTGAGTTGGCGGGGCTTCTGTCAGCTATGGAGTACGTGCAGAAGACTCTCACGGATGAAGAGCTGGCTGACTGGAAGAGGCGACAACAGATTGCTTGCATTGGAGGCCCTCCCAACATCTGCCTAGACCGTCTAGAAAACTGGTAAAAGATAAAAGAGAAGTTTTTCCTTTCTTTCTAGAAAGCTGTGCTAAATTATGGTCATAATTGCAAGCCCATAGAGTTGGTCCTATATCTCAAAGGTGGGGACTTCTGCATACTCAAATTAAGTCTAAGAGTTAAAGCTTTTACTTAATTTGGACAATTTTTTTTATATAGTCATGTGTCGCTTAACAACGGGGATACGCTCTGAGAAATGCATCGTTTGGCGATTTTGTTGTGTGAACATCATACTTACACAAACCTAGATGGTATGGCCTACTACACACCTGGGCTACATGGTCCTGATCTTATAGAATCACTATCACATATGCGATCTGTTGTTGAGCAAAATGTCGTTACATAGCGTGTGACTGTAAAAATGTATTTATATTACTATACTTTAAATATGTTTTATTTAATCATTTAAATAAAGCTTTTGGTTTAACTGTATTTAACATGTAGACTAAATTTTGAATTTTACTTATTTTAATAATCTAAAATGACGCGTGTTCTTTATAAGGGAATAAAGTTCAAAAACAGAAAATAAAGAGAAGAAAAGTCTTAAGTTTAATCATTCAGACGTACCTACAGTTAAAGTTTTGGTGACCATCACTCTAGACATCTGTTATTGTATATATACACAGAAAGATAGAAATCTATACATTTTCACATTAGTGGGATCATTCTTTATATGCTCTTCTATGACCTGCTCTTTTACCTTCATTCATCCAGCAAATCTTTACTGAGCACTCTTGACGTGCAGGGCTCAATAATGAATATTTCACCAGCTTCAACTAGGAGAAACTTGACACAAAGAGGAACCCAGATACATAGAGCATGAAATTGGAAGTTTAGGACAGCTCTACATGAGAATGCCTGTTTGTTCATATCCTCGCTAACTCTGTGTTTTGTTAATTTACTGAAAGCAGTTTTAAATGCTTTCTGATCAGGGAACCAAAAAGCTTAAGTTCTGAAGGGAGTCGGGGAGCTCAGAAGTCCCAGCAGCTGTCCTGTCCCTCCCCCACGCCCCGCATCTTTCACTTTCTCTCTTTGAGGCCTTGTAGTCTTTGTTGAACTAGTGATAGACCATCAAGACATTAATATTCTCTATTCCTGGGAACATATTTAATCAGCCTTTGTCTGCTGTCCACTTTTTCTATGCATGTTATCAATGTTTTTTTGTGTGTGTGTGAGGAAGACCAGCCCTGAGCTAACATCCGTCACCAATCCTCCTGTTTTTTGCTGAGGAGGACTGGCCCTGGGCTAACATCTGTGCCCGTCTTCCTCTACTTTATATGGGACGCTGCCTTGGCGTGGCTGACCAGCAGTGCATCGGCAGGCGCCCGGGATCCGAACCAGCGAACCCCAGGCTGCCAAGCATGGACTAAACCGCTGCGCCACCGGGCGGCCCCCATCATGTTATCAATGTTTTGAAACATGATGTCATATCCTTTGATCCACTGACGGTTGAAGTTGACAGGGCTCATGGGGATCATCCAGTTCAACCCCTTCTCTCACACAAGGGGACAGTAAGGCTCATGATGATGAAGGGCCCGGCCAAGGTTGCACAGATAGCAAGTGGCAGAGCTAGCTCAAACCAGTCTTCTTGGGCTGTCTAATCTCCTACGTTTCCCCAGTCCCCATATTTTGGTACAAGGACAAGGTAGGATGAAGACAGTGAGTAACAAATTCCATATTTCATGTTTTCCGTACTGGGGTTCTAAGGCTTGTCACTTTCTGATGATAACTCTGTTAATGCCTCCTAGTGGTATAAATTTTGACACTTCCTCTTTGCCTAGCTCCCTGTTTGAAATGTAAAATTTGGGGAAGGGGCTATTTTAAAAAGGTAAAATAAAGTCCCCTTTTCTTATTTAATGCCACTGAATTATAACTAACAAGTGGTGAATTTTATATTATCTATATTTTACCACAATAAAAAAAATTCCCCTTTCTTATTTTAGGGGACTGCATAGTGATGTTTATATCTATGGTATTTCCTTCGCATTCTCCAACTCACCCATGTATACTCACTTAGGTAACTGGTAACTTTCTTATTTTATTGGCAGGATTACCTCATTAGCAGAATCTCAACTTCAGACCCGCCAACAAATTAAGAAACTGGAAGAGTTGCAGCAGAAAGTTTCCTACAAAGGAGACCCCATTGTACAGCACCGGCCAATGCTGGAGGAGAGAATTGTGGAGCTGTTTAGAAACTTAATGAAAAGGTGACTTAGAATCCTAGTCCCCTTCCCTCATCATCCCCCACCTGCCCCCCAAAATCAAGTCCTTATAGGAGAGATTGTCTCACTTCAGAGGCACAGGACAAAGACTGGTGCGTGTGTGTGGTGTATGAACTGCTGTCCTTCTCTCTCCTTTCAGTGCCTTTGTGGTTGAGCGGCAGCCCTGCATGCCCATGCATCCCGACCGGCCATTAGTCATCAAGACTGGTGTCCAGTTTACTACTAAAGTCAGGTGGGCCACGGCACTTCCTCTTCCAGTAGATATTTTATCGAGGGATGCTCTTAGGATGAGAGCAGAGTTGGTGGCCAGGATTGTTCTTTATAGGCATCACAGGCAGTACTCTGGGGGATATGGGATTTGTTTGCATAATATCAACTTGCTCTTTGATTCTCTGTCAAAAGCTAAAGAATGGTAATCTTTTTGAGGTTACCTGCACATATTCCTATGATTCCAGGCCTACAGTCTTAGGCCATTGTGTCTCCTTCTGCTCTGAAAAAGGGGCAAAATAATGCCAGTTATTTTCTCTTCTTTGAGCCTACTTTTCCCTGAGGATTTTAAGGGAGAGAGTAAGGCTTAGTGATACAGAAGCCAAGAGGCCACCGGGCAGGTGGGCGGTGGGTCTGCAGGGTGGAGTGTTACTTTCACACTCAAGTCAGAACAGGTATGCTGGGGTTTGCCGTTCTGCAGTGAAATTTCCCTCTTCAGAAACAGTATGGTGTGGGGTTTCAGGTTTAATAGAAAGAATACCAGCTGCAGAGAGTATATTCCTGTAATATTTTTTATGAAATGGCTTTTATTATCCTTTTATGAAGCTCTCACAACTTTGTTCAAATTCTGAGGCCTTTTTCAGTACATTTTGGCTCGAAGGGGTGATGCTTAACCTAAGATCAAAGACAGCACTGACAGGAAGAGAATTTAGGATTGTGATTTATTCACCTCTTAGAAATGAAGAGTTAGGAGTTTTATGTTTCTTCAACTAGAAGTTTCTTGGGGAGCCTACTGACTTTTTTTTTAATTGAATTTTTTTTCTTTGCTCAGAAACTGTTTTTTTTCTTTTTTTGAAATAGATTGCTCGTCAAATTCCCCGAGTTAAATTATCAGCTTAAAATTAAAGTGTGCATTGACAAGTAAGTATGCCTTATCTTAGCTCTTTTTTTCAAATGGGAGACAGAGAAATGAGAACTTGGACAGACATCATGTGAACTTGGAGACTTTATCTCCATTTAGAGATCTTCGTTTTTTGAACAAAAAGTTTTCAAAAGCCTTGCAATGAGTTGTCATTTACGTGCCTGAACAAATCACAAAGCTAGTGGTACAGATTTGTGCTGCAATTGCTATTGTGACCTTGAGTCCCTCTTCTTTAATTTTTTTACTTGTAAATGTAATTTATGCATATTATATAAAACTGAGACTATATGGGAAAAATAGATTTTTTTATCGTTCCACACTTCACCACATAATGGAATACTTTTCAAAATTTGACAGTACCTGTCGAAAATTAAAATGCACGTATACTTTGAAGAGATTAGAAAAGAGAAAATATATCCTTATTGTTAGGTGATATAACCATTTATCTGAAAATTTCATGAGAATGAACTAGAAAATGGTTGCTAACGAACTGAGGGGCTTGAGGAAAGTGGTAGGTTTAATAAATAAACAAAAATTAATAACTTCAACTATATATTAGCATTAACCAGTTAGAAATTATGGTATAAAAATGATCTCACAGTGAGCAACAAAAGTAAAGAATATATTGTGATAAACTAAACAGAAATGTTTAAGATCTATTTGGAGAAAACTATAGAATTTTAGTAATGAAGGGATATTGTAAAAAGTCACAAGACAAATCGGATTCCTGGATTTCAGACTTTCAATTTTATTATAAAGATGTTGATTCTTCCCAGTTAATACAGCACCAACCAAAATGTGAATAGGATTTTTTACTCTTGACTTGCTTTTCAAGTTGTACCTTAGATGAAAAAAATAATCAAAAAGATAGTTTTTTTTTAGAGGATTTATTTATTTTTAATTATGGTGAAAAGAATTTAACATAAAATTTGCCCTCTTAACCATAATTTTTAAGTGTCCAGTTCAGTAGTGTTGAGTATGTTCACATTGTTGTGCGACAGATCTACAGCAATTTTTCATCTTGTAAAACTGAAACTCCATATCCATTGAACAACAAATCCCCATTTCCCTCTCCTCCCAGCCCTTGCCAACCACCATTCTACTTCCAAAAAACATTTTTAAATAAATAGAAATAATGGGGGGTGGTATGGGAAGCTGCCCTGCCAGATATTAAAATGTATCACAAAGTTTCAGTTACTAAATGAGTGTGTAGGGCAGGAATGAACTGATTGATCTTTGAAACAAAATCTTAAGTCTAGAAATAGACTTCAAGTTTATATAAAGAGTTAATGTATGTTTAAAATGATATCTCAAATCCATAAGGAAAGGATGGATTATTCAGTAAGTGGTTTGGGGACAAACTGGTATTAGGGGGATTCCAGTGAGAAGTTAGAATTTTACTTTTTACTGTCCATCAGAATAAATTCCAGATGTATTTACATGTTTTGAAACAAAAGTATCTTAAAACCATAGGTGAATGTATAATGTAATGGTGGTAAAATGGCAAAATGGTACAATCACTTTGAAAATCAGTTTGGCGGTTTCCTGAACTGGAAAGTTAAACATATATCTACCCTATGACTCAACTATTCCACTCCTAAGTATAATCCATAAGAAATGAAAGCATATACCACACAAAGGGTTGTACAAGAGTGTCCATTTATAGATGAATATCCATTAACAGGTAAATGAATGAACAATTGTGGTATATCCATATAATGGAATATTACTCACCAATAAAAAGGAATGAATTATTGATACCTGCAACACATGAATAAATCTTATAATTATTATGCTGAGCGAAAGAAGCCAGACCAAGAAAAAGGAGTACATACTTTATGTTTCCATTTATATAAAACTCTAGAAATGCAAATGAATCTATAGTGACTGAAATCGGATCAGAGGTTGCCTGGGGACAGGGGTGGGGAGGAGTGTGGGCTTGGGGAATGGGTTACAAATGGGCATGGGAAACTTTGGGCATGATGGATGTGTTCATTGTCTCGACTGGGCTGATGTCACAGGTGTGTATAATATATATAGATATATCAAACCTTATCAAATCATACATCTTAAATAGCACAGTTTACTTGTCAATTATACATCAAAGCTGTAATATAAAAAAAGAATGTAAAAAAAAAAGGAAATATAGGTTAAACATGAGGGAGAATTTCCTGATAATGAAGACCATTAATTTCTAAAATGTGTTATAGGGAAAGATATCTTCTGAATGGTTTAAAAATTGATCCATTTTAATCTGTAAACTCCCATGGAATGCACTATTTAATAAATAGTAGCTACTATTAATTCTAAAAGCATAAATGAATATATAGCAATGGAGAAGGACTTTTTTGAAGAAAAATAATAGAAAAAGAAAGGAAAAGACTGAGAAATGTGACTATGTAAAAAACTATATATTCAAAAACATAGAGTTAAAAGACAGAGTATTTCCAGCTATATCAGATGGGATGCTCTGAGTTGCAGGTAACAGTCAACCTTTACAGAAAACCCAGTGTTGCTTAAATAATAAGAAATTTGCAACCCAGTATAACTGGAAATGCAGAGTTAGGGCAAGTTCATGACTGTGAGAGCAGTGACTCACTGATGTCATCAACAACTCAGAATCTTACATCTCTCGTCTCTGCCATCATGAGTATCACCTGCTTCTGATTCCCTTCTGGGTTGCAACGTGGTTGCTTGTAGTAGTTAAGGCAACAGGATTCCTTGCTCATGTTGAGCTGAAGCTGTGGAATGTAAATCCAACCTGGGATATAACTCCTTCACAGTCTGACTGAGACAGTGTAGTTCAGGTCCTCACTCCTGGAGCGCTGCACCGTGGGCCTGCTGTGTTCTGATGGACTTAATGATCAGGATCCCCTGAAGATGGGGATGGGCAGGATACCTCAGCAGGTTCTGTTAGGAAGTGAGATCAGATGTTGGGTACTACTTAAGCTGTGTCTACTACTTAAGCACGTACAGGGTTGTTATATTTCACATATAAAATATAATTGAATAGTTTAAAGAAATACCCAGGAGCACAGCAGTTTTTGCATCAGAGTAAATTACAGGAGGTCACAGTAGACTTTTTGAAGACACACAGGGTCTATTTTATTAACACCGGTTTGTGTTCTTAACAGAGACTCCGGGGACGTTGCAGCTCTCAGAGGGTAAGTTCAGCATAGAGGTTTCCTTTTGTTCTGTTTAATCTACCTCTGTTCCTGGCCACCCAGTCACCTATATGGTTTGTTTTCCTCCTGTAAATTCAGATCCCGGAAATTTAACATTCTGGGCACAAACACAAAAGTGATGAACATGGAAGAGTCCAACAACGGCAGCCTCTCTGCAGAGTTCAAACACTTGGTACGTGGGAGAAGCCTGACTTCCCTTCTCCAAGGGCCTCTGGCCCAGGGAGAGGTTAGGGACAGCCTCACGTGACAGAGGTGCTCTTTGCTTTCTTACAGACCCTGAGAGAGCAAAGATGTGGTAACGGGGGCCGAGCCAATTGTGACGTAAGTTTTGTTGGGGATGAACGCCAACTGGGAGAGTTTTCTGAGGGAGAGAGAGAAAGAGCCTTCTTATTGCCCCAAATTCGAGACCCAACCTGTTGTTTCAACTGTAGTCATTAAGAAAGTCACCATGGTCCAAAGTGACATGATGAGAAGTCACAGATGCCTTGGAGTTCTCTGGCTTGGAGCATTTCCTTGATTGTCCCTGGAGTGAGCTCACCATTAGGGAAGAGAGGAAAGTCCCTTGCTGAGTTACCCACACCCATTTGGTAGAAAAGAAGCTTTCCACCTTGCTTGGGGCTTTCCAAATTCCCCTTCCAGCTTCTGCCAGCTGACACTGCTTGGCTCCATCTTTGGTGACCGGTTTTTCTGTCTGAGGTGGGATGGAAGGCTATAACAAATCTGAGTTAAACATTTAAGAAAAAGAACAAAACTCTCTTGTTCTTTATCCCCCTTATTTCTTCTCTGCCTCCCATTGATTCAGATTGTTGGATTCTTAGTGTCAAGAATAAACATAAAAAGGGTAAATGAGACCAAAAACTAGTTTTTAATCTTTTTAAAGAATTGTGACACTCTGTTCTTTTTCTGATAATTGTCCCCTGAGCCATTCTTCCCTCTTCTGTAAAATGTAGCAGGACTTAAAAAAAAAAATGAATTGAATATATAATACTTGACAGTAGTTAAAGAGTGAGGTGGTCTATATGCAATGATATGGAAAAATATGTGGCATACTTGTTTAGAAAAAGCAAGATGCAAAACAATTTGAGTAGTATATTAGTATATTTGTTTAAAAAATATACTATGCTATTTTTTGTGTATTCATGTATGCATCAGCAAATTCTAGAGAAATACATACCAAACTCATGCTGATATTCGTATCCAAGGCTACCCTATACTGTCTCTGTAGTGTTTGTGTTTTAAACTGAACATGTATTACCTTTGTAGTTTGAAAGAGTGTTTTAAAAATGAGTTGAAATTCCATTTCTGAGAATTCAGTTCTGAGAATTGGTAATTCTTATTCAAAATAAGGTTGCTATATTGCTGGAGGAAGTATAAATTGTCACTTTGTAAAACAATTTGGCATTATAAAAATAAACATACCCTATAAACCAGCAGTGCCACTCCCAGGTTTAACGATAGAGAAATCTTTGCACATGTGTACCGGGAGACATGTACAAATGCCACAGCCTGATTGTAAGCCCTAAATACAACCCAAATACCCATCAATGCTAGAATGGATAAATGATTTATGGTATAGTCATACGATGGAATACTCTGCAGTTGTGAAAATGAATAAATTGCAGATGCACACAACCACATAGATGCAAAAAGTGAGTCACTAAAGAATTTATAGGGTAGGATTCCATATGTATAAAGTTCATAAACATCCAAAACTAAATAATACATACATTGTTTAGAGATATAAATATGGTGAAACCATAAAGAAAAGCTAGGAAATGATAAACCCCAAAGACAAAATAGTTACGTCTGAGGGAGGAGGGACAGGGATGGGACTGGGGAAGGGCACCTGAGAATCTCAGTGGAAATGATCTTTTCCTCACACTGGGTGGTGCATACACAGGTGTTCATTGTTTTGTTATTCTTTATGCCTTACCCATTTTATAAATAACCTCCTGGACCTCTGTCATGTTATAATAAAGCCAGTGGAAGAGTGGGCTGAGGGTCAGAGCTTTGGAGAGTCTTAGTGTTGAAACGAGCATGTGCTCAGGCTGTGTCCCCGGCAGTTTGTCGGTGGCCACCTGGTGGATTACCCTTCCTCGTGCAGTGTGGCCATGGCGTGTCACTCTCCTCAGCTGTGGCTGTTAGTACCGAATGCCATTCTCTCTGAGGAAGAGTGTCCTTCTCGTTGTTGTAGGCCTCCCTGATTGTGACCGAGGAGCTGCACCTGATCACCTTTGAGACTGAAGTGTATCACCAAGGCCTCAAGATTGACCTTGAGGTGGGTTCTGCCGCAGAATTGGGATAGAGCTACGTGCAGGGTGATTCAGGACAAGAACTAGTTGGGATTTTTAATACAAAAGGTGGAGTTATGACTCTTTGCTAAGCACTGTGTTTATTTTTGCTTATTTTTCTCCAAAAAAATCCTTAGTCTCCCATCTGAGAATAAAGTCTTGCTTGGGTACTTAGAAGGTATATGTATACTCAGCTTTCAGCAGACTTAATATGAAAATCTGTATTTAGAAATTGATTATAGTTGACTTGATAAAGTTTGGGCAAAATAGTCTTGAAACAGTCAATGTTTTTAGTATACAGAAAATCATGGCATCGATGTTTTCTTTTCCCAGCTTTCTTGATCTTTAAATTAAAGATACGCTTGAAAAAGCAGGAATCCTACTCTCCGATTTCTGGGACCTCTCTGTTTAGTGGGCAGGTAGAGCTTCAATTCTTGAAGAATGCCTTCCAGGTTTTATAAATGGGGAATCCGTGGACTGTGAGTCCAGCTTTGAGCAAGTCAGATTTTACAAGGTCCTGGTTGTGTTCACACAGCAACTCCGGGTCCTATGGCCCATGTTCTGCGTTCTTTCCATGCTGGGTCTTGAGCTGATTCAGTCACACTCCTCCCCGAAAGCTGGCAGTAGTTGCGGTTTACGGCATGTCCTTTTATTCTGAACACTCTGAGATGTGGGTGAAGAGATTTTTGAAGCCGTAAGGACCCTCTGCTTACCCAGCTCATTCCCATTACTCCACAGACCCACTCCCTGCCAGTCGTGGTGATCTCCAACATCTGTCAGATGCCAAATGCCTGGGCGTCAATCCTGTGGTATAACATGCTGACCAACAACCCCAAGGTTAGTGCCCATCCTCTGGAAACCCACCTTCTCTCCTGACCTCTTGGTGCCCAGAGGTCGTTGCGGTACCTAGTACAGGTCATCAAGCACCGCCCCCTATCTAAATGAGCAAATGTGTCATTTTCAATAGAACGTGAACTTTTTCACCAAGCCCCCAATTGGAACCTGGGATCAAGTGGCCGAGGTGCTGAGCTGGCAGTTCTCCTCCACCACCAAGCGAGGGCTGAGCATTGAGCAGTTGACTACGCTGGCAGAGAAACTCTTAGGTCAGCACTTTCCCTCTTCTCCCTCCTGCCCTCCTCAGAAAAGGAATCTGGCCTGTGGGGCCATTCATTCGGGAAAATTTACTGAGCACATAGCCAGAAAACGTGTGTTTCAGCAGGTGGGGGAGTCAGGATGCAGAGGAAGTTTGCCTTCTGGTGATCATTTTTATGAGGTGGAGGCAGAGTTCTCTCATCCTGGGCTGTCTCCCTCGCCCTTCCAGGGCACTACTTATCTAACCTTAGGGTGATAGTTTAAGTGCGTGTCAGAAGGGGGAGCTAAAGGCTTGACATCCCTGTCCGTTTCTTCAATAAACTGTAGGCTTGTTCTTAATGTTTTCCCCTGGAAAAAAATTTTAGTAGAATGTTTTATGTGCTACCTGGATTGTAAGTAGCTTTGTCCTGTGCTGCCAGCAAATATGACCCTCTAATACTAGCTGTCAGCTTATTAGTTTGTGCTGCTTGTCCCTGGACTACCACATGAGGCTAGGAAGAGCAGAGGGGACTTGAAACACCATCCACCACCTCTGCTGGGCCTAACAGCCACTCAGGTGATCAAATGATGGTGTTGGGGGGGGTGTGTGTGCGCGAGCGTGCGTGCACACCTATGCATGCAACCGTGGCAACCTTCAAATACACAAAAACCAATGGTTTTGTGGCCCATTTTGGGGCAAATGTGTATGAGTGTGTGTTCTGTTGAGAAATAAGATCTTGATTCAAAGCTGAAAATTATATTACTTTATTCTTTTTTTCCTTTAGGACCTGGTGTGAACTATTCAGGGTGTCAGATCACGTGGGCTAAATTTTGCAAAGTAAGCAATCTTGTTAAATCCTTGTGGCCACCTCTTGGGAGTGGGAGTGGGAGGGAATGCTCACCTGTGGGGTGGTTGTGGATAGCACTGGGCCTCAAGGCCCTAGACTCGTGGTCCAGCAGCCACGAGTAGGACCTGCCTGGGGGTAGATGGGCCTGAGGATTTTGGTGGCACCACGCCCCTAGGAAGGAAGAATCTGGGATGGTGGTAGACTTGGCTTTCCCATTATTCTTTTCTCCAGGAAAACATGGCTGGCAAGGGCTTCTCCTTCTGGGTCTGGCTGGACAATATCATTGATCTTGTGAAAAAGTACATCCTGGCCCTTTGGAATGAAGGGTAGGTTGACACTCTTGTGTCTAGCAGAGTGCACAGGTGTAACAAGTTGCCTGCTCTCTCAGCAGACCAGTGGTGGGGACCCTATCAGCCCAAAGTTTGTCGTTGCTCCTCTTTGGCTCCAGGTACATAATGGGCTTTATCAGTAAGGAGAGGGAACGGGCCATCTTGAGCACCAAGCCCCCAGGCACTTTCCTTCTACGATTCAGTGAAAGCAGCAAAGAAGGAGGCGTCACCTTCACTTGGGTGGAGAAGGACATCAGCGGTAAGCTTGGCTTTCTCCCACCCCACCTGGTGGCAATGACTGTTGCTGCCGTGGCTGCTGCTAGGGTCAAGCACCTACTGCCCCCTAGTGGCTAGAGATGGCTTCGCACTCCCCTGCCTCACACCTGTAAAACATTTGGGTGACTTCTTTTCTCTCAATTCTACCAGCTGGAGGATTGGTTAGTCAGTTTTGTTTTGCTTGCTCCAGGGGCTAATATTTGCCTAGAAATTTGCAATTTAAATTTTATTCTTCATCTCTTTTCTTACCTATCCTCTTAATATATCTAATGCAAGTAGTTATTCAAGCGTCTTACCTGTGACCCGACTGGATGGCCTCTGCCGAAGCCAGCTGGATGTTTCCACGGTGCCAGGAGACAGGGCAGGATATTCAGGGCCTCAGGCGCTAGGCTGGCATAAGTCTCTCCCCCTCGAGGAAAAATAAATCACGTAGTTTTCTTGCAATTATGTAGCCATCGGTTCCATTATCTTCCCTTCCCATACCCCGTGACAGGTAAGACCCAGATCCAGTCGGTGGAACCATATACCAAGCAGCAGCTGAACAACATGTCGTTTGCTGAGATCATCATGGGTTACAAGATCATGGACGCCACCAATATCCTGGTGTCCCCGCTGGTTTATCTCTACCCCGACATTCCAAAGGAGGAGGCCTTCGGAAAGTATTGTCGACCAGAGAGCCAGGAGCATCCTGAAGCTGACCCAGGTAGTTGTTGATTTTCCACGCAGGCATTTAATTCTGGGGAAACATGGGAAATTGTGGGATCCTTGGAGGGCAGAGAGGTAAATGCCTGAAGAACCTGGTGATCTTTATTCCTCTTTGTGGGAAAGAACTTTGTAGTGAGTGCTTTTTGGGGTGGCTGGTGGGGTTGGAGAAAGGAGAGGAATAAGAGTCACCACTCTCTGCCCCACAGGAAGCACACCAGTGTGAAGGAGAAATAGCACGCACACACCCCAGACATACCTAAAACACTGTGAAGAGAAAGTGAGGACAGAATTCTTTAGTAACAGGACACCCAGCTAGCACAGCGCTTCTTACATTAGATTCTGGAAAGTTTGCGACTCAGACTTCAGTCTAACATGTTTCCTTTCCCCATCCCTGAACAACGTAAGCAGTGTCAAGTGGGATGAAGAACGGCTTTCTGGAGAATACGAGGGTTAGCAGCATTGGAACATGGTTTAAGAGCAGAATCTGGGAGAGTGGTGGTTGAAGGGAAGACGGTAACTGGTGGGAGGGTGTGGAATTGGTCTTTAGAATGGGCAGCTATTGAAAATAAGATGTTTTTTAATGTGCACGAGCATATGTGTTTATGTAAGTTCTGTGTAAATTACCTTCCATTCAACCTGTCCCCTCCAGCGCTGTCATCAGCATGGAGGCGCAGAGCCCGCTAGTCTGTTCCCTTCAGCGTTTGCTGCTTGGACTTTCTTGGTTCTCGTCCAGATCCTGGGGAGGAGACTGATGTGCGCTTTGTTTTTATTTAACTTTTCTTTGTTTTTATTTAACTTTTCTTAATAGAGCAGCAGAGGTTTAAAATGATTCTTTGAGTTTAGCTGTTTTTGCACAAATAGCTCACACACACAAACCCACCAGCTTCCCTTGAACTTTTTCAGAGGAATTCCCTCTGAGGAGTTTCTTGGGGTGGGAAGAATGGGACGTGGGAGAGGGAATTTGAGCTAATTGACGATTGGCCTTCCATTTTCCTTTGTTCTGGTACTGAGTTTTGCTCATTCTCTAGAAGAGTTGAACTCTTACTTCCTGTCTGCTCCTTATCTCTCTCTCCACGTTCTGCTTCGGTTGGGGGATCTGTTTATCAGCCCCTGTCACACTCCTCTTTGTTCCTTCTGCAGAGGACTTTTAGGTCCAAGTGCCGGTCCTTAGACTAATTTTGCTTTCAAGATCCAAGTTCCATCACCTGCCTGTGTGACCGGGAGGCAAGGTCTTCTCCTGCCTGGAGACTCAGTGTTTCCTCAGGGGCAAGACGCCAGTCACCAGAAAGGAATGAATTACTTGAGTGCTCTGCCTGCCTCCTGGGGGCGAGTGTAAGCCATGTACTCTGAGGGCTTGGTGTGGTGTGAGCGTAGTGATGGATCAGGGGGTGTAGGGTGGGCGAGGTATGTGTGGAGTCCCTGTGTTAAAGTGGGAGTCCTCGGGGAGATGGGTCTGTGACCATTTCCTCTCTTTCCATCATGGAGCTTTAACTGTCTCCCAGAGAGCGATCCTCTTCCTTCTCCACCAGAAGCCCACACAGTATTTCCTTATGGCTTGAGAAAGAGAGTCCCCTCTTAGAAATGACACATCCTTTACCTTACAAATTGGATAAAGTGCATCTACAGTCTGGTATAGAGCCATAAACTGGCTTTTGGTCTTCGTTCTCCTTTGCTTCTGCTGTTGCTCGTGAGGCTGAAGCCATTTTTCCCAGCTTCCTTGATCACTGGGGATTTAAATCCTTTTCTGCCCTCAGGTCTGGGCCAAAAAGGATTTATAAGACACCAGAACCCTGCCTCAATAGCGTCTTTTGTTTCTGTACTGAATTAATCTATTTCTTGGCCAAAAACAAACTCAGATGGCAGTCGAGGCCTCTTGGTGATGCCTTTTCTCCAATTGTCATACTTTCTGATCCCTCAGTTTCTCTATAAGCCCCAAGCTTCCTTCCTCACTGTGCTTCTCTCAGCCTGCCCCACCCTGCCCCATGCCTCCTAAGAGATTTCTTCATGCTAGTGTCTCCAAGGTTCCTTGACCTCTTGCTGTAAGCATTTACCACCTAAATTTATTTATTCCCATCCTCACATTTCTAGCTGGAGAACAAGAGTTACCAATGACAGAGATGGGCACCTCCCCTTCCCCCTCCCTCTTACTTTGTACACGAGAGACAAGGTGCTTGCCCCAGGTCTCTTCACTATGGAAGACACAACGAGGCCCAGGCCTCCCTCCTTCCAGTCCAGAGTCGATTGTACTGCACCGCAAGACATCCTCCCTGTGTATCGAGGCTGCTTTTTGTGTGATGTGGTTATCCAGCCGGGGAGTTACCGATACCCTCACCTAAAAACGTAAGAGAGGCAGATTAGTGCTGATAAGAACAGAAGGTGTGACCCTCAGCTTTGGAGCTGTGACCTTGGTATCTGAGCAGGATGCCATGCCCAGACTGCATACGCCCCGTTCCTGCACGCAGAGAAGTTATTGAAGAGATACGACCGGGCCAGAATACAGTCCTCAGACCACATTCAGGCAGTTGAACGTTTACAGAATCTAGGGAAAGAATGAGCAATTGTCCGGGGCTGGCATTCGTCCAGGCTCAGGTGGGACAAGGGTATGCAGTTCAGGAAAGCTTCGTGGGAAGAATTGAACTTCCACGCTGCAGGCGCCTAGAACGTCACACAGTGCACAGTGGAGGAGGGCAGCCCTGGGGGAGGTGGAGTTCACAGCAGCCCCTGCTGGAGGATGGGGTGAGTTTCAAGTCAGCCCTGCCGAGGCAGCGGCCTCCTCCTGGCCTGGGCCCAGCGTGGGGTCCCAACCAGTGAGCCCCAGTTTTCTTCTTCCCAGGTGCTGCCCCGTACCTGAAGACCAAGTTTATCTGTGTGACACCGTAAGTGGCTTCCCTTCCCAATGGGCCTTCATTTCTAGTGTCCTCGGTCATCCCGGGAGTAGGACACTTGGGTGAGAGTTGCCCTGTGAAGGGTGGAAGCCCCTGGGCTATGTTTAGAACTCAGAGTGACCCTGTGTGTTTAAAAAGCTTGAGCTTTTACTTTTCTGTTGGAGACCAGAGTTTGATGGCTTGTGTGTGTGTGTTTTGTTCTTTTTTTTTCTCCATTGTGTCTTGTCAACCCGGCCCTCTCCCCTCCCGCTGCTCCCCATTTCCTACAGAACGACCTGCAGCAATACCATTGACCTGCCGATGTCCCCCCGCACTTTAGATTCATTGATGCAGTTTGGAAATAATGGTGAAGGTGCTGAACCCTCAGCAGGAGGGCAGTTTGGTGAGTATTTGGTTGACAGACCTCGTCCCTTTTGTGTCCAAGAGCTGGTCACACGGATTGGTAGAAAGAGGTTTTAGCGCAGCGCTCTCCACTAGGAATGGAATGTGTGCCACATGTGTAAATTTTCTAGTAGCCACATTAAAAAAATAGTAAAAGGAAACAGGTGAGGTTAATTTTAATAACAAATTTTCTTAAATCCAAAATACTAGCATTTCAAAATGTAAGAAAAAATTCATGAGATTTCTTTTCATACTAAGTCTTTGAAATCTGCTGGGTGTTTTACAGCTACGGCACATCTCGGTCTGGACGAGCCACATTTCAAGTGCTCAGTAGCCACCTGTGGCTCCAGGCTGCCACATTCAACAGGGCAGCCTTAGATCTTCTTTAAACATGGAGAGTTGGGAATGAGTTAAGGTAGGAAGGAGGCCGAGCCCTTCCGGAGGGCAGGACCCTGTAGGGAGGCGAGTCAGTCTGGAATATCTGACCCTGTCTTGCCCGAAAGGGGCAGGAGACTGGACGACAGCGGTGGCCCGAGCCTCTGTCCCCCGAAGGGCTAAGGGTGTGAGCCCTGCCGGCTGAAGGGCTCCGGCAACTGAACTCGCTCCCTCTGTCTGTCCCTCCAGAGTCCCTCACATTCGACATGGAGTTGACCTCGGAGTGCGCTACCTCCCCCATGTGAGGAGCCGATGACGGAAGCTGCAGAGCGAGACGCCGGAGGCACCTACCTGTGCTCCACCACCCCTCAGACAGCCAAACCCCAGATCATCTGAACTCCTCACTTTGTGGTTCCAGATTTTTTTTAATCTCCTACTTCTGCTATCTTTGAGCAATCTGGGCACTTTTTAAAATAGAGAAATGAGCGAATGTGGGTGATATGCTTTTATCTAAGTGCAAGTAAGAGTGCATTCTCTGAGAATGTGGTCAGGGGCTGTGGAAGGGGTGGCAAGAGGGAGAAGAAGGAAATGTTTTGTCTTTTTTGCTCCCCTGCCCTCCTTTCTCAGCAGCTTTTTGTTGTTAGACAAGTGCCTCCTGGTGCCAGCGGCATCCCTCTGCGTATTTCTGTAAGCTATGCCACAGGCTGCCTCTAGCTGCGTCCTCCTGGCACTGCACTTTTAACCTTGCTAATGTCCAAATAGAAGATAGGACTTTCAAAGCCCCTAGGTTTCTTTTTAAACTAAAGAAAAAAAAAATTGAAAAGGCAGAAACCCCTGTGTGGGCATAGCCTTTCCTGTATTTAGGAAAACTCAGTTAAGAGCCTCCTTGGTGCTTCAGGCATTCAGCTTTCTCCAGGCTGATAATTTATATAAACCCTGGAATGGGCTTCAGAGCCAACTCTTCAAAGACATCTGAAGCTGTAGCTTGGCCTCTGGCTTTGAAATAGGAAAGTTTAAGGAGAACCTAAACATTCTAGACTTTTTTTTATAAACAAAGTTTTTATTTTCCCCTTTAATGTGTTGGCCTGTTAGTAGATAAGGCTGGGCAGAGGGGCACTGACAACCTGTCCTCCCTTTCTCCCTGGACTTCCGCTACTGTTTCAGAGCCTGGGTTGTTTCTGTGGGTGCCTTATGAGGGATGGGATGATTCGTCCATCCTTCCCCTGTTCACCTGACCCCCTTGTGGCATGGCTCCTTCCAGTGTCTAAAGATCCTTTCCTGTTTGCTTTAGGAATCCTGGTCTCAGGACCTCTTGGAATAAGAGGGAGAAAGTTACAAGTTGAACATGACTCAGACAGTGGGGCCCCAGCCAAGAGTTTGCTTGAGCTCAGGGAATATGGTTCTTATCCCAGTTTCTTATTGATTCCCATGGCACCTGTAATCGCTTCTTCATTGGTTGCCCCGGGGGCAAGGGCTTACTGATAAACTCGAGGTCTGTCCCTCATGTGAGGGAGTATACACCCCGGCCTCCCCCAGCACTGGTGGCTATCTCCTCCCCGTTGGGGCCCCACCGATGAGGCAGAACAACTCACATTTACTATGCATTTTGAATACTTAGTAGCTTGCAAGGTGGTCTCTGATATTTGGGCCTCCTCTGGCCCAGAGGCATGGCTAGATTGGGTGGTCCAAACCCTTGTCTCAGCTGATCACAGTTGCTATAGAATGCTATTTGTTATACCCAAATTAGCCACTTTCTGAAGTAAGGGGATGAGACCTTCTTTCTAAGACAAACAGGGGTTGCCCTTGGCCATGCCTGACCTCCTGCCTAGAAACGGTTGATAGATACTACAGAGCTCTCCCTTCTCCAGCAACAGTCTTTGGTTCATAATAAGCTTAACTCACGAACTGAGAGAAGATTTAGATCAGAGGGACCTGGGGCAAGAATCCAGGCTTCTCTGGAGCAGCTGTTGTGAAGTTTGTGGCTTTGAGGTAGCGTGTGTATCTGTTTTTAACTCTGATTGTAACGAGTTCTGAGAGGAGCTGAGACCTGTTCTGGCCTCTCCCTCAAAGAACCGAGTCCTCCAGGACCTGCCCACGTTCTCTCCACTGTTCCCCTGCCCCACCCCAGCCCAGCCGAGGGATTCCCATGGATGGCTTAACCTGCCTATATGGTGGTTTGTAAGCTGCTGTCCTGGCCACTGCATCAAATTCCAATGTATACTTCATAGTGTAAAAATTTATATTATTGTGGGGGGTTTTTTTGTGTTTTTTTTTTTTTTTTTTTTGTATATTGCTGTATCTACTTTAACTTCCAGAAATAAAAGTTATATAGGAACCGTCTGACAGCGTGTCAGCTCTGTCTGGTTGGTGGAGGTTCCCTTTCCCCTGCTTCGGTTCGGGGGGCCTTATGTGTAGGCCAAGCCTGGGTCTTCGGAGGAGATAGCTGCCTTCGCTCCCGGCTGGTCGCCTTAGCCTCTCACTCCCAAGTTGACACAGGCCCACTGAGCACCCCCCATGTTACATAAGCCACCAGCCTCCAGGTAAGGGGTAACTGGAAGAGCCAGGGGTCCGGCACAAAGGTGTCAGGGTGGGGGCCTCCCTCTCCCTCCTCCCTTCTCCCTCCTCAGGCCTTTGCAAGCTGTGTCCTGTCTGGGGTCAGATAAGCTACCTAATGGGGTTGGGGCAAAGATTCTCCCACTCCACCCCGCCGAGGCCTCCCTTGCACAGTTGCTCCATTATCACTTTCTCTTCAGTTCCCTCAGTGGGATGGACTTCAACACTTAACTGGCTGCTGCTGCGCCCCGGGCAGTTGGTGGTGATAATTCACTGACAGCCATGCGCCCACTCGCTGGCTCTCCCCACCCTCCCTTTGTGCTGAGTACCATGGAAACGGAGCCGGTGTGTGAGATACCAGCCGCCTTCCCCTGCAGAGATGCAACAGGAGATTACTGCCACTCAGGCAGTGGCGGCTGGCAGCTGCTTTCCCTCCCCACCCACCCCCACCTGCCCCGCTCTGGGCCCCTGGGGCTCCTTGGAGCAGGCTGCAAGCGCCCCTAACCTTGCTTTGAGCTCTGAAGAAACCTTGTCAGCAGGTCCTTGCTGTCCAAACCCCTCCCCCGCAAGGGCCCCAGTGACAGCCCCTCGACTAGCGGCACGTTGATGCCAGGGGAGGCCAAATGGGGAGATTGTCCGCCTCTTAGTCTCAGCCCTCCCCTGTCTCCTGCCAACGGTTAGAAAAGGTAGTGGCGGTGGGATGGTGCCACCTGCTGGTCTCTGGGAGGAGGCTAGGGCGGTGGGACTGCTGTGAGGCTCTGTGCCGCCCCTGGCCCCAGAAGGGTTGAGAATCTTGGTGGCGCTGGCCCTCTGCTGCCAGCTTCAAGACTGCTTATAGCAGCAGCTGGTAAAGAGAGGGCCCAACCACAGTTTTTCCCGCTGCTTGTGGGATTCCTGCCCCATCTCTCCCCATCCTTGAGTCCTAGTGTTTTAGTCTTCTGAGAAGCACTGACAGTCTTCCAGGGTGGCTGGCACCCTTAAAACACAGAAACGGAAGCAGAGTTGTAGCTTCAGCCTACACATTACAGCGTCAGCCATGCGGGAGAGAAGGGACAAAATGACTCCACCTCCAGGGATCCCCATTACCCAGGGGACCCCAAACCAGGAGCCCTACCAGCAAATTTATGAAAAAATATTTTACTCAAAAACACTGTTTTGCACAAATGGGTGGCTTATGTACAAAGTATAAAAGAATCCCTCTTTGTGTCCCCACCTTCCTTCAGAGATGTTTAAACCCGGGACTCCCGATCTTCTGCCACCAGCTGCCCCTGGCTGCGTGTCATAAGCCTCAGAGGGAGGAGCACATGAAGTTGGGAGCAAGGCCTTCTCAGACCACAGCCAATTATGCAACTGTGCAGAGGCCTGGTCCAGGTTCCACCTCCCAGCAGAGTGGACCGAGATCAGCTTTTAGCCCCACTCCAGATTCCACAGGCATGCAGCAAGCCGCTGACTGGCTGTTGTCTCTTGCTGCAGTTTTTTCCCAGGAGGGGAGGGGATCAATTCTGCAAGTCCCGGGCCCCCTGTTCACCCACCATGTCCTAGACCAGTCCCTTCCCCCCTCCCACCTCTCCCATAAGCAAGCTCGCAGACAGAGAGGCAAGGAAGAAGGCTGGGGCCTGACGGAGGGGAGGGGATAGAGAATGGAAAAAGATAGCAGGGACGTGGGCAGTGGCATCACAGACTCAAAGCCCAAGCCCCCTGGCTGGAGGCCAAGAGGCCGCACAGAGCAGCTCTGTCAGGCCCGACTCCATGACCCATTTCTGCTGTGTGAGGGACGTGGCCAGGGTCTAGACAAGCTCTCACTTCACAAGAAGTCTGGAGTCCATATTCATTAGATAAAGTATAAAATATTACTCAAAACTGAACCCCAGTCTCCCTCCTGAGGTAAAGAACTGATGGACCAACAGACGTGCACGAGAACAGGTGCACACAATCTGGGAGGCAAAGCTTCTAACTCAGGAGTAAAACTTCAGCTTAGAGACGTTACCTGTCTCCATTCCCCTTCTTGGATAATTTCATTCAAATAGCTGCTGAGCAGATCAAGGCCCTGGCAGGAGTCGGTTTGCCTGCACTGAGTACCTGCGACAACAGAAGAGGCGCAGTCTCTCCCACAACAGAGATGGACCCAGCGGGCTCTTGGATCACCTTGATCTGAAGACAAAGGCGGCTGCTGCTGCTGCAACCACACACCCAAGACAGCAAAGGCGAGGCAGGCACCCTCATGCACAAACACACACACATGCACGCATACATGTGCTGCCTGGAAAGGCATCAAGATGCAGAGCAATACTAAAATCACAATATGAACCCTTTGCATCCAGTACTCTTTCCAAAGAAAAGTGTGGGGTTCAGACATTCATGAGAGCGAGCCTCTGGCAGAGGTGAAAAGACCAGCAGGCGGGGAGAGGCGGGGGTCTAGACTGTCCATCGGGCGGCGTAAAAGTTCCTCCACATGCCGGGCTACATCCATGGTCTCATCCAGGTCGAAGTCTCCATCCTGGTCGAGAACGGGGTCAGGACTGGTAGAGAGAGAGGGATGTCAGAGGGGGCTGGCATGACTCACAGCCCCTGGCCTGCTCCCCACTCAGACCAAGAGTCTCATGGGAACAGGAGCAGCTCTGGCCAGACCTGCCCCCCCAACCCCAAGTTGAATAAGTCAGTCACTGGCTCCTTGGGAGACACCCGAGTTCTAGTCTCATCTCTCGCTACTTCATTGCGTGAGCTCAGGGGGTTCATTTCCCCTGTCCCTGTCCTCATCCATAAAACGAGGTGGTTGGGTCGAGCTCTGCCCAGCCGTGACACTATTCCATCACACCAGAGGCACTGTTCACCGCGCACCTCCGGGTGGCTAGGCCCTTTAACCACATTACACCAATCCTCAGCCACCTGTAAGGTAGGTATTTCCTCCACTTTATAGAGGAGGAGGCTGGGCCTCGACTATGTTAAGAAACATGCTCAGGGCCACCTGGCTGGCAGGTGGAGTCAGGATTGGAATTCTGCTCTTTGTGACTCCCAAGCCTGTGGTCGTCCCACTGCAGCTTGCACCTCCCAGGCACCCAGACATCCGGCCCAGGACACCCGCAGCTCAGGGAGCATTAATTCTCTGCCTAGGAAACCCCAGAAAGGCGCAATGGATGCCCTGTTCCCACCCACCTCCTGAGAACAACCACCCGTCCATGGCTGCCCTGTATCAAGCCCTTACAAATGCCTCAGTGTGCTAAATGCTTTACCTGCACTGTCTCACTTAATCCTGACCCCAATCCCATGTGGTAGGTAGTCTTGCCTCCATTTTACAGATGAGGAAACTGAGCATCAGAGAGGCTCAGTAATGTTCCCAAGGCCACATAGCTAATCAGCACCAGAGCAAGGACCCTCCTATGTGCAGCTTCAAAATGCTCTATGCTTTTTACTGGTTGATCTCTCCCTCCCACCTGGGCCCATGACAGAGCCCAGCCTGGGCCGGGGGGGGGTCTCAGACTAGAGGAGCTCTGGATCCCTTTGCCCACCAGCCCTCCAGGGGTCCAGCCTGAGGCCAAGTGCCCAGTTCCTTCCCACGGAGCCACATGAGAACACAACCTACTTCTGTGGGTACATGTTATAATGAGCCTGGGGACACACGGCTGGGGAGGGGGCCTGGTCCATGTAGGTGGCACTGCCCCCGGCAGAGTCTGCAGACGCGCTCACAAACCTGCGGGAGGAAGCAGAGCAGAGCCTCAGCGGCCTCAGGGCAGCAGATGACTTGGGGAGGGGCTCAGGGGGCATCTCTACATCGTCTTCGGATGTAGAAGGACACAGTGCCCACTGGGCCCGGGACTCCGGCTGCAGGAGTGGGGCCCTGGGTACTGGCCCCATTGTGACCAAGCCCAGTTCCCTCCCCAGGGCTGAGCCAGGTTTCTGGGGTGGGGCAGGGAACACTGGGCCCCTGAACAGGAGGGGGGCAGCGGTGAGGGGTGAAGAGAGCCAGGGGAGGAGAAAAGAGGCAGCAGGAGACCAGAGCTGGCCCCTGGGCACTTACTCAGGGACCACTTGCTTGATCTGTGGCTTCACATATCCGTCCACTGCTTTAGCTGCCGAGGGGGGAATGGTGATGAGAACCAAAGTCTCTGGGAGCCCCTCCAGGGGCACAGCCCACCCCATGCAGTCTGCTTCCTACCCACATCGCCGGGGGCCTCAGCAGGGATGAGATTTCCCACAGACTCCCAATAAACACCTGTTGACAGACCCAGCCTGAGGGCCACTCAGACCCCTGGCTTCAGTCTCACTCCTTCTCCTGCTTCCTTTTCTGGCCCTTTGCTTTCACTCTCCCTGTCCCCACCCCTGCCAAGGAAACAACCAACACCAAGGAGCAAACCCAACAAATGCACTGGCGACACGCTGAAGAGGAAAAACCTGTCCATTTTGCCTCCTACACTCAACTTGGGGGCAGGCTTGAGGGTGGGGAGTGGTGAGAGCTGCTGACTGGGATGGGAGCAGAGCATTATCTATGGGCTTGAATCACCCGGCTCCTCCTCCAGCACTGCAGCCTCTTCCTCCGAGGGCGGAGGCAGAAGTGAGAGTCCACGCAGCTTTTTGCTTTGCAAAGAAAGCTGGGACAGAGGTTTCATTTTCCCTCTCCTCAGTTGTGAGCCCTGAAATCCTCTCCACGTGTTTTGCACCACCCCATTAACCAAAACCCACAGGGGAAATGGCCCCTGGGCTCTTCGGGGAGTCCCCGCTGCCTAACCCTGAGAGCTCCGTCCGTGGGCTAAGGAAGGGCCCCAGGAGTAAGAGGGCAGGACGCACCGAGCACAGGAGTGTAGTACTTGGAGAAGACCTCATCCTTGGGCCGGTCAGGAAACACGTAGATGAGATAGCTCAGGTCCCCCAGCCGGTCGGCCAGAGACCGGATGGAGAAATCTCGTGTGGTGAACGGCTTCAGGTTCCACAAGTTGCGGTCAGCTGTGAAGAGGACAAGCTCATTCCCACAACCCACAGCCATCAGGAGGAGGATTGGGGTTGTGGGGCTCTAGGGCAGGCTCGCAGAACATCCAGGCTTTCACCAGCTGGCACGGCAACCCCACCTTCTGTGCCTCTCAGCACAGGGCAAGGAAGTGACCGCGAGAACATTCTACACAGCCAACGGGTGAGTAGATACCAACCCGGCTGGGTCAGAGCAGAGAAGGGAGAGCATGGACTCACCCAGCAGTTCTGGAGGCTAGGGGGCCAGTGATTTCAGGTTCTCCAAAATGGAAAACGATAGAAAGGGATGCATTTCTGAGCAGCACTCCTCCCACACTCCATACTCAGTTCCTATCTTTCCCCCAGGTACCCTTCTAAGGATGCAGGCCTGATGGAGAATGGGGAGCAAGGAGATGGGAGACAGGGCTTCTGAGACGGGATTGGGGGCAAAACAGGGTGCTCACGAGAGTCAAACTTCCAGGCGATGGTGATGCCCCCGATTTCTGAGTCGCTGAAGCGCAACAAGAAGGTCCCATCTGGCTTGTTGATGAGCAGGTCATGGGCCTGTTGCTTATTCACAAAACCTAGGATGGCCCTGGGTGCACGGAGCATTCAGTGTCACTGCTGGGCCAGCAGCCACTGTCCCCTGAGCCCATGCCCTCCTAACCCCCGTGCCCCCCCTTCCTTACCCGTCATTCCAATGGGGCTTGTGATGCTTCTTCAGCACCTCCATGACCCCGTCGAACCACTGCCAGAAGGTGTAGTTCCAGCCCGGCAGGTTCTCCTGAGAGCCCCCCAGAAACCCAAGTCAGGGCTTGTGTCCCCATCATCACAGGTGGCCCAGGAAACTGTCAGTGCCCTCTCATCCTCACCTAGACCCTCTCCCTATTCTCCACCTGGGGGCCCCACACTCCAGCAGTGCATAAACTGACCCAGCCCCCAACCCGTATCCTAGAGAACCAGAGAGTAAACTCGGCCTTATCCTCTCAGACACAGGAGTCCAACACAGTCCCACGGGGTGGGGGTGGGAGGCGTAAAGAATTGTGTGAGCTGGACAAGACCTCCAAATCATTCCTGCCCGACCCGTCCATTTTACAGATGGGGAAACTGTGGCGTAGAGAAGTGTAGGGGCCTGGCAAATTAGTTAACGGATCTAGGACAAGAACCCAGGGATCCCGACTCCCAGCTCCGGGTCCTTCCATCGTCCTGCTTTGGCCGTCACAGCTGACACAGTTTCTTGCAGCCCCTGCCTGCATTCCTTGGGGTACTAGCCCCCGTTTCTCCTGGTGGTAGGAGAGGGTGGTTGGGGATGCGGGGTGGGGCGCTGACCTTGGGCAGTAACCTGTCTGTGAGGTGGGGGAGGGGTGGCAGGGCACAGGTGTCCCCGGCAGGCAGCTGGCGGCGGGTCCCTCACCCTGTTGAACTGGGACCAGGACACGGACATGCTGTTGTAGTCCTCGAGGTGGCTGCTGCTGCTGTTGAACAGTTTCTGCGCCAGGAACACGAGGTTCTCCTTGGTCAGGCCTCGGTTGCTCTGCACTTCGGCCTTGAATTTCATGTTGAGCGCTTCACACAGCTGCGGCCACAGCACTTTGTCGGGCACGGCAAATGGCACCCTGCCCTGAGAGGGAGAGATGAAAGGGGAAAAAAAAGGCAGATTGAAGGAGTGGGAAATATTTACACACACACACACACACACACAGAGATAAGCTACTAAGAGATGGAGGGTACTGAGAAAGAGCCAGAAAAGGAGATACAAACACAAAGGAAAGAAAGATAAGGGGGCAGAGGCAGAGGGGTGGGCATGCACGGGTAGAGACCCAGACCAGGGGACTGAGGACAGAGATCAGGGACCCGAAGCACAGCCAGAGGAAGATCAAGGACCAGAGCCTAAAGACCAACCCTTGGACCTAGCACACCCCAGTCCCGAGACCCAGAGCTCAGACAGAGCCTGAGGACACACCAAGGCACTCACACCAGCTGCCCCTCTCACCTCACCTCAGCTCTGGTCTGGTCCTGGGGTGGGGGAGGACCACTCAGCAGGGGCCCGAGGGGTTGGGGCTGACCCTGGGAGACTCCGAGGGCCTGGGGGCCAAGGTGGGGGTCCTATGGGGACTCACCGGCTCAGCAAAGGCATTGTCCCATAGCACAGTGGCAGTAGCATTGTGGTCCTGGCTGCCATGAACGATGACAACCACAGGAAGGGACAGGGTCTGTGGGAGTCAGAGGAACAGGAGTCGAGGGTATATGACCACCATCTTGCCCTCTGCTCAGGCAAGACTCCCAACCCTCGTTCCTCACCCACAATCCCAACCACAAGCCCCTCACAACAAAACCAAAGCAAGATTCCTCAAAAAATTTAAAACAGAAATACGTTATGATCCAGCAATCCCACTATTGGGCATCTAGCCAACGGACATGAAATCAACCACCCCAAGAGGCTTATGCACCCCTATGTTCACTGCAGCATTATTCACTATAGCCAAGAAGTGGAAGCAACCCAAGTGTCCCTCGACTGATGACTGGTTAAAGAAGATGTGGTATATACAGACAATGGAATACTACTCAGCCATGAGAAAAGACAGAATTGTCCCATTTGCAACAACATTGATGGACCTGGAGGGTATTATGTTAAGTGAAATAAGCCAGAGAGAGAAGGACAAACACCACCTGGTTTCACTCATATGTGGAATATAAATGAACACACGGACAGAGAGAACAGGTTGGTAGTTACCAAGGGGAATGGGGGTGGGGGATGGGCACAAGGGGTGAAGGGGTGCATCCACATGGTGACGGACAAAAAATAATGTACAGCTAAAACCCCACAGTGTTATAAATGATTAAGACATCAATAAAAATTAAAAATTAAAAAAAAAACGAAGCAAAAACAAAAAACAATACATTTCTTCTTGGCCCATTGCCTAAGTTCTGTGGGCCGGTGCCAGATTATAACCTAGCAGACAGGCACCAGCAGAGTGAAAGCAGGTTTTCTGATAGCATCACGGGTAACTGGTCCGAGACCCCGCAAGGATTCTTAGCTCTTGGGCTTTCCTGACCCAGCCGGGTGGCCTCAGGAGGGTCCCTTCACCATACTGGGTGATCTGCGGGGACAGGAGAGCGGGGCCTCACCTTCACCTGGAACACAAGCTCATTGCTGCCCACACTGAACTGAGACTCGAACAGGACCGTGAACTTCTCCTCCGTCACAGACTCTGCGCCCCGCCGGTCAGCGCGCTTGATCCTCTTTAGCGACTATAGGGCGGGGTCCGAGGGAGACAGCAGCTGGGTACAAGGACACAGCTCTGGGCAGACCTACCCTCCAAGAGCCGGGCCCTGTCCTCACCATGTTCCTGAAGTGGGCGCTGAGGGTGCCGGTGGCCTGGTGATACTCCATCACACAGCAGTTGTTCAAGATCTCTCCACTGCACTCGCTGCCAAGGAGAGGGACCCCCGTCTCCACACGGGCCTCAGGGCAGGACCATGGTCCTGTCTGCTCCTCGGGCTGGGTCTTCACTCAAGAAAGGCCTGCCAGCAGCCCCTGTCCCAACCCCTAAGAGTGTCCCTCAGCGTGTCTCTGGGCTTACTTTCTCATCACCCGGAGAGTACCCAAGCAAAATCTTCAAGGGCAGGGTCTGGGTCTGTATCATTAGCTTAGAAATTCCTTGGGCATCAAGATTGATGTGGTGGCCTTTGGGGGCCTCTGGCAGCTTCTAGTACATTTAAAATAAAAATCTTGACCACAGCCTACAAGGATCCCCATGATCAACCCCTGCCCACCTCCCACCTCATTGGGTTCCTCTCTCCTCACTCAGGACGAGTGAGCCACGCTGCCTTGTCTGTTCGCTGAGCATGCAAGCTTGGTGCCCACCTCAGGACTTTTGCACTTGCTCTTCCTGTCGCCCCGAACACTCACGGATCACATGGTAGGCACTCAGTACACACAACCAAGTCTCCCACTTCACTCTTCACTCCCTCATTCACTCATTCACTGCACCTTTCATAGGTGGCCTGCCTTGACCCCTGGAACCCACCTCTGGGTTCTCTATCCACACACACCTTCTCTATGCTCCTCCTTCAGGGCAAGGATATGTTCTCTCAGCCTGGAAGTCTTCTCTCTCCATGCTCTTTCACTAGCCACCTCCTATTCACCCTGCAGCCTGAGACTAATTGTCATTCTGCTCCACTCCACCATGACCCACTTCCATAGTGCCCTATATGTCTCCCTTGTCACACCCCAGTAATCACTTCTCATGTCTGCTGCTTGCTCTGCAAGTCAAGAGGTTGGGCCAGGAAAGAGCCAAGTTCTGTTTGAATCACAGTGGTGTCCCAGTGCTTAGCACAGGTCCTAGAACACCCAGTACCCCAATCCTTGTTGACCTACTATGTGCCGGGCATGGCAGGGAGTGGGGAAGGCTTCTGAGCAGGAGGAACGAGATGTACACCAGGACAGACAGAGTGAACTGGATAGACACTGGACCACATCTGCAATGCCAGGACAAAAGGCTGCAGAGAGGGTGGCTGTGCTGTCTCCATCACCGAGGACCCCAGCTGTGGAAAAGAGGTGGGCCCCAGACTGAGTTGGGGAGAGGCAGAGGGGGGCAGGTGGGGGCACATACTTGCGGGTGTTCTCGTTCTTGAGCAGTGACTTGGCCTGCTGCTCACTGATGATGGTGGCCTTCACCTGGGGGGGGTTCATGTGCACGTTCAGCTTCCCGCCCACCAGCAGGCGCACGGTGGCTGCAAACTTGGTCTGGGTCTTCAGGACCTGAGGGGGCTGCTTCTCGATGATGAATGTGCTGCGGGGACACAAGTGACCAGATAGACAATGTGATATTGCCTCAGGGGACAGGGATCTGGTCCCTTTGCATGGGGAGGCTGCCTCCCAAGGGGCTCAGCAGGTGATGTAAGAGCACAGGACGCAGCCCTCATTTCCAGGGAGGCCACTGAGAGTCGGGGGAGATGGCGGGAGGGAAGGCAGTGAAACGACCTCAGCAGCTGGCACGGGCTGGAGGGGACAAGGGCAGCCCTTGTAGTGTCCACAAGAGAAACTGGGCAAGGGCAAGAGGCCATCGCAACTGCGGACAGAGGGGGTTCAGGGTGTGGGGCAGAGAGAGACAAGGATTCAAGCGAGAGTTCCCATCTGCAAAGCATGCCCTCCCTCCCCCAGGCCAACCACATGGGGGGCTGGGCATGACCAAGAGGCAGCAATCACCTGGTCACCAGGGCTGAGATGATGTCTGTGATGGTGGCATTGACCTCGGCCAGTATCTCCTCCACTGGGCCGGGGATGGGCAGCTGCTGGCAGAGGTGCTCAGCTCTGCGGATCTGCTGCCGGTTCTGCCAGATGATCTCGGCCAACTTCTCACACCTGCACGGAGCCCCAGGGCCAACGGGAAGGACAATGGCTTCACCCCCATCCCCCATGCCAGAAGTGGGAGGCTCCCAGTCTGGGGAGAACCCCCCAAGACCCAGCTCCACCCTCACCCAGGAAGACTCTGCCTGAACCACCACTCTGTCCATTGAGTGGAGCAGAGCCGCCCCGCCTTCTAGAAACAGAGAAATACACAGGAGGAGCGACCCTGATTTGGGTCCCACAAGCCCGAGTGTCACTCTGCACACCCGGCCCTGCCCCACTCCCCAACACAGTGACCCCCTTCCCGGGGCGGGATGTGATTTGGGGGCACCAAAGTCTGTGTCAAGAACTGGAACCACTGGTGAGACGACACCTGTTCCAGGACAGAGCGAGCTGCACACGCAGGAGGCAGAACACGCAGCTCGCGTCACCACTCTGAGCCCTGCCTGCCCCCGGCCCGCCCCCTCCCTGCCCGCCTCCCCCACACCGTTACCAGGACTGTAGCACGTCCAGGCTGCCCTCGGGGGGCCCTCCATTCCCGGCCAGCTGCTGCCGCCGCTTCCACTGGATTAGTTCGTCATCCAGAATGATGGTCTGCTGCTTCCGCAGCAGCTGCAGGGTCTTCTGGTGCTTCTCGGCCAGCTCCTGAAGGGAGGTGGGGAGAGCAGGCCCTTCGAGGCTCCCAGAGAACAAGCCTGCAGGGCCTCACTCGGGAGGTGGGCCCGGGACCAGGCCCCAAGCACGGGCCTTCCCCCTCCCTGACCTGCTCTGCCCCACACGCCCCCACGGGAAAGAAGGAAATGGCCTCCTGTTCTCCTGGGTCCTGCTGTCTTCCTGGCTCTACCCCTCTCTCTGGCCCCCTGGACACCTCGGGACGTGGCCCTCCATGCCTGGGAGGACAGGGACGCAGACCCCACTCACCACGCGGTACTGCTGCAGCGTCTGGGCCTCGCGCTGCAGCCAGGCCTCCAGGGACACCTGCTTCTGCTGGAGGGCCGTCTCCCGGCTCAGACGCTCCTGGGGGTTCAGCTGGGCCAGCTGGGCAAACTGAGCTGCAGGAGGGGACAGGACACCCACGACCATGATCTCCCAGTGCCCAGCAGGAAGCCCAGAGGAATCACACTCCGCTGTTCTGGAGACAAGACCCTGAAGGGGACACATCTGACCAGTGGCAAGTGGGGTTCTAGCAGCCAAGGGTGCCCAGAGATGAGTGGGCTCCCCTCCAGGGAGTGAGGAGACAGAAGCTTGGGGGTACAGCTGAGGAGAATGCTGCCCCGGGGCCTCCCCTCCCACCCTAGCCCACACAGCTGGCTGCCCAGCCCTCCTCACGTCACACCCGGGTCTGGATTGGAGCCACACTGCCTGGTCTGAAGTGTGCCCTCGCCGTTTACTAGCTGGGTGAACTAGAGCAAATCACTTCACTCTCCCGTGCCTCAGTTTCCCCTTGCGTAAAACAGGAGACTCATGGCACCTGCTCAGCGGGCTGCTGTGAGGAGTGAATAAGTGATGATACAGAAAATGCTCAAGAAACTGCCGGCACACATAGCTGTGGTGAGAGTCAGTCCTCGGTTAATGGGTTACAGGACGGGATTAAAGGGTGACGGGGACAAGCAGCTGCTCCGCCCCAACCTCACACAGCCAAGCCTCATCGGGACGGCCCCGCTCCACTGCTCTGTCCCATTTCCAGAGCACAGCAGCCCCTCCTCAGGGAAGAAGGAGGCTCTCCAGGTGCGGGAAGGTGCCTAACATGTTTGTTCAGGTGGGGTCACCTTGAGTTCAACCGACCAACCAGAAGAGAGAGAGAAAGGAGAGAGAGAGAGAGAGACAGTGTGTGTCCAGGGCCCACAGGGGACACAAAAGCAGCAAGATTCTCTCAGGAAAGGGAGGCAGCTTCTCTCCACACTGGCTCACAGGAATCTCATCAATGGCAGGAATAGGGAGTCAGTGAGGCCTCATTACCTTTTTCAAAAAATCTGTTATGAAAAACTTAAGACATAGGGAAGCTAGAAAGAATGATACAAGGACATGTGTGTATCAATAACACAGCTTAAGAAATCAAATATTTCCACAGTTAAAGCCACCTGTACACCCTCCTGCTTGCAAACCCATCCCTCCCTCCAAAGGTAACCACTGTCCTAAATGCCGGGATTACTACCCTCTGCCATAGGCTTTTTGTGTGTGTGTGAGGAAGGTTAGTCCTGAGCTAACATCCGTTGCCAATCCTCCTCTTTTTGCTGAGGAAGACTGGCCCTGGGCTAACATCTGTGCCCATCTTCCTCTACTTTATATGGGACGCCACCACAGCATGGCCTGATAATCCCTGTGTAGGTCTGTGCCCAGGATCTGAACCTGTGAACTCCGGGCCCCCAAAGCAGAGTGTGTGAACTTAACCGCTATGCCACTGGGCCAGCCCCTGCCAGTAGCCTTTCCGAACATCCCAGTGTCCTTACTCAGGCTGAGTCAAGAAGATGTGAGCGTCAGCACGTCTTGGTCAGTCAAGTTCCTGGCAGGCCTCTACGGGCCATGTCACACTGACCTAGGCCCTTCCCCATGGACGCACAAGCTGGGACAGACAAAAGCAACTCTGCACAGCCAGGAGAAGCCCAGAACTAGAAGACAACTGAGAAATACGGTTCCAATAGCACCGCAGGAGACTGGGCAGGAAGTGCAGTGTCCAGGCACAGAACATAGCAGAGTAATCTGGACGGCCACCTCGGGGATCCTGCCACCCACACGAGGTGGTGCTGAGGCCGACACCTGGGCCCAGCCTCCCCATCAAGTGACCCACTTAGTCTCTCCTGGCAATTTGCAGAAGCTTCTGGGAAGGATGCCAGGAGACGTGAGGCAATTGTCTGCTCCACTGAGGGGAGCTGAGCCTTTCCCTGCACAAACAGATCCGTAGTCTGTGTTTCTGATGGGTGAACTTGATAAATGGGACTGAACTGACATTGCATAATGGGTACAAACCGAAACCAGATCCAAACCCAAACCCATAAATAGGAAACAGAAAACCCAAGAATAGGTTCAGAAGTACTGTCAATCACTCAAAGGCCTTGAGTAGAACCAATAGTGTGAAATCTCCTATTCCCTAATCTAGGAAGAGGGTTGTCCTTTCTCTGGGGTCAGTGTGGGATGGATTCAGATGGAAGGAAGACTGCTAGAATCATCCCACCAACATTTACTCAACACCTACCATGATTCAGGCAATGTGCTAGTCATAGGGTACAGAACCACTGACAGGGCAGGGTTAGGAGGATAGCTTAGTTAAATGAAAACAGAATTCTAAAAAAATTTACATAGTAAATAAACAAAAAAGGAGAAACAGAGGAACAAAAACCGAAAAGGAATAAAACAGAAAATAAATATTAAATGTAGACTCTATACAATTGTATTAAATATTACATTAAATATTAATGGATTAAATACCTCAATTAAAAGCAGAAATTTCAGAATAAATACAAAAGCAAGACTCAACTATATGCTATGTACATTTTAAGTTTAAAAAAGCACGGATAAAGATATGCTGTGCCAATATAAAATAAGATGGCTGAAGTAGTTACATTAGGATCTGATAAAGTAGACTTTAAGTCAAAGAATATTACCAGAGATCAAGAAAGATATTTCATAACTATTAACAGAAAGTGTCAATCAGAAAGACATAATAATCATAAATGTATATGCATCTAATAACAAAGCTCCAAAATACATTCAGTGGTTCTCAAAGTGTGGACCAGGGATCCCTGGAGGGTGCCCAAGACCCTAATAGGTGGTCCCCAAGGCCAAAACTATTTTCATAAGGTTATAAGACCTTATTTGCCTTTTTCTCTTTCAATCTCTTATAAGCATACAGTGGAGTTTTCTGGAGGCTACAAGATATGAAATATTACAACAGATTGAAAGCAAGAGCCAGCTATCTCCTATTAAGTCTAACATTAAAGAGATTTGTAAAAATGTAAAGCAATGCCACTCTACTCACTAAATTTTGCTTTGGAAAAAATAGATGCTGTTGGTGTTTTGGTTTAGGGGTTTTCTTTGTAAAACTTTATTATGTTAACATTATACATTATGTTATATGTGTTAACATTATTGAATTTATTATTGCTATTTTTGAATGAAATAACTGTAGAACATACATTCTTTTCAAGTCCACAAGATATATTCACCAAGACAGAGCATATGCTGGGCCATAAAACAAGTCTCAATAAATTTAAAAGAATTGAGATCATACAGGGTATGTTCTCTGACAACAATGGAATTCTCTAATGATATGAAGATGAAATCAATAGTAATACGACATCTAGAAAAAACAAGTATTTGGAAATTAAACAATATACTTCTAACTAATGTCTGGGTAAAAGAATCAGAAGATAAATTAGAAAATATTTCAAACTGAATAATAATGAATATACAGCATATCCAAAATCATAAGATGCAGCTAAAGCATGTCTTGGAGGGAAATTTATACCTCTGAGTATATATATTAGAAAAGAAGAAAGGTCTAAAATCAATGACCTAAGGGTCTACCTTAAGAAGTCAGGGGAAAAAAGCAAAGGAAAAGGCAGCTTGACACTTCCTGTTCTCATCGGATGGGGTGGTACAGCTCTGGGGTCAGTGTGGAGTGAGAGGAAGACGGGCCATGTCTCAAGATTCCTCAAATTGTACTGGGGGTTAATTCCTTCCGAATTAATTTTTCTTTCCCCACACCCTTATCATGGCAGCCATTGGCAAACTACAGACCTAGGAGACAGAAGAATTTTCCCACTGTAACCCCCTCCTCCCACCTCCACCTCCTACCAGTGAGGCTTAAGAAGGGGCATTCTTAGAGCTCCACCTCTCCCTAGCCTTGTTCAACCAGGGGACTCCCAACCTAAGTCCTCCCTCTGACTGGGGAATACTTTGTCTATATTCATTGAGATATTCACTGAATACCTACAATTAGGGAGAGGATATTGGTTAGTAAGGTACAGGGATTTTATGACATATCTCTAGCTGAGATCCAGTTCTGCAACTTGGGCCGTTACTTGTTCTCTGTGAACCTCAGTTTTACCACCTGCAAAACAGGGTTAATGCAACTACCTACTTTCCGGGGCTGTTGTAAAGGTTGAATTGAGTAATGCATGAAAAGGGCTTAGCCTGGAGCCTGGCCCACTGCAGGGGCTCAATCACTGGGAGCCATTACTCCTCCCAGGCTTTGGGTAAGGTTTGGACCTAGCCCCAACCCAACAGGAGCTCACAAAGTGGTCCTCATTCCCTTCCTCAAGACACACACTGCCCACACTGCAGGGCCTCACCCTGGATCCTCAGGCTCTCTTGATACTGGATGATGAAGTACTCTTGAGTCTGTTGCAGCTTCTTCAGTTCATTCTCCGTGTCCTGCGTGACCAGTCGCAGCTCCTCAAATGTCTGGTTGATCTGAAGGTGTTTCTGGGACATGGCGTCAGCCAGGATCCCAGCAGAAGCAGTACCCTGGAGACAGAGCAGGGGAGAGTGCAGACAGCAGTGGGCTGGGCTGTGAGGATGGGAGAAAGCCTCAGGCCTTGGTGAATGCCAGTATTACAGACCCCAAACTCCAAATCGAGAGTAAGAAAGGAGGGCGATTTGAGTCAGAGGGACGGTCATTTGCCAGAATTGGGGTGGAGGCAGGGAAAGAAGGAGAAACAGGTGACCTGGCAGACCACGGCACCTTCATAGAGCAGAGTAGAAACTTCTATTATAGATCTTCTTTCCATTAGAGTATCCCAAACAGAGTCCATCTAAATTCTCTATGGAGAAACTAGAACTCAACACGTCCCAGGAGTTACCTGGGTTTTCCTAATAACGATGATGACCCATCATCCTACATTCTACATGACCCAATGCCATGGACTGTGCTAGGTGCTGGGGACACAGTGGGTAACAGAGCTGTATGAACACACACTGTCTGAGTCTTCACTCAAGACCTTCTTGTGACTGAGGGAAGAGAGTGAACCTCTCACAGGTGGTATCCTGGAGATCCCAAAATGAAATTACAGAAGAGGCATCCACAAGGCCTCCCTGCATCCAGCCATTTAAGTGACTAGTCCAATCTATTCCTTCAATACCTGGCTGAGAGGGGACCACATCTTCAGGGCCTTTCCAATGAACTGTTCTCAGACTAAAATCCAAACTCGTTTGCACAGCCTCCACTGCCCTAGCCAACAGCCTCTGCCTACCTCCACCCACAGCTCCACTGCGGCCCAAGCACAGCAGCTACTTTCTGTCCCTCGAACATACATACAAGCATGTTCCTGCCTCAGGGCCTTTGTACTTGTTGTTCCATCACTCTGGAGCATTCTGGCACCAAATCTTCCTAAGGCTGGCACTTCAACTGGCACCTTTTCAGAGTGGCCTTCTCTGATGGGCCAATTTAAAATAGGAACACTCTTATCTGAAAGTGTCTTGTTCTTGTATTTGTTTACTTCTTTCTTGTCTGCCTCCTGCACTAGGATGTGAGCTCCCTAAGTGCTAAGACTATCTTGTGAACCACAAAATCCCCAAGACCTAGAACATCGGAGGTGTTCAAGAACAGCTTGATGGCTGGGAGAAGGCACGACTTCCCCCATCCATGACAACATCTGTGCGCTAGATGTGTATTTCTTCACTGGAGCCCAGTTTATTCGTACGTTTACAGAGAGCTCTGTGATTGCAACAAGTCAAGAGACAGAAGGTTTGTCCTGGAAGACCCTTTGTGACCTGGCTTCTGTCTCCCCTCTGGCTTTACCTACCAGGGCTCCCCAGTAGCGCTGACTATTTACAAGTCTTCAAATGTGATAAGATGGCTCATGCTTTCCCGCCCTCACATACACTGTTGTTCCTTTTGACTAGAAAATGCATCCCTCCCCCTTCCTCCTCTCTCCACTGTAGTTCAGACATCCCTTTCCTCAGGACCTCCCCTGCCAGCCTCCCCTATGTGAGCCGGGCACTTGTCCATCCGTGCCTCCATAGCACTCGGCTCACCCCTAGAGAATCTACCATTGCCTGAATTCCCTTTAGGGGGGACCAGGCATTTATCTGTGTCTCCAGTCCTAGCCCAGCATCAGACATGTCGCAGGACATCAGCAAATGTCTCCTGAATGAACTGTACCATTCCTGCAATCAGTGTCCACAACAATAAATAAATAATAAATACGACCTGTGCTCCGGGCGCTATTCTGTGGCTTTTACCTATGTTATATCATTTTACAAAATTCATTTTGTGGGGCCGGTCCGGTGGCGCAGCGGTTTAGTTCACGCTTTGGCAGCTGCGGGTTCCCGGGCCCGGATCCTGGGCGCCTGCCCACGCACTGCTCGTCAGCCACGCCGTGGCGGCGTCCCATATAAAGTAGAGGAAGACGGGCACGGATGTTAGCTCAGGGCTGGTCTTCCTCACACAAAAAAATTCATTTTGCTTTACTGCAGATAATGTAACGTTTGTATCACCGTCCAAGCAGATGTTCAATGCCTTTCTGACTTCAGAACTTAGGAGATGAGCCCCTGCTCTGCGTCTCTGGGTCTCACCTCTCTGAGTTTTCCAGCTCTTCTGACACAGACCTCAGCTCCGCTTCTCCTCACAGACACATCCACAGAACATTTCTCATTTTGGCCCAAGCCCCGTTTAATGAATGACAAACTTTCCCTAATGGTTGTAATGCCATCTCTGACATAGACTGAATTTCCAGATGTGTATTTGTGTTTTTAGGGCTTCCGCTTCTGTTTCGTTTGTCTGTTTGTCTATCCTCAGCCCACAGAGTATCTCATTTAATCCTCACACTAACTCCATAAGGCAGATACTATTACTATCCCCTTTACAATAGAAAAAACAGAGTCTCAGAGAGGTTAAGTAACTTGCTCAAGTCACACAGTTAGTAAGTGGTAGAGCCAGGGACTGAAGCCAGGGGGTCACTCTACACCTGCATGTAATATTGCCTCTTAACACGCCCATGTCTCTCAGCTCTTTGGTGCTCTCTCATGCCTGTGTTTATAAAACACAGTTGCCTGGAGAGAAAGGTGTGTGGAAGGACTTCCCAACTTCTCTCCCCATACCCACAGGACACTCACATTGTTGGCTTCTTGGACCAGCCTCTGTTCATTGTACAGAATATGCCGGATGCAGCGGACCAGGTCCATGGGACAGCGATCATACGTGTTCTGAAAGAATCCAATAGCAGCTACCAGTGGCCACCCTCTGCAGTGCCATGCCCACCCCACCCCCTCCTCTAGCCCCTGCCTCAGCTTTCCCCGGGAAGCCTCAAGAACTGTCACCAGTCGCCTCTATCTCTCTTTAACTCGTTTCTTCTCCCAGATCTTCATATTTGGTTTTCAGTGCATTAGAAACCCACAGTTTACAAAACACTTCCAATCTACCATCTCCTTTGAGTTTCACAGCGTAGAAAGCCTACGACATAAGCAGAAACTATTATCCCCACTTCACAGATGAGAAAACTGATGCTCAGAGAGGTTAAGTTCTTGTCCAGAGGCAAACAAGTGAGTGAGCAGATGACTCAAGGCTCGGGGCATCTAATACCAAGGTCAAGGTACTTTCCACCATATTCCTGCCCTGGGTTCCTATTTTGCTTCCCTCTTCCCCCCAGGTTTCTCCTGTTTCCTCTTTCTTCTGGGATGGACTTTATTTCCCTGGCACCCTGTTGCTTGTATTTAAGAAGGGTCTCTGAGAAATACAAGTGAGTTCCAATAAATGCTTGACTATGATTACCACCCACACCCCTTTCCTGCTTCACAAAAACTTCCTTTCTCCGTATACTCCTTCTCACCCTCCACGTGAAGAAGAAGCTAAATCTTACATCTGAACCCTGAATTCAAGGCTCCTTTATCAGCTCTTGACTCCAGGGCACCTCTGCTCCTCTCCCACACCACTTCAGCAGCTCTCCTACCTTTAAAGGAGCCCCAAGAGAGATGACTGGTTGCCTTATTCCCTCATTTCTAGAATCTGTCGTCTTCCTTTCTCCAACAAAGGAATCTTGACTCATTCTTCCTCCAGCCCTTCTGCTTGATCTGTCCAGAATGCCATTTCACCCATCCCCCTTCTCTTGGGGACAAACATGCCCCACCCCTTGCTTTGTAATATGCTAAAGGAATCTGACAGGTCTGATTTAGAAAGAGGGGGTGGGGGAAATTGAAGCACAGAAAAGATGCCGATAAGCTCAGGGTCACATGGTGAGTCAGTGGCCAGGCCAGGAAAAAACCCAGGGGTTCTGATGCTGAAAGAGAAGGCGGACAGTGCTTCCCTGCAGATGGCCCAGAGCGCACACCCACCTGCAGCTGCGTGGCATAGTGCCCCAGCTTGATCTTCAGTAAGAACCCATCTTCCCCAACTTGGTGCTCCGCCTTCTTCTGCAGCTCCTGCACCAGGCCCTCCAGGAGCTGGGTGGCCTGGGCTTGGTCCTGGGGATTGTCCAGGTCGATGGCATCCCTTGGGGCAGGGCAGGGGAGAGGAGAGAAGCCTGCTGTGGCACTTCCTTGAGCAAGGAGGTCAGGCACCACGAGGGACATGGAAATCCCAGGCTCCTGACTAAGGGCACTCCAGAGCCCATAAGAATTGTTCCTGGCATCTCCACAGGCACCAGAGACTAGAAACATCCCCTCTCCCCTCCCAGGGTCCCATTTCCCTCTTCCCCTTTCCCAGGGACACCGCCCCTTCCGCACAGAGAGGGATAGACAGGACCAGAATCACACCAAACCACAAAGAGGAGACCTAAAGGCCAAGGGGCCTGGATGGTAGGGACCCTCAGAGTAAGGCGCAGGGCAGGGACACCTACCAGGGCTGGCTCTCAATCCACTGTGCTAAGTAATGCCGGACCTCGATGGGAAAGTGCTGCCCATACAGCACCTGCATCTGGCGCAGCGCGTCTCCCTGCAGCCGCTGGGCCTGGATCCAGCCCGCCATGTCCGTCCACCTGGGGCGAGCAGAGAGCTGAAGGGGCGCCGCCTCGCCCCCTCCGCAGAGGCGCGGAGGCGAGGGCTGGGCCTGCTGGTGGCCCCGCCATGCCCACCCGTCCCTGGACCGCCGTCAGGCCATGCCCCTCCCCTCCCACAGACACGCTTTCCTGTGCGGGAAGAAAGATAGTGAGGCGGGGAAGGCCGCCCTTCCCTCCAACAAGGAACCTGCTGAGGCTTGGGGAGGGGCTCTCGAAAGTCAGGTGCCCTCCGCCTCTTCCTCTCCCCTAGCCCCACCGGGGCTTCCCCAGAGGGGGGCCAGCTAGAAACTGAAAGAGAAATTGGCAGAGGCCCACGGGCCCTCTGGGGAGGGCTGCAAGAATCCCCCCTACGCTGCCTCGAACCCCGAGTCCCAATTTCTGGGAAGGGGGGATAATCCAGCCTAAAGTTAGGGGAACGCCACCGTCGGCTCCCACTGGACGGCTGGGTCCCCGCGGGCACGTGGCTGGGGTTAAGGAGAGAGATTGGGGAGACAGACGCTCTCCCTCTCCTCGGCGGCGCCCCCGCAGCTGTGCCCAGCGGTCTCCCAGTGTCCAGCCCGACAGCGCCCCCTGCCCACTGCGGGCGAGGACGGCGCCCATCCTCGGCCCCCTCCCTCCATCCGCGTCCCTCGTCCCTGGTCTGCGCTGCACGCTGCGTCGAAACTCCCTCTCGGTCCCGCGGACGGTCCCCTGCACCCCGCCTGGCCGTCGGGATCCGGGTCCCGGGGCGCGGGGGCCGGGGCAGGAGTGGGGTGCCCCCTCGCCGCGCACGCCGCCGGGGACGCGCTGCCGGGCCACCCACCTGGTCGCGCCGAGCCGTCCGGCGGCGGGGCCGGCTCTCCGCCCCGCGGCTCTCGCTCCCGGCCCGGGCTGGCGGCGGCGGCGGCGGCTGTTACTACAGGAAGGAGCAGACAGCAGCGATTTCCTCCTCAAAGGTCAGCTGCCTCCGATAGACCATACACAGCGCGCGAGCTTTCGCCAACACCCCTCCCAGCCGCTGTCGCTCCCTCCCTGCCTCCGCCCTCGGTCGCCTGCTCCCCGGCGAGTGCGCAGCGGCGGCCGCGGCCGACCCCGGAGCGGCCAGGCTGGGCGGCGCCGGGCGTGGGGGCTGCCCCGACGGCGGGGTCCCCCGGGAGTCCCAGCGGCCTGCGGCCCGGGACTGTGGCGGACCAGAGGCGCAGGAGTGGCCGGAGGACGGGGGTGGCAGGGCTGGGAAATCCCGGGCTCTGGAAATCCCAGACCAGGGCCTCAGTTTTCTCATCTATAAAAAGGGAGGAGGGAATGGCCGGACTAGCTGGAGATCCTTCCACTTCTGGCGCTTGTCGTCTCTTGAGTCTCTAGATTAAAAAAGTAAATGTGTGTGCGCGCGTGTGTGTTTATGTGGGCTGGGGACACAGCTTTTGTGACTTCAGAGGCAAAGCCATAGGAAGGGGAAAAACTGGGGATTCCAGAGAAGCCAGCTCACCACCAGGGCCCCACCTCCCCTCCTTCCATTACTCCCACCACCGTGCACTCACCCAACCTCCTGAAATTTTGCAAATAAGAAAGAGAAGTCCAGAGAAGGGAAGGGGCTTGCCCAGAGTCACACTGGGCACATGGCCTAGTCGGCAGACTATGATCCATAAATGATCCTGCCCCTCTGTTCGCCCAGCCCAGTCACATCTGGGGCCAGGCCTACCTTCAGAAAGGTCCAGGGAGGACTGTCTTGAATTCTCACAAGCTCACAACTGCATACAGGCCTTGCCAGAGCAGGGAACACCCTGGGCCTTAGCCTGGGTCACAGACCACTCACTGAGAGCCTACAGGGCCTACCGTGTTGGGCAAGGCCAGACTGGAAGCGTTCCATCCCCTTTGCCCAGCTTCCCTCTCCTCTGGGCCCCTCTCCGCCTGGCAGCTGGTATTGGCAGCACCAAGGGAGGAGCCAGCCTGGCTGCTCACTCAAGGCCCAGCTGGGCCAAGACCATGTGTCCTATGGGGAATCATTCTCCTCTTCCTCCCTCCCTCCCCAGTGCCTTCTTGGATCTGCCCTTTTCTCTCCATTCCCTCCCTCCAACTGCTCCCTCACCTTCCTTGCCCTCATTACCTCCCCCACTTTCATTCTTTTTACTGCAGAGAAAAACTGAAGTTTAAAGCTGCAGAAGCTGGAATGTCTGGGTCCCACACACACACTGCCATGTGTGGTCACAGTCTCTTAGTTGGCAGGATCATGAGGGAAGGAATTGAAAACCATAAGGGGTTCACGAAGGACTAGGGAAACCTTGCTCTGTAGATGTTCTGCAGGGGAGCCCTAGGGAGGAGAAAGCGCACTTCTCCCACCTTCCCTCTTCCTCCACTCTGTGCAATGGATTTGGCAGGGGAGTGTCAGACACACAGAGCTGGGGGGGGGGGTCACCTGGAATGAGAGTCAAGTGGAAACAACCGTAAAGATGATTATGGGGAAATAGAGGCTGGAGAGAGGAAGTGATTTGGCCAGTGTCACGAAGTCTGTCAGTGCAGATCCAAACCCACTGCCACATGGTGGGTGGGTCCGACTTGGCACCTGTGCCCTCCAGCCTCTCATTTCCAGCCAGTAAGTCAGTTGGTGGGAGCTCATTCCTTGGGTTTCCTCTGAGCCACGTCTGGAGGGCAGAGGACCACCCTTGCCATGCACCCACATCTGGACATCTGGAGAGGGTGATATGGGGGTGCCAGCTCCAGAGTAGGGGCCCTGCCTGCTCACTTCCAGACAGCCATCTTTCCAGCCTCCTCTCCAGGGCCTGCAGAGGCCTGCTGCTCCAGCAGGCAGCCCCACCCACCAAACATCTGGCTGGGTTGGGCTGGGCTGGGCTGGTGGGGGGTAGTCCTCGGTCCTAAAAAGCTAGCACTGAGGTGCCAGTGAACAAAACTGGAGGGGTTGGCCTAAAAGGATGTGCCCCAGTGCCTTTTGAGCCCTCACGTGCCCCCTCACCTTGTGTCCAGCGGCAGCAGCTCTTCCCTGTTGACCTCTGGCTCTCTCCCCATCTGGCCTCTCTGTCCGGGAGGCCCTGAAGCCCAGTGTCCTTCCTTGCATATTTCCTCCTCTTGCTTTTTGATTCTCTTCCTCCTTCTGATTCTTTCTCTCTAGGTCTCTGTCTGGTTCTGGGTTTCTCTCCATTTCTTTGGGCCTCTGTGCTCCCTTTGAGATGCAGGGGGAGGGGAGGAGCCTTGGAGCTTTCCCAGGATGGGCAGAGGCCACCCAAGACAACTGAGGAGGGAAGGGTGTCAGAGCTGGGTTGGGGGCAGAGGTGACTGTGGTCATGGCTCCGGATAACACAACTACCCGGAAATGTCAAATTTGGGGTTTCTTTTTGCTTTCAGTCCCCTGGTTTGGTCTCTGCTATTTCCCACCACAAAGCACCCTGGTGGTTTTAGGGGCCCAGACTGTAGAGGAGAAAACTGAGGCCTAGGGGATGGGGTTCAGGAAGATCAGAAACTGCCTAGTGTCTGGACTGAGCTGGGGTCCCAGGCTGGCCTCCCCTAACTGCCCCTCATCCCCAATTCCAAGTCACAGCATTACAGAGGAGTGAGGAAGGATTAAAAAAATCTCATGGGAATACATTCCCCCGAAGAAGACTGACCATATTTCATTAGGAATAATAATAATCCCTAGCCTAGTTTGCAGTTAGCACACCATGCACATATCCTGAACTGAATCATGGCACGTTCGTGTACAAACATGGTTGTACTCTTCAACTCAACCCATTCTTGCAACAACCTTGAAGGAGAGCAGGGCCAGAATCATCCCCTTTGATTAGTCCAGGAAAGAGACCTGTCCACAGCTGGCACCAGAATCCAAGTCTCCCGGCCCTATGGGCAGGGTCTCAGTACAGTCATGTGTCGCTTAACAATGGGGACACATTCTGAGAAATGGGCCATTAAGTGATTTTGTCATTGTGCGAACATCAGAGGGTACTTACACAGACCTAGATGGTATGGCCTACTACACACCTAGGCTATATGGTACTAATCTTATGGGAGCACCGTCGTATATTCGGTCCATTATTGACTCGAACGTTGTTATGTGGCGCACGGCTGTACAACCTTTCTCAACTTCCCAAAAGCCCAGCACGCACCCACAGAGTGAAGATATCTCCTTTGGCTGGGCTAGCCCATAATTGTTCTGTGGCACAGAGCATGGCACCTCCATCACCACGCCAGTGCATGCCCCTGCTCTGTTGAATGAGGCAGTGTGACCTGTGTGTTACATGAAGGTGGGTTGGAGTTTATGGAGGAAGGGAAGAATTATGTCAAGTCCTGTTTCTGGCCTGCCCTTGGAGACAAGGTTAGCCGAGAAGGCCCTGCTGATGCCCCTACCCTGGGGAGAACAGACTGAGTTCACCTTGACCTAACCATCCCTGGGGGGCAGAGGGAGGTGGTACAGAGATGCCTTTGTTTCCTCTGCTCCAAGTCCCTTCTTCGAGGAGAGTTCCTGTTGTGCAGGAGCCAGAGGGGAGGTGGGGTGGGGGTGCAGAGCCTTCCCAAGAAAGCTGGAGGTGTTCCAGGAAGTATCTCTGTGCCCAGGAGAGCTGAAGCCCTCGCGCTCTTAGACGTCCTACCTCACCCCCACCTTGCCTCGACTGGGACTGTCCACCTCCACTCCAGTTCCCCACCCCCAAGGCTCCTGGAAGTCCATGCTCAGCGTATACCGCACCCCCATAACCAAGGTCCCTGCCTCTCCCTGAGTCTCCTCACCCTGGTACCTCCCTCTAGAAATGCTGCCCCATTCTTGTCCATGAAGACAGAGCAGGACCTAGGGAGGGTGTGCGTGTGCACGGTGAGGAATTCTGTGTGAATTGGGGGGAGGGGAAGGAGCTGCTGGGTCCCAGGTGAAGCCCATCCACCCTTCCTGCCTCTGTCCCTTGTCCTCTACCACTCTTCAGGGAAGTCAATTTACAGTGAAGTCACCAAGAGAACACAAGGCCATCCAGCCTGAGGCATAACAACTGTCCTCCGTTTCTGGGAATAGAGTGAAGGGAGGGGTGTGGGGCTGACAGGGTGAGTGGGAGGGGGAATCCTGCCTGCCTCTGCCCAGCGGCCCTGTCCACCTGCCTTGGGAGAGATGCTCAAAGGCCGCCAAGAGGAGGGGTGCAACGTCTGCGCTGAGTGCAGGCTTCCTACCCGGTCAGGAGGGCAGGGAGGAGCCCATCTTCCTCATGGCAGGGGCAGGCCTGGTGAGAGAGAGGAGAGGTGGGCCACGGGCACAGAGCTGGGAAGCCGAGTGGGACTGGCCACTGTCCTGAGCAGCCCTGGGTCGGGTCTGGCTCCCATCCTCATCCATGATGACTACCAGGCCCCTTTTCTCACTGAGCTAGTTTCTCCTCCTTCTAGCCCAACAGAAATCTTCTGTGCCTTAGCCAGCCCAACATCCAACCTCAAGCCCTCTGGGGGTTGTGTGGGAGAGAACCATGCCTCTCCTTCCCCGCTGTCCCCCACCACTCTGCCACTTTCCTGTGTTATTACTGGAGGGGGTTTCTTTCTCCCTGTCTCTGTTTCTCACTGTTTCCTGGTTTATCACGTGCACAAGCCCATCCACATCTCTGCCCGCTCCCCTGCTCCCAGCCTCCAAAATTGACTCCCCAGCCCCAGGAGCCAGTGGGGGATATAAAACCAAAATGAAGAAAGGCCAATGCTCCTTAACCTCCTCACTGGCTACTGGCCTGGCCTTCATCTGCTGCTGAGATCAGCCCCAAGCCTGGGCCTTCCCTTCACTCTGTGTTTCAGCCATACAGTTCCACCAATGCACTGGCCTCTCTCAACTGCAAGCCTTTGCCCCCTCCATTCCACCGACCTGGAGTGCCATTCCTCCCTTGGCCACCTGGTGACATTTTCCTCCTCTTTCATAAGGTCAGTGTGGCGTAGAGGAAAACACAAAGGCTTTGGAGTCCTAAGGACCTGGTGCAAACCCTGGTTCTGCTGTGTGACTTTGGGCATATGAGTCTGCTTCTCTGAGCTGAGTGACCTCCTTTGTAAAAGGAGAACAGCAAGACCCACATCCCAGGATTGCTATGAAGACTCAGTCACAATGCCTAGCATGCAGTAGGTGTTCAGGGACCTTGGCCAGTAGAGCTAGACATTTTCTCTTCTGCACCCCTGTATCCCCTCAATCCTGTATTGCAGGCCTCTTCTTATGGCTCTAACTAGTTGTCCAAGGGACTGTGTGCCACTGCTTGGTTCATAATAGCGGCTCCATAAATATTTGTTGGATTCATGAAGGTCCCTTAAACAGGACAGGGCTTCCCCAGGCTCCGACAGTTCAGGGGTTCCCTTGGACTGGTGCAGACCCCTGCTTCTCTTTCACACATCCTGACCCACGTTTTCCCCTCTGCCACCCTGGCTGTGCCTGGTCTAGTCCTACTGACCTGCTCTCCTGCCATGGTAGCAGTAGCAGCTTCATCTGTGCCTGGCGCTGGGCCAACTTTTGAGTTCTTAACCCACCCAGCAAGCCAGCAAGATACTGGCTGGGGTGGCACTCTGCTCCTTCATTGGGGTCAACCCTGCCCTCTGGATAGTGTGGTGTCGCCCTAAGACTCTGTGTGGAGAGGGCACGGTGACCCTGTCCCAGGAGGCAGGCAGGGGCCCCTCAGGCTTTCCAGAAAGCCACCTCTTTAGCTCTGACTGGAAGGGAGCCCAGGCAGGTGAGGCACATAAGAAGCAAGGTGGAGGGCGTGTGAGAATCTCCAGGTGGCGAGTCCTGCAAGGACCTGCACATCCATCGCTCCCACGACTCCCCCCGGCCCCAGCCTCCACCACCACACCCGCTCCTTCCTGGCCCAGCAAGCTGGCTGGGGCTGGGCTGAGGGAAAGAGGGGGAGAAAATGCTCATTTATCAGGTGCCTTCCACAAGCCAGTCATGATGCTTAGTTACTTTCACAAACACTCTCTCTTTTTCCTTTTAAAAAATGTTCATTTTCCTAATGTTTTAATAGGTAGTACAGCCCACGGTACAAAACTCAGAAGATTAAAAAAGATATATGGTGAAAAATTAGTCTCTCTCCTTTCCTGTCCCTCAGGTCCCCTCTGCAGGGGCAACCACAGTTACCAAGGTGAGGTGTGTACTCCCAGAACGATTCTATGCATTTACAAACATACGCTATACTTTGCTCCTCTGACTTACGCATGAGGGGAAACTGAGGCCCTCAGAAAAGTTAAATACTTTGCCTAAGGTCACACAGCTGGTAAGTTGGCAGAGCTGGGATTTGGAACCAGATCAAATGGTAAATCTTGGCTCTTCACCACCCACGCTCTGGCAGCTGTCAGCCCTGGCGAGGACACAGCCCCTCCTGAACCACTGGCTGTGACAAAACTCCATTCTGAGGCCCTGTAGATCTGGGGTCTCTGCCTTCCTGTCTGTTGAGTGTCCAATGCCTCCTCCCCTTGTCGCCAGGAGCCTGTACTGACTTAACAGGGCAGAATCATCCCCCTGTGGAAGAAGAGAAGTTCCTGCCAGTGTCCTTCCTTGGCTACTGTGTAGCTGGTGGTCCCCCAGGGCCAGCCTGATTCCAGGGTCCGGAGAGTTCTGGAGAGGGAAGCCACAAGAGCGCGTGAGCATGGGTTTCTGGCTAAAGGGAATCGTGGTTGTGGTTTCATTGCATTTCCAGAAAATGGCCTCATGATCTCCCTGTGGCTGGGCAGGGCTGAGGGAGGAGGTGAAGTGGGGGCGTTGTTCTCTGTGGTAGCCACATGCCTGTCTATGAGAGTGGGGGAAGGAGGCCGTAGTCATCCCTGCCTGACAGTAGGTTGGATGGATGGACAAGGGCTGCCCACAAGACTTTCAGGCTCCCCCTCAAGCTTCTTTCTCTCCTGGGTCAGGCCAGGGTGGGCTAAGAGATGACACCAACTCTCTCTCCAGTGGACATCTCTGCATCGGCAGGTATGTCTCTGGGACCTTTCTATGTGGGCTCTCTGCAAGGTATTTCTAGATCCTAGCTTCTGTTCAGTTTCTTTCTTTCTAGGGCTCCTTCTGTGTCATTATCAGTCTGGTGTCTTCTCAGCTTAGGGGACTAAGTCCCTGAGGCTCAGGAGAAGAGGCTCTCACCTCATCTGAATTGGCAAGTAAGGAGAGGTAGGTGTTGGACCTTCCTTCCTGTCTCAGGTTGACAACATTCTTGTTTTGCTGAGGTAGTCACCCAGAACATTCCGTCCTTCGTGTCTGTGCACACAGCCAGCCAGATCTAGCTTGGTGCCAAGTGGTCAGTCAGAGATGTCCTATGAGACGCAAAAATAGGGAGACATACCTGTCCCACCCTCCAGGGCATTCAAACTAGCGCCCTGCAGCTGCTGCTCACCAGCAGCCTAGGTAGCTGGACTGAGTCCTAGACCTGACCAGTCCTAGGAAGTGGGGTGTAACTCTTAGCTGTTACTAAAAACGAATGCAGTAATAGTTAACAGCCCCATAGTCCTTTATAGCATTCGAAGCACTTTACATTATTAACTCCTTAATTCTCACCACAATGCTATGAGGTAGGTCCTATTACCGTCATCACATTACAATGAGGAAATCGAGGTGGAAAACTTGCTCACGATCATGATTCAAGTAATTAACAGTGAGCTTGGTTTTAGAGTCTGTGCTCTTTGGGTCTCTGCTCTGGGCTGGGCACAGGGTGGGAGGATTTAAAGGTGAATGGGATATTGTGTGCTGTCGGGGGTAGAGAGACATGTAAACAAGAAACTGTCCCTCAACACAAGAGGTGCCATAATAGAGGCATGAACAACGTGTGGTGGGAAACAGGGAGGGTGAGCTTCATACTGCCTGGAGCAAGTGTCATCGAAGGACAGACATCCACAGGGCAGGAGGACATTCCAGGCAGAGGGAACACTATGTGTGTACACAGGAAGGCTTACAAGACAGAGAAATGTGTTGTGCCCAAGTGTCACAACACCACGGACAGTGACTGTCAGAGGAGTTGCCAGAGAGCCCAGGGTGGCTGGTGCTTCCGTCCAGCTTCCTGCCCCAGCCTGTCCTCCTGCTCCAACCTCGAAGCTCCCTCCATCTAATCCATGCAAAGTACGTGCCAGGTGTTGGCCCAGAGCGTGGGATAGAAGCAGTAGCCCAGGTGGGGGAGAAGGACTTTGTGATCGGCTACAGACACAAAGATCTTTGTGGCTGACGTTCTTCTGGAGGTGAAGGGAAGGCTGCTGGAAGAGCTTCCAAAGGAGGATTATGGGAGAACTAGAGGACTCGCAGTTCTTGGTCATCTTTGGACACGAAGATTTTCACACTGTGGAGAAGGGATGCTCTGTGTGTACGTGTGGCGTCCTTCTCCTCCTTCTGTCCCTGCGGCAGGGTTTCTGGAGATCTGACATGCCTTGCTTTGGTGCTGGCCCTTGGAGGGTTGCCAGGGAAACCGTTGGCCAGCTCCGGAGATGTAGCCAGAGGACAGGAGAGTGGGTGACTCAGACTGCCTTCTCAGACACGCACCCCTTCCCCATTACAGGAAAACGGCTCTCAGAGACCCCTTTCCCCTGGATCTTACAGAGGTGATCCTGCTTACTCTTCCTTCTCTAGAGACAGCAGTCAGTGCCTTCTGCAGCTCTGACTGGTGGGAGCTGGCAAGAGTCCCCAGGGAGGGAAAGGGTCTCAGACGCTCCTGTCCCCCATAGAGTCACTCTGGAACAGTGGAGTGATCCAGTCGGCATGGGCGAATGTAAACTCCTGCTGTGTCCATTCAGGCTCTCCGCCCCTCAGGGTGGTAAGCGGCAGGAGCCCTGGCTGAAACGCCCTCCAGGGCGCAAACCCGGGATAATTATTGACGGGGCAGCGGTGGACTTCTGCCCTCGGCCTGGGAGGGACCGGACCCGGAACGCGGGCCTTAGCTCGGGGAAGGAAGGTGGGCGGGCCGCGGAGGGGGGCCAATCAACGCGACCACACAACAGTCGGGCCGAGTCGTGCTCGTGGTGGTCGACCCTACCCAAACAAGGCAGCATGTGCTCGTGGCCCGTGGGACCCGGCTGGGAAGCCGAGCGGGGCAGCCACCTCGCCGCCTCGAAAAGGGGGACTGCGCGCGGCGCCGGCCCCCCGAGAGCGCCGCCACCCCGGGTGCGCGGAGGGGGTTCCGGGTCCCTCCAGGGCGCCCGCCGAGGGGGTGCGAGCGACCGCGGGGCTCGCGCGCGCGCGCCGGGCGGAACCAGGAAGCGGCGCGCGCCGGCGCGGGGCGCGCTCGGGGCTGCGGGCGGCGCGCGCGGCCGGGCCTCCGCGCTGGAGAGGCGCGCGCGCCCCCGTGGGCCCCGGCGTGAGGAGAGTCGGCGGCCGGAGCCGTCACCCCGGGCGGGGACCGTGCGCAGGCGACTCTGCGCGGCGGCCCGGCGAGGGAGAGAGCGAGCGGGCGGGAGGCAGCCGCTGGCGCCCGAGGGGCCGCGCGAGGTAGGAGCTGCGGGGCGAGCGCTGGGCTCGGGGCCGGGGGAGAGAGGCCGGGGAGCCCGCCCGGCGCGCCCCGGCCGCCGAGACGCCGGGCAGGGCCGCGCCGCCGCCATCGCTCCCCGGGCCGGAGGCGGCCGCGGTGGCTGCGCGCTGGGGAAGGGGGGCGAGGGGGGCCAGGGTGTTGGGGGGCGCGGGGGGCGTCGTGCGGGGGCTGCGGCGGGGCGGGCTGTGCCGAGTGTGGAGAGTGTGTGTGCGCGTGGGGCTGGGTGGGCGTGTGAGGGGCCCCCGCGCCGACCCCCTGGAGCCAAGGGGGCCACTGCCGGCCACCTCTCATCTTCGTGTTGCAGTTCCGGACAGCCCCTGCCGTCTCCTTGCTTTTCTTTCTTTTTTCAGAAGAGGTATCTGCGACTCTTGGGGGTCGGATGAGTCCGGGGGTGCCCGGTGGAGTGGGGGTATTAGCAAAGCTTCAAGGAGCAGTGCCTTATAAGGAGTCAGGACAACAAATACGAACCTTTCGATAAGACTCTGGGGTGCGGGATCCCACATCAGGACCTGCCAGGCCCCGGCTTGTGCGTGCGGTAGTGGGGATGCAGCGTCTTCTTTTTTTCTAGCCGGGGATAAAGAGTAAAAAAGTGCTCCTGGTGTCGGGGGTAGATATGGAGAGTCGGAAGGAGAGTCGTTGTGTCACAAAAACTGGTCTGAGGCTGAAGGAATCTGGCAAGATGGTCAGGCTGATCAAAGAGGAAAGAACTTGTGTGGAGCAAGAGGTGTCTGCAAACACTTGTAGCCAGCAGTGATGGAAAAGGCAAAGAAGAAAAACAAGCGCCAGCTTTTAGGAGGATGGGATTAATGAAAACCACAAGAATTTTAAAGGCAAAGAGAGATACTGATCCTCTCTTTCCCATAGAGCCGTGCCCACTGCTTTTCCTTTTTGTCCTCTCTGATCCTGTCATACCTCTGTATCAAATAAATGGTGCTAAAAGTAGGTCATAGGACGTTAGAGCTGGAAAGGACCCCGGCGATTATGCTACATTCGTTTATTGTAAAAGGTGGAAACTGAGGCCGAGACAGATGGAGTCAGTGGCCTGCTCAGTTCACACAGCTTTTTAGTTCAGGGAGCAAAATGTCGGTCCGATCGGTGCTCTTCCCAAGGCACAGTGAAGTAGTAGATCTTTGCCTAAATACAATTCCGTAAATTGTCTCTGGAATGTCCTCAGGGAATGCCCCTTGAAAGGGCTAGGGTGTCACCAAATTATTAAACTGAGCTCGTGTCATTTTTTCAGTCTTCAAATGGTGTTGATCATCCGCTTGTATGTTAGATTTCCAAAGTGGTTGGGTAGCCTCCTGGGCTATACTAAACTTTCAGCTGTTGAGTATATTTTTTCAAATAATTTTGTTATTGTGCAATTTAGATAAAGGAACTTTCCCTCTTTCCTCAGCATTCTTCTGTTATTGTTCGCTTGTTTATATTATATTGTTTATATCCCTTGGCTCTAGTTCTTAGAAGAGGATATATTTTATTTAATGTGCCTTTCATTTCTTTCTAACTTCATTTTGTAACACTATGAACACTGGATCGTTCTAATCATTTCAAATGGTGGAATCCTATTGGTTGACTTTATTTCAAAGCTTCGGGCTTTTTGTTTGTTTTGGTACCAATTTCCATCTCATGGAAGATCACAGTTATTAGATTTATATTGTAAATGAGAGACAGGGCTGCAGATTTTAAGAAAGATTTACTATGTGACAATTTGTGATGTCTGTCATGTTTAATTAAAACACCACCACGCCCTGGTCAGTAAGTGTAATCTAGGCGTTTACTTGTTTTCTGTAGCCTTTGGAAGATGAAAATTTCAAGCGCCTGGTTGAGACACGGGGAAGGAATGGAGAGATCTTGTTTTTAAAAAGCAAAACATCGGGGGGAAAAAAAGTAGATATTTATCACCAGCAGCTTGGTTATTGCATAACTCGGAGCTAAACTGCACAAAATCTTTGCTGTCTACCCAACTAAATAAATTATCCCACCTTCTCACGAGTCCTTGCCTTTTCAGTATTCACATTTTTGCCAGCAGGATCTTAATATGGATTGTGTTAAGAGATTTAAGGTGGATATATTCCTTAAATGGGTACTTTGTGATATATATGATAGAAGGGGGCGGGGGGAAGTGCTCTCATTGTTTGGAGCGTTACAACATAAATATTTTGGTCAGCACTTCCTATCGTGCCCCAACTTCTCATTTCATCATCATTTTCTTGCTCTCAATTGATTTTTAAAATTTTTATTTACATATGCAAAAACAACATCAAGACCAGTAAAAGGTGTCATTTATTGCTCTTTTAGTACTATGTCAATTTTTTCAAGTTATATTAGTGTTAGTATTCAAATTATTTGTGATTTGTGTTAGGTTTATATTTATGAATGCGCTTGTGGCGGTTCGTTTGGCTTGTTTTTGTGTAGGTAGGTGATACAGGTAGCCTTTTCTTATTATAAAAGGAAGATGTTATAAATGGGCACACCACATGCTCAAGATTACATTGAAGTTGAAGGTAGAATCAAAGGAAGCTTAATTAGTCTAGTGCCCTACAAACACGTATATATCTCATAAAATATTCACAGATTTCTGGAAGTTCTAACTACTAGTGACAAATTTTTTCCCTTCTAGTAGAGTGTAGATTACCACATTATTCCTACAAAAGGAAACAAAAAACCTCCAGTTTTTATTAATTTGTCTTGAGCACTTGAAACCTATTCTTTTAATGTTATCTGACAATTCCAGGTTACTGAGCTCTTCAGAAGAATATCCTTTTACTGTGTAATAAAATATCAAAATACTTTGACTCTGGAACCTCTTAATAAAAATAATGCTTAAAAGTTAGCTCTAGAGGCCGGCCCGGTGGCTTAGCGGTTAGGGTCGTGTGCTCCTGTTTGGCGGCCCAGGGTTCGCAGGTTCGGATCCCAGGCGCAGACAGACATACCGCTTGTCAGCCATGCTGTGGCAGCATCCGATATAAAGTAGAGGAAGGTGGGCATGGATGTTAGCCCAGGGCCAGTCTCCCTCAGCCAAAAAGAAAAAGGGGATTGGCAGCGGATGTTAGCTCAGGGCTAGTCTTACACACACACACACACACACACACACACACGAAAAAGTTAGCTGTAAAGTATCACTGTCCCCAATTTTGTGTGGTGGTTAAAGGAAAAAATTTTTCTTTAAATCCGAGCTTTGTTAATAGAACTGTTCTAAAATCAGAAGTATTTTTTCCCCTGCAATGTTGGAAACACAACAGTTTTATGGTTATTTCTGGGAATAAGAAAGTCAGATTTAACAATCTAGTTTCCATTGATCAGACAGTTTTTTTATACATTTAAATCATGAGCATCGCAGTGATAAAAAGTTTTTTTTTTGAAAATTGCATTCACTCTTAATTATCATGCCCTTATTTTAAGTAGAATATTGACATTGGATGTTTTCTTATTAATGGTGATCCTTTACTGCTGAAAAACCTAAGCTGTTTTGGAGAAGATTTTACATCTCTAAATCTATGCTATATTTACTAATCAAAGAGAGGAGTAATTTACAGGTGTTTGATTTTTGGTTGGTTGAATGAGACCCTCACTTTTGGTGGTTTCAGGGTTTTAGATGACGTTTTATTACTTTTGTTAGTTTTGGTCACACCCATGACTTCCTTGGAAGGTATCTTTGAGGTTTGGTTTCCTTTTTTTTTAAATGGTAATATTGGGGTGGGGGTGCTTCCTGTTTGTATTTTCAAAATTAGGTCCACATGTTAACCTTCTTGTAGTGTCACATTTTTATTTTAAACATATAAAGACAAGCATCAGATGCCATGTGGTTTGTCTTTGACCTGTTGTACTGCTTCGTGACAGCTTTACTGAGTTCAGCCTGAATAACCCAGTTGGGAAGGCAAGACATTCCTGAATCTCTTCCCAACTCTCTTCAAGGTTTAGCAGCCTTGGAAGGAATCTTAAAACAACAACAATGGCGAAATTAACAGAAAAATGGGGCTGCTGCTATCTGTTTTCTCCCAGGTACCTAGAAAATGCATGGCACTAAGATAGAGTTGAAACGTGTTATGTGGAGCCTTGAATGTCAGAGCTTTAAAGGGAGGTTGCCACCATTTATATAATATAGTCCCCCACCACACGCATCAAGTAGTAACAGTAGCAGTTTTTCTGACTTCACCTAAAAGCCATACAGAATGTCATGGAGGAGTTAAGAGCAAGGAGAAGTTTAGGGAATGGTAAAACTCTGGAGGAATCACCCTCAGCTGTAAAACTCTTCCTTGACCCTCCTGGATAGTTTTTACATAAGTCACTTTTAATATAAATGTTGGAGTATGAGTTAGGAGGAGCCTTGAGGTACATCCTTGAAAGGAGTACGTATAGTATTGTTTCTGTGATTGAAGCGAGTGGACTTTTCCTAGCCTCCACCTAACTTTATTCTAAGAAGTGTAATGACTAAATAGGCTCCTAATTATATTGGAATTCAAATATGTTTGCACTTCACGGGGTTTCTCTCTCGTAAATTTTCTTTTGGATCACATTACTAAAGGCAATACTGCACAGTTATGCATAATTATGCACAGTTATGCATAATGCAATTTACAAATGAGAGTAATACATAGAGTATCTTGACCTCTCATTTTCTCCCCAATATTCAAGAAAGATGCAGTTATAATTTGTCACCTACTGGATATTTTCTTCTTTGGGTTTATTCATAATAATTACATGCATTTCCCATGTATTATAGTGAAAAATACATATGACAGCTTTACTGAGATAAAAATACATATGAAAAATACATATATTGATTGTATTGGAAATCATGAAAATATATATATTGATTAAGGATATTTATTTTTTGGAAGCTAGCTTGCAAAATCTACTCCAACACTCACTCTCCATTTATTCTTCCATTGCTTTTAGAACTTCTGACTAACTCTTTTTTTATTTTTCCGGATTTCTATTATGAAGAGAAATATCTTCATATTCTATGCACTACTAGTTTTTGGAGGTGCTTGTGCTGACTCATTTTTTTAATTATACTAAGATATAGAGTATGGTTTGAGAGCAGTAATGAGATTCTCAGAAAATATGAAAACTTTCCTTTCTGACTAGTTAGAGAAAGGTTGGGGAAGACAAGGGGAAATACATCAATGTGCCTATCAATTATTGTTATTTGTTGGGATTAATTTGGTGACTAATATTTTCAATGCCCATCAGGCCAGTAAAAGTGAATTTGGCTTTACCCTGCAATGATGACAGGGCAAACCCAAGTGTTTTCTAATACTGCTTGTTTTTCCCTGGTAGGGGATTTTTTTGCATATGGGAAATCAAGCCAAAGTTACCAGTAACAGCCACATCCATGATTTGTGTTAAAAACAACTATTTACGACTCTGCGCTGTAGTTCTTCTTACCATGGGCTCATCTGGGAAGATATAGTCATTATCTGTATAATAATTATTAGGTCATCTTTCAAAAGGTGATCAGAAAATTAATTAAAAAGTACTTCAAATGATGGCCAAAGCCTAAAAGTAGAAAGATAATAAAAATAATACCTACCACTGCCCACTTATGTGTGCCAAGCAGACACGGTTATAAGCTTTTGCCATGTTTTAACTCATGATGCTCAGAGGGATGGGTATTATCCTCAGATGAAAGACGAAGAAATAGCCATAGAGAACTTGTCCAGGGTCACATTGCTAGTAGTGGCAGGGCTGGATCCAGACCCAGGCCACGCCGATGCCAGAGGCTGCATTTCTACCCACTGCACTGCAAAGGGGAGCAGGCAACAACTTGACAATGAGATGTGTGGTTTCTTTAAGACTTATATTTATTTGTGTTCTTGTTTGTTTTTAATAGAAGAATTTTTATATTTGGAATTTTTTTTAAGTTTATGAAGGTAGTGATACGTATTCTTCTAACTGATGTGTATATTCCTAGTGGAAATTATATTAAAACAGAGAGCATCTCAATTTTAACTAAAAGTTGTCCTTTGTTGTTCTTCCACCAGCGTTACCATATACATCAAGGAGAAGAGCTATAAGCTGTCTCCTTAGCCTCTGTTTACAAACAAAAGGATCTCTTATGCCAGGGTGGCACGTGACATATGTGTTTGTTGACTGAGCATTCAAGTATCCAGCTCATTTTACTCACAGCTTTATTTTGAAAGGATTTATCGTCCTATTCTTGTTTTATTGAACCTTTTTAGAACTGCTAATCATGATTTCTGAGCTAGAAGGACTTAAGAGTTTTAATTTGGGGCGATAATTTTTAAGGCAACTGAACTAATTATTGTGTGTTTAGAGCTATGCAGAGGCCATTAGAAACTAGTCTCAGAAATGTATTCCTTTTCATATCTGATGCTTATTTTCTCTCAGCACCTTTCCTTGGAGGTGGATTGTGAAGTTAAATCTTGGAGACAGAATTCACAGCCTTAAAGTGCAGTGATCTGAATTTGAGAGATGAAGTCAGGGACGAGAAAAACTTCAATTCCCTGAGCAGAGAGTATAAACTTGTTCAAATAAACAGAGGATGTTGGCTTCCAGGATTGTCAAACTGTCACCTTTGACCGGGGTTGAATTTTCTTTGAATGTTGACAGAAGTTACAATGTCAGTGGAAAAATCTTAATGTGAAGAAGTATCTATAACTCAGAATTTCCTTGTGTTTGTGTCAGTGAGATCCTACAATTAAAGCTGTTTTTTTTTTTCTATGTCTGATGAGTTTAAAAAGCCTTCAGTGGGGTTTTCCAGCCTTTAGATGAGAGTAAATTAGAAAGTTTGTGAAAAATTATTTTATGTTGTCTGAAATTCAGCACCTATAGCTGGTGATAAATTACTATGTTTTTGTAAAGTATGGGATTTAAAAATCCAACCTGGGTGAAATGTTTTAAATAAGCTGCCTTCAAAAATGTCTGTGTAGCATTTGTAAAGAGAAACTGTTGAGCATTTAATCTGTTAAAGTACTAAAAATTGGAATTTATCAGCTTTATAATATAACATTCTACAAGATATTCATAGTTTAAACTGGGTAAAATGTTCTCTCAGAAACAATGCCAATTCTATTTTTTTGTTTTGTTTCATGTTTCTAAAAATCTTTTGGTCATCTTTTAGGCTTGAGAAAAGTAGCAAACTAGAAGTCTACAGAAATATAGAGCTCTTTACAAAATGAAAGTCAGTTCATCCTGTGAGTTATATGTTTTTAGGATTTGTGATCTGTTTCTGGTAGAAAGTGAGGGGGAATCATAGTGAGAATTGGACATTGTAGAGCCTTACTCCAAAAGGTGTAGAAGGTCTAATGTATAGGGATGCAATGCAAATATTCCTTCTTTTTATGCTTTTGTTATTGTTTTAATTATGTAATGATATATGGAAACCCTGAAGCATATGCTAAGCATATTTTCAAGATGAGTTTATCTTGCAGTGAGTTTAAATAAATATCAAGTAAAAATACTAAATTCATTGTAATATGTATAGAGATTGGTCTTCCTCCTTAATTGTCGAAGGTATCAAAACAAAATGGAAAATATTTGGCTTCCTCGATGACATGGCTACAATTAACATGCTGAGTTGGTGATGAAGCATGATTCCTTGATTTTGCAATACCAGAGCAAAGCACATAATTTTAAAAGAATGGGTCCTTAAGTAAGATAATTTATTACCTCAAGCACACATTTTAAATTTTGTCCTAGAAGTGTGACATTGTCAAAATTTATGATGTTGAATTTTCATCACTAAGTTTGAGAGGTCTAGTTTGGACAGAACTTAACATTACATTCCAGTTATATTGGTAAATTTGAACAGGACAAACATAAAAACAGTGGCTTTTATGGAATAACTCATAAAAGAAAATATTGATATATATAAATACATAAATATGAAAACTTCTTTATGCCCAATATGCCAGAAACCAGAGGTAAATGACAAAAGAAGAAGAATATTTTTAACATACATGACAATAGGTTATGGGTTAATATTCTTAATATATAAAGAATATATACAGGGGCCTCCTGGTGGCGCAGCGGTTAAGTTCGCGCTTGGCAGCCTGGGATTCGCGGGTTCGGATCCCGGGCGCCCGCCGACACACTGCCTGTCAGCCATGCTGTGGCGGCGTCCCATATAAAGTGGGGGAAGATGGCACGGATGTTAGCCCAGGGCCAGTCTTCCTCAGCAAAAAGAGGAGGATCGGCAGTGGATGTTAGCTCAGGGCTGGTCTTCCTCGCAAAAAAAAAAAAAAAAAAGAATATATACAAATAAGAAGAAGATGCTTCTCCCAATGGGAAAATGAACAAAAGAAGAAATACAAATGGCCAATAATCATATAAAATTATATTCAACTGCACTAGAAATCAAGAAATGCAGATAAAAACAGTGACATAATGTTTCCAGTTAACAGATTTACAAAGACTAAAAATATTGAAAAAATGAAAACAGTGTAACTTAAGAATGTGGGGAAACTGGCACATTGTTTGGAATGTAAATTGGTACTTTTTTTGAAGGGCAGTTTGATAATATGTGTTAAAAGCCTTAAAAATGAGCATACCCTTTGACATAATAGTTCCATTTAGATAACATAATCTGAAATATGTTCAAAGATTTGTATACAAGGATGTTCCTCATAGTGGCATTTAAAATAGCAATCAATTGGCAACAACTTTGGTGTTCAGCATTAGGGATTAATGAGCTAAATTGAGGAATATCTATACAGTGGATAATATTCAGCCATTTCAAATCATGTTATAAAACAATATTTAATAACTTCGGTAAAGTTCACAATATATTACTAAATGGAAAGGCAAATTACGAAACAACCACATACAGTTGTGCTTGGAAAAAAGAATAGGCATTGAAAAAAGGTTTCTTCGGGGTTGTGGGATTCTGGGTGTGTGTGTGTGTGCACTTTCTAGTATCTTCCCATTTTTCTATAATCAGGTAATAATGAACAGGGGGTATTTTGTAATCAAGAAAAAAAGTTATTTTTAATGATTGGATAAAGAAAATGTGAGAGAGAGATATAATGGAATATTATTCAGCCATAAAGAAGAAGAAAATCCTGCCATTTGTGACAATATAGATGAACCTTGAGGGTATTTGCTAAGTGAAATAAGTCAGACAGAGAAAGACAAATATTGTGTGATCTCACTTATACATGGAATCTGAAAAACCCGAACTTGTAGAAACAGAGCAGATTGGTGGTTGCTAGGAGTAGAGGGTGGGGGAATGGATGAAGCTGGTCAAAGAGTACAGACTTCCAGTTAAGATGAGTAAGTTCTGGGGACGTAATGTACAGCACGGTGACTATAGTTAACAATACTGTTTTGTATATTTTAAAGTTGCTATGAGACTAGATCTTAAAAGTTCTCACCACACACACAAAAATTGTAACTATGTGAGTTGATGGATGTGTTAACTAACCTTGTTGTGGTAATTATTTCGCAATATATACTTATATCAAATCATTACATTGTGCACCTTAAACTTATACAGTGGTATATATCAATTATATCTTAGTAAAGCTGGGGGAAAAAGTTATTTTTAAAATGACTTTTGTGTATTGATTTATCTTAGAATGAGAAACTTGTTTTTGTTTTCAGTTAGTGTTTCCTTTTTAGGAGCAGAAAAATGAGTAGTTTGTGATGTTTGTGTTAAATGTTTGGCATGGTATACTTATTTGGTATGGTTATATGACATCTTTTATTGCAGAAATATATTAAAATCATTCTAACTGTATTTAACGTTTTCAGAGTTAAAATAATTTGAACTTTAGGACTGAGTTATTTCCTATATTTGATGGAATGCTCCATATTTTTTTATATAAGCTGATGGAGAATTTTATTGTTTATAAATATAATAAGGAAATTATAATTTTTAACTTATTTGTAAATTCATTTCGTATTGAAGACATGTGTTTGTTTTTTCCAACTTCTGAAAAAAATTTGGTCCAGTTTCTTTTAACTTCTTGCAACCCTGGACATTGTATTATTTCAATATATTTTTTGCATTTGCTTTTGTACTGCCTTCTCTTTCATGATGATACCTACAAACATTGCTAGGTTTATGAGTTTCTTTTTCTTGTCATTCCAGTAGTCATGCCTAATGACTGCTCTACGTTTATTGTGGTATTCATTTGGGAATATCTGATAAAGGAAATCTCTAGTGAAAGATACTTTCTCTTGGGTATATGTCATTGCTAATAAAAAGAGACTTGTATTCTGCCATAATTAAATTCACATTAAATAGTTTTGTTGTAACTAGATTTAGTGTTTAAAAGCATTTTAACATTTTAAGGAGTTTAAAGAAGAAAAATGAAAATAAATTACAAGTTAATGTTTTAGGAGAATTGTGGAGCATAGCTGTGTGGGTCTTACCACTTTGCAGCAAATAAAATAGCAGTCTTAAATATGTATTTTTGAGCACAGCAGAAGACCTACTTATTTTACCTAAAATTCAACTCAGTAAATATATATAAATATATAAACATATATTGTCCCATATGCCTTCATAAATAAATCCTGTTGGTTTTATGGTTCTTTTTTGCTTATCACTTCTTGCCTCCTCTGCCTCCTGAAAATGTGATGATCTCATTGAATCCAAAATTATGTTTTTCTTTGGTTTCAGTTCATTTGTAGGTGATGATTTTTCCTGTAATCTGTTTTATCACTGTGGTAGTGTTGTGACCAGTTAAAATAATCCCCTTTCTTCTCTTTTGTGTCTGAATCATTTTCACCAAACCATTAAATATTTTAAAAATCATGTAAATTTGGGACCTCAAATTTAGCATCATCTATTTCATAATATGATGTCAGTAAGTTATAGAATATCTTTAAAATTAATATATAAAATGATGTATTGCTTTCTTTATTTAGAGGTAGTTACTTGATTGTGTTCTAGTCCTTATTTGATTTTGAAAACTTGGCTATCCTCACAAAGATAAGTCTCTTTTCAAGCCCATAAATCTTAAGATTCTCTCTTAAAGGAGCTCAAATATATATAAGATTAAAATGACTGTAAAATAATTCTTTCAAAAGTTAACATAATTTTATTTGAAACTCTTTAATCTGCTTTTTGTCTCTTAGCTACTAGAAGGCTTTTTGGGGTTGTGTGTATGTGTTTGTGTGTTTAGAAATACTTCCAAAGTGGTGAATAAAGAAATTTATTCCAAAATTTTACAGTAATTGGGCTACCAATCAAGATAAGACTCAGTAAGTACTAAGTAAATATTTATTGACATGAATGAATAGACTGTACAGTCACATATGCTTTATAAGGCCAAGTTAGACAACAGCTTGACCCATTAAACTATATATGCCAGTGGTTCTTAACCATTTGGGAATTAGGGGACCTTTTGAGACTCTAATGAAACCATTCTCTTCTAAGTAATATACATATACACATAAAATTTTGCATACATTTCAAGAGGTTCATGGACTCGGGTTACCAACCCCTAATATAAACAACCAACTCTCCATTAACACAGGTAGTGGAGGTGGGGGAGTATGGAGAGAGAGAATTCAAATTTACGGTTCAAACAAACCTTGTTATCTGGGGGCTCAAGAGGGACTTGTTTCCCTGGGAACTCAATAAATATCAATCTACTTCAACATTTTTAAGGTCTGTATTCCATTTTATAACCCTACCATAATTTAGTTAATCCATTAATACCTATTAATGGATATTTAAGTTGTTTCCAGTTTTTCACTCCTATGAACAATACCGTGGTGCAGATTCTTTTTAAAAAATTTTTTGTATTGATGTCTTAATAGTTTATAACATTGTGAAATTTTAGTTGTACATTATTGTTTCTCAATCACCATATAAATGCTTCCCTTCACCCCTTGTGCCCACCCACCTCCCCCTTGCCCCTGGTAAGCACCAAACAGTTCTTTCTGTCCGTGTGTTAGTTTATATTCCACATATGAGTGAAATCATGCAGTATTTGTCTTTCTCTCCCTGGTTTGTTTCACTTAACGTAATACTCTCCAGGCCCATCTGTGTTGTTGCAAATGGGACAATTTTGTCTTTTTTATGGCCGAGTAGTATTCCATTGTATATATATACCATATCTTTATCCAGTCATCCATCGAGGGACACTTGGGTTGCTTCCACTTTTGGGCTATAGTGAATAATACTGCAGTGAACATAGGGGTGCACATTTGGATTGTTGATTTCAGGTTCGTTGGATAGATGCCCAATAGTGGGATAGCTGGGTCATAAGGTGTTTCTCTTTTTCATTTTTTGAGGAATCTCCATATAGTTTTCCGTAGAGGTTGCACCAGTTTGCATTCCCACCAGCAGTGGATTAGGGATCCCGTTTCTCCACAACCTCTCCAACATTTGTTGTTTTTTGTCTTGGTGATTATAGCTAATCTAACGGGTGTCAGGTGATATCTTAGTGTAGTTTGATTTGCTTTTCCCTGATGATTAGTGATGTTGAACATCTTTTCATGTGCCTGTTAGCCATTTGTATATCTTCTTTGGGAAAATGTCTGTTCATATCCTCTTACGGTGCAGATTCTTAGGTTAAGTGGATTTTTTCACATTTACTGGACCATCTCCTTAATGTAACTTCTAGAAGTGGAGCTGCTGAGTCATTTTCATAGACAATGCCAAACTGCCCTCCAAAAAGACTATCCCAGTCTACATGCCCACCAATAACTAGTGCATGAAGGGGATGGCCATTTCCCCACATCCTCCATGACTGAATGTGGACAAACTTTATATCTTTGCTAGTCTCTCATATTCGTTTGTACTTCTTTGATTTCTAGCAGGGTTGGACATTGCTTCACATGTTTGTTGACCATTTTGTTTCCCCTTTGTGATTTGCCTTTTTATTTCATTAGCCTGTTTTTCTTTTTGTGTGTGTGAGGAAGACCAACCCTGAGCTAACATCCATTGCCAATCCTCCTCTTTTTGCTGAGGAAGACTGGCCCTGGGCTAACATCTGTGCCCGTCTTCCTCTACTTTATATGGGACGCCGCCACAGCGTGGCTGACAAGCAGTATGTTGGCTGGCGCCGTGGATCCGAACCCGCGAACCCAGGGCTGCCAAAGCACGAACTAAACCGCTGCGCCACCAGGCCGGCCCCTCATTGGTCTGTTTTTCTATTGTAAGTTTTTGAGTTTTCCCAAAGATCTTTGTGTCTTACATATTACAGGTAATTTCCCCCCAGGTTGTTTTTTTTAAGCGTTCAACTTTGTACAGTATTTTTTGTAGTGCAAAAATGTTAAATTTTTTTGTAGTCTAATTTAATAATCTTTTCTTCTCTGATCTGGCTATTAAGACATGCTTAGAAAAACCATCCCTACCCAAAGACTATAAAATTTTCATTTAGATTTTCTTGTAGAATGTTTTATGGTTCTATTTTTTTGCATTGTCTCTCGATCCAGCTGGAATCCATTTGTGTGTAAGAAGTGAGGTGGGAATACAGCTTTGTTTTCCTAAAAAATAACAATATTTATTGATCACTCACTTATGTGCCAAGCACTAAGCTAAATGTTTCATGTGTATTAACAATTTTAACCTAAATCAATGCCAAATGGCTAGCCAGTTATTCAAAAAAATCCATCATTTCCCACTAGCTCCCTCTTTTCCCCACTGGTATAAAAGTCCATCTTTATCATATACTAAGTCCTCATATATGTTCAGATCTGCTTCTTCTCTATGCTGTTCTGTAGATCAGTGTGTCTCTGAACACACTGTTTTAATTAATGGACATTTTATTCGGGTCATTAAATTTTTTCGGAGAGTAAGTCAGAGAGTTGAGAATTTGCATGGACTTCTTTGAAATATGCATTAGGATAGATTTTTAATATGACTCAAAATGAATTTCACATTCTCTGAACAGATGGTAGATAATCACCAGTAGTTCCACTAAAGAATCACTAGATTTAGACTTCTTAAACATCTCTTTCTATAGAGATTATGTAACAGAAGAGTAATTTTTAAAAACAATTCTCTGTACATTTTCGACTCAGAATAGTGTAATTTCATTCTAACATTTCAGTAAGTATAGTAAAACTAAATATTTTTAAATTTAATTTGAAAGCTTAGAATTGCTTTCAAAATTTCCTCCTAAGCAAAACATAGAAGGAAAGTTATAAATGTTACAGATAAGACATATATAAACTAGAAAGCTATAAACAAGAGTTATATAGGAATCTGTAAAACGTTTGTTATAGACGAGCCCTGTCCAGTACAAATATAAATGTAATTTTCTAGTAGCCACCTTAAAAAAAGTAAAAAGAAACAGATGAAATCAATTTTAATAATAATATGTGTTCTTTAACCCAGAATATCCAAAATACTATCATTTCAGCATGTAATCAGTAGAAAAACTATTAATGGGATAATTTACATTCTTTTTTTGTACTAAGTCTTCAAAATCTGGTGTGTTTTTTACACTTATAGCATATCTCAATTTGGACTCAAAATTTTCACCAGAAATACATGAACTGTGTTCAGATTTCATAAAACTTTTAGTTGATAAAGTAGATTCACATACCCAATTTGTTCCAAACCTACTTAAAAGAGTTCCAAATAACTAAATCGAGCATCATTTTTTAAGTTTACATTTAAGTTAACTAAAATAAATTCAGTTCCTCAGTCCCCCTGGCCACATTTCAACTGCCTAGTAGCATATGTAGTTGGTGGCTGTCATGTTGAACAGTGCAGTTACGGGCCTTCTAAAGAAATAAAACAATATATATACTGTCTCCTACTTTTAATTTTAACATCTAGCTTACAAACAACTCAAATACAAATAGGATCTCTTGCCCTCTGGGAACTGAAGCCACTGCTCTAGAAGGGAGCAGAAGCTGCTCTGACCTGAAGAAGATGATACCCCTAAAGCTTCCCACCAGAACCCCACCCCAGAACACACACAGACCCACACAGGTGCACTCCCTATTTTGGAAACTGCTGCACTGAGGCATGGTTGAAACATTATCCACATCCTTGGAGGCCCTTCTCTTTTCTTGGGAGTAGAAGAGCAGTCTGTGATATGTGGGAGCTGGGATGGGAACAAACAGGGTTGGGGGATTACTTTGTTGCGAATGGTACCCCTGACTGGAAATTCTGTCACTCCCTTCAGACACAAAATTATAAAGAGTAATTAGATTTTGTAGGATTGTATATCAACTGAGGTTTTTGAGCTCACCTAGGAATTTTTCATCTCCAAAACTTTGTATAACAATGGGAAAATGTTCCACGTCCCAAACAACAAATGTGCACACACATTTTTGGAATATGATTCCATTTGTAAGGTGACCCGGGAAGAGGTTGGGGGTTGCCTCTTGTTTTTATTACAGAAAGGTGCAGAGGCTTGAGTATTGAACTTGGATGCATCAGCCAAAATTGTCTCTTGTCACCTGTATGACCTTGCTTATGACTCTGGAACCAAAACAACCCATTCTGTTTTGGGTGTAACTCAACTATCAAATCACTTTTAGGCAGAGGTTTTTGTTAGTTTTGTTTTGTTTCAGGATGCATGTGTGTATTTCGTTTTTGAAACAGAGTTTGCCTAGAAAAGAATCCTATGCATGTTTTGGTTCTAGCTACTATTCATTTTCATAGTGTATGTAAAGTTGATGCTTGAAATTTGAGATCTTCTAGTTACAGGTGAAATTTTTCCTTTCAAGAAAGATTTTTTTCCCCTCTTAGTTTAGTCTTAGAAGATACCTAAGGGAGGGGAGTAGTTTTTACTTCTCCTTAGATGAGGTGATGATAACTTCAACTGTGCGTGGAAGACTGAAGAAACAGCTTTAGAAGGCCAACTTGGTAGAGAGAGTCTGGAACCCAGGTAATGCCTAAGCCCTGCTTCCCTCCGTTTTTCAGGCTCCTTCCTACTTAGTTTATCTTAATGGTCTTTTTAGATCTCTGATTCTAGAAAGAACCTGTACAGAAATAGATAGAACTTCTATGTTGCTTTGAATATTGGCTGACACCTAAGCCAAATTAGTTGGCTTTTTAATGTTCAATTTAACACTCGATAGTTTTTACTACTAGGTGGGCTTAAGGAATCCCTTCATTTTAGTATGGTGCCCAAAGTATGTTAATCATAACACTTAAAACATCCTGATACAGTTTACTGAATGTAAATTATTCCTCAATAAAATTAAAGATTATTTCCGTAAAGGAAAAATCCCTTTCTTCCAAATATAATGAGACAACCTATCTTAGAATATTTAAAATATTTTCTTAAAGATGAAAATTTAAGAGCATATACAAAAGTTGTTATGCTCCAAGGAGTCTGATTCTTTTGTTTTAAAATTCATTATATTGATTCCACAAAAGATTGTTGTGTTGCATTAAGAAACAGGTGGGACATTTTCAAGTATTTCAAAATATTTTTTTTAGATCTAGGTTTTCACTGTGATGGTATTTGTTGTTTTAGTAGAATTTGACCTATATCTTATTCCGTGGGAAAAAGAAGAAACTAAACGTTTGCTAGCCACCTACCCCCTCATGTGGGTCTGCATTGGTGGGTAGAAACTCGAGTCCCATTGTGAATTTTTAACTCCATGCTCTATATTTTTAGTACCTTGTGGAGATTGAATCTGCAAATCATCTTTGAAAGAGAAATGATTTGATTTGATTGTGGCAAGCATGAAAGTTATCCTCTAAATAAAACTGTATCCTGGAAAAAAGCTGGACTAATACCACACTGAAATGATCTCGACTGTGGAATCCTTGATTTGAGCCGATTTGTTTTGCACATACTGTAGCTTCATAAAAATGATCACCTTTCAACAGGGATGAGCAGATGTCCTGGTTTCATCAGAAATTGCTTTCATATTGCCAAGCCTTTCACAAAAGCCGGTCATCACCTTTGTTAGTCTGATTTTGTTGCAATACTTTGAAAACTGTTTTCCAAATATTGGCTTAAATGCACAGACTTTGTTGTTTACCTGTAAGAATCTATAATACAGGTGGTATCCTTTTCCCCCGCAGAAATTAAAAGAAGAAAACTAAAAGCAAAAATTAGAAAGTATAGCATAGGCTGTATTTATTTATTATTTAATGTTAGATTCTAGAATCTAAGTTCCATAAAAGGCATGTCTGTTTTGTTCACTGCTTTATCTTCATACCTGGAATAGAACCTGGCAGGTAACAGGTGCTCCGTAACTATATGTTAAATACTCACTGTTTCTCTGAGAGGATTGATCCACTTCCATTTGTTTGTGGTAGGCAGATGCTCATCTCTCAATAAGCATTGGTTGATGTTGAAGATACCTTAATTCTGTTTATTCCTCTTTAATCTCAATATAGAGGGTATATCCAGAGACTGCTTAAACCCTCAGAAGAGCTGAAAGTATGCCTTTTACTGTGGAAAAAAGAAAGGAGAAGGGAAAGCCAATTCTCTTTGTTTCCTTTGGATTTCAGAGTTAAAGATGGAAGAAATGTGAGTTCACTAGGCAAAAACTGGCTTTGTTCCCCATTTGAAAAATTATATATATATATATATATATATAATTTAAAATATATATTATATATCTTTTACCATATACCAAAAAATATATATTTAATATATATATTACCATTTTTAAATATATGATTCAGTGGCATTAAGTACATTCACATTGTTGTGCAACCATCACCACCATCCATCTCCAGAACTTTTTCATCATCCCAAACTGAAACTCTACCCATTAAACAATAAGTCCCCATTGCCCCCACTCCAACCCCTGACAACCGCCATTCTAATTTCTCTCTATATAAGTTTAACTACTCTAGGTACCTCATATAAGTGGAATCATATAATATTTGTCCCTTTGTGTCTGGCTTATTCTTTTTTTTAATATGGCCCTTTTGCTTGGAGTCTTGACAATTTTTCTTTTCCCTGGATTTCTAGTTTTTGTTTTGTACCTAGACCTAGCCAATGACGCATACACAATAAGTATCCAAAGACAAGTTAATTCATCAGCTTGTTGCATACCACTAGGGGGTTATTAAAGCTTTGACAATGTGATTCCTAATCTGTATGTCTGTAGGCTTATCTCCTCCAAGTCTTGCTGATAAACCTGCACTGACAGTAATATGAGAGATTAGCCTTTCCCCGTGTTTCATAAAGCAAACTGTTCTCCTTCTTATAGCCTGATTACCGACTGGAAAATTACTGGTACATTGTTGCAACTGTTTATACAGACATTAAGGTAAACCCTACACAAAGGACAGCAGCTACAAAAGAGGTTTTGATTGCAGCTCTATTAAGAAATTGTATGCTCCTACTCATTTCTTTTCCCTGTTTTTCTATTCTCATTATATCTTTCTCCCTCCCTCTCTCCCTTCTGTTTTCTTCCCTTCCAGTCTATCCATCCATCCCTTCCTCCCTTCTTTCCTTCCTTCCTTTTTTTTTTTTCTTTTTCATTCTCATTTTCTGAATAGTTCCTACAGAGCAACTTGACCCTATGGTCCAAATATAAATAAAATAATCATGGCTCTCTATCCATCTACTTAGAGGGAGAGGGGAAAAAGAGAGTAAGAAAATTAAAACCAAGGAAGAGAAATATACTGGGAGACCGGATAGGTAAAGAAACAGAGAAAGAGAGAGGGAGAGCCTTGGGAATAAGTTGAAAAGTAACCTGTAGAACTTAGACTTCAAGCAGGATCTTAATCTATGGACTATTTGAGAGTCTCTTAAACTCAACATTGAACATAGGGCTAGTAAAGAGATTTTCTACCAGTATATTCCCTGCTTGTTTTTACTGGGCTGATCACTTCTGCCTGCCTTGACTCCATTTTCTCAACCTGTAAAATGGAGGGTCAGCAATTAGATTCAAAACCATGAGTTTGGGCTGAAGCCATTAGAATATGAAAGGTATTTTTAAAATTCAATTTTTATGATGTCTACAAATGTAGGTGTTAGTATGCTAGAGACAGAAGTATTGACAATGAAAAATTATCCAAAACCAAGATTGGCTCCTCTTGGAAAGGTGGAAATGGCTGTGATGGAATTCAGTAACCTCAGTATCCTGGGATTTCTGTGATTTTCAGGGTATCAGGAGAATCTTCCAGTCCTTCCTGTTTAAGTATGAATGGACATATATTACCATTATTGCCCTACCCCCACTTCTACCAAATTTAGATTGCCAGTGTTTATAAAGTGTACTAGTCACAAATAGATTCTTGCATTTCCCATTCCTTGTCATAGGGCCCTCTTTCAGTTCAATATGCTTTTATTGGCACTTACTTTGGTTTTCTTTACAGCAGCAGCTGCTAATTAGTGACAGCTTTTGAGCAAGCAGCTTGTCATTTTTGGCAGGGTAGGGGACATCCATAGCAATTCAAGACTGTATTTTCATTTGCTAAATTTGCTTTGCTACATGGAAATACGTCTTGAATAAAAAATAGTCTGTAGTCAAAGGTGGCTGTGTTTACCGAAATATCTTCCTGAGTTGGCATTTGGTCAGTCCTGTAGTTGAAGAACTCTCAGGAGATAAAAAATAGGTTCATTGTCTGTCAGCCCAATGCCATTAGTCCTGAGTCATCCTTCTAATGTTAATCTACATTCTGAATATAGAACCTCATCTTGTTTTGGCACAATAATAAATCTTTCCGGATTGTATTCAGAAGTATACATGGTAACCAAAGGAGTGAATTGTTGATAAACATTGTGCTTTCCGTTTATACTCGACTTCTTTCTTGAGACATAATTAAAGGAAAGAAACAGTTTGCATAAAGAAGAAGCTTTCTTTGGGATTTCAGCTCATTTTACCATCATCATATTTCATGTAATTCTCCTCTTTGAAATTGCTGCAGTGAGGTGTTAGCTCTATTTTACAAACATGTGTCACTGTTTATGGAATGGTACAACTGTGATTATATTTACCTTGACTAGCACCAATGATGAGTCAAAACCTCCGTCACAGTTTCTATCAAGTATGATTCAGTCCCATTATTCCTGTAATAAGGATTCAAGTTAATGACTTCCACAGTGTTAAAAATAACGTCTTAAAGGAAATAACTGACCTACCATCCATTACCCCCAATTTGAGTTCTTTTGGTAACACGGAGGTCTACCAGAATTGTATTTATTTTAACATAAAATTGTTAAATATCTGCCATGTGCTGAGTACTGTGTTGAGGAAATCAAAATAAATGGGACATGGTTCCTGCCCTGGGATAACTTATAGTCTAGTAGTTGAACAACAGATAACTCACAATTGCTTCGGTTCTTATGCCAGAGTGTAGGGTAAATTCTAATTCTAGAGGGGTCAAGCAGTCCATCGTTTGAAAATGAGATGATCAGAATGATAAAAGGCATAGGATACAAGTATTGTGTTGATTCTTTTTTTAGCTAAAGATGTTCAAGGTTGTATGAGGCACCTTTCATAGGAGTATGAACTTGCCAGATGTCCTTGTCCCAAATTTTCCCTTGACATGTTACACAACACTGTTAAATTCAGAAGTTGTCTTCCACATAGAGTAACTACTTCTTAGTGATATGGCTTGGTGAACCCAGATAATCTCCTAACATTCTACTAATATTTAATGTACACTGTGCACAGTAACATAGTTACTTCTACATTTGTCATGTTAGTGTTATCAATTATCGCAGGAATTTATCATTTACACCTTGTTTGTAACTTCGTATGCACACCAGCGTTAGGTAAGTTGATGTTTAATTATTGGTATACTGTGAACAGTGATGCAGTAACAACTGACTTCAGTATCCTTTACTGTCCTATCTTACCCACTAGAATATTTCACCAGTTGTTTTCTCATTTGTATTAACGTTCTTGTCCCTTTAATGAGAAATGTTTTCTGCCTGCAGAAAACTGAGTTTAGGGTGATCCCTGGTAAATATTGGTGATGGATAGTAATATATCTAATGGAAACCCAGCAAGGAATTTGGGAACAAATATAACAAATGTAACCACTCTGCTTCTTATAGGAAATGTCACAGTGTTGGTTCTGACCACAAGTGGTCAGGATCTAGGTTTTGGCCTCATTGGAAAGTTACCCACCCCCAGAACAGTTCTCGTTATTCTCCTCCCACTCCCTTTTACACTCTGAAGCTTTTCGCTGATTTCTCATTGATTTAGGGGAATGAAGCTGAGCCACCAAACCCCTAAGATGGCTTCCTTTGTTGTGTTTGACGTTTCGTCGTCTTGATGTTCTCTGACCTTTAGGGTAGGGAGTCCCACTTAAAGCACTTTTGGATTGTCAAATAATTTTTTGTATATATTTGTGAGTTGCACTTTGTGTTAATTCACTTTGTAGCTTTTATCATAAAGCAGTCTTAAACCACAAGTATCATTGTCAGGAAAAGCTCATTTGGTTAGGTGAGGGTTTTTCATCATTAAGGCACTAGGGATGGGAGCATGAGCCTGGAAGGGACAGCCTAGGTGCTAATCCTAGCTCCTTTGCTTACTTTCTGCAGGACTTGGGGCGAACTTCCTAACTCTTTTTTTTTTTTTTCAAATTTCTTTTTTTTTTTAATTGATGTCTTAGTTTATAACACTGTGGGGTTTTAGTTGTACATTTTTGTTTGTCCGTCACCTTGTGGATGTAACCCTTCACCCCTTGTGCCCCCCCCACCCCCCTTCCCCTTGGTAACCACCAATCGAACTTCCTAACTCTTAAACTTGTTTTCTCATCTATAGAATGGGGATAGTAATCCTACTGCCTCATAGGTTTGTCATGAGATTAAATGAGGGCGCATGTAAAGTGCACACAACACTGCATGATGTAGTAAGAGCTCCTTGAATGTTGTTACTATTACTGCTACTGCTAGCACTCTCTTTTTATCCTTTCCTATGCTAATTCCTTCACTGTTATTCAAGGTTTAGTGATTAAGTATAGGAAAGGCTTGGAAATGTAATCATTTATTTTGTTTCCAACATGAAACAGTTTCTAGTGTGGGTAGCGGTTGTTAATTTAGCATATATAACAAACTATCAAGTTTTCCCTTGAACCCCAAACTGTCTTCATTTCAAAGGAGGTAGTCTCAGAGTGGGTTACATACTCTCCATCATCAAAGCCTAGAATCTTTAGAACAAGAGCTTGTCTCACAAAAAGTCTCATGTCTCTGTTGCCACCACAGCCTGAAACTAACGAGTTAGAAACCACATAGAGCCCCACGACATGCTGTAGGAGCCCTTCTGAAGGACCTGCCACATCTTCTTGTAAGTTGTGTATAGATAGCTAAGCCAGGAACTGATCTGGCTGGGAAAACTTCAGAAGTCTTCATTTATCCTTTCTTCTTCAATTTTATACACTGAGGGATCTAATTCTGTTACCTCTGGGAAGTTTGAAGACATAGATGCTCGCTTAAAGATGTCTATGCGAGGGGCTGGCCCCGTGGCATAGGGTTAAGTTTGCGCTTCACTTCTGTGGCCCGCGGTTTGCAGGTTCGGATCCCAGGGGTGGACCTACACACTGCTCATCAAGCCGTGCTGTGGTGGCGTCCCACATATCAAGTAGAGGAGGATGGGCACGGATGTTAGCCCAGGGTCAGTCTTCCTCAGCATAAAACGAGGATGATTGGCAGCAGATGTTAGCTCAGGGCTAATCTTCCTCACCCCCCCCCAAAAAAAAGATGTCTATGTGAGAATGCTGTGTTGCTTCTTTGGGGGTGGGTGGTCTTCAATAGTATTCCATAACTATTCGGAGTTACTACCTAAAGAAGATTTAAAATCATATTTTTTGTCCTCTTCTCCCTTTTGTTATTAGTTGTACAAGGTCTTTTCTCTTTGTCTAGTCTAAGAAACTTGTATATGTTTTTCTACTGATTGTCGGCATTGAACCCAGCCAGTGCCTTAGCAAGTTGGACGACTGGTTTGACTTTAGTTTAAGAGAAAAACTAAAGATTTATTTTTACATCAATCAACTAGGGCCCTGATATGTTGCCACATTTGTTATAGCCAAAATACCATTTTATTTTTAGGTGGAGACTTCTGGAGCATTAGTATAAAGTCTAGGATGGTTCCAGTCCTGTCCTTTTCCTCATATTTAAGTCCACATTGAATCTGGTAGTTCTTAATGGTTCCACTGCTGTTTAAAAAGTGTGGCTCCACGTGCTCTCATTTAGTCAAGTGAGACATTTTACATTGCATAGATTCTGGGTCTCAGATTTGCTTTGTTTTTCTTTGGAGCTTTACTGGAAACCAAATGCTATTGCGTACTAGCTGCAGAAGCAGGAGGGGAAGTTGGCAAGAATTAACTGCTTTCTGTTTGGTCTGTCTGAGGCAGCTGACCTTTTGGAAGGAAATCGCTGCACTTTGCTTCTTCCTGTAACAGTGCAGCCTGTGAAAGAACAGATACACAGAAGGGTTCTGCCGTTATCCTGGCTGATGTCTTGGGGCATAAGCTGTTAGTTAAGAGGTGGGAGTCCTTCAGAGCATCTGTTGTGTGTTGTAGGAACGTGCACTCAGGTTCATGGTGCTAAGCTGTATGTAGCTATCCCAGTAGATATATAGCAAGAGAGAATCTGCTTCCAGAAACAGTAGTTTGTTTTAACAAAAGTAATTGTATTTTATTGCAAAGTCTGAGTGTTAGTGCTGTGGTAAACATGGACAATTACTTTGTGCGCAGTTTTAATTCACCTTAATATTGAATGTCCTGATATCGGTGTTACTTCTTATACTGGATAACCTCTTTTCCTGAGAAGCCAAACATTTTGATTTTCTAAGACATGAGCTCTTGTTTAAATGTCATTTCATCTCAGAATTAGAATTAGCTTCTTAACACACCTGCTACCCATTGTTGGACCCAACTTTTCTGCGGAACTTGTTTTACTTAAACACAGTGAGTATTATACCGCACACATTGGCGTTATCCTTAGAAAGCTGCAGTGGGGCTTCACAGATGGAATACTGTCCAGTGAGCAAAGGCACCAGCTGATGAGGCATTTCTCTCTCGAAAGAGAAGATTTTAGTCTTCCATTGTTTTAACCAAAACATATTTAGGTTCATTTTTATTTTGTTTTTTGAAAGGATTTATATTCAAGTAACTGTAAGCAAAAGAGAAGTAGATTATGATTATTGGTAAATGCAGAGAACACAGCTACCTGAAAAGAGGGGGCAAAATAACCATATTCTTCTGCATTTAGTTTGGGTTCAATGGGTAAGTGTATTTTTCCAATGTATTACTGGTCTCTTTCCTAGATTTACTGTTAACAGTAAAGATCGCTGGGTGAGTGTTAGTGTTGCTGTACATAAGAGGGATAGAGAGTAACCTGGGAGAATTATCTCGGGGCTTCCTTAGTGAGGTTGCCCTACAGTCTTCTTCCGTTCTTGGAAACTGGTCTGATCTGTTCACCCTTCCTGAGATAGTAGAGAAGGCAAGAGGGAGTACAAACCTTGCTTTGGCTTTAGGTATAGGTTCTTGGCACAAAATAAGTTGATATCAACAAAACGGGAAGATTTTTTCCCCCAGTTTTGTTGGCCTTTGAATAGGAAGAAAGTTAGGAGCCAATGGCTAAGGCTTTCTGGTCTTGTAACTATAGCCTTCTAGAGGCCTTGAGTTGTTACCCTTGAACTTTGAGGGCCTTCACCTAGGCCAGTTGTGTCCAGATGTGTCATTAGGGGTAAGGGAAGTGTAGTTTTTGGAAAGGAATTCTTGCACTGCTGTAAGTGGTTTTCTGTGTATTTCATTCTATTTACAGTTGGTACAGGTTTGCAGGGACGGTTGCTTAGTCCTATCAAAGATGAAAAAAGAGCCAAACATCAGCCTAAGTATATATTATTTCTTGTCTTGAAATATGACTTTCCCAAATACTTTTTTTTTCTTTTCTATTTTCCACGTTACTTTCAGAAATCACAGTAAAACCTTCTCAATTCAAACTTCAGTACCCCTAAGATCACTAATCTTCAACCTGGTCTAAGTTCTAGTTTACCTTTTTACTTTTTCTTTTGGTATTCTGAACTTTTTGGTATAAGCATTTTCAAACACACAAAATAAGAGAGAATAGTATATAATGAATGTCCGTAGATTCCTCATCACTCAAGTTCAAAAATTACCAAAATTTTGTTAATCTTTTGTTGTCTGTCCCCATATACGCTTCTTTATTTCTTCTGGACTTCAAAAAAATACTTCAAAATGTATTTTTGTGCCATTTATTTTTATACTACTTCTAAAAGAAGGGTTTTTTAAAACAAAGGAATAATATGAACATCTATAAATAGATGTTAACATACAAATTAATCTTAACTATTAATAGTCCTGAACCGCTACTTGAAAACACATTCAGTTGCTATGTATTTGAAAGGGATAGAATTGCATTTCTTTAAAGAAATTTTTTTATAATTCTGAATTGTTACTATTTCATGGCCTGCTCAAATCAAGACTACCTAATCTGTAAGAAAGGGCCATAACCCTGATACTGTAGTGTTGGGAGACATTTCTTCCTATGTCTTTTGCATGTCCTTTTATTCTCGTTTCCTGTGGGATAGGGTAGTACCAAGTGCCCATGATTATTAAATTTATATTTCAAGTTTTACATTTTAAACAAAATTTAATAAAGCGAAAAACTTTAGAGCCACCCCTGGTGGTCTAGTGGTTAGAGTTTGATGTGCTCCACTTTGGTGTCCCAGGCTTGGTTCCCGGGCACAGAACCACACCACTCGTCTGTCAGTAGCCATGCAGTGGCGGCAGCTCACATAGAAGAACTAGAAGGACTTACAGCTAGAATATACAACTATGTACTGGGGCTTTGGGGAGGAAGAAAATTAAAAAGAGGAAGATTGGCAACAGATGTTAGCTCAGGGGTGAATCTTTCCCAGAAAAAAAAAAAAAAAAAAAGCCCTTTACAAAAAATTGTACCAGAACTCCTTCACCTGAATGTAACAACTGTTTATAGTTCTCTCCTTGACCTTTCTCTGATATATGTCCTCTAGCATGCATATTGTGTACACTTTTCATTTAACATTTTTTATTTATACTTTTAAAAAAAATGTGTCTACGTGGCCTTATATTTCAACATAACCTTTATATTTCATTTAAATTATTGCACAATATTCCATCAGATTAATGTGTTATAGTTTAACTGTGCTCCTGTTTTGGACATTTAGGTTATTTCCAGTTTCTCGCTGTTGTATAGTATACTCTCTAACTAGGTTGTCCCTGGGAGTTGACCTAGTGCAAGGTGCTCTTCAAAGCAAATTTTGCTACGTGGAAACTTAATGCTATAATTCTCAATGGTAAGAGGGAGGCTGTGAACTTTAATGAAGAAAATATTGGGAACATGTGTAGATTTATTAATAAATCTCTGCTTGTTTTTAAACTTCAGAAAAAGAGGGAAGAAATTATCTTTCATCTAAATGGTACAGAAACTCAGTATATTGTAGTGGCTGAGGAGTCTTTATTTCCTAAACTAAAGGATTCAAACTGTGCAAGGGACACATTCTAAGATGAGTTGGTCTTGATTAACAGTATAAAATGGGTACAGATACAAACCTCCATTAGAAACTCTGAGGCTAACATGGGGCTACATGGCAACCTCAGATCATTTCTTACTTCTCCATAATGCAGATGGTCATTATTTGTGGGCTACAGCAAATGTTTTTAGTTATCTGGAAAATGGTGTTGATGTAGCTTCTTCCCAAATGGGTTGTTCAAGTTGCTTAATGCATTTCAACACAGAGATAATGATAATGCACACACTTCAAGCTGTGGGCCAGTGTGGCGCGAGGGAGCCCGATTTGTGTGATGGCATCCTACCAGCTGCAGTGCAAAGGCTGAGAAGTCCGTATTTTTATGTACTGCCAGGGACAATTTCCAGATGGGAGTCAAACCTCAACCCCCTTTGCTTTTTTTTCTTTTTTGGAAGTTTTGCCCTTAATTTTGATTCTGAAAAAATTTTAAATTACTGAAAAGTTGAAAGAATAGAATAATGAATGCTCATATACATACACTGCCTAGATTGACCAATTGTTAACAGTTGTTACATTTGCTTTAACACCCTTCTTACCACCACCTCCCTTTCCCTCTCTCCTTTGAAAGTGAGTTGCAGACATCATGACCTTTTACCCTTAATACTTGAGTATGTATCTACCAAGAACAAGGGTGTTCTTCTATATAACCTCAATGCCATTATCACTCTCAAGAAATTTAACATTGCTACAATAATAGCCAATATATAGGCCATATTTAATTTAAATTTCAGATTTTAATTTTTGTTTGTCCCAGTAATGTCCTTTAGAGCTGTGCTTTTTTTTTTTTTAATTATGCTCTAGGTAGTTATCATGTCTCTTTAGTCTCCTTTAATCTAGAACAGTTCTACATTTTTCTGTCTTTCATAACAGTCTCACAGTTTGGATTTGTCTGATTGTCTCTTCATGAGTAGAGGTAAAACATTTAGTTTGTGTATTCTTTTCAGTGCATCACATCTGGAGGCATATAATGACAGCTTGTCCCATGATTGGGGATGTTCAATTAACTTGGTTAAGGTGGTGTCTCCCAGATTTTTGCACTGAAAATGTACCTCTTCCCCTTTGTGAATAATAAATAATACATGAGGTCATACTTTGAGACTGTGTGGATATCCCGTTCCCCAGTGGTATCACCTAAGGCTTTAGCTGCTGTGGAATTCCTTGTCTGAGTCTGCTCTCTTTATTTTTGAGATTGTGTGTTTTTGGCCAGGATATCTTATATTTAGGTGAGAGTTTTAAATATATGACAACCCACTGATTAAGACTTGATCTTTATATTTAGTAAATAGCTCCCCTCCCTTTCCTTCCATCCCTCCCTCCCCCCTCTTTCACCCCTCCCCTTCTCTCTACCTTTCCATTCTCCCCACTCCTTCCCTCTCTCCCTTCTCTCCCCTCTCCTTCCCTCCCCTCCCTCTCCTTCTCTCTCCCTTCCCTCCCTCCCCTCTCCTTCCCTCCATCTCCCTACCTTCCCTCCCTCCCCCCTCCTTCCCTCTCTCCCTTCCCTCTCCTTCCTCCCCTCTCCTTCCCTCCCCCCTCCTTCCCTCCTCTCTCCTTCCCTCCCTCTCTCTACCTTCCCTCCCTCCCCCCTCCTTCCCTCTCTCCCTTCCCTCTCCTCCCTCCCCTCTCCTTCCCTCCCCGCTCCTTCCCTCCCCGCTCCTTCCCTCCTCTCTCCTTCCCTCCCTCTCCCTCTCTCTACCTTCCCTCCCTCCCCACTCTTTCCCTCCCTCCCCACTCCTTCCCTCTCTCCTCCTCCCTCTACCTTCCCTCCCTCCCTCTCCCTCCCTCTCTCACTCTTGTTCCCAAAGTCATATGTAATGATTTGGCTGTGACATAAAGATTTATGACTGATTGTCTTCCCAGAATATTATCATCTCTGTGTTGCCTGGGCAAATTTTTCCTTGTTTGTTTCTTTGTAAGCCAAATACTTTTATTCTTTCTGTTCTCCTCCCATCTGTTTAATAATCTGATTTTGTTAGAGAGTTGCCTTCCTGCTTGCTTGTAAAGTAGTGTTGAGAAATTTATTTTTAAAGAGCAGATGGCTCTGGTATTAACCTACTTCTAGATGGGATAGTTTTATTCTAACCTTTTTTCTTGATGTTAGGCCAATTTTAATATGAACAAAGTCTTAATCCTTTATTACTACTATTGAATATTTTTCTGTCCTTCCAAGTTCCTACTGCTAGGTAACCACCATGACTGTGCACGTAATGATGTGGGTATTGACAGTAAAGCACTAAACAACCAGGGAATTTGCTTTGTATATCTGTCCAAGGTCCTTTAGTCATTAAATGGTGCTGATATGGTTAACAGGTTTGAGTCCTGGTTCCTTGCCTTATACTTTTCAGGTCAGAAGCAATGTTTATACACCTTCTGTTTCATCTGCCAACTAGCCCAAGCCTTTGCCCAAATCAGAGCCTCACAATATTAGATTTCTTATTCTCATTTCTTTTTTTTTTTCTTTCTTTAAACTATGAAATATAACAAACATAGAGAAAAGTACAAAAAATAATATGACAAACCACACAAGTCCTCAGGACAAAGGCAGCATGGTGCAGTGGTAGAAGTACAGGCTCTGGGGCCAGACCGCCCAGATCCAGCCCAGATGGTGCCCCTCTGTAGTGTGGGACCTGGGGCAAATACTCCACCCGCCAAAAAACCCATACCCATTAGAAGCCACTCTCCATTACTCCAGCCCTTGGCAACAACCAATCTACTTTGTTTTTATGGGTTTGCCTATTTTGGACATTTCATATAAATGGAGTTTACAATATGTGGCCTTTGTGTCTGGCTTCTTTCGCTTAGCATAATGGTTTTCAAGGCTCGTCCATGTTAGAGCATGTATCAGTACTTCCTTCCTTTTTGTGTCTGAATAATATTCCATTCTGTTTTTCCATTCATATCCATATTGTCCATTCATCTATTGATGGACATTTGGGTTGTGTTCACTTTTTGGCTATTATGAATAATGGTGCTATAAAAATTTGTGTACAAGTTTTTGTGGACATGTGTTTTCAATTCTCTTAGGCATATAGCTAAGGAGTGGAACTGCTGGGTCATAGTAACTCCATATTTAACCTTTTGAAGAACTGTCAGATTGTTTTCCCAAGTTGTTACACCATTTTACAATCCTGTTCAATTTCCTGAGCCTCAATTTCCCTATCTATAAAGTGGGGATAATAATAGTGCCTACATCCCAGGGTTTTTGTGAGAATTAAATGAGTAGATTCATAAGAGCACTTATTGTTATAAATAATATAGTAAGTGTTCAGTAATGATATATCTGGATGGTGAGTAATAACACTGATAAGTGTTATTTGAATTCATTTTCAATCTTATTTCTGATATTTTTATTTATTAGAGGAATCAAAATATTTGTTGCTAATAATTCATGCTTGCATTAGTAGGAGTCAGATATGTCCTTGGAAGGAATAGGAGAAGGCACTTCTGGCTTAGTCTTTGTCAGAAAAGCACATCTGAATGGATGTTCTTTTTCTTTTGTTTTGGAGTTTAAAATACTTATGCAGTCTTGCTCTTGTTATAACAGCCTTCACAATTCTTTGTTCTCTCGTTCAGAGGTGAGAAAACAGTCCTCCCAGTGCCTTTCCACCGTTAGTTCTCATCTATAAAAGTTATTAAGAAATGGGAATACTATCTTTTTCTTTTCTTTTTTTTTTTTTGAGGAAGATTGGCCCTGAGCTAACATCTGTTGCCAATCTTCCTCTTTTTCTTTTTTCTCCTCAAAGCCCCAGTACATAGTTGTATATCCTAGTTGTAGGTCCTTCTAGTTCTTCTATGTGGGACACCACCTCAGCTTCACTTGATGAGTGATGAGTAGGTCTGTGCCCAGGATCCGAACCGTCAAACCCCAGGCTGCCAAAGTGGAACGCGCAAACTTAACCGCTACACCACTGGGCCAGCCCCAGGAATACTATTAAGAGGAAGATAAAGTTTATATTGTAGGATCTTGGTCAAGGAGAAGGATAGCAAGATCTTTTTGTGGAGGATTGACTTTGGATAGGTAGTTTACTGAAGTGAGTTAAAACTGGAGATGGGGAGAAGGAAGCCACGTTTATAAGTTTAAGGTTGTAAGTTAGAATAATATTGAGCACTTACGATGAGCCAAGCACTGTTTTAAGCATTTACACATATTAATTCATTCTTACAGCAACCCCCTGGGGGATGCATGTAGTGTTATTCCCATTTTACAAATAAGGAACTGAGGCACAGAGGGATTTAAGAGGTTAAACCTTTTGTAGAACTCTGTAGGTGAGAGTTATCTCCAGAACTTTAACCACGTTTAGAGACTTTAGCCCTGGGATGGAATGGAGCAGTGGTTGTGGTGGGATGGAGAATAGAAATTATAAAATAATTTAAATTACATACGTGAATCCAGCAAACCAAATCCCTGCACACATTTTAACCCCGCACTACCCCCAAGCTGAAATTCATTCACTCAGTTGGCAATATGCATTGGGAGCCTTTTGTTGTCATGTACTCGATATTTCCCTTTACCTACAGTTTAGCTATGGCATGACCTTGGCCACAGTGTTCTAGAAGTCTTCAGAGAGAGTGATGTTTTTCTTTAAGAAAGTTTATTTTTACTTTTAAAAGAGAAAGCATTGAATAAAAAGGTATTTGTTATTTAGATAAAATTATCCCTAAATCCCACTCACTCATATCATTTATTTATGTTAGTGGACATTCATTTTTATGGTTTTCAATGAACCTGTAACATGAGCTATTAGACTTTGAAACTTTTTTTCAACAAGTGCCTGAGGATCACTTTATTTGGGACTCCTGGGATAGATCCAGATATGTGAGTTCAATGTAGATACCTTATGCTTTTAGAAAGTACAATATTCTGCATCCAAACCTGTTTTAGGTTCTTTGGAATGCTTGTGAACATAAGAGTACGACTAAGCAAAGCTCAAAGAGTTCTCATCTTTGGCTAAAAATAAGATTGTGAATCCATTTCCCAGTCTTTAGAGAAGCCCCTGTGATGATTTACCAAAGATACAAACCACTTCCCTTGTCAGAACATCACGCACTGAAGATGGAGCTGCCTGTAAATAAGCAGAAGAGGGCGTGTATTGAGGACAGAGGTGCAGTCAGTCACTGCGTATGTGGAGTAGCATTCGATGGCTGGAAAAATACTGGTGAGAAAGGACAGGGAATCGGCTTATACCAGGTGTAGGCATAGCCTAATAGTGGGCGTGAAGAGTTTTGACATGTAAGAAGAAAAGCACTGCTTAGATTCTAGGTTTCACTGACACAGTTGGTGGGGGGGAAGTGTTTTTTTTTTTAAACTGCATATTTTAAATCGTTACATGATAATCTCAATAAGTCATTCTATATTCCATGTGTATATAACTCTTAGTTAAAAAGTAAAATAAAAATGATTCTGTACTATTTAATGTACTTTTATTTTACGTTTTTACCTAGTAGTAGGCAAAATCTACTTTCCAGCTCTATCAAAGCATTTTTATGTAGTGAAATTAAAGTATATTTATCAAAATAAGATGGTTAGCACCTTTTATTTACCAGCTATGATTCTTCAAATGGCATTTTAGAAAATAACTATTATGACATGTTCATATTTAGAACCGTAAAAAATATTCTGACAAGTTCTAAGAGCTCAGCATTTCACTCTTTGATAAAAACTAAGAACTAATATAAAACTTAAGAGGAAATAAATAGTGTGACATTTATATAGTACCCCTATATATGTGGCACATCACCATAGTATTTCTTTCTTAAAATAATAATAGACTTCTGTACTATACTCAGCCAGCAGGACATGTGAAATATTGACCAAACATTGGTATATATTTATTCACTCAGCAAATATTTATTGACTACTTACCAAGGCAAGCCACTGTACTAGGGACACAGTGGGGAATAAATGTGCTCCCATCATTGACTGTTCTTAGAGTTCAGCAGGGAAGATAGAGAAAAACAAATTAACAAAAGCTAAAAGGAAAAATGACAAATTGTGGTATATGTTATTAAGGATCAAATAGACCATTATTAATATAGACTGTCCAAATTATAAAATCTGTTTCATTTTCTTGCCTTGGTATTTCATAATGATATCTTGTTCCATAATAACTTTAAAAAGAGTTGGTAGATTTAGACAAATTGTGTCTATATATTTATTTATGCAACAACAAAAAATTGACTGAATGCTTGTGTGCCAGGCACTGTTCTAGGCCCAAGAAAAAGAGCCATGAACAAAACAAAGCCATTGTGTTCATGGTGATTTCACCCTAGTGGGAAGTCAGTAAACAAATGTATGATAAATGTGAGGAAATGATAAATGATATGAAGAAAAATAAAGCAAAAAGGATAGAGAGTAACCAGAATACTATTTTATTTGGGTGGACTGAGAAGTAGTCTCTGAGGAGATAAATGGTTTCTCACAATTTTCCTTCTTTTGTCTCTTGGGTCAATTCAGTTAATGAATTCAGGATGCAAGATAATTTTTGTATTTGTTGGTATCGTTCACATATGCATGAAGAGAGCTATGGTGAGGTCCTACTTCTTTCCAATTCCTTACCACTAAAAGAGATTAATACCCGAATTCTTTTCTTCCTTCCTTTATCGTTCTTCCATACACTTAAATGCCTGAGCACCTTCATCTGTCCATCCATCCCTTTACCTTTTATCTGAAAAACATGCTTTGGATCTGTTCCAGTTTTCCAGAATCTTGGTATATGATTAGTTTGATTAAAAATTATACAATTAAATGTCTTCCAGATTTTTGATTATAATGTGGAATTGCTTCTGGAGATAGCTCTTTTATCCAAGTCTTTCTCCTAGTAAACTCTCAGCATTGAAATTTGATGTCTTTGGTGATCTTACAGTGATCCCAACCTTAATATCCAAAGCCCTAAATAAAATTGTACACTGCTCAAGTGTTCTATAGCATTGCACAAGTCTAAAATAGGTAGCTGGCACCCACCCCACACTTCATTGTTGGCTAACTCACTTGTCCCATAAATAGCTCAGTGTTACACGACCGGACAACTACAGCCAACAGAGAAGGGATTTTTGTTTCCTAACACACACATGTAGTCTCTGGTATTCAACAAAATCAAGGTCTAATTTCTTGGACCCTAACTGTAACATAGTTCTTAAGAGAATTGTGCAAATCAGTAGCCAAATCATTTTGGATAGGATCCAAGATAGCCCTGCCTTATACCAAATTCCACATTACGGATCATAGTGTTAGAACAAGATTCAGTTTTAGTCCCCTTTGGGTACGTGAAAGTAATGTTGCGGCTGCAATCTAGTTAATCCTAGAGAGCTTCTACCAAATGAATTAAAAATTGTCTGGTGAGTCTGAGAAGGCATCATGGTGGTTTTATAAAACCATTTTTCTGAAATCAAGAGCATGTTTTAAAAACCTACCCACTATTGGAATATAATGGTTTTTGTTTCTAACTCTTAGCTAGAATGTATTGTTTTTATGTCTGAAAGATTTTTAAATGCTGTAATTTAAGAGAACATTGCTTCATAAATTCCTTAGCAGTAGCTCAGAAGGTGAACCTTGGGGTATTTTTTCCAGATAAATCTGTGCCCTCTGTGTGCAAAGCATTGCTGCTTAGGAAACTAGTAATAGCACATAGGGTTCAATCCATGCTTTAGATATTTTCGCTTTTCTTTTACTGGGTCTTTTTCAAAATGGCAGTATGTTCATTGCATTTCTTAAAAGTCAAAATACCAAATCTAAAAACAAGTAATTTTTTTCAAAATCCCTGTGCTAATTTTCTTTACTGTTGAAATGCTGCTTACTGTTGCTTCAAGTTTGGAAGAAGAGTAAAGAATATGTCTATGATATCAAAGCTATCGGCAGCTCTTCCCCCAATGCTGGTTTTGTACTTTTGCTTATAGGACTTCAGGACATTTTATAGTCAGACCTTCGTAGGCCCAGTTATATACCTTTCCATGGCCACACTGAATGTCTGCATTTTGAAAACATTTTAAAACTAAAATTCAGTTCAAGAATACTGCTATTTACCAGAAGAGCTTACAAGCATTTATCTCTAGCTTTTATATCTGTGTGAATATGTACTCACATTTAAATGGATTAAAAAGGGGATTTAAAAGGGGAAGAAAAAAATCCACCCCAAACCACTGTTTGTTTAACAGACTGTAAACCATGGCTGTGTGGATACAAGCCCAGCAGCTCCAAGGCGAAGCCCTGCATCAGATGCAGGCGTTGTATGGGCAGCATTTCCCCATTGAGGTGCGGCATTATCTATCCCAGTGGATTGAAAGCCAAGCTTGGTAAGTAAACAGAGCTTTTCCTATCATATTTTGTGAAGCACAAGCATATTAAAGTTTGATTGGAAAGATAATATGATGGAGACTTCAAAAGTTATACACTTAAAAAATGTATATGTGACCCATGAAAAGATATTTAACCCCATCTTAGATTTTAGGGAGATAGAGTAACTCTTGGGATTTCTAAAATGGGATTTGTTGCCTTTAATAGTAAGTTCTGGCTAAAAGCTTTGGAGTGTTGCTGCTAATAAAAAACAGTTAACAGAAATGTTTTGAGGGACCGGCCCAGTGGCTCAGCAGTTAAGTTCGTGTGCTCTGCTTCAGTGGCCCGGGGTTCGCAGGTTCAGATCCCGGGCACGGACCAACACACCGATTGTCAAGCCATGCTGGGGCGGCGTCCCATATAAAATAGAGGAAGATGGGCACGGATGTTAGCCCAGGGCCAGTCTTCCTCACACACACACAAAAAAAATGTTTTGAGTGCCTGTAGCATGCCTAGCAGTGTCATAGGTAGTAAAATTCATATGAAAAAATTAAAGCCCTTGTGTACAAAGAATTTAGTGCTTAATGGGGCAGATAAGGTATGTATATGCATATAATTTAATAAAATTTATTGTTAAATTTAACAATGGAGACATTGGTGTTTTTTAATTTACATGTAATTTATGTATACACATAAAGACTAAAAGACAATATGTCAAAATATTAACAATAATTACGTCTTGGTGGCAGATTTGTTAACAAGCGTGTTTATTTTTATTTTCCAAATTACTGTTTATATACTTGGGGAAAATTGTTTTAAAATTCTTTTAGAATTAGTACAACGCAGACTGACAACAAAGCTTTTGAATAGACGACATTATTGCACACAGGCAGCAGGCTGTCTAGTGCTCTGCTCAGGGCCTGGGAACGTGTTGGTTACACATGTTATGCATGGTTACAGTCTGAGCTGACATATTCACCAGATGCTTCAGGCTTGCATCATCGTGACTGGGGGCTCCTCTCTTGACAGAGCCAGGGAGAAGCCAGCCTTTATGCTCCTGTTTGAGGAGGGCTGTGCACCTGTCAGTAGTGTCGCCTTGGAATAAGTGCAGTTGTGTGTTAGTAGCAGATTTCTGTTCAGAAACTAGAGAGCACCAAAAGAAGGCAATTTTCTAGGCAATTTAAAAAATCTCAGCCTCATGTAATTAAGTGAGGAAAAAAGGAGCTAAATACGAGCATGTCAACTGCACCTTGGTGCTTTTCCATTTCCCTTTCATTTTTTTTTCCGTTTTAATGATTTGGAGGGTTCAGAAAAACATTAGTGGGAAGTTTCTGTTGATTAAAACTTCATTTAGTAGATTTCCCATATAGTCTTCTTACTGAATGAATGTGAAAAGACTTGTGTTGATATTAAGGAAAACCTGAATTTTACTTAGTTTTGGTTTTCTTAAGAATATAAAGATTTTAATTTAAAAAAATCTTCAGTTCCTTATGTTTAAGCTTAGAAAGTCTTTTTTTTTTTTTAGCAGAAAATTAAGTTTTCAAGTGCAAGAACCAGTACTTGATTTCCGTGAGTTTTGCTCAGAGGCTGGATCTTCTCAAGAGTGGGTTTGTTAGACGAGGAGCATTATTGCCAGTCGAAACAGAAGTGCAGGCTGCCTTCATTCTTTCCAGGCTTTTATTTAATACATATTTTATTTAACGCATAACATATACGTATTTAAAATTTGGCTTTCTCTACTGCCTTCTCAAAGTGCATGTTTGAGCATATTATTTGATGAAGTACGTTATCAATGTTTCAGTGCACCTGTTTGTGCCTTCATTTGAAATTAGTTGCTAGCTGACTTCAGGGGTTTAGAGATGACAGTGCTTTTAGCTTCCGCCAGATCTCGTTTGGCTCCAGAGCCAGTCAGTGGTAATTGAATGTTATTTCAATCTGACAGCTGTTTGGTTTCTTCAGTGAGCCGAGTTAAGTAATTTAGTCTTCCCAATAGCAATTGTTGCCTAAGTTGTTTAAAAAAAGAAAGGGGGGGTTGTGGAGTGTGGGGGAAGGAAGAGAAGAAGGGAGAGAGGACAGAAGGAAGGAAGGGAGGTTGGAAGGAAGGAAGGACGAATGGAAAGACTGACGAACAGGTGGACAAGAGGAAGGGCAGGCGGAAGGGAGGAAAGATGGACAGGCGTAAGGAAGGATGGATGGAAGGAAGGATGGACAGGCAGAAGAGGGGAAGAGTGGACAGAGGGAAGGAAGCACGTAAGGAAGGACAGACAGACGGAAGGAAGGATGGATGGACAGAAGGGAGAACAAGAGAGAGAGAGAGACCATCCAATCCCTGTGACCAGCTAAATGGCTCTGAATTAATACAAAGTCCGTAGAGCGGTTTTTCTGGTTCATTGGAAGAGTGAGCATTGCCTTGAGGTCCCACATCTGCACCTAGTGATATAAATGCCTGACTTGTGTAAATACTTGTAGGCATCTCTGTCTTAATAGTTCTTTTCCAGGGCTCCTTAGAAATAGCAATAAATGTTCCTTCACCTGTCTTTACTTAAGAAATACTCTATGTGAAATTAGCAATACATAGAACTAGTCAAAGCTAGAAATAACATGTAGAACGTTCTTGACCTGGTGCCCCCTTACACCCCTGAGAGGGTAACTATAAAAAGGAAATTATCGGAGTCCTTGTTTCTCTCAGAGTACACAAAGCACTTTCCTTTTCCCTTCATTCCTAGAAGCGGATAGCATAAGTGCCAGAGGAAGTCAGTAGGAGGAAGGAGAAAGGACAGTACATTGTAAAAAAAAAGGAAGAAGAAAGAAAAAATATACTGTACAGTCCACTAAGGTAATTAGTAGGATTAGGAATAGTTTAATGTAGGCATCTAGTCAATTTGAATTGGACTGTTTCCTAAAATTTGCAGTAAGCATTGTTAAGAAGTCACTTTAGCCAAAGAAAAGGTGTCATGCGTTGAGGCTGCATTTATATAGGCTCATGTGCATGTCTGTATACATATGTATGTAATTTTTTTCCCCTAGGGACTCAATAGATCTTGATAATCCACAGGAGAACATTAAGGCCACCCAGCTCCTGGAGGGCCTGGTGCAGGAGCTGCAGAAGAAGGCGGAGCACCAAGTTGGGGAAGATGGGTTCTTACTGAAGATCAAGCTGGGGCACTATGCCACGCAGCTGCAGGTGGGTGTGCGCTCTGGGCCATGCTGGGTTCTCTTCCCTAGGAGGGGCTCTTCCTTCATGTAGTACTTTCTGTAGAGATTGTCCTTCTCTTCTTGAACTCAGCATCATTGAGTTACACATTGCATGTATAAAGTTCTTATTGTCTGGTTTTGTAGTTGCAGCTGGCTGCCTTTCCTTAACCTTTTATTTGAAAATAATTTCAAATTTGTAGAAAGCTGCAAGATTAATACAGAAAACCCCCCATATGCCCAGATTCACCTATTATTAACATTTGCTTTATCATATTTTCTCTCTACACACAAACGTTTTTTCATCACGTGAGAGTAAGGTGCATACATCATGTCCCTTTGCCCCTAAATACTGCCAGTGTGCGTTTTCTAAGAATATGTACCTTTTCTTACAGAGTTACAGTGCAGTTATCAACTTAAGTAAATTTAACATTGATACCACACTTTTAGGTGATCTTATATCTATATTTTCATTTTGTCAACTGACTTAATGATGTCCTGTAGGGCATTTTATTTTTTCCAGTCCAGGATCCGGTCCAAGATCGTGTATTGCATCTAGTTGGCATGTCTCTTTAATCTCCTTTAGTATGGAACTTTTTCTCAACCTTTCTTTGTCTTTCGTTGTATTGACATTTTTAAGTAATTCAGCTCCTTTATTTTTTAAAGATAAAATGTACCTCATTTTGGGTTTGTGTGAAGTTTCCTCATGATTATATTCAGGTTACACATCCCTGATCAGCATTCTAAATAAGTGACGTTGTGTCCTTCTCAGGGTGTCACATCCAGAGACATACAACGTCCATCTTCCCCTCATTGGTGGTAATAATTTTGATTGTCCAGTCAAGGTGGTGTCCAGTTTCTCCTCTGATGTGGCCTTTTTGAAATTTATTTATCCTGTTCCCAAGCATGATGCCCTAGTACTTTAGGCAAATTAAGATGCAAGAAATAAAGTAATCTAACCTTTTTATTGTCATTGGCTTTCCTACCATGTGCATTTCTTGTCCACGGTGGTATTGGAGGAACAGCATTTCTCGTGATTACGCCGTTGTGCCTGCAGGAGTCTCCTCCATCGTAAGGTCTCACCCTGTTCCACGGTAGGTCAGGCCCATAGCATGGAGTGGAGCAAAGTGATGTCTGCTCTTGGATTCTTTCAGAACACTTATGACCGCTGCCCCATGGAGCTGGTCCGCTGCATCCGCCACATCTTATACAATGAACAGAGGCTGGTCCGAGAAGCCAACAATGTGAGTGTCCCGTAGGTATGGGGGAGGAGTTAGAAGTTCTTCCTTGCCCATCTCTTTCTGGACCCACCTTTGTCGAGGTGACTCAGTGTGCATCTGTTGGTGTCTCTATAAACAAGAGCATTGTCTGAAGGGGCCCAAAAGAAATAGAAGACTGGGCTCTGATCTTAACTGAGTTGTAACCTTGATGAGATTACAACCACAAAACAATATGAACAAGTGCAAAATAATTTAACCCCAACTGAACAATTTTTGAGTAAAGGCATACGTATATTCCAGTGAGATTACTTAGGAAAGACTTCTGCTTAGCTCCCTCCTAGCTGGGTGTTGAAGGAATAGATCAGACCAAATCACTTAAATGGCTGGATCCACAAAGGCCTTGTGGATGCCTCCCTTATAACTTCATTTTGAAGTCTCCAGGACACTGCCTGTAAGAGGTTCGGCCTCTTCTCTCTTACCTCAGTCACAAGAAGCTCTTGAGTGAGGACACAGATGATGTGTGTTCACACAGCTTTGTTCCCCACTGTGTTCCCAGCACCTAACACAGTCTGTGGTATTGGGTCAGTGGATGAATGCGAAATAAGGGGTCATCATCATTAGTCGGAAAACCCAGGTAACTCCTGGGACGTGTTGAGTTCTAGTTTCTCTAAAGAGAATTTGGGATACCTGGTGGAGGGCAGATCTGCATTAGAAGTTTCTACTGTGCTTTATGAAGGTGCCATAGTCTGTCAGGTCAGCGGTTTCTCCTCTTTTGCCACTCTATCCCAGTTCTCACAAATGGTGTTTGCAATTCTTCTGACTCAAAATTTAGCTTTTGGGCATCTCGGTCCAGTTTTAGGTGCTGGCATTGGCTTTTCCTTGGGATTAAGACCTGAGGCTATATCCCATCCTCACTGCTCAGCTCACCACTGCCTGCACTCTCTCCAGGGTACTTCTCCAGCTGGAAGTCTTGCTGATGCCATGTCCCAGAAGCACCTTCAGATCAACCAGACATTTGAGGAGCTGCGACTGTTGACACAGGACACGGAGAATGAACTGAAGAAGCTGCAGCAGACTCAAGAGTACTTCATCATCCAGTATCAAGAGAGCCTGAGGATCCAGGGTGAGGCCCTGCAGCGTGGGCAGTGTGTGTCTTGAGGAAGGGAGTGAGGACTAGAAAGCTCAGGTCGGGTGGGAAGAGAACCAGTTTTCTATTCAGAGGCAATCACCTTTCTCTGGAGTCCCAGGGAATCACTTGCACTGAAGACAGTGCTGGGAGGCTGAGGCCTAAGGGGAGAAGACAAGCACTTGCCTTTGGCACTCTCATTCAGGGTGCTGCACCCAGGTTGCTCCTGGTCTGCAGGGGGGACGTTTCCTCTTGTGGGAAGGAGCAAACAGTCTAAGGAAACAGTACCAGACAATACTTTTATATATAGCAGGCATTTTCTAAATGCTGCTTTACTGAAATGTTAAACTCTCTAAGCAGGGACAGTATAAGGCTTAAGGGGCTGTGTTTGTGGTGAAAAACGTTTGATGTTGTTCTGTGCAGTTATTCAGAGAGGCTGTCCTAGGGCAGAGCACATGAATGTACCTCAGTTAGTCCTTAAGAGCAAAGGCTCCCCTTCCTGGTGGAAATCCTGCTTAGTACGTGGGTACAGAGAACTTCAGAGTCACTCTTGAGGCTGTGGAGCCCCACCAGCGGCCCCTATTGACCTTTTAGGAAGTTGGCAGTGTGGTGGTTTCCTCTCCCTTCCTCGACGCCCAGCTCAGAATCTCAGAGAAGCCTCTGCTCCATGAATAGCCATACAAACACACATATACACATGCCATGTGCTTCTCTGATACCATGCATGTGGGCTCGATCTTAGAACTATATTGATATTATTTATTAACTCTGTCTTCCCCACTAGAATATAAATTCTTTAAGAAGGGACTGTGTCTTTTATCTCTGTACTCTGAGGCCCGCACATTGCCTGAATCATAGTAGGTGGTGAGTAAATGTTGGTGGGATGATTCTAGCAGTCTTCCTCCCATCTGAATCCATCCCACACTGACCCCAGAGAAAGGACGACCCTCTTCCTAGATTAGGGAATAGGAGAGATCAGGCTATTAGTTCTACTCAAGGCCTTTGAGTGATTGACAGTACTTCTGAACTTATTCTTGGGTTTTCTGTTTCCTATTTATGGGTTTGGGTTTGGATCTGGTTTCGGTTTGTACCCATTATGCAATGTCAGTTCAGTCCTATTTATCAAGTTCACCCATCAGAAACACAGACTACGGATCTGTTTGTGCAGGGAAAGGCTCAGCTCCCCCCAGTGGAGCAGACAATTCCCTCACGTCTCCTTGCATCCTTCCCAGAAGCTGCTGCAAATTGCCAGGAGAGACTAAGTGAGTCACTTGATGGGGAGGCTGGGCCCAGGTGTCGGGCTCAGCACCACCTCGTGTGGGTGGCAGGATCCCTGAGGTGGCCGTCCAGATTACTCTGCTATGTTCTGTGCCTGGACACTGCACTTCCTGCCCAGTCTCCTGCGGTGCTATTGGAACCGTATTTCTCAGTTGTCTTCTAGTTCTGGGCTTCTCCTGGCTGTGCAGAGTTGCTTTTGTCTGTCCCAGCTTGTGCGTCCATGGGGAAGGGCCTAGGTCAGTGTGACATGGCCCGTAGAGGCCTGCCAGGAACTTGACTGACCAAGACGTGCTGACGCTCACATCTTCTTGACTCAGCCTGAGTAAGGACACTGGGATGTTCGGAAAGGCTACTGGCAGGGGCTGGCCCAGTGGCATAGCGGTTAAGTTCACACACTCTGCTTTGGGGGCCCGGAGTTCACAGGTTCAGATCCTGGGCACAGACCTACACAGGGATTATCAGGCCATGCTGTGGTGGCGTCCCATATAAAGTAGAGGAAGATGGGCACAGATGTTAGCCCAGAGCCAGTCTTCCTCAGCAAAAAGAGGAGGATTGGCAACGGTTGTTAGCTCAGGACTAACCTTCCTCACACAAAAAAAAGCCTACTGGCGAAGGTAGTAATCCCGGCATTTAGGACAGTGGTTACCTTTGGAGGGAGGGATGGGTTTGCAAACAGGAGAGGGTATACACGTGGCTTTAACTGTGGAAATATTTGATTTTTTAAGCTGTGTTATTGATACACACGTGTCCTTGTATCATTCTTTCTAGCTTCCCTATATCTTAAGTTTTTCATAACAGACTTTTTGCAAAAGGTAATGAGGCCTCACTGACTCCCTGTTCCTGCCATTGATGAGATTCCTGTCAGCCAGTGTGGAGAGAAGCTGCCTCCCTCTCCTGAGAGAATCTTGCTGCTTTTGTGTCCCCAGTGGGCCCTGGACACACACTGTCTCTCTCTCTCTCTCTCTCTCTCTCTCCTCTCTCTCTCTCTTCTGGTTGGTCGGCTGAACTCAAGGTGACCCCACCTGAACAAACATGTTAGGCACCTTCCCGCACCTGGAGAGCCTCCTTCTTCCCTGAGGAGGGGCTGCTGTGCTCCGGGAAATGGGACAGAGCAGTGGAGCGGGGCCGTCCCGATGAGGCTTGGCTGTGTGAGGTTGGGGCGGAGCAGCTGCTTGTCCCCGTCACCCTTTAATCCCGTCCTGTAACCCATTAACCGAGGACTGACTCTCACCACAGCTATGTGTGCCGGCAGTTTCTTGAGCATTTTCTGTATCATCACTTATTCACTCCTCACAGCAGCCCGCTGAGCAGGTGCCATGAGTCTCCTGTTTTACGCAAGGGGAAACTGAGGCGCGGGAGAGTGAAGTGATTTGCTCTAGTTCACCCAGCTAGTAAACGGCGAGGGCACACTTCAGACCAGGCAGTGTGGCTCCAATCCAGACCCGGGTGTGACGTGAGGAGGGCTGGGCAGCCAGCTGTGTGGGCTAGGGTGGGAGGGGAGGCCCCGGGGCAGCATTCTCCTCAGCTGTACCCCCAAGCTTCTGTCTCCTCACTCCCTGGAGGGGAGCCCACTCATCTCTGGGCACCCTTGGCTGCTAGAACCCCACTTGCCACTGGTCAGATGTGTCCCCTTCAGGGTCTTGTCTCCAGAACAGCGGAGTGTGATTCCTCTGGGCTTCCTGCTGGGCACTGGGAGATCATGGTCGTGGGTGTCCTGTCCCCTCCTGCAGCTCAGTTTGCCCAGCTGGCCCAGCTGAACCCCCAGGAGCGTCTGAGCCGGGAGACGGCCCTCCAGCAGAAGCAGGTGTCCCTGGAGGCCTGGCTGCAGCGCGAGGCCCAGACGCTGCAGCAGTACCGCGTGGTGAGTGGGGTCTGCGTCCCTGTCCTCCCAGGCATGGAGGGCCACGTCCCGAGGTGTCCATGGGGCCAGAGAGAGGGGTAGAGCCAGGAAGACAGCAGGACCCAGGAGAACAGGAGGCCATTTCCTTCTTTCCCGTGGGGGCGTGTGGGGCAGAGCAGGTCAGGGAGGGGGAAGGCCCGTGCTTGGGGCCTGGTCCCGGGCCCACCTCCCGAGTGAGGCCCTGCAGGCTTGTTCTCTGGGAGCCTCGAAGGGCCTGCTCTCCCCACCTCCCTTCAGGAGCTGGCCGAGAAGCACCAGAAGACCCTGCAGCTGCTGCGGAAGCAGCAGACCATCATTCTGGATGACGAATTAATCCAGTGGAAGCGGCGGCAGCAGCTGGCCGGGAATGGAGGGCCCCCCGAGGGCAGCCTGGACGTGCTACAGTCCTGGTAACGGTGTGGGGGAGGCGGGCAGGGAGGGGGTGGGCCGGGGGCAGGCAGGGCTCAGAGTGGTGCCACCAGCTGCGTGTTCTGCCTCCTGCATGTGCAGCTCGCTCTGTCCTGGAACAGGTGTCGTCTCACCAGTGGTTCCAGTTCTTGACACAGACTTTGGTGCCCCCAAATCACATCCCGCCCCGGGAAGGGGGTCACTGTGTTGGGGAGTGGGGCAGGGCCGGGTGTGCAGAGTGACACTCGGGCTTGTGGGACCCAAATCAGGGTCGCTCCTCCTGTGTATTTCTCTGTTTCTAGAAGGCAGGGCGGCTCTGCTCCGCTCAATGGACAGAGTGGTGGTTCAGGCAGAGTCTTCCTGGGTGAGGGTGGAGCTGGGTCTTGGGGGGTTCTCCCCAGACTGGGAGCCTCCCACTTCTGGCATGGGGGATGGGGGTGAAGCCATTGTCCTTCCCGTTGGCCCTGGGGCTCCGTGCAGGTGTGAGAAGTTGGCCGAGATCATCTGGCAGAACCGGCAGCAGATCCGCAGAGCTGAGCACCTCTGCCAGCAGCTGCCCATCCCCGGCCCAGTGGAGGAGATACTGGCCGAGGTCAACGCCACCATCACAGACATCATCTCAGCCCTGGTGACCAGGTGATTGCTGCCTCTTGGTCATGCCCAGCCCCCCATGTGGTTGGCCTGGGGGAGGGAGGGCATGCTTTGCAGATGGGAACTCTCGCTTGAATCCTTGTCTCTCTCTGCCCCACACCCTGAACCCCCTCTGTCCGCAGTTGCGATGGCCTCTTGCCCTTGCCCAGTTTCTCTTGTGGACACTACAAGGGCTGCCCTTGTCCCCTCCAGCCCGTGCCAGCTGCTGAGGTCGTTTCACTGCCTTCCCTCCCGCCATCTCCCCTGACTCTCAGTGGCCTCCCTGGAGATGAGGGCTGCGTCCTGTGCTCTTACATCACCTGCTGAGCCCCTTGGGAGGCAGCCTCCCCATGCAAAGGGACCAGATCCCTGTCCCCTGAGGCAACATCACATTGTCTATCTGGTCACTTGTGTCCCCACAGCACATTCATCATCGAGAAGCAGCCCCCTCAGGTCCTGAAGACCCAGACCAAGTTTGCAGCCACCGTGCGCCTGCTGGTGGGCGGGAAGCTGAACGTGCACATGAACCCCCCCCAGGTGAAGGCCACCATCATCAGTGAGCAGCAGGCCAAGTCACTGCTCAAGAACGAGAACACCCGCAAGTACGCGCACCTTCCCTCTACAGTCTGCCCCCTTTCTCAAGTCCTTGCCGTAGGAAGAGAGGATCCTCCAAGAAGTTTTCTGGTCTCAGCCATTTTTGTGTGGGAACCCCATTAGCCCTCTGGCCTCTTCTGGCTCTCAGAGAAGACTGTAAGGGGGTTTTTCTGTGAAGAAGTTATGCTCATGTTTCATTTGGTAGGAATACGTCCAAGAAAACTTCTTGTGTATTTTATGTATATTTATTTCTTGTATATTTTATGCAACTAACATTTCCTTTAAATGACTCAAGTTTTTATCCGCCTTTTTATGTCCTCCTACCCCAAATATATTTTCTCCCCCTTGTGTCCTGAGACCCTGTGTGGATTAGACTGTCTCTCTGATTTGTAGTGACTACAGTGGAGAGATCTTGAACAACTGCTGCGTGATGGAGTATCACCAGGCCACCGGCACCCTCAGCGCCCACTTCAGGAACATGGTGAGGATGGGAGAAGAGCAAGAATGAGCTTTCTCTAGTTGTTTGAGGGCTTCATCATCTTATTTTTCTCCTGTGCAGTCCCTGAAACGAATTAAGAGGTCTGACCGTCGTGGAGCAGAGTCGGTGACAGAAGAGAAATTTACCATCCTGTTTGAATCACAATTCAGCGTTGGTGGAAATGAGCTAGTTTTTCAAGTCAAGGTAAAAGCCTCCCTCAGGTTGTGTGTGTGTGTGTGTGTGTGTGTGTGTGTGTGTGTGTACGTACTTTATGTCGCAGAAGAATTGTTTTGATCACATAGTCTCTTTTTGATTATTGATGAATAGAAAGTGAGGAGATCTCATCCTTAGAACTGTATCTCTTAGATTCTCTTAAGACACAAACAAATAATAATGAACTGAAATAGTTGGAGATACAGGTAGAAAAGGAATCAAGAGAAATTTCCATCACTCAGGATGAATTTGAGTAACAGATGTAATTTAGACATTTGTTACTTGCTATTTTGTCCCAGAAATGTCTCCATACTCTTTTTCTTTTCTCTCTCTTGTTCTCCATGTAACTTTGAGAAGCTGACTCCATCCTTCAGAAGTATCTAAGCAACATCTCTTTTAAAATATCTAGAATTTCTAAGAGTGTGCCAACATGGAAAATCATATTATTCCTGGAGTCATTCAGATTCTGTATTCGAGGGTGACATTTACTGAAACTTGAAGAGAGAATAAATGTGTTCTGATAAAAAAAAAAAAAGAGAGAGAGAAGGGGAAGAAAGTGTGGCTGTGGGCACTGAGCTCTTCTCCTGTGTCTTTTTAGACCCTGTCCCTCCCGGTGGTGGTGATTGTTCACGGCAGCCAGGACAACAATGCAACGGCCACTGTTCTCTGGGACAATGCTTTTGCAGAGCCTGTGAGTGGATTCCTTGGGCCTGTGGGTCTTAAGAGCTTGATGCTAAGATGAATCACTTTCATGTGTTGTCCCCCAAGAAAGCATAGAAAAAATGCTGTTTTCCTTAGTGGGAGGCAGAAAATAAAGAGTGTGTGGAAAATGCAAAGAGCATGGCCTTGAAGTCAGGCCAGGGTCTGAATTCAGGTTCCACCATTTCATCATTCTGTGACCACGGGAAATTCACTTTACCTCTCTGAGCTTGTTTCCCATAAGTGTCTGCAACACAGGGATAATAATGCTCCATACTTTGTTAGGAAGATTAAATTAGGTATCATACAAAATGCTTGGCACATAGGCAATACTCAGTAAATATTATTTTGAGTCCTTGGGTGAAACCATGACTGGAATTTGGGATTCCCAGGTTCCTTCTAAAGGTTAGACCTCTCGGGAGGTTACTTTAACTTAGAAGTTGCTTCCTGTCATCTTCTTTCCAGTAAATAATGAGGGTGACATTTAATGTCTTTTCCAAATTTTAGATTCTGTGATTCATCCCAGGTCTCTCATGAAGAATGAGTTGCTTTGTGTAAAGGAACAAATGTGATTCTGTGGATTTATGCACCCGTATACCATCGGAATACCACTAGTGTGCTGCTTGATGGGCACTTTCTAAACATTTCAGTAGGCAAAGTTCTGTGTGTTGCATATTTCCAGCAGAGGTTAGTCCATAAAAGCGTGATAAAAGGGTTATAGTTATTTATTCAGGACATAAAAGTATGTCCTTCCCTAACGTGACTCTCACGTTGAGTCTTACTTAGCATTCTCAAGAGCGCTCTTTAGAGAACAATATTTTTGCTGCAAAGGTGAGATGTTTAGCAGAAATTCTACCATGCTTATGCTACAAACTGTGAGTTTGAGGCCCCTTTTAAAAAATACCTGCCTACATCATGTCCCGATAACCCTCCTGGGTAGAATTGCCACGTCTTCTCTCCTTTTCTTCCCTGCCTGTCCGCAAGTCTCACTCCCCGTCTGACTTTGGCATCTCCTGCAACATGTCATTGCTAAAGTATCTTGTCTAAATAAACATTTTTAACGTTTTTATTTATATTAATGACTAGTGTACATCTTATGCTGTTTTAAAATATATACATACTTGTGGAAATTTACTCTACAGATATGTTTGCATGTGTGTCAAAAGATATAAGTACATTGCAGCATTGTTTGTAAGGCTGATACATAGATATCCATCTATTGGGATCTAGTTAAATATATTATTGTTCTTCCATACTGTGGAATATTTAGCAGCCACAAAAGAAAATGAGGAATTTCTGTATGTCCTGATGTGAGGTCTCCCAGATACAGTATTAAGAAAAAAGGGAGATGCAGAACCTGTGGATTTTATGCTACTATTTATATTTTTAAAAAGGAAAAATTATATTTATTTGCTGGCATGCATAGAATATCTTTGGAGATATACACGAGAACCTAGATTACATGCCTTTGGGGAGAGGATCTGGGTTGCTGGGGAACAAGGATAGGATAGTGACTTCACTATATACCCTTCTCTGCTGTTTAAATTTTATATCATGTGAAGGAATTGCTTAGTCAAAAAAATTTTTATAATAATTCAAATAAAAGGAAGTACTGTAACTAATGGGATGAAAAGCAGTATTAAAAATTCATACTCTAGGAGCTCGCCCAGTGGCATAGCAGTTAAGTTCGCGCACTCCGCTTCGGCAGCCCGGGGTTCGCAGGTTCAGATCCCGGGAACGGGCAGACACACTGCTTATCAAGCCATGCTGTGGTGGCGTCCCATATAAAGTGGAGGAAGATGGGCACAGATGTCAGCCCAGGGCCAGTCTTCCTCAGCAAAAAAGAGGAGCATTAACAATGGGTGTTAGCTCAGGGCTAGTCTTCCAAAAAAAAAAAAAAATTCATATTCTAGCCTGTTAAAGTCATCCAACTCATAGTTTCCGCTCTTCCATACTAAGTTGTTTCGCTTTGAGATAGAGGTCTTGGCAGAAGGTGTCAAGGGTAAGGATTGCACTTGTGCACACACATGTGTGAGCACACACACGTTCTCTCTCTGTGCCTAGAGAGCCAGCCTTTTAGATTTCTGTTCCCCTCGAGTTTACAGTACAAGAGCCAGACCCCGGTCGTGTTTCGCTTTGGTGGCTGGTTAGAACGCAGGATGGGACGGTACGTTCAGCAGCTTATTTACAGAACACCCTGGATAGCACGAGGTTGCCTTCTAGGTTGTGTGTGAAGAAGGTGAAATGGAACCTTCTGAATTTCACACGACTGCATACCCCAAGACAGCTTGAATGTATCCTCAGGCTCAGCGAGACACGTCTTTACTTCCAGCCGTCAGTGTGTTTCTTTTGAGCGGAGGGAATAAATCATGCAACTGTTTTCTCCTAAGTGCTGGCTTCTCTCCCTCTCAGGGCAGGGTGCCATTTGCCGTGCCCGACAAAGTGCTGTGGCCGCAGCTGTGTGAAGCGCTCAACATGAAATTCAAGGCCGAAGTGCAGAGCAACCGAGGCCTGACCAAGGAGAACCTCGTGTTCCTGGCGCAGAAACTGTTCAACAGCAGCAGCAGCCACCTCGAGGACTACAACAGCATGTCCGTGTCCTGGTCCCAGTTCAACAGGGTGAGGGACCCGCCGCCAGCTGCCACTGGATCAGTCCCTCCAGACCAGATGCCTTCAGGAGTCTCCCTGCCCCGGGCCCTCGTTCTTCCTATCTCTAGTACAGCGTGCCCAGAGTAGTAGGAAGCTTTGAATAGGTGGACAACCACACACTTTTTTCTGTAGAAAATTACATCTTTGAATATTTAAGTAAACGGGGCTTTGTGGGCAGCTAGTGCATTTTCTTCCTTTATAAAGGGAACAGAGCAAAGCAAACAGTAACGTAACTCAGGAGAAGTCAAGCTTTTGTGATGATCAGAACTCCATGGTGCTCTGTCCCATTGACTCTCTGATGTCCCCTGATGTGTAATGCAAAACTAGGCTCCCATGGGACCCTCAACCCGCAAAAGGGGATGCTGATGTAGGAGACTTGTCCTTGAGCATCGGGTAATTGAGATGTCACCTGGCACATCTTTGATTTTAAATTTAACTTTTGTGTCTTTGCTTACACCCCCACCCCCAAGTATTTTAAATGCTCTAATTCAGAGATCTCATAGTCTCTGAGTCTCTTTTAAACAGTTGTGTGTTAACCAGTTGGCCAGCAGGTTTGCTGGTAGTCAGAGGTTTGTTTTTTTGTTTTTTTTGTTTTTTTTTGTGGGGAAGACTAGCCCTGAGCTAACATCCATTGCCAATCCTCCCCTTTTTGCTGAGGAAGACTGGCCCTGGGCTAACATCCGTCCCCGTCTTCCTCCACTTTATATGGGTCGCCACCAAGGCATGGCTGACAGGCAGTGCGTCTGCGGGCGCCCAGGATCCGAACTCGCGAACCCTGGGCTGCCAAGCGCGGACTAAACCGCTGCGCCACCAGGCGGCCCCTCAGAGGTTTGTTTTGATACGGGAAGCAGGAGGTCTGGGTGATCTGTCTTTACCATTGCATTAAGGCTCCTGCCTTCCAATAGAATGAGATAACTGAATTTTGCTGATAATTGTTGGTAAAAGCTGTGTGATGGAGCAATCTCTGTGGCCTCACCATGTGATCTAATCCAGTTCAAATTTACAAATCACCTGAGCATCTTGTTCAGATGCAGGCTCTGATTCAGTAGGTCTGAGATGCGACCTGAAAATTTGCATTTCTCAGGAGCTCCCACATGCTGCTGCTGGTCACAGACCACATATCAAAAACAGCAAAGGATGGGGCCGCCTGGTGGCGCAGCGGTTTAGTCCGCGCTTGGCAGCCTGGGGTTCGCGAGTTCGGATCCCGGGCGCCCGCCGACGCACTGCCTGTCAGCCACGCCGTGGCGGCATCCCATATAAAGTGGAGGAAGATGGGCACAATGTTAGCCCAGGGCCAGTCTTCCTCAGCAAAAAGGGGAGGATTGGCAACGGATGTTAGCTCAGGGCTGGTCTTCCCCACAAAACAAAACAAAACAAAAAACAGCAAAGGATGTGCCAGCCCAGATCCAGGGGAAAGTGTGTAGCGGGGTCCACTGGGTGTGGGTCATTGCCATGTGGTATTTTCCCCTTCTTCCCTCTTTGCGTCTATTCTGGTTTTTGGTTGTGGGACCGTTTGGTAAAACTTGGGCAGGCATGTATATTTGTCTGATTCTGACAGCGTGGATATTTGCTTTCCATTTAATATTTCCAGTTAAATTATATACGGATAATGTTGCAAGTGTTACTGTTCTTGTGTTCATTGTCGTATCTCCAACCAGGAGAATTTACCAGGACGGAATTACACTTTCTGGCAGTGGTTTGATGGTGTAATGGAAGTGTTAAAAAAACATCTCAAGCCTCATTGGAATGATGGGTGAGAATTGTCATTTCCTAAATCAGCGACAGAGTATGAAGGGCTTCTTTCCAGTGTTAAAACATCACCCTCTGCTCTGCTCCTTTGGCTTTTGTGATCCAGGGCTATTTTGGGTTTCGTGAACAAGCAACAGGCCCACGACCTCCTCATTAACAAGCCTGATGGGACTTTCCTGCTGAGATTCAGCGACTCTGAAATTGGTGGCATCACCATTGCTTGGAAGTTTGATTCTCGTGAGTGCTCCTCCCTTTTTAAGACTTATCTTGGCTCTAGATAGCTGCTTTTGTTGCAAAATTACTTTAACAGACAGTTTATTAAGTACTTATTATGGGGTTGGTACTGATCAAGGGAAGACAAGTATCTAACCATGACACAGCTGCTGATGACACGGCAGCCTATGTACAGTCTTATCATGGGAAACACAATTACTAATTTTGAGAAACACAAATGTGTCACACTGACATGGCTACCTGTAATAATTCCATCCAAAATCTCAGCTGCTTCCCTTTTGAAATGTTTGCCTTCTTATTACTCAACCTTGAGCTTATTTTAGTGAAGAATTACTTTGATGATTTGGAGTCATAAGACTGGAAATAATGTGCTATTTTAATTATTCCTTTGCCCTAATTAACGTAAGGATATTGCCTTTGATCATTTCCATCTAAGAATGTTAGTTCTTTCCTTTGACCCTCACAATAAGAAAAGAGTAGTTGGCTATTTTTTTTTACTACTTAAAGATTTTAATAGCTCTCACACGTCCTCTGGCTGTGGATGTGCTTCCTCTCTCTCTTATATGCTTTTGTATAGGAGTCAACGAGAACTGTTTCTTCTAGAGAGGGATAGAATACCATTTGAACTTGAAACTACCTGAGATCATTGGATCTCTAGAGAAGTGGTATATGCATTACCTGCTTATCTCCCATGGCTTTTAAAAACTACTAGATCTACAACCTGTGGTTATTTTTAAATGGAGATTTTTATTGGGACTATTTTAATGGAGAGCTTTAATTTGTAGTATATTTGGGTTTTAAGATTTGCTGTTCAGAAATCATGTTTAGAATATGGTTATTCTGTTTATTGATCTAGAGGAAAGAATGTTTTGGAATCTGATGCCTTTTACTACTAGAGACTTCTCCATCCGGTCCCTGGCCGACCGCTTAGGGGACCTAAATTACCTAATCTACGTGTTTCCTGATCGGCCAAAAGATGAAGTGTACTCCAAATATTACACACCAGTTCCTTGCGAGCCTGCCACTGGTAACAATGTTCGCATTCTGATTTGGTTTTGTTGTGATTTTGGTTTTGTTTTAGTTTTGTGTGAGTGTGTGTGTGTGTGTGAGTGTGTGTCTGTCTGTCTTGCATGGAAACCTACACAATTAGCATTTTGTTATTGCTGTTTGAGCATTATCCAGGGCAGAAGTAAATCCTGGGCTGTATTCTTCAGGCATACAGAAGACACATCTGCCACTAACTTCAAATATCAGGTTGAAGGGAACAAATTGCTTTTAATAGAAGCTTAGATTAAACAAGATTAGGAAGGTAAAATTTTGTTTCAAAACAGAGATGGATTTATTGTTTTCTGAACATAAAAGTATTATATATTTATTTTTAAATTTCCAGAAAGGATAGAAAAGAAAATAGATATCACTTATCTCTCATCTACAGATTAATCACTGTAAACAATTTAGTGCATATTCTTCCAATCTATATAGATACGTATTCTTCATTCAGTCATTCACCAGATGCGTATTAAGTACTTCCTGTGTAGAGGTTATAATCTAGTAGTGGAAGGAGGACAATAAACAAGTGAAGAAATAAATGTGTTTATTTAGTGATGGATGCTATGAAGACAAGTAAGCAAGGGAGAGGGATAGAGAAGTGACAGGGAGGAGGATGGGGTAGCATTCACTGGAGTGGTCAGGGAAGGCTTCTCTGAGGAGGTGATATCAGAATAGACCTGAATGAAGTGGAGGGGCTAGCCACACAAAAATCTAGAGGGAGAACATTCTAGGCTGAGAGAACAAGTACAGAAACCCTGAAGTGGGAGTGAGGTTGGCGTGTTTGAAAAACCTCACAAGGCCCCGGGAGGCCGGAGCTGGACGAACAGGGAAGAAAGCGGTAGGAGATGCGGGCAGAGCAGTGGGAGGAGTCAGATCTCTCGGGCTTGGGGTCGAGTAGAAGGTTTGGGTCATACCGCACGTCATCTTTTGTGACCTGATTTTTTTTTTTTCACTTAAAAATATAGGCAGAGTTGCAGGTCAGTAAATATAATCTTACAACATCATTTTAATGATTGCATAGAATTCTATTGTATGGTGATTCCATGTCGGTTATTTAAGATACTTAACAATTTAAGTTATTCAGTGTTTTATGATTAATATTGAGATAACCTGGTGCATACATCTTATTCAACTCTTTCCTTAGGATAAATTCCGAAAGTAGAATTTGTGTCAAAGGGTATATACTTTTTAAGCATTTTGACACGTCTTTCCAGAATTGCCTTCCAGAAAGCAGAATCCGTTTTCACTCCCACAGATGTCTGTTGGAGTATCTGCTTCTCTGTCCTCCTGCCAATCATAGATTCTGTTCATCCATTTCATGTTTGCCAGTCAGATTGACATAAAAATGCTATCTCAGTTCTTATTTTCATTTCTTTGATTCTAGGTAAAGTCAAAACATCTTTTCATATAATGTTAATAATAACAATAATAATAAATAGAATAATAACATTTGTTGAATGCTTACTACGTGCTGGGCACTTTTCTGGGTACATTTTCGTGTAGTATCTCATTTAATCCTCAAAACAGGTCTGTGACGTAGGTACTATTACTAATCCCCAGTTTATATGTGAGGAACTGAGTCACAAAGATGTAAAATCATTTGCCACGGTCACATAGCTAGGAAGTGGCCAAGTCAGGATTTGAGCTCCAACAGTCTAGCTCCAGAGCCTGTATTTTTTAACCACCACGTTATTGGCTGTTTGTATTTTTTCCTGTGATGTGCGTTCGTATTCCTTGCTCATTTTTCTTTCAGAGTTCCTTTTTTCCTTAATGATGTGTAAGTGTTTTTATATAGTAAATAAACCCTTTGTTATATATAGCAAATATTTTTCTCGATGTGTCGTTGGTCTTGTAACATTTAAGGTTTATTTTGCTGAAGTGCAAAGACTTGTATTTTCTATATAGCCCAATCTATCAACTTTTTTCCTTTTTAGATTCTGTCTTTTGTATCATGCCTTCCCACCCTAAGATTGTAGTTATATTTCTAGGTGGAAAAATAAGCCAAAATATTTTTAGATTGATGTGATATTTTGGATTAAACCTGTCACTGCTGCTTTTTGTTAGCACAGCTAATCTAGATTTTTAAATCCTACTTTTTACAGCATTTCTTTGATTTTTATCTTTTCTGCCAATCTATAAAATTCTCCGTAGACTAGAAAGCACAAAAAGCATGAGATAGTATGAAAAGGTGGCTCCTGACATTTGAAGACCCTAGAAGCAGTTTGTGACCGTGTGGCATTTCACTGCCTCGGGCTGTTTCTCTGACAAGCTCTTCATCCTGTTGACCTTAGTGTAATCTTCATTGTCTAATATAGTGAAGATTATACTTCTTCCCTTCCTCATATACCCAGGAACAAGACTTCATTACTGACTTCAGGCTATCACATTCTTACTTCCTACTTAAGTGGATTTCCATAATCAGCCTTTAAAAAGGTCACTATGGTTGACCAGATCGCTTTCAGGTTTATGCCCTAGCATACACATCCCAGGGGGGATTGTGGAGAGGGAAAGAGCAACACAATGCCAGCATTCTTTTTAACCAGCGTGGGGCACAGACAGCACTCACTGGCACTAGTGACCATCAGATTTTCCCAAATGCAGAAGCCCCAGGGGCACGAAAGAGCATGCGCATACCTGAGGGACGCTCCCTGTCCTAAGACTAGACACTCAGGCTAACTTCGGGGATCATCAAGTCAGATTAATTCCTCTCTACTACTTAGATTCTTCTGTGCCTCCCTGACAAGTGTTTGCACCCCCTCTGCTTGAAAACCTCCAATGACAAGGAATTCAGTTCTTCCCAAGACAGCCCATTGCCTTTTTGGGCATTTCTGATTATGATGACATTCTTCCTTATATGACTGAGAATGTGTCCTCTTCCGACCTCCTCCTGTTGGTTGTAATTTTGTCCTCTGGGACACAGAGCAAATCCTGTGCCTCTGCTGCATCTTTGACTTTAAACCTTTCAAGATGTTTTTTCTTTTTACAGTTAGTATACAATGAATGCTTGATTTAGATTTGTGTTGGAGTATATATTTTCTGTGGTTTCAAGAATTCATTAACACATTCAGGTCAACTTAGAAAATATCTTAATGTGCAGTTTTAGTATTAAGGCTTCTCCTCTACCAGGTCTTCCTAACAGGTTGAAATATTAAGTGCTTGTATCAGATCCTAAGATAAAATTAGGTGGTTGTGTCCTATCCTAAGGAAAGATGTGACTGTTAAGGAGATTGCATTTTTATTTCATTTGAGAACTTTGGTTCTCATCACCATTCCCCCCTCGGCAGCTAAAGCAGTGGACGGATATGTGAAGCCACAGATCAAGCAAGTGGTCCCTGAGTAAGTGCCCAGGGGCCAGCTCTGGTCTCCTGCTGCCTCTTTTCTCCTCCCCTGGCTCTCTTCACCCCTCACCGCTGCCCCCCTCCTGTTCAGGGGCCCAGTGTTCCCTGCCCCACCCCAGAAACCTGGCTCAGCCCTGGGGAGGGAACTGGGCTTGGTCACAATGGGGCCAGTACCCAGGGGCCCACTCCTGCAGCCGGAGTCCCGGGCCCAGTGGGCACTGTGTCCTTCTACATCCGAAGACGATGTAGAGATGCCCCCTGAGCCCCTCCCCAAGTCATCTGCTGCCCTGAGGCCGCTGAGGCTCTGCTCTGCTTCCTCCCGCAGGTTTGTGAGCGCGTCTGCAGACTCTGCCGGGGGCAGTGCCACCTACATGGACCAGGCCCCCTCCCCAGCCGTGTGTCCCCAGGCTCATTATAACATGTACCCACAGAAGTAGGTTGTGTTCTCATGTGGCTCCGTGGGGAGGAACTGGGCACTTGGCCTCAGGCTGGACCCCTGGAGGGCTGGTGGGCAAAGGGATCCAGAGCTCCTCTAGTCTGAGACCCCCCCCAGCCCAGGCTGGGCTCTGTCATGGGCCCGGGTGGGAGGGCGAGATTTGACCAGAAGATTTTGGCAATTTAGAGTGGGGTTGGGCGTATGTCATCTGCTCCCCTCTCCCAAAATGGAGATTTTTCTTGCTCTGTATAAGACGAGGTAGGGTTTAGATGTGTCTGGACAGTCAGTGTTAGGGGCGGCTGGGGTGGGTCGTTTAGTCTGAGTCTCTGTCCAACTAGTTATCAAAGGACTCTACTCCCCAGTGTTCAGCTCAGGAGTGGTTCTTCTCCCGCGAAGCCTAGGCTGGGGGTACAGGCAGTCTTGGGCCGCTCACCTGGTGGGGTGGTCTCTGCTCCTCATCATTGGCCTCTAACAGCCTTTCCCTTCATCTCTTCTCTTTCCCTCGCAAGCCCTGACCCTGTCCTTGACACCGATGGGGACTTTGATCTGGACGACACCATGGACGTCGCGCGGCGTGTGGAGGAACTCTTAGGCCGACCTATGGACAGTCAGTGGATCCCACACGCGCAATCGTGACCCCCCATCTCCATCTTCGGCTTCTTCATCCTCGCCAGAGGAATTACTCTTGTGGATGTTTTAATTCCATGAATCGCTTCTCTTTGGAAACAATACTTATAATGTGAAATGTTAATACTAGTTGTGACTTTAGTGTTTCTGTGCATGGTGACACCAATGAAGGGAGTGAGTGTGTGAGTGTGTGTGTGAGTATGTGAGTTTGCACGTTGTATTTCTCCCCCTTGCTGTCCAGAGTTTAGCTGCAGCACTGGGGCCACAAGCAGAGGCTGTGGTTGTTTTAACCTTGTGCAAAAAGGCAGTTAGTTCCATGAACCCTGGAACTTGGTCATGTGTCTTGAGGGTGGCTGAACTTTGACAGGTGGCTGTTCAAGTAAGAGAAGGACAGAGGGAGGAGAAAGCGCCTCCTCTCTGGTGAGTGTTTGTTACTGTGTCTGCCGCGCAATTGATATATAACCGTGATTGTCTCTGCTTTTCTTCTGAAATGTAGAAACTGCCTTTTGACAAAGAAAGCCTGTGCTCCCTGCTTCCCTGTCCCCCCGCCCCTGTTGTCCTGGGTAGGGATGGGAAAAGGGGCGATATACAGGATTGCTGGGGCAAAGGGAGTCTTGGGTTTTCAGATGGGTAGTGACTTTTTAAATAGCACTCAACCCATCTAAATGTCTTCTCCCTCCCTGCTCTTCCCTCCTTCTCTCACTGTGTGGAATTGCCACTCACTTCCTGTGTGTGCACATGTGCGGACACACTTGATGAACTAGAGGAAGGAAAAGATGGTCGCAGAACTGAAACTTATAGTGTTGATGCCCTTTGTGTTCCGGCCAGAGGAGAGTGCCCAGTGCTGAAAACGTTGGCTTGTTACCCAGGGAAGCTGCCGTCCAGCCTGCCGTCCCTCCTCTGCGCTGGTGGGGGCACATGCGAGGCTTTCCAAAGGCTTATTGATAATGGCTTTTTGCAAATGTTGAATGGTGTTTTTGTTTCTAAATTGGGACTTCTTTTGTTTTCCTCTTCCTACCCTAATTTGACATCAGAATTCTTTCTTCCTCCTTCAGGACCTGTATCATTCATACCCAGGTCACCTCATTTCCCTCCACTGTCCACATACGGTGTCTGGGGAGTGGGTGGCAGGAGTGTGGTCTGCACCCGGGGCCAGGGTGTTCAGCGGGTGGTGGTGCCCTCCTGGTGCAGGGTGCTGGGTGTCAGGCATTAGGAATTTGGGAAAATGCAGTCAGTGGGTTTGCTGGGAAGTTTGGTAAGCTGCCAAAACAAAACAAAAAAGCCTCAGCACAATTTTGTCCACAATTTCTTCCATAGTTTTACCCCAGAGGGAAGGAGTGGGCTGTGGCGAGCAGGTCAGAAGAGGGGGAAGCAGTTGTAGCTTTTGGCTTAGGCCTGTGAGGTCACCCCTGGGCCCCTCTCTAAAGGAAGGACATGATCACACCCAGGAGAAAATGGCCCTAAAAACCTTATTTTTATACATGTGAGTAAATAAACAGATATTTTTTTTACAAAAATAACTTCTGAATTTATCAGTGTTTTGATGTTAAAGGAAAATATTCCTCTGTAGTAAATTATTTATTGGAAGATGACTTTTTAAAAGCTGCTGTTTGCCCTGGCTTGGTTTCATACACTGATTTATTTTTCTGTGCCAGGCAATAGACTCTCTCTGCCTCTGAGGAGCAGGCTGACCCCTCCACGGATAGCAGCGTTGACACAGGATGCTGCTGAGCCCCTTACGTACCCCTCAAGATTTGATTAAATTCTACCCTTGAGGATGGGAGTGTTGGGGACAGGAGAAAAGGAGGCCCGACTGCCGTGGGCCCCGCTTAGAGCCCTTCCCTGCTGTCACTCAGGCTTCCCCAGCACCAGGCCCTGCATGGCAGCCCCTGCGAGCATTGACACACTTCAGCCCGGGGCAGGCTGAGGGCAGAGCTCTCGCTTCACAGTTGGCACTGGGGTTGGGGGTTGGGGTGTGAAGAGTGGGTCTGCCCGATCATGGGGACCCATGCTTGTACCGTTGCTGAGCTGTCCTCGTTTTCCTGAGGCTCTGCCTGTCGGTGGGAGAGATTTCTGACGGAAAGGTGCGCTTGCTGTCTGCATTATGTTTTCTCTCTTTCCCTGTTCTCACAAGCCACAAGAGGAGGCAGCGGCAAGTCCTGGGCGCCTCAGCCTCTCGCTCGCTCCCAGACACACACACACACACACACACACACACACACACGCCATCCAAATGTGCAGTGTGTGGTGTGTGTGGGGTTTTGTCGGGGGTGGGGCAGGGGGGAGCCTGGAAGTGAATATAACTTAAAATGGAAGTACACTTTTTATAATTTTTCTTTTTAAAACTTTGTGAAATTATTTCAGATACATATTTTAGTGTTGGGACAGATTAGTATTATAGCCACCAAAAAAGTATTGTGTACAACTTGGGGCCGTCACACAATTGTGTATTTTATGTTACAATAAAGCCTTCCCCTGAAGGGACAGTATTGAGTCCTGTTTCTATTCTTTTCCGTCAGATGGTGGGAGAGGGCGGCTTTGACGGGGACAGTCGGAGGTGGTCGGTGTGACTCTGCAAAGGGGACTAGGTGGGAGGTGGCTGCCTCAGAGCGTGTCGTCAACTTTGATGGCAGATGGGGCATTTCTTACCTTCCTGTTCACAAGAGGTTTTGAAAATTAGAATGATAGTCATGATTTCCTGACTCCACACTCTTCCTGTTAGAAAGCTCATCCTTAAAATTCAGCACTTTCAAAGTGCCCGCCCTGAGCCAGGCAGTGTGTGTGGGATGAGGAAACAATCCTGCCCTCAGGAGGATTGCAGTGAGGGGGAGGGCAGCTACCACAACCAGCTATGGTGAGAGATTTATGCTGCAGTAAAGCTATTCCGGGGCCATTATCGAACACAAAGAGAGCACTGAACAGCTTGAGCTGACTCTTCAAGAACAAATAGGAGTTAGGAAAGGAAAAGGCATTCAGCCGGAGGGAGTGGCATAGATAGAGGCCTGGATAAAGCGGGGTACGGCTGGAGTAGAGGGTGATTTGTGGTTCCCAACACCAGGGTGCCTCAGAATCCCCTGGAGGACTTGGGAAAGCGCGGATGGCTGGGCCAGCTCCAGGTTTTCTGAGTCGGTAGATCTGGGTGGAGCCCGAGAATTTGCATTTCTAACCGGTTCCCAGGTGAGTCTGGTACAAGGACTATGGTAGGTGATGAGGCTGGAAGGGCAGGCAGGGGGTAGATCACAAGGGCCTAGTGTGCCAGGCTAAGAGTTTAAACTTCACCAGAATGTGATCATAAGTGATGAAACCTTTTAAGTAAGGGAATGGACAGATTTTCATTTTAAGAAATACCGCAGAGACTGTGCAGAATGGATTGAAGGGAGGCAAAATAGGAAGTCAGGGAGTAGCTGGGAGGCTGTTTCAGCAGTCCAGGTCAGAGAAGATGAGGGTCTAGACTAGGGTACCACAGCAGTGGCCCCGAGCATAATTTGTAGAGTTAGTGACCAACATAGGGGGACAGGATTGGAGTCTAGAGTAATTCCAGGTTTCTGGCTTGGAAAATGATAGAGATGCTCCTCAGTAAGATGAGGAGGGGGAGATAGAGGAGTAGGAGCAGGTTGGGAGGAAAATTATGAGTACAAATCTGGATAAGTTGGGATGTCCGACTAGACATGTGGTTGTAAAGCCTAAGAGAATGATCAGGGCTGAGAGAGACAGATGGGGGACAGAGCGGAGGTGGCCGTGGAGTCTCCTAGTGTCTAGGTGGCATTGAAACTATGGATATGAATGACTGAAGAAAGAAGAGAAAAGGAATTGGGGAAACCAGGGGAAACAGTGGATTTCATTTTAAGGGTCAGGCAGAGGAGAATGAGCTTGTGAAGGATGTTACAAGAATTATGGAAGAGGTCGGAAGAAAATCAAGCGAGCACAGCATTACAGAAGCCCGGGGAAGGCAAACAATGTCAGAGACTACCAAGAGCTCAAGTAAAGTAGCTGGGAGTGCCCACTGGGTTGGGCACTCGGGCTGTTGATGACAGAACAGTCTGGAATGATGGGGGCACAAGTCAAGTTGCAGAGCACTGAAGAGTGAAAGGAGTTCTACTTCTGGCATGACAGCGTGAGCAGCTCCACAGACCCACCCCCCGGGGAAACTGGTGAAAATTATTTTTTTTAAAAGCCAACCACTTAAAGTCCCTTAAGGGCATATAGCAAATGAAGAAACATTCAAGAAAATTTAAAACTCAGTAAGAAAAGTGAGAAGGTGGTATTTGAACTAAGACCCACTGTCTCCCTCCTGTCTCCCAGCTCAGGAGGACAGAAACTCCACTCCAGGCCAGTGCAGCCAAGAACAGGGAGCTCCCTCTCCCCCTAGCCCCCAGTCAGAGAGTTATCTTTTTGGGAAAGGCAGGGTGCCAGCATTTCTCATTCTGCCCCGGGTACCTGTTGCTGAGGCTAAATTCTGGGTGATTGCAGCTGAAAGGTGGAGACTCCCTTCTGCCCAGCCCCCACTGGTGAGATGGATCACTCTACCTTGGGTCTGGTGCTACTGAGAATCCTGGGCTCTGACTGCCTTTGCCCGGGCCCATAAGGTGGTGGTTCCACAGTGGGAGACACAAGCCAAGAAGACCTGAGGCTACTGCCCACCCCCAAGCCCCACCAAGCACTCAGCTTTTTCAGTGGGCACATCACTCAGAGAGAAGTGTGCCATTGTCCCTACCCCCAACATCAGAGCCATGGCTCAGAGATTTTGCCCCAGAAGGGATAGGCAGGGTGTAAAACAGAGAGCCTCAAATCTCTCCTCAAAGGAACTGACTTCATTTGCAAGAGAAGTTCAAGCTTAAGGGTGCTCTCAGAAACAGTGGAGGTTGCCTGAAAGTCGATTAGCAGGAGAAAGATAGTTTCACTGGAGATATAAGCTAAACTGCGCTGGCTAGTTTGCTAGAGAGAAGTGAGAAAAGAGACAGCTGGGAGGAACTCTCGGGGGAGAACAAATCTCAAACACTGACCTTGAAACTCTCTCTTCAGAGAAGCCTGAATTTGATTGGATCAGTTTGTGGAGCAATTTATTTCCCAGGGCATTGCCGAAAAAATATATATGACAATCAGACAACAATTAGTGTAGCTTAACAGCTGGGTGTGGTCAGGGAAAAGAGACAGATCTGTGAAAATCACTGTCTTGCTAGAGTGACTGGGGGCGTACTCAAGTCTGCACCCCTCTAAGGAGCAATATCAGAGGCTTCACACTGTATGTTGGAGTGAACAGTGGGGAATAGATAGACTCACTAAAATAATCCAGCCACTCACTAAACAAGTAAATAACAATAACAAGCCCTGGAAAATTCACAAATATATGTAAATTAAACAATACATTCCTAAATAACCAATTGAATAAAGTCAAACTATACTTCCCAATTTTGAAGCTTATACAAAGCAAAGAAAATCAACATAGTGTGATACTGGCATAAGGACAGACACATAGATCAGTGGAATAGAATTCAGAGTCCAGAAAGAAACCCATGTGTCTATAGTTAACTGACTGATTTTTGACAAGGGTGCCAAGACCATTCAATGGGGAAAGAATAGTCTTTTCAACAAATGGTGCTGAGACAACTGGATAGCCACATGTGAAAGAATGAAGTTAGAACCTTACCTTACATTATATACAAAAGCTAACTCAAAATGGATCGAAGACCTAAATGTAAGAGCTAAAACTATATAGAAGAAAACATAAAAAGCCTCACGATATTGGATATGGCAATGATTTCTTGGCCGTGACACCAAAAGCATAGACAACAAAAGAAGATAAATTGGACCTAATCAAAATAAAAACCTTTTGTGCATCAAAGGGCACTATTAACAGAGTGAAACGGCAACCCACAGAATGGGAGAAAATATTTGCAAATCATATATTCGATAGGGGCCTTGTATGTAAAATACATAAAGAACTTTTACAATTTAATAATTAAAAAGACAAGTAACCCAATTAAAAAATGGGAAAGGATCTGAAAAGACATTTCTCCAAAGATGATATACAAATGGCCACTGAACACATGAAAAGATGCTCAACACCATTAGTCATCAGGAAAATGCAAATTAAAACTGACTCGTCACTTCACACCCCACTAGGATGGCTATAATCAAAAGATCAGATACTAACAAGTGTTGGCAAGGATGTAGAGAAACTGGAACCCTCATACACTGCTGGTGGGGATGTAAAATGGTGCAGCCACTTTGGAAACCAGTTTAGCAGTTCCTTAAACAATTAAGGAGTTCCTATATGACCCAGCTATTCCATTCATTGGAATGCAATGAATCCCTTGCATTCCATTTTTATACAAGAAAAATGAAAACATATGTCCACAGAAAAACCTATGCACAAATGTTCACAACAGCATTAAACATAACAGCTAAAGAGTGGAAATGACCCAAATGTCCATCCACTGGTGAATGGATAAACAAATGTGGTGTGGTATAGCCGTACAATTATATATTATTTGGCAATAAAAAGGAATGAATTGGGGCCAGCCTGGTGGCATAGCGGTTAAGTTCATGCACTCTGCTTTGGTGGCCCAGGGTTCACGGGTTCGGATCCCGGGTGCAGACTGACACACCGCTTGTCAAGCCATGCTGTGATAGCATCCCATGTAAAGTAGAGGAAGATGGGCATGGATGTTAGCCCAGGGCCAATCTTCCTCAGCAAAAAGAGGAGGATTGGCAATGGATGTTAGCTCAGGGCTAATCTTCCTCACACAAAAAATAAATAAAAAATAAAAAGGAATGAACTACTGACACACAGTACTGCACAGAAGAACCTTGAAAAAATGCTGAGTGAAAGAAGCCAGACACAAAAGACACGTGTGATAAGATTTCATTTACATGAAATGTCCAGAATAGGCAAATCTATAGAGAAACACAGCAGATCTGTGGTTGCTCAGGGCTGGGGGTGGAGAGGTGGGAAGGGATTGGGGGGTGGTAGCTAAAGGGTATGGGGTTACTTCTGAGGTAATGAAAATATTATAAAATTGACTGTTGGTGTTGCACATATCTGTGAATATCCTGGAAATCACTGAATTGTAGACTTTAATTGAGTAATTTGTATGGTGTGTGAATTACACCTACCAAAGCTGTTATTAAAAAAAATCAAGTGCAAGATTATACAAGAAATGAAAAGGAGTGAAAGGGAGGTGGGGCAGCCAGATAGTGACAGCAGGCCTGTGCGAAGGGGCTCGGCTGTGAAAGGAAGAGAGACGCGGCAAGACTCGGCGGCGGGTGAGGGGTTGAATGGAGGGGTTTTAGTGTCCGAGAGCCTGAGTCAAGGGCACAGGACGAGGAAGGGCTTAACCATGGACAGCAGAAGAACCTCACTCTAGAGCACAGTTTCTCACACTTTACAGTAGGAGGGTAGGAGCCTAACTTAGGTGGCCACCTTGCTCCAAGTTGTAAAACTACCTCCTGTCATAAAGATGGGAGAAGTTTGTTTTTCCTTGGGATAAGGCCAATAAGCTAACACAGGTGGTGACCCCAATTACCAGGGAAAGTTAGGATGAACCACATGTGACAAATGGTGCTGTCCAGTCCTCTTACTTGAGGACTAGTTATCGTTTATCTTGAGAACACCTGTGTATCGGGTTCTAGCTGCTATATACGAAGTGAGATTTCTTTTTGTCTTTGCAATCTCTTAGCGGATTGCCTGGGATGCATGTCACGTTCTGATTTAATGCTTATTCAATAATAAAAGTGTTTTCTTTCTCTACTAGCTTTGAGGAGAGGATTTCTGAGTTGGGAGAAAATTTTGTTTTTTAACAGTTCTCAAGCTTGAGCCTGCTGCAGGATGGGGTGTGCCCCACTCCCAGCTCAAGCTGCTTCGTGGCGCTCTTGTACTCAGCTTTCTTTTCCTTCACTTGCACGAGTTTGAGGACCACGTTACTCTGGCCCCAGCTTCCCCCCATCTGCCAGATTGGGCCAGCACCCAGCACGTTGGCCCTTAGACAACCTGCCCCTTTAAGAGCACCCCCCAGCTCCTCCCTCAGGCCCAGTGGCCGGATTTCCCCATCCGGGCCCAGCCCAGCTTTAAAGCCGTGGCTCCATCTTTCTGGTCGGCTGGGTACTGAGACCTGAGCGCTGAGGGAGCCTGGGTGCTGGGAGTAAGCACAAGTGGGCTGTGATAGGTGCATGCGGGACGTGGAACCACTGCCTGGGGCTCAGGAGCTGGAACAGTGTGGATCCTGGGACTAAGCAGAGCCACTTGGGAGTGGGCAAAACATGTCATTCGTTAAGCAGCCACTGTGTGCCAGGCACTGTGCCAAGCCCTTTCTGTACCTTCTGAGGGGGTATTCTTATTCCCATTTTACAGACAGAGGAACGGAGCTCAGAGCAGGTAGCTGAATTACCCAGGGTCATACAGCTAAGAAGTGGCAGAGCCAGGATCCGAGCTCAGGTCAGTGTGACTCCAGAGCCCTGATGTTCTCTCCTCCACAACACCTGCCTGACAGGGGTCCTGGCTTCTTCCCAAACTTCCTTTTCCCTTGGTTTTCCTGTGTGTGGTAGACGGCGGGGGAGAGATATGGGTTATCCCCTCCTCCCCAATACTGGTACCCGGGTTCCTTCCTCCTCCCAGGAGCTGCTTGGAGATGCTGCTGTTCCTGCTGTTCTTGCTGCTGTTCCTGCTGCTGGTGCTGCTGCTGCTGCCACCACTGGCCATGCTCCGGCTGCAGCGGCCCCAGTATGCCAGGCTGTCCTGGCTTGCCAGCCTCCAGTACCGTGTGGCATGGAAGGCCCTGTGCTGGGCAGCCGCCTGGCAGCAGCAGAGACTGGAGCAGGACACACTGCACGTGGGCCAGAGCCAGCAGCAGGCCCTGAGGCGGTGTCTGCAGGGAGCCCAGGGTCCCCGCTGTTCCCTCAGGGGGAGCACAGGTGTGTTTCTCAGGGTCTGGGGAGGTGGCCCAAAGGAAAAAAAAAAACCCACAGGACAGTCAGATTCCAGAACCCGAAGACCTCCCTTCACCCCTTCTCTTGCCAACACAGAGGGGCCTGACCCAGAGACCTACCCACACTCAGGATTGTTCAAGATGAATTTTCCCATCCTGGGCCCTGATAGCCCCCCTCCCCTAGGCCTATTCTGTATTCCTTCCTCAAGGGTCTCACCAGTCTTGCCTGAAACTCTTGGGAAACTGGCTTCATGAGGAGTTAATGATGTCTTTGGGGCTATAGATATGAGCACCTTCCGGAATCATCTTCCTCTGACCAAGGCCAGCCAGGTCCAGGAGGAAGAAAGTGGGGGGCAGCTCCTGCCCCCTACCTCAGACCAGTATCACCAGGAGGCCTCTCTGCAGGTAAATTGAGAAGGCTGGAGCCCAGCCCCACCAGAGACCCCTACTTGCAGCCAAACCCTTCCATCAAGGTAGGCAAAGAAACTCCAAACTAGGGGCTCAGGGTCTGGCTCAGGCCCAGGGCCAACTCCGTCTCTTGTCTCCCTCCAGGCCACCTTGCTGGGTCTGGCAGCCCTAAACAAGGCCTACCCAGAAGTGCTGGCTCCAGGAGGCACAGCCCGTGTGACCCCTACATCCCCCTGGCCCTGCCCCCTCCCCTGGCCTTGGCATGCCCTGGGCCAGGTTAGCCCCCCTGGAGCCAAAGACCCTGGGGCCCTGCTGCTGGCAGCACTGAGGTCCCCAGGGCTGCGGGCACTGGAAGCGGGGACGGCAGCTGAACTCCTGGACGTCTTCTTGGGCCTGGAGGCCAATGGCGAAGAGGTGGCGGAGGCAATCGCTGCTGGGAACCTGAGAGCGCCTCTCCCCAGGCGGGCAGCTGAGCTGCGGGAGGCCCTGGAGCAGGGACCTCGAGGACTGGCCCTTCGGCTCTGGCCAAAGCTGCAGGTGGTGGTGACTCTGGATGCAGGAGGCCAGGCGGAGGCTGTGGCTGCCCTGGGGGCCTTGTGGTGCCAAGGGCTAGCCTTCTTCTCACCCGCTTATGCTGCCTCTGGAGGTCAGCAGGACGCAAGGGTGGTGAGCTGGGGGCAGGAGGCAGAGGTCACACAGCTAGCTGCCATGTAGTGAGCACACGTAATCATCTCGTTCAATCCTCCCCAACACCCTGCATATCCTCCCCAACACCAGCAGCTCCATTTTACGGATAAAGAAACTGAGGCTCATAGAGGTTAAGAGTCTTGCACCAATTCATACAGCACCAGGTCTGCCACCTCCAGAACCACTGCCTCTTCCCAATTAGGGCCTTAGAGGCCGTGGGCTGAGCCTGGGGGAGCCAGGAAGGATGGAAGGGGAGCAGTAGGATCAGATGCTCAGAGGATCGGGCCTGGGGTCCAGGGGGAGGGGCTATTGCCTAGCAGAAAGCAATGGCACCACCGGATGAAGAGGCCGCTTGCTCCTCACAGGGGTGGTGGGCCTGAACCTGTGGCCGGAGCAGCCCCGCGGACTCTACCTTCTGCCCCCTGGAGCTCCCTTTGTTGAGCTGCTCCCAGTCAAGGAAGGAGCCCAGGGAGAGGCTGCCTCCACTATCCTGCTGGCTGAGGCCCAGAAGGGCAAGGAGTATGAGCTGGTGCTGACCGACCACACCAGCCTCACCAGGTAATCACCTGCCCCCCGTCCCCAGTCACCTCAGGCCCTCCGGGACCCCATTGAGGGCCAGGAGCGTGAGCTAATGGGACCTCACCCCGACTCCCACCCCGTCAGGTGCCGCCTGGGTGATGTGGTACGGGTGGTTGGTGCCTACAATCAATGTCCAGTCGTCAGGTTCATCTGCAGGTAGGTGACTCCCCCCAGTCACTGAGGGGCTGTCCTTGTACGTTAGGCTCCTCTGCCTTCCCCTTCCTCCTCTCCAGGCTGGGCCAGGCCCTGAGTGTGCGAGGAGAAGACATTGGCGAGGACATGTTCTCTGAGGCCCTGGGCCAGGCTGTGGAACAGTGGCCAGGGGCCAAGCTGCTGGACCATGGCTGTGTGGAGAGCAGCATTCTGGGTAAGCTCCTCCATCGGCTCCTGCCTCCTGTTCTTTGGTCAGCTGCCCCCCAATCCATCCATAACCATCCTGCTGGGAGACCTCCAGGAAGGAGGTAAGACTCAGCCTCCTTTGCTGCTCCTAACGAAAGTCCTTTCCCATGCCTAACTCCCAGCCCTCCTGCTGCAGTCTCGACCCATTTCCTTTCCTGACCTGTTTCATATGTAGGATTAGGCTCTGGGTTCCATCTCCATTTACCCCACTCCCACCAAGAAATTCGTTTTTTCCCATGAACCTCAGGGTGGGGAAGAACAGGTGGAGGCAGCGGGCCCTGGCTTCGGACATCACCCTGTTCACAACAGTGTGTGTGCCCGCGGGTTTGTCTGCAGATTCCTCCAAGGGCTCGGCTCCTCACTATGAGGTGTTTGTGGCGCTGAGGGGACTGAGGAACCTGTCGGAGGAAAATCGAGACAAGGTAAATGGGATAGGGACAGGATATGACTGAACGTCCCCTTCACTCTGCACGCCCCCAGGTGCCATGGGCACGGGGGAGTGACGGGGAGAACGCAGCAGGGAGGAGAACCTCCCTGGGGCTCTGGGAATGGCGGGGTGAGTCCCACAGACACACACGTGTGCACACGAAACTTCTCCCCACACATACCGTGGGCAGTCATGCGCACCCCATCCACACGCCACACACCAGCCTCACTCGGCCCTTCTGTCTCCAGCTTGACCGCTGCCTTCAGGAAGCCTCGCCCCACTACAAGTCCCTGCGGTTCCGGGGCAGCGTGGGCCCTGCCAGAGTTCACCTGGTGGAGCAGGGGGCCTTCAGAGCCCTCCGGGCAGCCCTTGCTGCCTGCCCCTCCTCCCCCTTCCCTCCCGAGATGCCCCGGGTCCTCAGGCACGGGCACCTGGCCCAGTTCTTGCAGAGAAGGGTGGTGTCCTGAGCTGAGGCCTGCCTACTGCCCCATCCACCCTCGGAGGCTGCCTTGCTCTTTCCTCTGGGGCCTCACTGTATGGGGACCGCGTGGCCAGGGTCTTTGACTCTGTGTCACCTGACCATTGCCCGTCAGAGCTGCTGGGCCTTAGGGAGGTCCGACCTAGTTGGCCTTTCCTGAGGAGTTGACTCCAGGGGTACAGCAGACACCAACACTGTCTTGCCTGGAGCCCCCTCGCTGCACCCCCCTTGGCCCCTGGAGGATACTGGAGTTCTAATACCTGCTGACAGCTCCTGTGTCTCTCAGCCCAGTGCAGTGGGCAGGCTAGAAGTGTTGGGAGTTAATGCTCCCGGGAGCTGCCCTCCGTCAGCAAGGGACAGGAGTTGGTGAACGCAGATCTCAGCTTCACTGTCCCTCAGTGGGACAGTTCTGAAGTGTATCCAGCACCGTCTCCCAGAGGATGCTCACCAGTTGCCCGCAGCGGTAACCCTCTCACTAACACAGTTCTTACTGGTGTTTCTCCCCTCCCTCCTAACCCCACTCCCTTATGTGCTTCCTAGGATCACCTCCCAAATAAATCTCTTGCACCCAGATTCTTGACTCAGGGTCTGCTTTTGGGGAAATTGTAGTGGTCCCATTCGCTCTGCTCCTGTCACAGCCTGGGCCCCCCCCTTCAGCTTTGGACGCCAGGGCTTTGCCCCTATGCTCCACTCCAGGCCCTCAGGGACACCTACCATGGCCTAGTTCAACCCAGAGACATAGAGCCCCCTCCTCCTACCTCTCCCCATCCCAAGCTTAACCTAAATGTGGAGAGACTGCTCCCAACTTCCCTTCCCCTGGCCTAGCACAAGTCCCTTTCATGGCCCAACACCCACGAATCACTTCCATGGGCAGGGCTGAACGGCAGATCATAAAGCATCACAGCAGGAAGCAACCCCAGAGACCATCTGGGTTAACTGTCCATCTTACTAGTGGGGAAACTGAGGCTTCAAGAGGTTGTAAGTCTTGCCCAAGGCCCCGCAGCTCCTCCTAGGTAATGTGGCACCTGTTCCCGATCAGTTGCTAAGTCTCTGATTCTGCCTCTGAATTACTTCTGGATTCCATGCCCCACATCCAGGCTCCTGCCCCCACCCACTAGGCCCCCACATCAGCCCACGACTCCTTCCTGCTAAAATCCTCCCACAGCTCCCCAGTGCCCACAGGATCAAGACTGATCAGCTTAGCCTACCTGACCCTCTGACTCACCCTGGCTCTCACTTACCCATCCAGCCACCTCTCTTGCCTGAGGGAGGCTGTGACTGTGAAGACCACACCCAACTAACCAGCATGAGCTCAGCACTGTCACCTCCAGGTCTTTGTTCAAGTTGTCCCTTCTGCGGAATGCCTTCTTCCAACTCACCTGATGGAAATCCACTTTTCATGCAAAGCCTTTCCAGAGTCCTTTCTCCCACTGAGTTATCATTATGCCAGGTCACCTCCCCAACCTGGACTTTAGAGCTTCTCAAAAACTGGGCCATGACCTATGCACACTGTCGCTCCAGTGCCCAGTTGTGGGGCCTGGCCCAGAGAGGTACTCAATAGACACTGCCCTGAGTAAGAGAGACACCGGCCTAGACATGGTACGTGTCCTTTATCCCATGGTGGCTCATTCCCTGCTGATGGTGCGTTGGGACTCCATCTCTCCCCTCCAGGCAGCCCGACCAGGAAGGAAGCTGGGAGGTCAGAGGATAACACCAAGTTTGGCTGCTTTCCTCCCACTGCCCATGTTCAGTTTTCATCTTGGAGGTTGGTGGAAGGAGCAGAGGGAAGGATAGAGCTGGGGGGAAGGGAGAGCCAGCTAAGAAGCGTTTTCCATTAAGGAAGAAGGCTCTTGAGCCTGACAAACCCCAGGGGCAGTGATAGGAGTAGCGGGGGAGAGGTCTGCTGCCTGGCTGTCCTCTGCCTCCACACACACACCCTGCAGAGAATGGCTGTCACGACTGCTTCCTCTCCTGCCCCTAATTAGCAGCTGCCCCCACACATTGTCCCAGGCCAGCGCCCCAGCCAAGGCCTCTTTTGTGCTCCCAGATTCCTGGGTGCAAGGTGGCCTCATTAGTGCCTGGAGACCGCCCCATCTCCAGGGAGCAGGCAGACAGACAAGGGGGGGACGAGGGGCACAGTGGTCCAACTCCGGTCTCTGAGCGCCTTGGCGGCCATTCCTTGGGTCCAGCCTGGAGACAGCCCCCCGGTGGGAGGCTAATCTTAGACTTGCCTTTGTCTGGCCCCAGAGTGGACGCATGTGCCCGTCTTTCCCCCGCCATCTCAGAGCACTATAAACCCCAGATCCCTGGTAGCAGGTCACAGTCGACGGCCTCAAAGTTCCTGGGTATTTGGACCACTGCAGACTATACCTTTCCTGGCTCCCCACTCTGAGCTCCAGACACCATGAACCCTCCCTCTACAAAGGTAAAGACCTAGGGATGGAGGGGTGACTCATTGTAAGAGGGGGCAATGAGAGTGCTTGCTCAGGGGGCTGGAAGAAAGGCTGAAGGTGTCTCCACTCTTGGTCTTTTCCCGTGTGGGCTCTGAGGCAAGGGACTGGGTGGACCTTTGGCCAAGAATCTGCCTTGGCTAACGTTGCATTATGTCCAGTTATCCTAAGAGCTCGCATCTTTTGAGAACTTACTAGTATCAGGTGTTGTGTTTGTACCTGTGTCTAATTTCATCCTCCCAGCAGCCCTGCACAGTAGGGATTATTTAATGTCGGGTTTACAAATGAGGGAGTTGTGCCCCCCGAGAGGGCAGGAAACTGGTCCAAGGCCACAGAGTTCAGTTTCCCTTGCAACGGAGCAGGCAGACAAGACAGCAGCTCGGATCGTGCCAGTCCTTGATTCGCACGTGTTTGCCCGCTGTGGGGAGGGGACTAAACAGGGCCCCCGTTTCCCTGAGCGTACAAATTTCTGGCGCAGACAGACTCAGACACGCCTGTTTTCAGGTGGAGTAGTAAGCGCTCTAATGGGGTACAACGATCTAAGGGTACCCAGAGGAGAGAGGGGTTCATTCTGCCCAGGGGGTCTCAAAGGGCTTCCTGGAGGACATGCTGTGCTGGGTCTTGAAGGATGAGCAGGTAAAGGAGACAGATACGAGAGCCCCTCTCCAACAGAGCCCTTCAGACAGCATTGCACAGAGGCAGGAAAACTAAGGGATAGGGAGGGAGGAGCGCGGAGCCAGCTGGGCAGGGCCTGGATGCAGACGCGGGGAGAAGACCCCCAGAGCCCTGTCTCCCGCCTCCCTAGGTCCCCTGGGCCGCCGTAACGCTCCTGCTGTTGCTGTTGCTGCCGCCCGCGCTGCTGTCACCCGGGGCGGCCGCGCAGCCCCTACCCGACTGCTGCCGCCAAAAGACGTGCTCCTGCCGCCTCTACGAGCTGCTGCACGGCGCGGGCAATCACGCGGCCGGCATCCTCACACTGGGCAAGAGGCGGCCGGGGCCCCCGGGCCTCCACGGCCGGCTGCAGCGCCTCCTGCAGGCCAGCGGCAACCACGCGGCCGGCATCCTGACCATGGGCCGCCGCGCAGGCGCAGAGCCAGCGCCGCGCCCCTGCTCCGGCAGCCGTTGTACCCCGGCGGCCGCCGCGTCTGTCACGCCTGGGGGACAGTCTGGAATCTGAGGCCTTGCTCGGGCCCTGTCCTGCCCTCTCCCCTCTGCCAGTCCGGTGTCAGCCCCCAGAAAAGGGCAATAAAGACAAATCTCTGTTAGTGTGGCTGGTCTCGGTTCCTGTGTGGTCGCGTCCCGCCCTCCAGGGGGCGTGAGAGTCTCGCGAACTATAAAGAGCTGGAGGGCCTGGAAGCCCGGCTCCGGCGCATCTCAGGTTGGGCATGGTTAAACCTGAAACACTTGGTTGGGGAGCACCCAGAGCAAGGAACCGTGCAAGGCCCTGGGGTGCGGAGAGAACCGCATATGTGCATGCTTGCAGGGGAGGATGTGGGACAGACACGTCCTCCGATACTCTACTAGTCATTCTGTATCAGGGTCTTTACGGAGAGACACGGGAGGGGAGGGAGAGAAAGGAAATCGCACAGAGGAGCGGAATTCAGCTGGGAAGAGGTGGAAGCGGAGCGTGCGGAAAAGGCAGGGAATGTGAGGTTCAACATGAATCATCTAGAGTGGCTGCAGCGTGGGGAGCTGTGAGGCGCTGGAGGCGAGGCGGTTAGGTTCCTGCAGCCCGGATTGTGAAAGCCCTCACAAATCATCAGGCTCTGCATTTTGTTCTGCAGGTAACTGGGAGTCATGAGACGTTCTTAAGCAGGGATGGGGCAAGATTTTCCTGCAACTTCAGCTGAACACACCTGTTATGGGCTGAATTGTGTCACCCCTACCCCCAATTCCTAAGTTGAAGTCCTAACCCCCAAGCACTTCAGAATGTGACCTTATTTGGAAACAGAGTCTTTGCAGATATAATTAGTTAAGATGAAATCATACCGGAGTATCGTGGCCTCTAATCCAGTATGACTAGTGTTCTTATAAAAATGGGGAATTTGGGCACAAAGACACACACAGGGAGAACCCACGTGAACAAGAAGGCAGAGGTGGGGAGATGCATCTACAAGCCAAGGAACACCAAAGATCACCAGCAAACCACCAGAAGCTAGGAGAGGCATGGGACAGATTCTCCCTCACAGCCTTCAGGAGGAACCAACCCTGCTGTCATCTTGATCTTAGACTTCCAGCCTCCAGAACTGAGACAACAAATTTCTGTTGTTGAAGCTACCCAGTTTGTGGTAATTTGTTACAGCAGCCTTAGGAAACGAATACAACACCCAAAAGTAGAGACACAGAAAGATGTGCACTTTAATACAATCTAACATCCCAGGTGATGCCCAGCTCAGACTCTGGGAGCAAGGGTGAGGAGGGTCCTGTCCCCTCCCCAGCCCACCTTACTGGCTTTAGCTGTTTTGTTCTGGGAAGCAGCCACCCTAAACCACCACACTCAGCTTCCCCAGTAATTTTCTGCTTCTATAGTGAAAAAGGCCTGTGTCTGGCCTCACCTGCGTTCTTCTTGCTGCTGCACTGGTTCTGTCTTGGAGAAGATGGAGATCAAAGTCCACCAGCACACCTTTGGAGATTGGCAAACTGACCCCGCCCACCTTTAAACTACTTGGTGCCAAGCTTGCCTCCAGCCTCTCTTCCACTTGAATGGCAGCAGAGAGAAGGAGGGTTCAATCTGGAAGATAGGAAGGGGGAGAATAGAGAGACAATTGCTCTCCACCGCACTTGTGTACCAACGGTATGCATTATGCTATTAAGTTCTCACAACCGCAGGAAGTAAAAATGATTTTACAGATGAGGAAAGTGAGGCTCAGAGAGGCCAAGTCACATAAGTAGTAAGTGGCAGGGCTGAAATTCTACCCAGTGGACTCCAAAGCTCTTTTCATCCACCTTGCAGTGCTCAGAGACAGAGTTCGCCAGGGTGCCCTACGCGAACTGAGGCACAGGTGACGGTTAAATAGAGCCTTCTCGAAGTTGAGTTCCCAGCCTTCCCACAGATCCCCCCATTGGCAAAACTAGCCTCTTTAACCCTTGCTGTCTCACACTGGAGCGCAGGGAGCTGGGGTGCTGCGAAATATCCCAACTCCAGCAGGCGGCGCTGTGAACCGGACACCATTCCAGGCGTGGGCGGCGTACGGGGAAACCCGCGGCGGGGTGGAGCCACAAGGAGCTGCCAGGGAGCCACGCGTGGGGGCGTGGCCACCCTGGAAGGAGGGCGTGTCTGTCACTCAAGCCCCGCCCCACCTCTCCAGGCCTCGGCTCCGGGTGGGCGTGTCCCGAATTCTCTACTGGAGAGACGCGCGTGGGCCGCTCCCTTCCCGGAGGAGGGCCGCGGAGAAGGGTGAGGGTGTCGCTGGCGGCCCCTCCCCGTGCGGGGCCACGTGGCGGGCGCGGGCCGAGCCCGGGGAAAAGAACCTGGCCCGTGGGGAGGTGGGGGGACCGAGGCGGCGCCGAGCCGAGGCGAGAGCTGCGGGGTTCAGAGCAGAGAGGCGGCGGCGGCGGCGCCGAGAGCGAGGGGAGGAGGCAGGCGGGCGCATGGGGCGCCACGGCCCCGCCCGCAGCGCGCCTCCTCCGGCTCGGCCGCGCTGAACGCCCCCAGCGCCGCGCCTTGAACCCGCACCCCGAGGCCATGCCGGTCATGAAGGGGTTGCTGGCTCCGCAAAACACCTTCCTGGACACCATCGCCACCCGCTTCGACGGCACGCGTGAGTGGGGAGGAGGCTGGGGCTGGGGGTTGGAACTGGAGACCAAGTCTCCTTCGGCGCCGGCACGAGTTTCCTGGATGGGATGAGACCCTAAGGCGAAGAGACTGGAGCTGAGGGTCTAGGAACTTCCGAAGCTGCGGTAAAGGAACAGAACGGGGAGCGCACTGCGAGGAGAGGAGGAGAAACGGCCAAGAGTGCGGGGGACCAACGTTGGGGGTGTGACTGGAGGCAGGAAAGGCTCTATGTGCGGCAAAACGGAGGAGAGGCCTCGGGAGCCGCCCACTCCCGTGTAGGGCTCTGCTGGGGGCGTGTATGGGGGTATCCGAGACGCGGAGGTGGGACTAAGTGCCCCAGGCGCTCTGGGGTCTACTCCCAGACGGCTCCAGCATCCTCTTCCCCCAGAAAAAAAGAGAGCAAAGATCAGACTTCGGCAGAACCTAGCTTGGATTAAGGTCACGCGACCCCAAATCGTGGCGCGTCCATGTCTGAGAGGGTTGAGACAGGAGGAGGGGAGTGGTCCTTGTGACGGAGGGAACTTCCTGCTCGCCCACCCCAGCTTGAGTTCCAGGTTCAGCACCTTGGACAGCCACATTCCTCCCTCCCCGCCTCTTCTCCCGTCATTCCCTTTTCCTAGTTTGGAGCCGACAGATCTCTTGCCCTCTTCGGGCCAGTAGCTGGGATCTGGAAGGTGGGGGGAGCGGTACCCGAGGGCGGAAACCGAGTCGCCGGGGCCCTACCCGCCTCCCCCCGCCCCCCCCCCCCCGCACACTTCCCTTGTTTCCATAGCTCCCATCACCGGGGCAACAGGCCCTGGGATGGAAGAAAGAGGCTGCTGCCCAGGACGCAGCGCCTCCCAGGTACCCTTAGTGTCCCCATCAGCCGCCCCACCCCCAGACAGTCACCTCTTCTAGCGCCCTGGGACTGGTTGTGTCTCAAGCCCCTTCCCTCAGCTGAGACTCTGTCTCTAGGTGGCCCACAGAGCCCCCCTGTGGCCTCCCACCCAGGAGGGAGTCAGCTCGGGTTCTGCTGCTGGGGTTGCTGGAGCCACAACTTCATTGCCCAACCCTGTTAGACTTTGAGCACTGGGGACAGACCCCCTGAAATTAGCTAAAGGGATGCTAAAAAGAAGATCTTTCCTGGAAGGCAGGGAATGAGGAGGCTACTCATCCCTGTCTTCCTCCCCCAACAAAGGAGATTTGTGAGTTTGGATAATCTCTGCCTTTTGGTTTCCTATCAATAAAATGGGTGTGATATGACCAGAATCTCTGCCCTGTCCACTCTCTAATAGGATGACAGGACAGCGGCTTTGATGTGCTTTGAAAACTGTGCGAATGTGAGGGAATCATTTCACCTTCTCAGTGTAGCGCTTCCTATGTGCTGGGACTTGTTCTCCCCAGGTAATCCATGTAACTCGCCCAACAACCATGTGAGGAAGATACATTATCCCCACTTTGCAGATAAGGAAGCTGAGGCACAGAAGAGTTCATTAACTTGCCTAAGGTCACACAGTCAGTAAGTGGCAGACGTGGGGTGCTGGAGCCCATGCCCAGCTGGGCTCACTATGCTAGGCTGTCTCCTACAGTAATATCTTACCAGCTTGAAGGCAGGGGTCGGACCATATGACCTCTTGGGGTTCCTTCTTCAACCCCCTAGTAGTCCCTGTCCCAGGCCACCCTTAAGTCCTTGTCCTCTTGCCTCTCTCTTCTTACTCTCATTTCAGAATATCCCAAAGGGAGATCCAGGAATCACATTGAAGCCTCAGAAGCTTCTGGCTCTGTGACCTCTGACCACAGCTTGTGGGAGGTACTGCCCACCTGGAAGCTGAGCTCCCCTCCTGGCCTTGACCTGACCTTGACCTCTTCTTCCCACAGACAGCAACTTCCTGCTGGCCAATGCACAGGGCCCACGATGCTTTCCCATCGTCTACTGCTCCGACGGCTTCTGTGAGCTCACAGGCTACGGGCGCACTGAGGTCATGCAGAAAACCTGTAGCTGCCGTTTCCTCTATGGTCCAGAGACCAGTGAGCCAGCCCTGCAGAGGCTGCACAAGGCCCTGGAGGGCCAGCAGGAGCATCGGGCTGAGATCTGCTTCTACCGAAAGGATGGTGAGGGGGCCTGGCCCACCCTGCAGCCCTGCCCAGACCCCAGGCCTTACCCGGAGTCCACCTGGCATGTGGAAGCCTGGGTGCTGGTCCCCACACTGCCACAAGCTGACTGTGTGACACTGAGAGCATCCCTGACCCTTTCTGGGCCTTGTTTCTCCCATCTGGAAGGTGAAGCAGCCAGCTGACAGAATCTCTGGGGTTCTTTCCAGCTCTAAACCTCTGCCAAGCTCTTTGACTCTGCCAGGAACCAGGGGGATTAGAGGAAAGGGACGCCATGGGCTGCTCACTCCCCTCCCTCATCTCTCCACACCTACAGGTTCGGCCTTTTGGTGCCTCCTAGATATGATGCCCATCAAGAATGAGATGGGGGAGGTCGTGCTTTTCCTCTTTTCCTTCAAGGACATCACTCAGAGTGGAGGCCCAGGACTTGGTCCCCCAGGAGGCCATGGAGACAGTAATCATGGTAACTGCAAGTCTGGGGGAAAGGCATGAATGGTCAGAGGTCCTCTCCCAAGGTCACATAAGACCTCTTCCTACCCAGCCTCATGAGGTGAGCCCCCATTTATCTCCGTACCCTTCTTCCCAACAGAAAACTCCTTTGGCAGGAGGGGAGCCAGCTCGAGACTTCGATCTGCCAGGAGGCAGAGCCGTACTGTCCTGCGCCAACTGACTGGCCACTTTGGCCGCCGGGGCCAGGGAGGCATGAAAACCAATAATGTGAGTCCCATCTCCATCCCAGCATCTCCCAGCCTTAATTCTGAGGCACTCTTGCTATTGTCTCCATGTTTCCCTGTCTGTCTGGTCTCCCTCCAGTGACTTGTTCCTCTGTCCGCCCATTTCTCAGGTGCAACTCTCTGCTCTATCCCACGTCTCCTCACATCTCCTTCCATCCCCATCTCCTTTGCTGCCTTGTGATTGACATTACTCTGCTCTGATGATGTCACAAGGGTGGGGCTCTAGCAGAAGTTACATCACCTACCTCTGGGTCATCGGGTTACATCATGGGGGGGGTGAAATCACAAGCTGTGGTCCTAGGGAGAAAGCCCCCATTGGGAGTATGGCATCTAGCCCTGTGTCCCATGCCTAGGACCCTGATAAAGCCACGGGATCAAGTCTCCAACCCTCTGTATAGTCTGTTAGTGCTAAAAGGAATGGGGTGCACCGTGCCAGCCTCCGCTCACCTCTAGGATATACCCATCCTCTACTGGGGCCCCAGAACCCAACAGGAACTTGAGGGAGAAGTTAGTGACCTCTCAAGCTAGGCCATGTGCCTGATTTGTCATAATCTCCTTCTCAAGCAGGGTGAAGGTCAAGCCTTATAAATGCCCCTCACAAAACATGATTGATTCAGAAGGGGGCCTGAGCAGTAGCTCGGCAGAGGAAGGAAGTGTCAGGTGCCAGCCCCTGAACCCTCTCCTGACCCTCTCCCTCCTCTCGTGGTTGTGCTTGCAGTGCCCACTCCCCCCCTTCCCCATCCCCTGCCTCTCCCTCCCCCCAGCCTTGGCTCCTTTTTCCCCCAAGTGTCCCCAACCGCCACCCCTCTCCCCTTAGAACGTGTTTGAGCCAAAGCCATCAGTGCCTGAGTACAAGGTGGCCTCCGTGGGGGGGTCCCGCTGCCTCCTCCTCCACTACAGCGTCTCCAAGGCTGTCTGGGATGGCCTCATCCTCCTCGCCACCTTCTATGTTGCTGTCACCGTCCCCTACAATGTCTGCTTCTCGGACGATGATGACACTCCCATCACTTCCCGACACACCCTTGTCAGCGACATCGTTGTGGAAATGCTCTTCATCCTGGGTCAGACCCTCTGCCCCACATACCCTGGTGGGTGGGCTGGAGGGACCCACTCACCCAAGCCTCACTCCATCCTGGGCCCTATTTCTGGGTCTTTGAGTCCTAATGATCCATGTGCCCTCACCCCTGCCCCCTGCACCCTTCAGCCTTTAGACTTGTTCTCCCTAAGGACCAGCCGGAAGCCCAATCTATCTTCCCCATTCCTGCCTCCAACTCCATTCTGGGTCTTCAAGGCTTGTTCCTGGCTTACCTAGTTCCTTGGCCCCTTGGAGTTCTTAGGGTGAGGCCCCCTAGTAACAGCCTCTTACACCCCCAGATATCATCCTGAATTTCCGCACCACCTATGTGTCCCAGTCCGGCCAGGTGGTGTCTGCTCCTCGTTCCATTGGCCTCCACTACCTGGCCACCTGGTTTTTTGTTGACCTCATTGCCGCTCTGCCTTTTGACCTGCTTTATGTCTTCAACATCACCGTGGTGAGTGACCCCTGTCCCTCCGTGCAGCCTAGCCTCCCAACTTCAGCACAGCATCTCCCTAAGGGACTGACCCCAAACCCAGACTCAGTCCTTCCCATCAATCCATCTGCAAATATTTGTCAGGTCCCTGCTATGGGCAGAGCCCTAGGCAAGGTGCTGAGGAGCCGAGAGGGTCTGTGTTCTTGGGGAGCTCAGCTCACAATCCCCAAGGGAAGCTGAGACAAATGAAACGCTAACTAGGGCTACTAAGGCAGTGTTGGTCTGATGCCAGATGAGTGGTACTTTTCACATTTTTATTTAACAAACAACTGATGAGCATTTAGCTGTCTGCAAAGCACTGTGTGGGGCATGGTCACTGTGGGGAAAAGGCATAAGGATTCAGCCGCCAAGCACTAAGCTGGTGAGGGGGCAGGACTACTAGGGGGGACAGCAGGGATAGAAGAGGTGAATGGAGTGGAAGATGGGTCTCACACATTGCTATGTGGGGGCTGGGCACAAAGCGGCTGACCTCAGAGTTCCAGGTCGGGCATAAAAATGATCTGAAATCTGGCCAGTGTTCTGGGAGGCCAGAGCACCCCAGTTGGGCAGAGGCTACGGTGGCCTGGGAAGTGTTCCTGAGGGAGAAGAGATAGAGCTAGACCTTAGACAGACAGTAGGATCTGGCTGGCAGGAGATGAGGAGAGAGCATTTGGGGGGAGCACGGTAAGCCAAAACAAGGAGGCAGAGGCTGTGCGGTGGATCTGGAGGCAGAGCCCCAGGACCGTGTCCTCCCAGCTCCCTGGGGACTGCTTGGAGGTGCCTTGAGTGGTCAGCTCTGCACCCAGCCAGTGGTAGGTCTTCTCAAGTCCAGGGTAAAGGGGTCCCACCCTGTGTCCCCAGGCCCCCTCAGTTGTTGGGTGGGAGGTGGAGAGCACTTTCCCTGTGCGCTCTCTCTCTGCCACACTTAGCTATAGCGGGAAACCACCTACACGCAGCCGGATTTAACTAGCCGCCAACGGGCTGTGGGCCTCTTCTCCTGGCTGTGTACACGTGTGTGCACGCTCCCACACACGTGCATGTGTGTATGTCTGCCTTGAGGCTCCGGCCATTCCAAGCAGAGCTTCCCCCGACCATGAGTGCACCCCGACCCCTGTGCCCACCGGGCTGTCAGCCCTGCAGACAGCTGTCCCTGAGGGAGAGGGAGCTGCAGAGAGCCCCCGTCCCTCCTCCCAGGTAATTCCCCCTCCTCTGGTACTTTCAGGAGCACTTTATAGTTTACTAAGTAAGTTCTTTCACACACATCATCGCATAGGAGCCTCACAGGAATGCTTCAGGGCAGATTCTCTTATCCCTCTTTATCAGAGGTAGATGCAGAGGCTCAGAGAGGTTAACTGGCTTGCTGAAGGTCACACAGCTAGCAGTGGAAGGCAGGAGAAGGAACCAGGTCTCCAGACTCCTAGTCTCGTGTTCTTCCCAACATATCACCCTGCTTCTCAGAAAACTAGGGTACCTGAGTGGATGGTCAGGCATAAGGGGAGACAAGGAGCAATGCTGGGCTGGAGGGAGGCAGAGCAAAGGCAGAGGACGAGTGGGCACTGGCAGAGCTATGGACTTGAAGGAGCCAGGCCTGGGACATTCTGTCCAAGGTAAAGGAGAGGAGGGCCCCAAGGGAGTGGGGCCCAAGGGCAGGTGACTAGGGGAAGCCCTGAAGGACTCAAGTTTGGAGTCAGGAGCTCTGGGAGCCGGGGGCAGGCGTTAAGCCCTGGAGAGGGTCCACGTGGGGGAATCAGGGCCACCTCCTTTCCAGCTCCTTCACCTAAAATTAGAGAAAATGACATGAGGTGGCTCAGGAGGTGTGTAGGGCTAGGGCTATGGGGGATGCTCCTGGAGGCCCCTGGGAGGACAGTGAAGGGCCTTCACACCACATGCCCCAGGTACTGCCCCAGAGCCACCAGCCCTAGCCTCCAGGCTTCCCCCACCCACAGCAGTGAGCAGATAAGCCCCCACCTGCTCCTCATCTCCAAGATCGGAAGGGATAATTGAAGCATTAATAACCGCAATGCAAACAGCCGTAGTGGTAACATTAGCTAACGTTGACAGGACTCTTACCGGGTGCCACTGGCTCCATCAACCCCCATCGAGCGTCATAAGGGCTGAGACCTCGCAGCCCAGGCTCCCCCAGTCCCGCTCTCCTTCCCTCAACATTTCGGCGTGACCCGCTCATCTGCGGCTGACCCACAGAGGAAAGGTCCCTGAACCTTCCCCGGTCCTCAAGGGGCGGCTCCCATCACAAGTGCTGTCATCACTAACAACCAGCTCCCGTCCACAGCCGATTGTACCTAGGACACTGGAGGCTTGAGCAGGGCCAGTGGTCATTCTGTCTGTTCCCCTGCCTCCGACCAGGACTTGCTCCTCCACCAGCCCACGGTGCTGAGAGGCAGTAGAGCACAAGATAGACTTTGGTGTCAGCCCAGATTTGTGTCCCAGCTCCATTACTTCCTTGGTCTGTGACCTTGAGCAAGTGACTGGCCTCTCCAAGCCTTAGCTTACTCATCTGCGTTTGGGAACCATGATGATAGCTGGACTGAAGGTTAGGTTATTTTATGAGGATTACAAATAGCCCAGTGCCTGACACATACCGTCAGCACTTACTAAGTGTTAGCCATTATAAGTGTTAGTATTATTCTCTCCCCTCTGCATTTCTTGGTCACCTTCTCAGGACAGCAGGGATGTTTCTCCTGTTGCAGCTTCCCCTGGCTCCAGGGTTTCTGGTGGCCAGGCACTGGGAGGGGACATGGGGGCCGTGAGGGCTCTGAGGAGGTGCGCCTGCTGACAGCCTCCCCGGCCCACTCGCGCAGACATCGCTGGTGCACTTGTTGAAGACAGTGCGGCTGCTGCGGCTCCTGCGGCTGCTGCAGAAGCTGGAGCGGTACTCCCAGTGCAGCGCTGTGGTGCTCACGCTGCTCATGTCCGTCTTTGCGCTCCTTGCCCACTGGATGGCCTGTGTCTGGTACGTCATTGGGCGCCGGGAGATGGAGGCCAATGACCCGCTGCTCTGGGACATCGGTGAGCCACTGACCCCAGGCTTTCACTGACCACCCATCCACCTGCCCTGTCCACTCAGCCCCCAAGTAGATCCCTCCACCAGTACCCACACCCACCACCCCATATTCTGCCATTCATCCAACAAACATGCACTGAACTCCTTCCAGGTCAGGTGTGGGAATACCGATCTGAAGACAAGGGCTCTGCCTAGGGGGGAACTCACAGCCTAGCAGGGGAGCATGACCAGGGATAGGCAATCAAAAGACAGTATGGGAAACACTGGTGGGGGGGGGTGTTTTGGGAAGAGGAAGCAATACCCCCACCTAGACCCTTTCAGTGGCTCCCCACTGCCCTCAAAATAAAGTCCACACTCAGTCCACACCCTGCATACTCCTGCAGCCCTCTCTGTCCCCACCTGGCTTCCCTTTCTCCCATGCCCCCTGTGCACAGCCACACTGGCCTCCCTCCAGCACCCCGCACGTACTGCTTTCGCACTTTAGCCCTCAAACATGTTTTCCTCTCTGGAATCTTCTCCCTTTTGTTTTCCCTCCCTTTTTCACCTAGGTGACTTTTCTATTCCTTGCAGTCTCAACTGAAATCCTCTGTCCTAAGAGAGCCCTTCAGGAACCATACCCCTCCCCCCCCCAACTGGGTTGGCTCTCCTTACCCATTATGATTCCTAGGACATGCTATACTTCCCTTTTAGTAGTTCCCCTCCCACCTGTAATGATTTATTTCATGTCTTTTTCCCCTCCAGACTGTAATTTCACTAGGGCAGGGAGAATGGCTGGCTGGGTCAAGTCCCAGCATCCTGTGCAGGGGAGGTGCTCACTAAACTATTAGAGAGTGGAAGGGGCCCCTGACCGGTCAGCCCTGTGGAGAATTGGCACCTTGGACTACAAGTGTAACCAATTCTCAGTGGGGAGACCCAGGCACAGGCTGCCCCTCAAATTTCCTGTGTAGCCCTGTGCAAACCTCCCCTGCCTTTGTAAATACTTGCCCAAGGTCAAGCGCAGGCAGCTCAGGGAAACCCAGTTCTCCACCGCTAGCGCAGCTGGGGCTCTTTGCATTCCTCCACCCCTAGGCTGGTTGCACGAGCTGGGCAAGCGGCTGGAGGTGCCCTACATCAATGGCTCGGCGGGCGGCCCCTCACGGCGCAGCGCCTACATTGCTGCGCTCTACTTCACGCTGAGCAGCCTCACCAGCGTGGGCTTCGGCAACGTGTGCGCCAACACCGACGCGGAGAAGATCTTCTCTATCTGCACTATGCTCATAGGCGGTGAGGCCGGGCCTGCCAAGCCCCAGGGTGGCCCTGCTAAACCCAGCGTGCAGATGGGGAAACTGAGGCCCTGAGAGGGCAAGGTGTCCTGAGTGTCCACCCACGTTCAATTGTGCATTCATTCCTAGATGTTTTCTCAGCACCTACTGCATGCTGGCCCTGAGGGACCCCACAAACAGGCCTGGTCTCTTGCGAAGGGGTTGGGAAACCCAAGTTCATGACCTAATTGGGGGACGGGGGGCGGCATGAGAGGAGCACCAGGTCTGACCCTTCTCGGGACCACCCTCTATTCCCTGCCCCAACCCAGCACCTGGCACCAGGTAGACACGCAGGAGCCCACTGACTCTCCCGGCCCTCCCCAGGATCCCAGAGACCCCGTCCAGGGCAGGGTGGGTTTGGGAGCGGGGCAGGAGGCCGGAGGGGTGGCCGCCCCTGACCAGCTGCCCGCTGCTGCTGCTGCAGCACTGATGCACGCCGTGGTGTTCGGGAACGTGACGGCCATCATCCAGCGCATGTACTCGCGCCGCTCGCTCTACCACAGCCGCATGAAGGACCTCAAGGACTTCATCCGCGTGCACCGCCTGCCGCGGCCGCTCAAGCAGCGCATGCTCGAGTCCTTCCAGACCACGTGGGCGGTCAACAGCGGCATCGACGCCAACGAGGTAGTGCGCGCGGCTCCCGGTGCGCACTCTCTGGCAGGGCAGTGGGGAAAGGGGTCGCCACCTCTCCGGGTTTGGAGTGGAGGCACATGGGACCCAGGGAGGCGAGGTGCTGTTCACAAGGCGCCCACCCAAACCCAAATCCCTTTTTCTTTGTGCTGGAATATGGGAGCTGAAAGGGAACACAGGCCTTAGCTAATGCCATGCTCCCTTCAGCCAACATTTCCCGAGCACTAGCCTTGGGCCAGCCTCTGTGCTGGACAGAGGGAGCTCAGAGATGATTACACTCAGACCCTGCCCTCACGGAGACACTAGCCTGGTGAGGGAGGCAGACAGGTAGACAAATAATTATGCAGTGAATCCGACTGTACTGGATGGATGCTGGTGCAGTGGGGCCCCCATTGTGTTTAGGCCTAGAGGAGTCAGGGAAGGTGTCACAGAAGAGGGGATATCGTGAAGGACAAGAACGAAATCGGCCTGCTACAGGAAGGTCATTCCAGGCAAAAAGAGCAATGAGAAAATAGCTCTGGAAACGTTGACACAAAAGAGCAGAGTGGGTTCAGGGAACTGAAATTAGTTCAGTGAGCCTTGAGGAATGGGTGTGTGAGCGCTGTGGGGGAAGGAGGAAGAGAGGAGTGCAAGAGATGGGGCTGGGGAGGCAGGCAGGCCCAGCCCATGGATGGCCTTGAATTTAGATTTTGTAGTGCAAAATGTTTAGGCTGGGGAGTGGCCTGGGGAATCTAGGAGGCATTTCTGAGAGCAGGAGCCATGGGACTTGGTGATCAGCTGGTTGCAGGAAAGGAGCTCAGAGTGACTCCCAGGTTTCTGCCTGGGGCAAAGGGGTGGGATGCAGATGTTACAGGAGAAGGATTGGACTGGGGGGTGAAAAGAAGAGTCCAGCATTGGGCCGTGGTGAGGGAGTGGTGCCTGTGGGAGATCCAGGTGGGGTTGCCCTAGGTAGTGGAAAATACAGGTCTGGACCCAGATGTAGGGGTCTGGGCTCACAGGGAGCAAGGAGGCCACGGAGCTGGTTGCCATGCTGTAGGGAGAGTGTGGAAAGTGAGAAGAGAGCCAAGGGGCCAGGATGAGGAAGAGGAGCCTGGGGAGGAAATGGGAAAGGAGCAGTTGGAGAGGTGGGAGAACAGAGGGGGAGGTCAACAAGCCAGAGTGGCCCAGGGGCTTCATAAGATGAGGATAGAACTGTGAACATTAAGGAGGTAACTGGTAATGTTCAAGGTCTAGTGTAACCCTGCATTTTACAGATGGGGATACTGAGGCCCAGAGAGAGGAAATGGATTGCCCAGGGTCCACAGGGATTTAGGAGCAGAGCTGACTTCTAGTCTCCTGACTCCCAGTTGAAGGCTGACCCACCTGGGATGGTCGTCGCATGTGTGGGGTTGAGTAACCAGGACACGTGTGAGTGACCAGTGTGTGTAGCCATGGGCAGTGGACAGACAGAAGACCTAGTCTCTGACCCTTGGGTTGGGAGGTCCACACACAAGCAAAATTGAGGTTAGACACATAGAAGTCTTCCTGTAGGTCAGAAATGGGTAACTTCAAAGCAAAGGACAAGTTGGAGCTCTCTCCTTGGAGACAGCTCAGCACATCTGTAGAACTCAAGTAGCAGCTGGAGGGGGATGGCCAGAATGACCTATGCCCCTTATGCAGTTACTGCGTGACTTCCCAGACGAGCTGAGAGCTGACATTGCTATGCACCTGAATCGGGAGATCCTGCAGCTGCCGCTGTTTGGAGCAGCGAGCAGGGGCTGCCTGCGGGCCCTCTCCCTGCACATCAAGACTTCATTCTGTGCTCCGGGCGAGTACCTGTTGCGCCGTGGGGATGCCCTGCAGGCGCACTACTACGTCTGCTCCGGCTCGCTTGAGGTGCTCCGCGACAACATGGTGCTGGCCATCCTGGGTGAGGACCCCACCACTATCCACTACCTATCCCAGAACCTCCCCCAGAGGCCCTGGGAGTGGCCAGGAATCTAGGGACTGGGATACCCCCAGGGGATATCTGGAACTCCTGCTGAGGAATACTCTTTCTTGGTCCCTTCACCCTACTACCATCCCCTTTTGACTGTTCCCCTTGGACTGTCCTCTAATCCAATTGGCCATCCCTTGACCCATCAACCCTTCCCCAATGACTGTCCCCCAAACTCAATTTATCCTTTCCCATTACACCGTCTCCCAACTCCATTGACTCTTTTCCATTGACCCTCAACTCCATTGACCTTTACCCTTTAACTGACCCCTCTGGCCATTTTTTATTGATCATCTAATTCCATTGATCATTTCTCCAGCCTTACTGACATCCCCCATTGACTGTCTCCCAACTTCACCAGTCATTCTTCACTGACCTTTTCTGAACCCATTGATTATTTCCACCAATCTCATTGATTGACCCACATTCAACCATCCTTTAAACACACTGACCATCCCTCAAATCCATTGACCACCTCCCATTGATATCCTCTTGGTCCCCCTGCCCCAGCTGACTGTCCCCATCCCTTATCCACAGGGAAGGGGGACCTGATTGGGGCAGATATCCCTGAGCCGGGGCAGGAGCCTGGGTCAGGGGCAGGCCCAAGCTGCGTGCTGAAGACCAGCGCTGATGTGAAGGCACTGACCTACTGTGGCCTGCAGCAGCTGAGCAGCCGAGGGCTGGCTGAGGTCCTGAGGCTCTATCCTGAATACGGGGCTGCCTTCCAGGCTGGCCTGCCCCGGGACCTCACCTTCAACCTGCGCCAGGGCTCTGACACCAATGTATGTAGATCCCCTCTGGCCTCCATCTCCTCCAAGGTCCCCTCCTTCAAAGCAGACCTCCCCCAGCCCCAGAGGGAGCCTCATGCAGCTCCTTCCACCCTGAAAACATCATCTCTCAACCCCAGGCACCCCCTTCCATTGCCCTTTCCATGCTTAACATCTTCCAACCCCAGTGATCCTGCTCCATTGGCCATCATCCAACCCCATGGACCATCTTTCACCACCTCTACTTCCATCTCTACTGTTCCATCTCCTGTTGGCCACCCCTCAGCCTCACTCCGGACACCTCACAGGACTCTCCCTTTGGAAACAATCCCCCTCGTGTGCTCCTCCTCCTCCATCAAGTCCCTCTCTGGATCGGGCACCATACCCTGGGGCTTCCTCTTCTCCACTCACCAAATGTTTCCTGAGCCGGTTTTGGTTTAGGCTCTGGCCAGGTCTGCAGTTGACACCTTAGGCCTTTGTCTTTTACTTCTTTTCAGACTGACTTTGCCACTCAGGATTTCTCTGAGTCGGAGATAGAGGTATCTCTGACTCAATTCCACAGAAAGGCCCCACATTCTCAAACCCCACCATGCTGAGGGGTGGGACTAGGAGGTGCTGCCCAAGGGGCATGGGGAGGTGTGAGTCAACTTGACCCCTCTATGTCCCTGCAGGGCCTCAGCCGCTTTTCCCGGTCCCCTCGCCTCTCCCAGGTAACACTCCCTGGGTGGAGTTGAGGTTGCATGGGGGAGAGGCTGTGAGTGGGGGTACCTTTCCTTGACTCCTCTGCTGCAGGAAGAAGGGAGAGGGGATGGGGAGCGGCAGCCACCAGTGAAGGCCATTGCTTAATGAAGGGCCTGTTGTTCACTGTCCTGCGACATCAGCTGTCCCCTCTGTCCACAGCCCCGCTCAGAAAGCCTCGGCTCCTCCTCAGACAAGACGCTGCCGTCCATCACAGAGGCCGAGGCTGGGGCAGAGCCTGGGGGTGGTTCCAGGCCCCGCCGGCCCCTCCTGCTGCCCAACCTCAGCCCAGCACGGCCCCGGGGCTCCCTGGTCAGCCTTCTGGGCGAGGAGCTGCCCCCATTCTCAGCACTTGTGTCCTCCCCTTCCCTGTCCCCAACCCCCTCCTCTGCCCTGGCTGGCCGGGGCCACAGCCCCTCCCCTCATGGCCCCCCCAGGGGCTCTACTGCCTGGAAGCCCCCCCAGCTTCTCATTCCCCCACTGGGAACCTTTGGACCTCCGGACCTCAGTCCCCGGTGAGACGCCAGCCTCGTCTGCCTTACTCATACCCCTGCTGGCTTCCAGAACCTTCTCTGGGCTCCATCCCCAGCCTTCCAGCCAGTGCTCCTCCCTGTCTCTGCCCCATCTGCCCACCCCACCCTTCCTGATCTGCCACAGCTTGCAGCCCCACCTATCTTTGACCGCTGCTCCTCCCCAGTTCCCTGGCACTGCTGCCCCCATTCACCCTCTGCTGCTCTGCTCTGGCCCTTTCCCTCTCCCCACGAGACTGATGACCACTGCCCCCGTCCCAGGATAGTGGATGGCATTGAGGACTCTGGCAGCACCGCGGAGGCCCCTACATTCCGGTTCAGCAGGCGGCCTGAGCACCCTAGGCCCCGCTCGCAGGCCGCTCCTACAGGTGAGGGCCTGCAGTGGACTTCAACTCACAATCACTCATCCATCTGCCATTCATTCATGCGTGCCGGCATGCACCCATCCCACATGTAGTAAGGGCCCAGCATGTGCCAGGTGCTGTCCTGGGAATACACAGATAAACTAGACCTGGCCCACACTCCTAGTGAGCTCCCAGTCTAGTGGGGGAGACCCCTGCATACTCAGATAAACCATACCAGAACAGGGGGCTAAGTACCGTGACTGAGACAAGAACAGGGCTCTGAAGTAGGAGAAGAGGGTGCCCCTAACTCTCCCTCCTAGAGGCGGGACACTTAAGTTGGGTCTTAAAGGATGGGTAGGAGTTTGAGGGATGGGGCAAGGCAGTTGTTGAAGGGCATGAAAGCATTACAAGAAGAGCACGTTGTGTTGGTACCAAAGAAGCTCCATGCCTAGAACTGGGGGTGGGGAGGGGTGCGAGGTGGAGGGGAGGGCCTGGGGAGGTTATAGGGCCTTGAAACCAGCCGGAGGAGTTTGGGTTTCCCATCATCCTGACCCCAGAGCTTCCTCTCCTCTAGCTCTCTGCCTGCCCAGCAACTGGAGGGGGCCCAGCCTAAGCTGCTCCCTGCACTCACCCTGCATCCCTTCACCCCATTCTGCCTGCAGGGATCAGGCCCAGCCGGGAACTGGCCACTGAGGCCGAGGAGGTGAAGGAGAAGGTCTGCAGGCTGAACCAGGAGGTAGGTTGGGGCTGGATCCTCCCCTCCAGCATTGGTTGGAGAATATCATCTTGGGATCAGAGATGTGCCTCACATAAGAGCACTTCAGGGTTTGGAGCAAGAGTCCTGAATTCAAATATTCGCACTAGCTGGGTGACCTTGGGCAAGTCCCACAACCACTCTGAACTTCAATTTCCTCATCTAAAAATGGGGGAAATAATACGTTCTTCCCAGAGTTGCGAGGAAGAGATGAGAGTGCGCATGACTGGTCCAGTCCCTGGTGTACTTTAAGTACTCAGTGACTGTTGCTTCTCCTCCTTCCCAGCTGGCTCGGGTTATCCAGCCTGAAAAGAGGGGTTCCTCCTTTCTCCACCACCATGGGATTCCCTGCTGCAGGGGCCTGCACCCCCACCAAGTCACCATGCTTCAGTCCTTTCCCTTACCCTAGCCCTGGGAAATAAGTGCTAAGCAGACGTTGGGGGCCGAGGACAGGGAGGCTGAGAGGCCTTCATCCCTGGGGGCCTGGACCCCGATGTTGGAATCCTGATCAGGAAGAGCCTGGATCCTGTATGCTAAGGCCCTGCCACCCCTCCTCCCTAGGGATCTCAGAGATATTGCCACAGCACAGCCAGGCCCAGCCCTTGGGAGAAGGCCTTCCCTGGGTTCTGATAAACATCAGGCCCTGGGGCGGACCTGGGCTGGGCGGGCCCTAGGGCTGGGGGTGGGGCCAGTCCCTGCTTCTGCTCTCAGTTGGCCTAGGCCAGTGGGTCCCAAATTTGAGTGTCTATCAGCAAGTGGAGAACCCATTAAAATGCAGACTCCTGGGCCTCACCGAATTTGGAATGTCTGGGGTTGGGCCCAGAAATCTGCATTTTGACAATTTTCTCAGTAGATTCTGTACTCCTCGAAATTTGAAAAACACTGAATAGGCACATTTTTCTACATCTTGTAAAAATGGGTGGGAAATAGCAATAGTTGCTGTTCTAAATCCTTTTTGGAAAGAGGCTGGGGTATTTACATCTAGACAAAAATAACCCCTGTCCTGCCTTCTTCTCAGGGAGGCCATGGGCAGAGAGTGGTTGTGAAGGAGCTTTGTAAACTGTAGAGGGCGGTGCATCTGGGGGGGCTGTGATTGTTGTAGCACCTGGGAAACAATTTGATGTGTTTTCAACAGATCTCCCGCCTCAACCAGGAGGTATCTCAGCTTAGCCAGGAGCTTCGACACATGATGGGCCTGCTGCAGGCCAGGCTGGGTCCCCCAGGCCACCCAACAGTCTCAGCTTGGCCCCCAGACCCTCCTTGCCCCCAGCTGAGGCCTCCATGCATCTCTCCCTGTCTGTCCCGACCGCCGCCGAGCCTCCAGGATACTACTCTCGCTGAGGTCCACCGCCCAGCCAGTGTGGGGACAGCAGAGATGGGGGCTGCACCCCTCGACCTGAGACCTTCTGTGCTGTCCCCCTACCCCTCAGAGCCTGACCCTCTGGTACCCTCCCCAGTGCCAGAGGCCTCACCCCTGACACCTAGCCTCATGAAGCACAGCTTCCGGTCCAGGTCAGACACTTTCCACTGACCCCGGCCCCGGGCCCAGGCCTGTCTGGGGTGGGCATTGCTGCCTGCCATCCAGGGAGGGGCTGGGCCCCTTGGCCTTCTGCCTTGGGTCAGAAGCCACCAGCTGGTCTGGTTGGCTCTGGATTCTCTGGACTTTTTAACGAAGCCTGGTCACTTCTGACCCTGTTCCCTTTTCCAAACCTTCCCCTATCCTCCTCCTCTGTGAGGGGAGCCACCTGAGGCCGTGGAACCCAACAGGCATGAGATGGACCGTGGTGCCCATTGGGCTGGGCAGATGGGATGTCCTGCTTTCTCCCCAGGACCTGGAGGCAGGTAGACATGGGGGAGGAGAAGGGGATGGGGAAGGGCCCCCGATCTGGCTGGGAAGTGAAGACTGAGGCAAGAGCAGGCGGGATCTTGATGTCTAGAGCAAGAGGGAAAGATTGTAGATTCCGCTGCAGAGATCGCTTAGTGATACTGTGAGGTCTTCTGTCCTAGCCCCTGGAGACTTCCAGCTTTGCTGGAGACCTTGAAAGTGATGTTGCCTTGAGAAGGGTAGGTTTGAAATCCTAGCTGGCATTTGAGCAACTCAAGATTTCTTAGGCCTCCCACTGTCAGCCCAGGCTGGAGAGGCTCATCTCATCCCACAGTCCACACAGGAAACAAACTGATGACCCCCAGATATGTATTCTTTGGTTCTCCCAGCTTTTTTTCAAAATATGAATGAGTTGCCAACATTAAAAATCAGGAGAATTCACATAAAAATCCAGATATTCCAACTTCTCTAAAAAAATTTAGGAGATCTGGCAATCCCGGGCCAACATTCCGCCTGGCAATAATCAGCTGGTGTTGGGTGGCCACTGCCCTGTTTAGATGGGGCCTGCACTCTCCACTTCTTCTCAGTCCCCATGTTTCCCCATCATCTCTTGACACCCAGCTAGCTTCCCTCATTTGAATTCCTTGTCTGTGGGTATTTGACTTTGCAGTCCCTGCCTTAGATTGTGCTCCCAGGTCCCTGTGCCCCAGTGGGTGCTTTTTGGGCCCTGCAATGTATATTTCTACCCCTGGCCTGGGCCTGTCAACATCTCTGTTTCTGTCTCTCTGCAGGCTGTCACCAAAGGTGGTCTCTTCTGCTGTCAGCAACTTGAATCAACGCCAGCAGCGCTCCTATCCCTCCCCTGCCCCTAGACCTCAGCCAAGCCCCTTCTCCCTCCTTCCAACATGGTTGCACTCAGGGTCCTGACTTCTTCCAAACTCACCCTGGTTTCCAGCTCTCCTTTACCACCCAACATCCTGGGCTCACTTTTGGATAGGAAATAAACTCTTTATTTTTGTGGTTGTTGGCTCTGGCTGTTTCTGAGGTTGGTCCGAGAGCCCTAGGGCTTTGGAGGAGCCTACACAACAGTCAGTCCCCTACCATGCCCCAGGGCCCTGTTGCTGTCTCTAGGAAGGGCAAAGGCGCCAACCAATCCACTTGGCGCCACATTCACGCCACCAGGGGCCCCAGGGATGAGGCAGAAACCTTAATGAGTCACTATGGGCCTGTTACAGCCCCTCCTCCCCCCACCCCAGTCACAGCCACAGATTCAGACACAGTATGTGGGAGGGACAAAGTCCTGGCTCAGGCCCACCTCCAGCCCTGGAAAGGTGGCCCAGTGACTCCCCACCGATCCTGTATAACCCATCCTGTACCTGTTGCAGGCTAGGTACAGCAGGGTCTGGGGAAAGAGCTTGTCCCCAGCCAAGAACCTGCCAGGAATCCCACTCTGCCCCATCCCCTTTGCTCACCTAAGCCCTCTCTTCCCTTTTAGCTTTCACTTCTCTGATGATCACTGCGTGGGTATGGATGTTGTTAGAAAGAGGCACCCTGGTGACCAGATGGAACTAGGTGTGGGCAGTTTTGTTACAGATTGTTCCAGATAGGTCGATTCTCCGGCTTAGGCTCCAGAGTATGATTGGTGTTGGCTGGTGTCATAGGAACAATGCCCACAGCTGTCTCTGGGGTGAGCTTTGATTCCATACGGGTTTTGAGTAGTGTCCCGGGGGTGGGATGCAAAAGCAAAGGAGATACTGGTCTGTATTGGCAGGCAGAAGCAGAAGTGGTCCTAATCCATATTGAGGGGAGCAGAAAAAGGAGAAATAGTCCTGATTCATATGGAGGGCAAAGTAGGGGCAAACAGAGTCAGGGCAGACGTGGCCCAGCTCCATACGTGGCATCAGGGACAAGAGCTGGTTCTGGTTGGGGGTCGGGGGAGGCAGAGGCAGAGGGGGTCCTGGTGTGTTTTGGGGTGGAGCCAGTTCTTTTTTATGGCTGGGAGTGGCAAGAGCTCTCCCTTTGATCTCACCCAGCAGCCTCCAGAGAACCATTCCTACAGTGCTTCCATCACCTTCCCCATCAAAGAATGTCCCCAGGAGTCGTGTTCCCAGAGCCGAGTTGGCCCGAAAGCGCGGACAGGGGCTTCTCTGGGTTAGCGAGTGCTCAAGACTGGTCCACGCGGCCTCACGAGCATATTCATTTACACCACATTTTTCTTTCCCCAATTCTGCACACAGAGCCTTCTGGCCTCTTCCAACACTCCGCCAACCGCCTCCCCTCGGGGCGCCTGGAACCCGCGGTGACGCGGTTGGCAGGCTCGGCCTTAAAAAGTTCCCGGTCGGGCTCCGCCTCACCGGCAGCCGGCTCCACCCTAAGCCCAAATCCCAGGCAGCCACCGGCTCCTCCCAGATCTGTGAACTACAAGTTCCGCCGTTCCTTGCGCGCACCCTCCCGCCTCTCCTGCTCCCCCCACCGACGTCTCTTGTGAGTCGGACAAGAGTGTCTCCCATTGGTCTCTCCGCTCTGTCAGTCACCTGGGGAGTGTTGAGGGGCGGGTCGGAGGTGGAGATCCGGATCCGGAGCGGCTGAAAGGCGGAAGTGGAGGCCGGAGCCTGGGACACCGCCGGGGGTAGAGGAGCGGAGCCTGTCCGAGCCCCGGCCCCAAGTAACGCCGCCGCCCCGGAGCTGCTGTGAGTGTGCCTGTCCTGGGATACAGTGTTTCGCTCGCGTTGAAGCCTCTCCGGGGCAGCCTTTCCTCCCGCCTAACCCCGGCATAGGGAGATACTGACCCCTCCCCCGACCCGTAGCCCCCTCTTAAGGGACTCCCCAGGCATCGGGCCAAAGGGGGGGCCCTTGTTTCCTTCCCTTACCTACTCTTCGTCAGCGTTGGGAAACCCCCGTGGCTCTTGTCTGGCCTGTCCAGTCCAGTTGTGGGAGGGAGAGATCCTAAGTTCCGTTCCCTCTGCTCCCAGAATTGGAGGAATCTTTGCCAGATGTGAAGGAGCCTGTCCCCCTTCTCTTTTAGACGCGGTCAGGAGCACTGTCTGTCGCCGTTTTCCTTCCCCTCGTCCCACAAAAACAGTTGTCCCCTCCAGCCCTAGAGGAATTTTATCTCGATTTCCTGGGGGGCGGGGGGGGGGGTCCTGGATGAGACCGTTCCACATGCACACGCTTCCACAACTCCTTACTTCCTCTCTTTCCTCAAGCTAGAGAGCCAACCAAGATCTCAGCAGAGTTTAAAGTCTGGGTCACTTTTTAGGAGTGAGCTGTCTTCTCCTTGTTTTGTTCCCTCTACCCCCAGCCTTGTCCTCTAGTTATGTTGTTCTCTAGTTGTGTTGTTCTTTGAGTATATCTTTCTTCCTGCCTCTGAAAAATTTAGCTGAGGTTTGCTCAATCCTAGCTACAGATCACAGATCAGGGTGGATCTGCTCATTCATTATCTTCTGTCTCCCCTCCTCCTCCCCCCTTGCTCCAGGCCCAGTCCTGTCCTCTCAGAGCACGTGAGTGGTTTTCAAGCTGCCTCAGAGGACTGCTCCTTCTGGGACTGCTGTCTGCTGGTCATTAGGGAGCAGGAAAAAAAACAAAAATGAGGAGTCTGGAATTGAAGGGTTCTGGACTGTCTCTTTCCTACCCCCAAACATGCACAAACACCTCCCTGATCAACAGGTCCATGCCACTTATAGTCCCAGGGTCTATCTCTAATCCCTTCTGGGCTTGGACAAATTGTAGCTTACAGAGGAATAAGTTGAGATCACAGTGGCACCTCTGGATTCTTCATGTGCTAATTTTTGTAGCCCAAGGCATTCCCATACATGTCAGAAAGTACTAATTCCCCCCATCCTTTCCCAGAGGCAGCCCGTACTGACATCTGATCCTTGTCTATTGCTTGGGACTTAGGTGTATGAAATGGCTGCTGTCTCAGACCAAGCTGGGAGGTTCTTTGTTATGTGGCCAAAGTACAGGCCAGGGGCTGTATCTTAATGAGAGCAGCCTGACTCCTTGAGACCATGACTGGCCTTTGCTATCTACAGCAGAGGAAGGGAGGGAAGGCCGTGCAATCTTTGAGAGTTTCTGGAGCTCTTCAGTGTTCTGGCCCATCTTTACTGCCCTTGGGTGCTACTTACAAGTGCTAAAGGTGTTTTGCCTTGAGATCTTTTTGACTCCTTCTGGACAGTCACCAGTGTCTGACTCCTACAAACTTTTGAGCTAGACCTGGGATGCACTTGCTTCATTTTTTATTGGGTAACAAAAAGCCTTCCTTTTTGGGGGTCAACAGATCACAAGCTCTCTATCTGTGTGGGCTGCTTTGGAGGGTCGTTGGAGACTTCTCTGGCCAACCTAGTTTCTGTAATCTGGTCAATCTGTGCCTCTGAGGAGCAGGGCCAGAGAGGCCTGACTGCTCACCAGCCACTAGTCTCTGACCAAATTTACCTCCTCAGTAGTGGGCTATGGTTTCTGGAACTCTTTGGGAGTCCCAGGATGAGGCTGGCCAGCCTTCCAAGGCTGGCTGGACCTTCTTTGTCTGGACATGCTTTCCGAGCTCTGATTCTGAAATAGCCTTTTGAAGGACAAGCTGTCCCTTTCAGAGAGACAGGAAAGCACCAGTGCCCCGGGTGGTTAGGCAGCCACTTCTGGCATCCAGAGATTGTAGAGTCCAAGCAGAGATCTGACACTGCTTGGCAGAAAGAGGGAGGGCTCTGTGTGGGACAAAGCCCCTCCTCTCTGATGTGGTTCCTCCCCTCTCTTGCCTCTTACAACTAGTGTGCCATTTTCTGCCTTTATACTATAGAGGAGTGGCAACAACTGGTTTTTATAAATCATTTTGAAGTTGCAAAGTTCTTTTCACACATGTTCCTCACGAGAGTCCTGGGAGATAGTGGGGTTTGTATCTCCACTTTAGAGATGATGCTGAAGGAATTTAAGTAGCTTGCCTTAGATCATATAGTTAGAAGGTGGTAGAACCGGGGCTTGGGATTTGGGGTTAGATCTGCCTCATCTTCCCTAGTAGTGGGGCCTCCTTTCTCTGTTGGTTAAAGCAGTGAACATACAGGGTGAGCCAGCAGTGGCCCAAGTGCAGGGCCTTCAGCATTCCTCATCATTGACACTCCTCCTCTGCTTCCAGTTTTCGTCCCTACCCCTACCCTGTCCTCCTGTCCTCTTCCTTTGCCCCCTTCTCCTCTGCCTCTGGGGACCATGGCAGTTAAGAATCCCAGGTCAGTACTCTTCAGGGCCCAAGAGTTTGCTGATATCTGCATGCCATTAATTTCTTGGCAACCTGAAAGTCATGATGGCTAGAAAATGAAAGTAAAAGTAGGTAGACTCAGGGGTCCCTGTGGGCAGGGTTAAGGGCATAGGGAACCAGCAGAGCCGGCCTCTGTGTAGCCCCCTGAGTCCCTTTTGGTGCTTCCTGCTGCTTGCGGGTGGGAAGAATGTGGATTTCCAGCAGGAGCTCCTTTCACTAGAATTTACATGGAAACAGAGAAGGGTCATAAATTTAAATTCAACCCCACCAAGCGAGTACTTCTTAGAACCTTCTTCCTCTAACCCCTGCCCAGTAAACAGAGAGACCATGTGGTAGGGTGGAAGGCGTGAGAGCTTAAGAGTCAGCCAGACCTGAGTTGTCATCTGGACTCCCCCATGTACTGGTTGCATGACCTTGGGCTTGTCACTTGACCTTGCTGAGCCTCTGTTTCTTCCAGTAAAATGGGGATACAAAATATCTTGCAGAGTTAGAAACAAAGGGTAAAGGAGCTAGTCCAGTCCCTGGCACAGAATAGATACTCACAAAATAGCAATTTTATGGGTCCGTGGAGTTTTGAAGGTACATCATAATTCATGATTCAACGTTTGTACCAAGTGGTGCTGTGATTCCCGGTGCTCTGCTGGATGGTTTCACATATGTCTCGTTTCATAGATGTTGAACAGAATTGATATGGGTTGTGTTCCCATTTTACAGAAGAGAATGCTAAGGTCATGATTGTGCTTCTCCCACTGGGGTTCTCAGACCCTGCTGGAGTCATATGCTGTAGGTACTCAGAGCTGCAGACTAGATGAAGTTTTTACATCTTTTAGGCACTTCAGTCTTATTCAGTTTTAAACATTTTCATATTAAAACAGTCCTGGATCTATTACAGAGTGGAATGCAAAGTTTGCATGAATTTAAGCTGAAACAGGAAACTTGAGGACAATATTTTGGTTGCAGCAGGCTGCTTTGGGTTCAATTCCTGGATTCCTGGGGTTTTGCATTTTCTCTTCCCTGACTTGGGTCAGGGGTACTTTTGTTGGGGCCATTTGAGAACCACTGCTTCAGGTGGGATTTATAAACTAGGATGTCCCCAAATACAGGTAGTAGTCCTTTCAAGAGCCTTGGCAGAGGAGAATCAGAGTATTTCTTAAGGACTGCTCAGCATTAATAGCCTGGTGTTATAAGAGGTTAGTTTTCACAGTAAATATCCCCATCTGCTGTGTATAGCAACAATAATACAAGTAAAAGGTAAATTTTTTTAGCTTTGCTTACTGTGTGCCAGGCACTCTTGAGAGCCCTTTGCATGTGCTCACTCCATTAATCTTCACCACAATCCCAGGAGGAAGGTGCTGCGTTTAATCCCCATGTGTGGTGGGGAACTCTGCAGAGGGTGACAGAGCAGGGGTCGGAATCGAAAGTCTGTGCTTGGATTCCTGTGCAGCCCAGCCACTCCTTGCCCCATCTCTGAGCTAACTGTGTGCTCCTCCCTTTGCCTGGAAGGCTCTTCTCCACCTCATCTGCCTAGGAGCTGCATCTCCCTGCTGTTCTCTCAAAGCTCAGTTGGAACATCACTTCCTCTGAAGCCTTCCGTTCCTCCAGGTCGGCTTCAGGCTCTTCTCGTCCCTGTGCTTTCCTTTCGTTGCTCCTTGTCTTCCTTCTTGTCTAGTGTGTGAGCCCTGTAGGGACAAAGATTGTCCTATTTCACAGATTGTGTCCTGTTTCATCTCTGCGTGTCCAGTATCTACCATGGTACCTGGCACACTCGCCCCACTCCCCCTGCCCCCGTCACAGTTGTTAAAGGAAGGGGCAGACATTCACACCTGCCCCTGAAGCAAATGCCTGACCATTTCCTTGAAGACACTCTCCCTAAGCTCACACAGCTTGGATGTGGGGAACCTGGGATTCACACTCACACCCATCTGATCCCAAAGCCTGGGCCATTTCTTCAGTCCATCCTCCAAAAGTTGCTCACAGACAGGAGAGCAAACAGGTAAACAAGAGGAATGTTACAGTACAGATGATGGAGGGGGCGTAGAGGGGGTGGGGACAGATCACAAACTAAATTTCCGGAGGGTAGAACTCTCCGAATCTCCGTTTCCAGTGAAGGGTTTCATAGGAAAAGGCGGGCATGGCTTTGGCCATCCACAGCCCTGCTGACCAGCTTCTATGGCACATGCATCTGGCTGCTGTACTTCCACAGCTGTGTGTGGTCAGGCAGCAGTGACCCCAGGCCGGGACTTAGCAAGGATCAATGGAAGTGAATTTAATTCTGGTCCATGGGTGCTACTTTGCACATCAGCACAAGGCTCATTCTTGAGTGAGGGTGGGCTTAAGAAAGCAGTGCTGGCAGCTGTTGAGACCGCGCGTGGTGAGTGCAGCCCTCCCTTGTGTAATCCACAGGTGTGGCCTTGCTCCCCTGCCCCGTGCCTGTGGAATTGGGGTATTATCCTCTGCTCACCTCGAGACTATTGATGTGGGTCCCACCACCCCCCTTCCCGCACACCCCTCGGCCCATCTCCATGTAAAGTTAACTCGTCCTTCCGAACATGAGTTTATGGTAACTGGAGTCCTTGGATCTCATTTGGTCACAAGATGAGCCACTGCCTTTTTTTAAAATAAACTTTGTTTCAGAAAAATTGTTTTCTCACAAACCCCTGCACCCAGTTTCCACTGTTATTAACATCCTACGTTAGTGTTGTACATTTGTCACAATCAATGAACCAATTTTGATACATTGTTATTAGGTAAAGTCCATACTTTATTTAGATTTCCTTAGTTTTTATCTGATGTCCTTTTTCTGTTCTGAGATCCCATCCAGGAGACCACATTGTGGTTAGTTGTCATGTCTCCTTAGGCTCCTCGTGGCTGTGACAGTTTCTTAGACTTTCCTTGTTTTTGATAACCTGGACAATTTTGAGGAGTACTGGCTAGGTATTTTATAGCGTGTCTTTCCATTGGGATTTGTCTGGTGTTTTTCTCATGATTACACTGGGGTTATGGGTTTTTGGGAGGAAGACCACAGAGGTAAAGTACCATTCTCATCACATCGTATCAAGGGTACGTACTGTCAACATGACTTACCACTGTCAATGTCAACCTTGGTCCCTTGGCTGAGGTGGTGTTTGTAAAGTTACCGTCTCTCCTCCCCCTTTTCGTGCTGTCCTCTTTGGAAGGAAGTCACTGTTTGTAGCCCACACTTGCAGAGTGGGCAGTTATGCTCCTCTCCTTGAGGGTAGAGTGTCTACATGAATTATTTGGAATTCTTGTACATGAGAGATTTGTGTATTCTCCCCTGTTTATTTATTCAATTATTTATTTATATCAGTATGGACTCATGGGCATTTATTTTACACTTTGGTTTATAATGTCACGCTAGTTTATTTTATTACTCAAATTGTTCCATCTTTGGTCACTGGGAGCTCTTTCAGATGCTCCAGGCTCACCTTATATATTTCCTGCCCCAGTCCTAGAATCAGCTGTCCTTCTAGGGCCACTGCCTTTTTAGCAAACATTTCCTCTCCAGTATGTTGATATGGAGTTCTGTAGATGGGTTCAAGTTGTTTCTTCTCCTGACGGTTAGTCATAGTCACTGAAGACTCCAGAGTTAGGTGAGCTGGAGATGCACCTGAGAAATCCACCCTGCAAGAATCCTGGGAGTTGACCCCAATAGCAGGCTGTTGCTTCTCCACTCACCCATTCACACTTCTCGTACCCCCGCCTGATGCTTTGACTGATCCCAAAATGGTCAGATTTGGTGTTTACTCTGAAGTTTACTATCCAGTTGGGAAGATGAGTTACATAATCGTTCTCTACTTCAGGTGCTAAGTTATCCAGCCAAACCGTCCAGGACCCTAGGTCTTATAAGAGAGTCCATGTGGTCTGGGTCAGCGTTCTTTTGCTGCCTCCCCTTTGGGAGGGTTTGTGACTCTAGGCAGGCACAGGGCAGGCTGTCACTTTGAGCTGTGATCCTGAATCATTGAACAGCTTAAATCCTTCCGTCATACTGTCATCCCTCTGAAGATGTGTAACCTGAGCTCTGCTGGAAACACTAACTTGGGATCTTAACAGGAGTTAGTTTACAAGCCTCTTGCCTTCTATTCATAGCTCTGTGTGTGTCCCCTTCAGGTGGCCCTGTCAGAAGCATCCCAGGCATGGGGGAGGGCGTGGGTGGCCTCCCTAACCCTCGCTGCTCTCCAAGTCATCAGATTGCTCTCCATACTGCTCAGAGGCTGTGGTGATTAATGACGCCACTTCCAAACCTCTAGCATTTTCAGCCTGGCTTTTTAAAAGGAACTCTGGTATCTTTGTCAGCTGCCCTAGTCCTGTCCCCTCCCCCTCTCCACAACTGAACTACTTCTTCCCTTTCCTGAAAGAGGCTTTGAGATGGAAGTAAGGGCATTTGGGCTTTAAGATGCTTTGTGTTGTGGGTTTTTTTTTTTGTTTGTTTGTTTAAGGGTTGTGGTTTGCCTGGTTGGGGACTTTCACTCAATACTGATTTTTTTGGATGGTGGTGGTCCCCCTCTCCATTCTTGTGGCTTTAGAAGCCAGTCTCCAGAGAATACAAGGTTAGGGTTGTTGACAGGACACAGGACATCAGCTATGAGCTGGTCCTTTTTCTAGGACACTGATGAAAGTCGTCTTAGTCTGTTCTGGCTGCTGTACCAAAATACCACAGACTGGGTGGCTTATAAATGAGGAAATTTGTTTCTCACAGTTCTGGAGGCTGGACGTCCAAGATCAGGTTCTGGTGAAGGCCCTCTTCCGGGTTGCAGACTGCCGACTTCTTGCTGTGTCCTCATGTGGGGGAAGGGGCGAGGGAGTTCTCTGGAGCCTCTTTTAAAAGGGTGCTAATCCCAATCATGAGGGCTCTACCATCACACTGGGGATTAGGATTTCGACATAGGAGTTTTAAGGGGGACACAAATGTTCAGGCCATAACAGTTGTCCTATCAGCATTGTCTCCAAATGAGGGGCACTGAAGAATGGGGTCCAGGGAAGCTGGGAGCAAAAGCAATGTGTAAAGAGTGTCTGAACATTCCAGCTGAGGAATTCATCTCCTCTGTGGGTACTTTGGGACATTTGAGTGGACATCTGAGTGCTTGCTCTGAGCCAGGCACTTTGCTAAGAGTCTCACATGCACCCTTTCCCAACAGCTGCGGGAGGTGGGTGGTGCTGGTCTCTCCATTTTACCTGTAAGGAGATGGGTTCAGTGACACAACACAGAGTCACCCTAGTAAGTGGTGGCTCCAGGACTTGAACTGAAGTTTCTCTGACTCTAGCACTTGTGCTCTCAACCCCTATGCAGAAGGAACCTAAGAGGTCCTATCTGGGATAGTGTGGCATCTCCTTGGCTGGGCTATGGCTCTGTTAGGGGATCCGAGCCATCCCGCAGATCAATGTGTATTTAAGCCTTCAGCTGCCCCATTCACTTGCCAAACCTAACCGGGCTGTGCCTACATGGCAAGCTTGGTTTACCACATTTTATTTAATTTTTTTTGGTGAGGAAGATTGTCTCTGAGCTAACATCTGTTGCCAATCTTCCTGTTTTTGCTGAGGAAGATTAGCCCTGAGCTAACATCTGTGCCCATCTTCCTCTATTTTGTATGTGGGTCGCCGCCACAGCATGGCTCCATGAGTGCTGCGTAGGTCCACGCCCGGGATCCAAACCTGCAGCGCCTGGGCCGCTGAAGCGAAGCACAGGAACTTAACCACTAACTTAACTGGGCCGGGCCCTCAGTTTACCACATTTTAGAGCACCTACTCTGTGTCAGGTTTGATGTTCTGTGCTGTTAAAACAAAGGAAACCCATAGTCGAGCCTTTCATCTGCAACAGTGCCCTTTGTTTCTTACTCCCAACTCTCAAGCCCCCAAGTTCTCCAACCTCTTGCCACCTATAACAGTCTTATGAAAATTTGGGGCCATGGAAGTAGAAGTGTGACTCATTTACTGAAACTTGTTGAGACCCATTCATTGCTTGATGTCTTCACCTGGCACCCTTCTACATTTTGTGCAGCAAAAATTAAGAAAGAAAAAGTCAGCCTAAAATATTGTTCTTTGGCACCCAGGCTCCTGAGAGCAGCCATCGTCCCTCAGATCCCAGAGTGGGAACTTTGACCTTGTTTCTTGTTATTTGGTCAGCCTCTGACCACAGCGTATGCAGTGTCTGAGCAAGAGGAATTTGGTTTGCTAGTATCTGATTCTCTTTTCCCCTGCTCTCCTTTCAAACACGACCTCTTCCCTCTGCTCTCTGTTAGGAGCTAAGGGCAAAACAAAGAGGGCAGTGAATTAAATTGGCTTTCTTTTGTTTTTTGTAAAGACAGGAAGAGTTTTTGAGAGGTGTCAGTTGTAGTTGTTGGTATGAGTAGCTGGATGAACAGGGACTGCTGATGACCCTGACTTTCAGCAGAGGTTCTTGGAGTCTTTCCTGGGTCCGGGGCAGCAGCAGAAGTGGCAGCTGTCCTGGACCCTCTCAAAACCCTGCATTGATGAGATTCCAGTTAGAATTGTCCTAAGTAAGTAGTACTGCATGAGCAAATCAAATATAGGGTAGTTGTGAGGCTTGTGGAGCAGCTGCTATCCTGCACCTTCCTGACTGGCTTCCGCGTGACTCGTGCTCCATCCTGGGACTGCGGCAGCTGTAGGTTGGGACCAGGGAAGAGGCTGTGCCTGGCCGGCTCTCTTCTTTGCATCCCACCTGGCACTGGCAGGTGAAGAGCTGGGTGGTAGGGCATGAGCCAACACACAGCCTCAGTCCCATCCCCACCAGGCCCTGTAGCTGGACATGTGTGTGGATTTGTGCCGAAGAAAGTGCCAAACTTCAGATTGAGCTTTTGCTTGAGGCTTCTTAGGGAGCTGCCTTAGATGGGACCAGAGCATCTGCCACAATGTTGCTGACTGAGGTGTTCTGAGTCGGAGGCCAGACTCTCTTAGGAAGAATAGTCTCTTAGGAATGTCATTGTCAGGGCCTAGGGTCCCTGGTGCCTCTTAGAATCAGTGGCAGGATGGGATGGAGCCTTGCCTGGTGCAGCTGCAGGCCGTCCCCTGTATGTCTGACCTCCTCACTCCCCTGCCGCTCAAGTCCCTGGCTCTTCTGTTGGCCAGCGGGGACAGTGAATGAGAATCCTAGAGCTGCCCATGAATCCTGAGGCCTTCCCATGGACAGTATGGGCAGACCACACTGACTGAGCTGTGTCAGCAGATCCGTGGAGATGTCCCCCCCGCCCTCCAGCAGTCTTTCTCCCTGTGGGCACAGGAAGAGAGGGAGCAAAGACTGGAGGTTTCCACCCTCTGCCTGAAAGTTAGCGCTGACTCCGCTTCTCTTGGCCTCTCCGGGGAACCCATCTGTTGTCGAGAGCTGAGAAAGCAGCTTGGAGATCAGGGAAGGATTTCTCGGTGTTCTTGCCTGGGCAGGGCCTGGGAAGCTGGGGGTCTGTTCCTCAAGGGTGGCTTCCACCTAACGTAGCTTGGCCTGTGTGCTGAGTGACACAGCAGACCTTCCTGCACAAGGGAGAGGACTGCAGGAGCAGCCGTGCTCTGTCCTGGCTGACTCCTGGCAGAGCTCCAGGTTCAGCCCGGATAGTATGGTAATAGACCACTTGGTCCTGTGTACCCAGGGCTTAAGGCTCTTGGTGCCCCTGCACACTGGCCCCTTTTGCAGGCGTTGATGGAGTTGGTGGCCTCGGCTGGGGCTCTTATGGCCTCCATCGGGGCCTCACTGTGGTGCAGAAATCTAGGCATTCAGCTCCAGAAGAGTCTTATCATTGAAAGGAGAGTGAGGTGAAACTGATCCCAGTTAAGGGAGTTGGGCGGGCTGGGGAAGATTCAAGGGCCTGTCCCTGTGGTGGGAGACCCAGCTCACACTGAGTCTCACACCCCGCCCCGGGATGATTTCCCTCTCTTCCCCTGGAAAGGGTGTCATCTTGCTGTGGCTGGGTAAAGGAAGCACCCTCTTCCTCTCCTGCTGCCATCTCCCCTAAGCCCCCTACTTCCTGCTGGGATGAGGAGCCCCAGCCCTGGCCCGACACACCCCATCAGAATTCTCCCCAGATCTCAACCTGGACTGTTAGTTAGGCTTCTGGCTTCCAGGGCCAAGCTTCCGTTGTTACACTCTCCAGGTGAGACACAGGCCTAATTAATGTGTAGCAATCCCATAATCCTGGTCACATGGGAAGACACCCCTCTCTTGGATTCCATCCCCCCCACCTCTAAACCCTTTTTTCTTCTGCAGATATTCTCTGGGCTGGCTGGGGAGTGCAGAGCATCACACCATCGTAACCTTTCTCCCCACTGAAAAGACATAAATCTTGGCTTCTCTTGTTATTATCGTGAAGCTTTAAACAACTTTAAAATTCTTTAGCCCACAGTTAAGTACAAACAATAAATATATTCTTAATGTATATGCAGCAGTCATATTCATACTGAATCCTGCTATCTTGCCCCTTGCTTGTTTGGGTATCTTTATTCTCTTTCCATCCTCTTCTAAGTCAGGCATCATCGTTTTAAAAAAAAAATTTTTTTTTAATTTTCAGTTTTATTGAGGCATCATCTTTTTTTTTTATTAGTTCCTTCTCCTCTCCTGTTTTATTTATTTATTTATTTATTTTTTCATTGATGTCATCTTTTTGATTGTCTTTATTATTCTGAATTTTTGCACACTAAAGAGGAGGTAGAAAACATTTTATATACTGGGGAGCTAGATTGGTTTCATATCATTTCTAAGCTTTAATTTTTCATTGTTGTATGCAAACTTCTATCCTGGCAGCATTTTCTACCTTTTTATTGACATGTAATTTATATGTAGTAAAGTTTACAGATCTTAAGTGGACACCTCGATGGATTTTTACGTTTGTATATATCCATGTGTCTACCTCCCAAAGGAAGATATAGACCTTTCAGTCCAGCAGCATGTTTTTAAAATTTGATACAAATTCATTTTTCCATAGTTAAAAGCCGTATTTTATTAAAGCATACACAGAAGGTGGTAGCCCCCATTATTCTTGGTGGCTGTAATGACATTATTAATATTCTTGGGTTTTCTGTCGCTGAGGGGGGAGCCTTGCTGGAGTTATGAGTCCTGGGCTTGGGCTCTGCCATCACCTGGCTATGACCTTGGGCAGGTCACCTCACTTCACCTTCGTCTCCTCTGTATTGTGAAGAGGAGGATTAGGTCTTCAAGGACCTTTTGAGCTTTGACAGCCAACAAGTCAAAACCCGTTAGCCTTTTAGTGTAATAAACCTGCCACTTGGACCCTTACCTTCTGCCTTACACTTTGCTGTGCACGCTGTGCGCTCTTCCATTTAACCTTCACAGCAACGCTGTGCGATTAGTATTAAATAATACCATTTTATAGATAAGGGACTGAAGCTGACAGCAGTCGCTTGTCTGACTTGGCCAAGGTCACTTGGCTAATAAACAGTGGAGCCAGGCTTTAACCAAACCCAGTTCAGTCTCCCAAGTCCTAACCTGCTAGTTGGGCTGGGGAAGGGCAGGCAGGTACCTCATGTGGCTCATGGCTTGTGTTGCTTCAGATTCTTAGTCCCTCTGGGTCTGCACCAGCTAGAGGTCTGGGTAGTCCTGCTGTGAGTCTGCCCTCTGGTCCTGGGTGCCGGTAGTGGGGGGTTTCCCCTTTGAGTAAGAGCTGTGTTCTTGAGTCTATGGCTAAATCATCTGCCTGGCTGGCCTGAGCTTTTGAATGTCTTCCACCTTAGCCTTTGAACCTGATTACCTCTCCTCCTGTGCCCCATGTTTCGTTGTCTTTAAGCTAACAAGTTGCTTCTGCTGTTGTTTTCTCTTTCCCAACTCTTGTGGTAGTAAATGTTCAGGAATGCCTTTTTTCCAGAGTAAAGTGTAGCTGAAGAGTCACTGGCCAAAACCACCTCCAGGGGGCCCTGGGCAGGGTCACTTGGTTCTCAGGGCCTCTGGACTAACCTTGAGTGAGTCTCAGCCCAGCCTCTGGTCAACAGAGTCTGATTGGTTTCCCTAATCAGCTCACTGATCCAGGCTATGCCGGGACTGTCAGCTAGAGGAAGTCTCTGAAGCAAACAGGAAGTGTGAGAGACACCCATCAACTGGAATTGCTCACCCTTTTACCAGGAAGGACAAAAAGTATGAAGTGGGTGACTTCATGGATTGCAGAAGAGAAAGGTGAAAATTTCTAGTGGAGGCTAGGGGGAGGGGCGACATTCCAGCCACCTCTGGTGTCTTGGAGAAGGCTTCAGTTGTTGAGTGAAGCCAGGAACCAGTCCCACGCCAATCTGACCCCCTGTATTGTCCACAGCACTGATCTGGGGAGTGCCTTTCTATCTCTTGTATTCCTCCCTCCTTCCTGTATTAACTGTAATGCTTGTGCTTACTTAAATCAGCTGCCTAGAATTACTTGGAGAACCTACTTTTAAAACATTGATTTCAGGACTCCACCTCTAGAGATTCTAATTTGGTGGTCAGGGTCTCGTCCCCACTGTCGTGTCGTCATTCCCCTCTCCTAGTGAAGAAGACTTGACCTGAGCCAACATCTGTTGGCAATCTTACTCTTTTTTTGCTTTAGGAGGATTAGCCCTGAGCTAACATCTGTGCCAGTCTCCCTCCATTTTGTATGTGGGTTGCCGTCACAGCATGGCTTGATGAGTGGTGTAGGTCCATGCCTGGGATCCGAACCCCTGAACCCGGGCTGCCAAAGCAAAGTCTGCTAAACTTAACCACTATGCCATGGGGCTGGCCCCAATCAGGGTTATTTTCTAAAGACCTTGGGTGATTCTGATGAAAAAAGTTTGAGACCCACCCATATATAGTGTCCAGAGCAGAGGAAACCCAGAGCAAGGAACAGCAGTGTCCTGCTTTTTCTTTTTCTTTCTCTCCCACGCTTGGCCCCAGAACTGGCTGGGCATCTGCCCTTTATGCCTGTCCATGGGGCCAGAGTGTATAGGAGCTCGGATCCCTTCTGCCGTTTCTTGTACGCTGTGGGAAAAGGCATAGGGTGCCCCCAAGTCCTTACATTCTCTCCCATTTCCTGTGAAGACATGAGGTTGGGGCTGGTGCTCATTCTCGATGACCTCTGAACAAACCAGGGTTCTGATTTGGAGGGTGGGGGGAGCGGGTCATTTCAAGGAGAGTCTTTTACTATGGTTCTGAAGCTCTACTCATTTCAGCAGCTTCATGATAATATCTAGAAGGAAACTCATCCTACTTGTGTGTTTTTCCTGGTGCTGGAGAAACTGGTTAAGAAAGATCTTTGGCTCATTCTGTATCTTTTTTTTTTTTTTTTTTGGTGAGGAAGAGTGGCCCTGAGCTAACACCTATTGCCAATCTTCCTCTTCTTGCTTGAGGAAGAGTAGCCCTGAGCTAACATCTGTGCTCATCTTCCTCTATTTTTGTATATGGGATGCTGCCACAGCATGGCTGATGAGTGGTGTAGGTCCACGCCCAGGATCCGAACCTGAGAACCCCAGGCCACTGAAGCAGAGTGCACTGAACTGAACCACTACACCACCAGGCCAGCCCTCATTCTGTATCTTATAAGAAACTTTGACTACAACTTTTTTGGCTGTTAAAAATAATTTGATTTTTGTCTGAAAGAAGACTTTTACTGTGCCATTTTTGGTTATACTTCCATCACTTGACTGCACCCGTGAATGATTCTTGCCACTGGTTCAGGAGGAAACATTCCCACAGTGAGATTCCTTCTCCCAGGCGGCAGGCCAGCTCAGTGCATGAATTCACCTTTACCACTGACTGGCCTATGTTCTCCGTTTTCCAATCTTGGGAGAGGGGGCATAAAACTTCCTGGAGCTCTGGGTGTGGCCTTTGCTGTCTCAGACACCCCATGTCTCCGTGTGCCCTTCGTGGCAAAATCTGCTTCCTCCACGTTTTATTGTCGAAGGTTTGGCACCTCTGTTCATATGATCACTGATCACCAAGTGGGGCCAAGAAAACCATGAGGCAACAGGCCATAAAAAGTGCCATGTGTGCCTGCTCAAGTGTCTCTGGAAGGCAGGACCAGCGTCTAGGCAGAACATGTCACCAGCCAGTTTGTGCCAGGTGGAGCAGCTACAGTGCTTTAAGAAAATACAGATGCCCGACGCTCCTCCAAACCTTCATCAAATCTCCAGGGGCTGGCTGCACAGGTGATTTTGATTTGCAGACAGGGTCGAGAACCACAAATAAAACATGTTTGTCTCTCCTCCTGGCTTGTTGAAAAAAATCAGATTCTGTCTGGGCAGGTTTGGAAACCCACTGATTTGATAGGGGTGAGACTTAGGTGTTACCTCTATTTTTCTTGACTTGTAGGTGCTGGTTACTCCACACCCCAGGAGCCCTCAGCTCCAGCTCCTTTGATATTTTTGGAATTGAGGACTTCTGTTCCTCTCTCCTCACTCGTTTATACCTCCTTCTCTAGTGCCCCAGCCACACTCTGTTACCCTGCCAAGATTATGTGTCACATGGATTAGTGGTAATAACCAACTTGTAATTCCATTGTGGTTTCCCTCTGTCGCTGTCACCCTGCCTGGCCCTGGGCGGCTCCTCCCACTGTTGGGAGTACTCAGGGAGTGCAAGATCCCTGGGACTGTCAGCGGGAGCCAGACCTTGCTGGGACAACAAAGCTGCTGCCACAAAAAGAGATTCTCATTCACCCAGCAACCTGAAACCAAACACAGAGGGTGGGCACTGCCTCCGTCTTTCTTCCCACAGCAGGGAGAATGGCAGGATGACAAATGAGCGTGCAGACAACCCAAGTTTGCATCCAGGCTCTGTCACCTGTATGCAGGGTGGCCTTGAGCAGGGCATTTAACACCTGAGTGTCTGGCTATTTATCTGAAAAATGGAAGATTGTTTTAAAGCTTAAAGGAGATAATGGCTATGCATTACTCAGTAAATGTTAGCTGTCCCTGAACATTATTTCATTTGGTAAGCACTCTTTGAATTCCCAGAGTGTACGCAGGCATTGTGAGGAAGGCATCTCAGAGAAGCTGAAAGCACAGACCTTGCCTCAAGCAAGGAATCTTGCAAACATCATTTGGGGTGAAAAGAGTAGGCATCTTAAATTATAAAACATTTCAAAACTGGCACGTCTTGTTACTAATTGAGACCCCCCCCCCATACTTCCTTCCGTGTACTCTTAAGAGGTGGCCCCCATTTCAAAACTCTTTTCCTTTGGTGCTGTCCAGAAAGGAAACTGTTGTTCCTGGTTAGTGAATCACTCTTCCTGAAGCTCACTTTTTAAACCAGTTGCTGGGAGAACTTGGATGTGAAGAACGCTTTGAGGTTGAACAAAGCAGGCCGTTTGCTTTCAGCTTCCAGCATGAGCACAGGTCACTGCTGCCCACAGATACCCCTCTTCACTTCCACGCCTGTCCTCTGACTAAGGGATGCACTCCCCTTGCTCAGGGCAGGTCAGGGCTGTCCTTGGCGTCTTGTCCCGAAGACCCTCCTTCATAGACTCTATTATAATCAAAACCTTTTCTTTCCAGCCTGGGTTCAAATGCTGTACTGAGTGTTCAGGATGTAATACCTACTCACAGTACTCATTTGTGAAACATTCTGTATATGTTCTGATATCTTTTAGTATAAGTCTTCTAGAGCCTTCTGCAGATAGGCTTCTCATCCTTCTTTGCAGTTCTAAAACTTAAAAGAAAAAGCAAGTTTGTGCCTCCGAAGCTATCACTAACCAAGTGACTAAGATGTCAGTGCTGGAATGCCAGCTGGAGGGCAGGTCTTGGAGCCCCATGTTTGTCCCCGCCCTCCCATACCTCCCCCTTATTCTTTCTCTGCATCGCTCTCTGCCTCTGCCAGGAGAGAATGGAACTGAGGTCTCTATTTAAAAGGGAAATTCTGGCTGCCAGCAGAGCTCTCTGGCTTTGGTGTGTGTTTGGTTTTGTGTGTGTTTTGCTTTTTAATGTGTGTGAGACTTGTGGCCTATCAAAAATGAGAACTGGGGGGAAGAGGCTCAGGATGAGGGAGTGAAATGAGGCTTTGATTCCAGTGCACAGTCCAGCCTCAGACTGAGAAAGTCGGTCAGTCCTTCCGGAGATGGCAAGACAAAATGGCTATTTTGATAACAGCTTGCGCTGGCCGGGCCCTGGTCCCTGAGTGCCCACAGGGCTGGCCAAGCACCTTGTCTGAGGAGATTTCTGCTGGGACTCCCTGTGCCCTGGGCAGCCTCACCTCCCACTCTGGCTTTGCACAGAGGGCTTGATCTTAGCTACCAGACTGTGGGTTCATTGTTTGTTGACCTGGATCCTAGTGTCTTCCTGGGCAATTTTGGGGGACCCTGAAGAGCCTATTGACTTAACTGTCACCAGGCTGGCATGTGCCTGTTCCTCTCCTGTGTGTTTATCTGTATGTGAATGTACATTTTTGGGATTGGGAACTCAGTGTGTTTACTCAGAACCATGAGCCTAAGGTTGGGAGACCACTTTTCTCTTTACTGCTCAGATGGTTGTAGAGCAAACAGATGTGTAGTAAAGCCTCGTTAGGGCTCTTCGCCTACCTTCTGGGGTGGAGCCAGGGGGTTGGGGTGAGGGAAGGCAGTCACCCAGGTCATCAGGGAAGCCTGTGATTGAAGATGGGCTCACTGTGCAGGAGTCTCCGGACTGACTCGGTTCTTCTGATTTCTCCCTTGCAGTCGGAGGCCCCCCTCCCCACTAAGTGCCTCTTCACATAGCACCGGCCCCCACCCCCACGCTCACTGGTACCACTACAGCAGGACGGGCCATGGCGGGTCGGGGAGGTGCAGCGCGACCCAACGGACCAGCCGCTGGGAACAAGATCTGTCAATTTAAGCTGGTCCTGCTGGGGGAGTCCGCGGTGGGCAAATCCAGCCTTGTCCTCCGCTTCGTCAAGGGACAATTCCACGAGTACCAGGAGAGCACAATTGGAGGTGAGTGGGCACAAGGGAATGGGGGCGGCCTCGGGTGGGCCAAAGAAATGCCTTGGCATTGAGGAGAAGGGAGCTGCCTGCCGAGAGAGGCTAAACATGCCTGGGGTGGGTGGCAGCACCTCTACCTCATCTGGGCTCTGGAATCGAAGCCAACAGCTGGTCTCCATGCCAGAGTTCCAACCAGCATCTGGTAAGAATTAGCTGGGAGTTGAAAACTGGCTTGCCCTCCTGGTTCTGCCTCTATTATTTGTGTGGCCTTGGCTAAGACCCTTCCACTGACCCAGCCTCTGGGAAGGGAGAAGCTGGGTCGGGATCTCTGAGGGTCCTTTCTGCTGTGCCAGGCAGTACATCTTCCTTGGCCTCTCCCACTTTCCAGAATGGGGAAATGGCCTGGTGAGTGGGCTGGCGTTTCTGAAGCTGACCTTTACCCTTTCTTGAGCTCAGAGCCTGTCATTGATTTCCCACTGGTCAGCATTTAGGATGTAAGGGTCTGGACTCAGCCTCCTGCCTCAGTGGCCAGTAAACCTCGAGGGGCTGGGGTCGACCTTGGGCTTGAGTCATCCTTTCTCTACCCTCTTGGTTGATAGGAGGTTTCCAGGCAGCTGGACACAAAATGGGTCATGTCAGCAGTCTTCTGCTGCCTCCTCAGCACTCACGTCAGGAGCTGGAGAGGGGGAAGTGAGCCAGTGGCACCTCGGGGAGCGGGGGAGGGCAGACAGGAGAGCGAGCTTTCTACACAGCACTGTCTGGGATCCTCTGCCAGGTCCCGGGGCAAAGGGGACCCCCACCTGCCTATCCCAGCTCTGGGACTCCTCCTTGGAAGCATCTGCACAAGCGCTGTGGGTTCCCCTGCCTCCTCAGGCCAAAGATAGGGTCACTGTGTTCCCTGAAGGTCAAGCCACAGGGTGGCCAATCAGGAATGGGTCAAGGTCGAAGCTGGGGGTGGTGGCTGGCCAGCGTGCCTGGAGGTGGCAGGGGCGGTTGGAAAGCCGGCCACCCAGCCTCCGCCTGGCAGTTGGAACAGCATGTACTTTTAGGCGTCCCCGGCGTAGCTAAGTGTGTGAGAGTGTCCTCAGGAAACTGAAGGCCAGCAACACCCCTGGGCTGGAGCAAACTAAGGGACTAGTGAGGTTTCCAGTGGGACTGTTCTGAGGGGAGGGAGGGGGAGGAAGGGGAGTGGGTAGACCGACCCTTCTGAGCTTGGAGTCAGGTTTCCCCTGGGCTTTCCCTCTCTTGCCCCTTGCCACATTCCTCTTCAGAGAGTATTCCAAAATGGCTCAAGTGCAAGCAGGCTTCCCTCTCCTGCTGCCCTTGCCTAGTGTGGGTCTGTAAAGCCTATGCAGTCCCCAGCCCCCTCAACACATGCACAGAATGCAAACTCCACCTGCCCTGCTCGGGCCTGCCTTGGCCCCCAGGTTGGGGGCTTTTCTGTGCCCATCTCAGCAGAAGGTTTGTAAGTGCCAGAGCCTGGACGCCATGGTAGAGATATGTGGAGGTGTCTAGCCCTGCTCCTTCTTGCCTGGTAACATCACCTTCCCTATTACAGCGGCCTTCCTCACACAGACTGTCTGCTTGGACGACACGACAGTCAAGTTTGAGATCTGGGACACAGCTGGACAGGAGCGGTATCACAGCCTGGCCCCCATGTACTATCGGGGGGCTCAGGCTGCCATCGTGGTCTATGACATCACCAACACAGTAAAGATTTTTTCTTACTTCTCGACTCTGTTGCTGGATGGGGTGTGGGCAGATTTCCTCTGTTGTTTGGGGATGTCTCACCAGAATCTTCAGGGTGGTGACATCTTAGACAACTTGGCTCTTCAAGACAAGCTTGAGCTTCTCTAGTGAGTGGCCCTGGGCAGAATGCCTCCTCTGTCCCTTTGACATTCTGGCCCTGTCTCCCCAGGATACGTTTGCACGGGCCAAGAACTGGGTGAAGGAGTTACAGAGGCAGGCCAGCCCCAACATCGTCATCGCACTCTCGGGTAACAAGGCGGACCTGGCCAGCAAGAGAGCCGTGGAATTCCAGGTGGGGGTGTGGGCAGGACTTGCCAGGAGGAGCAAGCCAGCTCCACTCGGCTTCCCCCAGGCTGCTCAGGGGCCTTGGGAAGGCCCACGTTGGGAGGCAGAGGAGAGCTTTTATCCGCTGTCATTGGCGGTAGGGTATGTGTGCTTATGGATAGCTGAAGCTTCTGCTTATTTTTTCTGTAAACTGACTTTTTAATGAAACTCACTGAAAAAGCAATACTTTTTTTCATGTAATACATGCACATAGTAAAATTTAAACAGTACAAGAGAAGGTATATAGAATGAAATTTAAGTCTCTAACCCTAGAAACTCAATCTCCCCAAGTTCCTCACAGTTTCTGGTCTTTCCAGAAACACGCACATGTTGTATGAGTTCCTTTCTTTACCCAGATGGGAGCATGCTCTACATACTGTGTAATAATTTAGTGTTTACCAGTCCCTAACTGATGGACTTCTGGGTGGCTTGTAATAGCAAAAGACTGGAAACAGTGCTGCAGTCAACATCCACATTCTTGGTGCTTTTGTCTAAATGTGCAGGTGTATTTGTAGGATAACTTTCTAGAAGGATTTCCTAGCCTAGTGATTTTGAAGAGCAAGAAGGCAGGGAAAACTTATTAGGGAAACCTGAGACACATGCCAGTGTTTGTGAGCTGAGAGGTGCTGTACGTGTGGTGATGGGGGGTGGCACAGATGTCTCAGGGGACCCAGAGCAAGAGGGCCAGAGGCCTGCAAACCCTGCATTGTCTCTATGGTGTATAAGGCACTGTGATCAGGGAAGGTTTTTATCCTGGGCCTCGACCCCTGCCCACTGTCAACATTTCCCTTCCACCCCCTTTCTCACCTCCATCCAAATCAGGAAGCACAAGCCTATGCAGATGACAACAGTTTGCTGTTCATGGAGACATCAGCGAAGACTGCAATGAACGTGAATGAAATTTTCATGGCAATAGGTAAGGTGCCTCTTCTCCCCTCGCCCCACCAAGGGCATACTGCTTGCCTGCTCTTCTGTAGGAGGTCTGTGGGGTCCCTTCACCAACAGATCTGTCACCATTTTTAATATTCTGGTAAAATCGTTTTCTTCTTCATCTGATTTCCAGATGTAGATAGTTACCCTAGATGCTTCTAAAGCCTGGGCCAAAGTCTCAACATGTCACTTCCTGACCCTTTGGCTTACCACCCACCAAAAACCCTCATCACCCTCTCCCTAGCCACTTCTTAGAATTCTTTTAGTTCATTTGGCTCTGGAATCACCCTGCCTGGGTTCAAATCCTCACTCTACCATTTTCTAACTCTGTGGTCCTGGACAAGTTATTTAACCTCTCTTTGCCTCAGTTTCCCAAAACACTCAGAACGCACCTAGCACATAGATGCGAAGCCCTCAGTATGTTGGTTGTCACTTGTTGGGTGGTAAAGGCCAGAGTCTACTCAAGTGGACTTGGGAGACAGTATCGGGGTACCCCCACAAATGTATCTTTCCCTCCTCTCCCAAACAGCTAAGAAGCTTCCCAAGAATGAGCCCCAAAATGCAGCTGGTGCTCCAGGCCGGAACCGAGGAGTGGACCTCCAGGAGAACAGCCCAGCCAGCCGGAGCCAGTGCTGCAGCAACTGAGCCCCCCTTGCCTGCCCACTGCCCCCATCTCCTCCGCCTGAACGACCCGACTGGAATCCACTCTAACCAATCGCACTTAACGACTCGGGCCACCACTGTGGGGGCAGGGGGAGGGGTCCACCATGATTTCTCCGTATAATTTTGATCATAGGCCGGAGTGAGTTATTCCACCTGCACCTTTCTGTACAAATACTAATTCAATTTTAAGTCTTAAGTCACTTTTTTAATATATATGATCTTCTGCTCTTCCCACTTCCTGCCCTTTCTACTGCTCTCCCACTCTTCCTTTGCTGGTAGTAGCCACATGCCCCTGTCCCCCACCCTTATATATGGGGAGGCAGGGGCTGGAGCAGTTGCCCTTCTTTCCCTCTTGCTGATCAGCAGACTCAGCAAGAGCATCCATATCCTTACGGTGTTTGGAGTGGGCTGGTTCTGGGCGGTGGGGCAGGCACTGGGGCTAGAGAAGGGAGAGGCAGCTCTTCCCTCAGCTGGCTGTCATCAGGCTGCAGCCCCCCACCCCCACCCCCTGACTCACAGCCGGGAGAGAAACCACAGCATTACCACAGCATTATTGTGACAGCCATGAACCCATTGCCCACAACCCCCACCCCCACCCCCGTCCTTGGTCACCCTGACCTCTGGCTCTGAGCCCTGTTCTGACCAAATCACGATGATGAGTATTTGGGGGTGGGTGGGTAAGGGGGGGGAGTGGGAGGGGATGGAACCAACTTTTTCTGTATTTTGTATTGTATGTTTTCTTCAACATGTAACCAATCAGTATCTTGTCAATATAGTCAGCCGATCGATCGACCTCCTGCTTGTCTTCCTTGTCTTTCTCTGGCAGAGTTTATCAGACCATATCCTCTTTAGCTTACTTGAATTCAAAATGAACCACTGAATCCTATTATACAAAAGGTACCCCCCCCCCCCGCCACAATGAGGGCATGCTGGTGGTCATGGTAACCAAGAGAAAGAGGCCCTTACTGTTATCAGCTCTGATGGGGTGGGGGCGGAGGTGAGAGTGACCTGGGGCTGAATCTCACCAAGTTTGAAGTTGAGGGTCCTGCATTTGCCTCTCCCCCACCCCCTCCAGATTATATTAGGGTGATGTGCAGTTTAGGTTTGAAAATAGTTGGTCTCTGAAACACCAGAAACAACATCTTTGGGGTCTTTTAGTTAGTCTGTACCATGCCCATGAGGGACTGTGTCCTCTCACCCTCTTCCCTGAAGAGGAAGGAACACCGATGACCTCTGGAACCTTGGACTCCTTGGAAGCCCAAACAGCAGCCCCACACCAGGCCCAGTCTGGTCCCTGGTCTCTCAGGGCCCTCTGCTGGTTCTGGAGCCAGGTGATGCTTGGACCCTCCTGGCCCTCTGCTGCTCCCTGCTGGAGCTGCTGCTCTCAGCTGCCAAGGGCTGGGGCTATTGGTCCAGGCAGTGAACGAGCTGAGTAGGGCAACACTGTGCCTCCCAGCTTCTCCCAGGGCCACAGAGGCTTGATTCTTGGTGGACCACCACATTTAGGTGCCTTTCCTGCCTCTTTGGGCCCCCCACTTGGCCTCCCTCTACCTTTGTTATACCTCCACCTCTGACCCCAACACAGAGAAAAAACCACAGACACTAAGGCTGCTGCTGCACACTACGGTTGTTTACTGGGTCAGGCTAGGTTGGAACCCTTCTTAGAGCCGCGGCTCCTGAGCCTCGGGGACGGTCCTATTTGGGCTTCAGGGGAAGGCAGGGCTGGGCACTGGCCTCGGAAGCACAGCTGGCCAGAGGGGGTCAGGCAGCAGGTCATGGCGGTGGGATCCAGGTTCAGCGGGAGCTGCACTTGCCGGTGCACCTGCTGCGCCATGCGGTAGCTGTAGCCATCTGGGCTGCAGCCCTCCAGTTGCCGCTGGCCCGTCACCGTCAAGCGTCTGCCGTCCACTTGCACCACCAGCTCCTCCGGGGTGAAGCCGCGGGCATCCACCTTCATCTGGAAACCATCTTCCGCACGGACGTCGTCCCGCACAGCTGCCGCATCGTCCCCGAGCAGCCGCACCGGCAGCGTGGCCACTTGGTTCTGTTCGGCGAGGGCCACGCTGGGACACCGGGACGCCACCCGGCTCCCGCTGGGGAGACCGCTACCGACCCGCTGCATCCGAGTGAGCAACTGCCGTCGGGGGCGCGAGGCCCCGAATGTAGTGCTCGGCGCTCTGGCAGGGGCGCGGACACCCGAAGAGTAGGGTCCTCACGCGGGCCTGCGCGTGTCCTCTTCCGCCCCGCGCAACCGTGCGGCTCCGCTCTGTTCAGCCGCGCTCCCTTCGCTTCCGGCGAGGTTCGCTTCGGCAGAGTTTGGGGTCAGTTATGCACGTCCTACCTACACGGGTCAGGTTGTCAGCCGCGCTGGCGCGCCCGCTGCTGCTTTTATCCCGGATCCTGCCCCTTTTTCAGGCCCTTCCCCACCTCCGTCAGAGGGCGCAGGCGGCCCTGGGCTGTGACTCAATTGGACCCACTAAAGAGGCTGGACGTGCGTGAGCCCGACCCTGGAGTGGTCACCAGCACGGAGTGGAGATGAGATTGAGCCTCCTGGCTCTTGCTCTGCCAAGAATCAGGCCTGGGGGCAAGAAGAATTGTCCCCTGAACAGACCCATCCGACCCGAGGGCGGGGTCATCCATTCTCAGAACGTCCTGCCTTTCTCTGACCATGCACAATCCTGTGACACGTGGGGATGGGGAGGTGAATGTGTCTTCCTCGTTTCCTTCATTCACCGACCCTGGGCCTACTGTGGCAGGCTCAGGACTGGGCTCTGGGACCAGAGATGAAGACGGGCCCTGCTCTCGAGGTGCTCGTCGTGTGGGAGGAGAGCCGTTCCCATATGCAGGGAAAGGCTTCCGCTCTGCTCTGCCTCTACCTCATCCCCACCTCGGTAGCCTTCCTGGTGACCATGGCCATGCCTCTGGCACTCAGGGCTTTTATAATAAACCCTTTTTGTTGAAATGTAATGTCCATACAGAAAAGCGCACAGAAGGGTACAGTTCATTATCGCGAACAGAACACACCCGTGTAACAACTTCACAGATCAAGAAATAGAATTGTTCCTACTTAATCTCCACCGTAGCTGCAATTCTGTGTCTGGGGACATGTGGGACACGGCCAGGTGGGAGTGGGAGGGAGAAGCGTCGGGAGACTTCCACCCTCGGGCTTGGGAGGCGGCAGAGCCCACGATTCCCTCAAACAGAAGCCTGTTTTCTGGGATGCTTCTTGTCCCCAGGGAGACAGCAATCTGGACTCTCCCGGAAGCCTTCAAGAGAGATTAGAACTGAGGAGGGGGTCACTCTAGGGTGCTGGCTCGGGACTCACTTGGTTGTCTTGGACCAAAAGACAGGACAGAAAAGTCTGGAAGCTGGAGGCGAAGAGAGCAGCGGTGGAAGACTACAACTCCCATCATGCTCCGGGGCAGCGACGCCTGCGCACTGTGCGCCGTTTGCCCATGCGGCCCTAGGGCTGGGAGCGCCGCGCCGCGCTGCGCCGCGCCGCGCTCTGCTGCGGGGGAGGCCATGGCGGAACCTTCCCAGGCCTCGACCCCGGCCCCGGCCGTGCAGTCCCGTCCCCTTCAGTCTCCAGCCCCTGCCCCAACTCCGACTCCTGCCCCCAGCCCGGCTTCGGCCCCGACTCCGGCTCCCACTCCGACACCAGCCCCCGCCCCAGCTGCAGCCCCAGCGGGGAGCACAGGGACGGGGGGGCCCGGGGTAGGAAGTGGGGGGACCGGGAGCGGGGGTGATCCGGCTCGACCTGGCCTGAGCCAGCAGCAGCGCGCCAGCCAGAGGAAGGCGCAAGTCCGGGGGCTGCCGCGCGCCAAGAAGCTTGAGAAGCTAGGGGTCTTCTCGGCTTGCAAGGTGGGGGCGGGGCCTGGGGTGAGAGGGGGCGGGGCTTGGGGCATCCTAGGGCTCGGGTGGGAATGCGGGCGAAGCTCTGGCTGGGGAGCGGCTCCTCGTCCGGGGATACAGGGTTATTGACTGACCCCTCTGCCTCCAGGCGAATGAAACCTGCAAGTGTAATGGTTGGAAAAACCCCAAGCCCCCCACTGCACCTCGCATGGACCTGCAGCAGCCGGCTGCCAACCTGAGCGAGCTGTGCCGCAGCTGTGAGCACCCCTTGGGTAAGGCAGGTAGTGTCCTTGGAGCTGGGGAGGGTGGGCAGGTGCTGGGTCCTGCTTGGGCAGGATGACTTAAGTGCCATAGAGCTTCACCTCTGAAAAACCAAAGATGCCTCCTAAGGAGGGATTGGGTTGGGAGCGTGTGTGCCCCACGGGAGAAGAAAGGAAGTCGCCAGCCCAGAAGGGACAAGGGGCCACCCAAGGGCTGACAAAGGAGCAGTCAGTCTTATTGCTGGTCACACTAGTTGGAGGGAGTGAAGGTGAATCTTGGCCGGCAATGAAGAGGGGCAGGAAGCCCTGTTGATCTCTTCTGTTCATTCTTCCCAACGCTGCCGACTGTCCTTGCAGCTGACCACGTGTCCCACCTGGAGAATGTGTCAGAGGATGAGATTAACCGGCTGCTGGGGATGGTGGTGGACGTGGAGAATCTGTTCATGTCTGTTCACAAGGAGGAGGACACAGACACTAAACAGGTCTATTTCTACCTCTTCAAGGTGAGCTTCCTCCGAGTGAGTGAGCAAAGGAGGTGAGGCTGGGGGGTCTGCAGCTCTGAACTCTGCTGACCTCTGCTCCTCCCTCTTCCTCTTCCTCCAGCTCCTGCGGAAATGCATCCTGCAGATGACCCGGCCCGTGGTGGAGGGGTCCCTGGGCAGCCCCCCATTTGAGAAGCCTAATATTGAGCAGGTGGGATAAGGAAGGTGGTAGGAGAATTGGGGGCATCTTGGAAGAGTGGGGAGCCTGTGTTCTCTATTCTCCTCAAGCTGAGAACAGGGGAGAGGTTCAGGGAAAGGAGGATGTTTTACACCAACCTCAGACTGGGCATGGGGGTGGGGAGGGGACACAGTTTCTCTTCACAGAGAGCCCCAGAGTGAGAGGAGAGCCTGGCCCCTGCCCTCAGGAAGCACCTATATTTGGATCAGAAGCCCTTCTGGCTGCTCACCCCTCCCTCCTGGTTTTGTCCCTGCCCGCCCCTTCTCAGGGTGTGCTGAACTTTGTGCAATACAAATTTAGTCACCTGGCTCCCCGGGAGCGGCAGACGATGTTCGAGCTCTCAAAGATGTTCCTGCTCTGCCTTAACTACTGGAAGCTCGAGACACCTGCCCAATTTCGGCAGAGGTCTCAGGCCGAGGACGTGGCTACTTACAAGGTCAATTATACCAGGTAGGCCCAACCAAGGACAGCATGGGGGAGGCTTGTAGACCCAACCTGGGTTCAGTGGTTTCCACGCTCGCTTATCACTCCCCACTCCCTGCAGATGGCTCTGTTACTGCCACGTGCCCCAGAGCTGCGACAGCCTCCCCCGCTACGAGACCACTCACGTCTTTGGGCGAAGCCTTCTCCGCTCCATCTTCACTGTTACCCGGCGGCAGCTGCTGGAGAAGTTCCGGGTGGAGAAGGACAAGCTGGTGCCCGAGAAGAGGACCCTCATCCTCACCCACTTCCCGAAGTAAGGCTCGTTCTGGCCTACCAAGGTTTTGCCCCAAGTTCACATCCTCCCTGTTGTCCCCTTTTTTCCAGGAAGGCTTCCTGGATTGGTCCCTCCTCTCCCTCCATGAGCCTTCTGGGATCTGGGCGTCTACCTCGCAGACTTGCCCATGGCCCAGACGCACCTTGCTAGCATTTGCCTTTGCGTGTACTAGTCTGGGGATGGCAGGTACATGGCCCGAGTGCTAACACTACCCCTGCCCACACCCCTGGTAGATGTTACTAATTGTTTCCCATGGGGCCTGGACACAGCCTCAGAAGCCTTCCCACCACAGCACTCCAAGAAACCAGAGCTTACACTAGAGGTGAAACCAATTTCCACCCCTGTTCTAGTCTTTTCTGTAAGATTTTCTTCTGTTCTACCACACTCTACTTTCATTTTAAGCCTGCTTCTTAGCTACCCAGTTCAAGAAGCCTTTACTGACTAATCCAGGCCCTCCAGTGCCCCTTCTGCCACCAGGTAGGAATAAGAGGTGGCAGGAGGGGTGGATTCTGAACCCCATTTTGATACTGAGGCCCAGAGTGAGTTGGTGCCCTGCCTGACCACACAGCACAGGAGAGCATCGGTTCAGACCCTGTCTCCCTGTGCTGTCCACCATGGCACACTGGTTCTCTGATCTCTGTCCTGGATCGTCCTGTCCTCCTACCTTTGACTAGGGGCTCCCAGAAGGCGGGAAACTGTGCCTCCCCCTAGTCTGAAGGCAGAGACTGTCTCCGTTCTTAGGGTCCCAGTTCCCTGAGGGCAGGGCCTGTCTCTTTGACCCCCCCCAGTCCCTCTGGTGTCTGGCCCAGGCTGCTCCGTTGGTTGGAGGACAGAGTTGTGAGACAGACTGTACCCTCCCCACAGATTCCTGTCCATGCTGGAGGAGGAGATCTACGGGGCGAACTCTCCAATCTGGGAGTCAGGCTTTACCATGCCGCCCTCAGAGGGGACCCAACTGGTGCCCCGGCCAGGTATGTGCCACAGCAGGCTCTGCAGGATCTCTTCTTGGCCTTCCTGGCTGAGCTCAGCCCCCGCTGTGGAAGAGGGGCTGCGAATGGCAGCAGTAGGGAAGTGCAGGAGGGCTCAACTGGGGTTTGGAGGGCCCGGATCCCTTTTCAGGACCCACCAACACCTTGGACCCGGGTCCCCTGATTTTTCTGTCTGTCTCTTAGCTACAGTCAGCGCAGCTGTTGCTCCCAGTGCCCCCATCTTCAGCCCCACCATGGGTGGAGGTAGCAACAGCTCCTTGAGTTTGGATTCTGGAGGGGCTGAGCCCATGCCAGGTGAGTACTTGACTCCTGACCTCTGCCCCTCATTCACCCCTCCCCCAACCTCTCTTGCCATCCCTGGGAGACCTTGCCAACCTCCCCAGCAGGTGAGAAGAGAAAGCTCCCAGAGAACCTGACCCTGGAGGATGCCAAGCGGCTCCGCGTGATGGGCGACATCCCCATGGAGCTGGTCAACGAGGTCATGCTCACCATCACTGACCCTGCCGCCATGCTGGGGCCCGAGGTGGGCAGCCCGGCTTGCCAGCCAATGCGGGGAGGGTGCCTCACCCACCCGAGACCCTAGCTCATCGCCCCTCCTCTGGTGTCCAGACGAGCCTGCTGTCGGCCAACGCAGCCCGGGACGAGACAGCTCGCCTGGAGGAGCGCCGTGGCATCATCGAGTTCCATGTCATCGGCAACTCGCTGACACCCAAGGCCAACCGGCGGGTGTTGCTCTGGCTCGTGGGGCTGCAGAATGTCTTCTCCCACCAGCTGCCACGCATGCCCAAGGAGTATATTGCCCGCCTCGTCTTTGACCCGTGCGTCCCCAGGAGAACCCCAACCCCAGGGCACCACACCTGGGTACCCTTTCTCCTTGGCCTCCCCATTCCTCCCTGGGCCTCTTCCTACAACCTTTGCTCCTCAGTTCCCAGCACTGAGTATGGCTCAGGCCCCCAGGGCTGTGGGCACCTGGGGAGCATTTAGGGGACAGGTCAGGGCTGTGACCTGTCCCCTCTCTCCTCAGGAAGCACAAGACTCTGGCCTTGATCAAGGACGGACGGGTCATTGGTGGGATCTGCTTCCGCATGTTTCCTACCCAGGGCTTCACGGAGATTGTCTTCTGTGCTGTCACCTCCAATGAGCAGGTCAAGGTGAGTGCGTGCCCGTGACTCCAGCCCTATCTCACCGGCAGCTCCTGAGTTTGGACGGGGTCAGAACAGCAGGCCCCCAAACCTTGTTAATGGCCAGACAGTTCCTCACACCCCCACAAGATGGCAGTTGTGCTTTGATAACTGGATTCAGACAGTACCTGTTGACGGAGCCCAAGAATCAGCCAACTCAAATGGTCCTGCGTTTCCTTCATCATCAGAATGTTTACATATGTTGGGGAGTTAGTACTTTTTATAGTAGCTCTCTGCTGGGCGATAGTCCTGGCGTCTGTCCTTTAATTGTCACAACAGGCTCACTAATAGGTTCCTGGTTCTCCTTTTTACGTAACCCAGGTCTGCGTGGTGCCTCACGGGTCCTGGTGTGTGTGGGAGACACTGTCTCTTCAGGGTTCAGATGCTGTGATGAGCAGGTCCCATGTCATTCCCCTTCCCCTTTCCCCCAGTTCCGAGGCCCAGGGACTGGGAACCAGTGGCCTGTGGACAACAGCTTCTCGGTTGGTTTGGATCCTGGCCCTGCCGTGGCTGGCCGCCTGACCGTAGACACATTTCCTACATTGCTGAGTTTCGGTTTTTTATCTGTAACATGGGGGGAATAATACCTACCTCACGGGTTAATATGAGAATTGGTCTGTGAAACACCACACCTGGCCCGGAATACACGCTTAGAAATCCAGGGTCCTTTTCTCCCCATAAATTCCCCTTCCTCTGCTGGCTGCCTTGCCTCCTACCTGCCCTGGGTCCCCTGCTATCCCCACCTCCTGTCCAGTCTGCCCTCTCTGCTCTGAGCCCTCTTGAGACCTCTCCAGCACTGGGCCGGCGCCCCGCCCCCCGTGAGCCCTGCTCCCCTCCCCCACAGGGCTATGGGACTCACCTGATGAACCACCTGAAGGAGTACCACATCAAACACAACATTCTCTACTTCCTTACCTACGCCGACGAGTACGCCATCGGCTACTTCAAAAAGCAGGTGACCCTCACCCCACCCGACACCTGCCCTTTGCAGGGGACCAGGGGTCATTCTATCCAGCCCGCTGGTGTGGATGGAATGGGAGTCTCTTCATGTCCCCTGTTCCATCCAATACCTGTGGGGAAGTCCTTCATGCCTGTCTTCCTCCCTTCTGCTGCTGCCCCAGTGAAGAATCAGGCCCTATGGGGCAGTGGGGCAGGCGGGGAGAATTGGAGGTTCCTGGGGGCAAGTCGGGAGGGGCAGCTGACCTGGTACCTTCCCAGAGACAGATTAACTGAGCCCGCACTGTGAAGAGCACTGTGCTGGGCACCACAGGAGGGGGTTCAGGAACTGGGGACATGGACATGGCATCCCTCAGGTGCTCCTGGGGAGGGGCCGTTAAAGCTGGAAAAGCCTTGTTGATGGATTGGGTCATAACTGTCCCCTCCCTAGGGCTTCTCCAAGGACATCAAGGTGCCCAAGAGCCGCTACCTGGGTTACATCAAGGACTATGAGGGTGCGACACTGATGGAGTGTGAGCTGAATCCTCGGATCCCCTACACGGAGCTGTCCCACATCATCAAGAAGCAGAAGGAGGTTGTGCATGTGTGTGTGTGCGTGCACGCTCGTGCACTCGTCTGTGGGACTTTGCACAAATGTGCAAGTGGGTGTGAACACACGTGTGGATGCATACCACATGTACATGCATGTGCGTGTGTGAGGTGGGGACGGGCCAGGACCTTAGTTCTTGCTCTGCCTCCCGGGGAAGTTAGGAGGGGAGGTGCAGGACTCAGTGGCAGGGGCTCTGACTATGGCCCTGGGAGGGTTGGAGCTGGGGCTGGCCCCTCAGACCTTTCCTTCCCTCAGATCATCAAGAAGCTGATTGAGCGCAAACAGGCCCAGATCCGAAAGGTCTACCCCGGGCTCAGCTGCTTCAAGGAGGGTGTGAGGCAGATCCCTGTGGAGAGCGTCCCTGGCATTCGTGAGCAGGGTCTTGGTGGGGGAGGGGTGCTCTGCTTGGGGTGTGTTCATGCTTTCTTAGGGATGTTCTCCCCACTTGCCACTTTGCAGGAGAGACAGGCTGGAAGCCGCTGGGGAAGGAGAAGGGGTGAGTGTTGTGTGGAGGCAGAGGGTGTTGGGGGAGGCAGAGGGACCAGGAGTCTCAAACTTGGCATCTCTCACATTAGGAAGGAGCTGAAGGACCCTGACCAGCTCTACACAACCCTCAAAAACCTGCTGGCCCAGATCAAGGTGGGGAGACCAGGTTCCCTTCTGGGGGGTCCCTGTGCCAGTGGCTGTGGTTTTGTGACCCAGTGTGGGGCGGGTGGCAGTCACGAGCTGGGCGTGGGGCACAGTGGGCCTGGCGCCAGCTCGGCTCTCCTCTCCAGTCACACCCCAGTGCCTGGCCTTTCATGGAGCCCGTGAAGAAGTCAGAGGCCCCAGACTACTACGAGGTCATCCGCTTCCCCATCGGTGAGGATGCTCCATTCCGACCCCGTCCTTCCATGTCCGCCCCCACATCGACTCCTGCTCCTGCCTTCACTGGGCCACACAGCCCCCGGTGACCTCCCCACCCCAGTGGTCAGCCTCTTAAGGGCGTGCGCCTTCTCTCCTGCTGCCCAGACCTGAAGACCATGACGGAGCGGCTGCGCAGCCGCTACTACGTGACACGGAAGCTCTTTGTGGCTGACCTGCAGCGGGTCATCGCCAACTGCCGCGAGTACAACCCCCCGGACAGCGAGTACTGCCGCTGCGCCAGTGCCCTGGAGAAGTTCTTCTACTTCAAGCTCAAGGAGGGGGGGCTCATCGACAAGTAGTCCCACTTTGGGCCACACCTCCACCTGGAACGTCTCCACCTTGGGTTCTGAGCTGGCCCCGGGTCCCCCTCCGCTTGACACACTCCAGCCAGGGCCCCTGCAGCCCTTTTGGGACCCTCGGGCACCCAAAATCTGCAGCTCTGTCCCACCCTTCATTGTGTCTGACCTTGGGGAGGGGTCTCCTGGGTCTGGGGCCCAGTCCCTCTGGAGTGGCTGGTGGCCCCCAGGCCTGGTCCCCAATGGAGCTGAGTCGTCTTGGAGGTCGGGGCCTGCCCGGGTTGCTGTTTCCTCAAGGGCAGGACTGCCGATTTTAGCTTGAGTGAAGGGCCTTCAGGGGTTGGAAGTTCAGCCTGGGCTGGAGGGGCTATGCCTCACCTTGCACTGTTCTGTCTGTCCCCCAGGGGTGGGGGCTGTGGGGACCATTTATTTCCTGGCATTAATCCCTTGGAGGGAACAATAAAGTTCTTTTTTTCTTCTGTGTGATTGTTTCTTGGGTAGAGTCCCTGGACATAGCAGGCTGACCCTGTTCCCGCCAGTACCTCCTGCGAGCTGGAGCCTATTAAGCCCCAGGTTGTGCTGGCACCACCCTCCCCAGCAAGCCTCAGGCCTAGTCCTGGGCTCCTGGGGTGATGGGGCCTGCCTGGTTGCAGCCCCCTGCTCCTGGTCCAGGCAGGGGTCAGACTCTCCACCTGGCTGCCTCCGCCTAAGTGGACAGGGTTACAGCTGACTCCAAAAGGGGTGGGGTGGGGTGGGGTGGGTGGAGACTCTGCTTTCCTGTCAGGGTTTCTGTCTCCTCGCTCAAGGGTGTGCAGGGAGTTTTCTCTGTGGGGCGGGGAAGGGAGGTTCCTGAAGTTGAGCTGTGGCGGGGCTGGCTCCTCCCCTCAGTTTCACTTTCCATTCTCCATGTCGGCAGAGCCCAGCAGCATCTGGGCTGGGCTAAATAAACCAAGCACAGCAAGCAGGGCTGCTCTCGGCTGGTGGTGCAGGTGAGACTGGGCTGGGCAGGGGTCTGGTGTAGTCTGTTACTCCTGCCTCCCCTCTTGCCCAGGTCAGGTTCCTGGTGGGTCCCTCTGGTGCCCTGCCCCACCTCCCTCAAGCGGGATGGAGTCCTGGGCAGAGGGAGCTGTCTGCACCAGAATGGGCTGGCCGGGAGTGGGGGCCAGTGGTCTGAGTCCCCTGCCGTTCCCAGAATGGAGCTGCGACCCTACCAGTGGGAGGTGATTGTGCCTGCCCTGGAGGGCAAGAATATCATCATATGGCTGCCCACGGGTGCTGGGAAGACCCGGGCAGCTGCTTATGTGGCCAAGAGGCATCTAGAGACTGTGGATGGAGCCAAGGTGGTTGTGTTGGTCAACAGGGTGAGTGGTTTGCCCTCCCTTCAGCGGGGTCTCAGCTCCTTGGGTGCCTCAAGACCCTCCAGAGCTCCTGTGGCCATCTCTGGGCTCACCTGTCTTCTCACCTATTCCAGTCCTTGCCTCCTCCCCACCCCACTTGCCCCCAATCCAGCTTCTCTCCCCATCTCATTCTCCACCCCCAGGTGCACCTGGTGACCCAGCATTGTCAGGAGTTCAGCTGCATGCTGGGCAAACGCTGGACCATTACAACCCTGAGCGGGGACATGGGGCCACGAGCTGGCTTTGGCCACCTGGCCCGGAGCCACGACCTCCTCATCTGCACGGCTGAGCTACTGCAGATGGCGCTGACAAGCCCTGAGGAGGAGGAGCACGTGGAGCTCAATGGTGAGGGCTGTGGGCAGGGGAAAGGGTTGCACCTGAGGCACCCCTGCATGCCATCCCCAGGGCACTTCTAATAGAGATGTTTTTCTGGGACACTTTCTGGGAGTGAGGGGCTCCCCATTCACCAAACTCTAGCACACACCCTAGTAGAAACAGATCTGGCTACAGTGCAGGATCTTGGACAAGTCCCTTCCCCCAGCTGAGCCTCAGTTTACTAATCTGTGAAATGGGGGTAAATTACCCCTGCCTGGCCTATTCTCTGGGGACTAGCTGCAAGTGGTGAAGGGAGGAAAGAGTTCCCAGATGAGTTGTGGGGACTACATGAAACGAAACTATGGGAGGAAGGGCTTTCAAACGTGGGCCACAGTCTTTCCCCCTTGTGCCCCCAGCCTTCTCCCTGCTCGTGGTGGACGAGTGTCACCACACGCACAAAGACACTGTCTACAATATCATCCTGAGCTGGTACCTGGAGCAGAAACTACGGAGGACACAGCCCCTGCCCCAGGTGCTGGGTCTCACAGCCTCCCCTGGCACTGGCGGGGCCTCCACGCTCAAAGGGGCCATTGACCACATCCTGCAGGTCAGCTTGACCCCTGTGACCCTCCCCCCCATCGACCCCGCAGGACCTCCCTGGCCTGCCCTACCCTATGCCCACCAGCCCTACCCAGGCTCCCCCAGGCAGGGTCCTGGCCCCTTCCTCACCTAAGCCCCAGGCTCCAGTGGCTTCTTATTGCACTTAGAATAAACTGCCAGCTCTGCTCTGTTCCACGTGACCTCGCCCCTGCCTACCTCTCCAGCCTCACTTCTTCCCCCCTCGCCCTCACTCCCATGACACTGGCCTTTTCTCTGTATCTCGAGCATGTCAGGCTGTTCCCATCTCAGGACCTTTCCACTCGCCGTTGCTTTTGCCCTGAATGTTCTTCCCTCTGCACTTTACCTGTCTGGCTTCTTGTCATTCAGGGAACAGCTTAAATGTCACCGCTCCCAAGTCTTCCCTGATCACCCCACTGCACTCGATCATATCATCCAATTTCATTCTCTTCAGAGCTCATTAACACTAAAATTCTTTCATTCTGTTACTCTTTATGGTTTATGCTGTCTCCCCAACTCCAGTGTAAGATGCTCTGTCTCCCCACTACCTAGAACAGCACCGGGACAGAGAGGGCGGACAATAAATATTTGTTGGATAAATGAACCCCTGCTCCCAATGGCCCTGCCTCAGCTGGACCCATCCTGCCCCAGAACTCTGCTCATTGTCCCCACAAGACCCACCTCCATTCCAGTGAACCCATCTCTGTTGCCCCAGCTCTGTGCCAACCTGGACACGTGGCGCATCATGTCATGCCAGAACTACCGCCCCCAGCTACAGGAGCACAGCCCCCAGCCCTGCAAACAGTATGATCTCTGCCAAAGGCGCAGCCAGGTGCGTGGAGGGAGGGGGCCGGGTGGGGGGGTGTCTGGTGTGAGGTTAGGGCCCCCTGGGGTTGAGCCCTGACTCCACCGTCACTTGCTCTGTGACTTCAGGTTACTTGCTTATGTATCTGAGCCTCCATTTCTCCTTTCTGTGAAATGGGGCAGATACAGCCCATGCCCACAGCCTGTTTGCTTTGACTCAGATGCCACTGTGGACATCTGTCAAAACCCTGGACATGCCGTAGAGTGCTTTGCAAACCATAAAGCTGGGGCACTATGTGCTGAGGTTGTTCCGAGCTCTCTCCTGCAGTGCTGGCACTGCCTGGTGTCTGCTATGACAGGGCTGGGCAAGGACTGGACATCACTGTGCTCAGGTCAGAGGTCAAGGGTACATAGGGGGTGCAGACGGAGCAGGAGCAGTGCAGGAACGTGACCCCTGCCTCCAGCCAGGATTCCTTCACGTCCCAGCCAGCCTCCCTCTGGAGCTCCCTCCTCTCCAACACCGACAGTTGCGGCGCGGCTTTGCCGAGATCAACGCCCCCACTGGGTGCCCCTTCCCCTGATGTGTATGGGAATCCCCGCCTTCTTCTGGTCCAGGACCCATTTGCGGACAAGCTGAAGAATCTCATGGACCAAGTCCACAACTACCTGGAGATGCCCGAGTTGAGCCGGGACTTTGGGACGCAGATGTACGAGCAGCAGGTGGTGGAGCTGAGCCAGACTGGTGAGAGGGGCCACCCGGGCAGAGGGCGAGGTGGCTGGGGGGGGGGGGGGAGTCTAGGCGGTAGTGGCCGCTCAGACCTTGAGCCCCCTGCCCGCCCCGCAGCGGCTGAGGCGGGGCTCCAGCAGCGGCGGGTGTACGCGCTTCATCTGCGGCGCTACAATGACGCGCTGCTCATCCACGACACGGTCCGCGCCGTGGACGCCCTGGGCATGCTGCAGGATTTCTACGACCGGGAACGCGCCACTAAGACTCAGGTCCTGCATGCCGAGCGCTGGCTGCTGGCGCTGTTCGATGGTGAGGCTCGCGGGGGCGGGGGCGGGGGCGGGGGGGTGGGAACTGGACCAGCGGTCAGAGGCCAGCCTGGGCACAGGCCCCAACGCGGGTTAGGAAGGTGCCAATGAGGGTACTGGGGCCCTATTTTTCTGACCAAAAGTCAAGGCCGTGGATATGACAAAAGATGTTTGCCCTCATTTGTGAAGGTTTGCACAGATGTAACAACTAATTGATGTTATTGACAAAGATTTTTTAAAAAATCATTTAATTGGGACTGTCCCTGAAAGTCTGGGGTGTGTGGTAACTTTGAACTGGGAAAATGAGGCGGTCAGAGGGTGAAATTCAAGGCTAGAGGCCCCAGCACAGGCTGGGAGGCAGGATCTTTCTGAAGAGACCTGAGGTGGAGTCAGCCTTGGGTAGCAGAGGTCAGCATGAAAAGGTCAAGGGTCATCCTGGTAGTTGTACATGGGCAAAACATCCTATTCAACCAGCCCCTGGCGTGAGGCGGGCTGGCCTTGAGGGGGCCGGCAGAGGGTGTCCTTCAGTGTATCCTTTGTGCTGCTCGAGGGGAATTCGGCAGGAGCAGGGATCCTCGGGGCCGTCTGTGCTCCTGCAGTCCTATTCCTGTGAGCACCCCCTGCCCAGCCCACCTCCAGGCCTGCCTGAGTCCTGTGCCTGTTTTGGGCTTTTCTGGCAGACCACAAGAATGAGCTGGCCCGCCTGGCGACTCATGGCCCAGAGAACCCCAAACTGGAGGTGCTGGAACAGATCCTTCGGAAGCAGTTTGGGAGCCCCGAGAGCCCCCGAGGCATCATCTTCACTCGAACCCGCCAGAGTGCTCACTCCCTCCTGCTCTGGCTCCAGCACCAGCCTGGCCTGCAGACAGTGGACATCAGGGCCCGGCAGCTGACCGGGGCTGGGAACAGCAGCCAGAGCTCCCATATGACCCAGGTGTGGGCTTTGGGGAAAGGAGCAGAGGCTGGGGGGCTCCCTAGGGGAAAAGGGGATGGGATGGGGTCTTCACAGAGAGATGGGGGCTGATTATCCCCAGGCAAGGGGCAGAGAGCTGGGGGAGAGAGGTGCACTAAGATCCCCAGTGTTGAAGGTTCCCCCAGTCTGGGATTCCCTGGGGCCAAAAAGGCAGAGGGTCGGGGATCCGTGGGGAAAGAGGTGAGTGATGTCCTCGTGACAGAGAATCTGGGGTCCCTTGCAGGAGAAGACTAGGTCCTGAGAGCTCCTAGAGTAGAAGGGCAGGGATCCACGGAGAGAGAGAGGTTAGGTTAGGAGAGAGAGGGGTTAGGTTAGGAGAGAGAGGGGTTAGGTTAGGAGAGAGAGGGGTTAGACGGTCACCTGGGAAGACGGGCAAGATCCCAAGGGAGGAGAGATACTTGGAGATAGAGGTGGAGACTTGGGGCCCTTAGGGAAAGGGCCAAGATTGTGAGTAAAAGGGTTGAACCAGGAGAGGCTGGGCTGGCAGGAGGGTAGGCCTGACCCTACCTTATGTACCATTCTCTTCTCCCCTGCCCAGAGGGAACAGCAAGAAGTGATCCAGAAGTTCCGGGTCGGCGCCCTGAACCTCCTGGTGGCCACGAGTGTGGCGGAGGAGGGCCTGGACATCCCCCAGTGTAATGTGGTGGTGCGCTATGGGCTCCTGACCAACGAGATCTCCATGGTCCAGGTGCCCAACCACCCCCCTCCCAACAGCCCTCAAAGGATGCTGGGTGGGACCGCCAGCCCCACTCAGGCCCCTCCCTTATCTGTGTCGCTCCAGGCAAGGGGCCGTGCCCGGGCTGGTCAGAGTGTGTACTCATTTGTGGCAACCGAGCACAGTCGGGAGCTGCGGCGGGAGCTGACCAATGAGGCGCTGGAGGCTCTGATGGAACAGGCAGTGGCTGCTGTGCAGGAGATGGACCAGGCCGAGTACCAGGCCAAGGTCTGTGGGCAGCCTGTGCGCCCTGTGGGGAGAGGGGCTGAGGATGCTCTGCCTGGAAGGTCTCCGATGCAGACACATGCACACCCCTCTTCCTCTGGGGGCTCTCTTGGCCCAGCTGGGGAGGGTTTGAATAGAGGGATGGGAAGAGGCCAGGGGTGGGGCTGCCAGGGAAGGCAATGGCTGTTCTCCAAAATGCCCTGGGAACAGGCCTTGTCCAGGGCTTTTAATTTATCCTCATCACCAAATGCTTTGGTCTGTGAGAGCCGCCTTACAGCCTTTCTGGAACCAGGCGGGGGGAAACAAAGACACATGCACAAATAAGCCCAGAACGAGGACGCATGACGTAAATCAGTTCCCCTGAGGCAGGGTCACCGTTGTCCAGCCTTGCCCGGGATGGTCCCTGTTTACTCCTGTTGTCCCAGCATAATTAGTAATGATGCCCGTAGATTCAAAGAAGCAGCTTTGCACAAAATCCTCCAAAGCAGGGGCAAAGATTCAGTGAGAAAGCTTGCCGCCTTCTCCCCGTATTATTTTTCTCCACAGAGCTGAGCTCCAGGGAGGGTTGAGGAAAGTCCCTTCTGGGTACTAATGATCTGAGGTCTTTGGGAGCCCTATGTCCTCCTGGGAGCATCCCTGAGGTCAGGTTTCTTGGGCCCCAGTCATGCCCCGTATCCCCTCCCACCCCAGATCCGGGATCTGCAGCGGGCAGCCCTGGTCAAGCGGGCAGCCCAGGCGGCCCAGCGGAAGAGTCAGCAGCAGCAGTTCCTGGCGGGCCAGGTGCAGCTCCTCTGTATCAACTGCATGGTGGCCGTGGGCCATGGGAGTGACCTGCGGAAGGTGGAGGGCACCCACTACGTCAATGTGAACCCCAACTTCTCGTGAGACCTGTGGAAGGGGCTGTCAGGATGAGAGGGAGGGAAGGGTGTGAAGGGGACTGAGAATCCCTCCCATCCAGACAGTGCTTTGAGGGTTTGGGAAGTTAAAGAGCAATTTTTTTTGCTGAGGAAGATTGGCCCTGGGCTAACATCTGTGCCCATCTTCCTGTATATTGTATGTGGGTTGCTGCCACAGCCTGGCTGATGAGTGGTGTAAGTCCGCCTCCGGGGAACCAAACCTGAGCACCCAGGCCACCGAAGCAGAGCGTGTCAAACTTAACCACTAGGCCACAGGGCCGGCCCCAGTTAAAGAACATTTTAACAAGCACAGAGTTTGCATTTTCACGATAATCCGGTTAGACAGGTTTTATCACCACCCCATTTTACAGACGAGGAAACAGAGGCTCAGAGAGGCTAAGTGATTTGCCCAAGCTCCCACAGCCACTATGTGGTTGAGCAGGAGCTGGAACTCAGGATGCCAAGTGCTGAGGGGCCACAAGCTGGCCCCCTGGGTCCTACCTCTGAAGACATCAAGAGGGGCTGGTTGTCCCTGAGCCATCCCCTCATCCTCTGCCCCCTAGAGGGTAAGCGTCCCCTATTTTCTCCATTCATTCATCATTTATTAGGCACCTACTGTGTGCCAGGCCACTGTGCCAGGATCTTCACACAGGTTCTGTCATTTGAGGAGGTAGCATTTCGGCTAGGGGTGGAAGGATGGATTGGGTTGGAGTGTGAGATGAATATAGGCAGTGGTGATGCGACGGGAGTAATTCTGGTTGACTCGAGTGGAAGAGACGGTGAAGGGTGAGATTCTGAAAGAAGACAGACTAGCCTGTGGAGGACCTTGAAGGTCAGGCCTGAAAGTCTAGCCTTTATCCTGTCGGCAGTGAGGAGTCTTGGATGGATTTTGAGCAAGGGAATGTCAGGATCAGATTTACATTTTTAGAAGATTGCTCTAAAAGGTCACTCGTTTTAGAAGATCAGCTGGCGGAAGGATGGTGTGGGGTTGGGAGTAAGGATGGAATGGGATGGAGGGATGGGGCAGGGAGATCCGTTGGGAGACTGTTGAAATCATCCAGGCAGGTAGTGCTGAGGCCTCAACATGAGCAGAAGGGAGTGCAATGGAGGCAGCACAGGCAGAGCTTACTGAAGGTTGGATTTCCTGGCCCTGGGAGGTCTCTGGGCCTTTTGGCAGGCAGAAAGGCCCAGGGCCCAGGCAAAGGCTCAGCAAGCAGAGGGCATGAGATCTGGGGCAAGGGTGGGTGTTTGTGAGAGCTGTGGCCACTCCCATTCCTCTCCAGGATCTACTACAAAGTCTCCCAGCGGCCTGTGGTCATTGGCAGAGACTTCAAGGATTGGAAGCCTGGAGGTGCCATTAGCTGCAGGAACTGTGGGGAGGTAAGTGCTGGGGCCATGGCTCTTAGCTGCAGTCTTCAGAAGCCTGAATCTGAGAGAGGAGGCCCAGCCTCTGCCATCACGGTGCCCCCACTGGAATGGGAGAGACAGCCCTGCCCCAGGAGCCCCCAGTGTGAGGAGAGTGGTCCCACCCCTGTCTTAGGGAACCCACAGTGTGATGGGGGAGATAGCTCTCAGTCTGAGGTGGGAGACATAGGCGCTGCATTCGTGGACCCCAACTTGAGGAGAGAAGCCTAGTCTGAGGACAGAGACCCATACCCAGCCATCTCTGTCCCTCCCCCAGGCCTGGGGTATGCAGATGATCTACAAGTCAGCGAAGCTACCGGCCATCAAAGTCCGCAGCATGCTGCTGGAGACCCCGCGAGGGCGGGTCCAGCCCAAGAAATGGTCCCGTGTGCCCTTCCCCGTGCCTGACTTCAACTACCTGCAGCACTGTGCCCAGAGCCTGTCGGACCTCTCCCTGGACTGACCACCTTGTCACTGCAGTGCCTGGCTCAGGCTGCAGGGGGCGGGAGAATCCTCAGCAGCCACCGTCTTCCCCTGAGCAAAGCCTGAGTCCAGGCCTCTCCTGCCTGGGTCACCAGCTTGGGGCACCATGCTGACCAGCCACAGAGGAACCCCAGGCACCCGGGACTCCCACACTGGGAAGCAGCTGGGGGCCACAGCTCACCCCAGACCCCACTCACACCACATAGACACTTTCATACGCACTGAGTGGAGGGGAAACTGAGGCAGGAGAATGGCCACACTGTACTAGGAATCACCACAGTTTTCTTGGCCCCTAGACATTCCTTCTCTGCCAAGGCTACTTTTATTTTTTGAGGTTACCTGTAAATTAAAAGCAAAGAAATGGAAAACTGATGTAGAAAACGTGTGGTATTTTAAAAACAGATTTGTTGAGGTATAATTGATATAAAATAAACTGTACATACATATTTATAGTGTCTAATTTGATGTTTTAATTTTTGCATGCTCCTCCACAATCAAGATAATGAACATAGATGTCAACCTCAAAAGTTTCATTGTTCCCATTGTAATCCCTCTCCTCCCCCTCCATCCACTGATCTGCTTTGTGCTATATTTTTAATGTTAAAAGTTTTTTAACACCCCACTTTATGGCTCTTGTGTAACCTTATTTGGAGAGAGCATCAAAAGTCTAAATTTGAGAGCCATCAAGAATGAGGCCTTCCTGCCCCTTCCACCCCATAATAGGCTCCCACCCCAGTGCCCCTCTCTACCGTCTCTTAATCCCCACGTCATGTCCCCTTGGCTGGGAAGAGGCTAAGAGCCAGGATTTGAGGGGTGGGGCTCAGGTAGGCATGGGGGTGGGGGAAGTTGTAAAGGCCTAAATTTTCTGTTCTCATTTTAACAGGAGAGAAAGAAAGAAAAAGAAAGGCAAGATCTAGGTTGATTCTTCAGGGAAAGGGCTATTTCTGTAACAAGACGCCCAGCAGGCAGGAGTCACCTTCAAGAGCAAGGGAGGGGGCTAGGGCAGAGTTTTGAGAGCAGGATGGCAGTCCTTCCTGCCATCTAACCTCCTTCCCTCCTGCTACATCCTTGGTCTTGCCCTCAGGGTAGATGGGAAATAGTGCATTCTCCCCCCCCCCCCCCCCCCCCCCCCCCCCCCCCCCCCCCCGGCATCTTCAGTCCGCTGCCTCTTGTCCGATTAACGGCTGAAATTCCAGTGCCAGTCTTTTGGGTCTCCATCCCCCCAGAGTGGTCCTCTCTTTCCCAGGGCCCTTCTTCCTCCTAATCTCTGGTGTCCCTTGGCCCTGGCCCCAGGAGTCACCCTTCTCCTCCCTCCTGTCCCATCTCCACCTCCTGGGGCCCCTTCTTCTGCCCATCTGCTCCCCACCGCCCCTTCAGTTGTCATCTCCGCTGCCAGTAACGTGCCTTTTACAGCTCAATAAAATTAGCGACTGGGGGCAGAGGGAGGGGGGCAGGGACCCAGGGGTGCTAAGCTCAGTGGCCTTGAATGCGGCTGGACGCACGGAGTCCGGACGCCTGTCATTCCAGGGCTAAACAGTGACAGCTGAGGGACCTGAGCTGGTGTTGGGGGCGGGGGGGGGGGTGCTGTGCTGCAAGGAGAGAGAGGGACTGAGAATAAAGATGACCTGGGCACCTAAAGGTCCCCTCAGTGGCCTGAACCCCTACATACACAGTTGACCCCTGGATGAAGGACCTTGGCTTTAGAGGGGGTGTCCTGTCTCTCATCCACCTTGCCAGGCTGGGAGAGCTTTCTTGAGCTCAGATGGAAGGGGGAACTCAGGCAAGGAGGGGCTCCTGCGCTTGCTTCTTCCAGTGAGGGGTTTTCATATGGAGCCACTTCCTCCAGGGCCTCTGGGCCAGGCTGCCTGAAGGAGGGGATTTCGTGAGGTTCTCAGGACCCAGGCATCCTAACTTCCCAGCCTCAGAAAAACCAGAGCTCCAGATCCCCGCTAGCGGCCCGGAAGCTCCCCACCTTCTGCCCACCTGAGTAGGCTGGCCCACCCCACCCGGCTGAGACTCAGGGAGGGGCTCGGCCGCGGCTCCCCCTCCCAGGCCCCGCCCCCGAGCCTGGCCCCGCCCTCTCCCTCCAGCCCGAAGCCGCTGCGCTCTGAAGTGCGGCGAGAGCAGGTGGCGCGGCGGGCTCGGTCTCTGCCCCGCAGGTAAGTCAGCGACGCGGGCTGGTCCACGCTGAGAACCTCGAGGGCAGCGCGGGAGAACAAGGCAGCCCCTTCCACCTGTCCTGTGCCCTCGTCTCAAAACTGGGGGACCCTAAAGGACAGTGAGGACATCCCTGTCGGCTCTGTGCACCGGCGCTGGGCATCTAGCGGGTGGGGCTAAACTCTGGAGAAGTTTAGAGGGTCCCGGCTGGCTGTCCCTGATGCCGGAGCGGGCTCCGAGGGATGGAAAAGGACAGAGCCGGACATCAGGCACACAGCTTTCTAGAGGAGAGCAGGCTGGGGGTGGTGACTGCAGGGCTCCGGGTAAGGATCCTCACTGACTCAGCTGCGCCCCGTGCCTCATCCAAGTGCAGCATCCTACCCTCTCCCTTAGGGAGTGATGGAGTGACCCAAAAGGCTTCTGTCCTGTGAGCAAATGAGGTAAGAGCCGCTGCCTAGCTAAACTGGGGCCTGGGTTTCCTGGTGAGCCCCAGGGCACCTGCGTCTTGTATTTATACGTAGGTACAGAGGTGCGTGGGTGAGGGAGGGGGAATCCTCTGATGGCTTGGGGAACCCAGAGAGCCTGGGGACTGAGTAGATCTTTTCTGTGTCCGTGTCCCAGAGCCAAGTCAGGGAGGTGATCACAGCAGTGGACCTTATAGCAGATGCGGGGTGCACTTGCACCCTCTGTGTTGGGATTTGGGCTGTAGGAAACGGGTCCTGCCTCCTAGGACCTCAAGGAAGACTTCCTGGAAGAGGAGGTCCTGGGCTGACAGCTCAGATGTGATGGTTAGAGCTCTGAGCCACAAAGGAGAGTCAGACTTTGGGCCTTGGTGCTGGGTTGGGGTAGAAGAGAGGACCCGGGATTGTAGAACAGAGGGAGGTCAGAATGCAGCCATCTGGATTCATCTGGGACCCCGTGGACCTTGTAGGGATCATCACAAGTCTACGGACAGACTGAGATCCATCTCAGGTGGGAGGGCTTCCTGTGTCTGTCTAGTTTCCCCATTCCACTGTCTCCCTCCACCACACACACTGTCGTTGTCAGGAAGTTCTGTCTCATATCTGACCTTCATCCCTCCTGCTTCTGTGCCAGCTTCTTGCTTCCATGTGTGTGCTATAGTGGAAAGAGCCGGGGCTTTGGGGTCAGTTAGACTTGAGTCCTATCACCTCTACCTACTGTGTGACCTTGGGCAAATTACTTAACTTCTTTGAGCTTGCTTCCCCACCTGTAAAATGGGGATAATAATAGAACCCACCTCATAGGGTGGCTGCAAGGATTAAATGCGAATACGCACGTAGAGCGCTTAACCCAGTGCCTGGCGCCTGGTGAGGGCTCAGCCAGTATAAGTGTCCCCTCATGTGTGGGACAGCAAAGCTGGTCTGCGGCGGGTGGTAGTGGGGGTTGGAAGTTTTTTTTAAACTTGGCCAGAGAAAGCAATGCCCTTCACCACTACCACCCCACCAGCCCCTGCCCCGTGCTGGTCCCTGGATCTCTGCTGGACCCGTCTGGGCTGCCCAGGGCCTTTGGCCTCCTTCTCTCTTAGTTGCCCTATTTTTTTGTCTCCAGGGTGAGCAGAGGGGCCCCAGCAGGGCAGGGACCGGGGGCAGCAGGAGCCCACTCAGGGCTATGCCTCTGGGGAGCAAACTGGCTTAGAGACCCAACCGAAAAAAATGCCCTGTTGTCATCACCTCCCTGCCCTCCCCACTCCAGAAATCCACAAGTTGGGATCAAGCCGCACTACATTTTTCCAGGAAGATAAATAATACAAGAGACTGAAAGTCCTGTTTGGGGATTGTCCAAGCTGTGCTCCAATGGAAAGACAGCTTCAGTCCCTGGCTCGAGCTGGGAGGCTGCTGGGGAAGGCTGGGTGTGGTAAGCACCCTTAAACCTGGGCAAGGGAGGGGCTGCCTGTGCCCTAGTTGGGCGCTTTCAAGGGCTCTGCTCTGGCTCTCCTCTGGCCATCCCTCTCCCTGTGGGGTGAGGGGGGAGTCAGCAGGGCCAGAGGGATGTGCCTGTGCATCCCCTTCAAGACCACATTCTCCAGACCTGTGACTCTGGAGCTCCCTGCCCAGATGGTCACCAGCTTGCTCCCAGCCCATTCCAGCCTCTTCCCTGGGGCTGTTCTCCTCAGGGCAGGTTATGCTCCTCGCACGTGCACCCCCATACCTAAGGGATGACTGGCGATGGCTTGGGGCAGCTGTTTGCTGGGCGTGAAGACAGAGCTGTGAGGCTGGGCGTCCACGTACCTGCGTATGGAGTCCCTTGCAGTGCAGAAAGTTGCTGGCAGTAGGAAGGGGGGTTGCTGGCTGGGGCCAGGGTGGGAATGGAGCTGTCTCTCCCTACACAGCGTTGTTCTCCTGCAAAACCCCCAGGGGTCAGAGAAATCTAAATTGGAACCTGGTCTTTCAGGTCATTATGAAAGTGTGTTTGTCAAGGTGGGAGCTTAGAACATATTTTCATTAACAGTTTGTTAGCTTGATTTATAACTTTTAAATATTTAGACACAGTGGCCGGCCCAGTGGCGCAGTGGTTTAGTTCGTGCTTTGGCAGCTCGGGGTTCGCTGGTTTGGATCCCGGACACCAGCTGATGCACTGCTTGTCAGCCATGCTGTGGGGGCGTCCCATATAACGTAGAGGGAGATGGGCACGGGTGTTAGCCCAGGGCCAGTCTTCCTCAGCAAAAAGAGGAGGATTGGCAATGGATGTTAGCTCAGGGCTGGTCTTCCTCACAGAAAAAAAAAAGACTAAAAAAAAATATTGAGACATGTGTATGTGGGCCCCCCTTTGTCCTCTTGCCCCAGGCCCTGCAAAGTTAGGAGTGGGCCTGGCAGCGCCCATGACCCAAACTGCTCTTTGGCGAATTCCCTTCCTGCTCTCCCTGTCCCCCAATACAGTAGCGCCCCTGCAAAATTAGGCTTCAGACAGCCCCCCCTGGACCAGGAAGGAGCTTCAAGGTGAAATGAAGACTGTCAGCTGTCACCAACAAGCGGTTCCCCCTTGGGTCTCCTGACCTCATTCTCTACCCCAAAATTGGGACAATTTTTTTAAATGTCCCCCTTAAGAGGGAAGGGATGAGAGAGGTTGCTTATCTCCTGAGTATGGGGAGTGTGTGGGCACTCTTTGGACCCAAGGAGCAAGGAGGGAGTCAAATGGGGCTGCAGCAGCAGGAGGGATGGAAGTTAGACTGGGGGAAGATCAGGGCTGGACCCCACCATCCCTGCAGCTGCCCTTCTCAGGGGGAGCTGCACCCGCCACCAGGAAGCAGGCCGTGTGTCTGTAATGTGGGTCCTCCCGTAAGTTTGGATCTTGAGCTTTGGGTAGGGAAGGGTGTGGGGGCCAGCTGGCCAGGCGGCAGGAGTCATCCCTGGCAGGAATGAATGGCATATTGGTCTCAACTGTAGTTGAGTGCCCTGTGGCACCTGGACACGCCGTCTGCTCAGAAGAGTCACGCAGCTTTTTTGTGGCTGTCCCCGACTCACTCATCGATTCTGATCAGGCTGTTTGAGGATCAAACCTGCCACCCTGGCTTCATCAGTGCTGTGAAGTGCTCAATGGGACTGGCCACACGCACACTCACACACGCACACTCACTCTCAGACGCTCACACAGCCGGCATGCGTGCCCACCGACACTAACTCACACATGTCAGTCTATACAGTTGTACACCCCTCAACACCGCTTCAAGTGCAGTCTCGGGTATGGGACCCCTGCAGACCTGCCCTGACACATGCACTTTGCCAACTACGTGCCTTCCCTGCAGTCACTCTCTGTCTCCCCTATCAGTGACTTTGCATTCACCTTGGGTGACCCGCCAGCTCCAGTAGCAAGGGGTTGGCTTACTTGAGGGTGGCTGGGGGCCAGGTGCCTGCAGCGGTTCGGTGTTGGGGACAGGAGGCACGGCCCTTCTGGGACTCCCCGCAAACCCCACTGGGCCCGATATTTGGCACCTCTGCTCCCCAAGTCCCTCGGGAGTGTCTCCAGCCCTGAGTCTCTCTCAGTTCATCTGTCCCTGTGTAGTTCTGTGAGCCTCTGTCTGCCTCTCAGCCTGTAAGTGCATCTGTCCCAGTGTCCCCTGCATGCTCTCTGCTCAGTCCTTCTGCTCCTGTGCCTGTCATTTTCTGCCTGTCTCTCCTCTCTCCCTGTCTCTGAGTCTGTCTTTTTCTGTGTGTCTTTCTTTCTCTTTTCTCTGGATGTGTGTCTCTGTCGCTCTCTTTCTCTCTTTTTCTGTGTGCGTCTCTGCCCTCTGTCTCTGTCACACACACACACACACACACACACACACACACACACTCTCTCTCTCTCTCTCTCTCTTTCTCTCTCAGTCTCTCTCCTTGTCTCTGATTCTGTGGCATCTCTGATTCTGTCTTTATTTCTCCCTCTCTGCCTCTATGTCTGAGTGTCTCTCTCATCTCTCTGTCTTACTCTCGTGAGGCGCCCCAGGGGAACAGGAGAGCCAGATGTCCCTAGGTGTGTAGAAGAAGGGGACAAAGCAGCCCGGGGGGCTGCCATAACTTCTGGGCCCCTCCACTCCAGGCAAGGAGAGGAGGGGATATCAGGCTCTGGAGAGGACAGAGGTTGGCCCATCTCTCCCAGCTCCTCTGCCAAGAACTTAAGCATGTGGGGGCTTTGGCTCCAGACTCTGAAATGTTGTTCCTCAGTGACAAGGCCCAGGGCCATAGGCCTGGGAGCAGGGCTGGGGGGTCAGAGTGATGAAGGAGAGAGCCCCTTGTCTGTTTGCTTGACCTGATTGACCTTGGGCTGAGCGAGGGTGTTGGGGACTGGGAGTCTCCCTCAGAAGGGTCATTGACCAGAGTGGGGCGATTTGACACCTTCCTTTTTCCTCGAAGCAGCCAAGTTCGACGCACCCACCCCAGGCCCCAGCTTCCTGCTCCAAACCACCACAGTGCTTCCCACCCTGTTCCAAACATTTCCACCAACTGCCCCAGGGCCTCAGGTCCTGTTCAAGCCGCCTCCCTGCCCTCTCCCCGGGCCTCCCCACCTCGTAAGGCCTCTGCTCGCTGCCATGGCTCCTCACACAGGAGCGGCTGTGTTGGCTGTTTGTTTATTTGACTCAAGTTTCCTTGGGTGGAGTGAGGACCGACTCCACGGTTACTTCTTCCCACTTCAGATGCCCAGGCAAGAGGCCAGGCTGGCCCCACCATGCTCCCACTGCCCTCCCCCCAGCCCCCACGTGCCTCTCAACATCCTCAGGCCCCAGAATTCTCTACCCTCCTGAGCTCAGGTCTGTTGATGCCTACATCCGATGTCAGCCGACCCCTCCCACTGGGTGGGCAGGATAGAGAGGAACGAGATGTACCCCTACACCCCCCCATCCCTTGCCTAGTGGAGGAGAAATAGAAGATGTTGGGAACTGGAACCCTTGGCTTCTCTGGGGATTCCCAAAGAGGAACACATGGGGTATGGTCTTCAGAATGTGGAGAAGCTTTCGTTGGCTGAGGCTTGAGCCAGCGATAGAGTGAGACTTCAGCAGAGGAATAATTCTCTAATGGGTTTGGGGCTCCTCCCAGGATCCATCCCGGAATGATTTCCCTGGGACCCCAAGGGTCTTTCCATCCTGGATTTTGTATGGAACCGTATTGTATACAGAACTGTCTCATCCTGCCTTGTGAGCACCTGGAGACGTAATGAAATCCCCATTCAGTCAGAGTCTGGACTTAAACCCCGGTCTCCTAGCTTCCATAGCCAGGCCTCCCCCCAGACTGAGCCAGAGCTGCTCTTTGGGCAAAAGGGACCCCAGGCTACAGCCCTCTCTCGGCTCTCCCTGCATCTCACTCTCACCCACATCTCCTCCATCTTCATAGGCCTGCGATGGAGACTTCTGGTCCTCACCCGGGTATCCGGCTGGGAAGGGAGTGTAGGGACAGGTAACATTCTTGTGACCTTGTTCTGAGATCTACTGTCCTAGTTAGCAGCTTCCTGAGGGGAGAAGGACAGGAGAACATTTTAGAGATGGTTTCAACCATCTGGGTGCTAATTGGGAATGCGACTGTCCCTAGGTTAAGACTGGGGACAGCTATTCCAGGGCTGCAGGATGAAGTGTGGGGGCAGAGAGGCCAGAGGGGGGATCAGGAAGTTTCCCCAAATAGCCTGGCCAGCACCCAAATGTGGGAGCCAGGTCCGGGGAGGAGGGGGGCAGCCCAGCTGAGGGCAGCTGGCCAGTTGGACCTGGACCTTGGGAAGCTGGGCAAGGGGCAGAAATGGAGCAAGACTGGTATTGTCCCTCTTTTCTCTCCTGCTGAAATGGGCTTCTCTGGAACTTGGTGTCCTGAGTCAGGGGAGGCAGAGGTGGAAGAGCGTGTCTCCGGCCTGACCCTTTTCTCTCCCGGGGGCCCTTGTAAGCCCCAACCCATTCCCTTCACCCAGTGACACTGACTTATTCATTCATTCAACAGATATTTATCGAGTACCTCCTATGTGTTATACTTGCTAGGCCTGCCCTGGGAATTCACGGAGGAAGAAGGCAGGGTGAATACGAGAGAATAGGAGGCAGGAAGGAGGGCAATGAAGGGAGGCTTCTCATGGAGGGGATCTTTCAGCATCAGCCCTGAGAAGGGGAGGTTGGAGCCAGGAGGAAAAGAGCCCTCCAGGCAGAGAGAAGGCTCTGAGGTGCGGGAGAGCTCGCTGCGCTCCAGGGAGAGAAAGAGCCGTGTGTGGCTGGAATGTGTAAGCAACGTAGGGAATGGTTCGAAAACAGATCCGCAGGGCACGGGTAGTCTGACCTGGACATTTTGACCCCAAGGATGTTTCGAATGCAAACATTTTAAACCAAAACATACCAACACTGAAGACTTTTTTAGAAAGTGTTTTCCAGTTCGAACTCTATTCATCCAACTGAATTCCTCAATCAGATTTTTCAATTTTTCCTCTGTGGTACAGTTAAACAAATTTCCTTTTTTTTTTCATTCCATTTTAATTTTACTGAAATGATTTTCATCAGTATCAATTCTGTATAAATTTTGCTGCCAAGATTTGATTCATCGGTCAATTTGGCATCAATCAAAGGCTCCTGACCCTTTGCAATTGATTCGGTAAACTCATCCACTTTTGGAAGATTTAAATGTAAAAAAAGATCTGTGGTCAAGATTGAATTCTTCTGTCTATTTTAGTCAATAACAAATTTTCTTTTATCTGGTTCTAGCCGTCGTCAGCGTTACTTTTACCAGTAATGTTCTTAGATGGGGAGTTGTATTTATATCTCAGTTAATCTGTGGGAGGGATGGGTGGAGGGGTGAGTTGGGAGAGAAGGGTTTTGGGGAGGCATGTAGACGCCAGATCTTTCAGGCTGGGGTAAGTCTTCTCCTAACGTGAAGGAGAAGCCTTTGGAAGTTTTAAGCAGGAGAGTGAGATGATTAGATTTGCCTTTTTAAAAGGCTCCTTCTGGCCATGTGGAGAACAGACTGGAAGGGCTGGAGGTGGAGAAGTGGAGGCAGGGAGGCTGATGAGGAGGTTGTTAGGCTGATCCAGGTGGTAAAGAGAAGTGAACTGATTGAAGAAAGATTAGGGTCCCATCCAAGTCCCCAGGATCCCAACATGGCCCTCCCCATGTGCTCAGAGTGACCTTGGTGTCATCCTCCAACCTCAGCTCCTGCCCATCCCTTTCTCTGAGGCCCCAGACACCCCAGAGTCTGGCCACTCAGAGTTTGCACAGGGTGGAGACCAAGAACTGGGGTGTTTTCCTAGGGGCTCCCTCCCAGTCTGTCTCCTGGCTGAACGTGGCTGAGAGAAATTCAGGGATGCCCTGCCGAGGTTGGGGTGGGGGATTGGAAGCGGTGGGGGATGACTGTTGGATCTGCCCACCTGGAGCATGTGGCTGGAGCAGCCAGGGTAACCGCAGTCCTGGCGCTGAAACAGACCCAGACACAGGGCGCTTGTCCGGCCCATGGCTCTGAGCTCAGGGTGTGACCCTGGGCAGGGGTACAAAGGGGCCTCTGTTGATGAGAGGCATGGAGCCCACCTGGGCCAGGTCAGGCGCCTGAGGAGTGAGGAAAGTGGGCCTGGGGCTGCTTGAGGAGACAAGGATTGAAGTGACACAGACCTGAGGTTTGGGTGTCATCTGGGCAAGCCACTTTCTCTCCTTGGTCCTCACTCTGCTTGCCTGTAAAATGGAATCTTAATCCCAGTCTCGCAGACCTGGCACACCATCAGGACTCACCTTGTTGACTGATTAAAGCATCACCTTCTTAGAATCATGTCTTTTTAAGCATTATTTAACAACTACACATAATGATTACCATTTGCCTGTTTGCTAAACACTTTACAAATATTGGCTCATTTAATCCCCATAACGACCCTCTAAGAGACGTCCCCACCTTATTTTACAGGTGGGGAAGCTGAGTCACGGAGGTGGCCAAGGTCACTCAGTTAGGAAGTGGCAGAGGTAGGATTTGAACCCAGGCGGTATAGCTATACTATGCTGCTTCCTGAAAGGAAGAGGTGGGCATGCCTTAGGCCAGGCGCCTAAGGAGGGGACCTGATTCTTCAGCAGCGATGGAGGTGGTATCCTGGAGCATCTCTGCATCGGAGAACATAACTGTGCAACGTCTCCCATCCCAGGGCCCGGACGCTGGGGCAGGGCTAAGAGTGCAGTGGGAGGGAGAGAAATCAGATTCCACCAGAGGATTCCCAGGACTGGAGACCCAGGGCAGAAGAAGAGGGTTGTAGCAGGGATCTCGAGGAGCAGGTCACAACCCTGCCACGTTTGGCCCAGTTGTGGGAGCAGCTGTGCCCAGCAGAGGCTGGGGATGATTTGGTATTCCTTCAACTAGGAGGAGTCATTCCCTGTGGGGTGCCAGGCTTGGTGCCACGTGGTTGCAGGAGCCAGCCCTCCACCTGGAAGCCCAGGTCTGGCTGGACATGGAACAGAATGGCATGGGGGCTTCAGCCAAGGGGCTGAGGATGGTGGGGGAGCAAAGCCCAAGCCCACAGCCGTGGGGGACCTTCAGGCTTTGTGGTAAGCCCAGGAGCATGCGCAAGACTTGACTGGCTGAGACAGGAGGCGGGGCTCCCCCGGCTGAAGGCAAAGAGGTGGGTCAGTGTGTACCGTAGCAGGATGAGGTCCCCTGTGGGCGTGGCTGGGGCAGTGCGCGGAGGGCCCCGAGTGCCAAGCTCTGAGTTCAGATTTGCTCTCCTAGACGCATCTCTAGACCTGTCTGCTCTTCAGAATCACCCGGGCGCTTGTTTAAAAGGCAGACCAGGGCCTCACCCCAACCCCGGAATCCGAACCTCGGGGGTTGGGGCCCAGCCCCGGATGCCTGACAAGCTCCCCAGGTGATGCGCACGTGGCCAGGCACTTGGGAAAACTGCCGGTCGAGGAGGTGTCACCCTTGGCTGCACATCAGAATCACCTGGGCCGAATTTAAAAGTCCCGGTGCCCAGGCCGCACCCCAGCATCCATCAGAGTCGCTAGAGAGGGGCCTAGGCATCAGAATTTTCAGAGCTGGCCGGGTGATTCCAGTGAGCAGTGCGCTTGAGGACCCTCAGACAGGCCTGTCTGGATTGACCCTCAGGGGATCAATCAGCCAAGTCTGGATTGAACTGTCCCCTCCTCAGAGAGGCCTTTCCTAGTCACTCGTCCTCCCTGACCTTGTGTGTTGATCTGCTTATTGACTGTGACCATCCCCCCTTGACTGCAAGCTCGGTGAGGACCCGTCAGGACTTTGTTCACTGCTGGACCCCCTGGGCGTAGCATGGTGGGTCTGGCATTTAGTAAGTGTTCCACAAGTGTTTATTGAGTGAGTTTCTTGAGCCCCTACTCTGTGCCAGGCACAAAGGGAGACACTCTCCCTATATCATCTCTTAATTCTCCCAACAGCCTGTTAGTATCCCAACAGGTAGACACTATTGGGCCCATTTTACAGATCCAAGAGATGAAGCAACTTGCCCAAGGTCTGACAGCTCCAGAGCCTGGGCTTTGTCCTTGGCTCCGCACTGCCTCCCCGCCAAGGCCTTAGAGCAGCCCTGCTGTGGGAAGCAGCCTGGCAGCCTGGACACTGGAAGGAGGGCCTGGGGGCATAGGACATGTTGACACAGCCCATTCCTGGGCTGTTTCTTGGAATCTCTCGGCTGGTTTTGAAAGGCCTCCTTCATGGTCTGCGACGGCTGTGTGCTTCCACCCACCACACCGATTTGAGAGGAGGACTCCTTGATGTGGTCGGCAGCTGCTCCCTGGCCAGCAAGGTGGACCATGGCCACCCCACCGTCTCCCTCAGGCAGTGGGCTTGGAGGCTCTCCCCTCCCTCCTGCCCCAGGTGACCCCGGATTCTCAGAGTCACCCTCAGCCTCCCCCTGCCTCCAACCTTCTGAGGTTAGGATGGGTTAGGTTCAGTTTCTCATCCTGAGGAAGGGGGAAAGGACCCCATGGTCTGGTAGGGTGGGCTGGGGTGGGAGGATTGTGCTGGACAAACTAACAAAATAAAAGCATCAGGAAATGGAAGGTGGGTCGGAAAGACTCAAAGATCTTAATTTCCACAGGGTTGATCCTGGCTGGCAGTCAGGGCCTCTCCCGGCCTCTTCTGAATGCAGCTCTTTAAGTAAGAGGGAAGGTAGCCAAGGTCCCAGTGAGGACCCCTGGGCCCTCAGCCTTCCACTTCCCTTTCATGGGGCAGTATGGGGAAGTCCCCTTGGTAAGCTGACTACCTTCTGGACTGCTGCTATTGGAGCTAATATTTTGGGGAGGGGGCCACCCCTGCGGTGGGCACCCCAAGTTCCCAGCCTCCTCTCCTCTGGCTCTGGCCTCTCCTACACAACCCAGGCAGCTTTGCCAAGCTGGGTGAGAAGGTTGAAATAATTTCCGTTGTGTTGGCAACAAACACAAGTTGGATACAGCTCTGGGCTGGAAGAGATTGGGGACAGGCTGGCAGACTTGGGAGGCAAGATGATGGGCAGGAGGGGAGGGGTTTAGTCTGGACATGGGGATGGGCACCCTGAGTTGGGAGAGGGGATCACTGGTGAGGTTTTGGGGTTTCCACCATTTGTCTTCTCTCTTTTTTGCCCCATTAGTTTCCAATGCACAGCCATGAGGAAGTTCTTTCTGCAGTCTCGTCACTGTCCCTCCTGCTGTAACTAGCAATGTCATCCCTCACATCACAATTTACAGCTTGCAGGGTATTTTCTATATGTTATCTTATTTAATCTTCTCAGCTGTCAGCTTTGGGTCGGGAGAGTTATTATTAGTTATTGTTATCCCCATTTTACAGAGGAGGAAACTGAGGTGTGGAGAAATGGGGCGTGTTCCCAGTCACAGGTTAGTAAGTGGCAGAGTTGTAATGTAAGTTCATTTTGCTCGATTCAAAATGACCTCAGTTCTAATGACACCCCCAAATTACAGTCATGCATTGCTTAACGGGGACGCGTTCTGAGAAATGAATCGTTAGGCGATTTCATCATTGCGCAAACATCACAGTGTGTGCTTACACAAACCTAGATGGTGTTGCCTACTACACATGTAGGCTACATGCTGCTAAGCTTATGGGACCACCATCGTGTATGGGGTCCGTCGTTGACTGAAACGTGGTTACGCGGTGCGTGACTATACTCCCACAGACGCAGCTCACTCCTCTCCCCCGGCTCCTCCCCCTTCCATCTTGCCACGACTCAGGAGCAGCCCAGGCCTGGAGAGGTCATCTTGTCCATCCCCCCGCCTTTACCCCAGTGCAGTAGAGCCTCTGTGTGGCTGGTATCTGGAGCTCACCTGGCCGGGGTCCAGGAGAGGGTGATGGTGGCAAAGTCGGGGGAGTCAAGGGTGTCAGCTGCTGCTGCTTCTTTTTGAGCAAAGACTTTTAAAGTTTAATGTGATAATCTCATCCTGATTCCTGCAAACTGAGGACCTCTGGCTCGTCCAAGAATCCATTACTGGCCTCACATGAGGAGCAGGGAGACTGCGCGGCGCCCTCCCGGCCCCCATCCACATGCATCCTGAGAGGACTGAGCCTTGGTTTGTTTTTGTCTTTTTTTCAGTAGAAAGGTGTTTCTAGATCATGGTAGGGATGATTCAGGCCTCCCTACTTCAAGATCCACCAGGGGACCACAAGCTTCCCTTTTATGTCTGAGAATTTAAGTTCTAGGAAGGGGCTGCTGGTGAGTTTGGGTGTGAGGCCCATCAGAGGGCATAGAAAATCAGCCCAGCCAGGGACCCAGGAAGTCATCCCCCCATTTCATTGGCTGGGACACCGAGGCCCATTGCTGTTGTCTCCACATCATGACTGCCCAGAAGTAAACCAATTAGCACCGTGCCTGGCTCTGTGTTCCCAGCGCCTGTCTCATTATTTGGGGATTTATGTCTCGGTCACTGTGAAGGACGACTGTCCCTCTTTCCATTGGGGTGAGCCCGGCCAGCCCTGAACCCAGCAGTGGCAGGAGGAGGTGCCGTTCTGCTTGGGGCAGGATGGAGATTTAATTTCAGGGGGATTTGCAACCGGTGGGGAGCCGCCCTGGGCACATGGTGGCTCTGGGCTATTTTAGGAGGCAAAAGGCTGGCCTCATGAGGGGGAGGGATCACGGTGGACTTGTTCTAGCCGTTAGTGATTCTGCCCTTTCAGTGGGAACAGAAAGGACCTGTGATGGACCAGGCAGGCTGACTCGAGGTTGGGGCTCCTCCCATCCTCCTGGAACCCAGGGGCCCAGAATTATGCCACACCCTCCACTCCAGTCCAGGCTATGAGCAGAATGGAGCTGCTGGCTGGGCAGGGGCCCATGGCTCCTTGCCTGAGCCCCTTTGCTACAGGCTTTGCTTCAGCCAGGCCCTTGGTGTTATTAATATGAACCATTAGTATAACCATCTCATATCTTTGTGGCAGAAATTATATTTATTGAACACTCAGGGAGGGCACCATGGGGCAGGGAAAAGGGTGCAGCCTTAAGGCCAGGCTCACCTGGGCTCCTGTTCTGTCAGGGCCCCTTCCTAGCTGGTAACGTGGGCTGTGAAGCCCCTTCACCTCTCTGAGCCTCAGTGTCCCTGTCTCTAAAGCAGGGACCATAACACCTCATTAATGATGCCCATGTTATTAATTGGGCACGTGTGATGTCAGGCACTCTGCAGGGATGACCTCACATCACCCTCCGCGATGTTGTTATATATGAATCGCCCTGTTTTACAGATAAGGAAACTGAAGCTCAGAGAGGGGGAGTAACTTGCCTAAGCCCGTACAGCCCACTCTGTTCTCGCGCCCACAGTGAGAGCTGGTTTGTTCCTCAAATCCAGCGATATGTGTTGGTTGCCTTCCGTGTGCCAGGCATGTTCTAGGGCTGGGGATTCATCGCAGACAAAACAGAGGAAGAGGAGATAACGGGATGAGACTGGGCACCAGTGAGGACTGAATGGCCCAACTAGAGACTCAGTGGCTTTATTTAGACTAAGGGTCATTTTCTGGCCCGGGAGAGGGCAATAACCAGAGGCCTGAATCCCTCATTGGACGAATGGTAGGTGGGCAAGGGAGGGCCAGCACCATCTGGGACCTCCAGTTCTCTTACTAGGAAGAGGTTTTCTGTGTTTTCTTCCTCCTCACTCCACTTTTATAGGAAAAAAAAGTCACTGGGAATATTGGGATAAGGCCTTTAGAGGCACCATGACATAGAGGAAAGAGAACGTAGAGCTTGGAGTCAACCAGATGGGGGTTCAATTCCTTCTGTCTAGCTTTGTGAACTTGGGCAGGTAAATTAACCTCTCAAAGCCTCCCTTTCCTTATCTTTAAAGTAAGGAGAGAAATACCAACCTTGCAGGGATATTGGGAGGATAAATGGATCGATAAAGGTGTGGGAAGGGCCTGGAAGACAGGCGGCCCACCACTAACGGCAGTGTTCTGTCCATGTGCAGGGTTGGAGTTTAGGGGCATGTTATTCCTACGTATCTAGGTGAAGCCATGTCTTTGTGGTGGCACTAAGCTGGCACCTGTGGTCCTGCTGAATGATTTCAGCAGGCCGGGCAGAAGAGGAGAGCCAGCAAGCCTAGACATAAAGTCTGGTGCTCCCGGTTCAAAAAATCACTCTCCTGGCGACTGGATGAGGCTGAACTCACCAGCAATGACATGAAAATAGATGTGGGGGGTTTCACGGACCCTAGGCTCTATATAGAGCTAGCTCAAGACTGCAGAAAAGTTAAGGGGTGGGCAGCATTAAAAGAGGATGGAGTGGAGGATGGGGGGAGGTGATTCTCTCCCTTGTTCTCTTGGACATTGAAAGCCTAAATAAGTTTAGAGGGATGGGACTGGGATAATAAAGCACCTGGGAGCCATTTAGTCAACAAATTTTTGTTAAGTTGCTTAGTTCAGGCCAGTTGGTACCATGCAAGGTATTGGGCCGAAGGGAATGAATAAAGGCCCAGAACTATCCCTCTCAGTGCAGTGGGGTGGCCGGGGCAGGGCTTGGGGGAGACAGTTCAATACAGTATAAGCTCAGTGTTAGGGACCCATATAAGGTGCCCTAGGAACACGTAGGAAGGGCTTCCTGGAGAAGGTGGCCATTGTCAGGGGAAGAATAGTAGAGGAAAATGGGTCTCTTTAGCTGGGAGAAGAGACCTCTTAGGAAGCAGCTACCAGTCGTGTTTAGCTGGCCGGGGAAGGTGGAATGTGCTTTTTCCACGTTACCAGGAAGCAGATCTAGCACCCATGCATGGGCATTGTAGGAAAGCAGCTCTCAGCCCCCCATGTAGATGAGATTTCTACATCACTGAGAACTTTCCAACAATGGAATGGGCTGTCTCGCTGGGCAGTGAGCTCCCTATCACTGGCATGTTCAAGCAGAGGCCAGAGGGTAACTTGTCAGGGACAAGTTACAAAAGGGACAGGATGACCTCTAAGATCCTTTCCAAGTCTGAGCAACTGCAGTTCTCCACGGACAGACACAGGATGTGGACTGTGACCGAGAGAGGTGTGACCGGATCATGTCAGAGGACGGGTGTGCTGTGGGATGGCGGGGTACGCACGGTGAACCAGGACTGTTGGCCCCACTCTGGATTTATTTTTGTTTTAGTAACCACTTTATTGAGATATAAGTCACATACCATACAATTCACCCACTTAAAGTGTACAATTCAATGTGGATTTACTCTTAGAGTGGAAATGAATTCATGCGTTCATTCAACAGTTTATTGGGCATCTATTAGGTATGCATCAAGCTCTGTGCTGGTGCTTGGGATCCCTGGGAAATTAGTCCTGCCCTCATGGGGGAGACAGGTAAGTGTCCACACAAAGGAATTACATCTTGGGAGATGTGCTAAGAGGGAAATTACCAGGGGGTGGGACAAAGAATAATGGGGCTGGAGAAACCGGGCCTGGGGAGTGACATTTGAGCTGAGAACTGAGTGACAAGTTAACAGCCCTGTGAAGGTCAGGGGAGCATTCTGGGCTGAGGGAACAGCAGGGGGCAAAGGCCTCAAGACAGGAGTCAGTTGGTGGGTGTGAGGACCAGGAAGATGTGCTGGGAGACTGGGTGGCAGCCCTGTGCCCTGCCCCACTGGGTGAGGCATAGCCAGGGCTCCCCACGGTAGGGCCTCCTCTCTAGAAGGTCTGGTCCACCTGAGGCCTGTCTGGAGCAGGAGGTGAGTGAGCAGCAGTGATACATCTTTGGACATAAGAGCCATTTTTGTCCCCTTTCTTTTGGGACAGAAAGTCACCTATTTTCTTACCCTGTTACTGCCTCCTCAATAATGGAAAGATGACAGGACTCAGGAGGTCATGCCACTAGCTCCTGCCGCCTGCCCTCCCCTGCTTGGCTTCATGCTTCGCCTTGTGCACCCATGGTGGGCCAGACCCTGGGCACTGACTCCCTGGGAAGAACCAGAAATGACCCCAGCCACACACCCGGGCAGCATTTCCCCAGCAGGCCCACTGGCTGTCTCCCCTGACCTCCGGAAACAGTTCCTAGGAGCAGTGCAGAGTCTCCCGTTTGGTGCTCGCTTCCTGAGTGACTTTGGGCCACTTATTTAACGTCCCAATCTTTTGTTTCCTGGCCTGTAAATTGAATGCCATCCCTCCTGGCACCCAGTAGGTGCTCCATGAGTGTCAGGGTCCTCCTTCTCCCTGAGCCTCCCCGCCCCCCCCCCCCCCCCCCCCCCCCCCCCGGCAAAGAGGGACCAGTTTGTAGGGGGTGGAGGAGGTCACAGCAGGCCAGTGAGAGGTAGCCACTTTAGAGTTCCCTCCCCGAGCTCTGGGACCCCTCAGGAGCTCATGGGCACTCAGGCCTGCCCAGCAGGGGTAGGGAGGACACTCACCAATGGGCCCAGCCCTTCCGCCGGGAAAGCCCCGGGGTCTCCCCTCGCCTCCCTTCCCAGGGCGCCGCATCGCACAGCCCCTCTCCCAGCCGCTCGCCTGCGCTCCGCTCGGGGCGGCGCGGCTCCTGGCACCTGCTCCGCGCGGGCCGCCCAGGGGCGGGATCGGGAGGCGCTGCTGCTGCCCCGGGACGCGCGGGCCCGGGACTCACCCGCTGCGCACCTCCGGGAGCCGCGAATCCGGATCGCCCCGGGCGGCCGCGCTCGGGTCGGGAGCGCCCTTCAGGTAGGCGCGGGCGCCGGCCGTGGGACCGCACTCCTGGCTCCCCATCCCGGACCGAGGCGTCTCTGGGGCTGAGCGCCCGAGGGGCCCGGCGCGGGTGGGGGTGTAGGTGGCTCTGTAGGGGTGGGGGCAGCGGCGAGGACCCTGCCCTGCTTTCTGTTGTAGGAAAGGTGGGAGACGAGAACCGCAACTTAACCGGACACCGAGGTTAGGAGTGGAGGCAAGAGTGACGGCAATGACTTTCAGCTCCCGGTAGGGGAAGGGAGGCTGGGGACCGCCGGGCAGAGAGGGTGGGACCTTCACCCTAAGGAAGGGACCATTCTCTGCAGACAGGGGGCTTGACCAAATAACCCACCTTCTTTTCCTAGGGAGTTTAGAGAATCCACAAAATCAGTCCACCCGTATCAGCCCCTGGAATAGAATAGAATGGAAGAGGTGGGGGAGGGGAGATCTCCTATTGTCTTTTTGGGGGTGCAAAGAGCACGCTTGCCACCCTGCCCCTGCACCTCCCTCATGCACAGTCATTGGAGGCCTTCCTGTCCTGCCCTCTTCAAGCAGAATGCCTCTTCTCCAACAATGGGCAGAGGTTGGCACTCCCACCCTCAGGAGGAGGGACAGTCCCCAGACCTCCCAACCTTCCTCCCTCTGGCTTCTAGGATTCATTCCTCCAGCCCCAACTTGGAAGTGCTGATGGGGACATCATGGCAGGGAGTGGGGTTTGGGGGAGCTACTGCTCAGTCCTATGGGGAGTTGGACTGGGAGAGCAGGCCCTGGTTGAGGCTGAGCTGCGCCAGGATTCTGCGCCCTGGTGTGTGTAAAAGGGGGGCATGGAGGGTGGGGGATGGGGTCTCAGGCACAACGAGTCAGGTTTCCTAGGCCTCACCTGGCAACAGAGGCTAGAAAAGGAGGTAATGAGGTTAATACCCCACCACCATCACCTTATAGGCAACTGCTCTGTGTTGCCACTGTGGACCGTTCAAGGAGAGATGCAGCTTAGATAGCAAGAAGGACTTCCTTTCTGAGGGTGGCTTGAGGGTCTTTTAGGGGAGTCTCATTGGTCAGGAGAGGCAGCCTCTATCTTTGTGGGTGTCAGGAGGGAAGTAGGCCTTCTGGGACATCCAGGCAATAGGGGGTGAGGACAGAACAGACTGGAGGAAGGGAAGTGGTGGGTGACCTCATCTCTGGACCATCACTCTCCCTCACCTCCAATGCCCTCTGTCTCCCTTCCTTGGAGCTGGAGTGTTGACTTTCAGAATCTCTTAGTCAGCTCACTCCTGAAATCCCCAGCACCCAGCAGTCCCCAGGGGAAGGTGAGAGGCTTCCTCTGTCATCACTTTGGATGGGAAGACAGACATGGCTTCCTGGGTTTGCCCAATGGAAATCCTCACCCCTGCCCCCCCAGGCCCCTGACACCTGGACAACCTGTTGCCCAGGCTCAGGGCCTCCTGCTCTGGCAAAGCCGAGATGTGCGGGCTGGGGGTTGGCATGGCTGGCCCCTCTCAGGCCATCCCACTCCTCTAGGTGGGGGGGTCTCTGGCTCATCTGGGGAGTCTTGAGTGTGACCCTGGGTGACCCCAGCTCTCTGGGCCTACAGAATGGCTGGGGTGGGTGCCACTCTGGTGGCCACACACTGAAGTGGGTTGTTCCCCTTCCTCACCCTGCAAAGGGGTCAGCCTTGGGAGAGGGGAGGTAGCAGGGACGAGAGACCAAAATGCTCGGTGGTGGCTCCTTGGGGGCATTGAGGGGGCAGCCAGGCCCAGGAGGGCTCATACTCTAGTAGGACAAGAACAGATGAGGCCTCTCTTCTTCCAGAGGCTTCTCTCTGCAGCCTGGTTGGTGGGGAGGGGTAGGATCCCACACTCCTGCTTGTGACCATGTGAGTGACTGGGATGAGGGCCACCAAGGGTCTGAACCCCCTGCCCCTGCATCATAGGATGGGAGGGAACTGGCCATACTCACCTGCCTCTCTTTTTGACTCTGAGCCTCAGTTTCCTCATTTGTAAGCCTCAGAGGGTTATTATGAGGTTAACGGAGGCAATGTTGCTACAGTGGCCAGAAGGCTATGGGCATTCACCACCGGGCAGTTTTCTCCATATCCACCCCGCCTTTCTCCGGCGGCTGAAACAGACAAACACAACTTGGCCTCCCCCCACCCCCACCTTAGCTGCAGCTGCTCTGTGTTGCCGCAAAGGACCTAAGAGATTAGCCCAGCCCAACCCCCCTCTTTAAAGACAGGAAACTGAAGCCCAGAGGGGCAGGGACTGGCCCCAGGTTGGCCAGCCAGCCAGGCTCCCTTCTCAGAGGCAGGGCCTGGGACTCTGCTGGGGGGAGGGGGGAGGGAAGATGTTGGCAGATGTGGGGGGAAATACCAGAGTGTAATTGGGCTCATTAAGGGTTTGGTGAGGGAGCCCTTCATGCCCTGCCAAAGGCCAGGGACAGGCCTAGCACCTTCCTCTCCTGTTAACCCTTTGGCAAAAGCAGCTTTCCCAAGGACCCCCTTCCCCACATTGCAGCTGAAACAACTCTCTGCTCTGTACTTCATGGCCTCCAAAGTCCCTTTTCATTTGTGGATAGGTAGGCAGAGAATCCCACCACACTGCAGTGCCTGAGGACCCCACTGAAACCTGGGGCCTTGAAGTCCATTCGTCACTGGGGCCCTGCCTGAGTGCTCCCTCAAACCCCTCACTCCAGCTCCATAAGGATGGACACACAGACAGACAAGCAAACAGCAACCCTGACCTCCATCAGCTCTCCAGCTCTGCTGTGAGCCTGCGTTCAAGTGGGCGGTGCCCTCCCTGCTGCAGCCTCAGCCCATCTCTCAGGGAAGGTGAGAACAGAGGGAGCTTCACCCCCCTGCCTGTGTAAATCACAGACAGACAGACCCCTGGGTACACGCGTGCTCTTTTTTCTCTGCTTTCACTTTTCCTGTCCTGAGTTGGGTTCAGTTCTCCCCGTTTCTTCACACCCTTTCCTCCTGGCTTCTCTGGCTCTGGCCCCCACTCTTCGTGCTCAGGTGTGGCACCTCCCGGCCCTGCACCCGGGTCTGTTGGGGCCAGGCAGCTGGGCCTCCCTGGAGCCCTTCTGTGAATCTGCTACCTCTCACCACTCGGCAGTTCAAACCAGGGCTTGGCAGACTCTAAGGAGAGGTGGAGTAGGGCAGCGGTTAAGGACTTGGGCTCTGGAGTCAGACACCTGTAGGTTCAGGTCCGGCCATCATCCTCTCAAAGCCTGTTCTCTAATCTATGAAGCGGGATAATAGGTTAATAATAGTGCCCACCTCATGGGCTTGTTGTGAAGCTGAAAAGAGAGCCTGTGTTTAAGGCACCTGGCACACAGTAAGCTCTCAATAAACGGGGTTGTAATTATAAAGAAGAGGTGGCCTGGGGAGCTGGGTTGTAGAGAGGGAGGCAGGGAAGTTTCTAGAAGCAGCTCTTGTACTGTCTTTCCATGTACTTTGAAGCAAGTCCACTCCCCTGCTCTGGGACTCAATTTCCTCTTCTGTTGAAGATAGCGTGTGGACCAGATCCTGTCCAAGTATAGGTCCAGCTAGGATGAGTCATGCTAGTTCTGAATAGAACCTAGCACAGGGGGTGCTGACCTGCTGATGCTTACAGCAGGGGTTAGACCAACCTGTGTGTGCCCTAAAAATTGCCCACTCCTCCAAATTTCCTGGCTGGGAGCCGTAGCTTAGCTGGAGTGGTGGAACTACTCAGGGGACACCTGGGAAGCCTGGGACAGGCAGAGCAGGCTGCAGCAGGCCCAGCAGCCTGGCTGGAGGGACACAATTAGCCCTGGAATCCCCACAGGCCCTGTGAGCCCAGAGGCTGTATATCACGGAGGTTTAATCAGCCCTGTGGCAGATATTTGTCTGCTCACTTGGGCCGTGTCCTCAGCCTGCCTGTCATAAATTGCACTGAGATTTCAAATACCCCTGTTCCCTTGCTGGTGGGGCAGGCAGCTCTCGTTGGCAAGGCCAGGAAAATCTCATTCTCCTGAAGACTCTTCCCCCTGGCCGGTTAAAACCCCCTCCAACACTTTCTACCTGCCCCTTCTTCCAGCTGAGAGGGTGGGGGAACACTTGGAAAGGCAGGAGGATAGCTCCAATGACCTGCATCTAGAGGTGAGAGAGTGCAGAATGTTGGTGAGGGGCTCTGTGCCCCACTGGGGGACCTTTTCACAGGTGACGGAGTGACCTTCCAGTGTGCCCTCTGTGGGCAGAGCTGTGCCTTTGACCCCAGTCATGGTAACCGGGAGCTTGGCAAGGCTCACAGGGGCAGCCTAGTTGCCCCAGGGGTGTGGAGGAGTGGGGTGGGCCCTGCCGGGTCGGGTACCAAGTTCCACCTCTTATCTTCCCGCTAAAATGCTCGCTGCACCACCTAGAGGTTATCTCTGGTGCTGCAGCCCAGCCACACCACCCTGCAGAGTGATGGGGCCCTCAAATTATCAGGCACCTCTGGGGACCAAGGGTCTGACCCATGGTGTTTTAGTTTTCCAGGGATGCCACAACAAACTACTACAAACCAGGTGGCCTAAACAACAGAAATTTATTGTCTCAGTTTTGGAGCCTAGAAGTCCAAGATCAAGGTGTTATCAGGACTGAGTCCTTCTGAGGGCTGTGCGGAAGTCTGCTCCATGCCTCTCCCCTAGCTCCTGGGGGTTTGCTGGCAATCTCTGGTGTTCTTTGCCCTGTAAAGGCATCACCCTGATCTCTGCCTTCATCTTCACATGGTGTTCTCCCTGAGTGCATGATTGTGTCCAAATTTCCCCCTGTTATAAGAACACAGTTGGGGCCAACCCAGTGGCGTAGTAGATGAGTTCATGTGCTCCGCTTTGGCAGCCCAGGGTTCACAGGTTCGGATCCCGGGAGCAGACCTATGCACTGCTTTTCGGGCCATGCTGTGGTGGCGTCCCACATACAAAATAGAGGAAGATGGGCACAGATGTTAGCTCAGGGCCGATCTTCCTCACACACAAAAAAGAACACAGTCATATTGGATTAGGGGCCCACCCTACTCCAGTGTGGCCTCATCTTGACCTAACATCTGCAATGACCCTATATCCAAACAGGAAGTCTTGGAATCTTAATAACATCTGCACTGACCCTATTTCCAAATAAGGTCGTATTTCATATTCTGAAGTGCTGGGGGTTAGGATTTCAGTGTATGAATTTTGGGGGGACACAATTCAACCCATAACACACATCAAGCCTCAGATGTTCAGTGGGTCTCAGTACAAGATATGGGCACAATGGTTCCCACACCAGGACGTAGCTACACCGTGACATGCACACAGAGTGACACAGATTCACCTCAACAAAGGACGGGGTAACAGAGACACTCACAGTGACCCAGGTAGACATGACAGACATGCAGGGTGATGGACAAGGTGACTCTACTCAAAGCTGCAAAACCAGACACGCCGCGGATTAATAATAGCTGACTTATAGGACGCTGAGAAGTGTTTTATATAGATCAGTTCATCTAATCCTCCCAATGTGCTTGTGACTTAGGAAAGCACCCATTTTACAGATATACAGATGAGGGCACTGAGGCTCAGGTCACATAGCCAGGAAGTGGCAGAGCTGGGATTGGAAACCAGGTGTGAGTCAATACAGAGTTTGTGCCCTTAACAGCAGCGGCGCCCCTCTGTTCCATTCACACACAGTCTCCACACATGTAATGACAGACCCTTGTGTGGGACCATTGCCCACAACAATGACAAGCAGCTTACTGAGAGCAGAGGGTCAGGTCCAGGGACTGCAGGCAGGGAGGGCTCTTGGCTGTGGACTTGAGAAATTCATTTTCTCTGTTCAGATGTGGGCTCTACCACTGGATGTGTGGCCTTATGAGAATATTATGGCATCACTTGACTTGACTTGGTCTAATTTGCAAAATGAACGTGAGCCTAAAGACACAGGAAATGCCCTTTAGGGGGGTGTCTCAGTAGGCTCGGGCTGCCATAACAAAGTGCCACAGACTGAGGGTCTTAAATAACAGAAATTTATTTTCTCATGATTCTGGACACTAGAAGTCTGAGATTAAGGTGTCAGCAGGGTTGGTTTCTTCTGAGACCTCTCCCTTGGCTTGCAGATGGCCGTCTTCTCCCTGTGTCTTCACATGGGTCTTCCCTCTGTAACTATCTGTGTCCAAATTTCCTCTTCTTATGACACAGTCATATTGGATTGGGGCCCACCCTAATGACCTCATCTTAACTTAATCACCTCTTTAAAGACTCCATCTCCAAATACAATCACATTCTGAGGTACTGGGAGTTAGGTCTACAACGTACGAATTTTGGGGGAACACAATTCAGCCCATAACAAGAGAGATGGGCTCAGTCATGCCTCACTCGGGCCCTAGCCTTGGGGGTCGCCCCGTCTGAGGGAGAGACACAGTCCCTGCCCTCAGGCATTCTATGTCCTGGTGAGGGGGACACAGGCCCTGCCCTCGGGAAGTCCCCAGTCTGAAGCTGAGGCAGGAAGCATGCACACAGATTCAAGAAGGAAGTGAAAATTAACAGTTCAGTCTGAGAAAGGTCGTCGGGCTGCCCCAGGATAGAGCTGGTTAGAGGCAGAGTCAGGCGGGAAAGTTTCAGAGAAGTGAGTTAGAAAGGAAAGACTGTCTGTGGAAGATGAGGGGAGCAGTGATGTGTTTGGTCCGCAGGGCCCAGTGGGGTGTGTGTGTGTGTGTGTGTGTGTGTGTGTGTGAGAGAGAGAGAGAGAGAGATAGGACTGTGTTCAGCAGACCCAGGCAGCAGGGCCCAGGTCTCTACTGAAAACACCGACTGTTGTCACAGCCTGAGTGGCCAAGACATTAGGGGGCATCTGGAGCCACGTGGGGCAGGGGCGGACGTGGAACAGGGTTGGGGATGCCTTCACACACTGTCACCGTTTGTGAATGTCACCTCGCCGGGCACTGGGCACTGCAATCACCCCTCTGGCTGGCAGCTGCCATGTCTTCAGCAAGCACCACAGGCCTGCCTGTCACAGGATTGTCAGCGCCTGCCGCGGGGCTGAGAACAGGGCTCTGGTTTCCCAACATGTGACTCATCGACCTCACTGCTGCCTCTCCGTCTGTGCCCACCTGGTCTCCGGGACCCCAGTCTCCCTCCTTGAGCGCTTTGCTCTGTGGCCCAGTGAGTAGACATTTCTGACACTCTTCCAGATACTGCTGCATTTTAATGCTGCCTTGTTTGAAATTGACCCCATTATGCTTCCATCTGCCATCTTTGGGTTTGGCTCTCGGAAAGCCGGGGAGTTTTGGCCGGGACATAGGGCTCAGGCATCTCTGGGTCTTGAACCCCTCTTGCTCCTTCATGTGTTCACCACACTCGGCCTTTGTTCCCTGTCTCCTTCTATCTGCTCAGGTATGAAGCGGCCCCTGAGCCCATCTCCCCCAGGTGAAAAGGAGCCCCCCATATCTGGAGCTGCTGAGTGCCCCCCTCGGCCCCCAGAACCGCCCAAGCCCAAGCGGGAAAGAAAACGGCCATCGTACACGCTGTGCGACGTCTGCAACATCCAGCTGAACTCGGCCGCCCAGGCCCAGGTGCACTGTGGGGGGCGGGCCCACCAGAGGCGGCTCCGGCAGCTCAGCCTGGGAAAGACCCCCGCAGGGCCAGGTCAGTGTGCAGGGGCGCAGCTCCCACAGACTTGGTTCTGGGCCCCTGGGAGGGGCTCTGGGTCTGTGGCCTCTCTCTGTGGGCTCTTTGGATCTGAGGTAACCTCAATGAGGTCTTAGGGTCTGAAGTCCCCCAGATGCTGTCAAGTTGTGTTTTGCACCTGGACAACCCTCTATGGGGTCTCTCAGGGTCTGAGGGTCTTTAGGACTGAGGCTTCCTCTTGAGGTCTTTTTGGGTCTGGGAGCTCTCCCCATGGGGTCTTTTGGGACCAGAACCCTTAAGCAGCATTTCTCCAGTCTGGAGCCCCCTGGACGGGATAGTCTTTCAGACAGGGTCTCACCTGCGGGGTATCCTGGGCTCCTGCTCTGGTCTCTGAAGGCCAGGGTCAGCAAAGTGCATGACATTCGGGCTGAGGGGTGGTCAGGGGAAAGGCCCGCTGGACCCTTTGGCTGCTGGACTCCTGGCCAGGATTCCTGCCTCTCCCTGGCTGGGGTGACTTTGCAGAGGTCGGGCTGCAAGCACTGAAGGGCCACTGGCTGCCAGGCAGATTTCTGGAGGGAATGAGTGAATGCATTTGTGAGGGGGATTCCAGCTGACAGGCACATGGGGGCCATGGGAAGACTGAGGAGAGGTGGGAGCCTGGCTGGCGGGGGAGATAGGTTAAGAACCAGGCCCAGTGTTGGAGGCGGGAAGGGCTGGAACTTCCACCTGAGTCTTGGTGGGTGGGCACCAGAACCCTACCTTGCAGCCCCGGATGGTAGCTTTGCCAGAGGGCTACACTCTGAACTCAGACACCCCCTTGAGGGCTGCTTGTTCTTTCAGTGACTACTTGTGGGGCACCCACTGTGTTCCTGGCACTGGGCTGGGGCCTGGAGGCAAATAAGTTCCAGTCTTACTCCTTACTCCCCAAGACTGAGTCTATCTTTTGGGCTGAGACAGACATAAAAAGAGCAGATGAGTGTTGTGGGTGCCACACAGGACATACCCCCAGGGGTACAAAGGAGAAAGGGCAATTATACCCGGGGGCACCACAAAACTCCTCCTGAAGGAATGGGGGCACACTGAGCTTTGGGACAGGGATCAGGGGAGAAGGGACGCTGCAGGCAGAGGTCACTGCATAAGCAGAGCAAGGAATGCTCTGATGGCTGGTACCAGCTCCTCTACCTGAGCACTGGGGCTGGACCCCAAGGGTGTGACTCTGAGTAAGAGTGTATCTGACTGTATGGATGTTTCTGGAATGTGTGTGTGTGTATGTCTGAGTTCAAAAATCATTCATTAATTCATCAAATACAGACAACCTACTATGTGCAAGCGGCTGTTTGGGGGATTCCTATTTTTATTTTTTCCAGCTTTATTGAGGTATTATTGACATATAACATACGTAAATTTAAGGTGTACAATGTGATGATTAGATACACGTATATATTGCGCAGTGATTGCCACAATAAGGTTAGTTACCACCTCCATCCCTTCACATTTTGTGCGCATGTGTGGTGATAACAGTTAAAATCTACTCTCCTAGTAACTTTCAAGCATATGATACAGTGTTGTTCATTATAGTCACCACGCTGGGCAGTAGATCCCCAGATCTTATTTATCTCATAGCTGGGAGTTTGTACCCTTTGATCAACATCTCCTCATGACCCGCACCCCCCAGCCCCTGGCAACCACCCTTCTACTATTTCTATGAGTTTGGCTTTTTTAGATTCCGCATATAAGTAAGAACATATCAGTATTTGTCTGGGAATACATATTTTTAAAAGGCATCCTGACTGCCTGTCAGGAAAGAGCTGTCCAAATAACTCCATGTACAGGTGAGTTTGCCCGAGATAATAACAGGCTTCGTAGAGGTGGGTAGGGGGTGCTTCGAGAAGTCAGAGAGAGAGGTGAGCTGACAGAAGTCAGGGGAAGCTTCAGAGAAGTGACATTGAAGTTGGATCTTGGCAAGGGAAAGGGAGTCCCAGGTCAGGAGACAGCTGGAGCAAATGCACGGAGCCCTGAAGCCAGAGTTTCCCAGGGGCAGCAGGCAGTGCTGGGCATTTGGTCTTGTCCCAAAGGTGATGGGCATCACTGAAGGGTTTTGAGCAGGAGTAGTTAGCATTTTTAGAGGTCTCCGGCAACGGGTAAGCATTAGACTTGGGGCTACATTAGAAGGAAGAGGGTAGGATGGAGGAAACAGATTCTGGGGACTTTTCTGTAGCAGAACTGGCAGGACTTGGTGACTGATGGGATGTGGGGGCCAAGGGGGAGGGAGGTGCCAAGGATAACTCTAGCTTAGATCATGCTGTGATGGGCAGTTCCGTTATCAGAAAGGGGGGTGTCGAGAGGGAAGCAGGGGTGGAGGGCAGTGTTGGGTGGGGAAGGCCAGTCTGTGGCCCGTGGACGCTGTCCCACACCTGCTCCCCCAACATGGCCTCTTCACGCCCTCCTTCCGGGCAGTGGTCCCCGGGGAACAAGCACTCCCTCTTCCCTCCTCCCCACCATGCTGACGTGGAGAGAGCAGGTGCGGTGTGAGGAGGAAAGACCACAGCCCCAGATACCCATGGCCAGAGACAGGCTGCCCAGAAGGGATGGGGATGTCTTTGCCTGGCTTCCCTCTTCCCACAGTCCTCATCCCCGAGTACTGGGTAGGTTTGGGGGATCTAGAGGAGACACGATGCTTGGTACTCCTCTCCAGATTATTAAATGGGACCTGGCAAGTCCTTGTTCCCCCGTTGTCCCTCTGCCTGTCCATTGCCTAGCCCTCCAGCCCTGTGCTGGCCCTGTGCAGAATGCCAGGACTCCACCCTGAGTGTGCTTGGTGTCTGCCCTGTGGGCACTCACCGTCTAGAGGGGAGACAGCCTGGGGGCCAGACCTTCACAACCGCCATGCTGAGAGGAGTGAGCGGCATTGTGGGAGCATGGTGGAGTGGCAGTTGTGCCTAGGGCGGGGATGAAGGGTCCTTGGATTTCCAGGACCCCTGGAATTCTGGGGCTCTGGCCGGAGAACCTGCTGTCTATTGGCCTGGTTATCTCTGAGCCTACTCCAGGCCATGACCCCTCAACACCCACCCCCTCCCATGGATTTCTCCTATCTCCCTGACTCTCCGAGAGCTGGGGGTGGGAGAGGCAGCCCCCAGCAGGAGGATGCTAGCAACCGCTCCGGGGTGGGGGTGGGAGGCTCAGCCATGCTGAAGGTCCTCCCAGCCTGTGGTGGTCCTGGGCAGAGACCCTTAGGGTGAGGTCACTGGGGCAGCCTCCGGCCTCAGAAATGGAGAGAGCCACACCTCCTTTCAGGAGGCTGGAGAAGTGAGAGGAGCCCTTACAACTCTGCTTTGTTCCCAGACACTTGAGGTCTCAGTCCTGTGGCAGCAGGAGGGTGCTGGAGGTGCGGGGGTGGGATGGCCCAGTCATGCACTTGGAGGCTCCCTCTCTGAGAGGCCTCCTGGAGCTGTCACTTTGATTAGGGGTCTGTGGGGCTGGCGGCTTACACAGTGACAGGCCATCACAGGCAGTGAGGCGGGGACCCTCTCCTGCTCATGCCCCTGAGGCCTTCCGTGGGAGCAAGATGCAGGGGTGGCTCTTCCCTCTCTGAGCTTCCTCACCAATGCCTGGGTCAGGGGCCTCCTTACTCAGCCACACCCACCTCCAGCCCTGAGTGAGCCCGGAACACCTGGGAGGGGCACAGGATGGGGACACAGCAGGCACCCCACACTTCCCCACCCCCTCCTCCATGTACTTCCCCAACTTTGCCTGCCCACCCTCCGCCCCATCTGTCTCTGTCTCCACACAGCAGGCCCTTTCATTCTTCAGGAATGTGTCTTGGCCATCTTTCACTCCCCTTACCCCGCCTCCCTCTTCCTCCCAGGAACCCCCGCCCCAATAAGTGACGCTACTGACACACTCCCCTCAATAATTTCAGGTGGTTCTTGAACACCTACAGAGAGAAAGGTTTGCTGGCTCAATCCTCCTAGCTCCAACCTCTTGTGCAGATGTTAGGCCAGCACAGGGCACGGGGGACACCTTGGCAAGAAGCTGTGACCTACCCCCAGTGCCAAGTTGAGTGTCTCCTTAGGAGCTGTTGGCAAAGCACTTCCACATGCACATGGCCTTCCCTTCTCCCCCTCGCCATCCCAAGCGGAGATGATGGCATTCAGTCCTCACTTTACAAATTGGGATGTTGGAGCTCAGAGGGTTTAAGCAACATACCCAAGGCCACACAGCTGGGTTCAGATGCCAGCATGTCTGAGTCTAAAGACTATCACACACACACACACACACACACACACACATACCTGTGCTGCTGAGGAGAACAGCATATATTAAGAGACACTGAGCCTGAATGTTTTAGGAGTGAGGAGGAGGAATGGCCCAAAGAAGGCAGACTGGCTCCCAGGGCAGACGACTCCACAAGTGCTCAGGACCCTGGCCTCTCCTCTGCCCTGTGCCTTGGTGTCCTCAACTGAAAAGTGGGGAGATACCAGCCATCGCCCACTCTGTCTAGGCTGACTAGGGAGGGGAGAGGAGCCTCCTAAAGCCAATTGGTCCTCTGTTTCTTGGCAGGACTAACCCAGCCATCCAATTCAGCACCCCCCCCATCCCCCATCATCCACTGCAACATGACACCAGAGTGGAGAGAAGGGGATTTCAGCAATGTTAAGCCCTGGCTTACTGCAATGGCCAGGGGGGCCTTGGGTAGGGAGTGCAGGGTAGACACTAAGGGGGACAGGAAAACAGAGATGGAGTCAGACTGTAATGGATTTCAAGGCAAAGAGGCTGCAGCTGCACCAGGCGTCCCTGTGCCTTTGGGGGCAGGGAGGGATCAGAGTGGCAGATGGAGGCTGTCACCTGCCCTGCACCCTCAGACCTCCCCAAGCTTTGGTTCTAATCGGTCCCCCGTCTCCTTTCCAAGTCTTTGACTGCCGAAGGCTCTAGCTTCATTCTGAGCCCCAGAGATCAAAGACCTTGGGCTCGGGTCACGCTCGATTCACTGACTTAATGAGTTCCTCATCCCACAGTTGGATTAATTTCAGCCCCATCAGGAGGGGCCCCAGAAGCCCTCCAGCCTGTCCCCTATCACTTCAGTACCTTCCTGGGTTGCTGGTTCCTCCTCAGTGTCCCCCCAACCCATCCTGAAGCCTTTGGGTACATGTTTCAGAAAAACTGTGCTCCCACAATACCACTGAGAAGTTCTTCTTGCAGTCTAACCAGTGCCTCCTGCTGCTGTACTGCTTAAGTGGCAGATGATAGAAGTGCCCCTCGCTCTCCCTGGATCGCCATCGCATCCCCCTCCCCCAGGTGTGAACCTGACCATCAGCACCTCCCCCCAGGGACCACCAGGAAAGGCAAGGCTGTCTGGGTGCAGAATTAGGGGACTTAGCTCAGATCCCTACCCCCCGCGGAAGACAAAGATTCTGTCTGTGTCTGGGTAGGTTAATTAGCTCTGGGCTTGAGTTTCCTTCCTCTCCCCACCCCAGCAAGTCCTTCCTCCTAGAGCCTCTTCCTAACAAACCTGTTTTCGGGAGCTGCTGCTGCCAACCCCTCCCCAGACCTTCTTTGCGGCTGGGCTCGGTCACTGGCTGCTCCAGAGATTACAGGTTATTGTCTGGTGGAGACAGGATGCTGAGGGGGTGGGGGGCTAGCGCTGGGACCCAGGCTTGGAATGCGAGACTGAATCCAGCTGCGGGTTGGCTGCATATCCCCCGTTCTACCCCCTCCCAGCCACCAGGTGCTCAGGTGAGTAGAGAGCCAGCAGGTTTTCAGGAAGAGGAGGGGGAGAGGGGGAGGAAGGAGCAAATGGAGGAGAGAAGAGTGCAGGGGAGAGAAGGGTGCGGACAGGGGAGGGGTGTCAGAAGTTCTAGCTGGGGATGACCATCCCCCCTTTCCTGGCATTGCCCAGGCAGCAGGTCCAATAGTCCAGGTACTGGACTAAGAGGGCAAGCCACCTGGGCTCCCTTCCCCCCTGCCCCCACCATGGCCAATGCTCTGGGATGAAGTGGTAACACCTCTCTGAGCCTCAGGTGTACCTTCAGTAAAAGGAGGTAAATCTAAGGAGATGGTGGGCAGAGGATGAGTAAGGCTGGACAGGAGCACAGGGGCTCCTGCAGCAGCAAGCCCTGAGGCAGAGCTTCAAAGTTCAGCAGCAAGAACTTTCTGGCAAGCAGAGAAGGTGCTCACAGCACCTCCTTTCCTGGAGGTCTCTGTGGGCAGGGTCAACTCATAGCTTCAGCATAAGAGGCACTAGGCAGGGACTCTCCAGGAGTGGGAGGAGTGGACCCCCCCTGACACCCTCCCCCTGTTCCTGGTCTCGGCATTTGCCCCATACTCGGCCTTTGGGGAAGGACATGCCCTGTTCTTTCTCCCCGTGGTTGGGATGGGGGAAACCAGGGAATAGGCAGCTCCTTCCTGGCAAGGGGGACAGGGCCCAGTGACGGCCTTTCCAGGCTGGAGCAGGAGTCCCTCCCTCGCGCCCTCCCCTCCTGTCCCTCGCATCCCCACCCCTTCCCTCTGTCACTCTCTGGCTGGGTTTCATTTGTTCCCCGTCTGCGCTCAGCGGAGCCTCCACAGGCAGAGAATGCTCTCGGGTGAGTGCTGAGGATGCCTGAGCCTGGGGTGGGGAGGGGGCTTAGAGACGAGGGTAGGTCCCTCTCCTTTTCCTGCTATTGTTGGTCCCCAAAAGTTGTCTTAGAGAGACTCTGGTAGTTAGTTGACTCTTGGTACCTTCTCCCAGGTCCAGGGCTGGGCAGGAGAGCCCCACACTCACTGGGAACAAAGGTGGGGCGGGGGTGGCAGGAACAGTTGGGGAGCTGGGGTCCACCCCGCAGGTCCACCATGCAGGAATGAGGTGCGCTCGCATCCAGGGAGCCTGTGTCAAAGGTTCCTTGTGTCAGATCAGATCAGACCTTTGACTGCCTCTAAGGGGCTGCCCAGAGCCCCCCAGGGGGGTTAGGGGAGAGGGCTGAAGGGGAAGTTGTTACTGCCACAGAGAAAGAGAGAGAAGCAGACAGAGGGAGACAGGCAGAAAGCAGGTGGCTCAGACCTGAGATCCAGCCACTGTGCTGCAGTCAACACTGAGTCCCCCTTTATCCATGGTCTCCTGGCCCAGCTCTCCACACAGGGGTTGCCTGGCCCTCTTTGAGGGAGACACCCACTATTCTTTAAGGGGTATTTTTGGGAACCCCTTCCACGGCAGCAAGGGCTGGAGACAGGGGAGCTGGGATATAGTTCCTTTGTGACTGGTCTTGGGGGTCCTCGTCCAGCACGGGGAGGGGACATCTTGAATGCTGGCCAACCCGGAAGTGGGTTGGGGGCTCTGGAGAATGTTGGGAGGACCCCCTGGCCATGGAGGGAATCCGAATCCTACAGGGAGGGGGCAAACGGGGTTTTGGTTCAACCTCCCTTTGGCTCTCTCTCCTTCCTGGACTCCCATTTTCTTTGCAGAGTTTTGGATTTATCTGTAATAGAAATGGCAACTTTACTATCTGAGATGTGTATGTGTCTGTGTATGCCTCGGGGAGGACCTTACCATCTGCCCTATAACTTGTGGTCGGGAGAGAGAAAGAGAGACTCTGGGTTTGGCTACATGAGCTTGTGTGTATGTCAGATGCATTTAATTTTGTAAGGGGGGGGTCTGTGCACGTACCTATCTCTGGGGAAATGTGTTTGTATATGGATCTTTGTGTATATGCATCTCTTTGTGATGCTGTGTGCTGCTGCATGCCTGTTGTTTTGCATTGTCTGTATATGCCTCTGTAGGGATCTGCGTGTCCTCGAGTGTCTGTCCCTCTGGGTGTATACGATCTGAGTCTTTGTTGACCTTGCCTGTCTGTGTGTACGTGCATGCTCATGCGTGGCCTTTGTGCCTGCCTTTGCCCCTTGGCCACCACGGGTATCTGTCTGTCCCTGTGTGGGTACCACCTCCGTATGTGCACACATCATGGGGAGATCCGTGTAAGTGTGTGCCTTGGTGTCTGTGCCTGTCGCCATCTGTGCAGGGGCCTGTGGACCGCAGGGTGTGTGTCCCTGTGCTCTTCTGTGTGTCTTTCCCAGTGATGGTGGAACAGCAGGATGTGGTTTCCCCAGATCCTCTCCCTTGGGTGGCAGCCAGGATGATGTTATTTCATGAGACACCTATTCTGTGCCCCTGCCCCAGCCTCAAGTGGATCCCTGTTGGTGGCCTCTTCTCTGCCACTCAGTCTGGTTTGCTCGTGTCTGACAAGAGCAACAACTTACCCTCTTGAGGCAGCCATCCAATGAGCCATGGGTCCCAGCTGTGGACCCCTAGCCAGGGTTGGGGAGGGACTGCGCCAAGACACTTAGCCAGGGTGGCTGTTCTGCTGCAAAATGCCATCAGAGAAGACCCACGCACACCTGAGCCTTCCAGAGAAGTTTAGACGTGTCAGGCTGTGTCATGCCATCCTGGAGCAGGTGTGGGGGCTGTGGTATCTCCCTTCATTTGAGTGTACCCGAAAGCCAGGTGGTCACATGTGTGCATGCATGTGCCATGACTCATGCATCATCCCAGCAGCCCTGGGGGAGACAGTGAATGTCAGAGGCAGACGGTGGGTGGCACAGAGTGCTGTGTGAAGGATGATGTGAGGAGTTCCCGCCGCCACTGAGAGGTCCCGACCTCAAATCCACACGTGCCCTAGGCCTTGTGTGGGAGAGGAATGTACCCAATTATGAGGGGCTGGAAGGCATTTCTGGGTGACTTAGTGCTGACTGGAAGGGGAGACTGGGTCACCAAGTGCCCCGGCACCAGCTCTTCAAATGGCCTCCACACCCAGCTCCTCGTTTGGTCCTCAGACCCATTCCTGTCCTGCCCTTTCCTCCTCACCCGGCTGTAATTCCCACTTCACAGATGAGGAAACTGAGGCTTATAGCTAACGAGGCCTTCAGCCCAAGGCCTCAGAGTTCAATGTCACTGGAGCTCCACTGCAGGCCTCTGGACTCCAGGTCTGGGAGGGTTGGGCTGCCACAGCCCCTCACTCCTCCTGCAGGGAACCCACATCCTCTCCTCCTCTCTCTGGGGTACCCACACAGAGGTGAGGGTCTCCTGTGCCTCTGAGAGGTCCCTCCTCCCTCCCTCCACATCCACTTTTGGCACCCCCATTACAAATAACTCATTGGATTAAAACATTGAGCTCCCAGCTCAAACCCCTCCTGAGGTTCCTGGAAGGTCAAAATCCCCAACACCCCCTGCAGAGTCTCTCAGCAGCAGGCACTGCTTCTGCGGTCCACACCTGCACTCTACCTTGACCTTTGTGAACCAACGCTGAACTTTCAACTTCCCGATGCTCTGCTAGTCCCTGGAATGCCCTTCCCCTAGTAAACTTCACTTGTCCTGCTGTGAAACCTAACTGATTCTCCAGGCAACCTTCAGCTTACGCCTGCTCTTCTGTGATCCCAAAACATTCTGCTCAGAACTCTCGGAGCACTTGCCCCAGTGTGGCCTCCACAGCGCGCTGCGTTTGTCTCTCACCTGTGAGCTCCTCTAGGAACCGACGGCTACAGGTGATGGATGAATGACTCCTGTCCCTCCCACCCTCGGGGAACACCCTTCCTGCGGTCTAACCTCCGTCGCTCCTGCTGCAGCGGGGGAGGCCGAGGGCGCCGCCGGGCTCAGCGCGCGCGGCAGGTGGGCGCGGCCAGGTGAGCCCCGGGGGCGCTGCCGCCCCGCCCGCGCTCCCGGCCCGCGCCGGCCGCTGGCGCCTCTTCGCCCCGGTTACCGCTAGTGGCTGCTGTCGCTCAGCGGAGCCCGAGGAGACCGCGGCCAGAGCGTCCACCGCGCAAGATGGTGGCTCCCGCGTCTCCGTGAGTGTGTGCGGGCGGGCGGGGTGCCCGGGCCCGGCGGGGCGCCCCCTCCCGGAGCTTCCGGGCAGGGGGCGGGCAACGGGGCTGGGGGCCCTGCGGGCGAGCCGGCGCGGGCGGGCGGAGGCCCGGTGCCTCTGCGGGACCCCTCCGAGGGCTCCTCCACCACGCGCCCCCCAGAGGAAGTTCCCCAGCCCTCCGCCTCCCGGCCCTGGGAGGATGAGCCGGGGGCGCAGGGAGCCCCGACCTCACCCGGGCTGCCAGGGGAGGGGCCCCCCCCCGCCCTTACTCTGCCGGCAGCGTGGACTCCTCTTAGTGGGGTCCCCAAAGGAAGGGACCCAAAGGAGACTGGGGAGGAGGCTGGGGACCACCATCCCAAACACCGTATTTGAGGCTTACGTACCGGGGTGGAGTTGGGGTGGCAGACCAGCACAACCGCCCCAGAGGCCCCTCAAGTTGTGCCGACTCGCATCCAGCTGGCCAGGGCGTGGAGAAGTGTGAGGGACCTGGTTCTGCCACAGGTACGCCCTCCTGGTCAGTCTTGGTCACATAGTCCCGTTTTATTTACACCCCGCCCCACCCGCCTGGTTTCTTCAGGTTGAGGTTGGGAATGTCAATGGCTTTTGCCCGATTTTTTAGAGTTGCACTGTCCAACAGAACTTTCTGGGATGATGTAAACGTTCTCTATCTGAGCTGTCCAATACAACGGCCACATGTGCCTACTGAGAACTTGAAATATGGCTAGTGCGACCGGAAGTGGATTTTAAAATTTGTATTTAATTCTGATTAATTTTAAACAGCCACATGTGGCTAGTGGCTACCTACTGGCCAGAGCAGCTTCAGAATCTCCATCTTCCCATACATCTTCCTTACCTACTCTTTTGACCTTTTATCAAAAACACCCTAGGTCTTATAGTCATTTCATCCCTCTGCAGAATGGGGCAGGATAGCCAGTTTCTAGGGATGTGGAAAGGATGTGACAAACTTCCAGAAGGGTATAACCTTGGCCTTGCATCTCCTCCCCATTCTAAGATCCTTTGGGTGGTGGGCTGGACAAGGTCACAGAATCATGGGATTTTGGGAGGAAAGGAAGTCAAAGACAGCTGGTGTAGCCACCCAACAGATGCCCAAGGGCCCATCCATCGCTCTCTCTGCCTGAGAGCTCATGCTTCCTTACCCATTCACTCCCCAAATTTCATGGAGCACCTGATGGGTGCCAGGTATTGTGCCCTTCTCTGGGGTTCAGACATGAACAAGTTAGTTGCCTTTCCTGCCCTCAGGGAATGTGAGAGAGAGAGAGACATACAGACAGAGAGAGTGTGCGCAAGTGAGCCAAGCAACAGAACCAGAGGGGAAGTGGAATAGGTAAAGTGTTGGGAGGGAGGGAAGGCAAAGCATGTGCAAAGGCCCTGGGGATGGCAACTTGGCACTCTTGAGGAACCGAAAGAAGGTGGGTATAGGTGGAAGGAGAGGGAGGCACAAGTGGCCACCGGAGAGGTCAGCAATGCCTGGGCATTTGGCAGACCTTGAAAGGGATTCTGATGCTGGCCTCAGAGCAGCGGGCAGTCGTGGAAGGGTTTTAAGCAGTATGTTTGTAAAAGCCCCCTCTGGCTGCTGGGGGTCTGAATGGCTGAGGGAGAGGCAGGAGTGGAAACCTGGAGTGCCATCAGGAAGTGACTGCCATAGTCCAGGAAAGATGAAGGTGCCCTGGATGAGGACGGTGGCAGCGGCATGGAGAGAAGAGATAAGGTAGAGGGAGACTGTGGAGGTGGAATCAACAGGACCTGCGGATGGAGCAGGTCCTGGATGGGGGAGAGAGTGGAGTTGGAGGGGCAGGTTTCTGGCCAGGGAACCTGGGTGGGAGGACAGACCGTTTCCTGTGCTGGGGACAACTGGGAGAGGAGCATATTTTATAGGGACAGGTCAAGGAGAGTTCTCTTGAGACAAGCCAGGAAGGCGGGTGGATGGAGAGGCGTGGCCTGGGCTGGGTGGTGTATTTCAGAGTGGCCAGCAGAGATGGTTCTGAATTCTTTGAACAGTTTGAGGTTGGGAAGAGGAGGAGGAGATGACATCAGAGGAGTGGCTGATGAGGGGAAGGAAAACCAGGGGATGATGTGGGGTCTCGGAAGGCAAGAGAAAAGTGTGTTCCAAGGAGGGCGTGGTGAGCAATACCAAATGCCACTCAGAGTCCAAGGGAAAAGGACCAACGAGTTTCACCCACATCTGGGCAACACAGAGCACCTTTCCTTACATTGAACGAGCTGCCCTGGAATTCTACTCATCTGCCCCTCTTTTACCTACCCACTAAGTGCCAGGTTCCACAAAGGGGGCTGGGTATAATGTCAGGTGGACAAAACAGTCACTGCTTTCTCAGAATTTAGAATCATCTAACCAACAGCCTCAGAAGCAGGAAGCTCTTTCATATAGCCGAAATAAATCCTTTCATTCTTTTAAACAACCACCTTCTTTGGAGAGGCATCTGCATGCCCAGCCCTGTACAGAGACTTACAGATACAAAAACGGACAAACGTTATCCTGGCCAAGTGCAGGATCCAAGCAACCAAGTGCAGAGATACATGGAGAATCCCTGCGTTCACCGCACTGTATCAGAGACTCAGGCATGGGGAATTATGGGAGATTAGAGGACAGGTACCATTCCAGGTTGGGGGGATCAGGGTGGCAGAGGGGATGCCTGAACTGCTCTCCAAGAATGAATGGGAATTAGCCAGGGAAAGAGGAGGGAATTCCTCGATAGAGAGTTCCAGGCCCAGAGGATGAAGGCGGGAGCAAAAGTAACAGCAATGTGGGGGATGGTAAGCCTGTGGAGTTGGCGAGCAGACAGGAGTGGCAGGAGGCTCTGGAGGGGTCCAGAGGCTTGGGGGGCCTCACTGACTCATGGTGAGGTGTGTAGACCTAGGCAATGGGACACCACTGAAGAGGTGGAAGCAAGGGAGTGACACAGTTGGATCTGTGTGTGTGCTTGCTCTCTGGCTGCCGCGTGAGGGATGAATTTGGGGGAGTGACTGCAGAGGTGGAGGCAGCTGTGTAATCCAGGCGAGATGGTACAGGCCAGGAGGACTTGGGTTCTAATTCTGCCTCAGCTACCTACTGCTTGTGAAACCTTGAGCAAGTCACTTCAAGTCCCCTGGCCTCAGTGTCCTCCTCTCCAAAATGAGGCTAAGACCACCCTCAGAGAGTTCTTGCAAGAGTAATCTTGGTCTCCCCATGGAGTCACTGTGAAGTACTTAGCACGGGGCCTGACTCAGTTCATGCTCCATAAATAGTAGTTACCCTGCTGATATCAGCGGGCACGGAGAGCAGGGGAGAGGTTTGAGAGAATTAGGAGACAGAGTTAGCAGGTTTTGGCCATCAGTGGACACGGCCTTCTGGTCCTGAACTTCTCATCCTGGCCTCGTGCCTGGGCTGGTGGTAGAGGGAGGGAGGGAGAGGCACCCAACTGGCTGCCTTCAGTCTGGGGCCCAGACTCCACCTCTGGGCTACCCTTCCCGGAACCACACTGTCAGGGTGTGTGTGCGTGTGAGTGTGCCCATGTGTGTGTTTAGGGAAGGGAGTTCCAGAGAAAACAAATCCCGTTCCTCGGTCCTGTGGCTCTGGGAGCTCAGCTTTGTGCTAACTTCCTTCTGATGAAGTAAATGACTGTGGACTGGAGGGACCAGTCATCCTTTGGGCAAGGAGTCAGGAGGTCTGAGTATTTAAGTCCTGGGTCAGCCACGAATTATTCATGAGCCCTGAGAACCACTGTCTATCTCCAGGACTCAATTCCAGTCTTCCAGCTCTGAGTTCTGACATGCTTCAGCAGTCAAGGCAATCAATGCCTTGTCCTGGATGGACGGAGACCCTTGGAGGGGGCTAGGGCCCACAGACCTCCCCATTTTGGAAAACACTCTGTGGCCCTTTGCATGACCCCGCCCACTCCCAGTAGCCCTTCCCCATTGGGTCCAGTCCACCCCTCAGCTGGGGAGTGCTCTGTGGGCAGCGTGAACCCACCATGGACCCCCTAACACCTCTCCCTTGTCTCTTTCATCTCCAGTCTCCCACCGGCGGAGCAGGAATAAACTTTCCTGGCTAAGTTAGATGGATGGTCCCCATTAGCCTGGCGGGCTGCCCCCTCCTGCCTCCCTGCCAACTTCCCTTGTCAAGGAAGGTGCCTCTGTGTGTGAGGGAGGCTGAGGGGCAAGAGCATTTGGGTGGGGGTTGGGGGTACCCTGCCCCTTGAGCAGGAATGGTGCCCCCGGGGAAGAAACCAGCCGGAGAGGCTTCCAACTCCAACAAGAAGTGCAAGCGTTACTTCAACGAGCACTGGAAGGAGGAGTTTACCTGGCTGGACTTTGACTACGAGCGGAAGCTGATGTTTTGCCTCGAGTGCCGCCAGGCCCTGGTGCGGAACAAGCACGGCAAAGCTGAGAACGCCTTCACCGTGGGCACTGACAACTTCCAGCGCCACGCCCTGCTGCGCCATGTGACCTCGGGGGCCCACCGCCAGGCTCTGACCGTCAACCGGGGCCAGCCCACTTTTGAGGGCCAGGCTGAGGGAGGAGGCGCCTACCCAGGCCTGGCGACCACCCCTACCTCCAGGGGTGTCAAGGTGGAGGTGGACCCGGCCAAAGTGGCTGTGCTGACCACAGTGTACTGCATGGCCAAGGAGGACGTGCCTGATGACCGCTGCTCGGCCCTGCTCGAGCTGCAGAGGTTCAACCTGTGCCAGGCGCTGCTGGGCACCGAGCATGGCGACTACTACAGCCCCAGGAGGGTGAGGGACATGCAGGTGGGTGGCAGCCAGAGGTATGGGGGAGGGCGTGAGGAGGGAGGACATGGAGCTGTCTGGGCACAGGGCCAGCACGCCAGGCCCCAACTTCATTCATATCTTCACGCATCAGAGCTTCACCCAGGGCGCAGTACTATATGCCAGGCCCTGTCCTCGGGGGCACGGAGGCTCTGGGGGCTAGACTGGCCTACAGATGTGTTTTGTTGGTTTTCACAGTGTTTTTGAAAAAATTCAATTAGTTCCCAAGTTAAAAATACTGAGAGATTACGTGTAAAAACGTGGATTTGTGACTTCTACTGAATAGCCAGGTCCAGATGCTCTCAGGGCCTGAAGTGGTGGAGCTGGAGAGCAGGCCATGGGTTTCTCCATTCCCTTTGGTTGGTCCCTGGCCCGCTCAAACTCAGGATCCCCTACGTGGCCCCTGGGGGCATGCAAGTTGCAGCTCTGTCCTAGGTGCTAGCTGGGTGAGTCCTGGGGGCTAGTGTGGGGTAGGGGAGGTGGCTCTCATCCTACAGAGATGACAGACAGACAGAGCACCCAGCTGGGGCCCTATGTCACTGGTCCTGGTCGGGAGTTGGGAGTGAACGTGCCTCAGTTAATCCCTGAGCAGCAGAGTGCAGGAGACCCCTAGGAATAAGGCACACTGGGGCAATGCTGTCAGCACAAATTTTATAATTCACAACAACCTTTTGGGGATTGGGAGATTGGGGCAGGTATTAGCCTGATTTTAGGGCTGAGGAAACTAAGGCTCAGAGAGGTGAAATGACTTGCCCAAGGTCACACAACCAGTAAGTAACAAAGCTAGGATTAGTCCCTAAGTCTGTCTGACCTCAAGGCCTGTGCTCTTTCTATCACCCTGAACTGCCTGCCTCCCCTTCTCAGGACAAGCCAAACTCTGTCCTAACTCTGTCCTCCCTCCCTTTCTCTCCCTGGCTGTCCCAGGTGGCCATTGCCAGTGTCTTGCACACAGAGGCCTGCCAGCGCCTGAAGGCATCCCCGTATGTGGGGCTGGTGTTGGATGAGACCAGGGACTGGCCTGAGTCCCACAGTCTGGCCTTGTTTGCCACTTCGGTGTCCCCCTGTGATGGCCAGCCTGCCACCACCTTCCTGGGCAGTGTGGAGCTACAGGAGGGCGAGGCCACCGCTGGCCAACTCCTGGACATCCTGCAGGCCTTCAGCGTGTCTGCACCCAAACTGGCCTGGCTCAGCTCGAGCCTCCCCAGTGACCGCCTGGGGAGTGTGGGCCCGCAGCTCCGGGCCGCCTGCCCACTGCTCACTGAGATACACTGCCTCCCTGGCCGGACAGATCCTGAGCCCCCTGCCTACCTCAGTGAATATGAAAGTGTCCTGGATGCCCTATTCCGCCTCCATGGCGGCCCCAGTTCCCACATGGTCCCTGAGCTCCGGGCAGCACTGGACCTTGCAGCGATTGACTTGGCAGGACCACGGCCAGTGCCCTGGGCCTCCTTGCTGCCTGTCGTGGAAGCAGTGGCTGAGGTTTGGCCTTGCCTGGTGCCCGCACTGGAGGCCTCTGCCCCCGCCTCGCCTACAGCTAGGGCACTGGCCCTCGCCCTGCGCCAGTTCACCTTCTTGGCCTTCACCCACCTGCTCCTGGACGCTCTGCCCTCCGTGCAAAAGCTCGCCCTTGTCCTGCAGCCACAGGAGCCGGACTTGGCCTTGCTGCAGCCCCTGGTGATGGCGGCTGCAGCCTCCCTCCAAGCGCAGCGCAGCTCGGGTGGGGCGCGCCTCCAAGGCTTTCTGCGGGAACTGGCGTCCTCCAGCCCCGACTCGGGCGGTGGGCGCTGCACCTACCGCGGCGTGGAGCTGGTCGGCTACTCTGAGGCTGCGGTCCGGGGCTTGGAGCGGCTGCAGGGCGCCTTCCTGGACTCCATGCTGAGGGGGCTGCGGGACTCCTACCCCGGGCCCTCGCTGGACGTTGTGGCCGCCTTCGCTGCGATCTTCGACCCGCGCCGCTATCCGCAGGCCCCCGCGGAGCTGGGCGCGCACGGCGAGGGGGCGCTGCGCGTGCTGCTGCGCGCCTTCGCCCCCGCTGTGGTGCGCCAGCGGGCGCTGGGCGACTTCGCGCTCTTCAAGCGAGTAGTGTGCAGCCTCGGGCGGCTCGGCCCGCGGGCCCTGTGCTCCAAGCTGGCGTGCGCGCACTCCGAGCTGCACGAGCTCTTCCCCGACTTCGCCGCCCTCGCCGCCCTGGCCTTGGCGCTGCCCGCGGGCGCCGGCCTCCTGGACAAGGTCGGCCGCAGCCGGGAGCTGCGGTGGTGGGGGCAGGGCGGGGCCGGGGAAGGCCGGTGCGGCCCCGCGGTCAAGATCGCGGTGGATGGGCCCCCGCTGCAAGAGTTTGACTTTGCTCTGGCCGCGGAGTTCTTAGAGAGTGGGTGGGGGGAGGGGCTCCTGGGGTCTCAGCTCCCGTGGGGGCGGCCTTCTTCTCTCAGTCGAGCCAGCCTGGGGCCCTGGGCACTCTCAGGGACAAGCTGAACCTGACCGTGCTGCACTCACAGTGACCTGCTAACCGTGGCCTCCCACCCACCATCCCCGTGCTTCCTCTGCTCCATGCTGAGTACTAACCCAGCCCCACGCGCTGTGGAGGAGGGGCTGGGTCAAGGGGGCCTGGGCGAGTGGGCAGAGATGCTAGGGTCTGGGACGCCCTAAATATCACTCCTTTCCTTTCCAGAGTTTGGTGAGGAGTAGCTCATGCTTTCTTTCTGGACTTACCCCAAGTTTTTGCCCTAGAAAAGTTGGGGGGTCTTGGTTGGAGGGAGGAAGAAGACTGGGTCTCAGGGATTGAGGGACTGAGGGAAAGGAGAATGGGTCCTTGACTGTTTGTTAGCCCCCCTCCTGGCAGCATCTCTTCTCTTCAGATATGACTGGAGAGCAAATCACCATCCTTGTTTTTGACACACAGCACGGCACACTCTCTGTGCACAAGCTAACAATTCAAAGGAGGTAGTGGTGCCCTCCCTCCCCTCCCCACCAATAGGCTGCCTGAGGCTTTTCTGTATATAACCATGTATATAGACATAAATCTATAAATGTGAAATAAATCTGTCCTATTGTTCATAGTGCTAACATGCAAATCTAAAAGGACATCTTTTGGTTTTGCAATGACAGGGTCCAAAAAAGTCCCAAATGGACTGGATTTATTTCTAATTTTTTTCTTCCTTGAAGTCTGGTTGTTCTCCAGGTACCTCGCCCTCCCCTGCCCTCACCTCAGACCTTTAAGACCAAAGACTAGAAAACCACAGTGCTGTAGCGGCCGACCCCGAGGACTGGCCTCAGGCCAGACCCTGGGGTGTCGAAAGGCTTTTTACCTCCTGAGGGAAGCAGTTGGGACCTCACCAGAGCTGGGGGACATAACACTTCAGATTCCAATGGGTTTCCTGTCCCCTCTGTCAGCCCTTGCTGTGAATGGTATGGGAGTCTGGAGGGGGGTAGTTAGTGAGAGGGGTGGGGGCTGGCCTTTCCCCAGACCTCCTGGGTTTGGGTTTAATTTGCAATAAAGTGAAAACCCAGTGCATCGTGCAGTCTCCATGGTGGTGTGTGTGTGTCAGGGGCCCACCCTGACTCCTTCCTTGGCTGGACCCCCCTCAGGGGTTCACTGGGGCCATTATGCTGCCTTTGTAGGGGTGGGAGGGTCACCCTTCTGGGCCGGGAACCCCGTGCTGTGGATTCCCTGACTGTGCCTCCCCACAAGAGGAGAGGAGAGGCACAGAAATGGGCTGTAAGTGCCCCGGGCTTGGCCAGTGCTCCTTTGTGAAGAGGGAAGCAGGAATTTGTGCCCTGGCTCCATACCCAAGAAGCCCATCAGCCTCTTGTTCTGCTGCAGAGGTAGGAGAGAGCCCTGTGGCTCCCCATTTCAGACCCTGCCCTTCTTCCTCCTGCAGCTGGCCCGGCCTCCAGTGCCCCCAGCCCCCTGCTGGCCTCCCTGCCCCTGCCCGCCAGGCCTCTGCAAACCCCGCTGGACTTCAAGCACTTGCTCGCCTTCCACTTCAATGGTGCCACCCCGCTCAGTCTCTTCCCCAACTTCAGCACGGTACGGGCTGGGCTGGCTGGCGGGTGGGGGCATGCAGCAAGCTTGGGGGTGGGCAGGGAAGGTGGGCACAGAGGGGCCGGCTCTCAGACGCTGGGTCTAACCAGAAGCTCATTCTCCATCATCCTCTAGTGACTGGGTGTTCCCAAAATACAGAGCCCTGGGCCTAGCTTTCTGGGCTAGGGAAGGAGGATGTTGTCACCCCCTCCCCCAGTGACAACTGCTGGGCCTGTAGGTTCTGTACTGTAGGTTTCACTTGAGTTTTTGCATAGGGACATCCATGGATGGTCTGTGTATGTCTGTGTGCAATTAAGATGTGCCTTTCTGTTTTAGTTTGTGTCTCTATAGATCTTTGTGTGTTACTTGTGGATGTGAATTTGTGTGTTGGTGTCCAGTGTGTATGTATTTGTGAGCAACTCTTTGTGTCTGGGTATGTAATTAATGTAGGTCCTCTACGTCTGAGAGGTTTTTTGTGTCGATTATGTTTGTTTGGGGTGTGCCTGACCTCTGAGTGTGTTTTTGTGTGGGTTGGGTAATAGTGAGCTCATCTGTGGTTGTGTGCCGTTTGTGTGCATGTGAGAGTGTATCTTTCTGCATGTCTCTGTCATTTGTAGCTGCCTGTAAGCTTATGTGCTATGTGTCTGTATACTGTATACAGGGACCAAAAAAGTCCCAAATGGACTGGATTTATTTCTAATTTTTTTGAAGTCTATGTATGTCCGTGTGTGTGTGTGTGAACCACAAGTGTAGTGAGCATGAATTTTACTTCACTACATGAACTATAAAGAATGCCCCCCCTTTAAATTTTGAAAAATCAAATGTAATCATTGATGAGCCCCACAATTCAGTTTCAGTCACCACTAGGAATCCCTTCCTTCCCACCCTCCAGGGCTGCACAGAGGTCCTAGGCAGCCTGAGACATTTGCGGAGGGTCCTCTGGTCTTTGGTTCCCACTGTCACTGGTTGACATGCTCACTATCCAAGCTCATGGTCCCTCAAGAGCGGGTGAAGCCACTCTTGTCCTCATCGCTGGGGGCCCTGCAGGCCATTCTCTGATGTCCTGTCCCCTGCCTGTCCCACCAGCCCTGCGTGCTGTGAGGGTTAAAACCTCTTTCTGTTCTCAGGGAAGTTTCTGAAACCATGCTTTCCTCTCAAAGCCTCTGTTCTCTTCTCTCAGGAAGGTTTGAAAAGTTCCTTCCTGACAAGCAAGCCCAGACAACTTCTGCTTTTGGCCCAACAACCCAGGCCCCTGAGAAAAGGGAATGTAAAGGCTTGGTTTGATAGAAGAAAAAAATTATTTGGAATAAGGAAAAGAAAAAAAAAACCCCACACAAATAAATATTCCAAAGAAATGATCCTACCACTCAGGGAACACTCTGGCCTCCACCTGCTGTGGCCTACCCCCTCCTCCCCCCCCCCCGCCCCCCCGGCCGTGGTCTCACTCTCCCTCTCAAGCCCCGTGACAGTGGCAGAGCTCATAAGATAAGCACAAGGCTGGGTTATGGGAGAGGAAGTTCTTTGTCTCTTCCCTGCCTCTCCCTGCCCCCAATTCTCTGTCCCAATAGTTGTGATTCTTGTGAATGAGGGGGGAAAAAAAAAAAAACAGAGACCAGAGGGGCAGCAAGAGATGGAAAGTGATCACTAGGACGTGGTTCTACTTCTCAAGGTCATGGAGGTCACCCTGGCTATTCCCTGCCTCCCAGCAGAAGCCCAGGCTGACAGATAAAATCAGCCAGGGAAGAGGCAGTTTCTTTTTCTTTCTAACATCCAGAAGGATGGGGAAGTTCTTCCTACAGGCTGACGACCACCCTCCTTGATAATCTGCAGTAGTTTCTGGCATTTTGTACTGCCCTCCCTTCTGAGCTGACCCCAGTCATTGTGCCCTCCCACCCCCTTCACAGATGGACCCAGTCCAGAAAGCTGTCATCAGCCACACGTTTGGGGTCCCCTCCCCTCTGAAGAAGAAGCTCTTCATTTCCTGTAACATCTGTCACCTGAGGTTCAACTCAGCGGTGAGAGGAAGCAGTGGGAACAGGCTGGGGAGGGGGCTGGGCAGGAAGAGGGCTGGAGACTGGGCTTCTGGGGTCTTTCCTGGAGGAATGGGGTGGCGAAGGGGCTGTGGTCTGGATTTCCAGTCCCAGGTTGCAGAAAAGGCGCTCCTGGTCCTTTACCCAGCCCCTCTGCTCCTCTCTCCAGATTCCTCTGCCCCTTCCCTCTCTAGTCCCCCTGCGACTCCATTTCCTTCCCCTATGCCTCTCTCCTGTGTTCTGGATCCTTCTGCAAGAGAGAAGACTGCCCTTCCCCACTCCATGTCCCAGGGGCCACCCCATCATCTCCTGGTTTGAGCTGAGTTTTTCAAGCACCTGAGAGTTTACAGAATATGTTCATGCCCATCATCTTAATTAGTTCTCATGATACATCTGTGAAGTGCATAGAGGCACTCTTATCATCCCCACTTTTCAGATGAGGAAACTGAGCCTCAGAAAGGTTAAGTGACTTGCCTGAGACCACGCAGCTGATAAGTAGCAGAGATGGGATTTGAACCCAGGTCCGGCTAAGCCCAAGGCCTGCATGCTTTCTACCAGAGCCTGCCCCTAGATAGTGGAGGAGCCTCGTTCTGGCCTCCCAGGGAAGGTTTACCTTCTGTCCAGGCAACTCTGGGGACTGGGGCAATGCTCTCAGCAGACCTGCTTGGATGAAAGGGTCCAGGGAGAGGCCAAATGGGCTTGTCTTTCTGAGGTATGGGAGAAACAAGCAGGGATCCCTGAAGGAGGGAGGACACTGCCTGGCCAGACTCGGGCTTCCCTCCAGGCTCTCAGGTCACATGAGTCATGCAAGAGATGGACAGGGAGACTTCCCTCTGAGGGAGAGACCTGTCTTCATGCCGGGTCCCTGGCACGGTGCCTGGCAAACAGCAAATGCTCAATAACTCTTTGTTGAGAAAATGAGCAACAGGATGAATGTTCTGGGGAGCACATACCCCCCAGTGTGAGGACTACTCTGTTTCCTCCAGGCGTGCATTTGTAAGCTTGGTAACATTCATTGAGCACCTACTGTATGTGCCAGGCCCTTATCATTCAGGTTCTCATTTAATTATCACAGTCCTATGAGGTCAGTATTATCATCACAGAGTTTACCAGTGAGGAAACAGGCTCAGAGAGGTGAGGAGACTTGCCCAAAGATGCACAGCTCGTAAGTGGCTGTCAGAATTTGAAGCCAGAGGCTGCTTGCCAGGGAGCTCGTGTGTGAGAATGTGTTCTGTAAACCTCAGGGTCACGCACATACTGTGGTGACGATGGCAATGACAGGATTGGTCCCTGTGTGGCCCGAGCCCTGCCTCCCTCTGACCTGTCCCTGCCTGGCGCCAGCTCATGGATGGGACACGTGGACTAGTGAATGAATGGTAACCCCATGCCCTCCCCTCCCCAGAACCAGGCCGAAGCACATTATAAAGGCCACAAACACGCCAGAAAACTCAAGGCTGTCGAAGCTGCCAAGAGCAAGCAGAGGCCACAAACCCTGGCCCAGGACGGGACGCTGGTGTCCCCAACCCCGACTCTGGCCAGCGGAGCCCCCGGCGAGCCGCAGAGTAAAGGTCAGTCCTGAACTCTTCTCCCCCTCCCCACTCCAAATCTGGCTTCAGATGAGGGGTTGAGAAATTTCTGCTTGTTATTATTTTGCTTGTGTGAAGTACTCCTACATTCAGAAAAAGGCGCCAAATGTACAGCACGATGAATTTTCCGTCTGAATATACCGGGATCAAGAAACTTGCCACGAGCGCCCTGAAGCCCACCTCTGCCCGCCCCCTCGCCCCCTGTCACTACCCAGAGCTGCTGTAACGAATGACCACCAACTGGGTGGCTGAAAACAACAGGAAGTTATTCTCTCACAGTTCTGGATGCTAGAAGTTTGAAATCAAGGTGTTGACAGGGTTGGTTCCCTCGTGGGGACTCACAGGGAGAGTCTGTTCCAGGCTACTCTTCTAGCTTCTGGCGGCTGCTGGCAATCCTGGGCATTCCTTGGCTTGTAGATGCATCACCCCAATCTGTGCCTCCATCTTCACACCTCGTTCTCCCTGTGGGTCTCTGTGTCTTCACGTGGTCTTCTTTTAAGGACCAGTCATTGGATTAGGGCCCATCCTAATCTGGTATGACTTCATCCTAAGTAATTACATCTGCAAAGATCCTATTTCCAAATAAGATCACAATCTGAGGTTCCAGATGGACATGAATTTTGGGGTGACACTATTTTAACCACCTATACCCCTTCCCCAGGGTACCTACGATCCTGACTTTTCTTGGCATAGATCAGTTTCACCTGGGTTTGGTGAATCATATAGTATGTAGGTTTTTGTGTCTGGCTTTTGTTCATCTTTCATGAACATTCATCAACACTCATGCTAAGATTCTTCCGTGTTGTTGCGTGTAGCTATGGTCTGTCCTTTTTCATTGCTATGTAGTGTTCCATTGCATGACCATACAATAGTTTTTTTAAAATTTATTCTCTTGTTGATGAATATTTGAATAGTTTCCAGTTTTATGCTGTTATGAATAGTGCTCTATGAACATTCTAGTACATTTTTTGGTGATTTCCACTTTTTTAAGTTAGCTAATTGTAGAATATCAGGGCTACTAGGGCTTTCTGAGACCACTCCATCCAACTTTATGATTTCAGATGGGGAAACTGAGGCCCAAAGAGGCCCAAGTCTGCCCAGTGAGTTGGTGGGAGAGTGGGGTCTGGAATTCAGTGCTGGTCATTGCTATACTAGGGACCCTTCCACTCTGCCATGCCGTCCCCAATATGTCAGTGCTTAAAAGCGTGGTCTTGAGAATCATCTCAGGCCTCATCATCTCAGACCTGATGGCTTCTATCTCCCCAGCAGTTCCTGCAGCCCCTTCTCCTGGCCCCCTACTGCAGCCACCACTGACTCTAGACCCTGTGCCCAGGGAGCCAGCCCACTCGGACCTCTTGGATGCTGCCTCCTCTTCCTCTTCTTCCTCCTGCCCACCCTGCTCCCCAGAGCCAGGGAGAGAGGCGCCAGGGCCTGAGCCTCCTGCAGCTGCTGTGGAAAGCGGTGTGAGTAGGGAAGGCAAGAGCGAGAGGGGGCGCCTCTACTGCCCCACGTGTAAGGTGACAGTGAACTCCGCCTCCCAGCTGCAGGCTCACAACACAGGTCGGTGCCCACGGGCTGGAGCCCGGGGGGAGGGGAGGACAGGGAGGCTGCCCTCACCAGAGTGGGCGGGCTGGGCTTTCTGGGCACTTCGTTCAAGGGCTTCGTGAGAGGCGTTGTGCTCAGCTGTTATCGGGCAGGCATTTCGAGTCCTCCCGCTAATGCTTGAGGAGGGAGAACTGGAAAAAGAAGTCTGAGGCGGCAAGAACTGAAGGTCACTCCAGGCAAGACAGGAGCCACTTCCTCCATCTCTCCTTAGGTCAGACCCAGAAGGGAGGGGTTGAGATGAGAGCAAAAGGGAAGCCAACCAGTTCACCCTGCAAGAAGGCATTCCTTGGGGGAGCTGGCATGGAACAAGAGCAGCTGGGAGGACCTTCAGAGATAAGACAGCAATTTCAGATGGTTGGAGGGGAGTGTATGTACTGAGCAGCCTCGAGGCTAAAGGGACAACACAACTGACCAAGTCTGGAGGGGTCTCCGTGGCCCTTGCAGCCCCTCTTCGGTGCTGACAGGCTGTCTTTTTTCCTCCCTCCAGGAGCCAAGCACCGGTGGATGGTGGAAGGTCAACGAGGGGCTCCCCGAAGGGGCCGGGGCCGCCCAGTGCCCCAGGGAGGAGCCGGACACAAGGCCAAGAGAGTGACTGGGGGCCGGGGAGGCCGGCAGGGGCCCAGCCCCCCTTTTCACTGTGCGCTCTGTCAGCTCCAGGTCAATTCAGAGACCCAACTCAAGCAGGTGGGGGAAGTGAGGCCGGGATGGGGGTTGGAGCAGGGTGAGGGGGTGGGACCAGTGGCAGGTGAGGAGGGAGCCTGAGGACAGAGGTGGAGAGAGCAGAGCTGGGAGCGGTAGAGGAGAGTGAGGCTAGCAGGACAGTGGACCCCTCGAGGGCAAAGGCCAGTTCTTGCCTCCTCTTCCCAGGGCCACTCCAGGGTGACACCCAGTAAATGTGCCTTCAGTGTGAATTGTGGGTAGAGGAAGGGTGAGCCAGTCCAGGATGATAGGGTAGTTTGGGGGTACTTGGGCTTCCTCACCTTGTTCCCAGTCTGTCTGTCTGTCCATTAGCACCTGAGCAGCAGGAGGCACAAAGACCGCCTGGCCGGGAAGCCCCCCAAGCCCTCCAGCCAGCACAGCAAGCTGCAGAAGCATGCAGCGCTGGCTGTGAGTATCCTCAAGGTATCTGTCTGCAGGCAACAGAGCTGGGACCCCGGTCCAGAGGGGAGAGGGTGGGCCAGAAGGGAGGGCCGGCTGAGGGGTATGACAGGAAGGAAGCCACCCCCCTCGAGGCTGCCTGGGCAGGGAAAGAGCCAGGGTTGAGTTTTTGGCTGTCTTGGCATCAGCCCAGAGGAATTTCCTGGGGGGTGGGCCGAGGTGGTAATCTCAGGGGCAAGAGCAAGGGTGGGCGTGCATCTCCTGGAGACCATCTCTACCTCCACCCCCAGGGCCCCCTCCCTTCACCCATCCTGAGATTCTCCTCTGGGCAGGAAGACAGGTGGTGGAGCAAGCCCTCTGGAATGGATGTTTGGGGGTGAGAAGGGGTGAGGATTTAGGTTTGGAACCCTAAAGGGCACGTTTTTCCTGCAGCAAAAAGCCCAAGGATGGAGCCCAGGGAGGGGGAGGGATTTTTCTGGGATCAGAGACTGTGTCCACTTCTCTCTCTCTTCTCTGCAGTCTAAACTGGCCTTGCAGAAGCAACTCACCAAGACACTGGCAGCCCGCTTCCTGCCGAGCCCGATTCCCACCGCAGCCACAGCCATCTGTGCCCTGCCAGGGCCCCTGGCCCTCCGGCCTGCCCCCACAGCAGCCACCACCCTCTTCCCAGCTCCGATCCTGGGCCCAGCTCTGTTTCGCACCCCAACGGGAGCCGTCCGCCCTGCCACGGGACCCATCGTCTTTGCCCCCTATTAGCTCTATTAGGGGAGGCCAGGGCTGACGTCCCAGCAGTTGCTCTCCCCCTCCTCCTCTCCACAAAATGCCTCAGTTTCCTACATCCCACAGGGGGCCGCCTTTTACAGCCTAGGGGTCCTGCCCAATCCAAGAAGACCTGACTAATTTTAAGGGCAGTTGTCCTTCACTCAGTCTGGACTGGAGACTCAACTAATAACCCCCTGGCCCGAGGACCATCCATCCCCACCCTCCTTTACCCAGCCTTCTAGGGCTAGTCCTGGGCTCACCTGCATTTCCCAGCCTGACTTAGGGGGAGCAAACTGAGAAATCCCAACGATCTATGCAAAATCCTAGCCCAAGCCCCGTGGTGCTCTCATTTCCCCGACTCAAGACCTATACTCACATGGCAGAGGCCCCAGGAATCTCAACTCCTTCTTGCCTGGGGACAAGTCTGTAACCTCAACTCCCACGCCCCAGGGAGAAGGCCCTCCCCATTCACTGGATTCTCTGGAGAATCACTGGAGACGAGGGAATGGGATCTCAAGCTGGAGTGGGTTGAAGGCTATCTGGACAAGGTGACTGTGGGGGTGTGATGGAGGCCTGTGGAGAGGAAAGGGAGCAGTGCTAAGGGGGGCAAAGCCAAGGTGGGGTGGGGCTGAAAGCTTTTGGGGGCTTCATCTCCTCTGATGGGATGGGGCTGGGATAGGAGTAGGGGTAGGTGAGGGGGATGTTCTGGCTGGGCCCAGTTTTAATAGAGGAAATGATCAATCCCACAAAAGCTCTCCCTGCTGAGCCTTTTATTGATTCTTCCTGAACTCTAGCTCTTGAGGGGGGGCACTGGGTCTCCCTCAGACTATGGACCCAGCTAACACTGGACCACCGCCCCCTCGGGGCTCCCAAGTGAACAGTGGTCCCCTCCAGCTCCTCACCCCAAACTGGTCCCTAGCATTAAATGCTTCCCTCCTCCCAACCAGCACCCCAGGCCCCCCTCACTGTGAAGCTGAGTGTTGGGACACAGTCTGATATACTCTCAAGACCCATTTTCATGCTGTCAAAGTTAATGCCACAACCCCCATCTTGCCCAGCACTGGCCCCCTCACCCCACAATCTGGGACTTTGCCAGTATCCACCTGTGTCTTTTTTCCTTTTTTTAGGTATTTCCAAGGGGAAAACAAGAAAAAGGGGGGAAGGGAAGGAAACTTTTTGATAACAGCTGTGGTTTTATTGTGTCCAATGCATCAATAAATGAACTTTAAGCCCAAGCCTGTATACGCCCTAACTTGCCTCACCCAGCCCTGGGCCACCTGCCCCTGCTCACCTCCCCCATCTTGGGGGAGAAGGGGCCTGTTCTGGAGGTCACCTGGCTATAGCGTCTCACCTGTACTAGGTGTGCACGTCAGAAGCAGCACAAAGTGGGCAAAGGAAGTTGTGGGTCATAAGCTCACTTTACAGCGTGTCTCGAGTGTAACCACCCTTCTGAGCCCCGACAGATCTGTCAGCTCCTGAGAAGCTGTTTCTGGTTTGCCTTGTTCTGTTGAGGCATCTGAGGTAAGAAGGAAGGGCTAGAGGAGCACCTTGTCCAGCCTTCATGGCAGCAGGCTCATTTAGAACATGTAATTTATAAATAGAAGTTCAGTTATTAGCTGAAAACCACAGGAAAGGGTGAAGACCGGCTCCCATGGGTGTGATGTCCCCTACTGGGCACTGAGCAGCCACTCTGGCAATGAGAGCAGATAGTGCACTCCTGCCCCCTGGTGGCTGGAGAAGTGTCCCAGCCTCCAGGGCCAGTAGGCATAGCACCTTAAAGAGGGAGAAGTGAAGGGTACAGTCATAGCTGGCCCGGAAGCTATGGGCATCATAAAATCATAGGACTGGAGAGGATCTAGAGGCTCATCTAAGCAACTCCCGTCACCTTACAGATGAGAAAGCTGAGGCCCGGAGAGGGGAAAGGCCTTGCTGAGTCACAAAGCCAGGTGGTGACTCAGCCTAGTCGTCATTCCATTCCACCTCAACCAATGAGGCCCATCTGCTCCCTGAGCAGGAAGAGGAAGCAAAACAATTGGGGAAGAGGTAAAACAGAAAATTACACATCCCAAAAGGCTGGCTTCTTCCAGCCAAGGTAAGGACAGGAGAAAGGTCAGGGTGCTAGATGAGGGGGCACCCCTAACACCAGCATGCACATGTTCCCATGTGCACACATCTACACGCACATACACGATACCTGGATGCCCTTTCTCTCGAGTCCAGGCTGGTGCTGTATGTGTGTGTGTCATTGGCAGGAAGCCCAGAGGGGTGGGACCCCAGTGATTGGAACCAGACCCTAGACTGGGCACTTCATGGTGGCTCTGCTTCCCGTCCAGGGCAGGTGGAAAGGACACTGACCCACAACTGCCTAGGTCACAGCAGGGCAGATAGGATGAGAGCGGGGGGGCGAGAGGGTTGGGGGCGCTAACCTAGATTATGTGCACTTCTCAGAGTTGGGAGGGAGCAAAGTGGCCTGAGGCTGGGACAGCTCAGCTGCCTGGCCTAGTGGGGGCTCCCCCACTGCTTGGGAAGGACAGCTTGCCTAATCCCCCCTTTCCCCTCAACCCATCTTCCAGAGCCTCAGCAGCTGGAAGGGGGTTGGGAAAGTGAAGAACAGATGGCAGCAATTCAGCCATCCAAGGAGCCACTGCCCTTGTTCTTGCGGCTGAGGGGGAAGGCGGACTTGCTCTGGGGCTGGGTCATCTTGCTGGCTAGATAGATGAAGGGTTCCAGGAGGGAGCGGCGGTCAGCCACCGATACCTCCCACAGCTTCACCTTCTCTGACTTGGCCCAATGCTGAGCCACGTCTGGGTCTACACGCCGCTGCTCCTGCAGGTCACACTTGTTGCCGAGGACCACGATGGTGACCTAGGGAAGAGGGACACAGCAGAGGCCTGTGGATGGACCATGGACCTCCAGAACGGGGGTGAGGGCTGGCGACCACCTAGGAATCCTAGGAGAAGGGAAGTCTCAATGGTTGATGCCGCATCTCTTCCTATATTACAAATCATGGACTGCAGCGAGGGAGATGGTTGCTTTTTCCTCTTCTTCCTCTGTTCAAATTTTGGCCTCCATCTGGCCCTCCCTCCAGGAGTTCTATTACAAGCCCTATATCACCCATGTTTGCTCATTACTAGCAGTCAGTCAGTTTCTGGCTAAACAAGTGGTGAGGAAGCACTCCCAGAATGCCTGCAGCTTCAAGGGGGATTTGAGAACAGAAGGGCCTTCATAGCTAAGAGCACAGAATCGTTATAAAGAAAGACTAGTGAGGGCTCACGCGTTAGGTCAGGGACCTCTTAAACTGAAAAGCCTCTTTGGTTGAGCTGTCTCAAAACGTGGCCACCTCCAGGGGTGAAGACGCCCTCCAGTGGCCTCCATCCCCCCTCTAGCTCCTAACCCACCTCTTGGCAAACGAATGAAAAATAGAGCCAAGCCGAGCCTCCCCAAGCCAGCCCAGGGCCCACTCTCTCCCACCACTGGGGGGCCCACACACACCTCCTTCTTGTCCTTGGATTTGTCGATTTCCTTCTTGAGCAGCTCCACGCGCTGAAAGGACTCTCGGCTGTCCGTGCTGTAGACCAGGACGTAGCCGTCAGTGCAGGAAAAGCAGTGCCGAGGCAGCTCGGCCCCATCTCGGAGCCCCCGCGTGTCGTAAAAACGCACCTGCTCCCGCACCCCCCGGTCGGTCTCAATGGAGCCCACGTAGATGTCCTCCTGTGTCTCAATCATCTCAGAACCTGGGATAAAATGAGGAGAAAACTTGTTTGTAGGGAGAAGGGACACGGGAAACGAGTGACTAAGTATACCCTGACAGGCTGACCAGACAGGGAGAGAGAGAAATGTGGGGGCTGGGGAGAGGGTGCCAGAGAAGGAGTCTGGCAAGACTGGAATGATTTGGGGGAACAGATATTAATCTCATGCTCATACTATCCTAAGTAAAAGTGTGACTTGGGAGCTTTTCCTCCCTATCTAGGATATCAGGTTTACTTCCTCCAGATTTCTTCAGTATTGTAGAGTTGTGGTCAAGATGTACATGTTACTTTTTGGGGTGCAATAACCACCAGGAACAGCTTTTAGCTTTTGTGTGTTGTGATCAAATCCAACTCCTTATTCTTCAAACTCTTCCACCGTTTCCCCGTCCCCAACAACACTCACCCACTACATGGTTCCCGTACAGAAGCTGCTCCAGGATCGAAGTTTTGCCCACAGATGCCTGGCCACACACGACCACCTTGCAGCTCTTCCCCATGCTCAGCCTTTAACCTTGAAGAACAGAAGCACACTGGGTGAGGTGGGATCACAACAGGGCAGACCTCTGGTAACTGAGAGCCCAAGTTCTGAACTGAATGCATAGGCTCGGGGATGCAGCACTGAGCCAGACTCTAGTCAGGGTGTACTGAAGTGATGCATCTATGTCCATTACCAGACAGGGAGCTGTATTGTATTGATCTTTGTTATTCCCAGTATCTGGCGAGTAACTGGCAGAGCAGGCGCTCAACATATGTTGCCATAAATGGGGAAGAGGGTCGCTGGTTTAAAGGAACCACCAGCCAGGTTCTTCTCTCTGCACAGGAAGTGGAGGACCAGCTGCTGAAGGGAGCTCTGCCTCAGCTTCCTCTCTTTCACCATGACCCCATGGAGAAATAAGCAGGAATACTATTTTGTGTGGATCTGTCTTAAGCCACTCTTCCTGGGGAGAGTGAGCAAATAAGGAAGGTATTTTGCTTTCCTGTATGACTTCTCTAGGCGACAACCAATTACCTCTAATTCCCAATCAAGTCCATGGCTAAAATAAAGAACATAAGACAAGAAAGAAATGAGTGAAGGAACCTAAGGAAAAAAGGCTTCGGAAAGAAGAAAATTTTTTTGCTACCCTTAGACTGACAGACCCAGATGAGTAGGCTCAGACACAGAAACTCCTTCTCCGAAGATGCCCCAGAGATCTCCTCGAAGGGATCCCAAACATAGGCTTCCCAGGAGACCCAGACAGAGTCCCCCAGAGAGCAGAGACACAGAGATCACACCCACAAGGGGTCTCAAACAGAAACCTCTCCAGAGGAAACTCCTGAGTCTGACCCTCCCCCGCCTCCCTGAGGGGGCCCATGGACGTAGGTAGCCCCGCAATTAAGGGATACCCCAAGAGAGAGCAAGGGGGGGCCTCCGCCAGATTCCCCACGACGGGACTCCCAGAGGGAATCAAAGGAGGCAGAAATCTGCCACCTAAAGCGGCCCAGACGGGTGGCCGATCCCGGCCTGCTAGCTCCGTACCTTCCGGGGCCCTCGCAGCACCCTGGCCGGGCCCCTCGAGGCGCGCGGGACCAGGGGCGGGGCGGCACCGCAAGGACTCCGCTCTTCCGGGTCGAGCGAGGCTCCGCTGGCCCCGCCCCCCAGCTTTCGTCCCGCAAGACGAATTCCGGCGGCGGAGAGCGGGCGCCGTCCTCACAGCGCCCCCAGAGGCCAGCGGGGGAAATGATGACCGGGACCTGGGCTGGTTGTGTGCACACGATTCTAGGCTCCCCGGACGGGGGGTGCTGTTCTGGTGTGTCTGATGACCAAATGTTCTTTTTCTAAAGGCTACCGTAGTACAGTAACACTTCGTTTATTCCTCAAATGTCTTCTGAGCATCTACTCTGTGCCAGATACAGGACCAAGAGCTGAGAAAAAGTGGACGAATTAGACACTGTAGATGCCCATGAAAATGTCACCGTCTAGGGCCAGCCCGGTGGCATAGCGGTTAAGTTCGCGAGCTCCACTTCGGCGGCCCGGGTTCACAGGTTCAGGTTCTGGGCACAGACATATCAAGCCATGCTGTGGCAGTGTCCCATATAAAGTAGAGGAAGATGGGCACGGATGTTAGCCCAGGGCCAGTCTTCCTCAGCAAAAAACAGGAGGGTTGGCAACAGATGTTAGGTCAAGGCTAATCTTCCTCACACACACACACACACAGAAATGTCACTGTCTAGAGGAGCCAGACCTGTAAACCAATAATTACAGTTCAGCGTGGCAAGAACTGTTACAGAGGTGTTATGGGAACACAGCAAAGGGGCATGACGTGGAGGCAGTGGGCATCATGGAGATTTTCCTGGAGGAGGTCATGTCTGTGTTGAGGTTTGAACAGCTTGGGAGGAAAGGGTGGAGAAAGCATGGCAAGAGTCATGGCATTTTCTGGAACTACAAGTACTTCAGTTCAATACTAATGGTAGAAAGGAACCAAATAATCAAAGGCCTTGGGTGGTAGGCCAAAAAGTTCAAACTGTATTTTAACAGCAGTGGAAAGCCATTGATAGGTTTTATGCCAGTGAAGTGACATGATCAATCTTTGCTGTTAAGAAGGTCACTCTGGCAGAAGACTGAAGATTGGAGAGAGATGAGACTGGGGGGCCAGTTAGGAGACTTTGATAGTATTCCAAGTTTTTTAAAAATGACAAGAACCTGAAATGGGATGGAAAGGTGATAGATAGATTTGGGAGACATTTGGTAGGAGAATCAACAAGACTTGGTGATAAGTTAGGAGTCAGGAGTGAGACAGAGGGAGGAGTTCAGGATGTCTTCCATCTTTCTCATTCGGTGACCAGGTGAATGGTGATTCATTCAACAAGATAGGGAATTCAGGAAAACAGAATCAAGTACAGCATTTGTTTTTTCTGTTGTTGAGGGGTGGAGAGAGAATAAGTTCAATTTCAATATGTTAAGCCTTGGAGATTTGTGAAACATCCAAGAGATATCCAGTAGATAGTTGGATATACAGATCTGGAACTCAGAAGAGAGGTCTAGGTTGGAGATATCAACAGAGTTGAGACTCATCAACAGATCAAGTTAAAGCTGTGGGAGTAGATGAGTCGGCTTAGATGCAGGGAACACAAAGTGGGAAGACGATGAAAGACTGCCTCCTGCGTTGACTGTAGACTGTGAGCCATTGGTAGGCAGGGCAGGTGGTCTGTGAGTCTCTGCCCTCCCAACCTAAAGTAGGGAGAGGGGGCACTTTGGGAGGGCTACTGAATGATTAGCTGGATGGATGACCTCTCTTCCAACCCACTGAACCTCTCCCATCCTCCCCTACCCACGGGTGGGTGTGGTTTCCCTTCCCTTAGCCCTGTGATAGGCAGTGATCATACAAGCAGCCTATGGACAAGGGCACATACTATTTTACTGGAAGAAGAGGGTAGATCCTTTTTAAGTGCCATGCCCCCTTCTTATTTTAGTTCCCCTTAGCTTTAAAATTTTAACCTCAAATTCCCCCAATTTAACATCAGAAAACCCCAATTTAATTCAGGTCCACAAATATTATTGGTTTGGGTGAGGGAAGTACACAATAAACGATTAGGCTGTGTCCTTGCCCTCTGAGTTCCCATTCCAGGCTGCATTCGGCAAGACAAGCGTGCTGAGCAGGGAGTTTATATGAGGGGTGGGAGTGCGGGGGACACGGCGGCAGGGACCTCACCCCGGGAGCTGCCTTATAAACACCAGGGCAGGGTCGGGGCGCCGTGCTACCCTCCCCAGCCTTAATGCTGAGAGTGCACTCCCAGCGGCTGACATGAAAGCAGTCTCATAAAAGGGTCAGCGTCATTAGGGTGATGAACCAGTTGGTGCTTGGACATCTGGAGGGGATGAAAGGCGCGGGGTGAGGACGCCCTGCGTTCCCCTGGCTTGGTTGGGCAGGGCTTCCAGGGGCCGATGAACGCTGGGGAACTGGGCTTAAAGTGTCTCTTCTCGCCTTTCCCGGGAGGAAGCTGTGGACACACTCCAAGGTCGGGAAGGTAGTAGTGGGGGGCTCTTTCCCCCCGGAGTCCTGGGTCACTGGGTCCCCACCCAGCTCAGACTCCCCGGAGCGTTACAGGAGACTCTCTAGGATTGGCAGTTGCTATGGCAACGAGGCTCTTCAACTACTGAAAAAAGCCAAAACCTAGAGAGGTGACACTGTCCTGTACCGAAACGCGAGTAAAGTGGCGCCCCCTACGCACAGGAACCGTCCCTGGGCCCCCGCCCCGGCGCCGAGACCACCGTGGACCTCCGGGGGCGGAAGGCCGCTCTGGCCCCAAGCGGAGCCTCTCGCTGGTAGACGGGCTCGAGGGAGCCCCTCTGGGCGCAGCGCCGCTGACCTGCTCGATGCTCCGACCGGAAGTGCTCTTCACCGCCTGCCTCCCACTCGGCTCTCTGGTCCCGGCGGTAAGATGGCGGCGGCCGCGGGGTGCGATGTGGTAATGGCGGCGACCGAGCCAGAGCTGCTCCACGATGAAGAAGCGAAGAGGTAACCGGGTAGCAGGGTAGTGGAAGGGGCGAACTTCTGCTCCGTGGCTCCGGAAAACCCGTCCCTGCCATGCTGCAGCCCCTCGCTATCGAGGCGATGCCCCGCCCTCCGCGCCCCCCCCAATCTGAGATCAAGTCCGGATGGACCCCCTGAAGGGGCGCTCTCGGAGGTCGGCCCTCCCCTCCCGCTTCCGCCTGGCCCGGGAGCTGAGGCACAGCCTTGTTTTCTAGCGGAGAGGAGGGTCGTACCGACTGTAGAAGCCAGGTTCCTCAGGGGCGCTCAGAGGTCTGTGGCGCGGTGGGGGAGGCGGCGCGGCGACGATGACGACTTCCTTACATCGCCCCCGACCCCCGCCTCCTCTTGTTAACTTCTGTGCATTGTTGTTTGTCAGTACTTTGCATCTCCAAAGCCTGTGCTCTCCTCGCCCCCTTTTCTCCGTAATTATACCCCAGCGAGCACTAGTCTGAGTCCGAGGTGACTGTGTGTCTCCATTATTGACCTGGTCGCCCCCCTCCCCCGTCCGCGGTTACCCCAGAAGTCGAAGATGATAGAAAAAGAAGGAAGAGTGAGGGGCTTGTTTCATTGTTCTACACGTCATGTAGAAACTCCTCTCCCTCCATCCTTCCCGAGTAAGATCTTCATTCTTCCAGGACTATTCTTTCTTAAGTTAAGCAGCAAGGAGGAGGGCAGCTGCTTGGGCGCTGTTGGCCCTGCTGGGCAGCCGCAGTGGCTCGAGTTTGCCAGTCCGGACTAGCCAAGGGAGCTGCTGAGTGAGTGGTTTTCGAGAACACTCTGGATTCTGGCTACAGCTAAGGCAGGTTGTTGGAAATGGGGTTGGAACACAGTTGTGGGTAGTCATACTTGTCCTAATCCTGAAGCCGAATTTATGAAAAGGTTCTGGAAGTTTGGAGCCCTTTCTTTATCAACTGCAGATTAATTGACTACAGTTCTTTTAGTCTCCTCCCCACATTTGTCATATCATTATAGCAAGCCCATTATGGCTTCAGTCTGGGTGGTTTGAGGTGGCGATGTAGAATTAGTTTGTGAGATCTGAAATCAGGATTCTGAGATTTTTTGCTGTCCAAGTTAGAAACGTAAGAGGTACTCAGTGAGGCAGAATGAATGGTTATCGAGCCTAAGGGTAGGTACTGCAGCCAGTGTTCCAAGTTCCTGACCGGTTGGGAGCTGAGAGGCTTGACCAAGTGTGGTAGGTCCCTGGGATATCGGAGAAGTCAGGATGTCAGAGTCTAGTCTCTCTGTGTTCTTAGTGTTGAGTTTTCACATCGTTCCTAGTTCTTTGCAGGTATTTAGAATTAAGCATCATTAGCATCATTAAGGAACTGCAAAATGGGAAACAAAGAGCTCAACACAGAGATTTGCTTTGGAAAGAGTTCAGTGGTTCTTTGTGCTATAAATAGGGAGTTGGGCTATATGTAATTTAAAAAAAACCCTCATCTTATTCATTGTAAATCTCTAATGTAGGACTGTCCCTAATTTGAGTTTCACTTCAAAGCCCTCTATCTAAAGTAAATCCTTTTCCTTGAAAAAACAAAAAGTACAGCCTTGGAGGGTATTCTATCATAAAACTGTAGTAAATGAATCTGAAGGATAGGTTAAGAAACATAAAACAGATGATGCTGTCTGTAATGTGAGCATGTTACACAAAAACGGTATTTGGTAGCAGTTCAACAAAATAGGGGAGGGTGTTGACTTATGTTAACTGCCTTATTTCATGGAATTTAAGATGTCATTGACTGTAAAGTACACAATTTTTTATCTACCACTAAGAAAAAATAACTGTAAATTTAACTGAAAAAATGCTTTCTTACCAAATAGACTTATATGTTATACATATTTATACAGATCTCTTTTAGGCATAATAAAACATAGATGTTTATTATATACCACTTAGGTGTGAGCAAATCAAAAGGAAAACATAGTGATAAGCTTTTTCTTAGTGACGGATCCCAATGTTTACCCTCCTAAGAAAAAGCTCTGTTTACGTATGGTTTTCCAGTGCTGAAAATGGAGTGAGGATTTGGAGGATTCAGAGGAAGGTTGTTTTACATTTTACACGTATCCTGGAATCCTCCTGTGTAGCCATAGCAAAGGGCAGGCATAGGAACTCCCTTACAAGTGCCCTTTACTATCTGGCTTGGTTAGTCATTTGGCCAAGTTCGTGTCTCTCATTACAGTCCAACTACCAGTTCATTTGGGGACACGGAAGTTGATGGGTCTCTTGGGTTGTTTTTGTGAAGTCCAGCATCGAGTCCTTCCTTCCTTGCGTCTTGGCTCAAGGACATCCTGCTGCTGCTGCTGCTAAATTGTTACAGTCCCGCGGGAGGCAAAATGACAGGAACTTTCAAGACCCTGGACCTCATGGTTGCAGCATTTTAAATAGCTACATGTTTTATTTCCTTGGCTTTAGTGTCTCTAGAGAGAAAAGAAATGGACTTCAATTTTTTTGCCTGTCAGTTCGACAAAGTTCTTTTTCCCCCATAGCAGCTGAGAGGCAAAAATAAAAGATGTTTTAGTTGGCACTCCAAAATAAATCAGGGTTCTATACGTGAAGATTATTTCTCTTTGCCCACCAGAACAGATAAAGCTACTTGGGAGCCAGAGAGCTAAATTTCAAAAGTTTTACATTTCAGCTAATTTAAGGCCTTACATTTTCCTGGGAAGTTGGCTGATTGCTTTACCTAATAATATGAATACTTGTCTTGAGTGAAGGCTCTCTGGTCACATTTCCTGGGCTGGGGAGCAGCTTGGTCTCCATAGGTAGTCTTTATTATGGTAAAATTGAAGGATTTCAAGTTGTTCATCAATAGAGGGAACACTTCTGTGTCCCAGCATATACCTGGAATGACTGGACCATGAGGTCTAAAAGAACCAATGGGAGCCATAGACTAAGGAACCAGGACATCCTTAGGTGATTCCTTGAGCTGATAATCTTAACTTGTCTGTATCTGTTTTCCTGGTGGATGCAAGCAAGAACAATTATTATTAGGCCCTTTCTTAGTACCTAGCTATTACAAACTCTGTGAATTTTGCCTTTTATTTCTCTATCCATATTGTCGGTGGGAAGCACTCAAGCCTGAATCCATATCCCGGGGTTTGCTGTAGTTACTGTTTGTTTCCTGCAGCTTCTTGGGATGTTTTGGAGTTCAGAGCCTTAACTGAAGAGCTTGTGGGGATGCCTATCCCCCCTCTTCTTCCTCACCTTGTTTTAAATTCTTAGGCACTTGTCCCCCTAAAAGCTAGACATTCAGTAAGCCTGCAAGCTGAATGGGAATTTATCTTTGACCTTGAGCCCAAATCAGTGAGAAACACTGCTCTCAGCCTTCATTTTCATTTTGGTATACTTTTAAGTGTGGGGTCAGAGATGAAGAAATGGGAGATGGGTCATGGATAAGGAAGAGATAAACCTAGGAATACAGAATCCTGAGTACCAGCTAATTTATTGAATCCTGATATTAACAAGTGGCAAAATTGTTAAATAATCATTACTGGAGCAAAGGTAGAGTGCAGAGGAAGGGTCTCTCTGTTCCTTGCTGCTTTAATTCAGATCCACATGTTATCCAGAGCCAGGTAAATTGAGCAATTTTAATAAAATGTTGGGCCAAGTGAGTGGCAGTTGCTCTAGTGTCTAGTCCATTCCCAACGACCAGAACTCTGATTGGCTTAAAGCCCAGCCTTATTGTACATTCCAGCCAATCAGGGATTAGTTTAGTCATTGAAGCCAGTGTTTTTAAAGTTTTTCAAAGTTGAGTACTGGGCACTTGCCTTTGCTTTCTTTCTCTAGGACTTTAGAAGATTGGAGAACAATGGCCAGCGGCTGCCTAGATGCCTTGTGGTCTGATGCAGAGTCCCTCTGAGAGCCCATTTCTCCCTTACTCCACTCATGTTTGGTCCCCTTTCTCCAGTGCTGAGTGATGTGGAAGTTACTTAGAGGTCGTTCCAGGTATTCTTTTAAACTGTCCGAATTTCAGCAGTGAGAGCAGGATTCAGAGTGCAAGTTATTCCAGTAGTCTATTCGTTTTATTGGACTGACAATTTTTTCTTCCCTAAGCAGATCAAAACGGCAGTTCCTTTGTTTTACCCCATCATTGGCAGGGGTATGAGTGGTTGAGGCTTTTGAGAATGGTAATATGAGGAAGAATATTTGGCTTTCAAAGTCTGATTCTGAGACCTAATATTCTATTGGCATGTCATTCAAAGTTTGTGTGAGGAGGCCAGACTGTGATAAGCAAAGTGTTAACCATCTACTGATTCTAATGTTAAACTTTTGGGGAGGGTGTGTGAGGCAAGAAGGACCCTCTCTTATTCTTGGAATTTCTGCCCTGAGAGTTCTTCCTTGGACAACTTGCTCTGAGATAGTCAGCCACCTGTTGAACTAAGGACCCAGGAGAACTGAGGAAGCAAAATACCAGTTGACAATCCAAACTTCTTACTCTGGTTCCCATCTCCTCTCCTCCACCTCCCCCCCAAAACCCTCAGAAAGCAGCCTTTTTCTTAATTATAGTTCTTCAGTTCTAGATTTTTGATGGGTGCTAGTGTCCTCATAAGGGTAGGGGGAGATTTCACAAAATGGGGACCCAAGGGATAGAAAATGGTGAGTTTGGGGATATATTATGAAAACAAGCCTTTGGCTCATGCTGAAAAGCCAGTGACTGGTGTCTCAGAGTGGTTTCAGGGAAGCTTGTTTCTCAGAAGCAGCTTTATGGCTGAGTGTCCTCTCCCCAGGGGTAAATGAAGGTCCGGTATATAACACAGATTGTGACATCTCCCATTTAAGGAACTAGCACAAGTTTGTAACTCACAGTTGAAGCAGCTGTTTCCATATGAATATCCTTCTGCCTGCAAGGATGGAATTTCCGGCCAAATTGATTGGTTGCTTGCTTTTTTTCTCCATTGAGTAAGACATAGCCAATTCCAGTGTGCTGCCTGGTGTCCTTTCCTCCTTGAGCAGCAGAGAGTGCTACTGCCTTGTGTAGACTGTATCTATGACTCCACTTGGTGCCTCTCCGTCCCTTCTAGCTCTGCCCCTGTTGAGCTTCCCCCTGAATGTCCAAACAGAGCAATTTGAACTGATATGTTAGTTAGTTTTCTTCATCTTCCTCGCCTTCCCTCTTTCTGGGGAGGGAGCAGGTGCTTCAGTTGTGCTTTAAAGTGAGAGCGGAAGCTGTCTGTGCTATAGAAAATTGGATAAAGGAGGCTGGGTAGCCCACCTCTACCAACAGGTAGCAGTTAGATAGAGCCCACCCTCTGTTTTCTCTGGATGGTTATGAAGCCTTTATTTGCACTCAGCATAAGTACCTTGCATTTAGCAAGCACTCAAGTCTGTGGAATTGTTCCAAGTCGTATATGGCTTCCACTTATCTATGTGAAACTTAAATTGTCATTTCACCCCTAGATAAGTTAAAAGATAAAAAAGAAAGAAAGAGAATAATATGTATTTGGTAAGACAGAATAAAAGTTAGGCTCCTGGGCTCCTTTTACTTTATTCTCTCCTGAAAGTCAGAGAGAGTACAACATGAAACAGGCCCCACGACGTGCCTTGGGGGACAAGAGGTCTCAGACTGTGGGAAGGAGGAAGGAACTTTTACTCTGAGACTGGTCAAGGTCCCATAAATTCTGAAGGGTGGAGGACATTTCTAGATCAACAGGCAACTAGTAAATTTGACTGAATGAAAAAAAGGTGCAACAATCATAGAGTCAGGGTGACGTTTTGGAAGTAGTAAATGTAGTAGGAATGCATAAAGGATATTTGACTCATTGGCAGCATGAAGTATTATTGTTAATAGCCTGAGGGTAAAAAAAGGAAAGATTTATTTTTCTAAAGTTCTTCCTGCAAATAAAATTAGTCTCCAAAATCAAAGGCCCCTAAACACTCCTCTGTTCTAACAAAAGAAATCATTTTATCCTGATTTGTAATTTTAGCAAAGCTAGATGATTTTTCTTCCACTTCAGAAGTAGCAAAATGCATCCAGAAAACAAAAAAAAGACCTCATTCAAGTTGCTGCATCTGTTTTGATTTAAGCTATTAATGCTATGGAAGAGCTGAACTTTATTAAAAATACATTATTCTAGCCAAATACTTGAAATAAAAGCAGTGTGGTATGTTTTTTGTCGTAAAAAACCTAATCACCATTTCCTAGGTTATAAATGTTGCAAAATAGTAAAACCATGCTGGTCTTTATTTTTCATGCATTGAGATAGAATAAATCTTAAAATGATACCGTACAAACAATGCAGCATCTCATCCATCTTTTAATAATCTACAAATATGTGATATGCAAAGCAGTTCCAGAGAAAACTCAGCCACACTGGGGATGTTTTAAAAACTACCACCCAGTGAGTCCTGCATTAGTGAAAGCTGACTAAAGTTTCTGAATACCTCTTTAATTGCTAAAAGATAGACTAATTGGCCTTAAGGCAAAGGTCTTGCTTAAGTGTACAACTTGGAAGTTTTTAGAAAAATGGAAATTTTTATAGGACATCTAATTTGGGGTATGTTGCGATGTCAACTGTGATGTTTTTAATTTAGCTGAGCTATAAATGCAAAGTTGACTGGCAATCTCCAGCCCAAGTTGTCTGATTTGGTCACATGATGCTGAGCCCTGCTAAGACCTATGTGATACTGAATGATTCCCTTGGCAGTGTTTGTTGGAGTAATTAGCATCTGTGATGAGTGAGTGCTGAATTGGGAGAGAGGGAATGTTACCTGCATGATCAGAGGATATATAGATTATTAACACACAGGTAGTGTAGAGGAGCAGGTTTTCAGAGCTGCAGTTTTCTGATTGATGTTATTTCTGAAAAATAAAGACATTTTAAAATAGCAAAGCAGACCAAAAGTGGAATGTATTCTTCTTACTTCTGTCTGTCTGAGGGAAGGCTGGCCCTAGCCCTCCAGTGCTGACCCTGTTGTGGGAGACCTTCCCATAGTGCATCCAAAGAGGACAGAGTTTTTTGAAAACCTTTCAGTAGCTGTTTTCATAAGAATTTGTTGCTGGCTGTTAAAGTGAAAGGGCTGGTTTGGTGGAGGTAGAGTCATTCTCAGCATTTCTTGGTAAATCAGAGAGATGAAGCCTATTTCGTTTAGAGTTGACCCAAGGATTGGGTGGGGAATTGGATAAATTAGTTTTAATCTAAAAACCTTGACACTAACAGGATCTAGTGGAAAAAAGATAGGACTCTAGGAGTTAGAAAACCTGTGCAGCCACCTTGGGTACCTCACTGGCTCTTTCTGTGTTGGAGGACATGTATCACCATAACCACTTCAGAAGGCCGTTGTGAAGATCTTCGATGGAAATGCTTTGAAAATCTGAAAAAGCGCTAGAGATGTTAGAGTAGCTGTTAATAGCACCATCAGGTCAGTCATGGCCAAGTCTATATTTTGCTGTGCTATTATATTTCAGGGTTTAGTCTGAATTTTATTTTGTGATCATAGAAAGTAATCTGTTGTTTAATTTAGTCTATTTTGGAATCCTTTCCTTTTTTTTAGACTGTCCAGGTGAACCCAGTTAATCCTAATTCTTCCTTTCTGAGTATTGATGTGCCTTAGTAGGTACATGATATAGCCTTACTTGGTTATCAGATGAATTGACCCTGGCAGTGATTGGAGTGACAGATGCCACCGCCAGATTGCCCTCAATTCCAGTGTTAACCAGCTCTTCTCCTTCTTTTCCAGTCCCACGCCTTTGACATCTCATCCTTCAGTCCCTTTGCTGTAAGGGCAACTTGAACAAGCTTCAGCCCTTTCTCAGACTCCCAGGGCAGGACTTGAATGGATTTGACCCTGGAATTGTTCCTGATGCAGCCTTGTTCAGTTCTTGCTGCTGCCATGCTGGATTCCAAAGATCCACTCTTTCCTCGGCTGGTCTCTCAGGGTCAGGCCCATTGGTTAAAGCTTGTCTTGTATCTGGTGGGGAGGTTCAAAATGACGGAGGGACTCCACTTTGGGCGTTGGACCTGGGGGCAAAAAATAAGCATTCAGTCTGAAAGCACTAAGTGCCCATTGTTTAGGCAGCTGTTAATCAACCATGTTTCTATGAAAATAAGTCCTTTTCATGAGGCAGTTGTGTGGGAATAGCTAATTCTGGCCTGATGCTGTGCAGTGTGAGGTTAAAAACATGGTAACTTGTCACAACACAATTCTTCTTGTTCTTTCTGCTGTGGGCTGACTCTACATTACTTGCTTTGTTTGCTCTAGAATGGAATCTACTCACCATTTACTAAATGAAATGCATTTCTTGGGGGAGGCAAAGTCCAGTTCACTAGGTCTTGCATCTTAAAGAGAAAGGAGCCCTGCTCTCTCTCTGACTAATTGTTAGGAGTGTCATTTAGCTTGTTTAAAACCAGATTGCAGTTCTTGAGTTGGATTTTATACACTGGGGCTATTTTGTGTCTTAGTCTAAAGAAATTTATATTCATTGCCCTTGTCTTGTTCCTAGCAATACAGATTAATTTTTAAAGTCTTAGGCAAAGGTAGAAGTGAGCATTAGAAAGCTTACTTAGCATAGCAGACAGTGCAGAAGCTTTGACAAGTGTGGGTCAACATCCTGACCTTGAGCCAATTTTTAACCTCTAAGCCTTAATTTCCTCTTTTGAAAAATGGGCCTAATGAAACTCATCTGATAAGAAGAGAATGCATGGAAAGTACCTGGCCTCGATAATTATTACTAATCTTCCACAGAAATTATCCTTTGCATTTTTCTTATAAGCTGATGCTGAACTCACTCGCCACCATGGGAGTTAGTGTTTCAGAAAAGAAAGGGCACCTCTCAGCTCTGCAGATTATTTCACCTTTGACTAACAAGCCTTACACTGCTGACACAACATGTGAAGTGCCTCGATGCCTCTGGTTTTCAAGGATTTGTATATTCTGAGCCACTAGCTACCTGAAGAGATTGCTTGATCTTCTCAGGTACAGTTTGGGCCTACTGTTTCCTTTGAATTTACTATCCGCTTCTTTACAGGAATTTGACTCAACTTCTGAGATCCAGTGTTGGGGAAGCCCTTTCTTCAAATCTCTTGGCATGTCTACTCTTAAAGGATAGGCTTCTCATAGTTTTTAGAATGCCTTGCTTAATTTATAGTTAACAGGATGGTGTACACCATGTACAAAGATTGCAGTTGGTCCCATAAGTCTTGCTATTGAGGAATTCTTCTTGAGGACTTTTGATAGCAGATGGTTGGTTTACAGCATTGTGACAGTTGGTATAATAAAATTACTCAAGCAGATTTATATCCATCACAGTTCAAATCTGTCACCATTTACAGGTCATTCCTATTTTCCTTCTCCTTTCTCCTTCTCCTTTTCATCTTAATAGGGTTTGCCAGGACTGTGATGGAAAAGAGTGGAAAGGGAGATCACCTAAATAAAAGGAGGGCAGTTTTGCCAGTTTGTAGTTTAAAATATGTGAGTAAATAAATCACAAAACTCCCCAATGCCAGTGTCCATAAAATCAAGCTGTAAACTCCCATACCATTGCCAAGGTTAAGACCTATGTACTTTTGTCCCCACTTCAGGCTGCCCTTGAACTGAGTTCTTATTTGCATGTGTGGAGGACAGGAAAAGAAACAAAGCTCCTTCCTTATAATGAAAATACATTGCAATATTCATTTTGGTAAAGAATTACCTTTGTCGCTCAAGCTGGTCAGAAGAATGATTTGGAGTACCTTTGGTAGAAGTTACTAGTTTGTTGTTCTTTTACAACATTGTGTGATTAAAACATGTCTGATTTGATTCTAGTTCTTTGGTCAGGAATATCATTCCCGATTATATAACACTGTTCCTTTTGGAAAGAATAATTTGTCGAATGGCACAGCTTCAAAAAATGGATCTTGGGTTAGGGCAAAAAATCTGATATTACCCAATTGGTGGTTATACAGGGAGGGTACTATAGGGATGGTAGAGGGGCAGTAAGTACCCACCTAGATGTGATGGGCAGAGGGAACACCAGTAGATGGGTACTTTTTAGAGCATGGCACTGGCAGTCTGTACCTTGTATGTCCCTGTCATCCAAGTTACTGGTCTCTGCTGTCACTCAACTCTGTCCTTGCTCTTAAACACCAGTATGCTATGCTTTTAACTCCTTTGCTGCCTGCCTTTGGTCTGCTTGTCCTTCCAGTGACAAATGCATGAGCCACTTTTCAAGAGAATAAATCATCAAAACTCTTAAGAATGTGACCCATTTCACATTGAGAACTTAGTTGCCCCTGAATGGAATTACCTGTAGCCTATTTTTTGTAAGTTTGCTAAAGTGGCAGCAGTTGTGCCACAGTGGAAAGGAAATAAATATAAAGATTAGTTTCTGTGAGAGAATGTCTAAATTTGCCTTTCCTAAGGGGAATGACTAGAGGCAGGAATAGCAAGGCAAGGCAGGCAACATGAGAGAGGTTTTCTTGATTGATTTAGTTTGAATGTAAAGTGACAAAAAATAGCATCTGAGGAACTTGGATTCTTTCCTTAGCCCTCCTTTTGGTCCATCAGCCCATCAAACAAATCGGTCAAGTCAGGTATCACACTAACTTTCAGCTCAGTGTGCCAGGGGCTCTAGACCAAAGACTACACCATGACACCAGGACATTACAGAGGTCGTCCCGTAGGTAAAGTAACACGATTCTCTTTCTCTTTCCTTTTCAGGGGAGCAGAGTCTTTCAAGGAACAAGGAAATGCATACTATGCCAAGAAAGATTACAATGAAGCTTATAACTATTATACAAAAGCCATAGGTGAGGAGGACCTAGTGCTTATGCTGGAAAATAATTTGCCAAGTACTGTTATAAATAGCTCCTCTCTAAGAAGTAGCCTTTCGCCTAGTGGGTTGATAAGTGTTACTCCTTCAGGCTTAATGACTTCACGAGCAACTACTTTTTCTAGCTGAAGTGGGTAGTTCTTCTTTTGGTAAATTAAAGGCAATTCCAGAAATTCTAGATGTTATGGCAAAAAGATACCCACCTAAATGCATTTCTGATTCATTTACTATCCTAGAAAATGGCCTTTGTAGGTTTTATCAAGTATTACTTACCTCCGTGCTCAATTTGCCAGGATATTTTAATCCCATGTCAGCATTTTTCTCACCTAACTTGCTTACAGGCTCCCCACCCCCCAACTCAACAAATGCAAATACATTTTCACATCTTATTACGTAAAACACATATCAAGACAAGTATGCTGAGCCCCCCAAAAGATAATCAGTGTACTTTAAAGCTAAGTATAAATGATTTTTTAATAACTTGTTTTCTTTTTAAATTGGTTGCACCATTGCTGCTGTCCGTTTGCACAGGTATTCAAAAATTTGGCTGTGGCCTTTTAAAGAATGTGTCAGCATTCCTATTATAGTTTGATTACCTTGATACAGTTCTGAGGGAGATGGCCCCTGAGTTTTTAAAGCAGTGACCCATGCTAAACTTTCTTTTACATTCTTCTGTCTTTACTGTAGATATGTGTCCTAAAAATGCTAGCTATTACGGGAATCGAGCAGCCACCTTGATGATGCTTGGAAAGTTCCGGGAAGCTCTTGGAGATGCACAGCAGTCAGTGAGGTTGGATGACAGTTTCGTCCGGGTATGTAATGGGGCTGTTTGGGGAGGACTCAGTTGCTGTGGTTGAGTTCCTCTAGCTCAGGGTGTGTCAATTTTGACACTACTGACATTTGGGGCAGGTAATTCTTTGTGGGGGGATGCCCTGGGCATTGCAGGATGTTTAGTAGCATCCCTGGCCTTTGACCACTAGATATCAGTAGCACCCCCTGCTTTCTCAGTTGTGACAACCAAAAAGGTCTCTAACATTACTAAATGTCCCATGGAAGGCAGAATCACCTCGGGCTGAGAACCGCTGCTCTGGCCGTTTTCCTCCCATGTTGGTTTTATGTGGGTGTTTGTGGCTGCTGTTGATTTCTCTCTGCTTGGCCAATCATGCTCCTTTTCTTCCCTCTTTGTGTTTCTTTTTCTAGGGACATCTACGAGAGGGCAAATGCCACCTATCTTTAGGGAATGCCATGGCGGCATGTCGCAGTTTCCAGAGAGCCCTAGAACTGGATCACAAAAATGCTCAGGCGCAACAGGAGGTATGGGTCTAATCCTGTGGTATATTGGAAAGAATAGTGACCTGAGAGTCAGAACTGAGATCTAGTCTCACTTCTGCCACCAGCCACAGCTGGGTGATTGTAGGCAAGTCTCATGGACTTTCTGAGCCTCTGCTTCCTTATGTGTAAAAGGGGTTTTGAATATGATTTATAGCTTTAGGAATCTGAAAATTGGAGAGTTTCTGAGATGGCTGGGGGTATAGGCAGATGCTTCAAGGAACTGATTTGAGTGAGGTTCAAGAATTTAAGTAAGGGGGCCGCCCAGTGGTGCAGTGGTTTAGCTCGAGCTTGGCAGCCCGGGGTTCGCGGGTTCGGATCCCCGGCGCCCACCGACGCACTGCTTGTCACCCATGCCGTGGCAGCGTCCCATATAAAGTAGAGGAAGACGGGCACAGATGTTAGCCCAGGGCTAGTCTTCCTCAGCAAAAAGAGGAGGATTGGCAACGGATGTTAGCTCAGGGCTGGTCTTCCTCACACAAAAAAAAGAATTTAAGTTCAAATCCTGATTAAATTGGTAGCAGACAAAACGTGTTTTAGTTCCATCTCTATATATACCCAGTTAACCCCTCGATGCATTTTAGTGAGACTCTGAAAACTTCTGCTCAATCCCTGACAACGCCTTACCTTTATTTTGTATATATCAAGGCATGACTCTTGTATTCCTGACTTTAAGTTCAAACTGAGGGTGAAGGTTGGACCTTAGCTTTTCTGTTAAGGAGTCTTGACTGCGTCTTCACCAGCTTGGTTTGTGAAAAGTCTGTGGTTCTAATTTTCTTGAAATAAAAAATTCATTAAGGTCTTACTGATTTTTGTGGTTGTTGAATCTACAACTTCATTAAAACTTTCCCTTGTCTGATTTTCTGGTGTAGTTCAAGAATGCTAATGCAGTCATAGAATATGAGAAAATAGCAGAAACGGATTTTGAGAAGCGGGATTTTCGGAAGGTAAAGTACAACTATGAGGAATCTCATCTACCCTTTCTCATCTAGTTCCTATTGTGTGTGTGTGTGCGCGTGCGTGCACAATAATTAAGAGGGGCAATATGGTACAGAAGATCTAGAACAGTAAATTATCACTTCAATTTGACTTTTCTTTCTCTCTTTTTGTTAAGACTTTATAATTTATTTTTAGAACAGTTTCAGGTTCACAGCAAAATTGAGAGGAAGGTACAGAAATTTCCCATATACCCCCTGCGCCCACACATGCATAGCCTCCTCCATTGTCAACATCCCCCACCAGTGGTACATTTGTTGCAATCAAGCTTTTGGCAGTTATGAATAAAGCTGCTATAAATATCCACGTGCAGGTTTTTGTGTAGACATAAGTTTTCTACTCCTTTGGGTAAATACCAAGAACTGCGATTGCTGGATTGTGTGGGTAAGAGTATGTTTGGTTTTGCAAGAAACTGACCAAACTGTCTTCCGAAGTGGCTGTACCATTTTACATTCCCACCAGCAGTGCATGAGAGTTCCTGTTGCTCCACATCCTTGTCACCATTTAAAATTTTTTTTGCCAAGGTGCTTATTTTCTTGGTTACATTTGGCTTTATGATAAAAAGCAAAATGAGTTTACTTGGGTTTGTTCCTGTTTTTGGTGTATGGTAGTGGTGTAAAAGTGTGCCAGTTAGTAGAGAAAAAGCCGGTTGTAATTTAATATTGGATTTGGAGAATTCATTTTTATTTGAATAATGAGAGCTAATTTTAACTCCTGCTTTATGCTGGGGATGGAGCTATAAATCTAAAATGGAGAGAGGCCCCTTTTACATTTTTGAGTAGTGTATGTAACCTTTCATCCCTACTTTTTTGACATTGGGTCTTTCTACAAAAGCACATTAGTCTCCTTTATGGAGCTGTGTGATAGTTCATGAAAATTTACATGTCAAAAGAATTGACATCTGAAACATGAGAAAGGTATAAAAGTTCTAGATATCTTTCTAGATCTTGTTATGCCTCATCTGTATAATTCCTAACTCCCTTCTTTAGATGGTACTTGGAAGTAGCTTTCACTAGAGTTTCAAAAAGGCAGGTAAACGGCCCTGGAAAAGGTTAAAAACCACTTATCAGGATCGATTTTTAGGATCACTTAAAAGAAGTTTGTGGGTCAGCCCAGGTGGCCTAGTGGTTAACTTCAGCACGCTCTAATTCAGTGGCCCGGGTTCAGTTCCTGGGTGCAGACCTACACCACTCATCAGTAGATATGCTGTGGTGGTGACCCACATACAAAGTAGAGGAAGATTGGCAACAGGTGTTAGCCCAGGGCTAATCCTCCTCAGCAAAAAAAAAAAAAAAAAGAAAGAAAGAAAGAAAAGAAATTGTGAGTACCACCCAGGGAATGGAGTTGTCACTTCATAGGTGGGAATTTGGTCAGTGCTTTCTGTAGCAGGTACTAAAATGTTTGGAAAAGGATACAGTTAAGAATCATTCTTAAGTCACACAGTGAAGGTCTTTTATTTGGTAATAAATATATCTGATTAGCTTATGCAGAGTCCCAGCATTAACTTATTAGCATCCCTCTTCTGTCCATTGGTTTTAAAAACCACAGTGTCTTTGTAGTGTGATTCATAAGTTTCTTTTGTTTTGTTTTTGTGTGTGTTTGAAAGGCGATTCTGCCTCCTGTCATGTTTTCTGAGGTTTACATAGGCAAAAGCTTTGTCTCAAAAGACGGTCTTTTGGGTTTCTTTTCTCTCTTGCCCACTCTGTAGCCAGAATCCCCAGTTTGTGACAGAATCCTCTGTTTGTGACATCCCAGCCCCCCCCACTGTAGCTCATGGTGATGTCACAAATGAAGAATTATGATCCTGGCAGGGGAAACAGATGAACTTGGAAGAAACAAAGATCTTCTTTGCCTGCAGCTGTCCCTAGTCATGGGGAGGTGGGGGTGGGAAGTGAAGCACTGAGCCTCCAACTGGTACCCCCACAATGAGCAGAACCATCTCCACACAGAACACTGGGAAGGCAGCAGGGTGTGGCTGCTTAAATATTGACTGACTGCTTCCCTCCCCCCTTCTTTTTCCATTTAAGGGGAAAAATTAGCACCGTGACTCTATCCTACATAATACCTGAATTTTCATATTGTCCTTAGAACTTCCAGGACAGTAACCTGTGCCAGTGAAGGAGAGGCGTCCCCACCACTGCTCTGTTGATACTGCAGAAAGTCTTCCCAGTGGAACAGCTCATGTTGTTTACCTACTTCCCCATATTTTTAAATTTTAATTTTCAAATAGGTACTTTTTATGGTTCAAAAGCTAGAAAGTATAAACAAATACTCAGTGCTAAGTGTTGCCCCAAACTTATTAATCTGCCTAGTTCTCACCACCTAAGGTAACCACTGTTCCTGTTTCTTCTATTCCCTTCCACAGTTTTATTCTACATACATAAGCAAATACAAATACAGATTTTTAATTTTCTTCTTTTTGCGTGAAAGGTAATATGCTATACATAGTTCTGTACCTTGCTTTTTTTCATTTAATAGACTTTGGAAGAGCATCTTCACTCTATTTTAGAGCCACATAGTATTCCACTATATGAATGTCTACATTATCTAACCAGTGTCCTGTTGATGGAATTTGAGTTATTTCTGCTTCTGAGTTTTCAAACTTCCTCCTTTCCTGATCCCCATGGCCAGATTCTTAGAGGGAATGGGTGTCCCTTAACTCCAAATTTCTCCTTTGAGTTAGTTATTCTTAAAGGAGAATGTGAGTCAGCAGGGATCTCCCAGAAATAGCAGCTAAACCAAAAATGAAAGCTCAGAGAACAAACTTCTGAAAAGAAAAAATGGAAATATATGGAGAGCATTTATGAAACTGAAAGATTGAACTAATCCCAGCTCATTGTGTGTGTGTGTGTGCGCGCGTGCAAAAGAGAGAGAGAGAGATCCTTGGCTTTTGGTTTGTATAGCAACATGTCGGGTATAGTAATCTGATATAGTCTATTTAGAATCCATTAAAATGAACTATGTCACTGGTATATTTCTGTACTAAGATAGAAGTGGAAGAGTGGCCAGCAGGGGAGTCAGTGAGATGTGGGGCTTATGGCACAGCAAGGAGGGAACTGAGCAATTTCAGTGACATAGGGAGCAATGATTCATACCAGGTTATTTTTGGTATTCTTTGTCTTAATAGGCTAAGCATGATGAATTATGCAAAGTAGCAAATAATAGTATTTCTACACCAGCAGAATGTGAGTTTTGATCACAGTCACCATGAATATGATTCACGGCTTAGCATGGTGATTAGGATATAGGCTTTGGAGTCTTAGTGTCTAAGATCGAATCCTGCTTCTATCACTTACTAGCTTTGGTGACCTTGAACAAGTAACTGAATCTCTGCTTTAGTTTTCTCATCAGTAAAATAAGGGTCACAATATTACCTCCTTCATAAAATTGTCGTGAGCATTAAATGGGTTAATATATAAAGTAGTAAATGTTTGCTGGCATTATCATCATCTGGATCAACTGCTCTCATTTCAGTGGTTTAATCAAATGAATTAGGTATGTTTTTAAACCCTGGTGTTACTTTCCTTTGAACCTCTCTGTTACCTGTGACCATACTAAAATACATTTCTAGAGTCCTAGATGAAGAGCCTTGTTTGCTTTCTTCCTCTCCATAGGTTGTTTTCTGCATGGACCGTGCCCTAGAATTTGCCCCTGCCTGCCATCGCTTCAAAATCCTCAAAGCAGAATGTTTAGCAATGCTGGGTCGTTATCCAGAAGCACAGTCTGTGGCCAGGTATGAAGGCAGGCCAATTCTGCATTGAAATGCCAGATACCACTGGACGAATGCTTTCTGGCAGCTCTCACAAGAGCTACCCTGTGTCCTGTAGGTAGGCCAGGTAGGGCTGATCGAACTTTACTGGGACTTAAAGCCAAAGGTTAGAATTTGATTTGAAAACCCACAGGGTGTATAGGAGTATAGTAGGTACTTGAGCTGTATGTGAAAGAACAAATGTGTGATATTTTGGGGGGGTTTTTTTTGTTTGTTTCTTAAATGTCCTTTTCTTTCTATTCCAGGGGTTTGCAAACTCTGTAAAAGGTCCAGATAGTAAATATTTTTGACTTTGCAGGCCATGTGGTCTCTGTTGCAACTATTCAACTCTGCCGTTAGAGTGGAAAAGCAGCCAGAGATAATAGATAAATTAATGATGTGGCTTGGTTTCATTCAAATTTTATTTACAAAATGGTGGCAGGAAGGATTTGGCCCTGTGGGCTGTAGTTTGCCAACCTCTGTTCTAATAAAGATTGTGAGACACAAGTGTATTAAAGGTAAATATAGGTGATTTATTTTGGGAAGAGTTCTTGGGAATCTTTCTACCTTTGGATACTTTCTATTCTAGACACATGGTCAAGAAAAAACCTGGCCACAAATGATAGTAATGATGGGGAGATCAAACCGCAACTAAATTTGCTCCTTTCTGGCTATTGCAGTGACATTTTACGAATGGATTCCACCAATGCGGATGCTCTGTATGTACGAGGTCTTTGCCTTTATTATGAAGATTGTATTGAGAAGGCGGTTCAGTTTTTTGTACAGGCTCTCAGGATGGCTCCTGACCATGAGAAGGCCTGTGTTGCTTGCAGAGTAAGTTCTAGGCACCAGATCTGGGTGGGAAAGAAAGCTTCCTTTTTGAGCCTTTAAGAGAGTTAGAAGGTTAGAAGTTAAGAAGGTTTTAGAATCACAAGGAATGTGATAGTTCCTCTTCCCGCCTTGCCAGGATACTTGGTTCTTTCATTAGAAGTGACTTCAAGATGACTTTTATTTGCCTAAAAGGTAAATGTGATCAGATAGGGTCAGATCCTTTTAATATCTAAGTGCATTGTTTTCTTTTTTTCTTCCTTCAGTGAAGAAAAGATAGTATTGCTTGTCCTGGGGAGTGGAGGTAAACCCTGGGTAACACAATCTCATTGGTATTCTTTTGTAAATCTTGGTTTCCCCTCTCCACTCTGTAGGAAGCACCAGTGAGGAATAAATAGCTCAGCTGGTGGGGTGGGAGGGTGTATCATGCTGAACTACTGGAATCTCAGGAATTGAAAATAGACTCTGGCCTCTCTGTGCAGTGGTTCTGAGGCTCTGGATGTGAACTGACCTCCCTTGCTTTTCTCTGTAGAACGCCAAAGCACTTAAAGCAAAGAAAGAAGATGGGAATAAAGCCTTTAAAGAAGGAAATTACAAGCTAGCATATGAACTGTATACAGAAGCCCTGGGGATAGACCCCAACAATATAAAAACAAATGCTAAACTCTACTGTAATCGGGGTACGGTTAATTCCAAGGTAAGCACTTGGTCTGGGTCTTGGAGATATTTTTAAGGGACATCAAAGAGGTCTTGGGAAAGCTGCCCATGAGGGTAAACCAGATGACAGGAGAAAAAGTTGTTTTGGTTGATATATCGGCTTGTTAAGAACTTCCTTCTGTGAGTCAAGCTTTTATCTTTTCTATCTAATTTAGGGACACCTGAGGGACAATTTGAAAGGATATTCTCACTTATTCTTCCTCCAAATCCCTTTCCTCCAGTAAGAGAATGGCTAGAGGCTTTGAGATAACTTTTTAAACAAATATCATTGCTTCTTTTTGCCTAAGCAAGTGATCATTTCTTTCTTAGGAGTGATTTGGAGGAAGTGAGAGTATGAGGAAGGCTTAGTTTTTTTCTCCAGCATAACTAATTGTCACCAGTTATGAAAATGACCTGAGTGTCCTTGTGGTCCTATACACCATGAGAAACAAGAGTAGGCTCCTTGCCCTTGCAGAGTTCTAGTAGTTAAAAATCACAATAATTCTGATCCCTCTAGTTGGCCTCTGGAAGAATGGAGGGTAAGAACCACCCTTACTATTTCCATATCTTGGTTGGGCACTAACCTGGAATGGTAGAGGTGGTTTTTCCTTGCAGATGAGTGTGCTTGGCTTCCATCACTTAGAAAAGAAACCAGTTTCAAATTTGGTGTCCTTAGCCCTGTGAGATACTGGCCTTCCCAGTGACCAAGAACGAGTGTGACAGTTAGGGGGCCAGCATGACTGATCCTCTTAGAATTTTGAAGCCATGCTCACAGCTTCTGGGCTCCCTCAGTCACCAAAGATGTGAAGTGTGACTGCTCTCTCTCTCCTGAAGCTTAGGAAACTAGATGATGCAATAGAAGACTGCACAAATGCAGTGAAGCTCGATGACACTTATATAAAAGCCTACTTGAGAAGAGCTCAGTGGTAAGTGCCTCTGGTGGGTGGGGGGAAGAGGGAGTTGCTGCTGGCCTGCCAGGGGAATTGCATTATGGATGATGAAGCAGACCCAGGGATGTTGTGAGGTCATTTGGTCCTTCCCCCTGCCTCTAGGTGGGATTGTTCCAGCCCTAGACTATCTTTATAGACCTCCAGCGGAGGAGATTGCACAAGCTCCCTCAGTCTCCCATGCCTGTGTCTTACGCCCCTCACGGTCAGTAAGTTTCCTCTGATGCCTGACCCAAATTCCTTTTGTTAAAGTTTAAATCCATTTCCTTTGGAGATTTTATTTTGTGTTGTACACTTTTGCTCTAACTTGGCACAGTGCTTGGCACACAGTAGGTGCTCACTCAGTAAATGTTTTGTTGAATGAATGTATGATGCTTGGACGAGGAAGAAATAAAGTATCTCTTAGAGACAGTTGTGCTTATCCTATTTGTTCTGGATTAGGAAAGAGAGTCTTAAGGTTAGAAGGGTTAATCTTTAATCTGGCTCAGCTTCCCAGCAGTGTAAGGACCCCCTTTTGCAAAACCCCCATCTGACTAGGTGATTTCTGAGCCAGGATATGTCTGCCTCCAGTGCCTAGATTTGCCTTCAGAGTCAAGGTGCTCACCAGCATACTTGTTCATCTTACTCTTGGACCCACTAGGCTCTTTTTTTTCTCCAGACAGGAACACTAGCAAAGGCTAGGAGAAACTCCTCTAAAAAATCCATCTTTCTTTTTTCAGATTATTTCCCAGACAGAGAAGAACCTCCTGTCTTTAATGTTCCTAAAGGAAGACCTATTTGTTGTATACCAATCTTCAACACCCGACCCATTCCTTGTTATGAAATGTCATATCTAAGGAACAGGTGCTGTTACTGATGCCTGATGAGCTCGTAGTTCTTGAAGCGCCTCAGTCTCATCAGTGGTGCAGAACGTGTCCTACCTCCTGTTCAGTTTTCCCAAAATTATCCACATTTTTAAAAAATAGGACAATTGCTACTGTGTGCAATGCTTTTTTTTTTTAGTGAATTTCTAAATAGATGACTAAGTCTATCAAACAGAAACATACACGGAATTATATTATAGATTTTGTGAGACCAACTGTCAGTCATTTCATCACAAACCCCTGGCAGAAAAGTGGAAACTTTGGAAAACAAGAGTACCTTTGACCCAGCTAGAAACTTATTTTAACAGATGCAAAATGTCATATACGTGTTCACTGCAGTTTTATCTGTTAATAGCAAAAAAGGAGAATCCACCTACATGTCTAGTTACATGATACTGTATCACTCAGTGGGGTACTCTGCAATTTTGAACAAAATGGGGAGAGAACAAAATTCTTGATTTGTTAGGAGGATAATGGGATGGAGGATTATTTTCTCCGTATGTGTACAATAAACAAAAATCAGGAATTGCTTTGATCAGACAACTCCTTATCTTTCTGGTAGAAAAAGAACTGTCCTCTGAGTGGCTCTGCCTTTGAGACCCCACCACAGGGGACAGCGTGCACTGTTTGGCACAGTTGTCTGAGAACTTGGCAGCAGTTCCCATAAGCAGCTGGGATTGACAAGAAGTACTGGAGATGAGCTCAGACCAAAGTCTACCAGAGGCCTGACTGCTTCCCCAGTCGGCCTCAACCTACCCCTCATATTGGGGAGATGCCAGATCTTTACTACATCTCTCATCATGAGCTGGAGTTCCCCATTTTCCCTAAAGCTCTACTTTTCTTCTTCAACTTAAAAAAAAAAATTTTAAGTGCAAGGATGTCCTTGAATTAAAAAAACAAAAAGTGTGAGGGGCCAGCCCGGTGGCACAACGGTTTAGGTCGCGCTTTGGCAGCCCAGGGTTTGCGGGTTTGGATCCTGGGCGCCCGCCGACGCACTGCTTGTCAACCATGCTGTGGCGGCGTCCCATATAAAGTAGAGGAAGATGGGTATGGATGTTAGCCTGGGGCCAGTCTTCCTCAGCAAAAAGAGGAGGATTGGCAACGGATGTTAGCTCAGGGCTGGTGTTCCTCACACACACAAAAAAAGTGTGAAGTCAAAATGCAAATCACTAATATCAGCTTGTTTATTACATTATGTAAGGTCCTGAAAAGTTCAGTGTTGCTTATTTGTCAGATCATTCTACACCCATGGCTATCAGTTACCAGTTTTCTTTTACTTCAGTTTATATTATCCTTCATCCAGTAAATGGGTTCTCTGAGCTCCTAGTAGCATTGCCCTGTGTCTGCAGAGCATTGGTTTTGTCACCATTTTTTTAAAGTCATAATTCAAGGTGTTCAGAAAATCAGAGATACTAAGACGTTGGGCCTCTCTTTCACTAGCCGCATCAGTAGCACTCCCGCTGCCCTGGCCTCTCTCTGTCTTTCATGAAGATGGGCTTGTGTGGTAGCAGTGAAGTAAATTGAATTTCTGTTGTGCAGCAGCTAGCTGCACCACATGCTCACTTCCCACTGCCCAGCGAACAGTATCTGTCTCTGGAACTCCTTTCAGCCTTGACTGAAAGACGACATGGAAAGGATAGTGGCAGTGCCACTACATGAGCAGAGGAATTCTACCTATAGAAAATTATCTAGAGTCAGTCTCCAAGAGCTTCAGCAGCGGAGGCTCACAGAACGGCATTCCGGCCATAGTGGGGAATATAGTGGAGTACTTGACGAAGCCCTGACTCACCCAGGAAGGGCTGCTTCATGGATAGGCCAGTCTTGGCACCACTAATCTTATTAAGACACAGAAAATGCCACTTTGCTTCTGTTGAAGAGACCCTTAAAAGGTCTGGCAATCAGCCTGTCAAGCTAGATTCCTCCCGTCTTGGCCAGGGCCCCTCCCTTCTTCTGCACTATTGAAATAGGAGCAGGCCTGTGTTTAGAGTCTCCTTTCTCACTTACCTGCATCTTTTAGATTGATTGGACTTAATAGAATCATTTGCCAGCAGCCACCGCCTTGAACTTGATCCTTCTAGTGGCTCACTAATCCCACTTCTCTGGATTGGAGCTGGCCCTGCATGTTTATGTCACTGTAGGTTTCCAAGCTCTTCCACATCCATTTATCTCACCTGGTAACTTTCTCTTATTTCAATTCTAAGGCATCACGTGGTTGCCTTTCCTAAGGCAGGCCAGATGCCTGTTGGTGGCTGTGTGTGAGATCAGAAGGAACTTGCTCCCTTTGGTTGCTTTCTGCTCCGAGCAGAGCATCACTTTGCTGGTTGGATGCAAGTGGCATGAGACCTCTCTCTTTCTTTCTTGAGGAATGGTAGTTAATTTTTCTCACGGCTAGCTTCAGGATTCCTGTTTCATGAAGCATCTCAACCAAAAGTGTGTGTCTCTTGTTTGAGCCATGCCTCTTCCCCTAGAGTGATATTGAAGGCCATTGCTATTTATGTTGTTGTACTGCCCTGTATTTCTTTCTCAGTTACATGGACACAGAACAGTATGAAGAAGCAGTGCGGGACTACGAAAAAGTGTATCAGACGGAGAAAACAAAAGGTAAAGGAGTTTGAGAGCATGTTTCCCAGGGAACTGTGTGGTCTTACTTGCAGGCCCTAAAACTGACACAGCAGTAGTTCGATTCGGGGATCAGGGTTGTACCTGGAGCTTATGTGATCAGCAGCCAGGAAGGTGTGAACAGAGCTCCTAAGTGCTGGATGAGGCTCCTGTTTTCTGGTCCTCGTCACTTTCACTTCCTTTTCTGTGTGATGAGCCTGATGTGAGGAACCTAAGTATGAGTAGATTTTTTTTTTTAATCTCCAGAAGAAAACACCATAAAAGCCCCTAGTATGGTTAACAAGGCTTCTGATTCCTCGGCATCTGGTGTGGGACCTGGGAAGGGAAGCCAGAATCAGATTTGTCTATTGACACTTGATGTCTCCCTCTAGAACACAAACAGCTTCTAAAAAATGCTCAGCTGGAACTGAAGAAGAGTAAGAGGAAAGATTACTACAAGATTCTGGGAGTGGACAAGAATGCCTCCGAGGATGAGATCAAGAAAGCTTATCGGAAACGGGCCTTGATGCACCATCCAGGTAGAGCGGGCGGGGGAGGGGACTCCATGCGAAGAGCACGCCAGGCCGGCCCACTGCCAGACTCAGTCCAGAATGAAAGCCCAAGGAGGCGCTTCAGCTGGGGATAAGATGTTGCTAAGTTCCATACTCTCCAAATTTGGGGAAGTACCAAATTCTAAAATCAGACATAAAGTGGTCTCCGTCTTAAACTTTGTTTTCTTGAGACTGAGACAAGTTCTTCCTGTACTCCTCCCTTTAGATCGGCACAGTGGAGCCAGTGCCGAAGTTCAGAAGGAGGAGGAGAAAAAGTTCAAGGAAGTTGGAGAAGCTTTTACCATCCTCTCTGATCCCAAGAAAAAGACTCGCTATGACAGCGGACAGGACCTGGATGAGGAGGGCATGAATATGGGTGGTGAGTTGGTTGGGACAGCCTGGGATAAATCTGGCAGCTGTGGAATGTTAGAGTTTTTTCTAAAGACACTCCAAAGGGAGAGTCTCTGTAATCAGCCAGTGACAAATCAGTGCAGTGATTGTAAAGCGCACATTGATGAATACCTGTAATGTGTGAGGCTCTGTATTGGGTGCTGGAAATAACAAAGATGAATTAGATTTGGTTCCCTGACCTCTGGGAATGCACAGTTTAGGGGTTTGCAAACTCCAGCCGGCAGGCCAGATCTGACTCCTGCTCTAATAGACAGGGAATCCAACAAGTGCAGTTGAATGCAATAGGTGCCCAGGGTGCAGAGTGGGCCCCAAGGAGGTAAACACGAGTGAGGGAGGGCCTGGAAGTGCAAGAAGCACAGCACCCTTGGGGAGCTGCAAGAGGCCCAGTCTAGGAGGAGAGAGGGTGCAAGGCAGGAGGTGGTGGTGAGACACAAGGCCAGAAAGTAGCTGGGTCAGACCTCAGAAGGTCTTAGGGGCTGGAGGAAAGAATATGGGCTTTTTCCTATTGGCTGTAAGTTCTTTTGTCCTCCACTGTAAAGTGTATGCTGACTGATATTTATGTGTCACATTTTCTCGTAAGCCCTCACATACTCAGTTTCCCCGGAAGACTCAGGATGAATGAAGTAAAGCACAACTATCGGTGTCATTGCTCACTGTGAGCTCAGTCGGAGATAAAAGAGGCCCTGAACTATACACAGTTCTCAGACCATGGTCTCTAATGCCAGCCCTTTTCTTCCACTGAGACCCTCTATTGAAATTTAAAATTAGATTGATGATGTTATATAGATAATTCTGACCTCTCCAGGATGTGTGTGTGTGTTTTAAAAACCTCGGTTTACAATAATAAACATTGCTCTGCCCGGCAGTTGAGAAGAGCTATAATCAGTTGAAAGCTATTGAAGGGTTTTAAGTAGGGGAGCTATGGACCAAATTTAGGCTCTAGAAATATACTTGTGATGGCAGTGAGGAGCGGTGGTTTGGAAGGAGAGGAGGAGTATAGAGATGGTGGGAAGACATAGCTGATAGGAAAGGATTGGAGGGCACAATTGGGAGAGAGTGGTAGGCTCAGCAGCAGTTGTTTGCTGAGTGTGTTGCAAGAGGGAAAGGACTAAGTTGAGAGTGGCTTTGGCATAGCTGACTTGATGGGGCCATTCGCTGAGCTAGCAGACCCAGGAAGATGAGCAGATATGCAGGCAAAGAGGAATGCACTTTTGGACACAATGTGCCTGTGGGGTCAGCTGGTGGAGGTAAATCTCTCTGTGCAGCTTACGAAGTCAGGCAGGGCTGGGCACGTCAGACCTGCTGTGGCCTGGTGAAAAGAGCAAAGCACTGGAGTCAGACAGGAGTTGGAATTTTCAGGTCTGTTGCTGTCACTGGCCACGTGATCTTGGGCAAGTTACTTGAGCTCCTATTTATGTTTTATTGAGTATCAGTTGGGAATAATACTTACCCTGACAAACTGTTACTAGGATTAAATGATATAAAGTCTGCCTCATACCCAGTGCCATGAGTGGCACCTGGTAGGTGCTTTAATAAACTGTAGCTTTTTTTCTGGCATACACTCTAGACAGAGCATAGAATCAAATAAATACAATAAATCATAGGTCTCATATTTATTCTTGGTAGCATTTAAGTGATAAATTTTAGCCTTTTCAGTAGCAGCCCCAGCATTATAGGGAGACAGAGTGGGGAAAGTGTGTGTCAAAAAGTACAAATGGCATTGTTGAGAAGAAGGGCCAACGAAGTGCACTGAGGCAAAGAAAGCTTTCCTTTGGCACTTGGAAGGAGAAGGGAACATATCCTAGGAGTGGGATCAAGTAGCAAGTTTTGCATAGGGTGGGGCAGATTTGCTCACTGCTAGTCTGAACTTTTGGGAGAGGAGGGAAGTGATACTATCTGGGAAAGCTTTGGAGACTCATTCTCAGTGTCATGATAAGTTCCCCTTCGAACACTAATTTTTTCACCTTTTTGTCTCTTCCCTGTTTCTTGCCTTGCTCCACAGATTTCGATGCAAACAATATCTTCAAGGCATTCTTTGGTGGTCCTGGGGGCTTCAGCTTTGAAGGTGGGTATGCCTGCTGTCCATGGGAGTTCCCAGAACACAAGCGGACACAGTGGCTCCCCAGTTAGGCAGGCCTTGGAGAGTCAGAGGGGCCCAGGAGTGGAGGCAGCTGGAATCTCATCTAGCAGGGTATCTGTCCACTCAGGAGGTGCTGAGGATGGAGGAGGGAGGCTCCCAGGGACACTTTGCCTTGGGACCATTAGTGCCACCCCTCCACAGGGTCAGGGAGGTGTCTCTGAGCTGCCTAGTCCCAGGGCTTTTCTGCAAGAATGAAGGTGTTAGAAGCCATGCACGTACAGCCTGCTCACATGCTCCCTGGGGCCCAGGCTGTTTGATACCCGTAGAGGTTTGTCTCTGAGTTTGAAGCAGCCCTTGAAGACTTTTCCATAATTGGAGCAAAGTGATCTTCCCTTGAAAATCCACCGAGCCAACTAACAAGCCCTTCTTTTCCCTCACAGCATCTGGGCCGGGAAACTTCTTTTTTCAATTTGGCTAATGAAAGGAAACCACCTAGAACCCAGAAAATGCAGACTTGCTCAGTTTCACCTTGAATGTGGACACAATTCACCTCCTCCCTTCATCATGTCTCCATGTCCTTAGAGCAGTTTCGTTTTCTCAGTTGGATACCCTGTGTCTGCGTGAGTGGGGTGAAGGAAAGGGAGCCAGTGCCGAAGACTGCGGGTAGGGGGGAGGGAGGTGGGGGGTAGACAGGGAGGCAGATTGTGAAGTTTTGTTTTACTGTTTAACTTTATTAAAAAAGAAAAAAAAATTAAGAGAATAAAATGTTTTGACCCTTTCTGGCACTTTGCTCTGTTAGCTGCTTTGTGTCACTCCAGAGTCAGTGGGCCAAAGCTGAGCCCCCAGCATGGAACTGATGCTGACAAGGACTTGAAGTTCAGCAAGCTGCCCCACAAGGGGTGTGGGCACCCAGAGCCCGGTGGCAGGTGGAATGCTGGCTGCCTCTCCCAAACCTATTTATCATGTCAGTGCTGAGCAGGCCCTGAGTATGCTGCTGGGCCCAGCCTGATGTCAGTCATGGGGAGGTGAGTTAGAAAACATGCTCATTTTATGGTGAAGGCCACCAGAAATCACTAGAAGCTGTGTGTCCAAAGCTCACATAGAGCATGGGTGGGTGCTCAGTGTCATGCTGGAGTAACCTAAACACAGGAGGTTTACACAGGCTCAGTTCCTGTTGGCCAGTGCAGGCTTGAGCAAGATGGAGACAAGGACAAAATCCTGCCTCCCTGATTTTGTATGGGAGGCAGGCTGGGGAAGGAAGCTGTGGCGTGTGTCATGCTGTTCAGGTTAAGCTTAGTGGTGGTGGTGAGTAAACTTCTTAGGAGTTCCAGGCAGGGACACTTGAGGCTTTTACAGAAGCTTAGATGTTTATGCTTTGGTAGTAGACATGGCTGGGGAAGGACCTTGGATTTCTCTTCCTTTGGAGCCCCTGCCCTTTCTTTCCAGTCTTCCCCCTTTGGTGCCAAGGCCATGGTGAAATGATGACTTGAGTTAGGCCTGGGAAGTTCCCCATGTAGGCATACAGGCCCCCATTGACCTGGAGGAGATTCCGGAATGTTAGGTCTTCCCTTGTGTTTGAAGTAGCACTGACTGGAGGGTGGCCTTCCCTAGCGCACTGGGGAAACCCGTACTAGGCACTTTGGGTCTTGCTAAGAAGTCTTTGCCATTCGGTTGGGCTGGGCACACCTGTGGGCTGTTGCCGCAGTTAATGGGGGACGAGAGGCTCTGTGCTCCACGTCCCTCAGAACCAGCCAACCCCCACTTTCTGTGTGCGTCTAAGACCCGCCTGTCTCCTTCCTGCCTCCTCATGAAAGCCAACACTGTTCAGCTGCCCAACCTCACCACAGCTGTGCCCAGCCAGCGGAGGGGAGACAGGACCGATGGCCCCAAGCTGTGGGACAAAGCCAGTCCTAATACACCCAGCCCTCGCCCCAGGGAAGACTGAGCTGGGCACAGAAGGGTGAGAGAGACTGCACACAGCTAGGATTAACATGATTTATTTCATTATCAGCCTCATCAGTCTTATAAGTTGCCGAGGTTGGGCAAAGCCAGGAGTAACTTAAATCCCAAGCACTTTTGTGGAGTGACAACCTGATTAGCAAGGCCCTGTTACTGAGCAGAGGGCAATGGAGTGCACCCCAGGAACCGCAGCACACGTAGCAGTGTTAAAAAACCCCTTCTCAGAGGTCCCAGGTGGGACTTGGCCCCTACCAGTCAGGAGTTCACTCCACTGGATCTTGGTACTCACCGACCCCCTTCAGAGGAGGCACAGGTGCCTCCAGAGACACCAAGGAGGCAAGATGAGCTGGGCAGACAGCAGGAGTAGAGCTTCCCCAGGTGGTACTGTCTCTGGCCTCGATCTCCCCATCCACATAGCAGAGCCACACCACTGGAAAGGATGGCTAGCCCATCCCCTTCCTGGGGTGAGACCAGTAGCCAGGCTGGGATGTGGCTGCTGCTTATTCTGTTTTCTTCCCTAGTTATCAAACTGTTACCTAGTTACAGTGTGAAGGAGGAAGGGACAGGTGCTTAGGACTAATGGTGGGGGGTAAACCCCTTTTTCTGCCCTGGTAAACAGCCCCAGCCTTCCTGGGGCTACAATGATCAAGAAATGGGATCAAAGCCCAGGGATCTTCCCCTCTCGAATCCAGCACTAGTTTCCATGGTTGTGGTGACCACTCTGTGGGTACGCACAGCTCTCAGGTGTCTCCCCACTAGCTAGCTCTGGGCGGGGCAGTGGACCTAGGCCGGAGGCTGGAAGAAGCAACTGGAAGCTGGGCTGGGGGTTGTGGCCATGGCTGGTTCAGGCCCAACTCGGTCCAGCCTTGTCAGCTTTGGTCCAGGTTCCTGAATGGCCACCCTCCTTGTGTTGAGAGCTTGAGTGTTAGAGGGGATGAGGGAGCAGGAAAAGAGAAGCAGTTATTTTACAAGTTTTTAAAAAGTTACAGCAAGGTTAACTTTGAGTATAAAATAAAAAGCATCTTAAAGATCAAGCAGAGGGCATGTTTCCCTCTCCTCCCCCTTCCCTTGTAAAGAGTCAGGGGCCCACGGTGGTGAGACCACTCAAATGATGGTGCAGGACTGAAAGGCACCCCCCTTTCGGCTGCTGTGTGTGGGCACAGGTTTGCCCTTCCCGTAGTAGCCTGTGAAGATGGCCCTGACCTCCATTTTCTTGGCCAGGTTCAGCATCCAGCGCCCACTGCCCAAGGAGTAGAGCTTGCCCCGGTTTAGCTCACCCACCTCCTCGCCTCGGCTGCCCCCCTTCTCCTGCCGCACAATCTCTAGGAGGTCGATGCCTGTCTGCACAGCCTCCACGTCAGCCGCGCAGCCCAGGGTGATGTGAGCGCGGCTCCCCCGGGGCAGGCTGTCAGAGGGCGACAGCTTGTCCACATCATTTGGCCACAACAGCAGCTGCTGCTCACTCAGGTCCACCCGGGCTCCAGTTGTCTTGGGAGTCACAAAGAGGGCAGAGATGGTCAGTGTGAAGGCCTTGCAGTAAGATTTCTTCACCACCTATGGAGAATGAGAATGACAGGACTAAGCTAGAGGTGTGGCCTCCAGAGAGGGACAGCTGACCAAGGGTGGGGTAACAGAGGTGAGCACAACTGAGCAGAACCCTTTGGTAAAGGCACGTCATCCACGAACATCTGCCACACGCAACCTGTGTATTGTGGGAGGATATCTTTCCACCAACACGGTTCAGGCTGATGTGAACATGAAGGTGCCAGAGAGGCAGGACAGAGCGGGGGTTAAAGGCCAGATCTCCTAAGCTCAGAACCTGGCGCCCCCACTTACTAGTTGCAGGGCTTTGAGCCAGTTAACTTCTCTGTGCGTCAGTTTATTCACCTGTAAAGTGGAGATGGTGCAGAACCTACCTCAGTGTGGGGATTAAAGGAGCCTGGTGACAGGCACGTAACAAGTGCCACTGTCATTACTGCTCGGCTCACCCTGGGTAAAGCCATTCCAGGATCCAGGCAACATCCTGGTGGGCAGGGTGAAGCCAGAAATAAATGCCTTTGACCAGTCTTCTCTGTACACCTTTGTTTACATCTGGTGACATACCTGGTTATATCTGATTCTCTAAAAAATCCCCTCTCCCACCTGACCATAAAAGCTGCTCTGGTTTTGCTCACAATCCCTTGTCCCAGCAGTGTCTCGTGCATACAGGTGCTTAATAAATGTTGCTAAATGAATGAATGATTCGAGACAGTAGTGGAAAGTGTTAATAGTCATTCATGCAGCTCTGCTAGGTGCTAGGAATACAGGGCTGAATCACTCTGTAAAAAATGCTTGCCCTCAGGGAGCTTCCACTTGAGTGGGAAGAGACCAATGAGCACACAGGTCAGGCGGCTGTGCTAATCTAGGCAGAGAAGGGGGAGATGAGTGGAGGGTCAGGGAGGGCCTCACTGAGGAGGCAACCTGAAGGAGGCTGGAGACAGCCATGCACATCTGGGCAACACGCCTGGTGCCGAAACATCACCATGTGGTGGGGGTGGTCCTATGGGCAGAGGATCCTGGCTGTGTGGTGGGGAAGGGTCTGGTGCCCGTAAGCCAATAAGCCTCACTATCCCGGGACACTCCCTACTCCAAAGCAAGGCCAGGCCTCAGACTGGGGACAGGGACCTCAGGGCACCACTCCTAGCTGTGGTACTGAACATAGGCTTAGGCCAGAGCAGGAGCCTGCTGCCACCAGCGTTCTCCATGAGTCCACGGAAGGAAAGGTACCGGTAGGCAGGCCTTGGGGGTGAATGCACAGGCTGGTGGGCTCCCCACAAAGGGCAGCTGAGGTCTGTGACTAAGCCTGTGGGGTTTGAGCTGGAGCAGGAGATGCCACTGTTCCTGAGAGGCTGCCTGAGTTCTGGTTCTGCCTTGAGCTGGTACCCATCTCCAGGAGACCCTGCCCTCTCCCCACCTCAGCCGGTGTCCCTGGGGGGCACTCACATCCTGCTGGGCGTACTCTTCTGCCCCGGCAGCCTTCCCGTAGTCGCAAAACTTGGTTGTGCAGTGCAGCACACCCGGGGGTCTCTTCCCAAAGTAGGTGAGCAGTTCAATCTTCTCCCTGGGCTCATCCCCAGGGACAACTGCAGAGAGAGAGAGAGCGGGGCCATCCCAACATCTGTCACCAAGACCAGGAGGCCCAGAGGAAAAAAATCGGATCTCAAGCATACACTCTTGAGCAATCCACTATCATTCATTCATTCGTTGGTCAAACTAACAGCAACTTTAGAGCTATAAACAAGCGCTTCAATTCCCAGGCTTTACATTATGTAGCCTTTTATATCTCCCCCCTAAACTTGAAAACTAAGGCATTTGGAACCCAGGGGTAGGCAGCATAGGCCAAGGGAATCAGCTTCCCCAGCTGCACATCTGAGAGAGGGAAGTAAGTCATGAAAAATGGAGGAGAAAGAGAAGAGGGTGTTGGGAACTATGTGGTACGATGGAAGGAGCCAGAAAGAGCAAAATTAACCTCCCAGCTCTTTGACCTGAGCAAGTGATTGACCCTTATCTGTCAATTGAGTACAACAATTAGGATGACCATACACCCGAGTTTTCCCACAACCACCCAGGGAACTATTAGTAGTGCCCCATTTCACTCGGGCCCACCAGGACGAGAAGTTACCTGGTCACCATAAGTACTTGCAGGCTTGTGTGGTGGATGAGAGCCTATAGAGGGCCTGGTGCAGGAAGGGTCTTGGGATATAATGGGGTGACATTATGTGGCTGGTAGTCTCGAGGACACTTGGAGCATCTGTGATTTCAGTTTCTAGACTCCAAGCCTTGGGGCTAGCTTTGGAGTCACTAGATTTTTCCTATTTATTCTCAGAGTTGAGTCCCTATGAGGATGTCTCTCACCCTCCACAGGGGAGGGAGGCCTCCACTCTGAGAGCAAGCCTTGTTCTTGGCCCATTACATTTCTCCTGCTGCATCCTGGGCAGAAAAGGATTCCAGTTTTCAATGGTGAAAGCAGCTTCAAGAGGCAGTCACTCTCCAGGGCAGAGCCACCAGCTCAAACCAGGAGCCCTGCCTCTCGGTGCTTTTCTGTCAAGCTGTTCACAGGTACTGAGCTGACACCTGGCCAGTGTCTCTGCCAGGGCCACTGTCCCGTTCCCCCAGCATCTGAGCTTTAGGAGCCAAGAAAAGAATTCTGTGAGAACATACACAGGCACAAATTACCTGCCTCTGAACAACACAGAGAAACACGGGTGGGGATATTTCAAGTATGAAGAAAACCTAAAATCTCAGGGAACTAGAAATGTGTTCAAGGAACAGAGGGATGAGTGGGTGACATATCCCCAGTAGGCCACTGTACGAGAATGAGGGCCACCAAGGTCCTTCCTTACCCACACCTGCCCTCTCATTGGAGCACAAAGCCCTTGCCAGGAGGGAGCCCTGGGGAGGCCCCTGCTGGAGTCCGCAGAGGCCAGGCTCTCACTATGGCTCTGGGCAAACCCCACATCCCTCTGGGCCTGTCTTCCCATCTGCAAAATGAGGGGTTTGGACTGGGTGTGAGACTGTTCTCTGGAGTGGGGGCATGCCACAGGAGGCACCTTGAGTAGCCCAAGGCCTGAGTCCATCCCCAATGAAGTCACAATAGTCCTAGTCATAATTTGTTTGCAGCTTAGGAGTCCATGGAATATTTTATTTTAGAAAATGATTCTGCTGCTAAAAATGAGTTTGAAAACACTGGACCAGATTCTCCCTCTAAGGTTATGTGAAATGTTGACATATTTCCTGTTATGACAGTAATTTGTTTTTCCCACCTCTGAGCCGGGGTCAGTGGTCTAGATCCAGGCCAGGAGAGGGCAAGGGGGAGAAGAGGGCAGGAAGGAAGGATGCAGGGAGAGGGAAGGTGCTCTGGAAGCACCTCGCCCCGTATCCCTCTGTGCCTCCACTACCCAAGGCTGCCTCTGCCTGTACGAGGTGAGCCTCCGCCTGCCTCCCCGCTCCGCTCCCAGTGCTTTGAGAACAGTGGTCCTGTGCACACAGCACCTTCTGCCCAGCAAGGGGGGCTTATGAAGGCGGCTAAGTGCCCCCACCCTGCCCACCCCGCCACCTACAGTGTCGCAGCTCCTTCTTGAAGGCCTTGTGGTTCCCCAGCTCCTCCAGGAAGGCCTGGCCAGCTTTGCGGAGGCTCTCGGAACTCTTCTTGGTCAGGAACCAGCCGAAGTAGAGTGGCAGGAAGTCCTTCTCCAGCCCAGGCTTCAGCTTCTTCAGGTCGTCAGCCGACAGCTGCCACTGGTTCTTCTCCTTGAGCAGGGTACAGTCCAGCCGCCACGACGTCTTGGGCTCCACCAGCACCACCTGGTACTGGAACTGGTCGGCCATTTCAAAGAGCTGCTCCAGCCGCTCCCGCTCATGGTTGGTGTCATCCACCACAAGCACTCGGACGTCCCGGCGGCAGCAGGCAGCCAGGTCCTCGTCCAGCTGCTTGTACTCCTTGGAGAAGGCTCCTCGAGCGCCAGGGGTGATCTTGTAAGTGTCGGCAGACACCACCTTGGTGCCGTCATGGTACCTGTTGACGATGACCTGCGCCAGCGTGGACTTGCCGCTCCCCGGCAGGCCGCGCAGGATGAAGAGCGTCTTGCACTCGTGCAGCGCGGACACCGTCTCCTCGTCCTGCAGGAAGGGAAACTGCAGCTCAGGCTTGTCCTTGGCCCCTGAAGATGACATTTTGCGGAAGAAGATCTTGGGCAGGAACGTGTGGCTCTTTCGGGAGAAGCCTCTGTTCTGTGAGGAGAAGAGCAGATGTCAGCTAGGTCCCTTGGGGCCACCTGGCCAGCCTTGTCCCCTTGTCTCTGGCAACCCCTGCTCGGGGGTCCCTAGCTCTGAATGAGAAGCACGGTGCTGCCCCACCCGTGGAGTGGGGGACCGTCCTCCTCCGTCCTCACGCACCCTCAGCATCTGGTTGTAGAGGATGGAGAGGGAAGCCTGTCTGAGGTTCCTCAACTCTTACTTCCCTCTAGTTGGAGCCGTGGCCTCAAGGATCACCCACTGCTGCCACCTCTAAAGGGAAAACGTGCTGGAAGTGCGTCTCCCATCCTCAGGAGAAGGCCCGGGGCCTGTGGTTCTAGGAGCCCACCCTGATTTGATATTCGGGCACCCATTAAGGAGGACCTCTTTGGAGCTGGGGGTCTCTAGGTCCGGGCACAGCCACAGCTGCACTGCCGAGTGCAGAGGGTTGGGTGGAGAAGGGTTACCCAAAGACTGCCTCCCTTCCCCCAACAATGGCAGCAACAGATAATACTCTCTTGTCTGGGATGGGGGTACAATGGTCCCACAGAAGGGCTGGTGGAGGCAGGGCAGGAGAGCGCTGGACAAAGGGCCTCATTCATGCGCCTGCCACCTCCTCCTCTGCCCTTGGCCCCCCACAAAGTCGTAGCCTTTGTGCCTGCCCCAAGACTGGGCGGCACAGGGCACCTGTGTTCAGGATCTAGCTCTGCCCACCACTTCGCTGTGTGTCAGCAGCACCTCTCCGAACCACTTGTTTTCCCGCCTGCTAAAAGCCAACAAGTGACAAGTGTTGACCGTAAACCGTTCTCCCGTCTACACTGGCTCCACCTCCCTCAGCGGCCTGAGAGCTTAGCAGGCGCACTGTTTTCTCAGACCAGGCCCCTGGGCAGGCGAAGGCGAGGAATGCCCGCCTAGCGCGGGCCGCGAGGAGTGGGGACCAGCCCCGGGCGCGTCGCCATCTGGGTCTGCCGGGGACAGCAGCTTCTGCAGCTCCGGAGCCCCCTCCTCCTCCAGCGGCCCTCCCCACTGCTCGCTCTCCCCGCGTCTCCCCTACCTCAGGGCTGCACCACACGGCCAAGAAAGCCTGAGCTCAACTCCGGAAACTCGGGTCCTCATTTGCATGCCACTTCCTCGAAAGTCCCCCGATCCTCCCGTTGTCCGTTAGGGTGCTACCCCGAGCCCGGCCCGCCCCCTCCCCCGCCGGCCTTCCTGCGCCCGCTCACCATGATGAGGAGGGGCGCCGCCGTGGCCGCCGTCGCAGGCACCAGCTCTCCGAGGCCGCCCGCCTGCGCGGAGGGACACGGAGCCCAGGGGTGGCGCGACCCCGAACGGGCCGCCTTACATAGTTCGGGGGCGGAGCGCGCGCGGGGGCGGGCCGGGCCCTCTCTGCGCAGGCGCGGCGAGCAGACGCCCGCGCCGGACGTGGCGCGGAGCGGGCGCCAGTCTGCTCACACCTGTGCCCTGGGGCTGGGCGCCGCGGGGGACTCATCCGGCCTCTTTTTCCTCGTAAGTGTTGACGATGACCTCCTTTAAAGAGGGAAGCAGTCGCCCTTCCCCTGTCCCGCGCCGGAATTAGGATGAGGGAATTAGGAATTAGGGTCCTGCAAGTGTAAGGTCAGATCCTGTTTTTTTGTGTGTGTGTGGGGAAGACCAGCCCTGAGCTAACATCCGTCGCCAATCCTCCCCTTTTTGCTGAGGAAGACTGGCCCTGGGCTAACATCCGTGCCCATCTTCCTCTACTTTATATGGGACGCCGCCACGGCATGGCTGACAGGCAGTGCGTCGGCGGGCGCCGGGGATCCGAACTCGCGAACCCCGGGCTGCCAAGCGCGGACTAAACCGCTGCGCCACCGGGCGGCCCCAGATCCTGTTTTTAATTAAAAATTTGATATTTTATTCATCACGGGTTTTTGCATTAAATTTTTTTACAATATTGTATTAAAATACTGTTTATCTTGTTTACTGAGTTTTTTGGCGCCCCAAAAATGTTGCATCTGAACTGCCTGACTTGCCTCACCTTAGTCCAGCCGGTCCGGGCCCAAAGTCAGCCTCAGTCCCAACTTTTCCGGGAATTGTGGAGAAGGAACCAGGATGGCAATGGTCAAAGGGACAGATGAATAATGTAGTGAAATCCTAACTCATCTGCCACCTCCTCTGCGAAGCCACTGGAAGCTCTGGGGGATTTACGAGAGCTCCCTGTGGACCAAGTGCGGTGCTGAGCACTCATCGTCCTCACAGCAGCCCCGGAGGCAGGTGCCCACTCTGGAGGAGGAAACACGCGTGGGGAGCCGTACTGGACTGGACTGGACCGGACCACCGGGAGGTGGCGCAGCTCCACTGCCAGGCTACTCCCACTTCCACGCCAGGAAACTTCTTCCTTCCTCGGGGCTCCTGGAGCCCAATGCCCCTGTCAGTGCAGCGTTCACTTCATTCTGCCTTCAAGGCTTAGGGCTTTACAACAGGTCTCCCTCGCTGTATGATGGCTGAGGCGGACCCATCATTATTTCTTCCCTAAAGCTTCCCACAGTGCCCTGCACACAGGAGCTACTCAGCAAGATGAACCAATAGCCAGTGGCTGGACAGACATACCTCCACTCCAGGCCTTTCTTGTGCCTCCCCCCTGTACGCTTTCCCTGTTCCTGGGAGCTCACCTGTTTCTTCACCCTCCTGAAACCCTTTCTTCTTAGCACCTCTCTCATTTCTTCCATGAGGCTCTTAGACAGGGCCTGGGGAAAGGACTGCATCTCACACTTGATCACACTCTGGCTCAGGCCTTGTTTGGGGGTCTTTGTGTTTCTCACTAGTCAGGGTAAGGTCAGAGTTCTGCTTGGAAGTGGTGCCCTGTGCCAGGTCATTCATTCTCTAAGGCTCTTCTGGGAACGGGTAGGGGTAAGGAGGCAAAATGACAGACTTGGGTTGGAAGAGTGAAAGGTATCTATTTGAAGGGAGAACAGTAACAGAAAGGGGCAGAGGTGACCTGTGCGGCCCAGGCCACATTTTTTCCTATTAAAGGCAAATCCCAGCTTGAAAGTCCGTTTACTACGATCCCCCTGGTGCCTGCAGACACCAGCCTCCTGATCCTAATGCCTACTAACAATGGCTTCATTCGTCTTCCTTTTCATCTTTTTCCATTTTTTCACCATTTTCTGATTTTTTCATTTCTCTTATTTCTCCCAATTCTGTTTTCCCCAGTTCTTCCAACTCTCTTCTGCCAACTTCTGAATGTCTCTTCTCTAGTCCTTCCGATTCCTTTCTGCTTAATTCTTCTGAGAGTTTTTCATCCAGTTCTGAAGGCCTCCTGTAAATTTCCCTTGATTCCCTTCTGCTCAGTTCTGATAGTTCCCTGCCTGCTTCGCCCAGTCTTCTTAGGCCTAGTTCTCCAGACAGTCTCTTGGCAACATCTTCTGAATCTCTTCCCATCGCTCCCAGTTCCATTCGCCTTAAGGAGCTGGCTTTTTCTACTTCTCCTCTCCACCCATTTTCTTCTTGTCCACTCACTGTGATTCTCAGGGCTTCCTTAGACAACTCATCTTCTGTCTCTTTCTCACTCTCAATTTGCTCTCTTTCCCACTGCTTCATCACCTTCTCAGGTTCATCTCTCCCTCTTCTCGTTGTTTCCTTCTCCCTTGCCATCACTGTTGTGTTATCCAGTTGAGCGGCCTCTTCTGAAAAACAAGAGAAAAGAGGGAAGAAAGATAAAAATCTGTTCATCTCTGGGCCTGGGTGAACCCAGCCTTTGGGGGCCTGTGCTTCTGAGAGACAGCACACCTTTCCAGAAGGAGAGGAAGGGAATCATTTACTGAGCACATATGCCAGGCATCGTGTGAGCTGCACAGATTACACCATTCGGTCATCATGAGATTGCACAGTGTCATTGATTCGAGTTTGCAGTCGAGAGACCCAAGATTAATAGAAGAAAAATCATACACAATGGTCATACTGCAATAAATAAACAGCAGAGCCAGAATTTGAACCCAGGACAGCCTGCCCCCAGAGCACATTCTCCTTCCCTATAAGAAATAGCATAGGTACTGGGAAAGGACAGAAGAGTTCTTTCCTCCAGCATCCTCATTCCGCACTTCTCTTTGTCCCTGGGAAACACATTCATCATTTGTTGGGATGTTCCCTGTAAAAATATGAGCAGACTGCTAACAGGAAGTTCAGCTGGAGAGCTATTCTTGAAATCCAAAGGGATCCTTGCTCCTTGTTTTCATCAGCTACAGAGAAAAGTTACCAGTCCTCTCCTGAGTCTCCCCTACATTCTCTTCCTGGAAGCCCTTGGTCTGTCTTCTAAGACTCCCACAGGGGCTTTCTGTTCACAGCAGGAAAAAGGCTGCCATTTGGCAGTGAAGACATACAATGCTGCCGCCTGCTGTTCCAGGAGGGAAGTGTCCGGAAGCTGCCCCTGGCTGCGGGGCCTTCCCAATGAGTTTTCAGGACTTGCACTTCCCCCAGCCCATGGCCTGCCAAGAGGAGGGGGGCTGCTTGGAGCATCTGCCACTTCCCTGCTGGGTCTCTTCCCATCGACTGCTCCCGTGGCTCCGGAGAGCAGCTCCAAGTCCGTGTGGGGGCAGAGGCGGGTCCCCTCTCTCAGGGGATCCAGCCACCACAAGGCAGGTGCTGGGTAATAAAGGGCTGCTCAGGTGCCCAGAAACCCCACGCCCAGATTCCTGCTGCCATGCTTGGGTCAGAGAGGGCTTCAGCCTTGGTGGCCAGAGGGGATTCTGTCCTGCCAGGTGCATGGAGCCCCAGCCCTGGTGCCCCTTCACTGCGACATGGCTGGAGTGAGGACAGCACAGGGGGGCAGACAGAAACTGTGTAGAACCATGGTAACAGAGCTGGGCTGCGGAGACTGAAAACCACTCTGCCTCCGTGTCCTCATCCACAAAATCAAGTGAGTAATACTTATTTCCTAATGTTCTTGGAGAGATCAGAGGAATCAGTACATATAAGGCCCTTAGAAGAGTGCCTGGCACACAGGAAGCACTGAATGGAGACCAGCTTCTCTTATCACCCCATCCCCGCTGGGCCCTGGGGTCCCAGCTACCTCCTCTTCCCTCACTCCCTCCACAGTGGAGCCAGTCAGAGAGCCCGGGTCCAATGGAGTCAAAGGTCTCTTTAGTCCCTGGAAGACTTGGGAGAAAGACTGTGATAAGGCCAGACCAGCCAGCAAGAACACAGCTGTGACACAGAGCAGCCTTCACCTCAGCCTGCCCTTGTGCCCCCTGGCCGGGCCTCTGCCTCGCCCACTGCTGCCCCCAAGGGGCCGCTCCACACAGCGGGCAAGCTCTAAGTCAGGCTGCTGTGTGACCCAGGCAGATCACTCAACGCCACTCAGCCTCCACTGCCCCAAAAAACAGTATCCACCTCCCAGGGTGGTGAGGACAGCAGGAGATCCTTCTGTCTGATGCTTAACCCCGTCTGGCACGCGGTCAGAGCCTGCACAGTGTAAGTTACTGTCATTCTGCCTCTGTCTGCTCCTGCTCCTCCCTGCCGGAAAGGCCGCCCTCTTCCCCTTGCACCTGGAGAACCTTGGGCATCTTTTGGAGCCTGGAGCAGATGATTCTTCCTCTTTGGAGCCTTCCCGGTCTCCCCAGAGCAATCGGGGCTCTTTTGCTTGGGCTCTCAATGCTGAGTGTTTCCGCCTGTTCTGCAGCACTGCAGTGCAGGAGCCCATCTGCTGACAACTCAAATCATCTGGCTTTGCCACTGAGCGGGGTGCTCCTCCTCCCCCAAATCTCACACCTTCCTGGCACGTGACAAGTGCCCAACAAATATTTGATGAATGGAAGAAATACAGGAGTGGGGCTTGCAGGCAGACCATGTGGATTCTGACCCCAGCCCGAGGAGGCAGGAGGTCTCCTCTCCGCCCAGGGAAGGGCTGGGGCTGCTGGGGGCTCTGAAATCAGAATGCTTGGTGGGCAGTGCCAAGCCCTGGGCCCTGAGGGGCTGCAGGAAAGCACAGCTGGAACTGACAGAAGAGAAAGCAGGGGAGAATGCTGAAGTGCCGCCTTGGGGTTCCAGGAACTCACCTTTCTCTTTCTTATCTTTGAGCATCTCCCTGTAGTTGGTTTTCTTCAGCTCTGCAATGATGCCCTTGTTGGCATCGTCCAAGGCCTGTGGGTGGGAGAGGAGCCAGTGACCTCTCTTAACCCTATGAGGCACGTATACCTCTCCCTTTACCACAGACGGCAGGGCTCTGCACTAACCCTGCCACCCTGTTTTCTCTTGGCTCCCCTGAAGGCTTCTGTCCTGAGGTTAATTAATACTTATGGACCTGGAATTACCCACACAAAGAGGTATAGACACAGGGCGGCAGGTAACTCAGACTTCATTTCCCTGGGGCTCAGGCATGTATTTGGGAGTTGTGTCTGTCTGCTAATTTCGACCTTTTTACCTAAAGCTTCTTTTGGCTTCAGTCAATGTAAAAAGACGGTTCAAGGCCCTAAGCACTCAGCAAGGCAGCAAGCCATGGACAGGACTCAGAAACACACTTGCCTTCAGAGGGGCTTCCAGGGTGTCTCTGGGATCCCTGGGGGCCCGGAACTCAGCCTACATGCATCTTGAGGGCAGGCTCTGCCTTCTTCCTTGCAGCTGTCCCGAGACTTGCACGGGGCAGAGCACTAGTAGGCACTGGGAAAACGTCTACTGGACGACCACTGGGCCCGAGCGCTCTTGTGCAGTATTGGTCTCCCCCCTTGTGCACCGTCCTGCCTGGAGATGCCAATCCAGGAGGGTGAAGGGTCAGGGACCTGGTCCCATGAGGAGTCACTTAGGGCCATGGGGCTGATTGCCCGACAGGCGCTTCTCTCTGCCTGTCAACCTTCCCAAACCCTGCCCAGCCTTCAAGATGACCTCACACCTTCCTGGATGGGAAGCCCCAGCCACACCTCCCACTGGGGCTCTCTTGCTCTGAATCCCCTGGTCCCTGTCACACTGGTCATGAACAAAGGGTTTTGTTTTAACCTGCCTACTGACACCAAGCTTCCTGAGGGCCAGGACCACGGTCGTCACCTTTGGACTGGGCAGCCCAGGCCAACTCGTGGTCAGCAAATATTTACCGAATTGAATTGCCATGCCATGTCTCTGCAGATATTTCCAGTGCGATCGTGTGGAAGAGGATTAAATGGGAGAGACCGCGCATGTGAACCCAGGAGCACAGGCAGGGCTTCCATGATGGGGAGGACAGGACTCTTCCTCTGGAGGCCAGACTTAGGGGCAAGGTGCACACTCGGGGAGCCCACCCCTCAACAGAAGAAGATCATCAATGCAACAGGCCTAAGCTGCCCTGGGACGGGAGAAGGCAGGGCATAGACGGCCACATGGCAGGGTCTCTTGGGAGCGATTTCTGCACCAAGACATGGTCTCTGCCTCCTGAAGCTTACAGTCTAGGCCAGCACTGTCCAAAGAAATTTCTGCAACGATAGGCGTACTCTAGATCTGCACTATGTGGTGTTCACAAGCCACCTGTGGCTAGTGTAACCGAGAAACTGAATTTTACATTTTATTTACTTTTAATTCATTTTAATTTAAATAGCTGCATGCGGCTAGCGGCTGCCTTATTGAGCAGTGCAGGTCCAGGCAAGTGGCTGAGGCAATCACACCGTTTCTCGCTGTCTCCTGGAGGAGGCCGCATTTTTCAAATGGCAAATTCTAAAATCAATTTAGAAGGTCTCAACCAGCATTAAAGAAAATGAAAAATAACATGGGATACAATAGGAAATATCAGTGTACTTAGTAAAGGTAAGTATATTTGTAAAACTTTTGTTTCTATTTCTTGTTTATCTCAAATAAAAATATGTGTATTGGGTTGCTATATAAACTGACGGCAGGAGCAAACATTTGAAAGCCACCGCCCTACCTAGAATGTGCCCTGCAGCTGGTGGGTAACAAAGATCTGTGGAGTGGCCCCCTGAGAAGGTGAGGGGCTGAGGGCCCAGCTGTGGGGAGACTCACGCTGATGATGGCCTGCTGCGCCTCATTGTTATGGACAAGCTTCGCTCTCTCCAGGGCCTTCTCAAAGCTGTTCACGGCCGACTCGAAGTCTCTCAGCTTCACTGGAGGGCAGGGGAGGCACAGCACAGGTAGATTGTGACGTTGTATGTTGCACCATGTGGGGGCCCGAAGATGTCAGGGGCCCTTGGGAACGGATTGTAACCCAGGGTCGGTTAGAAGCCTGTGTGAGCTGGAGTCAGCCCCAGGCCTCGGGCAGCATCACTGAGCTGCCCAGCACCACCCTTCCATCCCATTCCTGGGCCATCTCACTACGAAGGACCAGAACCTGACAACCTGAGTCTTGGATCTCAGGCCATTCAACGGGGTCAGTGAGGGAAAGGGGACTGGGGTAGGGGCCTGTGCACATATCATGTGTCTCCAGGGCAGGGGTACAACTCCATCTTTACATTGTTCCAGAAGAGGAAATCCATATTTTTGAAATGTTCACTCAAATTTTTTAACAACACTGTGGAGACCAAACAAAACACCGAAGGGCTGGCCACGACTCGTGGGCCAGCACTGGGACCTTGGCTCCTGCGAGGCTAGCTCCCACACTGGTGCAATCTGAATCCAGAGAGAAGGGAGCTCATCGGAGCTCACCCAGCCAGTTAGTGCTGGAGTTGGGACTAGAATGATCGACTAACTGACCATCTGATTGCCTTTTAAAAGAGCTTAATTTCAGGAGGAAAGGAGAAAACTGCTCCCCAGCCAGGGTCTGGGAAACCCACACTCTAGTTTCCTCACGCATCACTACTTTCTCCTATAAGTGAGTAGCTGAGATCCACTCCCCTACCAAGAGTTGCTTTGGGATCCATGGGGAAAGGAGGGCCTTGTGTCCGTAAGTCAAACTGCAAAAGGCTATTATTTGAAAAGCGATTCAAATAATAATTCTGAAAGTATGTGGAGTCACAGTAAATGAGGTCAGATATACATTTTTTTCAAACACACATTTGAAAAGGACAGTCACAGTACTCATTCAGAGACCACTCTGAGTGAATGGCAGTGTCATTCTGACACTGCAGGTCTGTAAAGGAGTCATAACACTTATTCAAGGGAGTAAAACATGAAAAGCTATTCCTTTTGTTTTTAAATGAATACATAACTTAAAGTTCTCTTGATTCTGGGAGCTGTTTTCCTCTACTTGTCCCTCCTCTGCACATCCCCAAATCCACACATTTTTACCTACATTTTGGTTGAGCCACAAATAAAGGCTTTTCCAAGGAGTGTAATTATTTCTCATCGCTGTTAGAGACACTTATGGGAAGTCGATGAGAGGGCAGGAACGAAGAAATTAGTATATATTAAGCACTCACTATATGCCGGTTCCTGTTCTAAGTACTTAAGCACTTAAGTATCACCTTGGTTCTTCATACCACCCTACAGTCAGAGACTATAATCGTCTCTGTTTACAGAGGATGCACCTGAGGCACAGAGTGGCACCTGCCCAGGGTCCCTAGGCCAGGTGGCCCCAGAGCCCCAGCCCTGCCCGCCAGGCTGTGGGGCCTCTACAACCCAGTGGCTCCCAGGCTGCTGCCTCTGATCTTTTCAACCCGAGTGAAGACACTGAGACCGAAGGAGTGGCCCGGTTCTCCAGGGGCCCTCAGGGCCTAATAAGTACTCAAGAGCGGACTCAGGACACCACCAACCCTGAGGGGTACACCTTGTCTCCCCTTCAGCTTATACGGTGCCCTCCCAAGAACAGGAAAGCCACAGTGATCGTGTCTTCCCCAGGTTAGTTTTCAGTGGTTTTCTCAATGCTTTACAATTTGTAACTGGGCCCATGAGGCCCTGCAAATCCGGCCCCTTCAACCTCCGCCCTCCAGACCTCCCTGGCCCCCGGGAGCCCCAGCCGACACCGGTCTCCTTCAGCTTCTTAAGTAAGCCAGACTCTTGCCCACCTTCCTAAATGCTGTTCCTCTGGCTGGAAAGCTCCATCCTCAGCTATTGGAACAGCTGGCGCCTTCTCATCCTTAAAGTTTCTGCTTAAAAGTTACTTCCTCAGACACGAGGGCAGAAAATATTTATCAGATTTGCTCCCTACTTACACCCAACTTGGTGCCTAGAAGGTGCCAAGTAAGTATTTACGGTGCAAATAAACGAGTGAATGGTTCTGCCCTGATTGTAGCACCTGTCACTCTTCCTCCTCACCGGGGTCAGCTGCGCACCGGGGCGGGGCAGCTCAGCACAGCGATTAAGCGCCAAGCGCCGGAGTCGGGCAGAACTGGGTTCTAGTCCCAGCTCCATTGCTTACTAGCCTGTGACCTGAAGCCACTTCTTTTTTAACTTTGTATTATGAAATATTTTAAATATACACGAAAGTGGAAGGAATAGCGTGATGAACCCCCATTACTCATCACCCAGCTTGAACAATTATCAAAATTTCACCAGCTTGTTTCATCCACTCCTCCTCACCCCTGTCCCTTGCTTTTTTTCACAACTTTATTGAGATGTAATTTACATATTCTAAAATGCACCCATTTGTAAGTATACAGTTCAGTGATTTTTAGTAAATGTGTGCAATGATCACTACAACCCAGTTTTAGAACATCTCCATCACTCTAAAAAGTTCCCTCACATGACCTGGGGCAATCTGCTGAACCATTCGATGCCTCAGTTTCCCCATCTGTAAGATGAGGACAACAATGCCTACCTCATTGGCTTGCATGGGGATGGAGTGCAGGGGTGCATGTGTAAAGAGCACCATGGCGAGAGGAGGAGGCACCGTTTGATGACATGATGCTGGTCTGTCTGCAGCTGAGCTCCACAAGGGCAGGGGCAGCTCTCGGGGTGCCCAAGACCTAAGCGAGCTTAGCTTAAGGTAGGCACTTGCCATGTGCTGCTCAAAAAGGAGGGGTTTATCCCCACTCTCAGACTCAGAATTAATCTGCACAGGGACACACTGGGATGGTAAGTCTGGCCCACAGGATTCCCAGCCCTGGTGTGGCCACTGGGCCTGAGGGCTGGGGAAGGTAGGTGGGTCCTCTCTGATCCTTTACCTTGTGCCTGTGCCACAAGAACACTGGCGTTCAGCTGCCACTCGATGTCCCCTTCTTCCTCAGCACACTGCTGGGACTTCTCGCCATAATTCTGGGCCTGACAGGGCTGGTCCAGCTCCAAGTAGCAGCGGCCGATCTCGTGGAACAGCCAGGTCTTCTCCAGGGTGGTTTTTGCCAGAGGGAGCTTCTCCTCCCACCTGGAGACACGATGAACCAGGGTCAGCTTCCTCACCTCGAACCCTGCGCTTGGCCACAGGAGGCCAAGGCTTCCTACTGGGCGGCTAAATAAAAACTGGTCTCCAACTACCAGCTCTTTTAGATACAGGGATGGAGCTAATAAGCATTAACAGATTTTCAAACTCCCAAACTGTTTTGGTACATCTATGGGATCAAATTTGATACAATTGGAAATAATGTTTACAAAATAGCATTTGAAATAACATAAAAATAATGCTTAAGTATACTATTAAGTACATTTTAGAGAAAATCAAAGAAAAAAGACTGGAATGAAAAAACAAAATATCAACACAAGAAAGAGTAGGAGGAGAGTTTCTATTTGTCTTTGGGTGGTGGGACTGAATAATTTTTCTTCTACTTTTCTGTATTTTCTAAACTAATATTTTAACAATAAGCACATACTACAAAGTGTTTTATTATAAAAAGATACTAATGGGTGGGTGAACTCATACTCTTTTGGCACATAGATACCAGGTGCCATTCAGGAAACCAAATTACATGCAGCAGAAGGCTGCTGGAGAACAAGTCTATTTCAGTCAAGCGACCGGGCCCGAAAGATGATTTCTGTCTGTGCTGAGTGGCCCAAGGAGCTGGCCCTCCCAGTGCAGGCCAGTCTCCAGGTCAGGCCCTCCCCTGAGTCTCCCTGGGGCTGTTACCCGACTGGAGCAGATCACCAGCCCCAGGGTTAGACATCAAAAGCCCGGCAGCTGAGCCATCTGGCAAGCTCAGGCTCCGTTCCCAGTGACCCTGCGTGACCTCACAGAGTCACAGAACAGCCTCAGAAGAGGTCCTAGGGTCAGTTGCTCTACCAGTTCCTGAACTTGCCCAAAGGTAAGGATCCCCTGGAGTGCTTGTTAAAAACAGATTCCTGGGGCCGGCCCAGTGGCAAAGCAGTTAAGTTCGCCCATTCCACTTCGGTGGCCCAGGGTTCGCTGGTTCGGATTCTGGGCACGGGCCCACTCACCGCTCATCAAGCCATGCTGAGGCAGCGTTCCACGTAGAAGAGCTACAACTCTACAACTATGATACACAACTATATACTAGGGCTTTGGGGAGAAAAAAGAAAAAGAAGAAGATTGGCAACAGATGTTAGCTCAGGGCCAATCTTCCTCAAAAAAACACAAAAAAACCCCACCGATTCCTGAGCTCCAACCCAAAGCTGTAGAATCAGAATTCCCAGGGGAGAGTAATTCATATCCCTAACAAGTACTCCAGATGATTATTATAAATGGGAAATTTTGAGAAAATGCTGATGCTATTCTACCAATTAATTTAACTAATGAGCCCCAGAGTTTACAAACTGGCTTGCTCACAGTTGCCTAGCAGAGCCAAGAGCCAAACTCAGGGCATCTGATGCCTCTTTGCCTGGCATCCCAGCCCCAGGCAGGAAGTCCGGTATGAGGGTGGGAAGTGCTGGCCCCAGGGTGGGAAAGGGGCAGTCCTGGGTCACTCACGTGTCAATGGCTTGCTGGAATTTCCCAACTCTGGCAAAAACCCTGCCAATGTTGTCGAGGGCTCTCGACTTGGCATCGGGAAGGTCACTGTGGGGAAGAAGCAAGACAAGTGTTCACTAGAAATCGGCTGCCATAGGCACTGTGGAAATTGAAAAGACGCCAAAGACAGGGGCCCTGGACTCAGGGACTCAGGGTCCAGATGGAGGGATGATGCCCAGGCCAGCAAGGCTGTGGTGCACAGGCTCTCCATGCCCTGTGTTATTATCGGGACCTTTCTGGAGGGCAATCAGTCAACAGCTCGCAAAGACGTCCTCTGGATCTAGCAATTCCTCTTCTAGGAATTTACTCAAGAAGGTAATGTGACAAGAACACTCATCAAAGCAGTTTATAATAATAAACACTGGAAACAATCTACACCTCATCAGTGCCCTAGCATGGTAATTTTTGTGTATGAAAAAAAGTCCCCGATATGTTAAGTTTAAAAGTCAGATTACACGAGCATATACGCTGAGTATTGTCCCATTTGTGTTAAAATAAATATGCACGATGCTGCGCTCCTGGCCTTGACAATGGAGGAAAGGGCCACGAGCCACGGAGCACAATGAATGCAGCTCTAGAAGCTGAAAAAGGCAAGAAAACAGCCTCCCCTCGAGCCTCAGGAGGGAGTGCAGCCCTGCCCACACAAGCCACTTCAGACTTCTACCCTCCAGAATTGTAAGAGAATAAACGTGTGTTGTTTTAAGCCACCAAAAAATAAGTAAATAAATTAAAAGTGTGCGTTTTTAAAAGAAGTAGAGAGAATTAACTATTAACAATGATTACCCAGGGATAATGAGAGAATGAGGGAAACTTTTATTTTAGCCATATTACCTAAATTTTTTATAGTATTCATGTGTCATCAGAAAAGAGATGAAGATATTTCCATAAAGAAAAAGACAATTGCTCCCCCTGCATCGGTTCTTTGCCATTACCATATGAACATTCTGATCTCTCTCTTAAAAAATACCTCCTTCCCAACAAATAAAACAAGAAAACCCTCCCCCATCCCAGATCCCCTCCACCAGCATCTCCTCTCACTCCCTCTCTTCCCAGACAAGCTTCTCCACCTCCTCCTTGCCCCTCAGGCCCTGGCAGCCCAGCAGCCCTCCGTGTCTTCCATGAAGCTCTCCTCCTCTCATTCATTCTCTCCACCGTGGCCAGGCCTGCCTTTCTAAAACGGAAATCTGACCAAGCCATTCCTCTACCCACAGAAATGCTCACACACATCTGCAGAGTTTCACTGTAGCACCGTGTGTGATGGCAGACGTGGAGCAGACTCAGTGTCTGCCCACAGGGATGAAGTCACGTAAATTACCGTGCTGCTGAGAGACCTTCCTATGAAGCCATTTAAAGAATGGGACCCTTTCTAAGACATTCTTTAACAAAACACAGAAACAAGTTACTTTTGTTTTAGAAATCTCTCAGCTGTGTGCTCTCAACACCACACAGTTCTGAACTAAGTACAACACTGTAATCCTCACATAAACACGAACTCCTCACTGGCCCTGAGGGCTTCAGGCTGAGGTCCTCCTCCTCAGCACGGCATCTGGTCCTCCCACTCCCACAGCTCCTGGCCCCAGCCCCGCCACACTGCCTGCAGTTCCTCAAATCCTCCATCCCTGCCATGTCCCTCTGCCTAGGGTGCCCTTCTCCCTCCCTCTCATCCATCCATCCTCAGCTCCTGGCAATGCTCCTGCTGCCTCTCTCCTTACCCTCGGCCATCCTTTGCCCCTGCTCCCAGCACCTCTGGTGTCGGCCTCCCCTTCTAGAGTGGGCGCTGTTATGGTGTGATGAATGAAGGGATAAGTTGTAATATGTTACTTTATTCATAACAGTAATATGTAATAAATAATAACAGTAATGAGAAAGCACGCAATCAAATCATCTATAGAGTATTCAGAGAAAGAAATGAGGGCTGGGGTCACTGAAGAAGCTACTTAGATCAGTTGGGATTTGAGTTGCACCTTGAAGGATGGTAGGCTCTGGGGGGCAGACAGGGAGGGGCGGGGCTGGTTAGAATCAGGGAGCACAGCACACGGGGCACACTGAACTCGCAAGGAAGCCTGGGGTCCCATGTGTGGATGTTAGAAAGGAACTAACATTGCGTAGAGAACACCTCTGCTTGCTTATGCAGCCACTTCGTACACATTTATTACACGCCCACTATGTGGCAGGTGCTGGGAAGAGAAAGGGAATAGAAGATAGTCCCTTCCAAAGTCCAAAGTCTGACAGGGCAGACAGGGTAGGGGTGGCACCTGGAGAGGGAGCAGAGGAGGGAGGGAGACACTTAGTACTTAAATTCTGAAGGATGGATAGGAGGGAGTTGATGGAGAAAGTGCTGGCAAAAGAGAAAGCAGTCCCATTTAGGGACTAACAGGAGCCAAAACATGCTGGCCAGGGCACAGGACACTCAGGGGCCTGGAGAGAGCAAGGTCAACAGAGGCCAGGACAAGTCAGGTCAGGAAGGGCGCTGGAACCTTATCCGACCACTGGATTTGTTTTGCACAGAAGGGCCAGCTGGGCTGCAGGAAACCCAGGTCAGAGGAAACAGGCAGGAAGTGGACTGAGCTGTGGGAGGAAACAGAGAAGGGAAGGTGTTCCAGGAGATGGGAAGGAGGAGGCACAGACAGGCCACGGGTGGGCTGGGCCTGAGCAGTGAGGGGAGGGAAGTGTCCAGGAAGCCGCCTGGGCTTCCTCTTGGGAATGAGTGGCCAACAGTGCCATCATCACAGATAGGGAATGCTGGAGCAAGAGGTTTGGAGGAAGAGAAGGAATTCCACTTTGGACATGTTAAATTTGGGGTTCCTGTGGGACATCCAAGTGGAAATGCCTTGGAATCCATTGGATGTACAGGAGCGGTGAGAAGTAAAGATTTATCCGTCTTTAATGTGTGGGAGATGGCTGGATGCAAAGTACTGGAGATATATATCTTATCTCATAACCCCTCATAACCCCTGTGCGTCGGTATTATCACACCTTCATTAGAGGTAAGGAGACTGAGAAGGTGAGCAACTTAATCAAATCCACACAGCTTCTGAGGGCCAGAGCTGGGAACCAGACAGGTCTGTCTCCAAAGCTGGTGGTGGCTTGTCTGTTTTCTCCTTCTGCATGGCCAGCACGTGAGAGTCCTGCTAGGCATGGGGGAGGCGGGTGGGAAGTGACCCGGGAATGGATGGCATGTAGAGCTCGGAGGAGTGAGGAGAGGGCAGGAGGCAAGAGTGTTCAGGAAATGCAGTTTGACCCAAATGAAGGACCGACATCAGAGGGGTGTGCAGAAGTGTGTTCAGAGAGGGCCTTGAGTGCCAAGCAAAGGCATTTGGTTTAACCTGCAGGCAACGAGGGGCCAAGACCTGTGTGTCAGCAAGGGAAGGAGAGTTGACAGATGAAAAGCAGCGTCTCTCTGGAGGTGATGTGGGAGCAGGAGGCGGCAGGGAGAGCCGGGGGCCGACCTGTGAGTGGAAATGTGACGATGGGAGACTGAGAGAGGCTCAGAACTGTGGGGCGAGTAGAAACTGGGGGCAAGAAAGCCACGAATGACTCCCAAGGTTAGAACCAGGGTGCCCAGAAAGTAATGGCACCTCTGAGAGGGGCTTCAAGTATTGGGAAGAGCTGTTTCCCGCGAGAGTTGAAATTACCGTTATATGGATACCCGGCACCATCCTGAGGTCTTTACAAGTACGTCTGCATCCCATCCTCCCTTCGCTCTGTCAGCTTGGTGCTATTGTTATGCCCATTTGACAGAGACACTGAGGCTGAGAGAGGTTAAGTGCCTTGTCTAAGGTCCCACAGCGGGGAGGAACAATTCCGAAGCCCAGGTAGGCCTGACTCCAGTGACGTGGTTTCTGAGGCCCTGCGTGATCCGACCCCTACCCACTTGGTCCAGCCTCCTGTTGGCCACTCTTCCTCTGGCAATACTCTGTGCTCTCCAGCCTTAAGCTTCCTCCTGCCTGCCTCAGGGCCTTCTCACAGGCCAAGTGTGTCCCCCAACACCCAGTCAAGGCCTCCTGGAATATACTTCTCATAGCCCTGGGTCCTGTACTTTTTCTTCATGACACTTACCACAACTGTGATTTATTAGCTATGTCACTTTTTGTTTCTGCAGGAAAATGACCCTTGTGTCTGGTCACTGCTGAGTTCCCAATGCTAGCAGCATCTGGCATGTCTGGGGTTGATGAATGCTTGTTAAGATGATGTAAGAATAAAAATATCCTGAAGAGCCAAACCATTGGGAGCTTTTTGGAGTTTGGGGCCACTGCCTTCCTCTTTGTGGCAAAAAAGCTGACAGTCTGGGTCTGCCCCTTACCCTCAGTCCTGGGCAGGTGGCTCCTCCCTCTGCGGGAATCTACCTCAGGCATGCAGGGCAGAAAATGGGAGCTCAGCCACCAGCAGCCCTGGCAAAGGGCCGAGATAGACCCCTAGCCCTACTCCTCTGCAGGCCCACAGCCTCGGCCGCTTGGCCTTCCCCAAGCACTCACTATTCCTTGGCGATCTCCAGGTCCTTTCGGTGGCTCTGCAGGGCTGCTACCATCTGCCCCAGCTCAATCTGAGCATTCCCTATGCAGCTGTACAAGTTTCCAACCAGTTCATCCTTGTTGGGCACCTCCTCTTTGTTCCATTCCAGCACCTTCTTCAGCACTTTCTCAGCTTTCTGAAGGCTCCCTTCAGCACTGCCGCTGGTCAGCACTGGGAGGGGAAAGAGATGATGTGGAGGCGGGAGTGGCCTCCTCATGGCTGACAGGAGAACCCACCTCCCCAGACACCATCCACAGGCCAGTGAAGCCAGGGGCTCAGGCTGCTATGCTGCTCCTTCCCCACCTGGCAAAGGCCCCACACTTCTGAGAACACCACCCACACATGTCAATGTCCTCGAGGCTCTTGAGGATGTAATGGGCTGTCTGAGAGGGACGGCGTTTGCGGTCCCGCAGCCATTTCTCCTGCATCAGCTTCCGGTCCCGCTCCCTGGCATAGATGGGCTTCTGCTGCCTCCAGAAGTCACTCCGGGTGTCCAGGTAGTTGATGCCCATCATGATGAGGTCCTCCACGGTCAGGCCATGCTTGATGGTGCCTTTGATCAGGTCTGGAGGGACAGGTGTGAGGAGGAACCAACTAGAACAGGAGTCTAAAGGAGTCACCTCCTCTTGGCTTGGGGTCCCTGCTGTGGGGCCCCATAAGGAACTCTGCCTGGAGTTGAGGAAACAGTGAGGAAAGTGAGAGGATGTGGGTGGCAGAGTGGGTCTCTCTGGGCCCAGATGAGGCCAGAGCCCCCCTTTCAGGCATTCCCATGGTACACAGCTTGGTGCACAGGCCCCTTATGGCAAGATATGAGGAGCTGGCAGAAGGGGCAGCTGGTGGAGAGGACTCAGCCCTTGGGGCTCCCCCATTTCAAGCTGTGTCCTCAGAGAAGACTGAGTCTAGACGCATGACCTGGCCCAGGTTGCCGCTGCCAAGTGATTCCCCAGGTGCAAAATGGGCCACTGCAAGCTGGGAGGTGGAGGGACGTGGCCAAGTCCTGCCTGCCTGCCTGACCAGAGGTTAGAGCTGGTAGCAAAGCTGCAAGTAAACTTGGGGTAATATTCAGGCCACCACTTGCCTCCACAGGAGGAGGGAAGGGTTCAGGCCTGTTACAGAGATGTGCCAGTAGTGAAGCTGCCTGTGACACAGACCTGCAGGGAATTCTGCAGATGACCTTGGAAAGTCAGTCCCGGAGAAAAGGAATTGGATTCAAGGGTGATCCCTGCTCAGGCTTATCAGCCAATAGCAATACTCCCGCCCCCCCCCCCACCGTGTTTATGTGAGACATTCGTTTCAAGGCTCCGTCCTATTTCCTGTCACTGCCAGCATAGTGGGGAGGAAAGAGCATTGGACTAGAGGTTAGGAGGCCTGGGCTCTGTGTCAACTCCACCACTAAACTGCTGTCACCTTGGACAAGTTACTCCCCACTCAGGGTCTCTCTTTCCTTATCTATAAACAGAGGGATGGGACCAGATGAGGCTTTGGGACACACTAGTATCCTAAGAGTCCCCTTCCAGCTCCTCCCAGCTGAATTCCTTTGTCCCTTGTACAGATTGAAGGCCAAGGGGACGCCCCTCAGGGACTACAGGGGTAGAGGAACCCAAATCTCTGACGTTCTCTCACAGGGCACCACAGTGCTCAAGAGCACTGGTTCTGAAATTGGACTTCCTGGATTCAAATCTGAGAGCCGTGTCACTGCTTACCTAGGTACAACTTTACATGAGTTACTTAACCTCTCTGTGCCTCAGCTTCCTCATCTGTAAAATGAGAATGCTAGTGAAATCTGGCCACAGGAATGTGCCGGCAAATATTACATGAAAGGCTCTGCCCCTGGCTCATGCATTAAGTGTTCACCCCAGATTTTCTTTGCCCCAAGTTCCCTGTTGCAAACAGTGTCCAAGACCTTCATCCAGTAGGAGCTTCTCCAGATACTCCTTGTCCACGTACAGCTCGCCCAGGAGCTGGCGGACAATCTTCTCACTCTTGAGTGAGCCCTTCCGCTTGGACTCTCTCTTGGGGTGGTGTACAAGGTGTCTCGAGGGACGAGGCTTCTGCTGGGCTTTCATACTCTGGGAAGATGGAACAACACCCAACAGAGTCTTAATAAGGGGCACAGATTACTCAGTCACGGCCCCAGGGTCTGTGATCCCAGGCTCCTCCTCCAGGATCTCTCTGTGGGGCAAGGACCATGGAGTCTGCCTGGTCCAGGAACAGCTGGACCCCCAAGACCCCTCTGGAGCTGTGGCAGAATCCCACGGCTGCCCAAGATGGGCAGGAGCTAACCGCTTCCAAGTAAGAAGCCACTAAGACCTGTGCTCCGCAGCCGCACATGGCCTCTTCCCTCGGAGGGATGTGGCGTCAGAACGAGGGCCCTTACCTCAGCCTGCTTGGTTAGGAAGGACAGGTCCCCTTTGTTCTCTAGCTTAATCGAAGAAGGACCTGTTAAGGATAGAAGCTGGGGCTCAGGTCGGCCGGGGCCCCTGGGCACAATCCATCACATATTTTTATGTGGAAATCGCCGCATAAGCAGGATGGTGGAGGTTGTATCAAAGCTGGCTCTGAGCCAGCCTAGTAGGCAAATGGCAGAGTGTTTGGCAGAACACTCTTCTAAGAGCTAGGCAGCCTCCACTAGCCAAGGCCATGGGAGCCAGATTTCCAAACAAAATAAGGCCCAGGGCACCAGGGAAACTCTCCATCCCACACTATTTCCACACTCTGTTGCCCACAGTGGCAAGCTCTCGCTTTCTTCCCTCCTCCCCCTGCCACTAAGCTGATGGGAAAGGCCAGCCCTTGGTGCATACATGGTAAGGGAGGAAGCCAGGGACTGGGGAAGGCTAGGCTCAGGACCCCATTCTACTGTATGACACCAGGCCAAAGACAGCCCCGCTGTGAAACAGCCATTCTCATGTGGCTTTGAGGAGAACCAGACGCTGCAGTGCTCAGTACAGTGGATCAGGTATTGGTCCTCCCAGGGGACAGCTCCTAATCCTCAATGAAATCAGGAGCAGCCAAATGCAAGCACGGGACTCCCTGTAGGCCTGGTGGTGGTGGCTCACCCAATGTACCTCAGGCCTTCCTCCAAACCTAAGGATTCCAAGAGCCTTTCTGGGTAAGGGCATAGGCCCCACAGTCACTCACTTCCCACTGAGTTGTTGATGGCTTCCTGGGCTTTCTGAATTCCAACTTTGAATTCCCGATCAGGCCGCAGCTTATAGCCTCGATGATAGAACACCAAGGCAAATTCAAAGTCTCCCATAGTGTACAGGGTCTCGGCCTTTTGTAAAATCCCCTGGAATGAGAAAGAGTCAAATCAAAGTGGACAGACAAGGCCTTACAGGACTCAGGCGTGGTGGAACAGAAGAGTCCTGGGTTGAAGGTCAAGGTGGGGACCCAGTGGCAGGGAGCTAGGCAAGTGACCTATAAAGAGAAGACAACATCTAACTCTACAGCTGGTTCTTCAACTACTTCTAACCAGAGGCTGCTGCAGGCAATGGCAGTGGCAAAAGGTGAGCCCTCCCACCCACACAGTCACCTTGCAGAAAGTTGGGTCACCCTGGAGTGAAGCCTCAGCATCTTTCAGGGATTTCTCCAACTCTCCCATCTTCAGGAAGCACTTGGAACGGGCAACCAGGCAATTCTTATCTCCATTCTGAAGGTGAAGAGCCTGAGAAAGGAACCACTCAGGTTGACAGGCACCAGGCAAGGCAAGGGAGGAGCGGGACTGGAAACAGCGGCCCAAACCCTCCTGCCAGAGTTTCAAGTGGACTCCTCAGGCCAGCAAACAGGTCCTTGGATCTTATCAGCAACACTGATCTTTGCTCAGTCAACTCAATTATCTGCATGTGGCTCATTTGAACAAATCAAATCACAAGCTATCATGGAAGCCACTGATGGAGATGTGAGAGTACATTACTCTGGGGCTATATTGAATTTCCCCCAATGTCTGGTATTCCTCCAGTCCCCCGGCAATAGAATCTTAAGATGTTTGGTGCATACCAAATTCAACCACAAACCTGAAATGGCTGCGCAACACACTCAAAATACATTTCAAAGGCTCAGCATTCTGAAGGCTAACAAAATGGATTTTAGGACAATCTACAACCTGAGTTACCATTCCACTAGCCCTCTCTTTTCACATAGCTTATTGAAAATGAATCACTATTTCAGGGGATTAAGATGAAAATGCCAGAAAAACTGAAACTGTGATTGTGGCCCTGAAGCGGGAGCAGAACACTTCCCTTACTCCTGTCCCCTCTTCTGTTTGAGATCATTACTGTAGTCTGTGGTGTACTGTCCTTCCCGAGGCATCAGACTGCATCCACCCCTTTCTAAGATCTTTCCAGTCTTCTGGGAAGAGGAAGTAGGTACTGTCTTTCATGAAAAAAGGCCACTTCTCACTCAAAGCTATCTTCCCTTGGGGTGTTCTTTTTTCTCTGCCTGCGCTTCTGTAGCATGGATCATGATCCAGAAAAAGGAGAATGGGTAGGGCAGGGCTCCTGAACTCAACTGTTGGCCCATCTGGTTGATCATTTCTGGTTTTAGGGTTTGGTTGGTGATCGAAAGGAACAAAAGACTCTGGGTAGCAGTTGAGAAGCTCAACTTTAGGCAGAGCCTTGGGACTCGTTAGAGGGCTAGCCTACCACTCCATTTGGAATAAGAAGTGGGCTATTTGTTGTAAAAGAAATTGTCATAAGAACATCTGATAGCTTACTTGCAAGGGATTATAGTACGGGTTAGCACCTCAGCACTGGAGTCTGAGTGCCTGGGTTTGAATCCTTCCTCTGCCACTTGCTAGTTCAGTGATCTTGGGCATGTTACTCAACTTCTGTATCTGTTTCATCATTTATAAAATGGAGGAATAACAGTACCTCTCTCATAGGCTTGTACGGTGCTTTGCAGTGTGCCTGATTTCCTAAAACAGCACTCAAGCCCCTTAGGGTGGGGTGGAGCAATTCATACTAAGGTTGTATAATAATGTTATTTACTGATCATCTTCTGTGAGCAACTGTGTGCCAGAGATTTCACCCCTTCTACACGCAGCCTCCCAGCCAATCTCTTGGCCAATGAGGGGAAATTGAGGCTGCTTTGTGGAAGGTAGCCAGTCAATCACAAAACATTTAAGTAGAAAAGTAGAAGAGGTCAGAGTTGAGGCAGAGAATGGTTATTAACAATCAGGCAGAACGCAAGCAAGAATTGGTAGAAAATGACCAAGCAGGGGCTTCTCTGTGACGGTAAATCATCAATCAGGAACAAGTGAATAACAGAAACAATAGGTCCTTCAGGCATCATCGGGACCTCAGGGTATCAGGAATGGAAAGTGGTGATGGGTGACTGATAGGCTCAGAGCCCGACTCACGTTGCTGAAGCTATGGGCGGCTTTAGAGAACTCCCCGCAGAGATAGAGCCGCTCGCCCTCCGCCATGTAAGAGGGAAAGGTGCTTCGCAAGACGTCAGTTTCCGGGTCCGACATGGATTCGGAGACGCTGAAACGGAAAAAAGTAGGAAAAGAAGCCGAAGCACCTCTGTCTGGCTTGTGGAAGCCCCGTCTCTTAGCAACCCGGAGACACAGAGTTACTTCCGGCCCCGCCCCTCGCTCCGGCGGGGCATGAGTTCCGGGTACAACCGCCGCCAGACTGCGCATGCGCCGGAGCAGCCGCGCCCTGCGCGGGGGCGTGGCGGACGCGTGGCTGACGGCTGTCAGGCGGCTGGGCTGCGCAGTGTTTGCTGTTGCACGCTCCGTTGCCTCTCTCCGGAGTTGCATTTACAGCCAAGAAAACGGGAAGAGGATTGGGGGCAGAATTTTCAGCTAGGAAAACAGGAAGAGGATTGGGGGCCGAATTCCAAATAGGGATAAGGCATGTCAACCTAAAGAAATCTAGGAGGCGATAACAGAACAAAAAGGGTTTATTTGGGATCAAAGAATTGGAGTTGGAGGCCCAGAGATTCAGGTAGCAACCTAAACAGTGTCCCGCTAAGGAGCGAAAGTCAGGGTTTTTTAAAAATAAATAGAGGAGACTTGCTTAAGTCACTTACAAAGAATTTTAATTGGGGCTGGAGGCAGAAAGCTAATATTGGCTAATTATGACTTATTGCTAAGACTATGGCTAGGCAAAAAGGTCCTCACACTAACAAGTTGCAGATGTTCTTGCAGCATCCTTGGACTATTTGCGTTTGGCCTAGTTCAAAGGTTCATGGTTCCACTCGGTGAGGACGATGCATAAGGCCCATTTCCTTAATGTCCTCCCGGCTCCGTTTTAAAACCCCTTGACATGAGTGACTCCATTTTGTTTCACATTTCACAGGCATACGTGGCAAGGAGATGTGCACCGCATACTGCCAGCAGGGGGGGAGAGCACTAGGCTTGGAGTCGGAGGGCTTGGTCTGTCTGCACTTCCTAACTGCGTGACCCTGCGCCAGGCATGTAAAGGCTCTGAGCCTTAAATTTTCTGCCTGCCAAGTGAACATGAAGGTAATAAAACCTTCAAGATGTGAGGATTTGCATGAGACTACGTGGAAAATCACAGGTTCACTTAAATTTAACCGATTTATTCTGCACTTGCTAGTGGCAGACCTTGACCAAGATCTTTCCTGACATCCTTCCCCATTTCCCCCACTCTCCCCACCAAGAATGTGCACTAGGTTCTTCCAGGTTCCAAAACACTCTGCCTTTACTACTTTTAGAACATCAACTCCCAACGCCAATGATATTGTGACATCCACTAAGGCAGGGACCTTGTCTCAACCTTGTATTTCTAGAATGCAACTGTCTGGCACACAGTAGGAGCTAAATAAATCATTGTTAAGGTTTAAAAGTAAAAGGATATCCTTAACTACACACGCATACACACAAATGAGTACATGTAAAATGGGAGATCTGAATAAGCTCGGTGGCTTGTGTCAGTGTCTGTTTTCTGGTTGTATTATTGTACTAAAGTTTTTCAAGATGTTACCATTGGAGGGAACTGGGTAAAGGGTACATAGGTACTTTTTGTATTATTTTGTACAACTGCATATGGATCTACAATTATCTCAAAATAAAAAGTTTAATTAAAAAAAGAATACCAAGATAAAAAATAACATAGTCCCTTCCCTGGAAGAATTCCATGTAACCAGGGAGACAGGTCCATAAGCAATAATGACTACTCAAAGTGATATTAAGTTATTCAAAGTCTCGTGTGCCTGTGAGGGAGACGAGGACCGCGTGGTGGGAGGCCCAGACAAGTGGATGATTCAGTCAGGGTCTGGGGTGGATTAGAAACCGCTTCACAGAAGGAGTAACATTTGAGCTGAGGGGGAGGCTGGTGCCCCAGGGGACCTAAGTAGGGAAGGACGTGAGCAAAGGCCAGGTGTGTGTAAGTTCACAAGCTGTGTAAGGAGCAGCAGCCCCATGCACTGGAATGAAACTCGTCCTGTTCTAGGTTGTTAAGATAGGCACATAGGTGAGTTGAACACACTGCTGAAGTCACCAGCAGTTAATGGGAAAAAACCTCCTGCAAAAAAAAAAAAAAAAAAAAAAAACCTCCTGCGAAGAGGAAATCTACAGATTCAAAGGAATCCCAGTCAAAATCCCAGCAGACTTTTTTTTAGTAATTGACAAGCTGATTCTAAAATTTATGTGGAAATGCAGAGGACCTAGAATAGCCAAAACAATTTTGAAAAAGAAGAACAGCAGAAACTTATGTTCTGCTTTCAAGACTTATTTTAAAGCTACAGTAATGGTATTAGCATAAAAATTGATACAGAGATCAAAGGAACAGAATAGAGAGTCCAAAAATAGATCCACACATATATGATCAATTACTGTTCAACAAAGTTGCCAAGGAGATTCAAGGGGAAAGGATAATCTTTTCAACAAATGGTGCTGGAACAACTGGATAGCGGTATGCCAAAACAGAACAAAACAAAACTTGACCTGGGGCTGGCCCGGTGGTGCAGCGGTTTAGGTCGTGCTTTGGCAGCCAGGGGTTTGCGGGTTCAGATCTCGGGCACCTGCGGACACACTGCTTGTCAGCCATGCTGTGGCAGTGTCCCACATAAAGTGGAGGAAGATGGGCACAGATGTTAGCCCAGGGCCAGTCTTCCTCAGAAAAAAAAGAGGAGGATTGGCGATGGAGGTTAGCTCAAGGCTGATCTTCCTCAAAAAAAAAAAAAAACTTGACCCTTAGCTCACACCATATACAAAAATTAATTCAAAAGGCTTAAACGTAAGAGGTAAAATTATGAAACTAGTGAAAATAATAGGGTACAAAAATCATGAAAAAGAAAAAATAAATTTGACATCATCAAAATTAAAATCCTTTGTTCTTCAAAAGACACCGTTAAGAAAATTAAAAGGCAAGCCACAGACTGGGATAAAATATTTGTAAAACATATATCTGACAAAGAACTTGTATCTACAATAAGTAAAGAGCTCTTACAACTCTATAAGACAAATAAATAAAAAATGACCAATAGATTTGAACAGTTACTTCATCAAAGAAGATATACAGATGGCCAATTAGCACATGAAAAGATGTTCAACATCATTAGTCATTAGGAAAATACAAATTAAAAACCACAGTGAGACACCAATACACACCCACTAAAATGGTTAAAGGGAAAAACACTGACCTTACCAGGTGTTGGCAAGGATGTTGAGCAACTGGAACTCTCCTATACGGCTGGTAGGAATGTAAAATGGTATAACCACTTTGGAAAACAGTTTGGCAGCTTCTTAAAAAGTTAAACATATGCTTACCATATGACCCAGCCGTTCCACTCCTAGGAATTTACCCAAGAGAAACCAAAGCTGCACACGAACATTCATAGCAGCTTTATATCTAATAGCCCCAAACTGGAAACATATCCGTTGACAGGTGAATGGATAAACAAATTGTAGTTTATCTGTCTAATAACTACTCAGCAATAAAAAGAAAGAACTAGTGATATATGCATAACATGGATGAATCTCAAAATAACTATGCTGAGTGAAAGAATTCAGACAAAAGAGACTATATGATTCCATTTATATAAAATTCTAGGAAATGCAAACTTAATCTATATTACCTAAAAGCAAAACAATGCATCTTGGCAACATGGAGGTGGGGTGGGGGAGATAGATTACAGAGGAGTACAAGGAGACTTGTGGGGTTGAAGGATATGTTCATTATCTTGATTGTCGTAATGTTTTCAGGGTGTATACATATGTTGAAACTCATCAAATTGTACACTTTCGATATGTACAGTTTATTGTATGTCAATTATATATCAATAAAGCTGTCAAAAAACCCAGTAAAATAGCAATAATAATGTCTGCTTTGGGGCAGTTTACAAAGCACTTTGTATCTTCACAGTGAGGGAGGGAGGCAGGCAGTATTTTCCTGGTTTCACAGATGAATCGTTGAGGCTGAGAGGGGTGACAGAATTTGCCCCAAGCCACAGCACCAGGATATAGGTGAGCAGGGCTGGGATCCATGCCTTGGGTTGGATTGGTAGAGTAAAAAGCACTGGAATTGGATCCCAACCTGTCCCAGCTATTTACTAGCTGGGCTCCTCATGCTACCTCTTTATATCTTCTTTTGTTGTGAAATAGAACATAGGTACAGAAACATACATAGAACATATATGTACAGTTTAATAAATAATTATAAGATGAACACCCATGTAATCATGACACAAGTAAGTCAAGAAACCTATTGTCGGTCCATCCCTGGTGGCCTAGTGGTTAAGTTCAGTGCGCTTGGATTTGGTGGCCTGGGTTTGGACCTGGTTCCCAGGTGTGGACCTACACCACTCGTCTGTCAGTGGCCATGCTGTGGTGGCGGCTCACATACAAAAAGAGGAAGACTGGCAGCAGATGTTAGCTCCAGGCAAACCTTCCTCAGCAAAAAAAAAAAGCTTATTGCCAAGAGGAGGCTCTCTGTGAGGCCCCTCCCCAATCATGATCCCATCCCTGTACAGACACCCTCCCCAAGTAACCACCACCTTCCCAGTTGTGTGACCCCCATTGTCTTCCTTGGATTACTGCAGTATCCTTCTAACTAGGTCTCCTTGTTCTACCCCATCACCTCCTGTCCCCTTCTTTCTCAACACAACAGTCAGAATATTCCTTTTCAAATCCAAGTCAGATCATGTCACTCTGTTCAAGGCCCTGCAACGGTCCCCCATTTCACCCGGAATGAAAGCTACCCTCCCCGTTACTCCCTGTGCTCCAGCCACCTGGCCTCCTTACTGTTCCTTGAATAGGAAAATACCAGACACGCTCCTTCCTTAGGGGCTTTGCTCTGGCTGTTCTCTCAGCCCCAGATGGCCTGGATTGCCCTGGAATGCTCTCTGGCAGCCACTTAACTGACCCTCTCCCCTCCTTCATGTATTGCTCAAATCTGTCCTTTGCAATGAGGGTTACCCTGACCACCCTATTTAATACTGCAACCTAGGGGGCTGGCCCAGTATGGTAGTGGTTAAGTTCAAGTGTTCTGCTTCGGTGGCCCAGCGTTCGCAGGCTTGGATCCCGGGTGCAGACCGACACATCACTTATCAAGCCATGCTGTGGTGGCATCCCACATATAAAATAGAGGAAGATGGGCACAGATGTTAGCTCAGGGCCAATCCTCCTCAGGAAAAAGAGGAGGATTAGCAACGGAGGTTAGCTCAGAGCTAATCTTCTTCTTCTTCAAAAAAGTACTGCAACCTACTTGCCCTCCTCCTCCCATTCAGGAATTCCTGATCCTCAACTCTGTTTTCTGTTTTCCACAGCACCACTTTCTGATATATTATACAACTTCTTTCTTTATTTCATGGATTGTGTATTGTTGTTTCCCCTGATAAAATGTGAGCTACACAAGGGTGAGGATCTTTGCTTGTTTCATTCACTGTTGCTGCTCCAGTGCCCAGAATAGTACCTGGAACATTGCAGGTATTCAGTAAATAGGTATTGAATGGAAGAACCACTCTCCATTTTTTTGTGATAATCATTTTGTTGCTTTGCTTTGTAGTTTTTCCACCTCTGTATCCATTCCAAATAATACAATTTAGTTTTGCTTGTTTTAACTCTATGTAAATTGAATCATGCCATATTTGTTTTTTTATGTTTCACTTTCTTTTGCTCAACATTATGTTTTTGAGATTCATTCATGTTGTTATATGTAGCTGCCATTCATTCATTTTCCCCTGCTGTCAAGTTTTTCATTGTACGAATATACCACAACTCATCCATCCATTCAACTGTTGAAGGATGTCTGGGCCGTGTCCAGTTTTTGGACAATCTCACATGTGTCTCCGGGCACATGCGTGTATGAGAGTCTCCGGGGTACATACCTGGGAATGGAGCTGCAGGGTCTCGGTGTATGTGACTCTTCAATTTTATGAGACAATACCAACTGGTTTCCAAAGTGGTTGCATCAATCTGTCCTCCCATCTGCAGTAAGGTCACCTCTTTGGCCCTCAGTTTCCCCTGTATTTCCTTTGTAAAATAAGAGAATTGGACTAGGGGATTTCTGAGGTCTCTTTTGGTTCTGACGTTCTATGAATCTGTGATCAAGGAGCCCTGAATAAGTAGTACCTAAGTTATGAGGGAGAGAGATGAACACAACCTGTGCTGGGGATGAAGCCTCCAAACATCCTAGGGTGAGGCACAGTCCTAAACTCTTAAGATTGGTGTCAGGGGAGAGACTTTGGCCCTGATGGAGCCTGGCAACTCTTACTCATACACCATGACCTCTGCTTCTGCGTGCCCTTGAGAGAATTCTCAAACACAGAACATGGCAAAGAGAGACAAGAGGCAAAAGCAACAAACTCATTCAGACATAAGGTTAAACATGTCAAGTAAAAGTCAAGGGTATGTGCTAATTCACTGCTGGTGGGAATGCAAACTGGTGCAGCCTCTATAGAAAACAGTATGGAGATTCCTCAAAAAATTAAAAATAGAAATACCTTATGATCCAGCAATCCCACTATTGGGCATCTACCCAATGGACATGAAATCAACCATCCCAAGAGGCTTATGCACCCCTATGTGCATTGCAGCATTATTCACTATAGCCAAGAAGTGGAAGCAACTCAAGTGTCCCTCAACTGATGATTGGATAAAGAAGATGTGGTGTATATATATATACACTGGAATACTACTCAGCCATAAAAAAGACAGAATTGTCCCATTTGCAACAACAGGGGTGGACCTAGAGGGTATTATGTTAAGTGAAATAAGCCAGAGAGAGAAGGACAGACATCACATGATTTCATTCATATGTGGAATATAAACTAACACACAGACAGAGAGAACTGGTTGGTGGTTACTGGGGGAAAGGGGATGGGGGTGGGCACAAGAGGTGAAGGAATGCATTCATACGGTGACGGACAAATAATAATGTACAACTAAAACCCCACAATGTTGTAAACTATTAAGACATCAATAAAAATTTTAAAATGAAATAAAGTCAAGGGTAAGTGATCTGTGTGGGGGAGGAGCTGTGCAAGTTCTGTCTTAGGACCAGAAGTGGTAAACTGCCTTCCTAGGGGAAGGCTTCCTGAAGGAGGAGGGAATTTCACCGGAACATACCTGGTGGGGAGGAGGCAGCGGCAGTTTTTAAGAGAGGGTGAGGGCAGGGTTGGGGTGACTCTGGGAAGAGGTCAGCCAGGAGCTGGTTGGTCTGGCTGGAGAATATTTCCTGAGCACAGATGCTGGCTGTGGCTACACCTCCCTGGGGAGCTTGCCCAGGACACATGGGCCCTTAGCTCCAATTGGAGGCTGGTCAGTTGGGCAAAAAGTGCGTGTTGCAGGAGTGAGAACCCTCCTGGTTCTTCACAGCGTGGATCATGATGGGTGTCTGTCATAAGCCCCTATCTCTGGCTCTTACAAGGAGAGAGGTGGGTTTAGAACTGCAGACTCAGGTAGACCCTCCTCCTGGCTGCATCTCCTCCTTCCTCCCCCTACCTGTCCCCTACAATTTCTTTCTTTCATTCACACATTCATTCCAGTGTTTATTCAGTGGTGTATACAGTGAGTGCCTAATATGTGCCTGGCCCCATGCTAGGCTCTGGGGATGCCAAAATGCACAAGGCACACTCTTGGATCTTGAGGAGCTCACAGTCAAATGGGGGAGACCCCCTGGATATGATTTTCTTCCCCTCCTCCTCCCCTGCAGCAGGTTGTAGTGGAAGGACAAGGGACCTGGCAGCAGAAGGTCAGTTGCTCATCTGCAAAATGATGATGACACCGAGCTCAAGGGGTTGCTGTGAAGAGTATGCGTTGCACCCAGGACTTTAACATAATAGGTGCTCGATGAATATTAGCTAAAATGGATTATAATCTAGGAGGGAATCATTAGGCAGTCTAAGGCTTCTGAAACTGAGGTGGCACACCCAGAGCCTGGGCACAGAGACGGCGCCTATATCCTTCTGTGTCTGGTGACATGGACCTGTCCTCCTGCCCAGTCTAGAAGTGGAGGCAGGTGGTTCAAATGGGAAAAACAAAAGAGTTTAGAGCTTTTAAGTCAGAGCACAGAAAGATGAGAAGATGGGGCCCAGATTGGTTAATTCAGGGCAGAGGAGCCTCTGTGGGGGCATGGTGGGGTAATGGGAGAGTCTTTCCTGGGAGAGTTGTGGGTTGGGAGTAGAGGCCTAGAATGGGGCCACTGAGAAAATTGAAACATCTCAGTGGTTGGCTGGCTCGTGGACCCTCTGGCCAGCACCTCTCCTCCCTCACTCTCTCGACAGTTACTTTCTTGTTGCCTCTGCCCAGGACTAGTTAGACTTGGGCCCAGCAATACCTAGATGGGGGACTTAATCATTCAGCAAATATTTATTGAGTGTTTACTATGTACCACGCCCTATTCAAAGTGCTGGGGACACAGCAGTGAAGAAAACAGACAAAGATCCCCATCTTCATGTATATATGCAAGTATATCTGAAGGAATTGTTAGAAATGGAATAGACGGGGCAAAGGGCATGTGCATTTTAAATTTTTATTGCCAAATTGATGTCAGCTAGTTTCTTACAGTTTTATGTTCCACCCAGATGACTCTTTCTGGACAAGTGTATCTTTCTAACCAGAAATTGCTGCACAGGTAATTCCTCCTGGCTACAGTCTTCCTGCTAGCCCACGAAGGCCCTGAGTTGCTGTCCCCCAAGGCCAGAAACGGAGTCCTTTTAGGAGATGTTTTCTTTACCTACGGAGAGGTGACCCTTCTCCAACATTTGTGCTATTGGGAGATTCTTGGTAGGGGTGAAGCTCAATCCATGTAGGGGTAGAAGACTCTCTAGGAGAGGAGAGAAGGGGTGAGGAGCTGCTATTTCAAAAGGATGCTTGTGAGGGAAGGGACCAGAAAGTGACATCATCAGAGATCACTTGGTTCAGGCATGGGCAGCAAGTTTGGCTCTCCCACTCCTGGCTACAACTGGATTGCCAGGAGAAGAGCTTGGGGAAGTTTTTGTTCACAAGAATGTCGAAACATTGTTGCAGTGTGAGTATGACCCTGGTGTTTGGCAGGGACACAGGCATGCTGATTCTCTGCACACTGGGCTGACTCCTCACCTGAGCTTGTCAGGCTATGATTCTCCCTCCTGGCGCTAGACAGCTGTTAGGGTCAGGGAGCTGCTCAGGAGATCTACAGGACTGGGGTGGAGGTAGGGAAGCTCCAGAATGTCAAAGCAGTAAATATATGTCCTGGTTTCCAGGACTGTCTGATTTCAAATATTCTGCCCCTCAAGTTTACCAGCACCTCTCAGACGGGGTGTCCCAGTTTTTGGTTTGGAAAATATAATCTGTCTTACAAGTAATGGAGAAGGGGGAGGCAGCAGTTCATTCATTCCAGTGTCTGAGCGTGGGATTGAGGGGAGGAGTGGGGGAGCAGGAGACTGGTAGAGATGGCCCTAGCCCTGTGCTAGAATCTCCCATTGAATTCTCAGCTCCGCGCTGAGGTGAGCAGGTGAGTGGGCCGGAAGGCGTGTGAGGCGTGACTGGCACCCTCCTAGACCCAACTGCTCATCCATTCCCCCGCCCTATCCCACATTGGGAGGTTTGATCTGAACTCTCGGCCTCGCCCCACCCGCTCAACGGAGAGGGTTCACGTGCAAACGGGAAAGCTGTCTGCCACGGCTGCTTAAAAAGCGGGTCTAAGCAACTGGTGGCAGATTTCAGGCAGCCAGGATGCCAGTTTCTCCCATGGGAAGAGAGGAAGGAGACTCCAGGTCCCCAAAGCTGCGCTTACAGCCCTTTCGGCTAACCCCCTCACCCCCGCAACACCCCCATCAGAGTGGCGGTCCACCCAGCCCCTAAGAGATCAGGCCATGGCCCCCAGCCTCGAACGTTCTGCTCCCGGAGTAGCCCGACCCATCTCCCCACCCGAGGCCCCGCCCCCAACCCCTCCCCGGTCTTCCCGGTTCGGGAGAAGCGGTGGCCGCCAGTCGTCTGGGACGGACGCGCCAGCTGGACTACAAATCCCAGCAGCCCCTGGGTCCCGCCCCCGGGGGCGGGGCTGTACCGAGCAGCGAATTGGGAGGAGCCCAGGCGCTCAGGCTAGGGAACGCGTGTGACCAATCGCGGAGCGGCTCGCACCGTGTGCCGATGGGGGCGGGGAGAAGCCCCCCAAGGCCCAGACAAAAGCGGGATCCCGGGCGGCTTCCGGAGGCTGCAGCGCTCCGGGTAGTGGCGGTGAGTCAGGGCCTGTGGAGGGAGCGCCGCATACGGACTTTCTCAGAGAGGTGAGTGGCGGGCGGCTGCTTTCGCGAGAGGGCCCCCACCTGCCCCAGGAGCTTCCTGCCTCTCCCCCCGAACCCGGAACCACCTCCCCCGACGGGGGCTTGCTGCTCACGTCCCCTCCCTGCACCTGCTTGGAAGTTTTGGGGGTCTTAGCTTTAGGTTAGCCTTCGCCCGGGGACCTCGGCCGGTGGCCGCGTGTCAACCCCCCCCCCCCACCTCTCACATTACAGTTTCTGGGAGTTTGCACAGGGCTCGCCGCCGTGTCTTGCTTCCCATCTCTCTGCTGAATTGCATTTGCCTCATCTTGCACCCCTCACTCCCGCACGGGGCCGGTCATCGGGCCAGCTCTTGCCCCATCCGGGTCCCCCACCGGATACGGGGGCCGGGAAGTAGAGAAAGCGGTGGCCACATGCCCCACTCCGGCCTCCCACCAGCTAGGTTCAGGCCGTTCCTCTTAGTTCCGTGGGGAGTCGACTGAGCCCCGCGGAAGTGGAGGGAGCGAATCGGGCGGGCCACGCGGGCCGGGCTGTCCCAGGGTACCCGAGGCCTGGCCTCGCCGCGAAGACCTGGCTATGGAACGGCGGCGCAAGAAGGACCGTCCTCGCTTTGGAGGTGCCGTCGGGGCCAGCCTTTAAGCGACAGATGGCCAGGGTGTGCGTCTCTCTCCCCACCCCTGTCGCTGACGCTGAGCCTGGCTAAGGCAAGATCCTCAAGGAGCCGGAGGATGCTGCCGCCGCCTTCCTGTCGGGCCTGGCAGAGGGCCAGTCCCAGCGCCTGCTGCCCTCTCCAGCCTCGGCAGATACTGAACCAAGGTACCAAGGAGTTCTGCCATTAGGTGGTCCCCGGCAGTCTGCCTGGGAAGAGGATTTTGGAGAGGGCGTGGTCGGTCAGCTCACTCTGCTCTCCACCCTTTAACTTTGCTCTCTGTTTCAGCCAGCTTAGTTCCTTGGATTTCTAAAATGTTGGGTGAGGGACAGCTGGTAGACCTCAGCTGCCCAGAAGGGTAATTTTCACCTCTTAGAGAGCTTCTTAAACAGCTTGGTGGACCGTGATGGGAAGACCCGTCAAACACTGGGCAGCTGGTGTCTCCACTACCATTCTGACACTATGCTTGCTGCAGTAGGGGATGTTCACAGAATTCTGTTTCTGTCCTTTACTCCAGGGATTGCTTGTCCTCTCAAAAAACCCCAATCCTACAGATACTAACCTTAAAATGAGAGAAACCCTAAGTAACATCCCTAGTGATTCCTCTCCACTGGCTGTCCCAGGGGTACGTTCCTGGGGAACAGGCTCCTTTTATTCAGCCTTCCCTGTGGGCTGCTTCTGCCCTTGATGGCTGCTGTGGATGAACTCAATCCTGGGTCACTCACCTTGTCTGCAAAAATGACCCATTCAGCTCATAAGGTCCCTCTGTTGAAGTGTATGTGTGTATTTTCAGGTTCCAGGGCATGATTTCCCCCCAATGGTTGACACATTTACCTGTTACTAGGTAACAGTTCCTGGGCCCCAAAGTGGACCCCCCGGGATCTTAGCTGTGCCCTGAAACCATCTGTCACCAGTTTGCCAATACATTCAGTTCCTGGGGAGGCAGCCTAAGACTTTAGGGGAGGCTCCCCAAACCCAGATTGGGTATACACATCAAATCCCATTCTCACTATTTTTTTTTGGCGAGGAAGATTAGCCCTGAGCTAACATCTGTTGCTAATCCTCTTTTTGCTGAGGAAGATCAGCCCTGGGCTAACGTCTGTGCCCATCTTCCTCCACTTTGTACGTGGGATGCTGCCACAGCATGGCTTGACAAGCGGTGCGTAGGTCTGCACCTGGGATCCAAACCTGTAAACTGCAGGCTGCCGAAGCGGAGCATGCCAACTTTACCACTACGCCACCAGGCCAGCAGCTAGAGCAAATATTCTTAACTGGTGGTTTGTGGACCGTCAGATCAGAGTCACAGGTCAGCACCTTGAAATGATATGCACAGTCGGCTGTGTGGACATTTTTCTGGGCTTTTCTTCAGATGCTCAAAAGAGTCTGAGACCTCAAATAGGTTAAGAGCCACTGCCCTAGAGAGACTTCAGGACCCTGATGAATGATTCAGCTAGGCATTCATCCCCACCAAGTCCACTCCCTGGGTTCGTGAGCCTTCTTACCCTGCACTGGTGAATATGCAGAGGCCAGATTCTTTCCTTCCTTTTATTCTGTCATAGAAGGGCTTCCCCTTGTAAGCCAAAGTGCTCTAGTGGCAAATCTGTTTTGGTAAACTAGCTTTTCTATCCTGTATCGTCCCCCTGTTGTCTTCTCTCCCATCCTTCTTCCGAGGACCTTATGGAGATGAACTCTTGGATCTGAGGTTTCATCTGGGGCTCAAGAAAATTGTGATTTTTCAGCTGCAGAAGGTCCCTTTTCTCACCCTTGTCATTTCCAAAGTTGGGTCTTTGTTTTGGGAGGTGCCAGGTTTGGGGATTTGTTGTTCTGAGAGCATCTGTCAGACTTCTCCCTGCTGGAGAGGCTTAGCTAAGGGACTTCCTTCCTCCTGGAGTTTGTGATCACTTGGGCCTGATGTGTCTGAACTGCTGAGAGTGGTGAGAAGCTGCCCGCTCCTTTCTCGGCTTGATCTGCCCTGGGCTGCACTCTCTTTGGGAGAGGGGTGGGGGCAGGTGTACCCATCTGATTTCAGGACCAGTTTTTCTGGTCTGAGTCAAGAAGGTTGGGAAATGGAGCTGGAGTGGGGGGTGGTGGAGGACTTTGGGGGCGCTGGGGCTGGTGGACGCATCTCCTTTGGAAACTTACATTGAGAAGGAGCTGGAAGTCATCTCAGGGGAAGGCCAGAAAAGGGAACATCTCCTTTGAGCCCTTTCCCAGCTGCCTCACTTTGGGCCAGACACCAGACTGAATGTGCCCATTGTGCCCAGCTGGAGCGTAGCTGGGAGGCTGAGGGAGCCAGCCAGGCCAGGATTAGAACCTGAGCCCCAGCCTGGCCAGCTGGGAGGGAGGTGCAGAGTGGCCTCTGGAATGTTGGCCTTTCCTGTGCTGGGGATGAAGACCAGCCTTCCTGCGTGTATAAACTAGCCAGCTCCCTGACTCCACCCTCCTTTATTTGCACTTGACTTTTCTCCCCCAGCAAATTCAGCAGCTTCAGTTCTTTATGGGAGAGACAGGAGTGACTTTTCCTGATCTGGCCAAGCTCTTGGCATGAATGACTTGGTTTCCTTTCCCTCCCCCTCCCCCTTTCCTCTCCCCAACTCTCCTGTCACTACCTGTGGGAGAAGTGTGTGTCAGGACAAAGCGGTGGGGAGGGAAGATGAAGAAATTGTCATCACAGACTATTCTGTGAGGTGAAGGGGGGACGTGGCTTGGTTCTTGGAGAAATGGTCTTTTCTCTCGGGCTGAGGTGTGTACTCTGGGGACCAGGAGTAAGAAGGTTTGAGTTCAAGTCTTGGGTCCCCTGCTAATTAGTTAGGCTTCTGGGGCAAGTTATCTTAACCCCTCTGAGCTTTTATTTCTCATCTAAGAAATAGGGTTCTGAATCTCGATGTGCCTCACAGGGCTCTTATAAGGTGAATTTCTGGATACATGTGACTGAGGATGGTTTCTGCCTCCTCCCCCAGCTCTGGCTCAGTTAAAAGTGACCGGTACATAAGTTCGTGCACTCGGCTTCAGCGGCCCAGGGTTCGCAGGTTCGGATCCTGGGCACAGACCTACACGCTGCTTATCAAGCCATGTTGTGGTGACATCACACATATAAAGTGGAGGAAGATGGGCATGGATGTTAGCCCAGGGCCAGTCTTCCTCAGCAGGAAGAGGAGGATTGGCAACAGATGTTAGCTCAGGGCTCATTTTCCTCACCAAAAAAAACACAAGTGACCAGGACAGAGTAGTCCCCAGAGAGACTTGTGTTTTGCTCTGAATTAGCAGCTGAGTGACTCAGTGAGATGCATTGACAGGCACAGTTCCCCCGCCGTGTCTGCTCTGAACTCAGGGGTGGAAGTCTAGTGTCCTGGGAAAAACGAGCTTTGAGATGACTCTTCCTCTGTGCTCTTGGGGGCTGGATCCTGCCTGAGGCTAAGTAAACTTGCTGGCCCGGCCCTCTGCCTGGTGGTGTGTGTAAATGTGTGAAATGGGTGAGTCTGGGTGGGGGAGATGAAACCTGTAGCGGGGGGTGAGGCTGGCATTGCACAATTCTGGCTGTGCTCCCCCCCAGTCACAGAACCAAAGGGCGTGTTTCAGTGTCTGTGTGCCCACCTCGGGTGGGACAGCACTTGGGTTTGGGTCACACCACTAGGATTCCTGGTCTTCCCATCCAGCTGCCTTTGGCTTCAGGACGAATGTGGTCTTGGGTGATCTGGTTCGCCTAGACGGAGTTGAGGCCCAGAGTTCCAGAGGAAATGCCACCTTGTTTTTCTCCATCTTCCCTCCCCCACCATTTCTTGATCTTTCTCTGCTGTCAGAAGTGCTGTTTGAGATCTCCCTTCCATCCCTCCTGCTGGGACACTTCTTTTTCTTCCTCTTAAGAATGGCTAAGATCTGTTTTACTGTCTGGGGGCAGCTGGGCGTGGGTCTGCCCCGCTGGAGAAGATAGTGCCTCCATTTCGCTGCCTCTTCTGAACAGCTGCTCTTACCCCAACAGGTAGAGCGGGTCCCTCTGCAGCCATGTCAGCCAAGGCAGTTTCAGAGCAGACGGGCAAAGAACTCCTTTACAAGTACATTTGCACCACCTCGGCCATCCAGAACCGCTTCAAGTATGCCCGGGTCACCCCTGACACAGACTGGGCCCACCTGCTGCAGGACCACCCCTGGCTGCTCAGCCAGGTGAGCCCGCCCCCATCCTGGCCCTTCTTCCAGGCCCAGAGGCCAAGGAAGACAAAGAGTCGGTTTGTTGGAGATGTCCGAGTGGGGCATCTGATAGCAGACTGCCTGCATTAGTGGGTGGTGTGCGTGGGCTGAGCAGGGTTTTGTGTCCAGCTCTGGACTCCTCATTTTGAGGCACCCAAAACAGAGCATGGGCTCGGAACTGGACAAGCAGGAGTCCAAATTGCACCTCTGTTTATTAATCATGTGACCTGGGGCAAGCCATTTCACCTCTCTGAGTTTTAGATTCCCCAGCTGTCAAATGAGCATAACATTCACACTATGAGCTGTAAAGATTAGTAAGAAGGTCTGGAAAGCATTTAGTGTGCTGCCTGGTACTTGGTAGATGCTCAATAAAAAGTAGTTATGTGCCCCCTTCACCCCTTCAAAGTGGAGCATATCAGGAATAGGCCATGGGGAAGTGTGACATTGTACTTGGTGTAGAATGGCTGATGGTCCTGCGGGGGCCAGCCTGGAGTAGAGGCTCCTCTCTTGGGATCCCTGCAGGGCCATTGTTGGGAAGGCTTGGGAAGCTTAGACATCTGTGGCAGATCCCAGAGAGCAGGACTAGGACCAGTGGTGGGGGTTTCAGAGATGCAAAATTCCTCCCACTATGAGGCAACCCAACCACAAAGGAAGCTGCCTCCGGAGATTGTGAATTTCCTGGCACTAGAGGTGTATGAGCAGTGGCTTGGGGCTTCTTGGGCTTGTAGACGGGGTTCAAACACAGATGGGGTTGACCTCTAAGGTCCTTTGTCACCCCAAGGCTCTGTCTTTCTGTTCTTCCTTTTGGAACTCAGGCTCTGGTCCATGTGCTGAGGAGTTTACGGTTTAACGAAGCTAAGATCCCATGTAGGGATTGTAGGAGATCACTTATTCATTCAGCAGGTATTTGGTGAGCACCTGCTTTGTGTTAGGCCCCGTCCTAGTCCAGGGCATGGATGGCTCTGGATTTCTGGTTGTCAAAAGATGTAAGCTGGGATAGGTGAAGAAGCTTCTAGGAGTTGACCCTGACAGATGGGTGGAATCGGCTTTGGGAATGGGGTGGATGGGAAGCCACCCAGGCTCTCCTGTGCTTGGAGTCCCCAAACTATCACCTCTTACTCTACCCTGTCTTTCCTCACTCTAAATACAAACTCCTCTTGTTCCAGAGCTTGGTGGTCAAGCCAGACCAGCTGATCAAACGGCGTGGAAAGCTGGGCCTAGTTGGGGTCAACCTTACTCTGGATGGGGTCAAGTCCTGGCTGAAGCCTCGGCTGGGACAAGAGGCCACAGTGAGTCTGGGTATAGGGTCAGGGGGTATGTGCTGTGGTAACGGAAGCAAACATGGTCACCTCTAGATCAGCTACCCTGTGGCTCACCCCCACAACCGGTCAGATTGCAGCCTGGGAAAGGGGGGAGTCCTGCACAGCCGACTTAGGCAGCAGGGCTCGTCTTGGTGTGCATTCCCAGCTCCCCCATCAGGAAATGGCAAGATGTGCTGCAGAAGGAATCCCAATACAACTTGAGAGCCAGGTGAAAATGGTCTGTTTCTTGAACAACAATCATGGAGATAGGACTGTGAGGCCTATTCTGGGAACTCTCCTTTCTTTTCACTTTCCAGAAAGGGTATGGTAGCTTGTCATGACAGGCATACCTAAGAGGGTGGGTAAGAAAAAGTGGAAGAAGGGAGATGCAGAATTATTTAGGCAGAGATATGGGGCCAAGAACCTAGGATGAGACCATTAATAATATTGAAGAATAAATTCAATTCTTGGCTTCTCCTGACTTGGTGATTAATTTCCGCTCTGTAGGTGAGAGAGCTAACGTGAAATATGGTTTAGGAAGGCTAAGAGATGCTCAGAAATAAAATTGCGTTTCCTTTTCTTCTCACTCCCAAAGGGAGCTGGAGACTGAGGGAGGGAGTGGGCTGAGGCTTGGCTTAGACTAGGGAGGATGTGCCATCCACACCTGGCTTTGTCCCATCTGGGGTGGTCGTGGAGCAGGGGTGAGGTGTCCTCTTCCTTGGCTGCCCTGGAAGTAAGATGGAGATGGTGATGGAGCCATCTTCCTCTCTTATTGAGCTTCCTCAAATCAGCTCTTCATGTTAATTTCCCAGTTTCTGGCTCTCCTAGGTAAAGAGGGATCCTTGAAGTTGTCCACGGGCCTGGGGGTGGAGGGATCTTGAGCTTCATGCTTCCAGGCCTTTGGGGAGAGGACAGCAGGGTTGGGAGCTGAGCAGTGTCCCCAGAGGTCCTCATGCTCTCTTTTTCTCAGCTGGCTGTTGGGAGGGGGATGTCGGGGACATCTGAGCTGGCAGCAGTGTCGGCCTTGGCGGGAGCGGCTCATTACCTCTGATGGATCACTGTCTGGTTCCTGACTCAGCAATGACGCACGGGCGAGCGGGGGCTTTGAGACATGCTGGGATGAGGGCTGTTTCGCCTCAGCTGCCACCAGGGACCCAATCAAACTGATTAGCTCTGCAGGCCTGTTGTCCTCAGCCAGGAAAGTCTGTGCAGAAAAGTTTTCCCTGTCAAGCTCTCACTCCCCACCCCCCCAATTCCCCACGCCTGGACTCATGTCCTTGGGCTGGGTCTCCCTGCCTGAGCTGTGGGATAGATAGCCTTGATTTGTCTCAGCTCTTTAATTTGTGCGAAGGCAGGGAGGGAGGTGACTCCCGCTCTGCTTTTGGGGTTGGGGCAATGTTGCAGCTCATTTATCATCCTCCAGAGGAGGTGGAATAAGAATGTGCAAGATCAGTACACGTCGAGGTGTGGCTGGCACAAGGGCAAGCAGATGGAAGAGGGGCTCTCCTGAGGACTTCTTTAGCTTAGGGGCCTGTGACCCCATTGCCCTGGTTTCTGGAACATCTCTTTGCTGAGTGTTGTGGTAGTGCTTTGGCCCCACCTTTGATAGGAGGTTGAGGTAGAGGGAGCAGAGGGCCATCCCTCCTTCTGCCCTGGGGAGAAAGATGCGCTGTCCATCTAAGCTTTATCTCCCTTAATCTCTGTAGGTTGGCAAGGCCAAAGGCTTCCTCAAGAACTTTCTGATCGAACCCTTCGTCCCCCACAGTCAGGTATGTGTGAGGTGGCTCCGAGCTGGGTTTTCTCCCTCCTAGAACTTTGTGTTTGTCGATCCTAAATTGATGAGAGGAGAAATCAAGCTGCTGGAGAAAAAGTCAAGGGACCAGACAGAGTCTCTGACATTGTGCTGAGGGTCTGAGGGTGCTACAGAGCAGGGAGTCCAGAGATGAAGGAAAGGGCTTAGTTTGCAGCAGGGAGGAATCAGGGCTGGTAGCAGAGGGGACATCCCAGGTGCTGGGATGAGAAAGACTTGAAGGCAGGACCCCCTCCCCCAGATCAGGTCATGCTGGCTTAGTCTGGACCATCACCCAGCGAAGCAGTGGCCTCTTTTCTCCTCTTGTCCCCGAGGGGAAGATGGTGAACAGGTCTCCCCTGGTGAATGTTCTCTGTTGGGTTGTAGTAATGAGACCACAGGAGTTGGCCTCCTCATGCCCAGTTCAGTGCCTCTCACCCATGTGGTGCTCTCTTCCCCCGTAAGGCGGAGGAGTTCTACGTCTGCATCTATGCTACCCGAGAAGGGGACTACGTCCTGTTCCACCATGAGGGAGGGGTGGATGTGGGTGATGTGGATGCCAAAGCCCAGAAACTGCTCGTTGGCGTGGACGAGAAGCTGAATCCTGAGGACATCAAGAAACACCTGTTGGTTCACGCCCCTGAAGACAAGAAAGAGTTGCGTGAGAGGGATTGTAGGGAGGTGGCAGTGGGGGGACAGGGAAGGCCAACAATCTCTGGGCACAGGGCAGGGAAAGCAGAGGGTGGGAGGTGGGGAGCAGGTGGTAGGCACAGCCCCTCCCTGTCCCAAGGAGTGGAGCTGGGGATGAAGGGGAGGCTGGCTCCGACTGAAATATGCCGTCAGCATCCCTCACCTCCTTGCCCCTGTCTGTCTGGCACCTCCTCCTCTGGCTCCGTGCCTGACAGTTCCTTTCCGCCTCAGTGGCTGAAGAGCTGTGTCCAGGGAGCAGGGTTTGCAGAAGAAAACAAAGGGTTGGCGGGGTATCGGGATGTCAGGAAGTGGAGCTGTCAGTGGCAGAGAGAATGCTGCTCAGCCCACTCCCTGGTGGACTGACTGTCCTTCTCTCCCTCCCCGTTTAGAATTCTAGCCAGTTTTATCTCTGGCCTCTTCAATTTCTATGAGGATCTGTACTTCACCTACCTCGAGATCAACCCCCTTGGTAACTGGCTCTGCTGGGGTGGGATGGGGCAAGGGTCAGTTATAACAGGGTCCCAGTGCTTATAGTAACCTTGGCCTTCACTTTCAGAGGACCAGACCCCCACTTGTAGAAGGCAGTACGGACAGGTGTGGTGTGCGGAGGGCTCTCCAAGCTCACTGAGTGCAGGCTCCAGTTTCTGAGTTCTCAGAAGACAGTGATTTATTCCTCTTTTTAACCAACTCCAGCTTCTTTTTTTTGGTCTTAATTGGTTCTGTGATGGGGAATTCCTGGTTTTGATCTGACTTTACTCTGTGGCTGTTCCTGCCAGTGGGTTAGGCTATTCTACCAGGAGCGGGCTGCCTCTGCACTGGTCTGACCCTTCAGGCCCTTCCTTCCTCTCTCTGCCCTCAGAGGCCCCTCCGCTGCTCCCCCTCTGGGATTTGGTCAGTCATTGACCCCCAAGGCTGGGAAGACCTTGGTCCAAGCCTATGTGTCACACCGTGAAGCAGGCAGGTGGCATGAGCTGGCTCTGGCCAGGGCTTCTCAGGGCAAATTCTGATTCCAGATTCCAGCTGGGGCTGCAGCCCCTCTAATGGACCAGATGGTTCTGTGCTAACTTAATTAGCTAAATGGCCCTGGGGGAAGGGAAGATGGATATCCAGTGAGGCGGCAGTAAATAGAGCCTGCTGGCTGGGGGCCCAGTGCACCCATGGCTTCCCACTCCCGTCAACGATGAGGCTTCCCACAGCCGGACCCCAGGAAGCCCAGACGTACATCCCTATCGGGGGTCTTCACAGCAATCTGTACCTTAAATACTTTTTTGATGGCAGGGCCCTGGATGGGTGAATGGTTAGATATTTAAGGCATGGAGTGTAGCATTTTATAAAAATGTTTAAAAATTGCTATGGCAACTAAAACAGACTTCCCGATCTTATTACTTTAGGTCAGGGAGGGGTAACTGGTCTTACAGGATTTGTTTTTCCTTTAATGGTGGGAAAGCTGTGTCTCCATAAGGGTCATTCTGGTTTCTTGATGAGCTAGGGAATTATTAGGGCTGTGTGGGACCCCGAGGGAGTGGTGTGGGGGGAAGTCTGGGGGCGGTTTGGAGGTTGGTGATTGCCTCTGCCTGGGGCTGGTGTCTTATTGCCTCTGCTTTTCTCACAGTCGTGACCAAAGATGGCGTCTATGTCCTTGACTTGGCGGCCAAGGTGGATGCCACGGCCGACTACATCTGCAAAGTGAAGTGGGGCGATATAGAGTTCCCTCCCCCCTTCGGGAGGGAGGCTTATCCAGAGGTAAGGCTGGTTTGGGGAGGAGATGGAGAGCGATGGGGGCTGGGGAGGGTGACTAATCTCAGACAAGCTTTTGGCCCCCTTGCAGGCTATATATTTGGTAGGGAAAGGAAGGCCAAGAACCATTTAATTTTCTTAAAACCCCAAAGGGGGTGGGGTGGGAGTCAGCCAAGCCTCTGAATTCCGGCCAGAAATCCTTTTAGACTTCTCTCTCAATCAACCTCCCTGGGCTCTTAACTTGATTTGTTGCTTCTTGGTAATTCCAAGTGGCCTCCCCTAATCCTGTTGGGAAGGTAGTGCTCTTGGCCACTTGCTGAGAATTTTAAGTGCTTCTTCCCACCCCATCCTCTGAGAAGTCCTCATAGCAGAATCAGGCTTGGGTGACGTAACCCAGGCCGAGGGAAGAGACTGGGCTGAGCTGTGAGAGAGGGTGGAGTGGTGGTGGGGGGTGCATGTGATGAGCTAGGGAGGCTGATGCTGGGAGGGGGGCCCTGGTAGAAGCAGAGTGACACAGCAGGCTTAGGACTTGGGCAGAGGGACTTGAAGTCGGAGAGAAAGGAGTTGGGAAGTTTGTCCTCAAGTGGTGACTGTGGCCGTGGGTGGTTTTGGTACTTGAAGACGCCATCATGTTTTGTTCCAGGCATGCAGAGCCCTGCACAGCCCCTTCTCCCTGGCCCTATTAAGGCGATTGATGACCTCTTCATGTGTCTCCAGGGAAAGGGGAGGGGAAGGACCTGGGATCTGGCACCTGGTGAAGGGGGTGTCCCCAGGACCCACCTGTTGCTGTCTGGTTCCTAGGAAGCCTACATTGCAGACTTGGATGCCAAAAGTGGGGCGAGCCTGAAGCTAACCTTGCTGAACCCCAAGGGGAGGATTTGGACCATGGTGGCTGGAGGTGGTGCCTCTGTTGTGTACAGGTAACTGAGGGGGTTGCTGAAGGGGTGCCAGCGGGGTCCACCCAGGGTCCACATGTGCATGACCTGGATGGAGTTGCTTCATTTCTGCGGGTCTTTAGTTTCTCACCTTGGTGCAGAGCAGGAACTCCTGGGGCATCCCAGAGGGGTTTGAGGGGCTCCGGCCTGCACCTTCTTGTTTGCTTCATAATGAAGTTATTGTTACTAGTTTTGGTTCTTATAATTAGTGATATGTGCTCCATGCAAAGGTACAGCAAGTACAGAAAATGATCCAGAAAGTGAACATTGCCAGGCCGGTTCCCCACCCCTCTCCCACCAGGTCACCACAGTGACCACGTTGCTGTGTGTCCTTCCAGGTGTTTTAATGCCTTTATAAGTCTTCATACTTTTACACTTTATAGAAATACAAGGGTCATATTCTACACTCTCTACAGTAATTGGTGGTTTTTCATTTGAAGCGCAGTAGACGTCTGCTTGTTTCTGGACATGTGATCTGCCACATTCCCTCCCGTGGTTGGCTGGGCTCTTTCCTCTGGCTGCAGCACACTTTTCCTTGTCTGTTGGGCAGCCTGGCAGGGACTCCTGGAATATGCGGCTTTTCCTTAGTGTTGGGAGGCGCTCCTTGTCCGTTTTCCCTGCCATGGCCGGTCTGGGGCCCCACCCTGGCCCAGGGCAGGCAGAGTGCACTGCCCTGGAGTGTCTGATGCAGCCCACTTAACCTTCAGGTGTGACTCGGGTGGGGCCTGAGGGTGGGAGGTGAGAGGTGAGTTCCACAGCCTGACTTCAGGGCTTCGGGGGCATCCGCGTGTCCTACCAGGCACCAGGCTGCCACCCTCTGCTGCCTGAGTCAGAGCCAGCGCTGACTTCCATGTCTCCCCGGCAGTGACACCATCTGCGATCTAGGGGGTGTCAACGAGCTGGCCAACTACGGGGAGTACTCGGGCGCCCCCAGCGAGCAGCAGACCTATGACTATGCCAAGACGATCCTCTCCCTCATGACCCGCGAGAAGCACCCAGAGGGTGAGACACACATGCCCCTTCCCCAGGACGGCCCAGTGTGCTGTAGTGGGGGCAGCTTTGGGCTAGGAGGCGCTGAGGTCGTGGTCCTGGTCCTTCACAACCTAGGGCTAGTCATTTAACTTCTGGACCTCAGTTTTCCTGACTCCCTGTGGGCAGTGACGGCATCTATCAGATGGGGGGCTCTGAGGGGCAAGGAGGTGATATTACATGGTGCCCTATGAGCAGGCGTGAGGGAGGTGGTGGCAGCACTCCTACTCTGACCACCGTAAGCTCAATTCTCTGTGGCCCACTTAGACGTTCGTTACCTGGGCTGTGCGAGTCCAGCCTCCCTTTACTCCTGTCCAGTGTTTGGGGACCACACATACAGTTCCCCTTCCCCTAAGCTGGATGGAGAGAGGTTCCCATCAGAGGTATCTGGAAACCAGGCTGGGATGCCAGTAGGATTGATGTAGAGTCTGTGGGTTTGGATTAACCACCTGCTCCGAGGCGGAGTTGTGGAGAGTTGAGTTGATAAGGCTGACAGACATCAGGAAAGACCAGCCTGCTCCCCCTGCCTCTGCAACGATACCTCCTAATAGTCGGGGGACCCTCGCTCAGAGGAGAGATAACTCTCTCAGTTGGGTTTCTGGCAGGATGCTCAAGTCTACCTTCCTAAGCCTTTTTTGGCTTCTCTCTTACTCCAAACCCAGGCAAGATTCTCATCATTGGAGGCAGCATCGCAAACTTCACCAACGTGGCCGCCACGTTCAAGGTAACCAGCCACAGTGGACTGTGCAGTTTCTGGGGAACGTGGGTTTGGGAGAAGTGGGGAAGGGAGGTTCCCACAAGCAAGGTTTGAGATGAGTTACCCAGTCCAGGTAGGGGCTCTTGCCCCGGGGTCCCCTGGTGGGGATGCAGAAGGCGCTGGGACAGAGCTGGATCAGAAGTTGTGTGTCTTTGGACAAGCAGCTGACACTCGCCGGGCTGTCCTTCTCCCGTCTGAAGTGTGGGGAGAAGGAATTTCTGCCTTCCTCCCTTCAGGACCGGAACCGGTTCAACTGACCCTCACTTGCGACAGTCCGTTGTGAGACTCGGGGTCTTCTACAACTCCTGGTCTTTGTCAGTGCTCAGCCCTGCTCCGGAAGCTCAGAATGAGGAAAATATTTTGATGATCCGGGGCTTCTGCTCATCCGGCCGGGGGCCCGTCTGCTTGGGTCCCTGTGCACAGGTCAGGGATCAAGAAGGTTGACAGAGCTGACATGTCTCAAGAGGCAGCCACCTCAGGAGACCATTTATTATCCCACACTGTCAGATGCTCATTGAAGCTATTCAGAAGATTGTGCTCCATCTGGTCGTTCCATATAAGTTTTGAGAATAATGAATAAATAAATGTCAGCCTTGGAAGTCTGAGCTCTCCAGAAGTGGGGGACCTCATCAGTCCTGCCTAAAACAGGCTGTCCCTAATTGGACCTGATTCAACAGACAAATCTGAGACAGGTCAATCTTGACATTTGTTTTAATTTCTGAGCAACCCTGTAATAAAGGCAGCACTGGTGATAAGTGGTTAGGTCTGGAGCAGGAACTGGGTGAAATGCCTTGGGTGATGCAAATTGGACTCCTGACCCAGTAAACTAGCTCTCTGTTTGGAGAGACAAAACCAGCACACACCTGTACGTTCTCCCACGTTTCCAGTGTTGATCCCATTGCAAAGGCTAGTCCCCTAAATAGCTTGAAGAAGCTTTTGTAGGACTTTGACATTTAGTAGACCATGTTCTGATACCTCCGAGAACTCTTGCATAGGACTCCGGCGTAGATTTTCCCCCAAAATTGCAAGAAGAGATAAAAAGAATGACTGTAGACAGGACAAGAGAGAGACCAGCAGTCCCGCTGACCTTGGAGACCCAGCACCCCCGCATGGAGGGGTGTCACTCCCAGGTACTCCAGATTCTCACCTCAGCAATGTGACACATGATCGATCGCCTGTCCTAGGCCTTTGGGTTGCTAACGCATAGTCCAGTCCACACATGTAAGATTCGTGACTGCGGGGCCTGCCACGCCTCAAGAGGAGCAGCCCTTGGTATGTTTATCATGGATATAAATCAGTGATTCGTGGCTGCTGTATTTTTAGTCACGTGTCTGTCGCCACTTTTTGGTTCCAGGGCATCGTGAGAGCGATTCGAGACTACCAGGGGCCCCTGAAGGAGCACGAGGTCACAATCTTTGTCCGAAGAGGTGGCCCCAACTATCAGGAGGGCTTACGGGTGATGGGAGAAGTTGGTAAGATGGGGACCTTTCCTTCCCACCCTGCATGTCGGTGGCCTGCCTCCTTGGGGTTCCTGAAAGAGCCAGTCTTTGGACACCTCCGTGTTCTCCCCCTCCCCTTTCTGCATGTGTAGCTTGCTTCTACTTCCATTTTCTGCCCTCATCTGACATAGAGCACCTGTCCTAAACTTCACAATGGTCAGTAACACATTGTCATTCAGCTATTTGCTTAACAAATACTTGCAGCGTGCCTGTCCTGTGCCGGGCTCCATGCTAAGTGAGCACTGGCGTTACGGCCACACACGAGACAGACAGCAAGCCCTCATGCAGTTGAGAGCATTGACTGTAACGTCAGGTAGCATTAAGTGCCATGAAGGACAGCAAAGCAGGGTAAAGGGATAGCCCGTGTGGGAGGGGACAGGGGCAGTTTTAAATGGAGTGATCAGAGAGTGCTTCACCAAAAAGGTGACATTCAAACAAAGACCAGGAGGAGAGGAGGGAGCAGAGCAGAGGTGGCTCTTTGCAGAGGAAAGGGCAAGTTCCAGGGCCCTGAGGTGGGAGCATGCCTGTGCTCAGGACCAGTGGGGAGGGCCATGGGACTGGGGCCAAGGGAGTGAGGGGCAGGGTGTTGGGAGATGAGGCAGAGAGGAAGCAGCGGGAGCAAATGTGTGGGGCTAGTGTAGGTCCCAGGAACACTTGGCTGTGACCCTGGGCTGGCAGCTGCTGGATGACTTTGAACAGAGGAGTGACCCACTTTGACTTAGGTTTGAAAGGGTTGTTTTGGCTGCTGGGTGGAGAAGAGACATGAGGACAGCCAGGGTAGAAGTAGGGAGACCAGTTAGACAGCTGTGACAGCAGTCCAGGACAGAGGGAGGGAGACAGATGTAAGGGGTTGGGCCCAATCTCTGCTGGCCTGGATGTGAGGGTGTCCCTGGGGAAGGGTCTGGTAGTTGGTAGAACGTGAGAGCGTTGCCCCTCACTGAAACAAGGGGGAGGATGCGGCATCTGTTTTGGTTTCCTTTCTCCCTTCTGCATTTTGAGTGTCTCCTGCAGGTTCGTGAGAGCTTTCACGTCTGGGACCACATCTCATCGGTCAGGACTAAAACTGGGTCTCCCTAAGTTGACCTGATAGAACTTGAAACACGTGAACTTCGTGACCAGCAGCTTTGGGCTTAAGTAAAGTGCAGCCCCTGTTGCTAAGAGCAGTTATGTGTGGAGCAGGGGTTCACGTGAGTGCCACAGCGGTGACAGATATAAGACACTCTTGCTCAGTGAGCATGCCTTCTGATTGGAGAGCCAAAACCTTTCCGTCTTCCCATTTTTCCAAATTTGGTATCTGTGGCAAACAGTGAACCCACCTATAAATCACTTGAAGTGGTCCGAGTGCTAGTTCTCCCCTAAAACTGCGTAGCTGCCGTGGCCCAGTCCTCAGGGCAGCACAGTGTTACTCAGTCACAGCTGGGACCTTAGATGAACAAGTAAACAATGACTGACAAGATGCTGTCAGATAGGATCTGTACGGGGAAGTGGGCAGGGTGGTGTGGAGGAGAGCGGCTGCTGAGGTCGGGAAGGCCTTCCTCAGAGGTGGCAGCCAAGCCGAGCTGAGTGATGAAAGAGCAGCCGGTGAAGATCTGGGGTGAGAGCTCCGTGCGGAGGAAGGAGCAGGGCCAGAGGCCAGGGGAAAAGAGCACAGGTGTGTAGGACAGAGGTAGGCCAGGCAGGCTGGAGCGTGGTGGGTGCAGGCCACGAGGCCAGGTCGGGGAGTTGAAAAGCCAGGGTCCGGGCTGTGCGTGGGAGGAGTGCAGACTCCTGTGGTCACCTGAGAGTGTCAGTAAAACTGTTTCTTGCTCTTCTCACCAGCAAGTGGTCTTCACAGAAATTTGTTTGTGATGAAGATACTACAGCTGACTTGTCCTGGATAACTGGTCTTGCACAGAAAGTGCCAGACGTCAGGCAGGACTCGAAAGTGACTTTTGCAGAGTCATGTGGATTTGAAGATTTGAATGATGGATTCTTTTCCCTCCCTCACAGGGAAGACCACTGGGATCCCCATCCACGTGTTTGGCACCGAGACTCACATGACGGCCATTGTGGGCATGGCCCTGGGCCACCGGCCCATCCCCAATCAGCCACCCACAGCAGCCCACACCGCAAACTTCCTCCTCAACGCCAGTGGGAGCACGTCGGTAGGTGCTAGGTGTCCTCCACCTCAAAGCCTACCATGCCATGTGTGTCGCCTCCTCGCACCCCTATCCTGTCTGGGACAGATTGCCCTCCTCTGTCCATACCCATTTTGCAGCATTGGGGAAGTTCAGGGAGAAGGTAGTACACAGTTGGTTTCTGGGTCTCTGCCAGCTTTCCTCTGCCTCAGTCAAGGTGTATAATGGAAAGACCAGAAGGTTTTAAATCAGGCCTGAATTCAAATCCTGCTGAGGGAGGGCCCTTGACAGGTATTGTACCTGCTCAGAGCCTCAGTTTGCTCATCTGTAGCATGGGGACAATATCAATTCCTATTTCAGAGGGCTGATAGAATAGTACTTCTGGAAGCAGCTTGTAAAGAACAGTGCTGTACATAGTTCTTGTTAGCTGATTTCTTTGGGGCCTTAAGAACCAATGGCTTTTTTTCCCAGCTGCTACCTGTGACTCTTGCTCTCTGTCCTTATCCGCCCCCCCAGACTCCAGCCCCCAGCAGGACGGCATCTTTTTCTGAGTCCAGGGCTGATGAGGTGGCACCTGCAAAGAAGGCCAAGCCTGCCATGCCACAAGGTAACTCCCCACGGTTTCAGGCACTTGCTATCCCCCTTCCTTTTCTGGGCCCTGCTGGGCCAGCAGAGGCAGATGGCAAGTGGTTTGGGCTTTGCTGTGAGAGTGGGCGTGGGGCATGGGATGGGAATGGGACATGTGGATGCAATGACTCGAGCCCTCACCATGGGCTCTTCTGGTGCTGAGGACCCACGCTGCACCTGGGCCACCTCGCTCCCCACTGTCTTCTCTGCCACCTGCTTATTTCCTGTGGGGGTGTGTGAGCTGGGCAGGAGGCTGCGGAGGAGACAGGGCTACAGCAATACCAGGAGTGGGGAGGGTCTTCCACACTCTCCTCCTAAGTGGAGGCCTGGAGCCCGGAGCTCAGGATAGAGCAAGCCCCTTCATCAGTGGTTCCTGACACCTCCCCGTCATTATCCTGAGGCTCCTACAAACACAGTCCTTCCCTGTGAGCCTGCTGTAAGATTACACGGTATCCACCAGCCCATCTGTATTTGCCTACTTTGTCTCTGTCCTCTGATTCATCAATGATGTGATCCCTGCCAGCCGGCCCTTGCAACCAGCATTAGGTGACTGGCGTTAGTTAGCACTGGGCTGCTATGGTCTGTGCAACCTCTTCCTGGTACAGACAGAACGTGCTTAAGGCATTTTGTGAAATAGTGACATTGGCTCCAGGCACTCGAGATTGGAAGCCACTGCCCTGCAGTCCCCAAACCAGCAGCTTTGTCCACAGCACAGAATGACAGGTCCAACTCCATGCTGGCCTAGTCATCTTACTGTGCTTCATGGGGACAAAACAGGATTGGCATTAAGAGGGTGGGACCGGGCCAGCTGTCCCTCCAGAGGGCCAGGAGGATGTTCAGCACATCCTCCAAGCCTTCATGCCCGCCCCGGCCCTCTCTCTGCCGTCTTTGGTCCTTTGTCCTTTCTTGCTTCTGCTCTGCTGGTCGGTGCTCTCTCCTCTTCTGTCGGCTTTACTCCTGTCTATTGTGGAATAGACGGAGACGGTGAGGGCGTCAGCCCTACAAGGTTTGTCCCTGGGACGCTTCCCTGTTCCCACCCTCTCCCTCCGAAACCTCCAGCCATCAGCGGGTCACTCAGTTGCCATGGTCATTTTCTTTGACAGATTCAGTCCCAAGTCCAAGATCCCTGCAAGGTAGGATGCCCCCGCCCGCCCCAGCTCCGCGTGTGGCTTGTGAGCGAGTTACAGTCCTACCGTGTGCTTCGTTTCCCCCTCCCCAGTGGGTTGCAGTGTTGTCTGGGATATTTTCTGTGCCTGCCTCAGTGTGGCCTGCCCCCAAGTCCTAGTCTTCGCTCTCCCTCCCTTCCCAGCCCTGCTTAGTCTGAGCCCCCACTCAGTGCTCTCCTAGCCGTGAGGCTGTCTCTGGCTCTGTATGGGGAGGGGTGGAGAGCGCAGAAGGAGCAGAGCCAGGCCCACGGCCCTGGAGAGTGGAATGTGCCCAGGAGGGAGGGTCATCCTGGGAAGGAGGGAGCCATCGAAACTGAAGGGGGCATGGCCGAGCACAGGGGGCGAGGAGAGGGGCCGTGGACCACCCCGATTCTCATCTCCGTCTCATGATATCTTCCTTTCCTTACTTGTCCCACCTCAGCATCACCACTGCCGACTTCATCCCAGAGCTGCCAATACCAGGGACAAGTTTAGACTTCTCTGGAGTTGGGGTGGAAGACAGGATAGAGAAGGAGCGAGAGAGAAGCCCGAAGGGTGTGCAGTCAGTCTGTAGATGGGGTCTGGTGTATGAGGTCCCTGTTTACGACAGATGTTTTCTCAGCACGCTCACATGTGCTCACACACGCTCGCACGTGCATGCACAGACACGCATGTTCACCAATGACCAAGGTGAATAGATTCCTTGTTTCATAGCATCAGGGCTTCCATTTAACTTCTGACATTCACAGCTGTGGGAAATTTCACCCTGGGGCAGGGGAGTCTTCTGATGATGACATTTGACCCCTTGCTAAGGGGAGGGAAGGAGTAACTAGGCAGGGATGCTGAAGTCCCCAGAAAGGCCAGTAATGCAGCCCTCTGACCATCTGTCTTTAATCCCTACATTTTCCGCCTCTGTCAAGATCCGTTGTTACTAAAAGAGCAGACCTGAGGCTGAGCCCTGTGCCGAGAGAACAGGCCGAGTCCCGTTGTCAGAGAGCTCTTCCACCCAGGGGGAGGGGTTCTTGCGTCAGTCCCTGGGCTGTGCTGAGAAGTGGGAGGGAGGACAGATTGTGCTGGGGCAAACCCTCCCCTCAGCAGGGCCAGAGGAGGAGCCTGAGTTAGGGGTGCTTAGCCCCCAGAGCAGGGGTTCCCCATGAGACCTCCCTGCTGCTGGTGGGCTGAGGGTCGCCCCCTTGGTCTCTGGCTTCTCTGTGCTCAAGGCAGTGAGCACTCTAGTTCTGCCCCTTTCACGGTGGAGCCGCAGGTTGGTTTGTAGAGATTCCAGGCTTTGTCCTGATTTCTGTAGCCTCTTGGGTAGACAGATGTGTGTATGTGTGCGTGAGCACATGCTGGCTCGGGTGTGGGCTCCCCCGAGAATGGGGAGTGGCAGAGCCACGCTGACTTATATTCCTCCTCAGCTGCACAACTGAGTTGCATCTTAAGTTAGCATGTAATCCTGGCTCTGATGCTCGATGACCTAGGATCTCCGTCATTTGGCATCTCTGGGCTTTTATTTTCTGGGACTGGGAAGTGAGGAACTGGGTTAGGTGGCTTCCCTTGTTCTCTGGTCTCATGTCTCATTGGAACCCAGATGAGCCTGGGTGACAGTTAATCCCAGGTATGTGCAACATCAGGAGCCTTCTCTCGTGAGATGCTTTGGGCTGTGATGGAAGAGGCCGCCTGCAGAGTGATCGGAATCCTGTGTGCCTTGGAAAAGTGATCTGTTAAATCTATTTAATCAGACCTTGAACTTGGTTAGCGAAGCCTGCACTAGTACAGTAGGTCCTTTATTACCAGGTGCCACTGAGCTGGGTGCACTGTTTCCCCTGGGGGAGCTGATGAGAAGCTCCCCTGGGGGCTACTTTCCTCCACAGAGCGTGAAGAGGCCTTTCCCTCCGGGCTGAGGAATGCACTTCTGCCAGCTCTTTTTGTTCCCTCTTTTATCCCCTCACCTCGTTCCTGCCCACTGAACAGCTCATCTAAGAGCGTTGTTCTGAGCAGGAAGGAGCCGCCTGGTAGAGGGAGGAGGACAGGAGGAATAGCCAGCGTGCTGCCCCTCCGCCCACCCCATGCCGGAGCCCGGTCCGGACCTCAGTTACAGATGAGGCAGCAGCAGATCTCTTCCTTGGACCTACACTGACCTGGAGTCATGAGAATTCAGACCCTGACCCGAGCTGTTTTATGTCCAGATTTACAGGTGATGAGGATTGGTGGGGAGTTGTTTAAAGTCTCGTGGCCACCAGAATTGGGAGAACTTAACATTTTTTTCCCATGACTTTAAAAATAATTCATCAAGCCCCCAGTCGCATACAAGCAGGAGGCCGATTCCATGCCTTCCTGTGAAACCGAGCGGTCCTGTAGGAGTTCTCCGCCTGTGGGCCGTTCTCTGCACAGAGTCCTTCCTCTGTTCATTGCTGAGCTATTTACCAGCCAGGCAGGTCCTCTGATCTCTTTTTTCTCTCCTGCTACCTCTTCCCACAAGAAATCAAGGCACCTCTTCCCCAAGTTCTCAGGATTCCATTCTCTTGACGTTCCTTTGCAATGTTGATGAGCCAGGATCCCTGGACTTGGGGCATGGAGAGGTCTGGCAGGTAGCCCCTGCAGGTCTCTGGGGGGTGTGTGTTCGGGGTGCACTCGCTGTGTCTCTGCCCACCAGGAAAGAGCACCACCCTCTTCAGCCGCCACACCAAGGCCATCGTGTGGGGCATGCAGACCCGGGCTGTGCAGGGCATGCTGGACTTCGACTACGTCTGTTCCCGAGACGAGCCCTCGGTGGCCGCCATGGTCTACCCTTTCACGTGAGTAACACTATGGCAGGGAGGCTGGATATGGCTGCCCAGCGGGATTTCCTCATCTAATCTCCCTCACTAAGACCGAGCTCAGGGAGCAGCTAGATTATCCCCTTTGCTGGGGAAGCGGCTCCCCATCCCAGACAAGGGCAATCGGTATTCCTGGGGGGTCTTTTCCCTCAGACTGGAACTCTTGGAGGCCAGAGACCTGCCTTTCCACCTTCCAGGGGAAGCTCCTCCCCTCGGCCTCCCCCTCCCCAACCCTGACAGGTTGAGGGTGTCCTGACCCCTCCTCCACCTTTTTCACAGTGGCGACCACAAGCAGAAGTTTTACTGGGGTCACAAGGAGATCCTGCTCCCTGTCTTCAAGAACATGGCTGATGCCATGAAGAAACACCCAGAGGTAGACGTGCTGATCAACTTTGCCTCTCTCCGCTCTGCCTATGACAGTACCATTGAGACCATGAATTATGCACAGGTAGATCACTGGGCCCTGGGGGGCGGGGGAGCAGGGAGAGCTCCTGAATGGTGTCAACCATCACTGCCACTTGGGACAAAGGGCTTGGGACTGGGGACTGGCCAGTGATTTGGTGAAAGTTGTTGGAGACTCTTGATCTTTGGAAGGCAGGGTAGTAAGCGAGGGCAGGCAGCTGGGCAGGGCTGCTTTCCCAGGCTGACAGAGAGTTAGTTCAGGGTCATGTGCACCCACCAGATCCTCTCTGAGCTTGCTAAGACTGGCTTTAAAAACAGAATCAAGGGGCCGCCCGGTGGTGCAGCGGTTTAGTCCGCGCTTGGCAGCCCGGGGTTCGCTGGTTCGGATCCCGGGCGCCCGCCGACGCACTGCCTGTCAGCCATGCCGTGGCGGCGTCCCATATAAAGTGGAGGAAGATGGGCACGGATGTTAGCCCAGGGCCAGTCTTCCTCAGCAAAAAGAGGAGGATTGGCGATGGATGTTAGCTGAGGGCTGGTCTTCCTCACACACAAAAAAAACAAAAACAAAAAACCAGAATCAAGGGCCTGGCCCCGTGGCCGAGTGGTTCAAGTTCTGCACGCCCCACTTTGGCAGCCTGGGTTCATGGGTTCGGATCCCAGGCATGGACCTACTCCACTGACCAGCCACACTGTAGAGATGTCCCACGTAGAAAAAATAGAGGAAGATTGGCACAGATGTTAGTTCAGGGCTAATCTTCCTCAAGCAAAAAAAAAAAAAGAGAGGAGGACTGGCAATGGATGTTAGCTCAGGGCGAAATCTCCCTCAGCAAAAAATAAATAAATAAAGGGCCGGCCCGGTGGCGCAGCGGTTTAGTCCGCACTTGGCAGCCCGGGGTTCACCGGTTCGGATCCTGGGCGCCTGCCGACACACTGCTTGTCAGCCCTGCCGTGGCGGAGTCCCATATAAAGTAGAGGAAGATGGGCACGGATGTTAGCCCAGGGCCAGTCTTCCTCAGCAAAGAGAGGAAGATTAGCAACGGATGTTAGCTCAGGGCTGGTCTTCCTCACACACACAAAAAAATAAATAAATAAATAAAATAAAAGGGCTGGCCCAGTGGCGTAGTGGTTAAGTTTGCACGCTCCACTTCAGCGGCCCGGGGTTTGTGGGTTTGGATCCCAGGCACGGACATAGGCACTGCTTATCAAGCCATGCTGTGGCAGTGTCCCATATAAAGTAGAGGATGATGGGCGCAGATAGTAGCCCAGGGCCAATCTTCCTCAGCAAGAAGAAGAGGATTGGCAACAGATGTTAGCTCAGGGCTAATCTTACTCACAAAAAAATAAATTAGTTAACTAATTTTAAAAAACAGATTCAAAAGCACTTTATTTCTTATTATAAAATTATTACATGTTCATTGTAGAAAAAATTTAAATACTGGTAAATAAAAGGAAGAAAATAAAGATCTCAAGTCCCATTTCCCAGAAACATGGCTGGTGACATTTGAGTACATTCTTATCCACACCTCTTTCTGGATTTGAACGAATGGAAAATGTTGTATATAACTCTTTTATGATCCATTTTCTTCAGTTACTCTTTCCACATCAATAAATATTTATTGGTAACATCATTTTTGCTTTTTCAAGTCTGGTGATGAGCATCTTGGATTTATATATATCCTTAATAATTTCCATGGCATAAATGTCTAGAAGTCAGACTGCTGTGTCAGAATGTGCAAATTTGAAAGCCTTTGCTCCATCCTGCCCAAGTGCCCTCCAGAGAAGTTGTGTGGATGCAAATGCCCATCAGTAGTTTGAGAATGCCTGTTTCCCTGGACCCTTGCCAACACTGAATGTTTGGATTTAAAAACATAGATTTGACAAAATGATGCGCATTCTATGTAATTTGCTTATCTTTGATTATTAACTAAAATAAGCTTTTAAGAACATTTGTTTGCCATTTGTATTCTATGACTTGGCCTCCTGTCCTTTTTCTTTCTATTGAGGTGTTTGTCTTTTTTTGTTATTGATTTGTAAGAGCCCTTACAGATTAAGATATTGATTCTTCTATCCAAAATTATTGTTTGATCCCAGACTGTCTTAGTTCAGTTTATGACTGGAGAACATAAACTTGTTTGACATCTAGATGAAGCAAAAAACAAAAGCACACCTGCTAAAAATGACCTGCTTTTCTAGTCTACAGCAGAGGTTGGCAAACTACAGCCCAAGGGCCAAACCTGGCCATCTGCCTGTTTCTGTAAATGAAATCTTACTGGAACACAGCCACGCTCCTTCACTTACAGACTGTCCACGGCTGCTTTCATGCTACAGAGACAAAGTTTAGTAGTTGCCACAGAGACCACATGACCAACAAACCTAAAATACTACCTGGCCCTTCATAGAAAAAGTTTGCTGGCCCCTGGTCTAGAGTCAGAGATGGTTCTCGACCTTTCCTGCCCGCCCCGACCTGCTCTGGCTTTCTCCCTTGCCCACTCTCTAGTCTGAGTGTGGAAGCAGCTTGTTTCTGTCACGTACTGGCCTTGTCCTATGGAGACGTAGAGTCAGAGACAGAGGGCACAGTGGAGAAAGCCATAGACAGCTGCTTTATGAGCAGGCAGCAGGACGGGGAGCAGGTGGGGCTGAGTCTCGTGAGTTTTTGGATGGGAGAGAATATAGCAGCTTTGACTGTAGCAAGTTTTCGGAACCTTTGCTCCTGCTTGGTTACTGAATCACTGTGGTGGTAACCAATGGAGGTCAGTTTCCGGTGTCGACGCCTCTCCTTTTGGGAGAGGGTTGGTGTGATCAGGATGGGCACAGAGGCCTGTGGGGAGAAAGGGGTGTGTATCTTTTCTTTGTCCTTAGAGCCCGGAAGGGGCGTGGGGGGTGTTCCTGAATGGTTGCTGCCTTGTTGCCCACCTGAAGTGAAAAGTTCACGGGAGGGACTATTCTCATTCTCCAGATCCGGACTATCGCCATCATAGCTGAAGGCATCCCGGAGGCCCTCACGAGGAAGCTGATCAAGAAGGCGGACCAGAAGGGCGTGACCATCATTGGACCTGCCACCGTGAGCGTCCCTTCCAGAAAGCCTTCTACGTTAAGGCTATCTTATTAAGTTCTGGGCCCTCAGAAAGCTCACTCGTTGACTCTTCTGTCTCCCTCCTGGGTTAAAAAGTTTTAAAGGGTACCTGCTAAAAGCCAGTCTGTCCATTTCCAGTTAGTTTTTTAAAGGGTTCTCTCCTCAGTCCATATCACCTTTATAGTTTCAAGGGGCTAATGAGAAGAATTTGTGTTTTAAGTGCTTGTCCCTCTGTCATACAACCTTAGCGTAGTCTTTGATTATTCCTCTAACTAGAAACCAAAGGGCAATCTACCAGGAGGCTTTATTTAGCCAAAGGTCTTCACGTAAGAAAAAATTACTCTGTGAATACTTTTTTTGTTGTTTGTTTTTACTCATCGTTGCATTAAAAATTTGTCTGAAGCTAAGATTTTTTAACTAAGCAAAGGACCTTTCATCTCAGAGGCAGGGGTGGTTTTGAGCAGAGGTGCACACCTGTGTTACACCTTTACTGGGAGTTGTCACCCTTTTAGAGGAAAGGAGGTGACTTAACCCTGAGTACACATATCTGAATCTGCAGCAGTAAGCCGTGTTTTACAAATAAGGCTCTCTTTTTTCTGTGTAATGTGTCTTGGGGAAGAGGAGATTCTCCCTAAGCAGGAAACCCAAAGTGCGGGTGTTAGCTCTCTTGGTCCTTTTCTCCCCAGCCTGGCCAGAGTGGGCTGGACAGGTAATACCAGGCTTTGTGATTCCCCTGAGTTCTGTGGTCAGTCAGGAGCTCACTCTTCCTCCCTGACTGCTGTTTCTGGCCCTGCAGGTTGGAGGCATCAAGCCGGGGTGCTTTAAGATCGGGAATACAGGTGGGATGCTGGACAACATCCTCGCCTCCAAGCTATACCGCCCTGGCAGCGTGGCCTACGTCTCGCGTTCTGGAGGCATGTCCAATGAGCTCAACAATATCATCTCTCGGACCACAGATGGCGTCTATGAGGGCGTGGCCATTGGCGGGGACAGGTGATCAGCTGGGGGGCCAGGGGGGCCTCCCACATGGAGAGTGGCAGGCTGAGATGGGGCCCCTGAGTCCTCCAATCTCTGCTTGCTGCCACTGGGTTCCAGGCACATAGGAATGTTGCTTAAGTCCATACAGTGGGGCATCTCTCCTCTTGTCTCAGGACTGACTTGAGCCTAAAATCAGAAAATACACGGAAAGATGTTTTTAAAAGGCGTTTAGGCTTTGGGGGTAATTCTGTTTGTTGTCTGAGGTGTGGCCATAGGGAGGCAGCAGAATGCAGTGGTTAGCGGGACCAGTTCTGAAACTGGACCAAAGGAGTTCAAATCTGAGTTTCCCTTTTTACCAGGGGGTGCGTCCTGGGCAGGTTACGTACCCTCCCTAGAGGGTCATCCTTACATTTCGAGTGGGTAAAATAATAGCACCCACCTAATGGGGTTGTTGGCAGCCCACAAGACTGTCCCTGCAGCCTCCACTTCAGATGCCAATCACAAGTTCGGGCCTCTGGTACTTCTGACCGACTCGCTATAAATTGGGGATTCCCACAACCCCCTCCTTGGGTTCAATTATTTGGTAGAATGGCTCACAGAACTCAGGAAAAGTTTACTTACTTGCTTACCAGTGTATTATGAAAGGATACAACTCAGGAACAACCAGATGGAAGAGACACACAGGACAAGTGATGGGGGCTGTGCACGGAGCTTCCGTGCCTTCTCTGGGCCCACCACTCTCCAGCACCTTGGTGTGGCCACTCGCCCGAAGCTCTCCAACCCCCACGCTTGAGGGGTTATGGAGGCTTCATCGTGTAGGCAAGACTGATCATTGACTCTGTTTCCAGCCCCTCTCCCCTCTCCCTTCTGGAGAATGGGAGTGGGGCCAAAAGTTCCAAGCCTCTAATCATGGCTTGGTCTTTCTGGTGACCAGCCCCCATCCAGGAGCTCACCAAGAGCAGCCTCATTAGAACAAAAGACACTCCTGTCACCAAGGAAATTCTAAGGGATTTAGGAGCTCTCTGTAAGATGCTCCTATCACCCCCATCACTCAGGAAATGACAAGGTTTTGAGGAGCTCTGTGTCAGGAACTGGGGGCAAAGACCAATATACATATTTCTTATTATTTCCCAAATAGTATCCTCGTTATTTTTGTTAGTGGGAAACATAAATCAGTAGTCCTTAATACCATAGTAAATATTAGCCATTGCTGTTTATTATTACTACTAATATTGTTCGGCTCGGAACCGAACCTGTTGGGAGAATGAGTCACCTCATCAATCTTCCTGGTTCTCTCAGATAGTTTCAGATGGAGCTGGAGCACCTCGGTGAGGAGGAACTCTCACCAAGGTCTTTGGGGTATGGCCTGGGGAACCCTAGTCCCTGGGTGCTGCCTGACAAAAAGCTTCATGTCAAATAAGTCTGGGCAATGCTGCTTATTATACTGTCCCCTTGGGATTCATATTGCTCTTGAGCATATCAAAAGCACACGAAGATCTGCAGAGAAGCCTATGTGGCCTTAAACACTCCTTTTGCAAACAAACTCATGTGACAGTAGAAAACAAATATATATATAGATCTTCTAGCAATAGCCTGCCATCCTGAGGCATAGTTTGCACATTGTATTAATTATCTATTGCTGTGTAAAAAAAAATCTCCCAAAACAAGGTGGCTTCAGACAATAATAAACATTTATCCTCAAGGTTGTAGTCAGACGTCAGCAGGGCTGCAGTCCATTGGAGGTGGCTCATCCTGGTGGCTGGCAAGGTGATTCTTCTCTGTGGGCTTCTCCACGGGCTGCCTGGAGTCCTGAGGACTTGGCGGCCGGCTTCCCCCAGAGTGAGCAATTCAGAGAGAGTGCCAGAAACAAGCTATTCTTTTTATAACCCCGCCTTGGAGGTCAATATCATAGAATCCTGCCACATTTTGTTCATTAGAAGCTAATCATTAAATCCAGCCCATATTTAAGAGGAGAGGCATGAGGTTCCACCTTCTTAAAAACTTGTGGACATGTGCTCTCCGGGCATCTCTTACTGCCAAACGAACCTCTCCGGGCTTATTAACTCCTCCTCCTTCCCTCCCTTCTCTTCCCTGTGCTCCATTTACTGCCTCCTCCCCACACCCCTGTTAGTCCTAAGGCATCTCTGGAGGCTCCCTGGGCATCCACATCACGAAAATCCCACAGTGTTCCTAGTACACACGTGCTTCCCACACCTGTGCACACACCTCCCCACGTCTCCTGATCCCATATGCCCCCCTGCTCTCCCCAGGTACCCCGGCTCGACATTTATGGATCACGTGTTACGTTACCAGGACACTCCAGGAGTCAAAATGATTGTGGTTCTCGGAGAGGTGAGTTATTTAAAAAAATTTTTTTTTATTTTTCTGATTGCAAAAATAATGTATGATCTCAGTTTTTAAAAAATTCATGCATTTTGGTTACATACAACTTAAAATGACCATCTCTGGTAATCACATCCCCTAGACTCTGGGGCCTAGAGGTTGTCACTGTTAACACTGCTGTGTTTGTTCCTGAAAAAGGAGTTCTTGCCTCCCAGTGGCACAAGACATTTTAGTGCCATTAAAGGAGAAGCTTTGCACTGGCTAGCCATGGTCTACCTGGTGGGCAGTGGATAGATGGCTGGAGTAAAAAGTGTGTTTTTTTAAATTTGGGAGAGTCCTATAATCCCACTCCTTGCTTGTGCCTCTGATCAGGTCTAGTCCTCAATCATCCTTAGATCAGGAAGGGGGGTCCCAGGTTGTAACTCTGGTCCCTCCCAATTTGGGACAGACCTTCCTACTGCAGTGCTGCTCTTGGAGCACTCAGGATGGGTCCCATTAACCTCTGGGCTTTCTCCGTCTCTGTTCCTCGGCAGATAGGGGGCACCGAGGAGTATAAGATCTGCCGGGGCATCCAGGAGGGCCGCATCACCAAGCCCGTGGTCTGCTGGTGCATCGGGACCTGTGCCACCATGTTCTCCTCTGAGGTACGCGGGACAGGTCACTCCTGGGCGAGGGTTGGGAAGCCAAGACGGCCATCTGAGGTGAACCGTGTGGTCATCTTAATAATTAGCTAGTTGCTGTGATAAACGTTTGTTACTTGCCTGGTTACTACAAGGTTCAGCTGGGACCCTGTTCTCTAGGAGCTGAAGTCAAGTTGGCAGAGACAAATTAATCAGCAGATTAAGGCCAGACCAAGGCTCTGAGTCCCTACTCAGAATAGGAGCAACCTACTGACTGGAGGAGTTGAGGCTTCACTGAGAAGGTGATGCTTGAACTGCATCTTAAGGAATGAGGAGTTTGCTGAGTGAAAAGGAGGCCGAGGAGGGAGAGGACACACCACAGGAGCAGAGCTGGGAGGGGCATGTGAGAAGTTCTGTGTGGGGAGAGGGAGAGGAGGTTTGTTCTGGTGTGTTAACGTGACATAACGTGTGAAAGTGCCTGGCAGCAGACTGTAAGTGCAGCACGTACACTCCTGCTGGGAATGATAAGCCAGACTTTAGCCCCTGTGCTCCAGCTTAGAGAATCCTGTCTTGAAGATGGCCCATCCAGTGATGAGGAAACCACCACTTGTCACCAGTCAGTTCATCAACAGCTGAGCAGGCTCTGAGTGGAAGGTCTCCTTGTGCTGTGTATATGTGTAGGGAAAACTTGGCCTTCAAGGCTTCCTGCAACAAGGATAGTCCCTGCACTTAAACCCTCGGTTCTTCCTACCTGTGAGCCTGGGTCACACTGTTCTTTCTCTCTAGAATGCTTGCCTTTCCTCTTCAGATTCCAGCTCACCTCAGAGTGGCAGTATTTGTCCAGCTGTAAAATGCGCCTCTCCTTTGACCCAGCAGTTCCATTTCTACAAATTTACTCTACGGGTATGCGTGCAAAATATTTCAGGGTATATGGACGAGGATACTCGCTGCAGTGTTGTAATGGCAAAAAATGGAAACAGCCTAAATGCTGGTTAGGAGGGGACTGTCATCATGGCACAGCCACATAACAGAAAACTGGGCAGAGAGGAGAATGAGGTGGATCTTAATATGTCAAGATAGAAAGAGTTTATGGGGGCCAGCCCGGTGGCATAGCGGTTAAGTTCACGCGCTCTGCTTCCGCGGCCCGGGGTTCTCAGGTTCAGATCCCGGGCGTGGACCTACGCACCGCTTGTCAAGCCATGCATGCTGTGGCGGCGTCCCATAGAAAGTAGAGGAAGATGAGCACGGATGTTAGCCCAGGGCCAGTCTTCCTCGGCAAAAAGAGGAGGATTAGCAACGGATGTTAGCTCAGGGCTAATCTTCTTCATACACACACAAAATAAATATATATAGAAAGAGTTTAAGGTATGTTAAATATAAGAAAGGGTGGGCTGCAGTAAATGCTTATAGTATGATCCATTTTGGTAAGTATTAACTCTGTGTGTGTATTTTTTTCCAAGTAGGTCAAAGGGGAGGGAGTGGGTCGTGGAGTCTTGCAGTCCTACCCATCCTTCAGGGATGAGCCCTACTTTCACGGGCTTGAGAATCAGCTCTTGGTGGCTCTGTGTGACCAGGGCAAGTCACTTAGCCTCTCTGTACCTCAGTTTCCTGAACTGTAAAATGGGATGATACAGGGTTGTTGTGTGGCTTAAATAAGAAAGTAATTGTAAAGGTCTGGCACAGACAGGTCTTAGCAACTATTCATCTCCATTCTTCAGCCCACTTATTCCGTGAAGCTATTCCTGATTCTCTTTCTTCTTGACTGCTCTCCCCTCCACCCCGACAGCCAAAATAATTCCTTCCTCCCCCTCCATTGTTTCTCTCACCCAACTTTACAGTCCCAGCCCTCCACCTCCACACCCCACTGCACTGAGGACATGACCTCCAGGAGGGCGAGGACCTTGCTCTTCTGTTTCTGGCTGAGTGCTCGTCATCGTCCTATGGGTAGGGCAGGTCCTCAAGAGGTGTTTTGTTTTTGTTTTTTAATTAATTTTTAAAACTTCCTTTTTGAAATTTCAAGCATACTTGCATAGTTACATATAAATGTAGAATAGTACAGTAACTGCTCAGCTAATAGGTGATTTTTGAATTCTGAACAGGTCACGTGACCTTGAACTTTCTGCCCTATGAAGGAGATACAATAGGTGCACAACTAAATCTCCACCCATTGGCACCCGAGACAGCTCCTCGGGGAAAATGAATTAAGAACTGCGGGATGGGGGGGCCGCCTGGTGGCGCAGCGGTTTAGTCTGCGCTTGGCAGCCCGGGGTTCGCAGGTTCGGATTCTGGGCGCCTGCTGATGCACTGCTCGTCAGCCACACCGTGGTGGCGTCCCATATAAAGTAGAGGAAGACGGGCACGGATGTTAGCCCAGGGCCAGTCTTCCTCAGCAAAAAGAGGAGGATTGGCGATGGATGTTAGCTGAGGGCTGGTCTTCCTCACAAAAAAAAAAAGAACTGGGGGATGGGGGTAGAGGCAAGGGGGTATTGGTAAGGTGGCATTTTTCAGAAGCATGTTCCACAAAACACTGGTCCTGTAGTCATGTCCTCAAAACAAAACAAAAAAACCAAACAGGAAACAAGAGAGCTTCTATGCATTATGAACATGCAGTATAATCTATCTCCCTTTAAAAAATTTTGGTTTTAGTTTTGAGAAATCTCAGAGTTAAACTTGTTTAACTTCCTTGAACCGAGTGTTTTCTCGGTTTATTCGAGTACAGAATCCCTTCTCCTTCCCACCCCATCACCCATGCAGATTAAGTCCTGCAAAGAATGCATCGGGAACCACTGTGAGGCGTGTGTTTTCAGTGTTGCTAACCAGAGCAGCGGTCCCTAACCTTTTCAACACTTAAGCCCCTTTTGTTACATTCAGTGGTTAAGAGCACGCAGAGGTCACATTGTCTGGGTTCAGTTGCTACCACATACCACCTGTGTGGCCTTGGGCAAGTTACTTCACCCCTCTGGGCTTCCATTTCCTCTTTTATAGGAGACAGTCAGAGCTACTGAAAGATTAAATGAGTAAAGCTCTTAGTCAAGTGCCTGGACGTAGTGAGTGTTATTTAAACAGGTTAGGAATCATGATCCCCCCACCACCTAAGTCGGGGTTTTGTACCAGATGTTGCATCAGGTTAATTCCTTTTCCCTGTGGCCTGATCAAAGACATTTACCACTTAGCTCTTCTGACTGGTTTTCTCTTCTCTCTCGCTCACTTCCTATAGCAAGTCAAGCCCCATATTCCATTGGATTTATATTTTACCTCGGTGCATGCTCATGTGGAAGGGTGCAGTTGCTAATGACTCCAGGTGATTGTTGCTCTGTGGGAAGACAGGCCTATGGTGCAAAATCTGACTTTTTAAAAGCTGGGAATTTGTGTTTTTACATGAAATCTTCTGTTTGTTTTTTAAATATTGGTACGTACTTTATAAAAAGTATGTGTGGGACAATCAGATCCTGCCTGTGAACTCAGTTCAGCCTAAGGTTACCAGTTTGTAACTTCACTTCTCACATGTTGCTCAAAACTACTCATCCCTGTTCTCCATCCCCGACCACTGCCCCAGAGGAAGCCGAATGAAGGTGTTTGTGCAGTTGGGCTGCCAGGCTCCAGTGTCCTGACTCCAGTATAGCAGCTGTGTGACCTTGAGTAAGCTCCTGAACTTCTCGGGGCCTCAGTTTCCTCATCTGTAAATGAGAGTCATCCATTGTGCCTTTTTATGAGTCTGCTTGAGGCTTCAGTGAAGTGATTGATGTAGAGCGTTTAGCAGGGTACTGCCCGTAACCAGTGCTGGCATTTCCCCGGAGCCTTTGTTCTGAGGACTGACAAGTCCTATAAAGTGCTCTCCTTTGCCCTCCAGGTACAGTTTGGCCATGCCGGAGCGTGTGCCAACCAGGTTTCTGAAACTGCGGTAGCCAAGAACCAGGCTTTGAAGGAGGCAGGAGTGTTTGTGCCCCGGAGCTTTGATGAGCTTGGAGAAATCATACAGTAAGTAGACCCTGGGGAGGTGCCAGCCTCCCACTCCCTTTCCCAGTCCCTCCTGAGGACAGCGGCCTCTCCGACATGGGCTGACCCGTATCCCTGTCCCCTGTCAGGCATCTCGTGCAGCCGTACAATGGTCTAACCCTTTCTTTCTCATTGGCTTTCGTGTTTTGTTTGTAGAAGCAGCAGTTACAGGCCATTCAGGCTGGTGTTCAAACACGTTCAGTTTCTGAGCCTGCCTACTTGGCTGGCGATAAATGAGAGATGAGCATGAGCGTTTGGAGAGGGTCACCTCTGAGTGGTTGATGAAGAGTTATTGTGTGTCCTGTTGTCTCTTCTCATTCCTCCGCTTTGTCCTTGCTTGGCCTCCAGGTTCAGCTTTCTATAAAGCCCCATTCAGAGAAGGGGTGGGGGTCTTGGTTGGAACCTGTTTTCATTTAGTTCTTGGGAATCCAGCTAGTGAGAACAAGCCACTGACAGGACTGGGTTCAGAGCTGAAGACACCTGAAGTGTTTGGGTTGGACGGAGGACTGTTCTTGGGATGGCTTAGCAGAGCCCAGAAGAATAAAACCCACATGGATGTCTTTTCTCCTACCCCTCCCCCACCTCCCAGGTCTGTGTACGAGGATCTTGTGGCCAGAGGGGTCATTGTTCCTGCTCAGGAGGTGCCGCCCCCAACCGTGCCGATGGACTACTCCTGGGCCAGGGTAGGTCCCGTGTATGTCCCTAAGTGTGGGCAAGGGAGATTTGGGGACTAGGGTAGTGAGTTTTTAGTTGATTTGGCTTGAACCCCTAGCAACCGGGCCGGCCCTGCTAGTTAGAGCAACCACACAGTCACTGCTCTGGGCTGCAGACCACACCCCCCAGGGAGGCTTCTCTGAGGGCCTCAGGAGAAACCCTGGGACTGACTCTTGGATTCCACACCCTCCTTGTGTGCTGGGGCTTGTGAGGTGGCCCCTTCTAACCAGTGGTCAGTGAATCCAATGCAGGGCCCAAGAGGGCAAGGGGCAGTGTGTGTCTCCCACAGCTGTGTGGCCTGACCTGGAAACCGGGACTGGGACAGACTGTCCCCTAGAGTTGTCTGCACTTGCTAAGGGACTTCAGGGGTGAAGCAGAGAGTCCACTCTGCCTACTTGTCTAAATGGCATAGATGAAGAGCTCATTTTCTTAATCTACAAGAACTCTTAGAAATCAATCTTAAAAAGACCAATAACTCGTTAGAAAAATGGGTGGGAAATAGAGTGTCAACATGAAAAAATGCTCAGTCTCACTCATTATAAAAGGAATCAGGGTAAAAGCTGTGATACCAACTTTCCCCATCAGGTCAGCAAAAGATAAAAAGTTCTTTGATATGCAGTTTGTATGGATGTGAGGAAACTGATGTCTTCACTGATTGTTGATGGGAATAGAAATTGGCACAGCCTTTCAGAAAGGCAGTCGGGTAACATCAATCTAATTTAAAAGTGCTCATACCTTATGGCCCAGCAATTCCATGTCTAGAAAGCTACTTCAGAGAAATGCTCGTGTATACACAAAGAAACATTCAAGAATATTTTTCTAATTGATGGTTATCAGTGGAAGAATGGCTAACATGTAGTATTGTCATGTGATGGATACTATGTAGTGGTTAAAAGGCATCAACTAGATCTATATATGTGCCGACATTTATGGAGTGAGCTCACATTCATTGAGTAAACAGCATATTATGGGATAGTATACCTGTTATGGTTATGAAAAATGTATGCAAATAAAACAGTGTTGTATATACTCCATGTGTCTATGTATGTATGTAAATAAAAGCAGAGAAAGAAAGATCCAGAAAGGTGTCCACTAAACTAACACTAAGGGCAGAAAACCAAGATAGGGTGGAGGTCAAAGGCGACATAACTTTATCTGTTCTGTTTTAGATTTTTAAAAAGGAAAATGTATTTATTCATGTTACTTTTGTAATTAAAATCTAACTTAAAAGCATTTTTTAATTAAGATTCCTAGGAGATAATTGAAAAAATGGGCTTAGACAGAGTTGGCTGATGATACATACTGCCCCCATGTGCCCCAACTCTGGAAACAGGAAATTCAGGAGCTCAGTCCCCTCCTCTAGGTAAAGGAGGGGATCTCCCATTTCCACAGCCATAGGCCTCATTACTTTTTGGTGGGGGCTTGGCAGCTGTATGTGGAGTGTTTTAATATTTTCCCTTTGGATTCATTCTTCCATTTCTTAGCCAGGTGACCTTGGGCTGGTGACTGAGCCTCTCTAAGTCTTGTTTCCTCTGCTGTAACACAAGAGATGGTTCTCCTTTCAGAGGTTAAAATGAACCAATGGATATCAGCAGCTTAGCACACTGCCTGGCCCCACAAGCGCTCAGTAAAGAACAGAAATAGCACCAAGGCTGAGTGGGTGCCATGGGTGTGGTGCTCCTATTTTCTACACCCAAAATGATCTAATAAAAGGGCTTTTGGGGGCCGGCCCAGTGGTATAGTGATTGAGTTCGCATGCTCCGCTTTGCTGTCCCAGGGTTTGTGGGTTCAGATCCTGGGCACGGACCTACGCACCCCTCATCAAGCCATGTTGTGGCGGCGTCCCACATATAAAATAGAGGAAGATGGGCACAGCTGTTGGCTCAGGGCTAATCTTCCTCACCAAAAAAAAGGGGGGGAAGCTTTTGCACCTCTTTCTTGGGAGGAGTTTGTCTGAGAGCTGTTGCTTGGCTGCCAGAATTTAAGACATTCTTTGGGACACTGTTTCTGAGAGCACAGTGGGGCAGTCCTGGAAACATCTCTGTGGTCACCATAGTGATGCTTCCCTCTGTCCCCATCTCTGCTCAGGAGCTAGGCTTGATCCGCAAACCTGCCTCGTTCATGACAAGCATCTGCGACGAGCGAGGACAGGAGCTCATCTACGCGGGCATGCCCATCACTGAGGTCTTCAAGGAAGAGATGGGCATCGGTGGGGTCCTCGGCCTCCTCTGGTTCCAGAGAAGGTGAGGTGTGGAGGGCAGAAGATAGTAGGGCCCTACAACTTAGAGTTAATGATTTTCCCCTGACAAGGGAGTTGGGGTAGGCAGCCTTGGGGAATATGTCCAGGGTCAGTCTTTATGGACACTGATCGATTGAAAGGCTGAAGGAAGGAGATACAGGCTGTTCCTAAGTCTTCCAAAGACAGCAAGGCCAGTCTCCACCAAGAGAAGTGGAAAACAGTGACCTCATCAGGGATCTTGGATCAGCCCCTTTCCCCTGGGAACTTTTAAAGAGATGGAACAGAGTAAATGCAGGCCTCTTAGGAGAAAGGTAGGGGTTAGCAGGGGAGATCGGGACGGATCTGGTAGCTTAAAGAGTGCACGCCTGGTGGAGTTGCTGAACTGGCATAAACTACCTCGATCATATTGTGTCCTCTGCAAATTTGGGTCTCATCAGCCTAAATGTGAGAAAAAAAATGGTTTTCTCTGCAACTCCCAAGCTTAGCCCTCCCCTTGGACCAACAGCTGGGCAAGGGGGCCACCGAGTACACGACTCAAAAAGCCCTGGCTTGGGTGGCACTGGGCAGAAGGCCAGGTTGAAATCTTGCTTTGTGTCATGCCCTCACCTGCAGAGAGGTGGGTCTCGTTCCTACTTTGGGCCCCTCCTGGGAAAAGTTCACAGGTTGTAACACCTGAGTTGGTTTCACTCTGTCTGCTCTTGCGTCCCCACATCTCCAGACTTTGTTCTTAATCATCAGTTGGGAGGCTGACCACTGCAGGAGGCCTGGGGGTTCCTATACTGGGAACAGGACAGGGACCTCACCTCCTCTCTGTCTGGTACAGAGTAGCCATAAATATAGGTCAAATCCTGTCGTAGAAACTCAGGCTGAAAACTGCTGCCTAAAGACTCTTCTTTCAAACCCTGGTTGCTAACTCTATTTTAAAAGCAGTATTTGACATTAGCAAAGTCCAGAGCTGCTCAAGCATCAGGAGGTTTTGCCTTGAAGTCATACAATAGTATTAGACCTGGACTGGGAGGCTGCTGCCCTTCTTGACTGAGTGACTTGTCTGGGGAGATGGGAGAAAGTAGGAGCATGGCCTTGTCAGTGTACCTCCTGTTCAGCAGCTCGCCTTTGCTCCAACTCTCCTCCCCTGCCCCTTTGCCCACCCTCCTCCAGGTTGCCCAAGTACTCCTGCCAGTTCATTGAGATGTGCCTGATGGTGACGGCTGATCACGGGCCAGCCGTGTCTGGGGCTCACAACACCATCATCTGTGCTCGGGCTGGGAAGGACCTGGTCTCTAGCCTCACCTCAGGGCTGCTCACCATTGTGAGTACTGTTATCCTGGGAGGTGAACAGCGGGGACGCTGGGCTCTGGCATCATGCTGCTTGGCTGCAGCAGGGTCCTGGAAGGAGCTCCTCAGTGTAAAACCCCATTGCTGGGGGCTGTTCAGGACATGCCTGATGGGTCTGTGAAGCTGAAGGAGACTCTTACAGCTCAGGGCAACATGGGCTTGCTTCTCCTATAGGGGGACCGATTTGGGGGTGCCCTGGATGCAGCAGCCAAGATGTTCAGCAAAGCCTTTGACAGTGGCATTATCCCCATGGAGTTTGTGAACAAGATGAAGAAGGAAGGAAAACTGATCATGGGCATCGGCCACCGAGTGAAATCGGTAAGTTGTTGCTCCCTTAAGGTCCTACAGGGTGTACAGTGACTGGAGAGCATCGATTTAGTTGGGAATACCCAGGCTCTCGACTCCCAACATGAAGTGCTTTGGACGTGTTAACAGATGCTGAATACAAGGCGGGTGTTTTTTAATAATAAGATTGCCCTTAAACAGTTTTTTTTGTTTTTGCTGAGGAAGATTAGCTAACATCTGTTGCCAGTCTTCCTCATTTTTTTCTTTTTTTTGTGAGGAAGACTGGCCCTGGGCTAACATCTGTGCCCATCTTCCTCTACTTTATATGGGACGCTGCCACACCATGGCTTGACAAGCGGTGCGTCGGTTTGTGCCCAGGATCCAGACCTGCGAACCCTGGGCTGCCGAAGCAGAGTGCGCCAACTTAACTGCTATACCACTGGGCCGGCCCCTTTTCGTTTTTTTCTTGAGGAAGATTAGGCCTGAGCTAACATCTGTGCCAGTCTTCCTCTATTTTGTATGTGGGTCGCTGCCTAAGAGTGGCTGATGAGTGTGTAGGTCTGTGCCCAGGATCCGAACCCGGGATTGTGAACCTGGGCTGCCAAAGTGGAACGTGCCGAACCCAACCACTATGCCACGGGGCTGGCCCCAGTTTTTTTTATCTTGTTGAATTGCGATGTGAAAATATGATGGGCTGGACACTTGGTAACATTAGCTTCTTCCCAATGAACCTTATGGGAGAAAGGACCAAGGTCAGGGTTAGGGGGACAAATGGGTCACCTCAGGCTAGATGATGCTGTGTGCTGCGGTAACAGACGGCTGCAGACTGCTCACAGCAAGACTTGCTTCTTCCCTACATCCACTGTGGGCTGGCTGCGGCTCTGTTCTCTGTCACCTCCGCTGAAGGAGCAGCCCCTATCCAGGATGTGCTGTCTTGTGTCAGAAGGACAACAGCCATGGCAGAACCCCATGAAAGCTCTGAAAGCTTCTGCTTGGAAGTTGCTCAGCTCACTTTTGCTCACATTTCCTTGGCCAAAGCAAGTCACATGGTTAAGCATGACATCACTGGGGCAGGAACAGCAATAATATCAGGGTCAGCTTGATTGGGAAAGGCGGGTGGGGGCTGTATGAATATTTTAAATAGCTAATCGAGTCTCCCACAGGGCAGGTAGTCCCTGTGTGTTCTGGGAACAAGCTGTATTTAGAAATCAAAGGGAAAGAGAAGACGTAGTGGGCAGCTGCTCAGGGCCTTATAGGGACAGCTCCTTATAGGTCCCTTAGCCTCGGTGTCCTTGGTTCTGTAGCTCCAGAAGCCTCATTTAGTCAGTCACTCTGCTGGTCTAAGCAGGGTGTATGACTCACATTAATACAAGGAGGTCAGGCACGTGATCCAAGGTACCCCCTTCCAGGCATCCAAACACTCGGCCAGCTCAAGGTAGACACCCAGAGGTTGCCTGATGAGCAAGGACTGCATTGGAACCAGGGGAGGTCGTTAGTTCTGAGGGACGTTCCATCCCGGCTTTGCTGAACTTTGCTCAGCCCCAGCTCCCGAGCAGACAGCGCACACACAGCACAGGGCATCTTTCTGAGGCAGCATCAGACCTGCGCTGCCACACATAGTCTCTTGGGCTCCTTCCTTCTTGCAGTCTGTTCTGACCTAGCGTGTCTCTTTGCTAGGGGAGGAGGTCACCGTGGCATTGGGATCTGGCCTGTACCTAAACCGTCTCACTCCCCCACTGACAGATTACTGCTGCTTCTGGGTCTCTTAACACGGTTCGTCTCCACTCATTGCAGGTCCAGAGTTTTTCCTGAAATTTCAGGGGTGCTTTGCTGCCCCACTGCCAACATGTGCTTGCTGAGTTAAAAACAGAACTTGAGCCAGCCTTGATGGCCTAGAGGCTAAAGTTCGGTGCTCTCACCACTTTGGCAGCCTGGGTTTGGTTCCCGGTTGTGGAACCACACCACCTCTCTGTCGGTAGCCACACTGTGGCGATGGCTCACACAGAACTAGAAGGACTTACAACTAGAATATATAACTCTGCACTGGGGCTTTGGGGAGGAAAAAAAAAAACCAAATTTATTAAAAAAAAAATGAGAACTTTGTTACAGCTCGACTAGGCGACTGAGCTGGTGGGCAGCATGGCTACTGCTAGAACCTAAGACTTCTGGTTGGAGAGTGGGCGAGCCCCAGCCCCTGCTGCTTAACACTGTAGGACCTACAGCTAACTCATGAAACATCTCCACATCTCAGTTCCTTGTTTGTAACGTAAAAGAGAGAACCTACAAAGGTTGTTTTGAGGCTCAAAGGAGATATGAGAGGACTTCAGAACTTAAGCCCCACAGCAGTGTCATAATCTGTGCCACATGGAATCATACACGTGGATCAGATCCCCGAAAGACACCTCCTGGATACAACACGAACAGTTGTGTCCACCTGTGACATGAGCACGGACATGTCCCTTAGCAGCAGTGTTAGAGTGACTTCCTCTGTAACTTTGGGTCACTTTCTAGATAAACAACCCAGACATGCGGGTGCAGATCCTCAAAGATTACGTCAAACAGCACTTCCCTGCCACCCCCCTGCTCGACTATGCGCTGGAAGTGGAGAAGATTACCACCTCGAAGGTAAAAAAGAAAATGTCCCTAATTCCCGAATCATAGTTTTGGGTGAATTTCTTGGGGAAAATGAAAGCCAGGTTACATTTTGATTATGCAGCTAAAATCAAACTTGGTGTTCTGGGAAATTTTATTTCTGTTGCATAACTAAGTTCAACAGACACCTAAGTGTCAACTAGGTGAGTAAGACAGTCTCTCCTAACCAACTGGGTTGTTTTGGTGGGAGATATTTAAATGGTGGTCAGAATTGGTGGTAATAGTAGTAGTAGTAGTAATAGTGGAAAGTTACAAGGAAAAAATGAGAAATCACGTTAATGCTTTGAATTTTTTGCCTTCCCAGAAACCAAATCTTATCCTGAATGTAGATGGTTTCATTGGCGTCGCATTTGTAGACATGCTTAGAAACTGCGGGTCCTTCACTCGGTGAGCTTGGCAGCCTTTTCTCCTTCATGACATTGACTTTGTTGTTGTTTCCTCTGAACTCTAAAAGCCTTGCATGCTCATTACAGAGGATAGGTAGAAAGAAGAAAACAAAAACTGCCTCTACTCCCACCATCCAGAGCACCCCTTTTTTCTACTTTGAAACCAAAGAGAGCCAGCTTCTCATTCCTGGGCAGAAGTAGGACTGTCTGTGGGGAGGAGGACGGTCACGTGAGCCGTTTTGGAACTCGAAGTTGATTGTGTGTTGCAGGGAGGAAGCGGATGAGTATATTGACATTGGAGCCCTCAATGGCATCTTTGTGCTGGGAAGGAGTATGGGCTTCATTGGTGAGTTGGTGGTGGTCGTTGTTATTGTTTTAAGAGTTTTTTGGGGTTTTTTTACCCTGTGGTTCAGCTACACCATTTACCCATGTGGTTGAGTTTCTACAAAAGAGATGTTACATTGTCTTAATCATTGTTCCTAATCCTTCCTTCCTTACTGGAACTCCCCCCTTATCTTTATCTTTGTCCCTTTTTTCTTGGAAATGACTTTAATTGCTGGCCCAGGAAAACAAATTCAACCCTTTTACCAAGGCTGGCAGCTACCTATGGGATGGATCTGGATTTACTTCCCCATTCCTTTGTATTAGAAAGATTTCCCTTCTTTATCCTCTCCTTCACCAAACTTTAATAAACTCACCAACTCTTAACAAAAAGCTGCACTTCCTCCATTTTAGGACACTATCTTGATCAGAAGAGGCTGAAGCAGGGGCTGTATCGTCACCCGTGGGATGATATTTCATATGTTCTTCCGGAACACATGAGCATGTAACTGAGCCAGGAATCCTCCTGCAAGAAAGTGGAGACAAGAACTCCTCCCCTTGAAATCGCGCACCGACAGCTGGCACTGGAGCTTCCTACAGGGTGGGCCTGGATGTAAACAGCCGCCGGTGTCCAGGCGCTGAGGGCGACATCCACAGGCTAACACTGTTCAGTCCACACAAAGAAGCTGAATGTTTTTTGTGTTTTTTTTTGTTATAAGCATAGAAATAAAGACCAAGCCGATACTTGTGACATTTGCTCTGCTACCTGCTGTATTTATTATATGGAATTATCTAAGCACATCAGGATAGTGTTTTTCCTCATTGTAGGGTGTTATGGTGTTGCTTTCTTTTTTCCATTAGTTAAAAATTTTTTTTCCCTTAGAGGAAGGGAATGAAACTTTTAAGACCTCAAGATACTATACATTTAAAGCACCCCTAATGTCTTGTTTTTCCACTTCCCTCTTCCTCCTCATATAACATGAAGAGCATTGTATTGATCTGATTATTTTTTAGGATCTTTTTGTATATTACATGTTAAGGGTTTGTTTGGTACCCCACTGAAACGTTCCATGTTGCAGACCAAAGTCTGCTTATGTCAGGGGGATGGGACCATTGCATCCTTAGCCATTGTCAAAATATGTGGAGTAGTAATTTAAAATGTAAAGTTGTAACATACATATTTTAAAATGGAAACGCAAAGCAAAAAGCTGTGAAATGTCTTGTGTCTTACGTTCTCTGTATTTGTGCAACTCACTTGTCTGTTACTGAAATATAGGTCCAAGGACTCCACCACAGCCAGTTTGCACCTGTAATCCACAAAGATTCTGGGCAGCTGCCATCTCAGTCTCTTCTCTATATTATCATAATTTGGTTTAAATAAACTATATAGTAACAATGAAGACTACTGCTTTCTCATGTCATCCATGTCCTTTCATCTGCATTCCTTTGAACTGTACTAGTTTTACTACATATAGTTTTTAAAAGGGTCATCCACCTCTTCAAAAAAAAAAATAATAATCAAAACACTATCTTCAATAAAACAAAAACCACACTATCTTCTCCCCTAAATCTGTACCTCCCCTTTCTCAGTGAATGGGAACCAAAGCCATGCCCAACTGGATATTCAAACCAAAGGCTTGGGAGTTATACTTTCCTCTACTTCTCTATCTGGTCACCAAGTCCTTGGTTTAACTTTATCTCTCTGATCTACCCCTATCTAGTGTGCTAACTGTGCCCTCGTTCTACCTTGTCCCCTTGCAGTCCATTCTCCACGCAGCCACCAGTGATATTTTTAAAAACAGATCTAATTGAGCCACTTCCTTGCTCAAAACCCAAAAGTGGCTTTAGTCATCTTTTTAACAAATATATAGGGAGCAATAACTATGGACCAAGCACTATGCAAAATACTTAACAAGCATCATCTCATTTAATCCTCACAGCGATCTTCCAACGTAGATAATATTTCCGTTTTAAGAAGATAAATTAGTTCGACGATAATAAGGAACTTGATCACCCTCATCCTCATAGCTGGGGCTCGGTCTCAAGTCTTTGTTTCTTTTTTAAAATTTTACTCCAAAGCCATTTCAATCTTTAAATAAAGATCCTATGTTGCCACCCAAGACACTAACAATGGGTGATGACCTAAGGTGGCATTTGCTTTACAAAATGACCGCGAAGCGCATGCTACTCACGGAGGGGAAGGAAACAGTCTTCCCACCGAGACGTGACCGGAGGCTTGGCTTCACCGAGCAGTACAATAGAGCTTTATCCAAGGTGGGCGGGCCGCGGCGGCGCGGGCGCAGACCCGGGGCCACTCGGCCCCGCCCCGCGCCCACTATTTATTCCCAGAATCCCTCTGTGTCGCACCAGAACGGCCGCATCGTTCCGAGGCTGCGGCGCTCGGGCGCGGCGGCGTCAAGATGGCGGCGGCGGCAGTGGCGGCTGCGGCGGCGGCTGCCGCGGCGGCATCCCTGCAGGTGCTGGAGATGGAGAGCATGGAGACGGCCGCCGCCGGGTCGGCGGGGCTGGCCGCCGAAGTCAGAGGCAGCGGCACGGTGGACTTCGGGCCTGGGCCCGGCTTATCTGCAATGGAGGCTAGCGGGGGCGACCCGGGCCCGGAGGCCGAGGATTTCGAGTGCAGCTCCCACTGCTCGGAGCTGTCGTGGAGGCAGAACGAGCAGCGGCGCCAGGGCCTCTTCTGCGACATCACCCTGTGCTTCGGCGGTGCCGGAGGCCGCGAGTTCCGGGCGCACCGCTCGGTGCTGGCCGCCGCCACCGAGTACTTCACGCCCCTCCTCTCGGGCCAGTTCTCCGAGTCCCGCTCCGGCCGAGTGGAGATGCGCAAGTGGAGCTCCGAGCCCGGGCCCGAACCCGACACGGTGGAGGCCGTTATCGAGTACATGTACACCGGGCGCATCCGCGTCAGCACGGGCAGTGTGCACGAGGTGCTGGAGCTGGCCGACAGGTAGGCGGGATGCGGGGGCCGCGGCGCCGAGAGATGGAGATACGGATGCTCGTCGACCCAGGGCCGCGTCCAGGGGGGGCGCAGGAGAAGGCGGGGAGGGCAGTGCCTACGGGTGGGCTCGAGTGAGCCCTGAGGAAATGCATTCATTGGATACTTATTGAGCGCCTGCTGTGTGCTGTGGGGCAACCACTACGCTGGGCCTTGAGGATGCATCCGGCCAGTCCGGCGAAAGTGCCCTGCTCTTAGGGAGCTCGGATTCCAGGTGGAGGGACAAAGGCAATGAAAAAGAAAGTCCGCATGTAATAAGTGGTGTGTTGACATTAAAAAGAGATGGAAGGATAGTGATTGGGTAGAGGAAAGACGTTTCTGAGGAGGTGACATTTAAATCGACCTCTAAACGTCAAGGAAGAACTGGCCATGCAAAGATGGGGAATGAACATTCCAGGCAGATAGCGCGAAGGCCCTCAGGCAGGGTTCAGATTGGCTTAGAGAAGAACTAAAAAAGACAAATCCAGTAGGGCGAAGGGGAGAAGGGTGTGTGAAATGCGTTGGAATAAGGAGTTTGGATTTTACTGGGCGGCGGGAAGCTGGGTAAAGAAATTATCTGATTTAAATATTTTAAAAGATGATTCTGCTACTGTGGAAGATGGATTGTAGAGGGCGGGACTGGATGCTCCAGTGACTGGTTAGGAGGCAGGTGAATGCCATTTATGGAGATGGGGAGGAGTCTGTTTTGGCAGTATTATATTACGGATGTGTTATTTTAACAAATACCTATTGAGTACCTATTATGCATGAGATCAGACACTGGGTTCTAAGGAGCTTGGGATTCCGTAGTGAACAAAACAGACCAAAATCCCTCTCCTCATTGCATTTATATGGGTAGATGGACAGTAAATAAGTAGATAGCATATTGGATGATTGTTATAGCTATGATGAAAAATAAAGCATGGTGGGGGCATATAGAAAGTGCTGGTGGAGAGGAACTGTTTAAATTGGATGGATACAGAATGCCTCATGGAAAAGACATTTTGCAAAGAACTGAAGGAAGCGAGGTAGAGTGTTTCAGTAGGGGACACAGGTGTAAAGGCTCTGGGGTGGAGCTTGTCTGGATGTTAGAGAATAACAGGAATTCAGTGTGGCTGGATCAGAGATGCAGGATGAGAGGAGGAGAGGCCTCAGGGTGGTAATGGGGATGGATCCAGATCCCATAGGGCCTTGTAGGCCTGAGGAAGGACTTGAGCTCTTAGTCTGAAAGAGGTGGAAAGGTTTGAGACAGAGGAATGATGCAGTCTGATTTGAAGAATTGTGCTGTGTTGGAAAAAGGATTGGAGCAGCGGGGAAGGGGCTGCAGGGCAGAAGCAGCGAGACTAGTTTACGAGGTTGTTGCAGTGGTGCTGGAGGCTTGGACTGGAGAGGGAGACATAAAGGTGATAAGAAGTGCTTCATTTCTAGATATATTTTGAAGGTAGAGGAGATGGATTTGCTGATGGATTTGATGTGAGGAATAAGGGAAAAGACTGCTAGTTTTTTGACCCAAGCTGTTGGAGAGATGGAATTGTTATTTATTTATTAAGATGTGGAGGACTGCGGGAAAACAAGTTTTGGAGGAAGATCGGGAGTTTGGTTTTGGTCCAGGAGATGTCTGAGTAGGCAGTTGCATATAAGAGCATTGGGAGCTGGAGATGGGGAGGAAATTAGCCTAGAGATGGTAATTAAAGCCATGGGACTGGATGAAATTACTTAGGAAGAGAGGGTAGATAGAGAAGAGAAGGGGCAGGACTGAGCCTGGTGGTTTTCCAAAATATTAAAGAGGAACTGGCAGAGGAGACTGCTGCCATGGAAGCCTAGAAAGAAAGGGTGTCAAGGAGGGAGTAGCCAATCATGTCAACTCTGTCAACCATAAGTGATCACTGAATTTGGCGATAATAGAGGTCTTTGAGGGCACTGACGAGAGCCATTTAAGTCTTGCTATGAAGAGCATCAGGAAAATGATACACATGGAGATGTTTGGGGAGGAGTCAAGGGAGGTCTCTTTTTTTCCCCACTCTAAGATAGGATGTTGCACATTTGTGTGCTGATGAAAAATGAACTGGTGAAAGAGGAGAAATTGATGTTACAGGAGCAGGGGAATAATTGCAGGAGCAAAGTCCTTGAAAACAAGGAGATAGAATCCATCTATGTTAAAAATGGAAAAGTTGGGCCAGCCCCAGTGGCCTAGTGGTGAAGTTTGGCGTGTTCCACTTCCATGGCCCTGGTTTGGTTCCTGGTCACAGACCTATACCACTTGTCAGTGGCCATGCTGTGGTGGCATCTCACATACCAAAAGAGAAAGATGGGCAACAGATGTTAGCTCAGGGCACATCTTCCTCAGCAAAGAAAAAGGAAAAGTTGGACCAGGAAGGCAGAGTATAGGGTACAGCTGCAGGCAGATTGGGTGGTGAGAAGATGGAGTTTCTGCCTGGTTGCTTCTGTATTCTCAAAGCATGAGGCTGGGTCATCCATTAGAGGGTGGTGTGGGGCAGGGTGGGCATAGATCTGAGAGAGGGAGGTTTGTTGAATGAAACTGGATGGAGAAGGGTCATTGCACTTACTCAGGCTATGTTGGCTTCTGTCATGTGAGCTTGAGTTTTTTAGATTTGCCCCTGCTTTACTGGGGAGTTGGGGGTAAAGAGAGGAGAGAACACCCCAATTTACTTAAAAGTCTTAACTGCTCTCCATCTGTCAGCTGCCCAGCACTGTTAGGCGCTGTTCTAAGTGCTCTACAACCATAAGATCTAATCTTACCATCAACTCTGAGGCAGGATCCCTCTCCCTGCCAGCACTACCCCTGCCATATACTCTGTTGATCATACATACCTTTCGGGGCACTTACAATGTAAGGAAATAAGAAGAAGGGCCCAGCGCACTGCCCATCACATGCAAATACCTAGTATATGATAGCTGTTGTTTTCATAGAGCAGTGTTTCCAGACACCTGTCCAAGGGAATATGTGTCAGAATTACCTGGAGCGCCTGCCAAAAACAGGAGCTCGGGGCGGGGGCGGGGGGGGCAGCCTGGGGATCAAGTGACTCTGGCACCTAGACATGTTTGGGAGCCACCAGAGCTCTTACCACTCTGCCTTCTCTTTGTTTTCTCTCTAAGATGCTGGGTTCCCTGAAGAAGGTGAAGGGAGGCATCTCATTCATCTTTATATCATAGTTAGATAGTTACTAAGCACAGCAACCATAATAACAAATGGTTACTGAATTGAGAGAGGCCTGGACTGATGAAGTCATCCTTATATTGTTTAAGGTTCTCGGTTCTGGAGACTTAACTCTTTTTAAAGCCATGGTCTCAAATTGGCCACCCTCGGGGCTGAATTCTGCCAGATTTATGGATTTGGCTGAAACTATTGTAGTGTTTTGTTTTAATTTAACTTTAAATGAATTTAGGTAGGCAGACAACTTCTTGTCAGCTATATGCCAAACCACCTTCTTTTCCTTTTCAACCTGGACTGTCCCACACATGTGTTTTTTGTTGTTGTTGTTTTGTTTCCTGGCTTCTTTGGATGTTTGAGTTTGCCTTGCCACCCTGCTTTAATGAGAACCGAGCTTAGGCCAAAGCCTCCAAAGACCACCCTTCCCCCTCACCAGCTGCCCAGGGAGAAAGCTCTAGTGAAGAGGAGGTTAAGACCTCTGACACAAAGCCCCCATTGCTGTTCCTTCTGATATTTGAGCCAACAGCGCCTCCCAGGAGCCACAGTTCCTGTACCGTGTAGTTGATGCACTGAGACCCTGCCTCATTGGAGAAGAGGCTGGTGACTGGCAAGGGATTAGGGCAGGATGGCATAGACAAGTGCGGATTGGGATTCGCCGTTGCCAAGGGCAAATTAAAGTGAAAATAAAGTATGGGACTATTGTACTTTATTAAAGGATATGTTCCGGAAAACCTTACATAATTAAAAACTCCATTGTGTGTGTGTGTGTATTATATGTATTATGTATAATATATAATTATACATAAACTATACAATATAGATATTTAAAGTATATAGAGAGATTATTTTATTAATGCTTTAAAACATACTTTTAATTTGGGGGGATTTGCTTTTTTTCAGATGCCGTGCATAAAGAGATGAAGCTTACTGTTTCAATTTGTATAATTCAGATACTTTCAAAATGCAACCACATAAAATATGCTCATTTGAAAATTAATCCTTTCTCTTTCTTTTGATTTTAGGTTCCTATTAATTCGTTTAAAAGAATTTTGTGGAGAATTTCTCAAGAAAAAACTTCATCTGTCTAATTGTGTGGCCATTCATAGCTTAGCTCACATGTATACCCTGAGCCAGCTTGCTCTGAAAGCTGCCGATATGATACGGAGAAATTTCCACAAAGTAATTCAGGATGAGGAATTTTATACTTTACCTTTCCATCTCATTCGAGACTGGCTGTCAGACTTGGAAATTACGGTTGATTCTGAAGAGGTTCTCTTTGAAACAGTTTTGAAGTGGGTTCAGAGAAATGCTGAAGAGAGAGAGAGATACTTTGAAGAACTTTTTAAATTGCTCAGATTGTCCCAGATGAAACCTACTTACCTTACTCGGCATGTCAAACCAGAGAGGCTGGTGGCCAATAATGAAGTGTGTGTCAAGTTAGTGGCCGATGCAGTGGAGAGGCATGCTCTGAGAGCTGAGAACATACAGTCTGGCACGTTCCAGCATCCCGCTTCTCACGTCTCATTATTACCTCGCTATGGGCAAAACATGGATGTGATCATGGTTATTGGAGGCGTGTCAGAAGGAGGGGACTATTTAAGTGAATGTGTGGGATATTTTGTCGATGAGGACAGATGGGTAAACCTGCCCCATATTCATAATCACCTTGATGGACATGCTGTTGCAGTAACAGAATCCTACGTGTATGTTGCTGGATCAATGGAACCAGGGTTTGCTAAAACTGTGGAAAAGTATAACCCAAATTTGAATACGTGGGAACATGTTTGTAGTCTGATGACAAGGAAGCATTCTTTTGGGCTAACAGAAGTCAAAGGGAAGCTCTACAGCATTGGAGGACATGGCAACTTTAGTCCTGGCTTTAAAGATGTGACTGTTTATAATCCCGAGCTTGATAAATGGCACAACTTGGAATCGGCACCAAAGATTCTTCGAGATGTTAAAGCACTAGCCATTGAAGACCGGTTTGTGTACATTGCTGCCCGCACCCCTGTGGACCGGGACACTGAAGATGGATTAAAGGCTGTAATTACTTGCTATGATACAGAGACTCGACAGTGGCAAGATGTGGAATCTTTGCCACTCATTGACAATTACTGCTTTTTCCAAATGTCTGTGGTCAATTCAAACTTTTATCAGACAGCATCGTGCTGTCCCAAGAGTTATTCTTTAGAAAATGAAGAAGCAGTAAGAAAAATTGCCAGCCAAGTTTCTGATGAGATCCTTGAGAGCTTACCTCCAGAAGTCCTAAGCATCGAAGGAGCAGCCATTTGCTATTACAAAGATGACGTTTTCATTATTGGAGGCTGGAAAAACAGTGATGATATTGACAAACAGTATCGGAAAGAAGCCTACCGATATTGCGCTGAGAGAAAGAGGTGGATGCTTCTTCCTCCCATGCCACAGCCTCGTTGTAGAGCCACTGCTTGCCACGTGAGAATCCCATACCGATACTTGCATGGCACGCAGAGATATCCTATGCCTCAAAACTTGATGTGGCAGAAGGACCGGATCAGACAGATGCAAGAAATACACCGGCATGCCCTAAACATGCGACGAGTGCCAAGCTCTCAGATCGAATGCTAGGTACACTAATGCGCACAGCTGAAAACAGTTATGCCTGTTTCGCGAGGGTGAAGATACCCAGACTGTTACTTGAAAAAGTATGTCGATAACTTATTTTCTACCTGAACTGATTATTGCCCCATATAAAGGAAATACAGTTAAAAGCTGAAGAATGAGAAACTCAATTCAATATGTGGTAATTTTTATTACTTGCAGTCTTTTCTGACTTTGGTTTGTGTGTATGTGCTAGCTAAATAAGATCTTATTAAAGGCAAGTGGAAAAACCAGGTGTAGTTATTTGGCTGTTTTTCTGCCAACAAGTTTTAACTCCTTTGTCTTTAGGGTCTTATGTTTTAAACATGCTTTAAGCACCAATTTTATTTGCACATTTACTTTGATATTCCTTTTCATTTTTTCATGAATGGTTGGTTTTGACAAGATCAGAATTTATGCATTGAGGCCTCATCTGCAGGAGGTATGTGCAATAGTGAGACTGAAATTTGGAGGAAAAAGCACAATATTTCAGCAAGATGATTTCAGAATGTTTGCATTGATACCTTGTTGTATGTGTTTATCTAGAAATGCTCTTTTGTTTATTTCTAGAAGAGATGACTGATGAGAAATTTGTGATTGGCTCATGCATTTTTTGAATATTTTTCATTTCTTTAGCAACTGTGGTAGAGACTTCAAGCCACTGCTCTGAGATGATGGTAGCTGGCAAAAGTATTGATCTTTAGCTGTCTGAATACAGAGGAAGTTGTATATGTGAAATTTGTTTCTCTAAGAAGAAAAGTATTATTAGTGTAGACTGAGAAATCAAAGGCATTAAAAAATGTAAAAACTGGGTCCGCCCGGTGGCGCAGCGGTTTAGTCTGCGCTTGGCAACCCGGGGTTGGCGGGTTCGATCCCGGGAGCCGGCTGATGCACCGCTTGTCAGCCATGCCGTGGCGGCGTCCCATATAAAGTAGAGGAAGATGGGCACGGATGTTAGCCCAGGGCCAGTCTTCCTCAGCAAAAAGAGGAGGACTAGCAACGGATGTTAGCTCAGGGCTGGTCTTCCTCACCAAAAAAAAAAAAAAGTAAAAACTTTTTTCAGGAGTTGCAGGCTTATTTGAGGATAAGTTAATGAGTGTAAATAATGCCTATGACAATCGACACTCTATGCCTTCAATTTTAAATTTTGCTGTAATGCATATTGTATAGAATCCCCATCATTCCTTTCTAAAAGAAACTTTCAAAATGAAAAGGAAATAACACTAGAGAAATGTTGCTAAAGAGAAGCCTTATTATTTCTCAGCCCTGATTATGTTTTATCCATTGCCCTAGACTTTCATTAGAATTTTGCCTGAGCCTAGAATACCAAATTTGGGTACATAATTGACTCTTAAAAATGTATTGCTGTAGTTACCGTTTGTTTATTTTCATGCATTCTTCTGATTCTCTTCCACACTCCCAAGCTTTATACACATTAGCACTCAGATTGACTCTTAGCGCTCAGTTAACAGAATGATCTCCTGCTCTAACGGTTTGCAGTGTGGGTCCAGTATATTTTTCTTGTTTCTTTCTGAATGTCTCTACCTTCTTAGACATTTTGGAATACCATTCTAGCAGTTGAATTCCAAGTGCAGTAATTTGTTTTTTCCCAGTCCATTATAGTTAACCTTCCTATTAGTTGGATCAAGCATCAAAAGAAAAAAGCACAACCAGAAATTTTGGCTCTCGATTTGCTGCAAGACAATTTTTAGCCCTTGGACTCTATACTAAGAACTTTCCTGAAATTTCTAACTTAGTATTCCTGCTTGGGACCAAGTTTTTCAATAAATGTGTTGAAAACCTGCTTTAAAACCATTTAATTTAGACTGGGGTTGGGGTGGGAAACTGCAAGTCATATTTCTATATAAGGATATATTATCCTATTCCACCTCTGTTATTTTCTCAATTCCCATTTATTGGTAGTTATTTTAATAAAAGCCATTTGGATTCTGAGAAGTGCTAATTCTTAGTTGTGAGAGGTCTGTGCAAGTAAGACAGAAAAGCTCACTGAATGAGGTTCTCACTTCTCTCTGATAGACTCTGCGAGCAGACTTTCTTTTCGTGGTGGTGTTGAGATACTTAGTAACTCACTAGGATACCAGTTTCTCTCCAGAAGGGTGTGATGTAAGGTTTTTGTTTGTTTGGGTCTCAGAGTTGTCTTCTGAGACAATCATTGCCAATTTATTTGTAGGGTTGTCTTTTTTTTCACATGATGTGGCAAAAATTATAACTCATAAGATTTAGGTATAATCTGGTTTTGAAAACTTGATTGAAACTGTTGTTTTTTAACTCAGCAGGCAGCCTAGGCCATGGCTGAAAAGAAGGGGTAAGTCCTTCCTTGCATGATGATGTGTGCAGGTTTTCCTGACTACTGAATTTCTGATTTTCATAATTGAATTCACATGTGTGATTTCACATCCATAACTTGTGTTTCTGAAATATCCTAACTAATTTGTTAATAAGGAAAGAAACCAGATTTGCTTAAATCTGTTCAAGGCTGACATTCTGAAATTCTGAACTGGAAATAACTTCCCAGAGTATTTGGAAAGGTTCTGATTATGATCACCAGCCTAAAAGGGCTCTTTGGAAAAGAGATTTCCTTTTTGATGAAGATTGTGTTTGATAATTTAAGCAGTTAAAAATACAGCTTTAAAAAGACAGCTTAATGTGTATTCAAGCAAACCTTTTTTGTTGCTTTTGTTTTTGTTTTGTGGAAGGAAAAGAGAGCAATTGATAATACCAAAAAGTAATAACGATATGTAACTGTGCGTGAGGCTGCTTATTTCTTAGAATGGATATCCTTTAACTATAGTTACCCCACCATGGTTCTAAAAAAAACATCAGTGGTCTCTATCGAGAATGTCAGTCATGAGCTCAGTGTTGAAGTAACACATTCACTTGCAGTGTTTGCATGATGAGTCTTGTGTATCTTGACATCCAACTTTGCTTTTGCTGTGCCAATTCAAAAATGTTGTGCTAAAAAACTCTCAAAATTCATTGACATCAGTTTTGTTTTGATCACTTGGGTTTGTATAGTATTTCTGGGACCAAAAATGTAAAAATACTAACTTTTAAAACAGAAGTTTGAAGCTGGAAAGATAGTGTTTATGGATGATCTGTGTGCTTTTGTATTTTCAACTCTTCAGGCTGCTGGTAAGGCAGTTTCCAGGGCACACTTTTTTCCTCTCTGTGTTTCTTGACTAGTGTAGCATGTTGTATGTTTAAATACTTCCTTCTCTGCTTCATAATGCTAATATGAACACTATACTATAGGTAGACAGGTAAGCTAAACTGTATATTTTAGTTACTTGGCCTAATCAAGCATAACTAAAGGGACTTTTTTGTACTTCTTCAGATTAAGCTTAAATAAAAAGGGTATATTGGCCACCTTTCATGTCTTTTGAAAGTATACAGAACTGTGAAGCAAGTTCTCTGCCTACACTAGAAAAGTAGGGTGCTTATAGGTTACCGTTTAACTGTAGAATATTTGAGAAACAATTCAGTTTCCTTTTTTAACTGTCAAACATTTTGGCACAGTTCATCACTCCAGTTTGTGACTTTCTTGAGAATAGTCCATTTTTGTTTTTGTTATAATGCTTATATTATAACGTGTTCTGGTCATTGGAAACAAAAGAGCTCATAGTTGAGTGAGTAATACAGTAACAATAACATGATATAGTCGTCATTTTGCTTCAAGGAATTTAACCAGATAGCCAAATAACTGCTCTTTCTCGATTACCTTTGTAGGGCTTTTGTCTTACTCTATATGACCATTACTACACATGTCTGATATTCAAGCACACACAATAGAGCACTTGTTGTTAACTTAATCCTCCTGCATAATACACTCGTGAAAAATAGTGCTTGCTAGATGTCTGAAGAGTTTATGATCCGTGTGCTAGGGCTCATTGAGTTATCTGTAAAATAAATAATTAGTTCAAGCTGATACACAGTGAGTTCTTTGGGCTAGCAGTATCCAAGTCCCCTCTCACTGAAAGTGTCATCTTGACTCTCTCCTATTAAGTCAGAGGAGATGTAGAATTTAGGACACTTTGAGACATTACATTGTAAAATAGCTTGTTTTGTGTTCCTAAAGCTATCTTGTTCTGTGTTAAAGCTACTACTCGTCTCAGTGTAAGTTTTAAATAAACGTATTTCTTTAGAAGCTGGTTTGCACTGTGTGATTTTTCCTTTTTATTTGCACTGTGGAATATAATTGCTTTCTTCCTTCCTTTTTACTCCCTCATTCATCCAATCCTTGGCTCCCTTAAGTTGAACACTTTCCAGTACTCTTACAAGTTTAAACACTGCATTTATTTAAAAAAAGAATTAATTCTTATTGCTTAGACTTTTTATTAGCTAAATGAAGAGGCTCATACAGGTAGGGTACTTGTCGAAGCAGAGTACTTGACTTCATCTCGCAGTGCTAATCCTGTGAAGTTGTCCCGTCTAGCTGCATATTCCCCAACATTGGCCAGCCCTGGTACCACACAGCAGCTCAGAGCACTGCGGTATATACTCATGTCGTGAGCGTCATACCACTCATCAGTCTTTTCGTCATAGCATTCCACATTAAAGGTGGTGGTAAAGCCGTTAAAGCCACCTACCACAAACAGGAGGTCGTCTACCACCTCGATGCCAAAATTGCTACGAGGATTAAACATAGTGGGGATCGTGCGCCAGGTATTAGCCACTGGGCTGTAGGCTTCTGCGCTCCTAAGTCGATTAGCTCCATCAAAGCCGCCTACCTGCAGACAGCAAAGGAAACACCGTCAGCTGTTAGCCTTGCTTCTGTTCACTGAGGAGGCCCTCTTTGGGGGGGGATCAGTGATTTCATACCCCACCTCTTCCACTGTCTTCTATGGGAAAAAAAACTTTTCAAATGCTTCTCAATGGTAGTGTAAACCCATTTGCTACTGGAAAATTGAAGGGTATCGTTTCTGTGGTAGTACAAGATAAACTCACCGCGTATACGTGTTCTCCATAAGCAATTACGCCTATTCCGCTCCTCCTGCTCCTCATGGGTGCTATGACTGTCCACTGATTACTCTCAGTGTTGTACACTTCTGCTGTAAACAGGCATTCGTTTCCATTAAACCCACCACATATGTAGACCTGGGTGAAGAGAGTTCTAGGATTATTAAAATTGGTACCTCTGTGAGAAGAAAGAAAGGTGTGTGTATAGTGGTGGGAGTGGGGACATTTCTGATGCCAGTCTGTACAATCTGAGTTTCTTTTCTTTTTTGCACATTGTGTGCATTGCTTTTTAATAAGTAAAGTTAAAAAAGATAGTTACAAAGGGCCACTTAGTCATTTGAGGAAGGAGTACTGCAAAGTGAGTACTGCCACTTAATGTTTTCCACCCACCCCAAAAAACAAAAAGGAGCATTATTTCTGGGTGTATTTGCTTCCGCGTGCCCCGCCCCATTCTTACCTTTCCATAGAGTGTAGTGGCACTGGCGTCACTCCTCTGTTCATGCATGGGGGCAATAAGCGTCCATTGATTGGTCTCCGGCTCGTACCGTTCAGCAGTGTTGAGACGCACGTAGCCATCAAATCCTCCCATGGCATAAATAAAATTGCTGAGGACTGTCACGCTGACATAGCAACGTCTGGAGTGCATCGGGGCCACCTGGTGCCAAGTTTTCTTGACTGGGTCAAAACGCTTAACACTATTGAAATAGTCTACGCTATCGAACCCCCCAATGATATATACGTAGCCTTTCAAATAGGCTGCCCCGTGGTAGGCACGGGGACTCTCTTCCTCACAAGTGACATTCACCCATCTATCTGCCCGAGCGTCATATGCCTCAATGGCATTGGTGGGGCTCCCACCACTCCAGCCACCAATCGCAAATAGGATGGCATAGGGCAGGCGGGGCCTGGTGAGTGGGTTGGTGAAGTCAGAATTAGAGGGTCCATTCATGTTTAGGTCATACATGGCCTTTAGGGCGTTAATGATGACCGGCTTGCATTCCTCGCTGTCTTTGACATAGTCATTCATCTTAACATTGTTCATGAAGTACTCAGCATGCATTAGGGCCAGGCGAACCTAAGAAGGAAATACAGAGTCATTCAGGTGAGGTGAGGGTGCCTGGAAAACCGTATCCTTAACCCCGTTTTACAGTCTGCCTTTGAATTGCAGTAGGGTCATATTTTGTTTTTGAAATTTATAACTCATAGTTTAAATTTGTTTTTCGAAGGTGGTAGACATTTGGAGGCTGAGAATGGTCACCAAGCTACCGCATTCCTTGGTCACTAGATGTACTATTAGACCAGAAAAGACTGTGGTAATTGTTCAGTAATTGAGTTTCTATGTCTGTATACGTAGAATAAACATGAATTAGCACCAAATGGATACAATTGAGTGCAATACTCATGGTTTGGTTTCCAGTCCAAATTCTATCTTGGGTTTGAGGAAACTCACAGAACGGAAAATGTGAAAGGAAAACCCTTTAGAATTCTTTTGCCCTCTCCTCCCACTATCAGGGAGAATTTCGGTCAAAGACTGTAACTGGGTTAGAAGGAACTAGCAATGCTGAGGGCAAAGAAAATTGCAAAATTCTAGAGGATAGTAGGAGATGCCTTTTATGTAAGTATATGTAAATACAGCCCTGAAATCTATCAAACATCTGACTATGGCTCTTAGGACAGTCCCTCTGTGATAAGTGAATCAAAAGTGAACAATTAAGCATCCCACAAAAAATAACTTGACCTTGGGAAGCAAAACTGAAATATGCTGCTTCCTATTTTGGGGGTCATGAGAGATCCATTTTAAAATGGCCTCAAATACAGCATCTTCTTGTTTGACGTTGAGCTCATCTTTCTCAATGATATCCTTAAGTTCAGTGACTGAGAGCTCTAAAAACTCTGCTGAGACTTTCACCATCTCCTCGAAGTTGTGCAATATGAACATGTACGCCTTCTGCCTCAGCTCGGGGCAATAGTAGTAGTCTGTGAACTTGCAGATGCCGATACAATTATCCAAACACAGCTCCGACTTGAGGAACTCACAGCACCCCCTGACGATACCCATGATGTTAAACTGGTCAGCAGCAGCCAGCAGCTTCTCCACGTTGTCCGGTGTGATGGGGACTGTCCGGGTGTACGCGTATTCAATAATGAGCTTCATCATGTCGGGGGAAATGCCAGGAATGTTGTATACCTTCTTTTCAGTGTTGTTCCAGCCACTTGTAAACAAAGCTCTGGAAAAAAATAAGAAACCAGCAGCCACTGCAGTATTTCTCTCCAGTTTGCCATGTTCTCCCCCACCTTTTCTTGTTGAGCAGAGTTTGGACATTTTCCAAATAGTTCACACTGAGTGTGTTGGAAATGAATTGGCGTGTGGACGGGGAGGGCAGACTTTATACAGTGGGCAAGGGAACCTCTCCAAGAACTTTGGCTTGGGCCACTCTTACCATCCTCATGATAACTAGGTCCTTTTCCCATTTTGGGATGCAGAGATTGAAATCTGGAGCTGGGAGTAAGACCCAGGGCTCTTCCGCCCCAACCCATGGCCCACCAAATTCTACCTTGCTTTAGGAAATTAAGCTTGAGCAGTATACTTTTTAAATAAGTATTGTTCAATCAACACATATCCAGAACCTGATCACTTCTCACCTCTTTTACTGCTACTTCCTTGGTCCAAGCTACCACCATCTCTCACCTATATTATTGGGAGTAACCTCCTAACTGATCTTCCTGCTTCTGCCCTTGACACCTCCAGAGGTTATAGTCTTAACCCAGCCACCTTATGAGTTTATGTTCCTCTTTCACTCAAAACCTTCCATTGACTTCCCTTCTTACTCAGAGTAAATACAAAGTCCTTACCAAGGACTACAAAAGTCCTCTGAAATCTGGACCAGTAACACCTCTCTGACCATACTTCCTCCCGTCTTACCCCTTCCCCCTCACTCTGTTCCAGCCCCTCCCGCCTTGCTTCCTTGAATACACCAGAGGTGCTTCCATCTTTGGTCCTTTGAACTTGCTGTTCCCTCGGCCTGGAAGTCTCCTCCAGATTTCCATATTTCCCCCTCCCTTATCCCCTTGAAGTCTTTGCTCAAATGTCACTTTGTCAGCAAAATGATAATCCTATTTAAAATTGTCACCCACTGCTCTCTAACTTCCTACTTTTTTTTCCCTAGGACTTATGATCTGATATGTATTTATTTAATGCCTATTCCCCCTACTAGAAGGTATGCTTCATGACAACAGGAATTTTATCTCATTTGTTGCTTTATTTCCAGTACCCAGGATAGTGCCTGTCACAAAAGAGGCACTCAGTAAATAATTATTGAAAGAATAAGTGATTACTATCCCACAGCTATTTATTGGGCTCCTTCTATGTAGCTAGGTACTTTTCTAGACATTGAACAAGACAGAAGTCCCTACCCTAATATATTTTTCTTCCTTTTACTAGGAGGTTTAAGGGAATATGGGCTTAGAGAACAAATTCTTCTATAGAGCAGAGATCTGTCCCTACATCCTGTGGGCCAAATTTGGCCCGCCTCTTGTTTTTGTACTGCCCACGAGCTAAGAATATTTTTACACTTTTAAATGGGGGGAAAATCAAAAGATTTTGTTACACCTGGAAATTTTAATAAACTCAAATTTCAGTGTCCATCAATAATTGTATTGGAACACAGCCATGCTCTTTCTTTTTTCTTTTCTTTTTCTTCTTCTTTTTTTTTTTTTGGTGAGGAAGATTCTCCCTGAGCTAATATCCATGCTAATCCTCCTCTATTTTGTATGTGGGATGCTGCCACAGCATGGCTGACGAGTGGAGTAGGTCCATGCCTGGGATCTGAACCCGCAAACCCGGGCCACCGAAGCAGAGTGCACAGACTTGAACCACTCGGCCATCAGGTCGGGGCTGGGGCTGGCCCCCAGTCATGCCGTTTCATTTAGCATTGTCTACAGCTGCTTTCCTACTATAAAACAGAGTGGAGGAGTGGCAGCAGAGACTGGACGGCCTGCAAAGCTTAAAATAGTCACTGTCCGGCCTTTTTGTAGACCCTGCTATAGGTCTAGATGAATGAGAATTTTTAGCAACAGGTGGGACGCATTTATCATATCTTCACTGGAATGGATTACTCAAACATTTTCAGCTCATGAACAAAATACCTCTTCTACTTCCTGGGTTACAATGGTTTTGGCCCAAACTCCCTTTTTCTTCTGATAACTATGTTCTTGGTTGTTTCTCCTCATCCCCCTTCCCATCCCCTCAATCCCTATTAATTTATCACCCCGTTTGAGATGCAGGCATACCTCGGAGATATTGCGGGTTCCGTTCCAGACCACCGCAAGAAAGCAAATACTGCAATAAAGTGAGTCACACAAATTTTTGGTTTCCCAGTGCATATAAAAGTTCTGTTACACTACACTGTAGTCTATTAAGTGTGCAATAGCATTATGTCTAAAAAAACAATGTACATACCTTAATTTAAAAATGCTTTATTGCTAAAAAATGCTAACCATCATCTGAAAGTTCAGCGAGTTATAATCTTTTTGCTGGTGGAGGGTCTTGTAAAAAACTCAATATTTGCGAAGCACAATAAAACGAGGTATGCCTGTAGTCTCTACCGGGATAGGGGCATAAGGGGTGGCTGAAGTGGCACTGTCATCTAGGTTTAAGTAGGAAATCCAGGATGGGTGTCCAACCTTCCCAAAGGTTGGTTTGGGTGAGAATCAAAGAAAAAAAGCAGCAGGCCCACCGACAGTTGGTTGAAAACCAGAAAGAAGAGGCTCTGGCCCTAGTTGGGCCTCTTCAGAAGACAAAGGAGCCAGGGTACAGGAGCCCAGATCTTTGACAGTGTCCCTAAACTTAAGATGGCAGGAAACATGAAATGAACCAAAACGTCTCAAAATGAGCCCTATTCCCCCTTTGGCTTAGTTCAGCACCCCTGTTATACCTAAAGTAGGAACTGCAGCTACAGAGGATGTTCTTGTGGGCATTGAACTCAAAGCCATTGACCTTGATGACCACGTCGCAGAGCTTGCCCTCTAGTCTAAGCTCGTTGAAGATCTCACAGGTCATCGCACTCATCTTCCTCTCCATGTGAGGCTGGTGGAAACGTGTGGAGGCCGCTGCGCTCTCCATCTCCATGGCACCCTGGGACCAGCGGAGAGAGGCTGCTGTCCTAGGGTGTCGGGGAGGGTTGTGGGGGGCCCCTTTAGCCAGCTGTCACTCCTTTTCCCTACTACATCTTTCATATCGGGCCCATCAGGCAGCCCAAGTTCCAGAATCCTGGGCCCGCAGTGAGATCACTCTCAGGATTGTGCTCTCAGGTTCTGGAACTCTCTCCTGTCCCTGTCCTCCTTCCTTCTCCCCTCCCCCACCACACCACTCAGACTGAAGACCACCCCACACCATCTTCCATGTTCTTGAACCCGGAGCAGGACTGTGACCACCAACACCGCATATCAGTTTTTATGAATTCCCATTCCTGTTGCCCACTTCGGTTGCCCAGTTCTGTATTCCTGTAGCATCCATCTATCTTCTCCACACTCAGCTCCCAGACAGAGTTCAAGGAAGCCACGTCAGAGGAGGCAGAAGGGAGAAGGACAGCTGATTAGCTGTCATTCCGGCGCAGCTGTCCAGGGCCTTCCTGTCCTCTGGAAGTGAGTCAGTCACTCATTTTCTTCTGTGATGAGGAGTCGGCCCAGTTAAGGAAGCACCTTCTGGATGTTGAACAGAACTCACTTCATGGCTCCTTCACACCCTTTCCCATCCTGCGGCTTTTTGTCAGGCAAACTGTAAGTCTGGAAATGACCACTCTTCCCAAGGTTTTTGCTCTAGAAAGAGTGGCACCCAGTAACCCCAACTCCTTGGGACCCTCACCCTCCTCCACATAGAGCCCTCAACCAGGGTCTTCACCTGGTGCATGGCCCAGCCCTGGGGGAGGAGGGCGCCTGCATCTCCCGCACCTGCTGTCCGGTGGAGACCCCGGCGGGAGGCGGCGCCTGCGCAGTGCGGCCGCGGGGCGGTCGTTGTCCCCGCGCAGGCAACCCGGCTGGGAGCGCTATGGCGGAGGAGGTGAGGCGGGAGGAAGCGTCCGGCTTGGGGCGGAACCCGACCCCCGGGGCGCTCCGGGGCCCCCAGCGAGCCTCCTCGTCCCCGCCGCGCCACCCCGGCCAGTAGGCGCCCCAGGCCTGGCCGCAGCCCTCGCTCCCCCCGCGCCCCCGCCCCGGCCTCGCAGGGCCGCCGAGCGAGCCCCGGGCTCCCCTTGGGCGCAGCGCGGTGCCGGGGTCAGCGGTTCTCTCGGGTCTCGGGACAGGTGAGCATCCTGATGAAGGCCACAGTCCTGATGCGGCAGCCCGGGCGGGTGCAGGAGATCGTGGGCGCCCTCCGCAGGGGCGGCGGAGACCGCTTACAGGTACTCACCGGGGCGAGGTCGGCCGGCTGGGTGGGGTGGGGACGGCTGCGGAGATGTCTGTCCATTGTGCCTTCCCGCGTTGCTGCGGACACTTGCAAGCCCTCAGCCTCTAGAAATGGCCAGCTGCCTGAAGGCAAGCAGGTTGCCTCGCCTGTTTTGCCTTGGGGGAGAGCCCACCTGCCTGCAAACCTAGATTTCAAATTTCTCAATAATGGCATGCTGCTCCCTCTAATTAGACAGAAAGCACCCCACACCAGGCCCCGGGGCCGCCTTCTCCACACTAGCCCAGGTCAGCGGGCTCCCCAAGAAGTTGCCGATGTGGAGATGGGCCGTAAAGGTGGAGGCATCTTAGGAAGGACCCAGGGCACTGAGATGGGTGTTACTGAAAGTCAAAGGGGTCCTGATTCTTCAGTCCCCACCGCCACCCCCAAGAGGCTGGGCCTCCTCAGGGTTAAACATGTACTAACTAGGATTAGTTCTTCCCACTCTAGCCCTTTCTAACTACTCCCCCCTCCCCCTCACAGGCTGGGCACTGAGCTGTTTTGACTTCCATAATCAACCCCGCAGGTGGGAAGGAGCCTGTCTAGGCATCATCTCTCTCTTGCATTTTAGGTCATTTCTGATTTTGACATGACCTTGAGCAGGTTTGCATATAATGGAAGGCGATGCCCTTCTTCTTACAGTAAGTAACATACTAGCTTGCTTTGTTAGGCTTGACAGGATGAAGGCTTCTAAGGGGCAAGTAAAAGGAGTTTTATGTTTTTGCAGATATTCTGGATAACAGCAAGATCATCAGCGAGGAGTGCCGGAAAGAGGTGGGTTATTCCTCTTCTTTGCTCGGAAATGGCTGTCATATACTGCTTCGAATGGTTCTCAGTCTAAGAGACCTTAGAAGATTAATTTTTTTTTTAATTGTTATAGTTATGCTCAGATGGACCTAGTCTTAATACACTGAGACAGCTTTTCCTTATTGGCCAAGACATATGATGATTGATGGTTGGAATATGGGCATATGCTTACTGCTAATTAGAGAGTTTACAAGAGACTTCAATGTTTGTTATTTAACCCTCCCGCAACTCTGAGAGGTGGATAGAAACATTCTTGTCTCCATTTAACAGATGAGAAAACAGAGGCTTGGAGAGGTCGAGCAACTTATCTACAGTCACACAGCACCACGCAGAGCTTGGCTTTCCCATAGATCTGATTCTGTCCTGATCTCCTTCCACTACCTTATACTCTTTCCTTGATATATAATTTTCTTGGCAGGGCTACAGGTATCAGGAAAGACTTCTGAATTAACGTCAATGTATGATAACTCCCGTTTCCGCAAGACGCATACAAATACTGTAAAGTGATCCCTGTAGCCTTGGAGTTCATTTTACTTGGCTCCTCTTTCTTCCCATCAGTGTCCTCTTTGCCAGAGCAGAGCCGTGCTAGCTGGCATTTCTCTGCAGGTTGCTGAGCTCTTTCTGCTGAATAACCACATCATTTAGTTCCACTTCGTTATGAAATTCACCGAATTGCATACCAGGTGTCGTTGGTCTGTCATATTGGTCAACTCTTCCAATACTCCATCATGATTACTCATTATTAAGATGGGCAGTGAATTAGATGCCTCTTATATTTCTAAAACTTGTCTCTCTGGAGATGCCACTTTTCGCTTAAGGTAGGTTCTAGCTCCACCAGTGACTGCCTTTGGCAAGTCACTTTTATTGATTCCTCACATCCCTGATCTTATCAACTTCCAGAAAGTTGCATCCACAAATAAGACAGTAGGTTTGGATGCCCTCTAGCATAAAAAACGCTAGAGAAAACTAAGATTCTAGATATTGATGGGCTCCTGAGAAAATTAATAAAGCAAAATTTATGTGAGAAATCTTTTTTCTTTTTAAAAAATTATATTCTTCTGTTGAGTTTTATTATACTTTTAGAAAAATTTCTCACACTCAAAAAAACACCCACATTGAGAATCTTAATACATTTCTGGCGCTTTCTGCCTTGGTCGGTGTGTGACACCTGGTATGCAATTCAGTGAATTTCATAACGAAGTGGAACTAAATGATGTGGTTATTCAGCAGAAAGAGCTCAGCAACCTGCAGAGAAATGCCAGCTAGCACAGCTCTGCTCTGGCAAAGAGGACACTGATGAGAAGAACAAGGAGCCAAGCAAAATGAACTCCAAGGCTATAAGGGATCACTTTACAGTATTTGCATGTGTCTTTGCATTTAACCCTCTTTTGGACCGATGGTCAGGGACTCCATTGATCTTGTAATATTCCAAGACCATGCCTATATTAAAATTAAAATTCTTTACTAGGTCAATTCCCATTTTTATTGGGCACTATTACTGACTGCCCCTGTGTGACACATGATCCCTAAAGCGGCCTCCCAAGGAGGAGCTCATATAGACGCTCATGAGGTCGTTCACCTGATGCCGGCGCTGGGAGGGAGTGATCCACTGACGTACTGTATCCCAAACTACAGTCTTCTAGTTCCCCTTTCATGATTTTTTTTTTGCCATATCTGTGTATGACTTTTTTCTTTTTTTTTTTGCTGAGGAAGTTTAGCCCTGACCTAACATCTGTGCCAATCTTCCTCCACTTTATATGTGAGTCACCGCCACAGCATGGCTGACAAGTGGTGTAGGTCCGTGCCTGGGATCTGAACCTGCAAACTGGGTTGCCAAAGTGGAGCATGTGAACTTAACCACTATGCCATGGGGCTGGCCCCGTGTATAACTTTTACTAAATATTTCTCTTTAAATTGACCTGCTTTTAAAAATCTGAATGTAATTAACTTACAAAAGAAACAATCTTTATGAAAGCATGGGTTTGATATGCTAGTTTTCTTTTTCTAATGTATTAAGATGAATCCAAAACTACTAAAATGAAAAGTGTTAGCCATATGCCCCCTGAAGTTATCTTGCCTACCACCTGAGAAGGTGTACCACATTTTGGGAAACACAGCATTAAATCAGTTGTTACTGGTTAAACCCTGATGACTGAGCTAATTAATAGCAACAACAAAATCCTAGTAACCCTCTTATGTGAAAGCAGAAGCTCTTTATATTCCTGATTCTCAGACCTCACCCACTCAGGGTGAGCACAAGGGATGACCACCTCTGTGGATCCATCACTTCCTTACACAAAGTTGCATCTTCTGGGTGATTTTTTTCTCACCCTAAACTGTAGGACTTTGCTGGGGAAATCTTCAGGTGGACTAACGGCTTTTCTCTTCGTTTGGATGTCCCAGCTCAAAATGCTCCTTCACCACTATTACCCAATTGAGATTGACCCTCACCGGACCATCAAAGAGAAGTTACCTCACATGGTGGAATGGTGAGTGACGGTGGGGGTGACATGCTTCTGCCCTCACAATGGATTGGTCTGGGAGGAGTGTATTTTTCCTGAGCTTTGACAAGATGACAGGCTCCTTTACCTTACAGAATGCTTACCAGAATGCCACAGGCCCAGCTGTTAGAACAATTGTCCAGACACACCCGGGGCTACTGGTAGCGGCTGCCAGAGTGGGTGCCCACCAAGAATGCTTGCAATGAGTTAGGAGCCCCTGGTTTGGGAGAATAAGTGCTGTGGGGAGAGAACCCTCCACTAGAAGCCAGTCTCACTGGACAGAGCACCAGTGCTCCTGAGATTGGGGTCACGGGGGACGGGATTCAGAAGAGCTTTGACTTCAGCACTTCACTGGCCCAGCTCTTGTCTCCCTGTTGTGTAGCTTTCTCACCCTCTTCCTTTAAGGAAATCCTTCAGGAAAGGGCTCTGTGGAAAAGGATGAGGCCTCCATTGTCAGTACCTCCAGAGGGGACTTGGCCCTGAAAAGGGTCAGGACACTTCACTCACTCAGTGACTTGAAATTAGGGGGGTTTTGGGGTGTCTGTTTCTAGGTGGACCAAAGCGCACAACCTCCTGTGTCAACAGAAGATTCAGAAGTTTCAGATCGCCCAGGTGGTCAGAGAGTCCAAGGCAATGCTTAGGTAAGCTTCTCGCTCTGGAAAACTTTTCTGCCAGACTATTTGAAACTGGTTTTCTCACAAAAAAAGAGGCTGGGAAGGAGTGGAAAGGAATTAGTTGCTGGGATAGTCAGAAGAGACATAGCACCATGGGCAACTGAAGTGGAGAAAGTCTTGCTCTTCCTCTCTGGATACAGCTAAAGGCAGTCTGCTGGTAGTGGATGTCATGCGAATATGGCCAGAACTTCATCTTCTAGAACAGACGGCGTCTAGCTCATTTTTCCCAGTGGTAAAAAGACTTCTGGGGTCCCCATGGTGACTGTTCGTTATCCAGACATGGGAGCTGGCTGGCCTGGAGGCCTTCACAATGCGGCTCTCTCTGCGGGAGTGTTCTTTACTGGAGAAGGGATGGGGACACAGAGAGGAAGGGGGCGACATGGGTGCCTGCCCTCAAGGATCATGTGTCCTACCTGGGGAGAGGCTAGCTCATGAAAGGCCAAGAGAGTAGAGACATGTGCAGGCCCGGTGAGTGCTGGGGCGGGGATGGGGTATCCCTCAGTGAAGCTGCCCCAGGATAGCTGCCTGGTTGTATTTTGCTTGAGTAAAATAATCCAGCAACAACAACAACAAAAATGAGCCCATTTATGTGAGGTTCAAGGATAGGCACAGCTAATCAATGGTGATATGAAGTCAAAATGGGGGATGGCATTGACTGGGAGGGGTCATGAGGGAACCTTGATCTGGTTAGTAATTACATGGGTGTATACACATGTAAATGTGAATTGAGCTGAACACTTAAGATAATGCACTTTAGCCATTTACTGTATGTATTTTATACTTCAATTTAAAATGTTTAAAAAAATTTAATAACGTATAACCCAAGTAGAAAATGAACAGTAACAGAGGCAGTGCTATGCCAGAATCCATTCCTCTCTTTTCAGGGAAGGGTACAAGATATTCTTCAACACCCTCTACCAAAACAACATTCCCCTGTTCATCTTTTCCGCGGGCATTGGTGATATCCTAGAAGAAATTATCCAACAGATGAAAGTGTTCCATTCTAACATCCATATTGTGTCCAACTACATGGATTTTGATGAAGATGTGAGCCAAATCTCATTTGGGCTGGAACTGGAAGATGGGTGGGGATCACCAGCCAGGACACATCACCCTAAACATTAACCCCAACCTGGGGAGAAGGGGGAGAGGAAGACATGCTGGCTCCTTTGCCCTCAGACAGTTGCTTATTTATTTATGCCAGCTAAAGACAGTTATTTTTGAAAATTTTTTTCCACTTTTATTGATGTCTTAATAGTTTATAACATTATGGCGTTTTAGTTGTACATTATTATTTGTCTGTCACCATGTGGATGCATCCCTTCACCCCTTGTGCCCACCCCCCACCCCCTTCCCCTTGGTAACCACCAACCAGTTCTCTCTGTCCGTGTGTTCATTTATATTCCACATATGAGTGAGATCATGTGGTGTTTGTCCTTCTCTCTCTGGCTAATTTCACTTAACATAATACCCTCTAGGTCCTTCCATGTTGTTGCAGATGGGACAATTCTGTTAAAGACAGTTATTTTTGAAGGACCCACTCTTTAGTGTTTGGCCGATAGTCAGCTCTCTGCCATGGGGGACCTAGTCTATGGCTCAGCCAGGTCGCACGTCACTGTCATGGGTCATATGCCATCCTGGGTATTCAGGGCTTAGACGTGGACTTGTTTTTCTAGAGCTAGAATTGGGCTGCTCCAACTCACCCATGTTCTCACTTTTTTCCCTTAAAACCAATGGCTGGAATTTGCATCTCTCTCACCTGTGGTTAGGACGTGGCCTGCCGGTGAGGCTTAGCACACGTGTAGCCTGAATGGTGCTTGTATCGCGGGCCTCGTGCTTCCACCAGAGCAGGGGATCAACAATATTTGATGGTCCCTGTTTGTTTAAACCAGAGGTTACAGACTTTTTCTGTAAAAGGCCAGGCAGTAAATACCTCAGGCTTTGTGGCTATATGGTCTCTGTGACGACAACTCCTCTCTGCCACACAGAAGAGCAGCCACAGACAAGATGTAAACAAATGGGCCTGGCTGGGTTCCAGTAAAACTTAATTTACAAAAAGAGGCCAAATCTGGCCCGCAGGCCCGAGCTTGCCAACCTCTAGTTTAGACAACAGTGAAGTTTGGGCATTATCTATGGCTTTCAGGATAACCTTTCCTCTGCGACGGGAACAATGGAAAACTGGCCCTAGATGGGTCCCTGTAACCCTTCTGTCTGTCTCCTGATTATGTAGGGTTTCCTACGGGGATTCAAGGGCCAGCTCATACACACATACAACAAGACCAGCTCCATGTGCGAGAACTCCGGTTACTTCCAGCAGCTTCAGGGCAAAACCAACATCCTCCTGCTGGGAGACTCCATGGGAGACCTCACTATGGCCGATGGGGTTCCCGGTGTGGAGAACATTCTCAAGATTGGCTTCCTAAATGACAAGGTAGGTAGGGGACCAGGGCTCTTGGTGGCTTGTTCTCCTTCAATTCCTGTTAACAAACGCTCATCAAACACCTTCTACGTGCTAGACACTATGTTAAGTGTTAGAGGTACAGAGGTAAGACACAAGCCATATTCTCATAGGAAAACAAAACCAGTAACTACAGCTGTGTGCTCACCACGTGGCGTGACACTGGAGTTCAGAGACAGGGTAATGCCGGGCACTTAATCAGAGCCTACGCTTACTGAGTGCCCACCATGCGCCAGGCACATTAACCCATATAATCCTTACAACAACCTTCTAAGGAGTGACCATTATACATTTTACACTTGAGGAAACTGAGGCAAGGAGGTAATTTGCCCAAGGTGACGTAGTTTAGGAAGTGATGAGGCTGATGACCTGTCCTCCTAAATCGTACCTGTAAGGTGTGATTGAGATGGGAGACAACAGTACTCAAGATGTGGGCTTATAATTTAGAGAAGAAAAATACAAGAACAGACCAGAGGCTGACAGAGGTGAAAACAGTATGGTCATAAAGGGGCACAGTATGGCATCAAGCTAGAAGGCCACCAGTCCTCACCCTTAGCCCATGGGTACTGCAGTCCCCCAGGAAGCTTGGGCCTTGTGGAAACTCAATCCAGTTAGATTAGAGGTAATATCTGGTTTTTAAAATTTAATCCTTGAGAGGCCAGCCCAGTGGCCTAGTGGTTAAGTTCACGTGCTCCACTTCGGCAGCCCGGGGTTTGCAGGTTCGGATCCCAGGTGTGGACCCATGCACTGCTTATCAAGCCATGCTGTGGCAGGCATCCCATATAAAGTAGAGGAAGATGGGCACGGATGTTAGCCCAGGGCTAATCTTCCTCAGCAAAAAAAAAAAATTAATCCTCGTTACTGTCCCTTTGATATTGACCCAAGGGTTAATGGTGGCAGCCCGTGCCCATCACCATCCATGTCTCCAGAGGCAGGTCCCTGTAACCTTGCACTCCTCTTGGGGAGTTACAGCTTGACTGTCCTCCTCCCCCAGCCCCAGGTACTTGAGAGTCAGAGGCAATGGGTGAGGCAGAGGGCAGGGAATTGGGGGACCCTCAGCTTCCCCTTCCCCCTGGGCAGGTGGAGGAGCAGCGAGAGTGCTACATGGACGCCTATGACATCGTGCTGGAGAAGGATGAGACGCTGGACGTGGTCAACGGACTGCTGCAGCACATCCTGCACCAGGGGGACTGGATGGAGATGCACGGCTCCTGAGCATGTGGGGGGGCGGCGGGGGCAGGCCCCAAGAGGAGGGGAGCCCCACCGGGAGGCCGCTCTGCTGCGAGCATGGCTCTTCTCTGTGTGCAGAGAAAAGTCCAGGGCGGCCACGAGCTGCTGGGCCCGTGCCCTTCCTCCTGTCCCCAGCGCCGGCCATCCTTTTGTGTTCTCCAAGGCCTGAGGGGGGCCCTGCCCGGCAGGAGGGCGGCCAGAGCTGTTCCAGATCATCTGTAGACCTACAGGGTGTTAGCATGCGAGGGATCATTTGGTCCCAGATTCTTTTCTTCAAAATTTTTAAACATGGGAAGCCATTCTTGAGACAAATCTAATGTGCAAAGCAGATCAAAATAAAGAAGAAAAACAGAACTGTTCTGATTTGGTACCAGAGTCTGTACCCCTTGGACCTGGAGGCACGGGAACCTCCAAGAAGCCGCTAGGGCTCCACGGGACACAGTGTGAAAACTACTGAATTAGCCCAGGAGACCCTCAGAGCACAGCCTAGATGTGTCTGTGAGGATCAGGGTGGGCAGGCCGGGTTGGAAGGATGTGTTTCTGACTTGGGATGGTTTGACTTTATTCTCGTGCAGCCATTCAACTCGAAACTCACTTGGGATCATTTGAGTCTGGCTGACCCTGTCTGCAGAGCCCCCACTTTAGGGATCCCCAGAGGGATCCATTTGGGTGTAGATTTTCCCTGGTGCCCCTGGCTCCTTTCCCTCCTTCTCCTCTTGTGGGTCCAGGGCCACTGAAATGGATGACCTTAAAGGGGGCTTGTGACTGGGGACCTGAAGGGAGAAGGAGCTCTCTGGCAAAGTGAAATAGGAGTGATTTGTGCTCTGTTGTCCAGAGTAATTGGGCTTTCTTCCGTTTCTTTCCCTTCTCCCCTCCCTGTTGACTTGGATGGTCAAGAACTACTGAATTCTCTCTAGGGCACCTTTTGAAGAAAAACATGTAGACCAACCAGTTCACCTGGCATTTTCTTTCTTTTTTTTCTTTTGCTGGGGAAGATTGGCCCTGAGCTAAGCTCTGTTGCCAATCCTCTTTTTGCTTGAGGTACATTGTCACTGAGCTAACATCTGTGCCAATTTTCCTCTATTTTATATGTGAGACACTGCCACAGCGTGGCTTGATGAATGGTGTGTAGGTCTGTGCCTGGGATCCAAACCTGCGAACCCCAGGCTGCTGAAGCGGAGCGCACAAACTTAACCACTACACCACTGGGCCGGCCCTACCTGGCATTTTCTTAGCCTGTCCTCCCTCAGAGAATTCATCCCCTCACCCTCTGCGCTCCTGGCTTCTGGGAAGCCGTGTTTATCTGCAGATCTGAAGGGAAGGTAATGGGAGTGTCATTGAATGCCTGCTGTGTACACCTAGAGGGGTGAGATTTAATCCTCACAATGACCCTGAAGGTGGGTGTAGTTCCCATCTACAGATGGCTCAGAAAGAACCAGGAACTTGCCCAAACTCCTCAGCTAGGAGCTCGACCAGGGTTTGCGTGTTTCTGACGAAAGCCGTGCCCATTCTTCCGCATCCTGCTGCCTCCACGCGGGCTTCAGTTCCGGGCTGTCCGGTTAGGTTTGGGGGAGGGGCTGGGTGGGTCTGAAGCCACTGTCAGACCCTGAGGTGCCTTCTGGATGCTTCAGGACCAGGGAGTATCAGTCACCAGCTGTGGGAAGAGGTCACGTCTCTCAGGGGATCCTGGGCAAAAAATCAGTGCTTGTGGGGACAGTTCAGTGAGTCTAGTCCCGACCCAAGCATCCCCCGACCCCCATCCTCAGATGGCTTGGGTCATCTTCACACTGGCAGAGTCCAGCCAGGCAGGAGAGGGCAGATGGCCTGACTGGTGGCTGAAGCAAATCCTCCCCCAAGACACCAGAGACCTGAACTCAGTTACCTTTCCTTCTTTCTTTTTTTTTTTTTTTGTGAGGAAGACCAGCCCTGAGCTAACATCCGTCGCCAATCCTCCTCTTTTTGCTGAGGAAGACTGGCCCTGGGCTAACATCGTGCCCATCTTCCTTTACTTTATATGGGACACCGCCACGGCATGGCTGACAGGCAGTGCGTCTGCGGGCGCCCGGGATCCGAACTCGCGAACCCCGGGCTGCCAAGTGTGAACTAAACCACTGCGCCACCGGGTGGCCCCTCAGTTACCTTTCCTTCTGACCAGAGGGAGAAGAATCAAGCAGGTGGTAATGCCAGCAGTCAGGAGCAGGGAAAGGTGGGCATATGGTAGCACTGGAAACAATCTACATGAAAGAGTGGAATCTGACCTGTGTGGTTTCATTTAATCCTTGAGCTTTTTGAGGTCAGGGACCTCGTCTTCCCATTCAGCTGGGGGTTCAGAGTCAAGGACCATCTCTCCACACCTCCCCTTTGGGCCCTCTCCTCTGTGGACGCCCGCTTCTCCCTCCCTCCGGTAGCCCGTACTCCCTCTCTGCCGTGAGGGCCCAGGGTTGGGCCTCAGGGAGGCAGGAACCCCTGGAGGGAGGAGCTGAGACCTGGGGACACAGAGCCTTGAGCTGACAGGCATGGAGACAGCCTGCTTTGTTCCCCTTCCCAATCTTTGGGTATAAGGGCCTGCCCCGCGAAAAGACCACTTCCTGAGCCGTTTGTGTCATCTTTTATTTGGCACAAAGGAGAAGGGGATCTGGCACCAGTTTAGCCTTTGAGTGTGCAGAGTTCTGCCCACACCCCCCACCCCTCAGCCCCCAATGAGCCCCTCTTCCAAGTTTATCTCAGCCCCAAACCAAGGATTTCATGGCCCTGAGGCCCATCTAAGTAGGTTTGCTCACCCCCACCCACTTCATTTTCTTCCTCCTCCTCCTCAGTCTCTTAGGGGAGGCAGCCTTCTTAAGGAGTGAAAGGTGACACAAAGCCCAGCCCTGACCTGCAGCACCCCAGGGTCACCTCAGCTGCCACTGGATGCAGTGAGGGGGAACAGGACAGGTGAGGTAGGGCTGCCCCCCTGGAGCCACCCCCTTCCCGGGAGCCAGCCAGAGCTGAGGGAGGAAGGCTGGGTGGTCCCACCAGCCCTGGGTCATGGTCCTGGGGAGCTGCCACCACAGAGGAAGGGGGGCTGGAGGCAGGGGTTGGGGATGTTGAAGAGAAGTACAGAGAAAAGGAAGTTTGGGGAGAGAAATGATGAGCTTGCCTTACTCAGTATCTGGTGACATGGAGGGGAGGTGGGGGCGAAGGGCCAGCAAGGCCCATTCAACCCCCAGACTCCACCAATCCCCACATTGGCTTTGTAACTCCAAACTGGTAAGGAAGGGGTTTGGGGCTGGAAGAGAAAACCGAATTGAGGTCTGTGCTGTGGGTCTTACTCTCGGGCTTGTGGGAAGACCAGAGTTTTCTCCTCTGATCACTTTTTAGACCCTCCCAGGCGCTATCCCAGCAGAGAGGAGGGTGACTGTTGGAAGGTCAGCCCCAGTGCCCACTGTCCCTCCCAAAAGTGGGCCTTTGTGTTTGGGCCCAGGCCCCCGCCTTCAGAGCTCCTCGTGGACCCGTTCCTGGTCTTCATCCAGCTTCAGCTTGAGCTCCTCGGTGGTGATCCTGCCGTCCTGGTTGCGGTCCTGGTTCTGGAACATGTCCGCTATGGTTTTCTCCGGGTCCTGCCCAGGCATGAGGCGTCCTTTGCCCTCACTGACTTGAGCCTCGATGAAGGTGGAGAACTGGGGCGAGCAGAGCCAAGGGGGGGGGTGAGGGTCTTGCCTGAGCAGCTGTGGTGGCCTTGGGAAGGGCCCCCAGGTGGAGGCCAGCCAGTAGGGATGGAGGGGAGAGGAGCCGGGGTGGCAGGCGTGCTCGGGGTGGTTCGCGCGGCAGGAACAGCCTGCACGTGCCAGAAGAAGAGGCAGACCAGGAACTAAGGCATCGTGACCAGCAGAGAGGCAGGAACACGGGTGCAGACGGGAGGTGGACATGCACTGCGTTCCTGCTACATGCTACCATGCAAGGTGGCTCCTGTTGGGTGACAGCGCGGGAACGGCTACTGTATGGTGAACTCCTCACCCACCTCCTCCAGGGGCACCTCGCCATCCTTGTTGAGGTCCAGGTCTTCGAACAGGTTGGCAGGAGGGTCCTCATGCCACACAAACAGGTAGCCTGCAGGCAGGCCCTCCTCCCGAGACACCAGCTCTACCTCAAACAGCAGTACAGCACTGCCAGGGACCCCCCGGGCTGGAGGAGGGAGAAGAGGAGAGAAGGAAAGAGTTCCAGTCGGGCCAGGGTCTGGGCCTGGCTTCAAAGGCTGCCCAGGGTGCTCCCCGGCCCAAGGGCCTCAATTTCCCCTGTTGGGGGCTGCAAAGTGGAGCATGAGATGTTTACAGAACCATCCAGAAGGCTTCCCTGACTCCTCCCACCAACCATCAAGGCCCAAGGCGGGCAGGGGCCCGGGGACAGAACATGGATCAGAACAGTCTCTGCCCCTCACCTCCACTCTCCCCGTGTGCCAGGTGTGGGGGGACCACGAGCTGCCGCCTCTCTCCCACACACATGCCCTGCAGGCCCGTGTCCAGGCCTTCGATCACCTTGTTGGCCCCCAGAGTCGCCTCCTGGGGGGCCCCGTAGTCGTGGCTGTGGGGAGAGCAGATTCCCAGGTCAGCACCTCGTGCCCCGCCAGTTCACCCCACTGTCCCCTCAATTTCCGAGTCACTCCTGGCACTGCCCCACACAGCAGAGTGCAGGGGCCCAGTGGTCCTTGCCACTGCCCCTCAAGGTGGCCTTGAGGGCTTGTCTCTCCCTGCTGGTTTCCCCTGCAGCAGCTCCCCCTGCTGCTAGCTTCAGCCTCCCTCCGCCTGCCTGAGGAGTTACAAATTTCAGCTTCCCCCCCACGGTAGATGGGAACTTATGGAGGAAGCAAGAGTCGGGGGTGCTGTTAGGAGGACTCCCCACGCCTGGGCCCACCCACCTGCCCAGCCCTGGCCCTGCCCCGGACCCACGAGGAGAAGAGCTTGGTGCCATCCAGCAGAGAGCAGTTGTAATGGTACCGGACGAAGTCCCCAGGCTTGGTGGTCTCATTGCAGGTCTCGGGGGGTGGGGACAGGGTCTTGACTTCCACCAGATCCGCAGGGTTGTGGAAGTCGATGACGTGCACGTCAAAGATCAGCACAGCGGAGCCAGGGATCTTGTCTCCTGGGGCCGGAAGGAGGAGTGGATGAGCTCCCAGTCTAGAGTCTAGGAGGGGCTGCTCAAGGTCTCCTTGGAGGTCCCTAGGCCTTCCTGGCCCCGGAGGCATGGGTTCTTCTAACACACTCTTGCTGGGGTAAGGGGGTGGGGGAGGGGGGCATGCTAGTTAGAAAGGCCTTTACACACATCATCTTGCAACCTCCCAGTAACTTACGCTGCTGATCAGTGTGATCAGGCCCATTTTACAGGTGAGGACACTGAGGCTTACAGCAAAGCTGGGTCTCAAATTCAGGTCTCTTTGCCTCCTAGGGCTATGCTGTTTCTGTTCTTCCATAACCACCCTCCCTCCCCAAACTCAGGAGTCGCTGCCCTTCTGCAGCGTGGAAGGGTCGACCTGTGGGATTGCCCCTGGAGAACAGGACGGAGTCCGTGTGGCAGGAACCGGGTGGGCGACTGGTTTTTGTGAGGAGAGGGGCAGGCCAGTGGCTGGAGTCCCCCCGTTGGGGGAAGGTCAGTGAGCAGTTTAGGAGAGTTGCTGAGGTGGCGGCTTGGGGACAGGGAACAAGCCTACCAGTCCCGTTCTCCCCATAGGCGAGGTGGGGGGGGATGGTGATCCTCCGGCGCTCCCCCATGCACGCGCCCTGCAGCCCCTGGTCCATCCCGGGGATGATGAAACCCTGCCCCACATAGGTGTTGTAGGTGTGGTTACGGGAGTAGCTACAAGACAAGGCGGGGAGGGCCAGCAAGGGAGTCAGAGGGGCCCTGCCCTTCCAGGCAGCTCAGAGCCACCCCACCACCCGGTGCTTTCCTTCCCGCCTCAGCTGCTCTGTCTCCCACCAGCCCTCATGCCCCTCCTCAGGACCCCCCTGACCTGGAATCGAAGAGGCTGCCATCCATCAGCGAGCCGTTGTAGTGGTAACGCATGAAGTCCCCGGGCACGGCTCTCCGGACACAGCCCGGCGGTAGCTCCAGCGTCTCCAGCTGGACAGTGTCCTTCGGGTTGTGGACGTCGATCAGTAGGACGTGGAAGACCAGGGAGGCCTGCGAGGGGATCACAGTCCCTGGGGAAGGGACAGGCTTGAACCATACAAGTGGATAGAAGACGGGGGCTCCTTCTCAACTCAGGAAGGCCTATGTGAGCAGCACACAGAAAGGTGCCGACGCTGCTCTCCAGAGCTCGTTCCCTGCCAGCAGCCCTGTTTCTTGCTCCCCCTGTGAGGGCTGAGCGAGTTTTCCCCAGGGCCACCGCCAGCCCATACTGAACCTTTGTGTGGATCAAAATAAAGCACTCCCTCTTAGTGAAATGATCACCAAGGGCTAGATTTCATCTCTACTTGCCTTCTTGGCTGGGTGCCCTTGTGCAGTGTACAACCTAAACAACTGTATGTGGCAGCCCACTTCTGGAGAATCCCCCTGAATCCCTGCCTGCCCTCACCATAGCCTTTCTCGCCATAGGCCAGGAATGGAGGGATGATGATCTTCCTTCTCTCTCCAGGACACATGCCCAGCAGCCCCTGGTCCATGCCTTTGATCAGCCAGCCGGAGCCAACATAGGTGTCATAAGTGCCACCTGTGCTATAGCTGCAGAGAATGAGGTAGAGGTGATGCTGCTGGAGTGGAAGACGCAGGATGGGCACTGGACTTCTGCCACCATGCCAGTCCCCAGTGCCCCAGGGCGCTCTCCAGCCCTTACCTGGTGTCGAAGGGGGTGCCATCCAGCAGTGTGCCGTTGTAGTGGTAGCGGACAAAGTCGCTGTCCTGGACCATGCGGGGGCAGTGGGGCGGGCGCAGCAAGATGCTCACCTGCACAGTGTCTGCCTTGTTCCACACATCCAGCAGGACCACGTCGAAGTAGAGGGTGGCATCCGGGGGAATGAGCCCCGCTGTGAGGGCCGGGCAGCCGGAACACACGTTTGGGGCAGCCCCCAGGGTGGGGGTGGAGTGGAGGTCTGAGCGTCCTGCTTGGCCTCCCCCTCCACCACCCCTAGTTCCCCTTCTTCCTCATCAAGCTAGGATCCCATCCAGGGTCCTGTTATTTCCCTTCCTCCCACCCCAGGGGCAGGAGACTGAAATTCTAGTCCCAGATCTGCCACTATTCATACTGTGCATGCAGTGTGACCTTGGGCAAGTCACTCTCCCTCTCTGGGCGTCAGTGTTCTGGCCCTGGGGTCCTTGCTTCTGCCTCCTGGTCTCCTCCATCCCCACGCCTGGGCCCTAGGCTCCTCACCCACGCCGATGCTGCCATAGCCCAGGTGGGGAGGCACAATGAGGCGTCGTCGCTCGTTGACACACATGCCCATGAGGCCTCGGTCCATGCCAGTGATGAGGCGCCCCACGCCTACCACGATGGCCACCAAGGTGCTGCGGTCATAGCTGGGGGAGGGAGGGGACAGATGGGGTACAGTGGCCTCCGCCTGTGGTCACATACACGCACAGGTGCACACACACGCGTGCACACACATAGTCCCCCTCCCTATACACAGGTGTAGATCCACGTGCTCCTCATCTCCTCTTCAAGCCTCCCTCCTAGGTCGGCCTCGACTCCCACCTTAATAGGATGGGCTGTTACAGACAGGAAGGCCAGGGGCTTTTATCCGCCTGCAGTGAGGGGGGGGGCGGTGCTTACCAGCCTGTCTGCTGCTACTATCTGCTGGCAGCAAAGGAGGGTAGGTACAGCACAAATGGGAAGAGGAGCACGTATTGAGCACCTACGGTATGCCGGATTAAATGCTCAGCACTTAACATTCATTATCTCACATAACTCTCCCCTGTGAGGTGGGCATTATTGTTTTCATTTTTCTCATGAGAAAAATTGAGACTTGAGAGATTGAGGGACTTGCCCAAAGGCACACAGCTAAAACGTCGTCTGTGGAACTCCAGGGTCCCTGTTGGTGCCACTGCACCATCCATTCATCAAGGAAAGGAAGCGGAAGCCGAGCTGGCCGGGATTAGGGATGGGTTTTCAATTTTGAAAAGATCTATTCTAAAATTGCCATGGCTTTTTGTTTGTTTGTTTTTAGTTACAGTTTTAATTGATTTTAAGTTTTCAGAAGTTAAGGAAGGACGGAAGATTTTGATTTTGATGGAAGGGGCCAGGGTTGTGAAAGTTTTCCAAGTTCAGCCCTGCATGAACTGGGCCCAGCCCGGATCCCAGTGTCCCCACCAGGGAAGCGCCCCCTCAACTCCCAACCTCTCCCCAACTCCTGGCCGTCAGGGCTCCTGGCAAGCGCCTATATCTCATTTTGCCCAGTGAGCTGGCTTCATGTTTGGCCTGCTTCCTTCACTGTTGTGGAAGCCCAAGCACTGCACGAAGTTTCTACCAGTTCAACACCAGCAGGGCACAGGGTTCCAGCCAGTGTTTCCTGAAACTGCTTACAGCCTGCCAGGCACTGTGCGGTTTACCTTCATTCATTATCTCGAGTCCTATCGTCTGCCTTAGGAATAGGGACTCAATTTTTCAGATAATTTTTAATCTCCATTTTTCAGATAAGAAAAGTGAAGCTTAAAGAGGCAAACCTCCTTGTCCATGATCACAGCCTGGGTTTGAACCTGGGGTCTTGGACTCAGTACTTCCTGTTCTTACCCATTATACTGCCTGCCACCAAAGCCATGCCCATTGATTTCCCATAGGCTGATCTGTGTGTTTTGGGGAAGGATCTAAGAGGGACTGACTTCTTGGGGTGTGGTGTGCGGGTGTGTGTGTGACTGGGACCCAAGGTTTAACCGAGGCTGGTGAGCAGCCCTGCTCTGTGCCCACCAGTAAAAGTGGACCTGCCAGAGCAGACCAAAGGCCTGGACCAGACCAGAAGCTGGTCTCTCAAACCTCAAGGCTGGCAAGATGGGCGGCAGCACTGGCCTGGGAGAGCTAAGATGGAGGGAGGTGGCAGAGACACCTGGAGAGAGAGGCATGAGAACCCTCTGAGGAGCCTAGGGTGGCATGTCTGACCGTGTGACACGTAGACAGACAGCATCCCAACACGGAGCTATTCCCTATATCCACAGATCCATCCTGCCACCTTATTATAACGCCCACCTGCTTTATGCTGCCGGCTGCTGATAACCCCCACCCCCTCCAAAAAAAGTTCTACTCCCTCTTCTGTAACTGCAAAGGCTGGAAACCTGGGTCTGGAACCAGAAGGGAGGAGGGGTGGGCAGGAAGGTAGGGGTCCCAGGCTGAGATGATTGGAGGATTCACATGCAGCGGGGAGCATGCCCTTCCCCCCAACACTGTGGACCAGAACGTCCCCTGGCCCATGTCTTTAAATAAAGCACCAGCGAGTAAATCAGTTCAGTTTGATTATCAAGCCCTTTGGGGGATGTGGGGAGCTTGTGTGAAAGAAATTGGGTTCCTTTGAGAGGCGAAGCTTTGAAGTTGAGGGCAGAGATGTCTTTGTGAGATGGACGTCTAGGGGCCCCCCCACCCAGGGTGCTGTGTTTGGGGTTAGGAGATCACGGAGTCAGTACTACGATGCAGACACGGCTTAAAAGATGCAACAAAGGAACCCCAGGACTAAGAGAGCCTGGCCCCAGGCTCAGGGAAAGGGAGTGGCGAGTCTGGGGGCACCCAACCCATTACCTCGAGTCAAACTTCTTGCCATCCTCGAAAGTGCCGTTGTAGTGGTAGCGCACAAAATCTCCCATCTGCACTTCCCGGGGACAGGCCCTGGGGATGTGGTACCTTTCGATGACCACATCTTCCAAGGGGCCCCCGGCCGGGCTGGCGCGGCCCAACCCCCTCCCCACGGCCTGCACCAGCAGCAGCAGCAACTGCAGCAGGGGGAGCCGAAGGAGGGTGTGGCTGGGGGGCCCCGCGCGGAACATGGTGCCTGGAGCTGGGACGGCCGGCAGTGAGCGCAAGCGAGAGAGTCGCGGCCGCCAACCCCTTTCCCCCCTCCTCCCTGAGCTGGCTCCCCCTCTTCCTGTCCTCCTTCCCCACCCCCGCCCTGGCTGGTCCACGTGGAATGGGGGCTGGGGAGACTGAGCTGGCGGGGCGGGTGGTGGGGGGGTGGAATAGGAGGAGGGGGAGGCTGAGAGGGTTAGAGTCCGAGGAATGCACCGCAAAGAACTCCAGATGCCCCCTCCTCCCCCACCCCACCCGGGGCTGAGAGACCTGGGGCCCTGAGGGGGAGGGAGGTTGGGGAAAGAGGAGAAGTCGGAGCCGACTCCCAAAAAAGAAAAAAAAAAAAAGTTCGGTGTCTTTTTTCCTGAGCCCCCGGGTCCTAAAGCCGGGCTGAGGCGTCCCCTGCTGCTTTTGCTGGCACTCCCCCGTCTCGGGCCTCTCAGGAGGCTGGTGAGACTCCAGAATTTAAGGGGTATCTCAGTGCTCCCCCCACCCTACGTCCCAGGGACGGCCTCTCCAGGGACGAGCTGCCTTGCCCCACGAAAGCTGGACCGCCAGAAGGACTTTCTGACGCTGGGCTGGAGGCCGAGGGGGAGGTGGCGAGAGTGGAGGGTGTGCAGGGTAGCACCAGGTGTGCGCCTCACGGTCGCCGGCTGCGGGAACACCTGGAGTGACCTCTTCAGGGCTGGGGGTGGGGACTGTGCAGAAGGGGCGCCGTGATGGAAGGAAGACCAGGTTCCAGGGTCTGGGCGGGGCGGAGGCGGTGGCACTCCCCTGTTTCTCGATCTCAAGGTGGGGGACTGTCTTTGGGTGGGGAGGGGCTTTCTGGGCTCCCCATCCCTGCGGGAAGCGTTCCCCCGCCCACTCACCATCTGCCAAAGGGAAGACCCCCAAAGGCAGGAGGTCCGGCCGAAGTAGGCGACTCAGGATACCACTGGGCCCTCTGAAAAGAGGAGACGCCGCTCTCTGCCCCTCGGGGGACCTGATCCAGACCACCACCCGCCTTGCTGCCCCGGTACCCGGCGCTAAGACCCAGCGGGCGCGCCGGCCCGGCCCCTGCGCCAGCCCGCCCGCCCGGGGCCAGGACGCCAGCCCCTCCCGGGAGAGCCGGCGGCGCGGCGGGGGCATGGCTCGGGCGGCGTGGGGGCTGCTGTGGCTGCTGCTGGGCTGCGCCGGGGCGCAGTACGAGAAGTACAGCTTCCGGGGCTTCCCGCCCGAGGACCTGATGCCCCTGGCCGCGGCCTACGGGCACGCGCTGGAGCAGTACGAGGGCGAGAGCTGGCGCGAGAGCGCGCGCTACCTCGAGGCGGCGCTGCGGCTGCACCGGCTGCTGCGGGACAGCGAGGCCTTCTGCCACGCCAACTGCAGCGGCCCCGCGCCGCCCGCCGCCTCGGCCCCCGGGCCCGCGCCCGGCCCCGACGGCGGCCACGGCGACGAGTGGGCCCGCGAGCTGCGGCTCTTCGGCCACGTCCTGGAACGCGCCGCCTGCCTGCGGCGCTGCAAGCGGACGCTGCCCGCCTTCCAGGTGCCCTACCCGCCGCGGCAGCTGCTGCGCGACTTCCAGAGCCGCCTGCCCTACCAATACCTGCACTACGCGCTCTTCAAGGTGGGCCCCCGCCCGGCGGCCCCGCCCTGTCCCCGGGCCTGACTTGGGCTCTGCGCTCCGAGCCGGCGTCGGGTTTCCCGTCGGGTCGGGAGGAGCGAGGCGCTCACCGAGCCCCAAGACCGCTGGTGCGATCGGCTCCGTCCCCACCCCACAGGCTAACCGGCTGGAGAAGGCGGTGGCCGCGGCCTACACCTTTCTCCAAAGGAACCCGAAGCACGAGCTGACCGCCAAGTATCTCAGCTACTACCGGGGGCTGCTGGACGCGGCGGAGGAGCCCCTCACGGACTTGGAGGCCCAGCCCTACGAGGTGGGTTGGAGGGGTAGGGCTGGTCCGATGCCCCTCCCTGTCCCCCCCATAGGGCCTGTAGAGGAGGGGAGGTGTTCGTGTCCCCCTGACCCCCCGGCACGCTCCCCTCCAGGCCGTGTTCCTCCGAGCTGTGAAGCTGTACAACAGCGGGGACTTCCGCAGCAGCACGGAGGACATGGAGCGGGCCCTGGCCGAATACCTGGCCGTCTTTGCCCGCTGTCTGGCTGGCTGTGAGGGGGCCCATGAGCAGGTGGACTTCAAGGACTTCTACCCAGCCATAGCAGGTATCCCCCACCCAGAGCCCTGCATCCCTCTCACCCACAGGGCCCTGCTTCCCAGAACTCCTAAGGCCCCTTAACACAAATACTCATTCCATACACGTTTATGGAGCCCCTGCTAAGTGCCTGGGAGGCAGACAAGAGTAAGGTGTTACTCCCGCCCTGGGGGAGCCTTCAGTAGGCTGAGAGACAGACAGGCTAACAGATCCCCTGAGGCTCCGTGTAGAGGACTACAGGGTGTAGAGGACTGCAGTCCGGAGTGTCCAGGGTGCTGGGCATCGGTGCAGAGAGGCGATGACATCCCAAAAGGGTCTGAGGAGGCTGGGTTCACAGGCCCTCCAGGCAGCGGGCAATGCAAGTGCAAAGGTGCCGAGGTGGGAAACAGCCCAGCAGTCTGTGAGCAGAAATCACACCTAGTCTGGGATCCCTAACTGTGGGGTCCCTCAGTGGGGGCAGAAGAGCTGTCCTGAGCTTCTCTCGTTCAGAAACGCCTCCAAACCTTACCTGCCGTTCTCCCAGAATGCCATAGCTCCCTCTGGCTTTGGGGTGGGGGTTGAGCTATGGGGGGGGGTGGTTTAAGTCAGCCCAGCCCCTAGTAGTCTTTCTCAGCATCACTTATGATTCGTGGAGGACTTTACACACGTTATGTCACGTGATTGCAACAATGCACTCTCTGGACAAGGAAACAGGCTCAGCCGCCTGGGATTGGACATCGTCCCCATCATCCCCACCAGTGGGATGGAGCTGTTCAGCACATCACCCGCTTCTTCCCACTGCCTCCCACCCCCCCAGATCTCTTTGCAGAATCCCTGCAGTGCAAGGTGGACTGTGAGGCCAACCTGACCCCCAACGTGGGCGGCTACTTCGTGGAGAAGTTCGTGGCCACCATGTATCACTACCTGCAGTTTGCCTACTACAAGTGTGAGCCTCCTGCTGGGCTTGGGGGAGGAAGGGCACTGCACTGGGAGCGCTGCAGAGTCGTGGGGAGCTGTCCCTGGGAACTGAGCACCCTGGATGATGGGAGGGAAGGCTGGGGGTGGTGGGGCAGGTGAGAGGCTTGTGGGAGGGAACAGAGAGCAGCCTCGGGGGAGAATTCAAGGGCCTCTTGGGTAAATGAGTAGATAGCCAGCAACTGCACAGCACTTGACAGTTTACAAAGCCCTGCCATGTCTGTTTATCTCACTTGATGCTCTTACCAACCCCCTGCGGCTGACATTACTGGACCAGTTTTTCATTTGGGAATCTGAGGCTTATAGAGGGCAAGGGGCGGTTAGTTACGTGACTAATAAAAAGTAGCACCAAGACTTAAGGCTCTCCTCACTTGAGGAAGATTCTGGCGTCAACTGGGGCTGGGATCGACAATCTCCAGGGTTCCTGCAATGCAGAGATACTAAGATTCAGACAGAGGCTGGAGTTGGCATGCAGCGGCTGAGAACCAAGGGGCCAGGAGACCCTTCATGGGTCTAGTCGGCAAAGAGATTGAGGGCGGGGCCACTGGCCTCTAATTCCCCAGTCCCATTATTCTCCAGCTGTGTGAGCTTGAGTGCTTTACCTAACCTCTCTGTACCTTGGGTTTCTTGTCTGTAAAATGGGAATGACGATAACAGTGAGGCTTAATGAGTTATCCAGGGCCTGGGTATGCACAGTAAGTGCCCAGTACATTCTAGCTTGCATTATTGGGTGGGTTGAGGCACCCAACAGATATTCCTGGAGGTGGCTGGGAAGCCAGGGGCACTGGACTGAATTGGGATACAGGGGTGGGCTGGGTAGGGGTTATCACTGAGGGTGGGCTCCTCCTCACTCCTGTCCTGCCCGCAGTGAACGACGTGCGCCAGGCTGCCCGCAGCGCCGCCAGCTACATGCTCTTTGACCCCAAGGACAGTGTCATGCAGCAGAACCTGGTGTATTACCGCTTCCACCGGGCTCGCTGGGGCCTGGAGGAGGAGGACTTCCAGCCCCGGGAGGTGGGCACCGCTTTCGGAGGCACTCTCGGGACACGTGGTTTGATAAAAAACCCTGGCTTCCTGGGAAGGCAGAGTGGGAAAGTGAAAAGAAAGAATATGGGTTGTGGTTGGAGTCCTGGGTTCAAACCCAGCCCACCAGCTGTATATCCTGGGAACATTACTGCCCCTTTCTGAATCAGTTGCCTCACTTGCAAAATAGGGGTGGTACTGCTCACCTTGACGACACAGTGCCTGGGCTGCGGGAGGAACAAAAAGACCTGTCCATTCTGCCTGCTCTCCTCCCCACCCTCATCCCCCTCACTGCTGGCTTTTGCCCTTCTTCCCCAGGGGCCCCTAGTCTGGACCAGCTGAGGAAACCCTTTGGAATCTAGGGCAAGACTGGCAAATATGGGGCACATGGTGCCACTGCTGATTTCCTTGTCAGTGACAGACATTGCTAATTGATTGAGGAACTCTTTCTTACTGAGCCCTCAGGATCCTTCTTAACCCAGCACTCCAAGCAGCTACAATTTTTCCATCAGCATGTGAGCTGATACCTGTTCCCTGCTCCTTGAGCTGGAAAGGGCCAGAGAACCCAGATGCTAGGAGCTCTGGCTCCTCCACCATCTGGCAGCAGGGTCTGGCTCACCTCACTTTCCTGCTCTTCTCCCAGGAGGCCACACTCTACCACAACCAGACTGCAGAGCTGCGGGAGCTGCTGGCGTTCGCGCACATGTACCTGCAGTCGGATGACGAGGTGAGTGGCCCCCTGCCCTCCAGGCTGGGCTGTGATGGAGACCCTTTGGTCCTTTTCCTGGGGCTGCTGTGCCAAAGCTCAGCCCGCCTCCTGGCGGTCAGCTGTTGTGAAGCAGGAGAGATTCACCTGTCCCTTAACTGCACCTGCCCTTCTCTCCCCCTCAGTGTTCTCATCCCCCCCTTCTCTACATGTCTGAATCTTGCTCTCCTGGGCCCAGCTCAGGTGGCGCCACCTCCAGGAAGCCCTTGCTGCATGCCCTGGCTCCGTCTTCTGGGCTTGCAATGCCAACTCTGACTCTCCATGTCTCCCTGGACCTGGAGTTATTTGGAGCCTGGTCCTTCTCACCCCTGCCCCCTTCTCCAGCCCTTAACCTAGATGATTGTCCTCCAGGATGGGGGACCAGGTTATTCCCAGCTATCCCACAGCACCTGGCACAGAGCTGGTGCTCAGAAACTGAGTGTGAATGAACCAGTGAATGAATGAACCAGTGAATGAATGAATGAACACAGGACACCAGGAGGGAAGGACCATGGCGTGTTACATTGATTCTGAAGGAGGGTTTGAGAGGCTGAATTCCCCCGGGTGTTGCTGCTCAGTGCTTAGTTATTCATTTCCTCTGTTGATGCAGGGTCTACACTGTTAGCGCCCAGGCCAGGCTTTGGCGCCAGCCAGACTTGGCGCCACCGCTTACCGGTTGGGCAGCCTCTAGGCAAGTCTTAGGTAACCCGCGGACTTCCATTTCTTCATCCATCAAATGGGGAGAACAGTGCCCTTTTACACCATTGTGGTGAGAGTGAAATGAGGTCGAGTGTGTCCAGCACTTGGTGTAGAGCTGGCACGTGGTGGGTGCTCCGGCCCGTGCTTGGGCAGCGACAAGTTGATGAAAGTCACAGTCCTGTTCCCCAGCAGCTCACTGTTAGTGGGGGAGGCCCAAACAGTGCTGCGGGAGGGGTCTTCGGCACGGGGCACCGGAGGAGGACTCCAAACCCGACTGGGGTCATCAGAAGGGCCACATCCTGGAGCTGGTGCCTGGTGGTGGTGAGATAAACAGGAACTCTCCAGGCACAGGGGAGTAGAGGTGTTCCTGGCTGGGAAGCAGCGTGAGCAGACAGTAGGCTCAGACTAGCAGTATTCACTGGGGTCTTTATGCTTAAAAGGGGCTGCAGAGAGGGCAATGATGCCTATGCTAACACTGACTCCCTGCTGGTGGAGCCCCGTGTGTCAGCTCAGGGAGGGGGCAGTCTGGGAATAGGACTTCGTGGGAGAAACCTTCAGATCGCTCCTGTGGGAGATCTTGAGACTGGGGAAGGAGGAGCTCTGGGGACTGGGGTGGGATGGGAGGGCACCTTGGCTAGGAAGGGAGCCAGCCGATCCCAGTTGTGCCTGCTGTGACTTGGTTTCTCCCCCCACCCTGGGGCTACTCTAGATGGAGCTGGAGGAGACAGAACCGCCCTTGGTGCCCAAGGACCCCCCATCAGATGCTGAGTTTGAGGGGGAGGGCGACTACGAGGAGGGCATGTATGCTGACTGGTGGCAGGAGCCAGATGCCAAGGGTGACGAGGCTGAGGCCGGTCAGTGACTTGAGTCCTGGTGGAGGGGTGGGGATGCAGCCTGGGATGGAGCTTGGGGACAGAAGGATCCACACACTGGGCTCAGGGGCAGTGGACTATGCATGCTGGGTGCTGGGACCCTCCTCTGGCGGCTTCCAGCCTGTTAGCAACTCCTGTCCCACTGGGTGTGTTGAGGGGGTGCTGTCCTTCCTGGAGCTGGGACCAGCTGAGACCCGGTCCTGGGAGCCTCGCTCCTGCCTGCCCCACCTCTCCCCCAGGATAGCACCCAGATGCCTGTTGGGAGTGGGTGGGGCGCTAACCCCAATGCTCTCTTGTTTCCTTTCCAGAGCTGGAGCCTGAACTAGCATGAGAAGAGGGCCACCCCTGCACCCTGCATGAGCTTGGGCAGCCCTGGCCCAGTGGCACCACCCTCACCAGCCTGGGCGGCAGCAAGAACTATTTATTAAGAATGTAAAATGGACATAGCTGACCAGGCCCTATCCCATCCCACCTGTGGGTGCTGCTCCCCCGACCCCTCGCGCCTCCTCTCTGGATCTCTGGACCACAGGATGGTGGTGCTGCCGCTGCTGACAGCCCACCCTCCTCCCAACGCTCTCCCCACCTGGACAGTCTCCTGGAGGAGAAGATTCCAGCTCCTCCTAGTTGAGTTCTCAGCCTGAATTGCAGAGACAGCACAGGGGCAGCTGGTGTCATAAAGAGCACTGGACCAGGAGTCCAGCGTTTCCTGGCACACTGGCAGTGGGTGATCAATAAACATTTCTTGTTGAATGAATCACAGCGGCTGGGGTCCGTGCTCCCCTGGGCTGAGTGGTGAGGGTGCAGGCCCTTCCCTCCCTTCCTCTGCACCATCTCCCCTCATCTGTTAATGCGGAGCAGGTGAGGGAGCCAGTTTGGCCTGGGGCTGGCCTCTGTGGACCCTGGGTGTTTGGGAGTGAGAGCGAGGAGCAGCCCCGTGCAGTGGCAGTCCGCCACCAGGGGGCATGAGGACGCATTCCCACCTGGAGTCCTGGGAAGATGGTGGTTTCAGATTTCTAAGATGGGATGTCCCATATTTTCCTAGTTCAGCATTGCTTCCCTCAGGTAATGTGGCAAGTGTGGGGAGGGGGCCAGGGCATTTACTTCCAGTTTGTACTTTCCAGGCATTTACTGACCCAGGTTCCTTAGAGTCAGATCGCTCTGCCCTCCGCCCTCTCTGCCTTTTCTTCCATTCCACAGCTGGGATTGGGACCCCATCTCAGGTGCCAGAGGACCCTAGTGATACTTCGTGGTGGCAGTGGGACTGCCAGACCATCTTGCCCAATCTTGTGTCGGCTCCAGGAGGCAGAGAGTCTGGAGGTGTGAGGGCGAGGGTGGTGCCCGGTGGCTACCACCCAGCCCTGTGACTCACCAGTGTCCAGGCCATGTTCCACAGCAAGGAGGTGGGGACAAAAGGGGTCTCTCTGGGGAGGGACCCTGGGCCAGGGCCAGCCAGGTGAGAGTTCTGCCCCACTCTCCACGTTTCTGGCCTCCAAGGGCCAGGGTGGTGGAGGAGCCTTCTCTTCCTACTGGAGAGTGGAGCTGAAGTTGGGAAGCTCAGTTCTCACCGTCCACACCGCCCCTTCACCCCAGACGTGCCAGTGACCTGGCCTGGGCCCCGCCCATCTCTGTGCCCTGGAGGACTCCCTGCTCCACGCCAAGCCCCTCCCCTGGGCCTTCGGTGATGATTAGGGTGGGAAAGCCAGAGTCTGAGTCTGGGGCACAGGTGGGGTCATGGCTGGGGGCGCTGGTGACCTCACTCTCCCTCTCTCCCATAGGTGGGTCTGCAGTGGTAGCGTCTCCAGAGGGCTCCCGGCTGCCAGGGAGGCCCTGCTCCACCCCACCCCTTTCAAGCTGCTGTGTAGTCAGCTTCCACTGAGGCCCCGCCCCTGTTTCTGGGAGGGGCTGGCCGGGGCTGGCACTTCAGAGGGTGGGGAGCCGGGATGTGCTTGAGCGTGCCTGCCGTGAGTAGGAGCTTTGGAATCTGGACGGCTGGGTGTGAATCTGAAAGTGCCTGTGTGCAGGAGTGAGAAGGCCTATGTGCTTGTGTGTTGTGTGGACGTGTGGGTCTGGGTGTGAGTGTGTGCCTGCGTGCACGTGTCTGAGAATGTGTGGGGCAGCATTGTGGGTCTGAGCGTGTCTGTGCACGTGGGTCCCCGAGTGTGCATGCATCTGTGAGCGATTCTCAAGGGGTTCATCCACCCACTCAGCACATGTTTACTGAGCACCTGCATGTGCCAGGCACGCTGTGGGAGCCGGGCATACAGCAGTGGGCAAAGGAGGCCAAGTACCCTGCCTTCGTGGAGCTTGCATCCCAGCGAGGAGACAAGCAGTAAACAATAAATGTTATAATCAGTAAATTGTCTGGTTATGTTAGATAAGTGAGATGGAAAAATAGAGCTGAGGAAGAGGAGAGGGAGAGCTGAGGAGTTGCAGTTTAAGAAGTGTGTTGATGGGGCCAGCCTGGTGGTGTAGTGGTTAAGTTTGCACGCTCCACTTTGGTGTGGCCAGGGGTTCGTGGGTTTGGATCCTGGGAGCGGACCTACACACTGCTTATCAAGCCATGCTGTGGTGGTGTCCCACATATGAGGTGGAGGAAGATGGGCATAGATGTTAGCCCAGGGCCAGTCTTCCTCAGCAAAAAGAGGGGGATTGGCAACAGATGTTAGCTCAGGGCTAATCTTCCTCACACACACACACAAAAGAAGTGTGTTGATATGTGTGTCCATGTGTGCATCTGAGAGTGGCGTCTCCAAGTGTGTTGTGGTGAGTGTGTATGTGAGGGGGTATCCCCTGGGAGTAGAAGGCCGGCCCCTCTTTGGGCACTCACCCCCCCCCCCATCCAGGCTGTTAGCCCAGGCCCTTCCCTCCCTGTCCTTACTCAGCTCCCCTTTCCCAGGCAGCCGGGCCCCTCCTGCCTCTCCCTGATGCCAGCGTCTCCCCATTGCCTGGCCAGCTCCCCAAACCGGTGAGACAGAGTCCCAGCGAGTCCCAGCGTGGGCCCTCTGGGGCCCTCCCGGCTGTTCTCCCAACCACACCCAGCCCAGACGCCCTGGTCTCCTCCACATCTCTGTCTCTTTCAGCCCTTCCTTAACCCGCCCCCAACACTCCCCGCCAGCACTTCAACCGCCTTGAACATCTGTAGGATAATAGGTAGAAGGTTAGGGACGGCCAAAAGGACAATGGGGATGGTGGCCTCACACAATAGGGCCAGACTCAGATGCCCCAGAGGTGTCCTGACCCTGGAAAGACCCCCACCCTAAGGAGAAGGTCACACTACGATGTATTGAGTACCTACTGTGTGCCTGGCACTTGACAGGTTCCTCATAAATAACCCTCAAACAGTTGCACTCCCCTCTGCCACAGGTGAGGCTGAGGAATGAGAAGCTACTTGCCCAAGGTTTCTCAAGGTGGGTGGGGGTGGAGCTGGGTTTGAGTCTTTTCTCCCCGAATCAGTGCTGCTCAGAGAAGGGAGAGAAAGGAGAGGATGCCCTGGTCTCTGGTGTTGGCTTTGTCCCTTTAGGCTGTCAGCTGGGGCCTCAGAGAGGAAGGTGAGGGCCAGATGTGGAGACAAAACCCCCACATTGCCACAGCTCACCAAGGAAGGCAAAGAGTTCCGGAAGGGAGAGTGGGAAGGAGGGAGGACGGGAGGGGAGAGGAAGGGGAGGAAGAGCAGGCAGTCAGGCTCCCTCTGTCGGGCCTGATTCCAGAGCCTGGTCCCACCCCCCACTGTCAGCTCCATGGGATTGGACCAGATGTTAGGGGCCTGGGGACAGATTGCTGGGATCACTTAGACCAGCCTCTTCTTGAATCCTGAGAAATGATGGCCAAGGGCGGTGGGGGAGGTGGATTCATTAATGCCAATGGAAGAAACTCCCCCCTTAGATTTGAGAAATAGTTTTGTGTGTGTGTGTGAGGAAGATTAGTCCTGAGCTAACATCCGTTGCCAATCCCCCTCTTTTTGCTGAGGAAGACTGGCCCTGGGCCAACATCCATGCCCATCTTCCTCCACCCCATATGTGGGACGCTGCCACAGCATGGCTTGATAAGCGGTGCGTAGGTCTGTGCCTGGGATCTGAACCTGCGAGCCCCAGGCTGCCGAAGCAGAGTGTGAACCCAACCACTAGTCCACGGGGCCGGCCCCAGAGAAATAGTCTTTGACGTCTCACCCTGGTGTTCCCCTTCTCTAGGAAACTAGGGTCTCCCCTGGGGACAAAGAGTGATCCCTTTCTGTGTCAGAAGGCTGTGTCCAGTTGGCACAGGGGCCACCTGCATAACCTGACTGGGGAAGTCCTGGCAGCCGCAAGGCCCAAGCTCCCCACAGCTTTTCCCCTCTGAGGCCTTCATCCGGGCCTTCTCTTGCAAATTCTTTCCAAGGACAGCTCTGGCAGATGGCCCCAATTTCATGGATGGGGAAACTGAGGCCCAGAGAGTCTAGACTGGGCCCCAGGGCTGGGGCTCACTCTAAGTGAGGCTGGGCAGCCCTGCCTGGCTCTTCCCCATGATCAAACTCCAAGACGACTTAGGGATTAGATGGGAGTGTGCTGGGGGCTGGGGCTGCCCACCAGAGCCAGCTCCAGCCCAAACCCCAGGCCAACCTGGGGACAAATCACCCCATAATCACCACCTGCCTGGGGCCCACCTGGCGCCGGGTGCCTGGATAGCATCTCTTCTGTCCCCAGACAGCCCTTGGGGTGGGAGCGCCTCTCAAGCCCATGACTCAGGTGGGGAAACTGAGGTAAGGAGGACATGCCTGCTTATTTACCCCTGCCCCCTCCACATGCACTTGATCCTCTGAATCTGTGGAAGGACTCACTAAGGTAGGTCACTTGCAAAGAAGAGGCCAAGAGAACTTCCCATCTTCCATTTTGGGTCACCTTTTCCATCTTTCCTTTTAGAAGAAGAGTGCGATGTTATGTTCTTGGAGCAAAGTAAGGGGTGGCTACACGAGATTCCTTCCTTTTCCTTTGACCACTTGGCTAAACCCTTGTGGCCCTCCTGGAGGAGGAGGCTGGGAAGGAGCAAGGTTCAGCCAATCTAAGCCCGGAGTCTGGCCTCTCTCCCTGGCCCTTGTGGATGTGGGGAGCAGGGGGTTTTAGGAGGCCTCACAGCCATGAAGGACGTCCCATTAAAATTTTCTGTTATCTCCAAAGGAGATTATGCACAAGTTACAGAGACATGGGGACAGGAATGAAGTCAGAAAATGCCTGTCATATGTCTTTAACCTTTAGCACAATTATTTTGATAACCCTGGTTTTCTTTGGTAATACACTGGTATCCTCAAAAATGGAAGAGTCCCTGGACTGCCCGCCAGCACACACACTTTGGATGGAGCTGGCTCCTCTCCAGCACCCTCATCAAAAGTGGGTCCAGGCTTCACCCACCCCCACGCTCCCTGCCCCTCCCCATCATTACTTCCAGGTTCTCTGCTGGGGCCGTAAATTATCCAGTAGCCGTCAGCTGGCTGCTTCTTCAACTGGAGGCTGAAGTCCTGATGAAATATTCAAGGATCTCAACTCTCAAAAATTCCCTGGTGGCCGAGGGATGGGACGGGGGGAGATGGGATTAATGTACAGGGCCAGCGGTCTCCAAGCAAGCACTGGCCCCAGTTCCCACCCAGGCAGGGAGAGCAGGGGCGGAGAGGGGGGGTGGAGGTGGGGGAAGGGTCTCTGCATCACCAATTGCTTTGGCTCTGGGTGGTGCCCTCACTGCCCTGGATGGTTTAGAGGAAGTGAGGGGAGGTTACCCATTTAGACCCCTGAGGAGGCGGGCCAGCCCTTGACGGCCCCTCCCCTCCTCTCCTCTCCCCTCCCCCAGCCCTGGCTCTCTAATTCCCAGGTCTTCCTGAAGTCACACCTTACCTTAAGTCAACTTCCCACAAAATTGGTTCTCATCTCCCCTCTCACTGCATCCCACCTTGTTGGGATGAAAAGAGACCTACATTTGTGGGAGTGGTACAGGTGACAAAGGTTCAAGTTCCAGCCCCGCCAGGAATTCGCTGTGTGACCTTAGGGACGTTCCTCTCCTGGTTCCAGCCTCAGTTTCCCCATATATACACGGAAGGGAGCTCTGATTCAACTGTTCTTTCTTCCTCTTCCCAAGGACTCTCGACAGGTGCAGGAGAAATTCCTGCCGTCTGTGTGTGTGTGTGTGTGTGTGTGTGTGTGTGTGTGTGTGTTTGCTTGCACGTGAGTGCGGGAAGGCATGGCCTCTGCGTGGGAAGGCAACTCTCCTGGCTTGTTGGGGGAGGGAGGGGCAGGCAGGCTGGCGGGGTGGGTGGGGCCCCAGCTGTGTCAGCCTGTGCGTGGAGTGGCCCAGGCCAGGAGCAGGAATGGGGGTGACTCAGGTGGCAAGACCTCGCCCCCTCCCTTCTCCCCCAACCCACTCAGGACAGGGAGGGGGTTGTTCAGAGAGCCAGGGAAACCCAGCTCCAGAATACAATCCTGATGCTTGCAGGCCACCCTGTTGGGCTCCTGAAGCCCTGGAATTGCACCTTGGGAGGCTGGGGGGGCGACCCTGGGATAGACATTCTCCAGAGAGGTCCTGACCTTCCTCCAGCCTCTCCCTCCACCACCACAGCCCCTGGTATCTCCCCCTGGCCTGTGCTATTTCTGGCCAGTCCTATCTCTGTTTTCTTGTCTCCCTCCTTTCCTTGCCACATTCCATCCCCGCCCAGACGACGTGCAGTGAAGTGTCGCTGGAGCTACCCCTGTAATTAAGAGCCCTCCCAGCTGGCCGGGCACTGGCCCACAGGACCAGGCTGTGGGCAGCCTCTGGCCTTGAGGCTCCTCCCCTGGACAAAGGGCAGCAAGAGAGGCAGGAGCACCACCCTCGGCCCCAGGCCTTGCACCAGCTTACCCTGCTTCTGCTCTGCGATGCTTGGGCCCCTCCAGCCGGAAGAGTTCAGGAGCTGGAGGTTCTCCCCAGCCCTGAAGAGGTCACCTCCAGCAAGTCCCCCCAACTCTGTAGTCCAAAAAATTTACAAATCAAGCAAGCAAACTGTTAAATAAGCCGTACCTTGATAAGGACACCTCCACAGTGACCTGAAAGGCCAGGATGGAACTGAGAACAATCAGACTCCTCAGAACATGGCAGCCCCAGGATAACGGCCCCCTGGCCGCAGCCCCGGGGCCATGCCCCCTTCCCTTTGAACCCCTGGGTCCCCCACACCACAAAGGGCCTCTAGCACATGGGTGTAGATACCCCAGCTTGCATGTCTGTGCTGTGTCTGTCCTGCCCAATCACTGCCCCTTATCACCACTTTGCCTAAGTGTGCTCACACTACGTGTGGTGCCGCTGTCCTCGGGAGGAAGGGCCACAGTAAGAGACCCACGGGCCCTAGAAGCGGGGTCAGCGCTGGGCAAGGAATTCCGGGGTTTCCGGTACCCGGAGTGTGGCCTTGAAAGGGAGAGCTATGAACTCTGCACAGGCTCGTCCCTTTGGCCCTGTGTGGAGGGCACAACCCCAGAAGGGCTGGAGTGGGGCCTTCCGAGGGGCAGGATCCAGCACAGAGTCCCCTTTCCCAGGTCTAGGGGTGGCTCCCCCGGGGCTGAGAGATGGCTGTGCTCCAGATGCCTCTCGCTTTTCTTATTGTCTTTGATTCCAGCCTGCCTCCTGGGAAGGACTCCCGGTTGTCTGTCGGCTCTCCTTTCCTGCTGCGCTGCCGTAATGCCAGGGGAGAGGGAGCTGCTGTGTGATGAAGAGGGACCATCCTCAGCCTGAAGTTTGGCAACCATCTCTTCGCCCCGGTCTCCCCTGATAGAGGTGGCCATCACTGAGGCTACCCTAGTGGAAGAGGAAGGATGAAGGGTGTGTGTGTGTGTGTGTGTGTGTATTTGTGTGTTGGGGACAAAGCGCTGACACATCTGGCATTTGTGTGTCTGAATCCGTGCCCACAAGTGTATATCCCTGAGGTGTGAGCACGGAAGGTTGTGTGTGTGGTTCATGCAGATCTAAATCTCTCTGGCCTCTGTCTGGGGAAGGGGCCCCACAGAGAAAGGGCCGAGTGTGAACAGACAACAGAAACTCTCACCTCCTTATATGGCCCAGAGGCCTCCTGGGGGGGGAGGGGAATCCAGATGAGCTGGGCGGGCACTGGGCTGTAGTTCACCTTCCCCAGGGGGAAGCTCCTCCCCATCCCCCACCAGCTCCCCTCCCTCCCAACAGCCCCTCCTTGGACCCCTCTTTGCCAGTAGCTTTTGTCTCTGGGGCAGCTTGGGATGGGCCACTGGGTGCCCTTTCCTTCTTTACTCGGAGGCCCCAGAAAGCTGCAATGTTGAATTAACCATGTGTTCTAGTCGACCCAAGGACTCCGCTTCCACTGAGCTTTAGGTAAGAGAAATGAGTTTAAACTGCAGGAATATGAATTGAGGCTAGACATCAGAAGGAACTTACCAGTGTTAGAATAAGAAGACAAGGACGTTCATATAAGGGAGGCTAGACACTCTCCTTTCCTGGAGATTTGTCAAACAGAGAAATCCCTGCCTTTAAAGGCTTGAAGGTAGGGGACTGGGTAAGATGGTCTTCTGGCCTTTCCTTCAAGTTTGAGCTACAGAGGAGACTGGGGCACAGCGACTCTCATCCCTATCCCTAGGCACCTCCCTGCCCTGTGAGACCACATTTCCTACACAGACAGCTGACTCTGGTCAACATCATTTTCTGATTCTCTTCTGTATCCTGCAGATGAATCCTCTGTGCCTGGCAGGCACATAGTAGGTGCTTCATAAATGTGCAGAAAACCCCTTGATCTGGGAGGAGGGACACAGCTCTCATCCCAGTCTTTCCTGCTGCTGCCGCGGAGCCTCCACCCCGTCCCAGCCTGAGCGCTTAGCTTGAGGTCAGCGTGTTGCAGCACGTTCCGGGCTGACACGCAGGGAGCATTCTGGGGAGACACACACACACACACACACACACACACACACGCATGCACACACACGCACAGGCTTTATTCTGAAGCCTTATTTCTGCCCCTCCACCTGGCCCAGGCTTCTCCACCTCTCTGCAGCCAAGCAGCCCTACCCTGCCCGTAAGCTGAAGCCAGGAGAAAGGAAGGAGTTGAGCCAGGCTTGGGTCTGGGAAGTGTGTGTGTGTGTGTGTGTGTGTGTGTGTGTGTGTGTGTGTGTGTAGGGGGGAAGTGGGCAGGGGAAGGTGGGAAGTGGGAGAGGGAGGAAGTGAAAGCCTGGTGGCGGCAGCAGCCTAGGATTGTGAGCTCTTTTCCCCCCACGCTGGGGGCTGGCCACTGCACGGTGTGGCAGGGTGCTAAGCAGGTGGATGGGGCAGGGGTAAGGTATGGAGAAGGATACTGAGTAAGCTGGAGGAGGAGGAGTAAGGGAAATGAAGCACAGGGCAGTGGCACATGTGATGGTAACTGGTTAGGGATGTTGATGTCTCCCCGGGCCCCTTCCAGGAAGACCTCTTGGATGGTACAAGCCTCAGAAGTGCAACTGTTTAACCATCATTCCTACCTCTGGTGGGGAAAGTGGTCAAGGATGCTGCTGGTCTTCCTTCACCAGGCCCATCCTGTGTGCTAGCTTTGGGGCTAAAATGCTTTTCTGAAGGAGGACCCTTTCCTGAACAACCCCTCCCCCATCACACACACAGAGTGGCAAAGGTGATCTGTTTATTCTTAGCCCTCTGGGAGCCCTTTGAGGGTTGGGATCATTTTGATTTTCCGTGTCACCAGGGTCTAACCCAGTGCCTTGCATACAGTTGGTGCTCTACTGATGAATGAATGTCTGTAGGAGCCCTGGCACACTGTACAGCCACCAGCAGGCACTCATTTCATCAGCCACAGAAAGGAAAGACCCTTGTCTTCTTAACCTGACTATTGGGAAGTTCTTTCTGATAATTAATCCAGACTCTTCCACTACTGAGGGGCCTGCTGCCCCATTTCTTTTATGCCAGTGTTGATTTCCTTGCTGCCTGATTGCTTCCAAACCCACCAATACTTTCTCTATCTTTGTCCCAAATCACTGCTCTTCTGTCTCTCCCCAGAATTTGTTTTTGACTTTTCCCTGGCCCCTCCCCACTGCTTTGACATTTTATGTTGGTGCTATTATTCCACCAGAAGAACGTGTGGTTTGGTGAGCCTTGAAATTAGAAGAAGGGGGTTCTAGGTTAGGATGTGCCACTTTCTAGTTTTGTGACTTCTCTGAACCTCAGTTTCCTCATCTTTGAAATGATGATCATTTTGTTGTCCTAATAATTTTTCAGAACTGTCATGAGAATTTAAAAAAACCCAAAACATATCATCATTAATTTAAATTCTAACACTTAGCAATTGTCCAAGTGATTTCACAAATTTTACTTCACTTCACCCCGACACACCCCGGTAAGAGATACAACCAATGTACCCATTTTACAGATGAGGAGAAACGGGGAGATGAAGTAACTTGCTTAAGATCATATAGCTCCTAAGTGGCAGAACCCAAACCCAGGCCTTCTGATTGTAAATCTCATGAGCATTCCATCTTTGGGGAAAAAAACCCAACCCAGCCAACAGCCTATGAAGGGCTAAACAAATGTTATTAACACTTTGTGGCAAGGGTGAATAAGCCCAAAGAAGCATTATGCCTGACGCTGAGTTGGCTGGCTGGTGAAGGCGTCTGTCCTTTCCCATGGCGCCTCTTGACTCACCTGTTGGACAGGTAGGGGGAAGGGGAGAGTAATGAGTCTTACCTGCTCAGAGCTAGGGTGGGGCAAGACACACCCCCTCCCTCCCATTGGTTCTCTCCTTAGTCTTACTGACAACACCTTGCCCAATCAGGAGGAAGTAACCTTTTATCTGCCAATAGGTGCGGAGTTAGGATGGAACCTCAAGTTGGACGCCGGCCCCAGAGCCGACTGGCAGTCCCTGGGGCCAATGGCCAGCGGATAAACAGAGGCGGCGATGGAAGAGAACTGGGCGCGAGGCTCCGCCCCTCGATGGGACAGTCAGGAGAGGCAGCCAGTGAGCCCGCATCAGCGGGTGGGCGTCTCCCTCGGGGGCGGAGCTTCGAGGGGCGAGAGGCGTGGCTTGGCTGTCAGGTCCCTTCGCCTTTTGTTCGGTTACTGAGTTGCTGCCTTGGCCAGAGTCCGGAGCAGCCGCCGCCCGAGCGCGCCGAGCACAGTTCGCCGACCGCGCCGGCTCCCATCCCGGCCCGACCCCTACCCAGCCCGGCCAGGCTCCACACGCAGGTGCGGACGATCGGGGCAGGTAGCGCCGGGGCGAGGGAAGGGCGGCGAGCGGCCGAGAGGCCGATCCCCGCGGTCTCAGGGCAGGTGAGGGCGAGTGTCAGGGAGCGCCTTCCTGCACCGGCGGCAGGGGGCGCGCTGGGGTCCTGGGCGCGGCGACTAAAGGGACGCGAGGTTCGGGCCGGGTGCGCCGGGGGCTCCGTGAGCCGGAGATTTGGGAAGGGTGGAGAGCAATCAGGGCAGGTGTCCCCAGCGCCGCGGACCCCCCGGGGCCGCGGAGCCCGCCCGACGCCGCGTCCCTGACTCTCGCCCTGACTCTTGCGGGAGAGACTTTGACCTGCTCCGCCTGCGTCCCACGGCTCACTCCGTAGTCAGGAATTTACTGTTTGGAAACTTGCTGCCGCTGGTCTCTTTGGGGCCACCCTCACCCCACCTCACGCGTCATCCTCGCTTTCCCTCCCTCCCTACTCCCCCAGGCCTGGGTGGGGCCCTATTGTCTGCGCCCAGCTTGCCTAACTGTGGGGGCCGAGCGCACATTTTCCCAGCGACGTGGGCCCCACCTGCCGAGCAGGTAAGCACACGGAATCCAGAGGCTCTGCCCTCCAACTCCCGGAGCTTCGTCGGTTCTGTACCTGCGGCGCCTCCCTCCGCTCCAGTGGGTGCCGGTCTATGGCTCCGCCAGGGGAGGTGGGATGGGAAGATAGTGCGACTGGTGCGGGGCCCGGCTCTTCGCCCAGCTGGGGTCTGGCACCAGTGGCTCGGACGGGTGTCTGGGCAGAGGGGTCGTGCATGGGTAGAGAATTCACTGGCCCAGTTTCTGGTAGATGCCTCTTCCAGAGTGTTGATATGGGCACAGGACCATCCTTCTTCTCTATCCTGTTATTGTCGGAAAAAGCACCCAAAACAAACTTTTCAGAAGGAAGTGTTCACGGCAGCTTTCTCTGGGGGTTTTCCTGCCTCCTTGCCCAGGGCGTCCCCCAGGCTTACGGGGTCCTTCTTGAGCAAAGCCCCCTCCCCCAGCCGGCCAGGCTGAATCAGGGCCAGTGCCTGCGCTGTGACCCTGCCTCCCCGCCCCCACTTCCATCCTGTTTGCTGGGCCTCTGGGGCCTGAGGTGGGGGGGTGGGCCGAAAGGGGAAGCAGCTTCTTCCTTCTCTTCCTGCCTCCGGGGACCACCACACCCCCTCGCTTGAGGCCTGCGCAAGTGGCTCTCTCCCAAGCTCTGCCCCCCTCCCCAGGAATGGGGGTGGGGCAGGGCAGGGCCAAACAGACGAGGGTGGGGGGAGCGATTGTTCTTTTTTCTCTCTACCCCATCCCCCACGTTGTTTAGCTGGCTGGCAATTGAGGCCAAAGAGCAGGGAGCAATGTTGCTTGATTCCCATTTGCCTTCAGGATTTTGAAGGTGCATTCCTTCTGGAGGCTTTGCAGTCCGTTCCCCACGCACCCCCTTTCCTGAGAGAGTTTGATGGGGAAAGTTGGGACAGGAGGAAGGCTTTTGGAGGGAAGGTTTCAGGCAGAGCTGCATTAGCGCCCCCCTCCACCCCGCCCGATTTCATGAGAACCCCTTCCTTGGCCAGAGTTGGGGGTCTCCACCAGGCTTTCACACAGATTTTTAAAAATTTGAAGTGTGGTCTTTTTGCAGGAATTTGGAGCCCAGCCTCCTTGGGGAACAGAAGGGGAATGCAAGAGCCACGTTCTCCCTCAGTCCTGGGGTGAAGGGAAGACTGGGGGGGGGGGGAGATCGGGGCTGCTTGCCCTGACTCACTTGGGAAGACCCTACAGCCTTTTTGGTGGTTGGAGATGGGAGAGTGGGGGCGAGGGTCAGACCCACCCCCCAGGATGTGGCCCTGGGCAGGGATCAGACCTTGCCCGGGTTAAGGGGAGACTGAGGAGGGAACCCCATCCCTCTTCTGCTCTAGTGGGTGGGGTACCTCTGGGGAGCCACAAGGGTATGGAGTTTGGGCAAAAATAACCTGTTTTACCTCCTCCCTGTGCCAAAGTGGAGGAGGGGAAGGCATTGTAATTACATTGGTTAAATGATTAGTTTAGCTAATCTGGTTTGTGGCTGTGATGAAAAGATAATACTGAGGAAGCATTGCTAGGAGGTGCCTGGTGAAAGCTGGTTGCTTACTGGACATGAGGGAGAAGGGAAAAAAGGCAGGATCCATTAGTCATTCCTTGCTAGATCAAGCCCAGCTTGGGTGACTTGAGCCCTCTCCACCCCCTCCATCCCGCCCCATCCCCTCACCCCAGCTCCATCCCATTCCCTCTGGAGCCTCTTTTGGGCTGCTGGAGCTGAGGCTTTGAGAAGGCAGTGTGTAGGAATGGAGGAGGTCAGGCTAGGGCTGGCAGCCATGGGGCAGGTACCGATGTGAGGATGGGGTGGTGGTGGGGGGGGTGTCTCTCCCTGGCCTGGGAGGGGTTGGGCAGAGGAGCTACCTTCCAATGAGCTGGGACAATGGACTCGCCTACAGAAGGGCTGTTTGTTCCAGAGATGTTATAGTTGGGCAGTTCTGAGCACAGTGATTTGAATTTGGACTGAGCTGGGTTTGAATCCCAGCTCTGTCACTCATTACTTGTGTGGCCTTGGTCAAGTCACTTCACCTCTCTGAGCCTCAGTGACCTCCTTGGCAAAATGGGAATAATAGTACCTACCTACCCAGTAAGTACTTGACACATGGTCTCCTAAAAGGCAAGGGAGGACTTTACAGATACCAAGCACTTTTATTAACTGTTCTCACTTAATCCTTGTGGCTATCCCTAGAGGCAGGTGTCATAAACCCATTCTATAGATGAGGAAATTGAAACTCAAGGGAGTTAAGTAACCTGCCCAAAGTTGCACAGCAAGACCCAAGCAGGGCCAAGACCGGCATTTGGGTCCTCTGGCTCCAAACCTAGAGCCCATCCTGCTGTATCACCCCCACTGCGAAGAATTTTTCTGCCACCCCTTTTTGAGAACCTCTGCTTCGGAGTTTGGGGAGAAGAGAATTCAGAAGGGCCCAGGAAGGTATGTGTGGGTGGCGAAGGTGGGGGCAGGTTTGTCAGGTGGGGGTGACTCATGTCCTAGCCTCCAGCCCTCTGAAACCTCCCCCGTGGCTTGGTGGAGGGGGCTGTTTCCCCAAGGCCAGGGGCTGTGGCCGATGTGTGGAGGTGGTTGGGGGGCAGAAAGGAGGGTAGGAACAAAGCTGCTCTTGCTTCCTGGCGTGAGCGGGGCAGAACCGCGGGCTGTCCTGGGCTTGTCCCTGTATAGGAAGAGGGAGTTGTCTGCTTTGCTGGGGGCTGGGGCTGTGCCAAGACAAAGGGGGCCTGCTCCCCGGGGAGCAGGGAGAAATGAGAGTCAGATTTAGGACTGGGCCGGCGTCCTGCTGGATTGTACCAGTCAGTGCTGTCAGGCTGCTGCTGGGTGGGGAGCTGGCTATCCTCTGCTTTGCAGCCTGGGAGACTCGGGGCCCAGAGTCAGGGTTTTCTGCTGCCGGGAGGGCCTTTCTGGTGATGGGGGTGGGGTCAGCCAGAGCCTTGCTCCTCGAGGGAGGGGCTAGTGTCATTGTCTTCTCTGACCTGCCTGGCTCTGGCACCTGCCAACAGGGCACCTGACCCCAGAATGGGGCCTCTACCTATGTCAGCACAGCCTGGGTCCTGAGCCTATCGGCACTGGGCTTCTGGGTCCCTTGAAGTTGGAGGACGGGGGTGTCCCAGGCTTGGGAATTATTGATCCAGGAGAAGAGAAGACTGAGGGACTTGATGTGACAGAGAAAGAAAGAGAATGAATGCAGTCCAGCTGATTGCTCTCAATAAGGTGATGGGCTTGTAGTTTTCCATCACCCCCAAGGCCACAAAAGCACCTGGGACTGATGCCCTTGTGGAAGGAATGGAGGCTAGACAGGAGGAAGGACTTCCTGTGTGTTAGAGATAAGATCTTGAGTTGAAGAGTAGGGGAGAGAGGGAGGCTCCGAGTTGACTGTCTTCTCTGAAGAGGATGAAGTAGGGCCCCATCCCTGTGAGCTGGGGAGGCCATCCTGTCCCAGGAGAGAGGGCAGGCAGGAATTACTGCCTTTTGGGGTGAGTCTGAGGTCTATTGGGGTCCCTGGGGACACTTTTAGTCTTGTGTCTTTTAGGAGAAGTGAGACCCGGCAGGTATCCACGAGCAGGCTGGCCCGGTGATCCCTGTGAAGAGAAAGAGCAGTGTGGTTGGGGCAGGTTACTGGGGTTTGTGTCCCTGCAAGTGACACTGTGAGGCCTCTCTCCTGGGACATGTTTGAATCTGATGGAGGTCTAGAGGGCATGGACTGCCCTGGTTTCCAGCAACTTCCTTGGCCAGGCCTGAAGAGAAAGCTCTGTGACCACTCCCCTTTGCTCCTGGCATCTCAGACTTTGGGGGCCCTCAGGGCAGGAAGCTCGGAGGTCTGCTTTCTGTCCCCACCGTGGGGACAGCAGATTCTTGTCTCCTACCAGTGACAGGAAGGGGAGGAGAGTTGGAATGGGGCTGGGCCATCAATATGTGCTTATTTGGGGGTGAGGAGGAGGTTAGACTCTCCTTCCCTCTTGATTGAAAAAGTAATATCTGATCATTTTACAAAACAGTTGGGAAGTTTAGAAAAGTTTACACGAGAAGAAAAAACATCTCCCATAATACCATTCCATCGAGGCAACTACCACTAACATTTCTTTCCCTTCTCTTTTCTTAGCATCCTCTTGTTTCTTAACCTCGATCTTGATGATCTCATGCTCTGTGTACAGTAACAAATTTTATCCAAACCTTTATCTAAATCTGAGTTTTCTCCAGCAAATGCTGAACAGGAAACTAATGTCGGGTCTTCCCTGTGCTTCCACGAGAGAGCCCGGCAGCCATCCCTGCAGGGTGAACCTCTGGGGAATCACACCCTGAGGAGTGGATGCCAGCTGGGGTCAGGGCTGCCCAAGCTCCCTGGAGGTAGTTGGGTGGGGACAGCGGGCACTCATATATGGAGATACGTCACTGACAAAAGTCAGCCCCTTGCTGTTGTTTGCTGAGGCTAGGTGAAGTATTTTTCCGTTCCCGGGAGTCTCAGTTTTGGGTCATCCGCTGGTTTGGGATTTTGCCCACCCAGGGTCACCAGTCGGGAATGGAGCTCCAGCTGGAGTCCTGTCCAGGGGAGCCCAGAGGTTCCCGGGGTTGAGCCACCTGGCGGGACATTTCCGTTCCTCCTGGTCCCCTTCATTTTCCCACTCTGGTTTGTTTGCTTTGGGAAGGAGCCCAGAAGGAAGAAAACCAACAGCAGCTGGGTCAGCCTGACCTGAGCCTCCCCCACTCCCAGCCAGTCCTGGCGACAGCTTGGGCTGTCCTCCAGACCGGAAGTGAGGGTTTTCCTCTGGAAGCTCTGGATGGGCTCCTCTGTCTTCTCTGTCCCCGGGGCCCTGGCCATGCATGGCGCCTGCTTCAGTCTCTGCCCCCTTGGAGTGACCAGTTTCGAGGTGGGGAGACCACAGTCTCTGCCAAGGAATCTCTGGTGTGCGGGGGTTTCCTCCCGGAGCCACCAGTCTGAGGGGAGAGGCCTAGTTGGGAAGCCCCAGCCTGGTGGGGGAAATAGGGCTCTCAAGGGAAGAAGTCATGTCTGTCTCTGTACTTTTCTAGAGTCTGCTTCCATCTGTGCTTGGGACTGCTGGCCAAATCTCAGCTAGAGCCAGAGACAGAGTGGGGAAGGGTGGGGGCTGACCCTGCTCAGCCCAGCCTCTCCCCTGGGGCTGCTATGTGGGGAATGTCCATGCCTGGCTGGCCTGACCGCCTGTGGCTGCAGGAGGCAGCACATGTGAGTGGGGAGAGGGGCAGCTCGGTGGCTCCACCTGGCCTTCTCTCCCCTCCCAGCACCCCGACAGAATTCCTCCTCCCCAGCCACGCCCCACCCCACCTCAGGGGCTCAGGCCTAGGACTGGGAGGCAGCTCCCTTCCTAGCCCTCGTCTGAGGGGTCAGGGAAAGGAAGCCTGGGTCCCCAAAAGCAAGCTGGCTGCCAGGCACCTTGCCAGGCCTGTCTCTGCCGGCCTCCTCCTCTGCCATTTCTTTGCTTCTCTAAGAGAAGGACGCCTGGGCCTTTACTGTGACAGAGGGCTTCCGCCATCATGGGTGTGTTGGAGCCATAAGGAAATCGAGTGACTTGCCCAAGGGCACACAGCCAGTGAGTGGTGGGGCTGGAGGGAGCCCCTCTCTGACCCCCACACTCTCCTGCCCTGCGTGCAGCTCCCTTCGCCGTCACTGTCTGAGCTGGTGATCCAGGTCTGCACAGGGCACCGGCCTCTCGCCCAAGGAACTTCTGGGGGCCCGGCCCTGCCTGCTCTTCTTGTCCTCTAATGCCGTGTTTCGGGGCCTGGGTCTGACATGCCTCTTGGCAGCCCATTCCTGTCCCTATTTCCAGGTGTCTTATTGACACTGGGTGCCCTGCAGCCCAGCCCAGCTGTGCCTGTCGCTGGCAGGGGCAGGAGCCTGATGTAGCTCTGGTGGGAGTTATTTTTAATGTCAGGCCTGGGCTACACTCTGCCGGGGCAGTCTTGGATTTAGGGTGCCCACTGCCAGCCGGCTGGGTTGGCCGTGCTGAGGAGGAAGCAGGAATGAAGGGCAGGGTACGCCTCGTTGCTTGCTTGGAGAATGCTACAGTGTGGACTGTGTGGGGGAAGAAGGGTCCTTCGCACACCCTCTCCAGGGCCCCATCTTCTCTTTTCCTGTCTCTTATGCTGTCCCCCGCCCCACCCTGTGATCTCTGAGCTGGCTTCTTCCTTCCATGTTGCCAACAATAGAGTGTGTGCTAAACAAAGGCCCCCCATTCAGCTCAGACAGCCACCCTGTGTCTGGCTCTGCCCATCTCTGGCCAGGGTGCATGGGCAGGGCCTACGTCTGTCTCGCCTGCTTCCACCCTGCTCTGTCCAGGGGCATTGTGGCAGGTCTCCCTCCAGCTCCAGGGTGGAAAGCGCCGAGACCAAACTGGGTGTGGCCCCCTCCACCCTGGGTGCTGTAGAAACAGCACTTTTGTTTCTTATGGGAGAATTCCCCTGCTTCTCCTGGGGAGTAGGTGGGGAGAAAGGTGGGGCTGGTTGACAGTCCTGCCTGAGGTCTGACTTCTGACCTTCCTGTTACAGGAAGAGCTCTCCCCATGGTCCTTTCCTCAAGAAGAATTCTGGTGTGTGTCCTCTCTGAACTGCTTTCCAGCTCTGACTTTGCCCATCCTCAGCCTTCTCTTGTCTGTCGTGAGAATCCTAGTTCTTTATTCCTAGAATCTTAGACATCAATGTTCCTCTGAGATCACTTGGGCCACCCTTTCTGTAGGTGAAGTACAGAGAGGGAAAGTAATTGCCCAAGGACACCCAGCAAGTTTGTGGCGGAGCTGGGACTAGAACCTGGGATTCCTGATTTCCCAGGTACTCCTCTGCCTCCACCTGTAAGCACCCTCGGCGTCTCCGGCCCCTCCTCCCCTTGGCCAGGGGCTCAGCTCTACCCACACCCCCACCTGCCCTGCCCCTCACTCTCCTCTGCAGCAGGGTGTCTGACCCTCTCCTTGACCCCAGGGCGTTCCTCTTTCCCTGGATCCCCTGTGAGGAACCAGGGGAGCGGCCCTGTTTCCTGGAGTGGGGCAGACCTGGATTTGAGCAGAGTGCCGCCATTTTCTCAACGTGGATCCTCGAGTTCCTCATCTAGAAGTTGGGAATAATAAAATGCCTGCCAGGTTGCTTCAAAGGAAGAAGAGATTCCTGTGACAGTAAAGACGCTGGATGCCCCCTCCCCCGTGGACCCTTTGACCTCCGTGTGGCCTCTGTCTTGCCCTGGGCAGCTGTCCAGCCCTCAGCTTCTCTTGGCTCCAGGCCTGGGCTGGATGGGCGGTGAGGAGCCTGCTGAGGAAACACCCCTCCTGGGGCCAGCCGTGACCTCAGTGGACTTTGGACATGGGGCTGGCGAGAAGATATCCCTGAGTGTGGCCGGCTGAGAAGCCCCAGGGGTAGGCAGCCGGCCCTCCTGGGGAGGGCCTTTTTGACTCGGATGGGGTGTTTTTCCTGGCCTGGGCTGGAGATGTCCAGTTCATCCTGAGTGGATCTGACTGCAGCTCAGCGTCCAGATGTTGGCTCTGCCCTCCGCCTGGCGAAGTGGAATCTAAAGGGTTAATGAGACTGTGTTTGCTGAGGCAGCTTCACCTTCCTTCTCCTGCTTGGCCTCCCAGGCCTCCAGTGAGTTCTCTTCTCCCTGGGGCGGCTCTGTGACCGCCTTGCTCCTCCCAGACTCTCCTCTGTTCTCTTTTTCTCTCTCTCCAGGGAGGGTAGGGGTGCTGGGCAGTGTGTGGTTGGGGTGGGGGCGGGGGACTCCTCTGAAATGGCCACACTTGGCCAGCCCCTGGGAAGCAGCTGGACACATCTGGTGGCACCGAGCCTGCCCTCTGGTGTTCTGGGCCTGCTTCTGTTTGTCGGCCCGAAACTCTGAGTCACTGGGGTGATGCGAGGCGAGGGAGGAGGCGGCTGGAGCTGGTCTGGCTCCTGCCTCTGCCTGTTCCAGGTGTGCTCACAGCAGGGGAGGAGCCTGGTATTGCCATAAAAGGCAGGAGACCCGAAGGATCCTTTGTCATCCTCATTGAGGGTGGCACTGGGAAGACATATCTCTGGTGACCTTTGCTCCTGGGATGCGGCCAGGCTGCACAGGCCACCCCACCCCCGTCCTCACCCGGTCCCCCAACACAATAGGTTTGAGGTACTGGGTGCTGCCGCCTCATGGGTGGACCAGCCTGGGGTCTGCCTGCTGTCTGAGGCCACACTGGGTGTGCAAAGCCCACAGACTTGGATGTCACGCCTGTGCCTGGGCCTGGCTCTGCCATTTCTCCACTGTGCCACCTTGCCTGGTGCAGCCTCAGTTTCCCCATCTGTCAACGGGGGAACAGAGCATGCCCTTCAAAACCCACTGGTGAGACTGGTGGCATTAGTGAAAGGTCTGGCACAAGGTGGGCCCTCCCTGGAGCACAGCTTCCCTTGCCTCTCCTCTCACGGGCTGGACTCCCAAGACAGCGGAGCTGAACAGGCCAAGTGGGACTTCACCTCCCTGGTGCAGAGTAGGACCCAGCTCTTCATTAACCTCAGGTGCCCCCCAGTCTCTGCAGAGAGAGGGAGGGGTGCTTGAAGAGCAGGGACCACCCGAGGCCTGCCCCACCCTGTATCCCTGACCCAGGTTCAAGGAGGCTAGGAGGTGAGAATACCCCTCTGGGGAGAGGCAGTACTGGTGGCCACAGCCATGGCCACCAACATGGAGTACCTACTATGTGCCAGGCACCATGCTGGGTCCTTACAACACCCTGCGGGGGAGGGGGTGCTTCCCCACTTTATAGATGAGGACTGAGGCCCAGTGGAGAGCTGAATTGCCCCGGTAGTATGTGGCTGAGATTTGAACTGGTGGGTGAGACTTAGAGTTCTGGGAAAGGCTTCTAGGAGCTAGGATGCTGGACAGACGGGGGTCTTAGGGCCTCGGCTTCTGGGGTCACTTGTGATGCTGCCCCACCTGTAGGAAAGTGAGATCCCGGGGTCTCTGAGAGAGCCTGGGGCACCTTCTACTGCTCCCAGCACCCTCCCCGGCTCCCCCAGAGAAACCTGTCTGACAGCTTCCCTGCCCCACCCAGCTTCCTGTCCAGTGCCTGGGGTGCAGCTGCCTCACCTCCACAGCCTTTCCCAGGGAGCCCCAGTAGGAGGTGGGGGTGGGTCTGTGGGACCCCAGAAGCTGCTAGAGGCCCTGAGTGTCTTCTCCTGCTCTGGGAGTGTTGGGCAGGGACGGCAAGGCGAGTGAGCCCAGGGCTGTGTTGGGGCATCTGGCCCTATGCTGCCCCACCCTCCATGGGGTTCACCCCACCCTGAGCTAGAGGTCAGAGATGCAAGCCCAGGACTCACACATGGGTGTTGCATCATGGGCAGTCTCTTCCTGGGCCTGGTGCCCTTCTGTCCCCCACCTCCCTCCATGACAGCCCACTGGGGCCCTTGGGGCTGTAGTAGGGGAAGGAATGATGGGCGGGGCCAGGAGACAGGCTGAAGCTGGGAGTAGGACCAGGTGATGGGGTGCCCTACTGGGTCCAGCTGATTTCCCACCCCTCCTTTGTGTCCCCAGTAGCCACCATGGAGGTGATGAACCTGATCGAACAACCCATCAAGGTGACTGAGTGGCAACAGACGTACACCTATGACTCGGGCATCCACTCGGGCGCCAACACCTGCGTCCCCTCGGTCAGCAGCAAGGGCATCCTGGAGGAGGACGAGGCCTGCGGGCGCCAGTACACGCTCAAGAAGACAACCACCTACACCCAGGGCGTGCCCCAGGGCCAAGGTCGGGGTTCCTGGGGACTGGTCCATGGGGATATTCCAGCAGAAAACAAGGCTGGGCCCTGGAGGGAGGTCAGGGTAAAGGGAGGCAGACTTTAGGGGATTCCCAGTCTGGGGGAGGAGGCACAGCTATGTCAGGGCGCCCCCACCTGGGAGGGAAGCAGATTCCTCTCCCATGAACCTCTAGTCTGGAGGGGGTGCCTAGACCCTGCCCACCAGTCTGAAGGAAGAGGCCCAGTCCTTGCCTTCCATGAACTTAGAGTGTGAGGAGGCGTCACTACTGCCCTCAGAGAAGCCGTGGACTGTGGGAAGACAGGCCTTGTGCTCCAGGAGCCTAAGGTTTGATGGGCAGGCAGAGCTCCGCCCTCAGGGAGCCCACAGTCTGGTAGAGGGAGGTGCACTTCTCAGGCCCCCCAGGGCTCCTGGTGGGGGGCGGAGAGGACACTAGGCCACATATGCTGAGTGCAAACAGGCCAAGGCCAGGGGTGGAGTGACCGACCCAGTTCTGGGCTTTGTCAGGGGTGGGGATGCCTCTGGGGGCGAGGAGTGGCCGGGTCCCAGTACTGTTGTCCACAGAAGCCTCAAGGCCCTGAACATTGCAGCAGGTGGGCTCTGGGAGCTGGGGCTCAGCCTCTGCCCCCTGAGGGTCTCCTCCCTGACAGCAGGCAGAGGCCTCTCAGCCTGACATGGCCAGGCATTGTGTCGGTAGCTACAAGTGCAGCATCTGGGTGGGAAAGCCATGTGGCTGTCTCCTCCTTCCCGACTAATTGGAGGTGGAACCTCACCCTCCCTCTGCCTGGGGCATTGGGCCACTTGCCAGGGCCAGGCTGCCTGGGAAGCCTGAGTGCCTATAGTCTGGGCTGAGAACCCCGCTCCTGCTTTCGGAAACCACAGTCCTGGCTTTCCCTCTGATACCAGGCAACTCTCTGGGCCTCTATGTACCTGTCCATATAATGGGAGAGTTGTCTCCTCTGGGGATGATGAGGGTGTGATATATGTACACAGAGTCATGAGATTTCAGGGTTGAAAGAGACCCAGGTTGTCTCATCCTATCCCCCTTGATTGTAAGGGGGTTGTGCAGAGAGTCGGGGTTTAGGCCCTGGAGTCAGGCTGTCTGAGTTTGGATCCCAGCTTGGGTTCTTATAACCCCTGTGCCTCAGTTTTCCCATCTGTAAAGTGGAGATAATAATAGTACTTACCTTATAGGGTTGTTGTTAGATTAAATGGGAAAATATAAGAAAAGCACTTAATTCACTGCTAGGCCATAATAAGTACTCAAAAAATGTTAACTTTTCCTATTAATAATAATAATCGCTAATATTTTTGTAGTGATATGTGCCAGGCTCATGCATCCTTTCTTTTCAGAGCAATTTACAACTATTATCTCATTTAATTCTCATAAGAATTCCCTGTGATGGACAGAACAAGTGGTACCCCATTTTACAGATGATGTAACTGAGGCAATTCTGACCTTCCCAAGGTCACTGGTTACAAGCGGAACCTCGAGTTGCCCCGGGGTGGGAGGCAGCCCAGAGAACCCAAGTGGGCTGTCTTCAAGGCCTGCCCTGCCCCCCAGAATCCCCCTGCCCGTCTCCTGTAGCTCAATCCTTGCCGGTTGGCCCCCAGGTGACCTGGAGTACCAGATGTCCACGACTGCCAGAGCCAAGCGGGTGCGGGAGGCCATGTGTCCTGGTGTGACAGGCGAGGAGAGCTCACTGTTGCTGGCCACCCAGGTGGAGGGGCAGACCACCAACCTGCAGCGGCTGGCTGAGCCATCCCAGCTGCTCAAGTCGGCCATCGTACATCTCATCAATTACCAGGACGACGCTGAGCTGGCCACCCGGGCCCTGCCCGAGCTCACCAAACTGCTCAACGACGAGGACCCGGTACGTGAGGGGTTGGCTGGGGTGGGGGCAGGGCAGGGAGGGGAGAGGTCAAGTGTCTGCAGGGGAGGGCCCTTCCTGGGGTGGAGGGAGGTCATTGACCCAGAGCCCCATCAGTGGGAAGAGTCTGACTTGGGTCCATCTGAGCTGTGTGGAGGGGTCTCCTGGCCCCGTATCTCACAGTGGCAGCCAGCCTGGCCGATCTGCTCACTTCCTCCCATCCTCCGCTCCACCCCCCAGGTGGTGGTGACCAAGGCCGCCATGATTGTCAACCAGCTGTCAAAGAAGGAGGCGTCACGGCGGGCGCTCATGGGCTCCCCCCAGCTGGTGGCAGCCGTTGTGCGCACCATGCAGAACACCAGCGACCTGGATACAGCCCGCTGCACCACCAGCATCCTGCACAACCTCTCCCACCACCGTGAGGGGCTGCTGGCCATCTTCAAGTCAGGCGGCATCCCTGCCCTGGTCCGCATGCTCAGGTACCCACCCCTACTCACTGTGGGAGCCCGGGGCCTCCCCGACGTGGGCTTCCCCCCTCCTTTCCCTGGGCTTCCATGCATTTATTGAGCACCTACCATGCGCCATATGCAGAACCACGCCCCGTCCTGGTGCTCAGCTGCTCACAGTCTGGCAGGGGAAGCAGGCATGTAACTAGTAGGTTAGTTATCAGGATACCAGATAGACCAGGGTGGAGGTGTCTGGGATTGCCCAGGGCTGAGAAGCTGTTCACTCTAACAGCTGGGGGTTGACGGATGAGTGGAGTTTGCCCGGTAGAGATGAAGGGAAGAGTCTTCCAAGCAGAGGGAATAGCATGTGCAAAAACCCTTGCCACCTTTATCTTTCCTGGCCCTGCAGTGTTGATCGGCTTCTTTCCTCATCCCCATACCCGGCTGCGAGTTCTCTGAGGGTGGAGATATTGATCTCTCTCCCCTCCAAGTGCCTTGCAGGGCCTCTCTAGTACGTGGCTTTCCACGTGGTACTTACTCAGTAGGGACCTACTATGTGCTCAGCACCAGGCTGGGAGCCCAGGAGCAGGAGGAGTCGTGGTCCCTCCTGACCATGGAGGAGTAGGGAGAGGGGAGGTGCTGTGTGCTCCGTGCGTAAGGGCGGCGCCGGGTCAAGGGAGGATGAGAGTTTAGCAAAGGGCTATTTCCATAGGGGTGTCAGTACTGGGGAAGGCTTCCTGGGGGAGGTGGCCCACATTTATGACAGGACCCTGGACCCCAACTCACGGTAACCCCCTGCCCGCCATCCCAGCTCCCCCGTGGAGTCAGTCCTCTTCTACGCCATCACCACACTGCACAACCTGCTGCTCTACCAGGAGGGCGCCAAGATGGCCGTGCGCCTGGCAGACGGGCTGCAGAAGATGGTGCCCCTGCTCAACAAGAACAACCCCAAGTTCCTGGCCATCACCACCGACTGCCTGCAGCTGCTGGCCTATGGCAACCAGGAGAGCAAGGTGGGCCCCTCCCGCCCCCAGCCCGGACCGCGGCCCCCCGTTACGTCACCCTCCGTTCAGCTGCAGCTTCAGGCCGCTGTCTCCTCACGCTTTTTAGGTTAAATATCTATGTTTGTGCAGATATACATGTTTCATCATGTAACTGAATATTTTGAGGAAAAGAAAAAAAATCCATCATCTTCACACAGCCGCTGTTATCTCGACGTGCTTCCCCCACTGCCGTCCTGTGGGCAGATGTATATGCAGCTGTAATTGTAGCAGATGTACAGCTTTGCGGCTGTTTTCTACATGATATCTTTGAGATCCTTTTTGGCTCAAAACCATCCACTATAATGGCAAATAGCATTTATGATGTGGAGGCCCCAGACTTTATTCTGAGGGAGGGCATCTCGATTGCTCCCAATTTTCCACCTTTATAAACAATGCTGTAATGAACATCTTTGGGAACAAAGCTTTTCCCAAACAATGGAAAATTTTTCATCTGTAGAGCTTAGGGTTTTTTTTTTTAAGTATTTTTTTTATTTTTTGCGGGGTGGTGGTGGTTGTTTTTTTATTTCTTTGGTGAGGAAGATGGTCCCTGAGCTAACATCTGTGTAAATCTTCCTCTTTTTGCTTGAGAAAGATGGTCCCTGAGCTAACATCTGTGCCAGTCTTCCTTTGCTTTGTATATGGGACACCCCCACAGCATGGCTTGATGAGCCGTGTGTAGGTCTGTGCTGGGATCCAAACCCTGGGCTGCCAAAGCGGAGTGGGTGAACTTAACCGCTATACCCCCTGGCTGGCTTCATGGGTTTTTAACAATTTATTCTTTTACCCACATTGCCAGATGGCTTTCCAAAAGGATTGTATTATTTACAATGCCATCGGTGGCAATGTATGTCAGCACAGTTTCACCTCATCCTTGCCAGCACTGTGTATTATCCTTTTTTCAAAATTTTGGCTTATTTGGTAGTCACAAAAGCTATTTAGGTTTTAGCTGAAGCTTGGTAATGACAGCTCTGTCAGCCTCCTCGCCCTTCCTTGTTTCTTGTCATATTCTCTGTCTGTCTCACACTCATTCCCCACCCCCACAGCTCATCATCTTGGCCAATGGAGGACCCCAGGTCCTCGTGCAGATCATGCGCAACTACAGTTATGAGAAGCTGCTCTGGACCACCAGCCGTGTGCTCAAGGTGCTCTCCGTGTGTCCCAGCAACAAGCCTGCCATTGTGGAGGCCGGTGAGTATTATAGTCTGTGAGGGTGGCCTGTATGGCCAGGAGGGCCGTGGTGGGAGCCCTGTCTAGTGGCCGGGCTCCGTTAACCATGCTCCCCTGTGGCTCATGTGACCCCTGTCCCCTGCGCCAGGTGGGATGCAGGCCCTGGGCAAACACCTGACCAGCAACAGCCCCCGCCTCGTGCAGAACTGCCTCTGGACCCTGCGCAACCTCTCGGATGTGGCCACTAAGCAGGTGAGGGAGACTCTTGGGCCTGGGCTGACCTCTTCAGCCGCCTCGTCCTCCCGTCTGAACACGTGCAGCCTCCCGTCTGGGAGTCTGGCCTTAGGAGCTGTGGGAGGCCTGAGCCCTCTAAATCTTGCCCCGTCATGGCTGAGGCTGGAAATACCCTCTCATCCCTATTAGAGATTCGGGAGGAGGGATAGATGAAGGGCATGATGTTCCTGAGCTGGAGCTCAGGTGGCACCAGGGGAACAGTTTTGACCTAGACCCTGGAGCAGGGAGCAGTCATGTGCCAAGAGACAGCTTGGGGGCCCCGGTGGCTACAAACACAATTTAAGGAAAAATGCAGTTTCAAGACAAGCCTCCTTGTCTCTCTTTCTAATGTGACGGCCGTTCCTAAGATCCCCTCCAGCGCCCCATCAATGGACTGCTCACTGAGCATCCACCGTGTGCTGGACTCAGCCGGGCACTCATGGACATTGGCTTGTTTACCCCTTTCAACACCTGGAGGTGGGGCCTCGTCGGTTAGATGAAGAAGCAGAGGCTCGGGGAGTTAAGTAATGGAGGCAGTAAATGGCAGAGCTGGGATTTGAACCCAGGACTGTCAACCCCAGAGCCTTTATGTTCCACCACAAGGCCCACAGGGCTCCCCGTGGGAGAAGTTCTGGGTTAGAGATGTTTCCTGAAACTGGATTTGGCCTGGGGACCACTGAGGGGACAGCTGTAAAGGCCCAGAACAGTGAGAAATGTGTAAAAGTGGGTCAGCTGGGCTACTGAAGCACGTGGCCTCCTCCACAATTTTCTCCTGGCCTAGGGGCCACCCTCGGCCTGAGCAGGGCTCTGCCTGGGTCTGAGGATGCAGAGGAGGGGTGGGGGGGTGGAGGAAAGAGCATGGAGCTTGGAGACGGGCCTGGGTTCAGATCCACCCACTAGGCACGGGTCTGGGGCGAGCCCCTCGACCTCTGAGCTCGGCTGCCCACGGGGTAGTACTGCCCTCCCCTGGATGGCAGGATCTTGGGGATGGAGGTTCCCGGGCACCCAGAGGCAGGCCCCATTGAGGATCTGCTGAGTGGGCTTCAGACCCCATTAGGCCTTCCGCTCCCCTCGGACACACTTGGGAAGACTTCCTGGAGGTGGGCGCCTCACTCTCCACCGCCTCCCCTGACCCGCAGGAGGGCCTGGAGAGCGTGCTGAAGATTCTGGTGAACCAGCTGAGTGTGGACGACGTCAACGTCCTCACCTGTGCCACGGGCACTCTGTCCAACCTGACGTGCAACAACAGCAAGAACAAGACGCTGGTGACACAGAACAGCGGCGTGGAGGCCCTCATCCACGCCATCCTGCGCGCGGGCGACAAGGACGACATCACGGAGCCGGCCGTCTGCGCCCTGCGCCACCTCACCAGCCGCCACCCGGAGGCCGAGATGGCCCAGAACTCCGTGCGCCTCAACTACGGCATCCCGGCCATTGTGAAGCTGCTCAACCAGCCCAACCAGTGGCCACTGGTCAAGGTAGCAGCTGCCGCCGCGGCGGGGGTGGGGACAGAGGGAGCCCTCTGCGGTCAGGACTGCGCGCTGTGACCCTGCGGGCAACGCTGCTGTAACAGATGCCCTCAAATACGGGGGCTCCAGTAAGGGAGAAGTCTCTTCCTCCCGTGAACGGTTGAGACCTCCACAGGGGCTCTGCTCCTGAGACCCAGAGTCTTCTATCCGGTAGCTCAGCCATTCCTTACAGATGAGCTTCACAGTTTAATATGCACATGACCACCCTGGGCGGTCTCAATAAATTGCAGGTTCTCATTCAGCAGGCCTGGGCTGGGCCTGAGACTCTGCATTTCTAACACGCTGCCAGGTGATGCTGCTGGTCCGTGGACATCCTCCTTATGCCAGAGGGCCTGGACGAGAGGGTCGTCCTCACAGATGTGTTCTAGCCTGGAGAAGTGGGGAGGGCTCGCAGCGACCAGAAAGTGAGACGTGTCGCTTCAGCTCACACCCCGGAGCTCAGTCACTCGGCCACATCTAGATTCAGGGAAGCCGGCAATGTGTCGTGTGTCAGACGGCCTTGTGTCATGCTACAACTCAGGAGGGATATGAAAAAGGCAAAGGAGAGAGGATTCTGGGGGACACTTAGTGTCTGCTGTAGGGAGTCAGGGGGTGAAGGGGTGGGCCTTCTCCTTAGGAAGCTGCCTGGGTAGAGGAGAGCCGGCTGGCGGGGGCTCCCATTGGTTAAACCTTAGACAATTTAACAGTACAGATAAGAATGACTCTAAGTGATTATATACATTGAATTTAAAAAAAATCCATAGTGAGGAAAAAAGGCAGCATGTGACCCCTCCTTGGGCTTGGTCCCAGCTGCAAGCCCCAGGTGGGGGAGGGTTTGCATCCTGGCCCAGCAGCTGAGCGATAAGTGACCTTGGCAGGTCAGATATTCTGTGCTCACGGCTTCATCTGTGTCATGACTTTCATCCCTGCCCTCCTGGCTTCTTGTTTTGAGGATCAAATGAGATGATAAATTGCTTTGCAAGACCCTGAGGGACCCTGGGAGGCCAGAGTGGCTCCTGGGAGCGGGGGCACCCTGGGCAGGAGATCTCTTCCCCAAGCTGCCTGCTGGGGGTTGATTACAACATGAGCATCACCAAAGCGGGAGGCCTGGGGGTCACCATAGCAAGGACTCCATGACAGTCAGAGTTTGGGACTATCAGAACAGCAAGGAAGGCTGTGGTGTCTGGGGGAAGATTGAGAGAGGGGACGGGGTGAAGGTCGGGGCATGGGGGCTGGCGGAATGTTCTGGCATGGGGTATCATGTTAGCAGAGGCTGTTAGAGTTAGACATGAGGACCCACAGATCCTATGGAATGGGCTGGAAGTGGAATAATTTCTCTGGAGATCTTCCAGCATGTCTATGTCTGGCCTGGGGGACAGCGAGATGATAGGGGAAGGAAGAGATGATGCTGGGAAATTGGGGTCCTCCAGAGGCTCAAGAAATGCCCCTGATTGTTGTCCCTTTCCTTGCCAGGCTACCATCGGCCTGATCAGGAATCTGGCCCTGTGCCCAGCCAACCACGCCCCACTGCAGGAGGCAGCGGTCATCCCCCGCCTCGTCCAGCTGCTGGTCAAGGCCCACCAGGATGCCCAGCGCCATGTGGCTGCAGGCACACAGCAGCCCTACACGGTAAGTGAGCTGGTGGTGCCTGTGACCGCCCTCCCTGGGGGTCAGGGGTCCTCTGTGTGAATGTGTGTGCACGTGAGTGTGTAAATGGGGAGGCGAGTTGCAAGTTGCAATTAATGCCAACTCCGAGGACCTGTGAGTTTTGTGTCATGGGACAGTGTGGGCATATCCAAGGGCCCCCTGTCGCCATGCCCCGATGCCTCCTGTCGTGCAGGATGGCGTGAGGATGGAGGAGATCGTGGAGGGTTGCACAGGAGCCCTGCACATCCTCGCCCGGGATCCCATGAACCGCATGGAGATCTTCCGACTCAACACCATCCCCCTCTTTGTGCAGGTGAGTCTGGGCCAGGTGGGCAAGGGAGGTCCCCCAACCCCTGCTTATCCCCATTGCTGAAAGGGGATGGTTGGCAGTCACGGGTCTGCGGGGCCTGGACCAGGCATCAACAGATCTTTGGAGGAGTTTGGAGAAAAGGGGCCCCACCAGCACTTAGCAAACCCTGGCACGGGAATGGCTTTCCAAGCTCGAAAGCAAGGGAAGAGATCACAAATGAAAAAAATAATCTTGAGATTCAACCACATAAACATTAAAACCGTGTATGTCAGAAATAGCCTAAAAAGCATTAAAAAAAGTAAACAGCAAACTGGGAAGATACAACAGACAAGAATTTAATATCCTTCATGTAAAAAAACTCATTCATACTAGACCCCAGTAGTTAATGGGCAGGGGCAGGAGTAATCCCAGGTGGCTCCTAAACAAATAATGCTCAACCCCAAGAGTTTGAAGAAAGGAAGCTTCCCACCCCCCAGTGAGAGCCCATTTTTCCACTATCAAATTGGCAAAGAAAAAAAAAAACAGGAGTGCCCTGTGCTGGTGAAGATGTGATGAAATAAGCAGTCTCATATCCTGCTGCGGGGAAGATAAGATGGTAGAACCTCTCCAGGAGGCAATTTTACCATATGTATAGAGAACCTGTGACCAAGTAGTCCAAGTCTGGGGCTTTCTCCTAAGTTAATTTAAAATACAGGCAAAGATTTATGCACATACCTAACAATTGCACTGTTACTTACAATAATTGAAAACAAACTAAATGTCCGGTGATGAGGGAATGGTTAAAAAAAGAATGATCCATTATACAATAATGCTGAAGAATTTTTTGGTTTTGAATTCTTTTCCCTTTAAGTCCTAGAGTTCAGGGGAAGGGATGTGCCATAGCCACCTCCAGTTGGAACTGATGAGTTTTTTTTGTTTTTGCTGTTGTTTTGCTTTTTAGCATTCTCTTTTTTATCAATATGAACTTATAGATTTTTAGGAAAAATTTTTTAATATAGGAAAATGCTTTCTGCTACAATGTCAGGAGAGAAAAACAGGAATCAAAATTAAAACTGTACTGTGATGAAAATCCAGTGGGAACGTGCCAGTGTGTTAACAGAAGCTGTGTCTGGGTGGGGACCTGTGGCTGGTTTTCTTCTCCGTTTCTTTTACTGTTCTTAGACTTCGCACACTTTCTAGTATGAGCTTGGGATGAGTCTGGAAAAGGGAGGCGGCGATGGGCAGGGCTGTGAGGTGCGCTGCCACCCGCCTTACACCGCCCCCACCCCCCACCCCGTGCGCCCCCCAGCTCTTGTACTCCTCGGTGGAGAACATCCAGCGAGTGGCTGCTGGAGTTCTGTGCGAGCTGGCCCAGGACAAGGAGGCAGCCGATGCCATCGATGCTGAGGGGGCCTCGGCCCCACTCATGGAGCTGCTGCACTCCCACAACGAGGGCACTGGTGAGCGACTGGGCTGTGGGCGAGGGGGGTGAGGGAGGAGGCCCGGCCTCGTTCCCCCAGCCCGGGTGGAGGCAGTCACCTGACTTGGCCTTTCCTTTCCTCTCTGCTCAGCCACCTATGCTGCTGCCGTCTTATTCCGCATCTCCGAGGACAAGAACCCAGATTACCGTAAGCGCGTGTCTGTGGAACTCACCAACTCCCTCTTCAAGCATGACCCAGCTGCCTGGGAGGCTGTGAGTACCCGGTTGGACTGCAACATATGGTTGTACAAGTAGCCCACTGCACAAGACAGCACTTTTAAGGGGGCTCCTACCATCCTGTCAACTTTATAGATTTTTATTTTATAATTGAATCATTTATGACAATGTCCAGCAGATGCAAGTAGTAGATTGAATAGTAGTAGTATCAGTTTTTGACCTACTAAAGTGGCCATTTAATTTTGTCCTAACTAATACAAAGTATTGGAGGCTGGGGTGCCTTTTTCTAACTTGCACACAGGTGCTGTATAGGCCAGTGGCTGCCCTGACCCTGGGTGGGGCAGCTCCCGGCACCCATTCTCCAGTCCTCTCCCCTCCACTTCCCTCCCAGGGCTGCGCTAGTTCTGTGGGAGCCCCCAAGCATGAATGGTGGGACCCTCCACCCTGAGGAGATGCCTGAGGACGGGAGTTCACATCAGGGCACTGAGTAACCCCATCTTACCTTCATTTCCTTCAAGGGGTCTTCACTTTGCCCCAGCCCCCCTTATAGAAGCAGCTGTTGCTGCCCCCCAGCCCAGAGCCTGGGTTTTCCACTCTTCCCCTCCCTGATGTCTCCCTCTGTCCTTCCTCAGGCCCAGAGCATGATCCCCATCAATGAACCCTATGCAGACGGTGAGTTTGTGCAGAGTTCCTCAGGACCCCAGACCCCCAGAGCCCGGCGGGAGGGCTGTGGGTGTGAGCGAGGGAGAGGCATCGTGTCTCCAGGGCCAAAGGACTAGTGGCATCCACCATATGGGGAGGGGGCGGTCAGACCCATTGGATGTGGGCAGAGGTAAGGGAGGTGGCTGAGGGGTCCAGATCCCCCTCAAGGTGGCCTGCAGACCTTAGACAGAACCCCCTTCTCCTCCCCAGACATGGATGCCACCTACCGCCCCATGTACTCGAGCGACTTGCCCCTGGACCCCCTGGATATGCACATGGACATGGACGGGGACTATCCCATCGACACTTACAGCGACGGCCTTCGGCCCCCCTACCCCACGGCGGACCACATGCTGGCCTAGCCGCTCGGCCCCAAGTACAGCACCCTCCACGTTGCAGCCCTCCCTCATGCCTGCGAGCTGCTGAGACATGCTTTCCCTTCCTTCTAGAACCTCCTTCTCGTGGAGGCCCTCTCATGTTTCTGTTGAAACCCTGGCTCCTTTTCGGTGGGAACGAGTATGGGGCCTCTTGCTGTTGAGTTCCCCCAAGGAAGGCGTGCCTTGGCTGCCTTATTCTGTTTTCCTCACTGGCCGCGGGGAGTCCTGCCCCTGCTGTGGGTAGCGGGCGGGTGATGCAGGCGTGGCCTGCCCTGATCCCGCTGTGTCTGCTCCACCCCAGGTGTGCTTCCTGGGCTGAGGCTCTCCGTGCAGGCGATGGGATGAGACAGAAAAGTGCCTGAGCCGGGGCAGCAGGGCCGCGACTTCCTGCCCAACCCCGCGCCTCCAGAGGGCCTCCGGAGGGTCTTTCTTGGGATGGTGATCTGCTCCTGCTTCTCTGTTCTGGGCCGTGGGTCCAGGGCCTGACCCCCCCGCCCACCCCCATGGCCCTGGCCGCCAAAGCTTTAGACTCAAGCCACCCACTCTGTTGCTCCCTGCTGTCCCCTGGGCTGCCCCGGGCCCCACGGGGCTCTGGTTCCTGCCCTGGGTCTGATTTTCTCACCGAGCTCCACCTGACCAACAGTCCTGAGCCCCCAGGGTCTCCAGGACCCAAGTTCAAGGCCCGAAGCCCCAGAATCCAAAGATTCTCTTGAAAAGTTCAGGGACCGTCGGAGAGATGGGGTGGAGACATGGAGAGTGAGTCCCCCGCTCCGGGACACTGCCTGCCTCTCTCTCCAGGACGTTGAATCAGCTTTGGCCCCTCCCGGGGGAGCTCCAGGGACAGCTACCTTGCACCCACACAACTGCCCTAGCTGACCCCTGAGAAGTGCTCTTGGCTGACCCCCCTGGTGTGCGGTGAGGGGCTCTCTCTTCCCCTTCCTGTTTCAAACTCCCCCCACCACCTCCTGCACATGGGTGTCGGGGGCAGGGGGAGGTCCTGGCGGAGAGTTTTATCATTATCGCTTTATGTTTTTGGTTATTGGTTTTTTTTGTATAGACCAAAGCAAAGAAAATAAAACTAACACACAGATCCGGTGGAGGCTGTTTAGGGGAGCGGGGTAGCCTGGTGTCCTCCTCGGCCAGATCCCATGTGTCCTCGTGGCCGCCTTGCGTGTGGGAACGACATGGAGAGGGGAGTTGGGGAGGAAGGAGTGTTTGAGGAGCTGGAGTCAATTTAATTCCATATACACTCGTAGGGCCCCAACCTGGAACCTGAGGAGGTTAGGAGGGGTAAAGAGACGACGGGAGGTGAGCCCCCCTTCAGGGCCTCCAGGCCTGTTAGTCTCCAATGGGCCACCTCCTTGCTTTGGCCTCTCAGCCTCCAGTCCTGCCCTGCCCCCGGCCAGCCTGAATACACATTTGGTGGATTTCTCCTGGGCTTAATGCTCCCCATGGCCAGCGGCTTGGAGTCCAGGCCCCTTATCAGTCTGCAGTGGGCCTGCCCCACCCCCTGCCCACCTCCCTCTGTCCCCTCAGCCAGCGTCCTCCATGCTCTTCCTTGCCTCCCAATCTTTGTCCCTGCTGTTCCCTCTGCCTGGAATGCCCACAGCTGCTCACCCCCTGGGCTCCTCACACAGGGAACACTTCCTCCAGGACCTCCACCCCTCCCAGCCAGGCTGAGTCAGTGCCCCGTCTCTGCTCCATAGTGCCTGTGCACAGCTATCATTTCACCCGTCACATTGCTGACTGTCAGCTTATGTGACGGTCCCCCACCTACGTCCTCAAATTCTCCTTCCTGGGGACAGCTCGTCACAACACACCTGAAACATGTGGCACCTGGGGACCTGCTCTCGCCAAGCCCATTTTCTCATTTCTACAGCTGCCTGGAGCTTGGGCAGTGGAGGGAGGCCACAGCCTCATTCGTGGAGGCTCAAGGGGCCTGGGATGGCTGTGGTGTTGGGGGCAGGGCAGGGAGCCCAGTTAGGAGGTGGCTGGACCGGTGCAGGCAAGAGCTGACAGGAGCCTTGGGAGTGGAGGGGACAGGGTGGAGTTTCCAGAGATCAGAGAGTTCTAACAATGCCCTTCATTTGTACTCTGTGTTCAGGGCCTGTCTCAGTCTGCTCCAGCTCCTATAGCAAAATACCATAAATTGGTGGCTTAAAGAACAGACGTTTATTTTTCATTTCTGGAGGCTGGAAGTCCAAGATCAAGACGCCAGCAGATAGCGTGTCTGGTGAGAGCCCACCTCTCAGCTTGTAGGTAGCTGCTGGGGCTCGTGTAGCCTTTCCTCGGTGTGTGCTGGTGGAGGGAGCAAGAGAGATGGCTCCCTCCCTCTTCTTACAAGGGCACTAATCCCATTATGAGGGCCCCACCCTCATGACCTCATCTAAACCTAATTACGTCCCAAGAGCTCCACCTCCAAATATTGTCACATTGGGGGGGGGTAGGACTTCAACATATGTATTTGGGGGGACACATTCAGCCTGTAATAGGGCCCTGGCAGGAAACATTCAAGTTGTGTCACTTGAGGAGAATTTGGTAAAGGGACAGTTTACCAAGACGTGGGCAGGTACAGGAAACAGCGAGGGAGAGGCAGTACCCTGGGCTAATTACTGTGGCCTTGGGAAGGGAGGGAGTGCTTACTGGGGACAGGGCCCTGTGGATGAGACTCCTGACAAGGGGAGGCCCCTTCCGCCCCACCGAGCTGTGACCTCACTCCCTCTTACTGGTGCTCCCTGTTGACGGAACTCAACCAGAAACCGGAGGGCCCATGAATGTGGTCCCTTCATAATCTCCCAACGCCCAGAGCAGAGTGGAGAGGTGATCTGGAGAGGCCAATGGAAGTTAACCCAGCACATTTGCCCCATCCCCATCTTTCCAAAAGAGAACTCCAGGCAGCTTACAAGAATGAATTGCTCTCTCAAGCCTCATAACAGGCAATGAGGACAAGGGAAAGGAAGAGGTAGGAAAGCACCCATGTTAGGGGTTAATACTAGTCATGACTGAACTTCACATTAGGCGCTGAGCTTCCTGGCAGCCTGGTCAAAAAGGGAACTTAAGTTAATCTCAAAGAATTGAGTTGGCCCCCCCTTCAGTTTTCATGTAGGCACTATCTGAACCCTGTAACCTTGATAAAGTCAGTTCACTTCTCTGAACCTCAATTTCCTCATCTGTAAAATGGGGCCAATGCCCGTTCCGCCTGCCAAACACGAGGATGAAATGAGAAGGCACAGTGATTCCAGCAGGAAGAAGGGGAAAGGGCAGAAGGCTTTTTCCCAGAGAGGGTTTGCCTTTTTGTTTTCCGGAAGGGACGTCCACCCAGGGACATAGCTGGACATTGGCTGGAAACTGTCACATGACCCTCCCTTGCTGCAAGGGCAGCTGGGAAATTAAGAACATTTTAGCTGCACACATTGCTCCCTCGATAAAAGTCAGGGTTCTGATAGTAAGAATGAAAGGGCACATGGAAGACGAAGGAGACACCAGTTGTGTCTACCAAGACTAGGAACGAGTGTCCCGGACCAGGCTCTTCCATTTAGGTAGGCTTGTTTCGGGAATGCAGCCCAAGAGCTGAGTGTCTGGGTTTCAGCAAAGGAGCTGACGGAGTGGCAGACCAGAAGGGGAAACGCAGGCTTAGGTGAGGTGGGCAGACCTGATGGAGCAGCCACACCAGGGACTAGGAAAACGCCCTGTCGTCCCTGCCACCCGCCACAGTCAACGTCTCAGCGATACCAATGGAGACAGACACCCGCCATTCACAACGGCAGGCGCCACGCTGACGGCAAGGAAGTCACTTGCTAGGTGGCAGAACCAAAGCCCCCCCCAAAAGGGCAACAAGCCAGAATGAGGGGCAGAATCCAACAAGGTAGGGTTTCAATGTCAAGTTGTTAAAATAAGTCTTAGAAATAAGTTATCATCTGTGAACCTTAAAAATAAAGCCTGTCAATTAAACCCCCCAAAAGTTATTCAAAAATAAAACATGTTATTAAAGTAAGCTTTACACTAAAAAAAATTTAAAAACATATCTACATGACCTCATTTCTGAAACATAAGTTGGCTTAAAAGATACAATCAACAAGATAAAATAACAAGGTCGGAAATAATTAGATGGAATCCTAAGTCCTACACTTTCATCTAAAAACATCCATGCACATACAGAAATACGGGAAATTCGTACACCCACGACACGTGGGGGAGTTGAGAAATTCAGTTGACTCCCAAGTTCACAATAAATTACTAGTACAGCAAAACTGTGGAAAATGACTCCAAATGCAGTCTCAGTCTGTCCTGGGGGAGATGTAATGTCTTTGGAGGGCAGTGGTCACACTCTGCATTGGCCAGATACATGGTTCGTTCATTCATTCATTCATTCATTCACCAAATGCTTCCTGAGGGCCTGCTCTTTGCCAGGCTTTGTTCAAGGCCCTGGGGATAGAGATGCCCGACATCCTTGTCTTCCAGTGGGGGATGGACCCTAAATCAACACTAACAGGAGAGTGTGGAAGAGAGCATTGTGCTCAGGAGTCTGGGCAGGTCCAGGCGAGCCAGAGGACGGAGTGGGTGACGTGTTTGCGGGGCATCAGAGGCGGCAGCGGCATTCCCAGCAGGGGGGCAGCAAAGACTGGAGATAGGAACCTGGGTGGAGAGTTCGGGGAATGACAGTGGGTTGGTGTGCTCGGCCCAGGAGTGGAGGGAGTGACACAGCGAGAGACAGGCTGGAAATTGAGGCAAAAGTCAGATGGCGGAGGGCCTTGTGCGTCGGACCAAAGCGTGTGAACTCGATCCTGGGCAAGATGGGGTTGGGGCCATGGAAAGGTTTTAACTGAAGCTGCAGCGACCCCACCTGGAGGGTGAGGTTGTGCCCTGGGGTGGCTCTTGGAGAGCCGGTCCTCCCCACAGTCGGGGATCAGACCCATCACTGGCTGAGCTCTTCCCTTGTGCTGGACCCTGTGCTAAGTGATTTCCTCACAATAGCTTTGAGGCAGGAGATATTTGCCTCTCATTTTACTTTTGAGGCCAAAGAAGTTCCCGTGACGTGCCTAGGAACTATTGCTTTTAGTAATAATATTAGCAGCAGCAGTTACGATTCGCTGAGGCCTCGCTAGGTGCTAAGTGCTTTACTGAATAGTCTCAGTTAATCCCCACGGCCCTGGGAGGTGTGTAAAAGGAAGGTAAATTATACAAGGCGAGGCTCCTGAGACTCAGAGAGTTTAGGAAATGTGTGAACACCAGGGCTGGGGTTTGAATCCAGAATGCCTGACTCTCAATCCTGGGCTCTCTGCCCACCCTCCAAGGTTGGGACCCTGAGTGGTAACCCCTGGGCTGTCCCGGTGCACCCCGATGAGATCAGGAGGGATGAGGTTCATGCCTGGCCAAAGATGGGGGTGCCTAGAGAAGAGCAAACTAGCAAAGGGCCTGTCAGATGTGCCCGGAGCACAAGAGGGTGCAGCCTCATTCGGAGACCCCAGACAGGATAACCGGAAACAGAAGTGGGATTGGGGGTGGGGGTGAGAATTACAAAGAGGAAGATTTTTGCTCTAAGCAGAAGTCTTGAGGAAGACTTTTCTAGAATGAGAGCTGTCTAGAAGGGCACAGACTACTGAGCTCCCCATTACTGGAGGTATTCAGGCAAAGCCTGGAGGGCTACCTGACGGAAGGTCATGGCAGAGATTCTGCATCAACTGGCGAAAGGTCTTCATGGAAGGCAGTGGGGCACCTGTGACAAGGGGACGTCCCTCCGCCCTGGTCCTGCACACCGTGGACCCCGCAGCAGGGCCCTTGCTGGGAGTGCTGTTTGCGTCTGTCTTCTCCTCCAGTGACAGTCACCACTGTTGATGGAACACTCAAAATGGAGCTTTGCCTGTGTAATCGCATTAGTCCTCAAATCAACCCAGTGAGGCAGGAGCTCTTATTCCCGTTTCACACATGGGGAAACTGAGCCCAGCCAGACGGAGTTGTGCGCTCAAGTCAAAGCTAGTATGTAGCTGGTGGCAACCTGGGATTAAAACCCGGGTTGGTCTGCGGTCTTTCCGTTACACCCACTGAATTCCCATCAGGGAGCTGGGGGATCAGAGGCCAGGGGGGAGCGCCTGCTCCCACTCACACCCCTCCTGGCTCCACCAGCCCCACTCTTTCTGCTCTGCCCTGGCCCTCGATGCCCCAGCACAGAAAGGGCCTCTAGGTTCTGCCTGCCTGGCCCTCCCCTGCCCCTGGCAGGCTCTGCCTATGCCACTGCTCCTTGTTCTCCATCCCTGGAGGGAAGGGGGTGAGAATCCCTTGCCCCTTGACTCCCCCAGGGCCATCTAGTTCTGGCCTTGAGGGATGACCCTGAGCCATGGCGGAGCACCCTCTGTGTAGCGTGCCGAGTGCTCGCTTGCCTGACTGCCTTACTGGCTGTGACGTCTCTGCGAAGCAGAACCTCGACTCATTGTCCCCATTTTACAGACGGGGGCGCTGAGGTTCAGAGAGCTCCTACCCTCTGCAAAGGCTCGATGACACCCTTGCTGAGTGAGAGCTGAGAGCTCATGGCAGGAGTGGGCACCACCCCCGTGGAGGCTGGTACAGGGGCCTTTCATCGACAGAGGGCTGATGGGGGTGTCGGGGCACAGGGGTGTGTGCTGGGGAGAGCTGAGGCGCTCGGGCCCGCCCACCCCAGTGGCTCCCGGCACCTCCTCCCCTGGGCCGAGTTGCCGCTCAGTGGGAGTGGGTATCACTGGGGAGGTTTGGGGATCTGGCTTCCTGACGGGCGGTGCCTCTGCAGCCCAAGAGGGAAGAGGAAATGGACAAGCAAAGCCCAACAAGAGGAACAATCCATGCTACCTGGAGGGAGGCACCTGGGGCCAAGCCCCTTCTGGTCAGGTCAAGATCAGCAAAGGTGCCCTTTATTTATTTACTTATTCACACAGTTACCGGGAGGACTGCAGTGAGGGTAGAGGTCCATTGATCAACCCAGAAAGATTGACACCCACAAAACAAACAGCGCGAACAACTCTCAAAGTGTGTGTTGGCATCAAAGGACATTCGGGCAAAGTCAATAGTGGTTACTCTGGGTAACCACAGCGCTACAGGTGATTCAAAACCTTCTTGCTTCTCTACATTTAAGAAATAGTACCTTGGGGCTGCCTGGTGGCGCAGCGGTTTGGTCCGCGCTTGGCAGCCCAGGGTTTGCGAGTTCGGATCCCGGGCGCCCGCCGACGCACTGCCTGTCAGCCATGCCGTGGTGGCATCCCATATAAAGTGGAGGAAGATGGGCACGGATGTTAGCCCAGGGCCAGTCTTCCTCAGCAAAAAAAAAAAGAGGGGAAGATTGGCAACAGATGTTAGCTCAGGTCTGGTCTTCCCCACAAAAAAAAAAAAAAGAAAAGAAATAGTACCTTGTTTAAAGGTGAATTGAACTGAATATTACGACTGTTGGAAAACATCCAAAAGAACTTTCTATTAGGAAAAATTTCAAACGTACATAAAAGTAGAGAGAACAGAACAAGTCATTGCCGTGGGCCCACCACCCAGCTTCGATGGTTATTACCCTCCTGCTGTTCTTATTTTGTCTACCAGCCTAATTTTTTAAGTTTCTTTAAGCAAACATCAGACACTGTGTCACATCACCCATAAAATCTAACCCAGCGGTCTTGAACCACTTTTGTGCCGGGCTCCTTCGGCCGTCTGGTGAAGCATATGACCCCTTCTTAGACTAATGTGTTTAAATGAAGAAGATAAAATACTTAAGATGGTAAAGGAACTTTCTTATATTATATATAATATAAACCTATTATACTGAAATATAGTGATCAAAGTATTTTAAAGTTTGTGATGTAGTAATATATGAGGATCTTTGTTAATACATTAGATTATAAGATCTAGCAGTGGGCCTGTAACTACTGTTACATGCGTCGCTTAATGACGGGGACATGTTCTGAGAAATGCATCGTGAGGCGATTTCGTCGTTGTGCCAATGTCACAGAGTGTACTTACACAAACCTAGATGGGATAGCCTACTGCACACCTAGGCTATGTGGTACCAATCTTATGGGACAACTGTCGTATACGCAGTCTGTTGTTGACTGAAACGCTGTTATATAGTGCGTGACTGTATGTAGAAGGAGGTCTGATGAGCATAACCAGCTCCAGGGAGGAGAAAGCCCCAGATTCCCGAGCCCCCTCCCCAATCTAAGGGATAGTGTGGGGCAGTGGATGGCACACGGGTTCTTGATAAGACAAACCTTTGTGATCTGATCTCCCTGATACCTCCTGACTGTGTGGCCTTAGATAAGTCTCTTGACCTCTCTGAGCCTGTTTCTCATCTATAATATAGTAATATTTTTTCCCTTCCAGTGATGACAAAATGAAATAACACATATAAACATGGACCTAGTCGGGGCTCAGTGAATGTGTGTTTCTTCCTCCCTCGCTGCCCCCCAATCCTACAAACTACCCCAGAAGGACTCAGAGTCTGGACATAGACCGAGAGATCAGAGGGAGCTGCTGACTCTGGGGACAGAAATCAGGGAGTGAAGGGCTCCTCCATCTTCTCTCTGAGCCTGGAAGTAGCTGGAGAGGACCAGCTCGCCACCACTGCCTGCCTAGCGGGCTGGACAGGGCTGATTGCCCACCCTCCCTCACAGTGGGTGCTATGGTTCCCCCCACCCTGCTCCCAGATGCTTCTCACAAAGCCTCCCAGGTCAGGGCTGGCCCATGACCTGCCAGCCTGCAGGACATAGCTCCATATCCGACTTAGGCCTCCAGCTCTGGCCCCTGGAGGAAGCGAGTGGGGGCTGGGCTGAGGGGATACAAGTGAGAAGTGGGGCAGGTGACTGTGCTGGGGGTCCCCCACTGAGCGTCAGTGGCTCTTGTCCCTGCTGGAATTCCCCCTCTCCCAACAGGTGCCCCTGGGAGGTTTCCTGGTGGGGCTCACCTGGGCTGGGGAGCGTGGAGCACTGTTGGGGAGTCCAGAGCCCTAGGCTCTCACCCTGACTGGGCGGGTCAGCCCCCTCTGGAGCCTTTGGGGGTCACTCCCCCACACCCAGACTTGCCGGGAGAATCCATCGTGTTCATTCAACAAATCCTGGGTGCCTACTCTGATCAGAGTCCTAAGGATACTGAAGTGGATAAAACAGACCCTGCCCACGTTGTCATTTAAATAACCATCTCAGAGGGGCCGCCCGGTGGCGCAGCGGTTTCGTCCGCGCTTGGCAGCCCGGAGTTCGCCGGTTCGGATCCTGGGCGCCCACCTACGCACTGCCTGTCAGCCGTGCCGTGGTGGCGTCCCATATAAAGTGGAGGAAGGTGGGCACGGATGTTAGCTCAGGGCCAGTCTTCCTCAGCAAAAAGGGGAGGATTGGCAACAGATGTTAGCTCAGGGCTGGTCTTCCCCACAAAAAAAAAAAAGAAAAAAAGAAAAAAAAAGAACCATCTCATAAATAATGTAACCTTACAGTGAACAGTGAGAGGCAGGAGAGGATGCCAGGAGAGGGCAAGGAGCAGGGAGGGCTTCCCAAAGGAGGAGGCCGACCTCAGGAGAACTGGCGATGAGCAGGAGTGAGCCTGCAGGCTGTAGGCGGGGGTGTTCCAGGACAGGAGCCCCTGGGGGAGAGAGCGTGGTGGGGTTCGGAGTGGAGGAAATCATCTCTCCCCAGGATCCTGACCGCCCCTCACCCCTCACCATCAGCCGGGGTTCTTCCCCTCTGCCCTCTCTTTGCTTCTCTCCCTTCCCTGTCCCGGCCAGCAGGGGGTCGGGGGTTGGGTGGGCTAGAAACCAGAAGACAGCAGGCTGAGGGGCTCAGGCCCCCAACACATCCCCATGTCCTCACCCCGGGCCAGGAGAGGCTCAGAGGGGCTCAGTGCCCCAGGAGTCTGGCTGGGGGCCTGGAGGAGTAAAGGAAAGAGCGGGACTCTGAAAGGGCCCCCCCTCCATCCTGCTCCCCAGTCTGATGCAGAAAGTAGTCCTGGTGCCTGGCCCTGCCCAGATCCCTGGCACTGACCCTCAGGGGCTCTTTCCATGCGGTACCCTGTCCCAGACGAGTTTTTCTAGGGTCAGGCCAGGGGAAGGGGCCTGAGCTCGGTGTGCGCTGCCCAAGGCCGGGCCTCAGAGTGACTGTACCACAAGTTCATGGCTGCGGTGGGGGGTGTGCCCGGCTTCATGGCCTGGTGAGTTGTGTGTCCCCTCCTGTTCTCTCTCTGGTGCAGCAGGTGTCAGAGGGTGTGTATTGGGAGGGAGGGCAGGAAGCCTGTGATCTCTGCTGTGCAGATCTCTCAGGTCAGAGCAGCTACAGGAGGAGGGAGGGGAAAAACAGACTGAAGATCTGGATCAGAGACCCCCGCTGGGTCCCTTAGGCAGCCCTGCGCAGCGGCAGACATCCATGAGCCGGGCCAGAATGCTTATTGTGGAGGGGCCGGGGGCCTGAGCCCTGCTTTCTCCATCTGTAAAATGGAGTCACTATCTGTGCACTGCCTCTTTGGTGGGGTGAGTGTCCCTGCATGTGAGCGAGCTGGGGTGGGGTGGGTGGTGGTGGTGTGTGGACTGGCACTGCCCTCTGGTGGCTGCAATGAGAGTTGCTGGGCTCCAGTGCCCCGACCTAGAGGGTGCGGTCAACTGTGAGCCTGCAGGGTCCCCTTGGTCTCTGTCTTCTCCATCCCACTTCCTTCTTCTTCCCTCAAACTTCCCAGGGGACTCAGGGCTACTTTATCACAGGCAGGGATAATTCAATTCAGCAAACATCTGTTCAGCAGGAATTGAATGGGCCCCTACTGGAGGCCCTGTTCTGGGCTTGGTGTTGGAGCTGCAGAGATTCCAAGACCCAGTGAGACTGTCCAGGAAGCTGGAGGCTGGTGGGGGAGCCACTCGGCACAGCCGCAGCCTCATGAAGTCTGGACTGTGCTGATGCCCCGTCGCCGCCACTCCTGGTGTTCAACCTCTCTGTCCACAGCAAGCCCTGGGGTTGGGTTGTGTCTCCTTAAAACTTTTTGCTGACAAAGAAACCATAGAAAGCATGCATGCTTTGAGCACTGAGGAGAATGGATTGGCTGCCAGGCTTCCTCCATCCCCAGAATTATTCCTGGGCTCTGGGTTCTCTCTTCAGCATCAGTTTTCTCCTTCCTGCTAAAACATTTCCATCAGCATGTAAACATGTTGTTGTACCTCCCATTGTTAAAACACCTTCTCTAGTGCCCATGTCCTTTTTCAGCTACTGTTCCCTTTTTCAGCTCTCCTTTGTTGCCAACATCTTCAACAGGGTTTTCTATATTCTCTGTCTTCACTTCTTCACCTCCCATTATTTCCTCACTCCTTCTCCATCTCTCTCATCTCCATCACTCCACCAAGACCACTCTTGCCAAGGTTGTCCATGACCGCCATCTTGCCAAGTTGAGTCTCTGTCCTCACATTGCCTGATCTGGCAACACTACTCAACACGGGGGCCACTCCCTCCTTGAAACACTTTCTCTAGGACCCAACTCTCCCCTGGCTTCCCTCTGCTTCAGCACGCCAGCCATCTCAGTCTTCTTAGATGCTTCGTCCTCCTCTTCCTGCCCTCTAAATGCTTGAGGGTTTAGTCCTGGGCCCTCTTATCTATCTACTCTCAGTCCCTTAGGGATCTCACCCAGTCCCATAGCTCTAAATTATCATCATAGAGCAATGACTCCTAAATTTAAATCTCCAGCCCCCATCTCCCCACTACACTCAGATTTGTATATCCAATTGTCTACCCAACATTTCCACTTGGATACTTAATGAACATTTCAAATTTAACTAATCGAAAACTGAACTCCTGACTTTCTCTACCAAAGCTGATCTTCCCTCAGTTTTCCTCATCTCGGTATATGGCAGCTCTGTAAGACCCAAACAACTGGGGTCATCTTGATCTCTCTCTTTCCTTCACACCCTTCATCCAATCCATCAGCAAATCCTATGCCTTGAGAATAAACTTTTAATTTAGCTTCTATCCAAACGGGGGGAGGGAGGGGAGTAACTGGTGCCATAATTTCTCTCCTGCTGAAAACAACTAGAAAACTGGATAAAATGTGTGAAACAACTGTTTTAAGACATTGGACAACAGGCAGCATATGACTGTGGTCTCAGAGAGAAACAAACGAGACTAGCCCTACAATCACCCGGCTTTCTGTCCGCAGGCAATTTCTGAGGGTAGCTCAGGGAGGGGGACCCCAAGCAGATCCTGTGTCTCCCTGGTTGCAGAGATAGAGTTCAGAGTTCCGGGAGGCTGAAATGGCTGGAATTCATGGAACAGATTTTCCCCAGAGGAGGGAGCCATGCAGGGAATGAGTTCCAGAAATCCACAGAGGGATACTCTTGGGTCTTTGGTTGAATACTAAGCTCTCCACGTGTCGGGTGAGACTCCACAGGCTGGGAAAAGAACATCTGGGAAAGAACAACTGCCAGGAAGCTGTGGGCTGAGGGATTCCCAGAGCTCGCACGGGGCTGGGAAATGTTCAAGTTCTGACCAGCCAGCGAGGAGAGTCCTCACTGAACATTTGGGGCATTCAGTAGGGCCTCCAGAGGACCGCTCCTCAGTCATAGGGCTAAACTATCCCCAGAGTATAGACCCTTCTAGATCTGCCCTACGAAGCTTTAAAAACAAGCCTCAAGAGGATAGAGCTGATCCACAACAACTTAACTGCCTGGCAAAACAAAACTCAACACTGTTTAAAGGAAGATAACAAAATCCAGCAGCTCAGCGATGTAACATTCACAATGTCCGGTGTCCAAAAACTTATTACACATACAAAGAAGCAGAAAATGTGACCTGTGAACAGGAGAAGAATCAGTTAATAGAGACAGACACACAAACAACAGAGATGATGGTGGGGAAGGGCTTCTAACAAGCTATTATAGCTAAGTACAAGAATTTAAAGAAAACTATGAGTATAACAAGGAAAGAAATGGAAGATACAAACAAGGACCAAATGGAATGTCTGGAGCTGGAAAATACATTATCAGAAATGAAAAAGTTACTGGATGGCTTAAAAGGAGATTAAAAGATCAGTGGACTTGAAGATAAACCAATAGAAACAACTAAAATAGAAGGACAGAGAGAGAAAGGCTGAAAAAAGAAAAGAATAGAGCTTCAGTGCCCTGTGATCCAATATCAAGTGGTGTAACATACACATAATTGAAATTCCAGAAGGGGGGCTGAGAAAAAACATTTAAAGAAATAAAAGTTGAAACATTTCCAAGTTTTGATGAAAGCTATATACCCACAAATCTAAGAAGCTCAGTGAACCCCAAGAAGGATAAAAGAAAACTCCACCAAGACATATCATGATCAAATTGCTGAAAGCCAGTGATAAAGAGAAAAAATTTTAAAGCATGCAGGGAAAAAAGACAGATTACGTTTAGGGAAATAAAGACAAGAATGAATACGAGTCCAAACCGAGATGTGCTATAAATATAAATGCACACGGGGTTTAGTATAAAAAATGCAAAATATAACCTCATTAATAAATTTTTATGTTGATTACATGTTGAAGTGATAATATTTTGGAGATATTAGGTTAAATAAAACATATTAAAACTAATTTCACCTGTTTTTAGGTTTAAAAAAAGTAAGCTTTTAAAATATGGCTGCTAGGGGCCGCCCGGTGGTGCAGCGGTTTAGTTCGCGCTTGGCAGCCCAGGGTTCGCGAGTTCGGATCCCGGGCGCCCGCCGACGCACTGCCTGTCAGCCATGCCGTGGCGGCGTCCCATATAAAGTGGAGGAAGATGGGCACGGATGTTAGCCCAGGGCCAGTCTTCCTCAGCAAAAAGGGGAGGATTGGCGACGGATGTTAGCTCAGGGCTGGTCTTCCCCACACAAAAAAAATAATAATAAATAAAATAAAATATGGCTGCTAGAACGTTTAAAATTACATGTGTGGCGTGTGGCTGTGGCTTACATTCCATTTCTACTGGACAGCACTGCTCCAGAGTCCATTCTCCGCCCAGCAGCCAGAATGATCTTTTTACAAATATTAAGTCAGACCAAGTTGGTTCCCTGCTGGAAGATGCTCAGGGGCCTCCCATCCCGGGAGAATCCAAGCAGGCTCCTGTCTCCAGGTCTGTGCACTTGCTGTTCCTCTGCCTCCACACAGGCACGGCTCACTCTCTTAATTCTTTTAGGTCTCTGCCCAAATGTCACCTCCTCAGGGAAGCCTTCCCAGAACACTCTTTCTCAAACAACAGCACCTGCTCCTCTTTCCCCTCACCTGGCTCTCTTTCTCTCCCATGATGCTTATCACCATGAGATATTATAAGCGGTGTCACCATGTGACATGATAGGTGGTGTTTATCTTGTCTGCTGCCCTAGATTGGAAGCTCTTGAGGGTAGGGGCTTGTCTTGTTCATGCTCTGTCTCCAGTGTCTAGAACAGTACCAGGCCCTTGGTAAGTGCTCAGTAAAGACGTGTTGAATGAATGAATGAGACTATGACACTTTCCAAGAGTGGGGAGGACTCCTTGTGGCTGGAGCGGAGGGTATGCCAGAGGATGGCAGAGGTGCAGGTGAGTGAGATGGGAGCTCTGAACAGGAACAGCTTGAATGTGATGCCAAAACGTTGGATTCTTGTTGGCCACGACGACAGTAAAATTATGTGAGATCGGAATGTTTGTGGCGACAAAGCAGGGGAGATGCTGACAGCTGATTTTCAGCCCTCCTTGTAGAGGATGGGGAGTCATCTGGGGGTAATGTGTGTCTGTTATTACTCTAAAAATGATATTTTATTATGGAAAAATTAAAAAATACACAAGAGAGATAGAACAGTATTATGATCCCCCCGTATTTACCCCACAACTTCAACAGTTATCAATTCATGGCCAATTGTGTCATCCACGTCCCCACCTGCTTCCCCCTCCTGCATTATTTTGAAGCAAATCCCAGCCATCATTTTATATAAAAAAGTTCAGTATCTACCTCTAAAAGATAAGGGCCTTTTTCAAAAATGTAAGGACATCAGTGAGTGAATGGATTAAAAGTTCATGGTACATCCAGATGATGGAATATTATTCAGCACTAAAAAGAAATGGGCTATCAGGCCATGAAAAGATATGGAGGAACATTAAATGCGTATTACTAAGTGAAAGAAGCCAATCCCAAAATGCTACGTGCTGTATGATTCCAACTATATGACATTCTGGAAAAGGCCAAACTATGAGACAGTAAAAAGATCAGTGTTGCCTGGGACTGGGAGCAGGGAGGGGTGAACAGGTGGAGTACAGAGGATTTTTAGGGCGGTGAAAATTCTCTGTACGGTACTATAATGCTGGATACATGTCATTAAACATTTGCCCACACCTATAGAATGTACAACACCAAGAGTGAACCCTGATGTAAACTGTGGACTTTGGGTGATTATGATGTGTCACTGTAGGTTCGTCAGTCGCAACAAATGTGCCACTCTGGTGGGAGGTGTTGATAAGGAGGGAGGCTGTGCATGTGTGGGGGCAGGAGGTATATGGGAACTCTACTTTTTGCTTGATTTTACTATGAACCTAAAATTGCTCTAAAATACAATTTAAAAAAAAGATAATATACGGGAGTGATGGAAATGCTCATTATCTTGATTGTGATGATAGTTTCAAGAGCATTATATCAAAACATCAAATTTTACACTTTGGGTATGTACAGTTATAACTGTCAGTTATTCCTCAATAAAGCTGTTTGAAAAAAAAAAGGAATGAAGTATTGCTACATACTACAACATGGATGAACCTTGAAAACATTGTGCTCAGTGAGAGAAGCCAGACACAAAAGGCCACATCCTGTATGATTCCATTTATATGAAATGTCCAGAATAGGCAAATCCATCGAGATAGAAAATAGATTAGTGGTTTCCAGGGGCTTGGGGGAGAGGGGAATGGGTAATGACTATTAACAGATATGGGGTTGTATTCTGGGATGATGAAAATGTTCTGACGTTAGATAGTGGTGACAGTTGCACAACTCTGTGAATATCCCCCAAACCACTGATTGGATACGTTAAAATTGTGAATTTTATGGTATGTGAATTATATCTCAATAAAGCTGTTAATTTTTTAAAAAGAGTTATAAAGTTGTTATGGACTAAATGTTTGTGACCACCCCACCCCCCAAATTCATACGTTGAAATCCTAGCCCTCAATGTGATGGTATTAGGAGGTGGGGCCTTCGGGAGGTGATTAGGTCATGAGGGTGAAGCCCTCATGAATGGGAATTGCGGCCATATGCAGGAGACCCTGGAGAGCTCTCTCACCCCTTCTTCCACCTGAGGACACAGGGAGAACACAAGTCAACAGTCTATGAACCAAGAGGCAGGTTCTGACCAGACACCGAATCTGCCGGCACCTTGATCCCGGACTTCCAGCCTCCAGAGCTGTGAGAAATAAATTTCTGTTGTTGGTGTTTTGTTATAGCAGTCTGAACAGGGGACTAAGACACCCCCCACTGTCTGTCTTTTCTCAGCCGAACAGCCAGAGCCTTCCTGTTAGAACTTAAGTCAGATCACATCTCTCCTCTGATGAAAGGCCTTCCAAGCACTCAGGTAAGGCCTGGTCCATGGGCCGTGCTGCCATCTCCCTGACCCCATCATCTATAATCCTCTTTGCTGGCTCCATTTTAGCCATTTTGACCTCCTTCTCTGGCTGCAAGTCTGTGCATTTGCTGTTGCGTTTCACCAGGTGAATATCCTCCCTTGCTGCCTCTCTCCCTCCCTTAGCTCTGGACTTCAGTGAGATCTTTCCTGACCCCTCCTAATATTTAAGCTTGCAACCCACAGCCCACCCACCACCCCGAGTCCCTTCTTCTTGCTTTCTTTTAATCTGTAGCACTTGTCACATCTAATATACTACGTGATTTACTTCTTTGTTCATTATTTGTAGCTCCCATTGCATGTGGGCCCTACGAGGCCAGAGATCTTTGTTTTGTTCACCAGTGTGTCCCCAACACCTGTCACAATGCCTGGCACCAGGTGCTTAATAAATGTTTTTTGAATGTCTAATGACTGGAAGATAATTTAGGGGTCCAAGAAGAGTTGAGATGAAAGAAGAAATGAAGCCAGCAAATATTAAGGTTGCTAAAGATTACAACCATTAAAAAAGGCAGCATGTGAAATGCATAGAGAGCAGCTGTAGATCTTAGATGTCCCCCCTTTTAATTCAAAGCCCCTGGCCTGAGCCACCCTTAACCACCTGGCAGAAGGGCCCCAGAGTCTGGATGGGAGGAGAGGAGAGGAAGAGGGAGCAGGGGCCAGGTGGTAAGGGTTGGGAGGGGTCTGAGTTCCACAGGGGAACCACTTCTTATTTCCCTGCTGATGAAGGGGCTGGATTTGGAGCCCCTGTTTCAGAAACAACATAACTAGTGAGGACTGCCCCTTCAATAAACAGGCAGATGAATCCCAGTGGGGCTGATGGAGGTGTGAGGGATTTGGGGGTGAGGAGGTGAATTGGCACCGGGGTTCACTCACCAATCAGGAATGAGAAACACTGGCTCCTGAGGAGAGTGGCTGCCATTTGCGGGGTGGGCTGGGGGTGGGGTGGGTTGTGAAGACTGAGGGTGTGGACTGAGATGCAAAATCCTATGTGACAAGCGATTTCTCTTCTCCCACCCAGACCACCTGGTCAGATGGGTACTTTCCATTTTTCTCAGTCCTAGCTCCCTGTTTGTTTCTTTTAGAGAACTCACCCCACTCAGTAATTATCTCACTTGTTTTCTTGTTTATCTGCTTCCCCTTCCAAACTCTAAACTCCGGGAGAGCAGGGGTCTGGTTTCTCTTGTTCCCTGCTCCAGCCTGAGAGTCTAGCACAGTGCCTGGTACAGAGAGTAGGCACTGAGACAGCTGTCAAACAAATGAATGAACCCAGATAGAAGGGAACATTCCTATCACAGTGCTTCACCGGAGAGCTGGCGGGGGGGGGGGGCACTCTGATCCTTCTTTCCGGGTTGTGCCTCTTGTTCCAGGCTGTGTCCTGGACACCTGGCCCCAAAGGCACGTTGTCAGCACTAGGACCCTCTGTCCTAGGTGCAGACCTTGGGAACAGCCTGTCCTGGCCTCAGGCTTGGAGTGGTGGCTGTGGGGAAGGGGCTCCTGGAATTCCTTAGCTCAGACAGGAGTAGGAGAGGGGGATGGACTAGAGACAGATTGAAGTGGGTGGTGTTGGGGGGAGAGTAGAATCACAATCATCTAGAAGAGAGGGTGAGGCCTCACCAGCAGAAGAGCTGAAAAGGAGAGGGCACATTTGAGAAATATTTAGGAGGTAAATTAAGCAGGACTTGGTGATTGAAAGGGTATTGAAGAGAAGGAAATCGGGGCACCAAGAATGATCCCAAGGCTTTAAAAGAATCAGTGCCACAACCATCTCTTCTCGGCCTGTAGGTTCCTCCAGTCCAAAGGCACAGAAATGGCCACTGGACTCCTCTGCTGCCCCGCAGTTCATTCAGGACTTAACGGCGACCGTCGTAGGTATCCGGTCTGTGCCGCGCTCCGAGAGACACTCTCCCTGCGCTGAAGGGGCGCAGTCTGGTCTCGGAGACAGAAACACTGACCACTGCCGACCAGCGGATAAGGGATGCTCTGGGGCGTGGGAGACGGGGTCGGAGGAGTCTTCTCAGGGAAACGTCTAAGCGGGGTCTGCCGGAAGAACAGGTGTTCGTCAGGATGGAAGGAAGTGGGCAAACTGAACGCGGGCTGGAGGTAGAGCACGAGGAAAGGCAGTAAGACAAATTAGGAAATAAGAAAGAGGGCTGTCTAGGGGTTCGGGCACGAAGGTCGGGATGAGCGCGTGGAACCGTACGGGAGTTTGGATTGATCCCCCAGCCAATGGGGAAAGACACAATACTGCCCTAACTCACAGGTCACCCCGGACCATACCCAGAGAAGGCAGTCAAAAACCCCCGGACAAGAGCGGAGGGAGGGGGTGGCCCTAGTTAGGGACCTCGGAGTCGCGGTACTCGAATCCCGAGAAGCGGCGGCTTTGGGCAGAACCATTCTCCGGAGGTGGAGAGGGGAGGAAAAGCCCTACCCTTGGAACCCAAGCCCACGGAACCAGCTGGAACCTCCACTCGCCTCTTCTCCTCGCTCTTCTATTGTTTTTATGCTCTGCTCCGCCACCATTAGCTCCCCTCCCGCGCGACCCCCAGTCCCGGGCACCACTAGTTGCCCGTCGGCCGCCCCTCCCGCGCGTGGTAAGGCCCGGCGGGCGCGCGCTCCCGGCACAGGTTATAAAGGCTGGGCTGCGGCAGCCGACTGCGGAGCAAGATGCGCCCGAAAGAGTCCGGGCAGAGCTGCGCTGGGGACCCGCCGGGACCCGGACCCGGGGATCCAGCAGCAGCCACTCCTGCACCGCCGCCCGCAGCCAGTCCCGCTCCAGAGCCCTCCGCCGAGCCTGAACCTGCTCCTGCGCAGGCACCGGCGGCTGGACAAGGAGCAGGATCTGGATCCCCATCGGTCTCGGGAACCCCAACCGGAGTTTGTCCGGTCTCTGAGGCTGGATCGGAGGCAGGAGCCCAGCGCTCATCCGGATTCTCGGCCGTCCAGGGGAATGCCCAGTCCGTGCCCGGCAACTCGGATGTGCCATGGACCCGCTTCATATTCCAAGGGCCCTTTGGTCCCCGGGCCACTGGCCTTGGGACTGGAAAGGCGGCGGACATCTGGAAGACGCCAGCTGCCTACATCGGCCGGCAGCCGGGGGTGTCGGGCCCCGAGCGCGCCGCCTTTATTCGGGAGCTGGAGGAAGGTAAACCGGATCCTCAGGACCCCGGAGCGGGTGGGACTAGGGCAGCTCCAGGAAGGAGGGGACCCCGTCCGGTCCAGGCGCCCCGCCCCCTCTGACGCTCAGTCCTCCCCTCCACCCACCCTCGCCATGTCACTGTCTGCGATGCCAGTCCGGTCGCCTCTTTCCCATCTCCTCCTCGCCTTCTCTCCTACCCTGATTTCTGTGGGTGGGTCAGGTCCCGGGGCCCGCGCGCTCCGCGGCCCCGCTCTGCGCGCCTGTTGCTGCGGCAGATCTGAGCACTCTCAGGTCCCACCTCCTCAGTCTACCGCAGTGCCAGGAGGGGGGCGGGGGGCTGCGTGAGGGCGCTGCCCGGCGCGCTCTGAGCCTGCGCTGGCCCGCCGCGCCCGCGATGGGCAGGTGGGTGGGCGGACGGGGGGCTGCCAATTTCTTGGGGGCGGGGGTCAAGGTCGGCTTTCCTGGAGCCTGGGTGTGGGCGGGGCCTCAGGCAGAATCTGCCCCTCCCCTTCCCTCCCATCCTCTCCTGGGAGATCTCTGGATTGGGTCCAGAGGCTCAGGCCCCTACTCCAGTGCTGGAGAAGTCTCTAACTCCTCTCCTCTCCACGTGCAACAGGTGCAGTGTGGGTGACTCTGTCTGTTTTTATGACCCATGTAGCTCCAATGAGCTGGCCAAGCTGCCCTGTGGGTAACTGGTGCTGAGTCAGTCTGCGGTAGTTTGGCCCACCGCCTCCATTCTCCTAGGTCCCAGGGACCCAGGCGTCCTGAGAGCCCGGTTCTACCTGAGCCTGGAGGACTGCGATCTCTTTACCTCACCCAGCCCCTCCAGAAAAAAAATGAGTCCAGTTGGCCCTGGGAGCAGGGAAGGGAGTGCTGAGTCCTGGGGGGTATGGAGAGGATATTGGGGGCAGGAAGGGAACTCAGTCTGCTCTCTTATTGCTGACTCTTGCTGTTGAGGGGCAACTGGGGATAGAGCAGGAAACAGTGGGGTGCGGGGTAGTGTATGCCCCTTTTTTGACCTGGCTGCCTGCTTTCTCTTGCAGTGCTGTGTCCTGACCGACCCCCACCAGTCAAGAAGATCACCCAAGAAGATGTCAGAGTGATGTTACATTTGCTAGAGGAGGTTTGTACTGCCTTCCCTCCCTGGGCCAGCCAGAGCCTTCACCAGGCCCCTGTTTTAATTCTGTCCTGTAGCTATAGGAGTCTTGCCTATTTCCTGCCTGGCTGCCTCTTTGGGGGCCAAGCTGGGGGCCCCTCTTATGGAAGGCAGGTAGATGTGGGATGTCTGGGCTGGAAGAGCTCTCAGAGCCATCTAGTCTGATCTGCTGTTTTTCCATAAGGGGAAACTGAGTCAGGTCCCACAGTGGGTTAATGGCAGACTCTTGTCTAGTACCCTGGAGAGCTAGGAGATGGGGAGGGTTTCCCCTAGTGGCCTAGCTTCCCTCTGACCCCTGTGTATTCCCTGGCTTCTCCCACTTGTCTGGGAGATCTCAGAAACCAGAAACATGTTCCATGTTTCCCATGGATGGGGTCCCTCTGCAGAGAGAGCGGGACCTGAATATGGCGGCTCGCATTGGGCAGTCCCTGGTGAAGCAGAACAACGTTCTGATGGAGGAGAACAGCAAGCTGGAAGCCATGCTGGGCTCAGCCAGGGAGGAGGTAACTGGGCAGGGAGAAGAGGGTAGGGAGTATGCCTTCTCAGACTTACCTGCATCCCCCTCCTGCCAGGACACGCGCCTGCCCCTGCCTGCATCCTGACCCAGGGCTCCTCTCCCCCCTGCCAGATTTTACACCTCAGACACCAGGTGAGCTTGCGGGATGACCTCCTTCAGCTCTACTCCGACTCTGATGATGATGAGGAAGAGGAGGAGGAGGAGGAGGAGGAGGAGGAGGAGGAGGAAGAAGAGGAAGAGGAGGAGGAAGAGGAAGAGCAGCAGCATCATCTTCCCTATGAAGCCCCCAAGCCGTGAGTGTCCTGCCTTTGCACCCCGACGGCCCCTTCCCTACGCCTCAGTTTCCTTGTTTGCAAACGGACACAGACAGGGTCCCTGCCAGCAGGATTGCTGGGGCTAATTGAGACCACCACGCTAGGCCTGGATGGGGGAGCCCTGGGCCCCCCACTCAGTGCCCCCTGACTCCCATCGCTCCCTCTCCTAGGACACCTCTGACGGAGTCAGAGTCACTGCACCACTGCCCACAGCTGGAATCCCTGCAGGAGCAGCTGAGGCTGCTGGAGGAGGAGAATGACCAGCTGAGAGAGGAGGTGAGGATGGGGGAGGAGGGTGCCCCCCCAGGCAGGGGGTGTTGACTCCCCTGCCCCTTCCTCTCTCCCTCCCTCCAGGCCTCTCAGCTCGACGCTCTTGAGGAGGAGGAACAGATGCTCATTCTGGATTGTGTGGAGCAGTTTTGTACGTGAAGCTGTAACTTGGGGTGGGGGGCTGTCCCAAGGAGCAGAGAGAAGAACTCAGGTCTTGGAGTCTGGAGACCTGAGTTCAAGTCCAATCCCAGCCCTGGCACTTCCTAGCTGTGTGAGCTTGGACAAGTTCCTTGACCTCTCTGAACCTTCATCTTTAGAATGGAGATTAATAATCTCAGCCCTCCTGACCTTTCCAGGGGCACAGCTGAGGAGGTGCTTTGTGCAAACTGTAAAGAGCTAAACAGAAGCTTTGAGCCTCCTCTAAGCCAGTCTCCTTTTGTGGTTTGGGCAGGGGGAGCGAGGAAGGGAGGGGGCTACGTGAGCTACCAGAGACCAGGCACCCTGCCGAGCACTGGGGCTGGGGCAGTTCAGAGCTGGGCTTTGGGCGCTGTGCTTTTGTGAGGACGAAGGAAGCACAGTGTCCCTGGGGAGCTCAAGTCCAGCTGGGGAGATGCAGACTCAAGTGGCAGCACCTGAACTCATACTGTCTCTCCATCCCAGACCTGACCTTTTTTCCCCCTGGGTTGCCCAGGTCCCCAGATGACCCCACTGGTCCCCAGCTTCCTGGAATAGGAGTCGGTCCTCAAGTTCTGTCGCCTCTACCTCCTAGGAAAGCCTCAGTCTCCTTCCTCCTCCCCACCCCGGCTGCCTCTAGCCCAAGCCACCTCCCAACTGGTCTCCCTGCCTCCACTCCTGCCCTTCCAGGCCCTTCTGCACACAGCCCAAGATATAACTCTGTCACTCCTCTGCCTAAAACCCCAAATGGCTTCCCACTGGCCAAAAGATAAGTCCCAACCTCCCTACTGCAGCTTCGGTGATCTGGGCCCTGCCCACCGCCCCAGCCACTCCCCCTCCCAGCGTCTTGGGATGGCTCTGGGCCTCTCCCCTGCTTCTCCTAGGCCTCTCGTGCCTGGGCCATGTCCTCCCTCCTGCCTGGTGAAGCCTCGTCTGCCCGCGGGGGTCTTAGCTTCGTAGACGTTGCAAGGCTGGGTTGGGCATCGCAGGTTTGACCCCCGATGTGCCCTTTACAAGTGCCCCATCATAGTCCATAGTATGCCCTAGAATTGTGATTTTCTTTTCCCGTCAGTCTCCCCACTAGACTGGAGCTCAGTGTGGGCTGGGACCAGGTTGTGTTGACTGCTCACCCAGTGCCCTGCTCACTGTCAGTCAATGAACATTTATTACAAAGAAGACCTAAGTGAGGAATGCTCAGCCCCGTGGAACCGCAGGCATTCTGCAGGAGCTGAGGGGTGGGGGCGGACAGAGGCATCCAGGAGGGCCACAACTGGTCCCCGAAGGCCAGGGGAGCCGGGGCTGACCTCTCCCCACCTCCTCCCCAGCGGAGGCCAGCCAGCAGATGGCTGAGCTGTCGGAGGTGCTGGCGCTCAGGATGGAGAACCATGACCAGCAGCAGAGGGAGGTCAGCCAGCTCCGGACGCAGGTCATGAAGCTGCAGCAGCGCTGCCAGCTGGTACGTGGGGGTGTAGAGGGGGCTTCCTCCTCCTATCATGGCCCATGGGACCCAAACCCGCTTCTCCCTGCCCCGCTTCATGGACCTCTCAGCTCAACCAGGTCCGAGGCCCCTCTCTGTGTCAGAGTTAGAGTTGACCTCAGAGAGCCCCTCATCCCGCCCCCTCATTGTCCTGAGTTGGGGACAAAGGCCCAGAGAGGTCACAGGGTCTTCCAGGAACTAGGCTGCATGACTGCCCCACTTTATTTGGTCTTATTCTGTGTGACTTCTTAAAGGCCCGCCAAAGACTCTCTGATGTGCCTGGGAAGACTGGCTGGAAGCAGGGGTGTACGGAGTAGGGAGGCCTCGGGCGGGGGTTCACTGGTCTTGGGTCCTTGCAGTATGGGGCTGAGACTGAGAAGCTGCAGCAGCAACTGGCTTCGGAGAAAGAAATCCAGATGCAGCTCCAGGACGAGGTGAGGGGCCCTTGAGAGCCCCTGGCCCAGAGCGGGGGAGCCGAGGCCCTTGAGGCCACCTGACTCTCTGAGAGGACAAGCTCCTTGCAGCAGGGACTGGGTCTGTCCCTCAATGTGCCCTCAGTGACTGGCACCGGGCCTGGCAGGTGGCAGATGGGGTCTGAGTGGAGTGGTGCCCGGGGTCACCCTGCATGTCGTTATGTGGGGCCAGAGTCTGGGCCTCTTGCCTCAGCCCAGGCAGCCCCCCGGGGAGCGAGCTGGCAAGGCGTGCTGGGCTGGGTGCGCCTGGGTCCCAACAGAGCCTGCGGGCGGGTTCCCAGCTGCAGGACCTGCGGGAGAAGTACACGGAGTGTGGGGGCATGCTGATTGAGGCCCGGGAGGAGGTGAAGACCCTCCGCCAGCAAGCCCCGGTGTCCACTGGCTCTGTCACCCACTATACATACACTGTGCCTCTGGTGAGGACCCCCTGGCTGCTGCCTTTTTACCTTGTGTGCCCTGTATCTCAGCCCTGCTGGCCGATTTCTAGCTTCCGTCCCTTTCTGTGCCTGGAAGTGTGGGCAGGGGTGCTGTGGGAATCCCCCGGTAATGTTCCCCCTCTCCACCGCAGGAGGCACTTCCTCGTTTCCAGGAGACCCTGGCTGAGGAGCTCAGAACGTCTATAAGGAGGATTATCTCGGACCCTGTGTTTTTTATGGAAAGGTGCCCAGCTGGGACCCATAGACCCTTGCCTGGCCCCCACTCACTCTTTCCTTTCCTGTAGTGGGAGGGGTTGCCCTCCTGCTTCTGACTGTCCTTCACCGTGGGGCCCTCCTCCTGTCTCCCTGCACTGGCCTCCTTCCTCACCCCAGCCCCTCCGACTCACCACCCTTTCTTCTATCCACCCAATCTGGGTCCATCATTTCTCCCTGGGATTTTTTTTTACATGATGGGGCCCCAGGGACTTTGCACTTTCAGCCTCCGTTGCCTTGGGACAATGAAGGCCCTTTTCTCTGTTGAAGGAATTATGAAATGACCACAGAGGAGACAGCCAACCTGGGGTAAGCTGGCCAGGGACTCTCCTCCCATCACCTGCCCTCACCTTTCAGCAGCCAGACAGCCACCTGCAGCAGCTTCTGCGACCCTACGACCCTGGAGAGGGCCCCCCACTCTGGGCTGTCTTCAGTGAGAGATTTTCTGGGAAAGAGCTGCCTCCTTCTCCTTCCAACATTGCCCTTTGGGTGGCCGTCTGATTTGAGGCTGCTCCATGTGGGGACTGAAGCTTTCCCTTCACCCGACCAGGGGCTGAGAGGCGAATGGGCACTGGCCTAGGATCTGGGAACATCTGGCTCTGAGTCCCAGCTTGATCCCTTTATTGGCTGTGTGTTCTTGGGCAAGTCACTTAACCTGTCTGAGCCTTACTAAAATGGATTTGTTCCTATGGCAACTACCTGTGGGATGGGTTGTGAAGGTTAAATAATGTAGGAGGGGGCAGAGGGGATATTATCCCTGCTGGTCTCTTCTGTGCAGCAGGGTGGGGGTAATCGGGGAAGGTGGGGCTTCTGCAGTGTTGGTGACCATTCTTCTCCCCACCAGGTGCAGGGGCTGGGTGTTTGAAGCCTTGAGGCTGGTATCCAGCTCCCCTCCCCCCCGGCAGGGACAGAACCGGGGAGTAACCATCAGGGTCTCTGTGTAGACTGGGGCTGAGGGCAGGAGAGCTCCTCAGGGGAGCTCCAGGGGCTGGAGATGTCCTAGGGGGAGTGGAAGAGGGGGCCTTGGGGCCCCAGCTGGGGTTGGCTTTTCGGATGTATGCAGACTTTCCTGTCTCCCTGCCCAGATACGAGCTACGCTACAGTGAGGCACGAGAGCGGGAACAGGGGTTCGAGGCTGAGGAGGGTTTGATGCCAGCAGAGGATTTTGTGCCAGCGGAAAATTTGGTGCCTGCGGAAGACTTGGTGCCTGAGGAGGAGCTGGGGGCCACAGAGGAGGCGGTGCCCGCTCAGGAGGAGGTGACGAAAGAGGCAGAGCTTGTGTCAGAGGAGGCCGAGGCCTGGGAGGAGGTGGAGCCAGAGCTGGATGAGACAGTGCGCACGAATGTGGTGACTTCAGCCCTGGAGGCCAGCGGCTTGGGCCCCTCGCACCTGGACATGAAGTATGTCCTCCAGCAACTGGCCAGCTGGCAGGATGCCCATTACAGGCGGCAGCTGAGGCAGAAGATGCTCCAGAAAGGTGAGTGCTCCCGTGGGGGCCTCCCTCCGGCCAGCCGGACAAGCTGCAGATCGTCAAGCCAATGAAAGGTGAGGGTAGGTGAGCCCCCCAAGTGCTCACTTACCCTAGCCTGGCCCCACCCAGCGTGCTGATTTGCATGGACTTTGCATATCATTTGCATAGGCACATCAGGTCCCCCTCAGCAGGAACTGTGACCCCAGTGCTCATTTATGTGGAATTTGCATAGGATTCCAGATCTCCACCCCCTTTTCTCCCTGGGGCTGGGCTGGGGGTCTGGGCTGCAGCCCCCCAACTGCACCTCAGCTTCCTGTCTCTGCCCGCCCCCTTCCCCTATCCCCCACCCCCGCCTCCCCCATCCCCAAGGCTCCCCAACCCTGCAGCAGTGGCAGCAGCAGGCCAAAACAAACATGGGGGGCGGGATCGTGGAGCAGCAGCCCAGGGTGCCCACCCAGGACTTTCGGAGGCTGGAGGAGGACAGGGCCAACCACCCTCCCAGGGCCTGGGAGGAAGAGGGGCCTTCTGGGGCCACCCAGGCCACTGTGACGAAGGCCTCCGCCAGCAAGGGCCACAGTCGGACCAGTCCCCTGGGTGAGTCTGAAGGTGGTCTCCTACAGGGTGGTGGTGGTGGGTCAGGGTCTCCTCTCCCCAGCTCGGAACCCTGAAGGTTGGGGAGCCGCACCTGCTGAGTGCTGTGTGAGCCCTGCTTTTAAGGAGCTCACAGAGATATCAAAGAGGATTTAGTGACGTGCGTTATCTCCTTTAATCCTCACCCCCCATAGGTAGGTACGATCATCCCCATTTATTTGATGAGGAAACTGAGGTTCAGCGAGTGAAAGTAACTCGTTCTAGTTCACACAGCTCAGGTCAGCCGTGAAGTTTATAACCTGTTGGCAGCCTCACCATTGTATCTGACCTGCCCCCACTCTGATGGCCCTTTGGTCACCACTGGGTGGCCTCTTCGGGGCTGCCATGTAAGGTTGTGCAGGTTGTAAACTGAATGGTGACCTCAGTGGCCAGGCAGTGGGCAGCCTGCATAACTATCAATGGTGGCTGTCTCTGACGTAGCTGACCAGGCCCCAGCCCCTGCCCTCTGTCCAGGCCAGGCCTGTGGTCCTCAGGCCCCCAGTTCATGTCCGCCCCACTTCTCTTCCAGGCTTTGCTGTTTCCCAGCAGCCTGCAGAGGCCCCACAGACAGCCTGAGGCCCCTCCTTCCACTGCCTGGCCAAGTCCCACCCGCCCCAGACCCTTCTTCCCATCCTTCGAAACGGGACCCCCTGTCTGTCACCAGCCCACCCTCCGTCCTGATGAACCTGGGCCGGAGCTTTAGGGCCCAAGCCTCGACCCTCTTCTGGGATAGGCTGAAGGAACCCAGGCCCTCGTTCTGCAGCTGGTGCAAAAGCTGTGGCTGCTGGGCCTGGATCACGTGGTGGCCCAGGGGGCGGAAGAAGTCCAGGGGGAGGCCCACCAGCTACCAGACCCAGCTCTGAGCTGGGGGTGGGGCTCTGGTGCTGGGTGTAGAAAGTTGTTCTGAGCAGCCTCCTAACAATGTGCCCTTTACCCCTTGACCTCTGGGTTAAAGGGGCTCCCGAGTCCTTCTTGACTTCTAGGGACCTGGTCCTCTTCCCCCATTCTTGGCCCTTTTTCTCAGTCTCTAATTACTATTTATAACAGAAGTGTCTCTACGTGTAGGTGAGGAGTCCCTCTGGCCGGTGGCGGGCCTCCCCACCCCACCTCCCTGCCTGTGGCCTGTGAGTGTCCCGGCTCATGCCCAAGGCCCAGCCCCTCCCTCCCGCTGTCCTCCCCTCAGTGCCCCTTGTTTCCTCCTTCTAGATGTTCCTCCCTTTCCCACCCTTTCCTCGTAAACATCTGGAGCCTGGGGCTCAGGACCCCCATCGGTACCGCCCTGCTCCCTGCCGCGCTTCTCACTGTCCTGTCGCTTGTCAGCCTGTGTACCTGCCAGTGCAGGAAATAAAGGACCTGTGCGCTACCTGGCCCAGCCTCCAGCCTTCCTTCTCAGGGAGCACGAGAGAGTGTGTTTGTGTATGTGTGTGTGTGCATGTGTGCACGTGAGTGTGCTTTGGTGGGGCTAAGTTGTGGAGAGAGGATGAGCTCCAGTATTGAATGATGTGCCAAGGGTTTTGGTTAAACACATAATCATGTCAACAACCCGGGTGGTGGGTGAGCTGATAAACGGTTGTCAGATGAGGAAACTGAGGCCCAAGCAGGTTAGGTGACCCTCCCAAGGGTCTAACAGCTGGTTGTGGAGCTGGATTTGAACCCAAACCCTCGGGCCTCCAGAGCCCGTGCTCGGACAGGCTCCCTTCCCTGATCCTTCCGCTCCAGGCATCCTGACCCGGTGCCCGGCTGTGGAGGGTGAAGCAGGAGTGTGTCACCCACCCTCTTAGGTAGAGGCCCCCCAGAAGTGGGCCCGGAACAGCATTTGAAAACAACTAGTTTATTTGGGAGATGATCCCAGGAAGTACTCATGGGGGATGGGGACTTGAGAACAGAAGGAAGCTAATGGAAGGGAGTTTTAGGAAACTGAGGCTCGGTCCTACTGGGGAACTCTAGGAGGAAGTGCAGCCCTTTGCAACTCAAAGTGTGGTCTGTGGACCAGCATCATTGACCTGTCTTGAGAGTTTCTCAGAAATGCAGAATCTCAGGTCCCCTCCCAGACCTAGAGAGTCAGAATCTGCATGTTCACAAGGTCCCCAGGTAATAGACATGCCTGTTAAAGCTGGAGACGCACTGATATGGAACCCATCTCAATTGTCCCCCCAAGGGGTGAGGAAGCTGGAACATGCATCCTCCAGTGGCATCCGTCATTGGCTGTGGGCAGCTCCTGGGGACATTAACTCACTGGCACTCTGCTCTCCCCATGCATGGACTGAGGGAAAGTCCCTGGCAGAGAACAACCAGTGCTTGTAGCTAAACCTGGTCAGCACATGCTAGCATGGTGAGTGCCAAGGATGCGGGCAGCGCACCAATTGTGCCCACTACAGTCCACCCCTTGTACCACTCAGGTGCTCTCCAGCTCCGTGTGGAGTCCACTCTGGCCTGGTGTTGCTTCTTTAACGTGGTGGCTGGTCACAATAGCTTAAAAACAACAACAACAACAAAAAACTGAACCTGGTCCTGAAGCCCTAAATTATATTCTCATCTCCTTCCTCTACCCCCATCCTACGTTCCCCTCCTCTTTGGCCAGCACTTCGGCTGGTCCAGATTACTTTCCTGGTAAAGTCACCTAGACCTTCATTCTTAAGAGGTCTGACCTCTTGGTCACCATGCCCTTGTCAGGCCATTGTTGCTGCAACTGCCTGTTTATGGTCTCACCAGACAAGAGGCCCCCACTGAACCCCCGAGTTCCAGACCTCACATTCTCCTTCCTGCCCCCACTATGAGGCAGTGACCTGCCTCCTCATGCTAATAGTAAGTGACTTTTCTTTGCCTGCTGGTCTAATGTCACAAAGAGCCCAAAATGGCCAGGCAGCAGCTGTAACTTTAGGTTTAGGGGAATCTTTACTGTATTCCCTAGTGGAAGCATCCTCCCCCAAGAACCAGAATTTCTAGTCCAGAAGAGTCTAGAATTGTGGGGACAGGAAGCACAAACTCCTGAGGTGGACTCCTGGCAGTGATGGTGATAGGAGCCACTCCCACTCTACCCCTGGGTTCCTGGACCAATGTGTCTTGGCTGTCAGGGACACAGCATCGTATAACAACCACTGGTTCAAAATATATACTGCATCCCCAAGTCAGTGCCCTGGCTGCGCATTTAGTTCCAACATTCTACCAGGCTCGCAGTTTCTGGGTGACGTGGTATATGGTAGGACAAGTGGATCCCGTGCTCATGTGCTCATTGCTGCACCTCCTTTGCTATAAAGCAGGTCCCTTGTCTGAGGTCATGTTTTACGGGATCCTGTGATGGCAGCTCATACACTGTGAGTCCTTAGATGCTCTGTGGTCCTGTGGTGCTGGTAGAGGCACTGTGGGCAGGAAGGCAAACTTACACTTAGACTATGTATCAGTCCCCACGAGGATGGGTCAATGCCCCTTCTAGGGTGGAAGGTGTCGATACAATTTGCCAATAAGTAGCTTGTTGGTCTTGATATGGGAGGCATGGTCCCCTGTCAAGGGCTCAGAGTTGGTCTGTGCTGCTGAGATTGGCTGTTGGGCCCTTGCGTAACCTCCGTCTCTTACCACCACTGTCACTGTGTTCATGGGCTCACAGTGCACGTGCGGAGTGGCTGAAGACTGTCTGGTTGACCTCCGGTGAATAAGCAATCCTGTTCGCCTGGTGGTTCAGGTGGGTGCTCGCGGGTGGGCATTGATGTGCGATGCCAAGATCCACACACCTTGTGCCCCCTCCGCAGATCCACCTACTCGCTCTCCCCCAGAAGTCTTTGTCTCTGATTTTCTAATCTTGCTCCTGTAAGTCCCCTGACCAATAGGTGAGCCATTTGTGCTGCCCAGAAGTCTGTATATCCATCCCCCTGGCCACGTCTCCCTCCACACCAAGTTGATGACCAGGTCTGCTACTTGAAACTCTACTCACTGGAAGGATTGCCCCTCACCACTGTCTTTCGGGCCACCCCTGAGTGGGCCGTAGTTTGGCAGCAGTCATTTTCAGTTTTTACCAACATGTCAAGCCTGCCCGTTTGTGAACCAGATCTGGTTTTTCCTCCTCTAAGATCCGGCCATAGGGAACATCCAGTGAGGCCGTAGGGGTGAGCCGAGGGAGAAGCACTGGTGTGATAGGCCTAGGGGTGTGGGTGACTGTTTAATTAACTTGTTTGTGTCCTCTTGGCCTCCTCAGGCCCCGTCTCAAATGTACCATTTCCATCCTAAACCGAATTGCTGCTTGGCCCACCCAACTTTATGACATGGTGGGTCTGAAAATACCCAGCTTATGATGGACAACTCTGGTTGCATAGTAACTTCATGTCCAGTGGTGAAGTGGTCCCTCTCTACTAGGGCCCAGGAGCATGCCAGGACTGGCTTTTTGTGTGTGTGTGTGGAAGATTAGCCCTATAGCTAACATTCACTGCCAATCCCCCTCTTTTTGCTGAGGAAGACCGGCCCTGAGCTAACATCTGTGCCCATCTTCCTCTACTTTACTTGGGACGCCTGCCACAGCATGGCTTAACAAGTGGTGCGTAGGTCTGTGCCCAGGATCCGAACCTGTGAAACTCTAGGCTGCTGCAGCAGAGCACGCAAACTTAACCACTATGCCACCAGGCCGGCCCCCAGGAGTGGCTTTTTAAACTGTAAATAATTCTCTTCTGCAGATGGCATGACCTTGCTCTAGAACAGAAGTCAGGAAACCATGACCCATGGGCCAAATATGGCCCATCACCAGTTTTTATATGGCCTACAAGCTAAGAAAGGTTTTTATATTTTAAATGATTACACTTTAAATGGTTATTTGAGTATCTACACAATAGCCTTGATTTTTCCTCTTGGCCTGCAAAGTCTAAAATATTTTCTAGCTGGCCCTTTAAGAAAAGTTTGCCAATTCTAGGGGTCTGCACTACAGTTCTCTTATTGGGACTTGCCAGAGACTTCACATGGTATCCTTGTCCACCATGGATACTTCTAGCACTGTGGGGGCTGCCAGGTCATATGGCCCAATCAGCAGGGCTGCCTGAGAGTTCTCTCTTGATCTAGGCTCCACCAGCAGCCTCTCGATTCACTTGATAAAGTCAGGGTAGTTTTTCCAAGTGTGCTAGTATGAATCCCCAAACCCAAAGAATTTTAGCAAGCCCTGTGCCTCTTTTTTAGTGGTAGGAGGGAACGTTTGCCCTAGGCCACTGAGTTCGTAAAAACTTCACCAGGGTGGCCGTCCCAGTGGCGCAGCAGTTTAGTTCGCGCTTGGCAGCCCGGGGGTTCGCTGGTCCGGATCCCGGGCGCCCACCGACGCACTGCCTGTCAGCCATGCCGAGACGGCGTCCCACATAAAGTGGAGGAAGATGGGCGCGGATGTTAGCCCAGGGCCAGTCTTCCTCAGCAAGGGGAGGAAGATTAGCAACGGATGTTAGCTCAGGGCTGGTCTTCCTCACAAAAACAAACAAACAAACAAAACAAAAAAAACTTCACCAGGATTCCTGAATATTTGCAGGGTTCATGCTCCCACTTTGGGTGCACATGTATCTCTCCAGGACAGCCCGAGTGCTTGCCACTTCCTGCTCACTAGGTCTGATTAACACGATGACATCAATAAATTGGGCTGGAGTGATGCTCTGCAGAATGTATAGATGATCGAAGTCTCTTTGGACTATATTGTGACAGAGAGCAGGAGGGTTGACATAGACTTGGGCAAGACCAGGAATGTGTACCGCTGTCTGTTCCAGGTAAGTGAGAACTGCTCCCGATCCTTCCTCCTGACAGGAACTGAAAATAAAGTGTTCATCAGCCCAACAGCAGCAAAGCAAGTGTCAGCAGTTGTGTTTATCTGTCGTAGTAAAGATGCCCCATTGGCACGGCTGCTGCCATCAGGGCCGTCACTGGTTAAGTTTACAGTAGTTGTGATGGCAATAGTCCATCTGGTTTTCTCAGGGTCATGCCTGTGAATTAAATGGCTATATGAGGGAGTCCCTCACCCCTGTAGTCCTTCAGGATGGCACTAGTCTCTGCCAGTTCACCTGAGAAATGGTATTGAGAGTGGGGGGCAGGCAGCTTCAGAGACTTCCACTTGGCTTTTCCCATCATGGTGGCTCTTATTCCATATGACAGGGAATTAATGTGAAGGTTCTGCCAGCTGCTAAGTATACCCATCTAAATCATGCACTCAGGGGCCAGAGAATGACCACAAGGTGTGTCCAAGGACCCACTGGACCTACAGTGAGACAGACTCGCATTTAGACTCCACTCGTCACCTGGCCTCCAGACGCTCCCTCTTTAATGTGCGTGGAGGCATGGTGGCATTTCGGGTTCTCTGATGTGTCCGCTCAGGTTCTGTATACACTAGCTTTTGAAATATCTGGGTGTACCTCTTTCCCCAGTGGCTGGGTCTGAGAACTGACACAAATTTGGAAACCAGGCGAGGGATCCTGATTTTCCATTTTGGCAGCTAACATCAGCCTTTGGCACGTCTACTTCTGATCTGTTCTGGTTGCACAGGTCAAACAATACCCTCACTGGCCATCTGTGTATCTCAAGTCCAGGAATACCAAGGTCTATTAGCCACCGTTGCAAATCCTGTTGGTCAAGGCCTCCTGGACGCCATTTTGGTTTTGTTCCTCATTATGTCCACCTTGCCTCTGATGGTTAAGTGCTGCTGCCTGGCCTCCTCTGTCCTGCAATCCTGTCATCCTCATCGACAGTAGGTAGCCCGGGTCCATAGTAGCATCTCCTACATCAACTCTGGCCTACAGAGGACAACCACCACTTATGTCTCCCCACTAACATGTTCCCTATGTCCTCTGGGAAAGGAGTCAGAGGCAGACTCGGAGATAAAGATGTGAGTGCTAGTAGTTTATTTGGGTGGTAATCCCAAGAAACCCGAGTGGGAGTGTGAGGATGTGAGACGGGGAAGAGAAGGAAGCCATAGAGGGTATCATTGAGCAGGTTCCTGCTGTGGGTAACTGGGGCTCGGTCCTGCTGGGACATCTGGGAGACAGAGTTGAATACAGCTCAGAGTCACCCGCCAGAAGCGTGAGGGAGCTGGGGTATTTATTCTCCACCTCTTCTCTGTCACTGACTGAGAGATGCTTCCGGAGGCACTGACTTCCCCGCATTCCCAGCCTGCCTTGCACTCGGAAAGCCCTCAGGTGGAGAGTAGCCTGTGCCTGGGGTGGGATGGTGCCAATAGGCGCAAGAACAGTGAGGGAATGTGGGTGAAACACCAAGGGCCTGCACCCACCGCTCCCCTGTCCGTCTGACAAATATTTATTGCATACCTCCTGGGCACCGAGGATACAGCAGGGAAGAGGCACACGTGGTCCCTACTCTTACAGAGTTTTCCTTCTAACCGGGGAGACAGACAATAAACTGGTAAACAAAACAGCCACAGAATGTGAAATGTGCTCTAGAGAAAATATTATACTGTGATTTGAGGATATTGGGGTCCGTGTGTGAGGGTGAGGGGCAGAGAGGGCTGGTCTCTCAGGAAGCGGCATATCAACCAAGAACTCAAGGAGAAAAAGGGGAGCCAGCCAAGTTTGTGCCTGGAGAAGAGCAGTCCAGGTGCGGGAACAGCAAAGACCAAGATTCTGAGCTGGAAAGAACATGGTGCATTTGTGTAAGGGGAGGAAGAGAGAGGAATAAGGAACACAGGCACGGCAGCACCGCCCTGGGGATGGCTGGGTGAGTTCTTAGGCTTTGGTAAGGAGTTTGGGTTTTCTTCTAAGTGCAATGGGAAGCATTGGAGGGTTAAAACCTGGAGTGGCACGATTCGCTTTATTTTTTAGAAGCCTTTCTCCAGTTGCAACCCCACCACCCGTGTAGGTTCTTGATCAGTGTTCTGCTCTGGGGACACCAGGAAGAATTAGCCATGGTCCATGCCCCTAGGGGGCTCTCAATTCTCCTCCCTGCCTCAATCCTGCCTCCAACCCATTCCCCTCCCATGCCCCATGACACCTGACACAGAGTGATCCCTTGGAAGCTAGTTTATTTTGATTGGTTTTTCATGGGGAAGGGCTGGGCTGGGCTGGGAGGTGGCTGGGCTCGGAAGCTCAGTTCTAGGGATGTTGGTCCCCTTCCTCAGCACTGCGGCGGCCGAAGTCCATCCATCCATATGCTTCTTCTTCTTCCTCCAGCCAGGGCCCCTGCTTCTTGGACAGGTCTGAGGGTCAGAGGAGGGAGAGGAGGTGAGGATGGAGGAAGGGCGCCTAGCCTCTGGAGACTGAGGCCAAGGCCAAACCTGGCCGGGCGAAGCAAGCAGGGGTGGCTGACAGCAGCTCCTACCTGCCACCAGGTGTGGGGGACCCTGGAACCCCAGCTGCCTTCGGTGATGAGAGGCTGGGCCCAGCCTGTCCAGCCAGTCCAGCCAGTGCAGCTCCAGGCCCTTGTTGGCCCCTGGACCTGAGGGTGCGTCCTGCAGTTGGGAGCGAGGCTTCCAAGAAGCTTCGGAGAAGGCAGGCAGAGCCAGCGCCAAGATCAGCACACACACACACAGTTGCCGCATCTTGTCTGCAAAGGAGAGAGGGGCCGAGCTTAAAGGCGGGGCTGTCCAGGCACCTAGAGGCCGGGCCCTGGACCAGATGGACCCCAGGCCCTCCCTGCGGACAGCACTGCAGGTCTGTGCGGGGCTGTGGACTGTTCCTCCAGTTCGTTTCTCCAGCTCCTGCCAGCTCCCCCGGCCCCCAAGCCTGAGCCTTTCCTCCTTACCTGCCCTAATGACAGCAACTGCTTCTCTCGGAGGATTTTAAAACCTAGAGCAATGGTTTCCAAACTGTTCTGCAGAATTTGAGGCCATGTGAGTGGCTCTATAGATGTTTAAGTCTTGTAATTTAAAGCGAACTTTTAAACAGTAATACCAAAGAGACACACACTCAAGCTGTATTACAGACCACATGGGATCTCTTTGGCAACCTCCAGCACCTTCACCGTGTGGCGGTCACACGATTTTTGTGCAGCCCTTGGAGGGGAGGGTCTCCTGCCATTTTTGCTTAACTGAGGAATATCCTGTGATTGTAATGAAGATGTAAGAAAAAGTTAAACTGTCACCATTTGCAGCCATGTATCAGGGTGAATCAAGTTTGGAGAAACCACGATACAGAGTAAACTGGACACTCAAACAAACTGGAAATTCAAATCTAAAATTTGGTTCTCTGGATTCAACATCTTTTTCTTCTTTTAGCCTCAGTGTTCGGATTGGCTTTATCAGAAGTGAATGATAAAAATGTTACCTTCTCAGAACACGTTTGTATGAATAAAACACTGCTTTGGTCTGTTTTCCAGAGCAGGGTGCTCTGTCAGACTTCCCTTGGAAGAGAGAGAGAGTAGCGCCGCTAAAGAAACAAAGCCGAAGAATCAGTGATGTAGAGCTGTGCTGTCCATCGTGGCAGCTGCGAGCCACGTGTGGCTCTTTACGTTTAAGTGAATTAAAATGAAAAATTCCTCCCTCGCACTCACCACATTTCCAGTGCACACGTGGCTGGTGGATACTGTAATGGACAGTGCTGATAGAGAACATTACCGTCATTATGGACAGTTCTTTTAGACAGTGCTGGTCTAGGAAAGCACGTGAGATGGGATCCAGGAGCCCTGGGGTCCAGTCCCAGCCCTGTCCAATAATTTGTATAACTTTGGGTAAGTCACTGGGTAAATCTCCCTCTCGGCCTTGGTTTTCTCTCCTGAGAGATGTGAGAATAGCCCTTGTCCTTCTGGCCTCTCAGGGCTAAGGTGAGCATGGAGTAAGAGGGGCAGGGCAGGGCCCTGGTTGAAGCAGCAGGTTAACTCCAAGGCAAGAGTTGGGGAGGCCTGGGTGGGTGCTAGAGCAGGGGTCTAGTCTGGCCCTGGGCTAAAAAGGGTCTCAGCCCTGGAGACACTGAGGTGTGAGCCTGGTACCTTGGTCGGGGGAGGGGTCCCGTCAACCTTCTTCCCAGCCTCTCCCCAGCCTCTCCCCTCCCATCGTGGGCACCTCACCTGCAGAGCTGGGACCTGGGAGATGCTGCGGTGGCCTGGTGCCTCTCGGTTCTCTGCTCTGCTTGGGGCTCCAGCCCTGCCTTATAAAGCCCTCAAGGTCCCTCCCAAACCCTCTGCCCCCGTGAGGCCAGGCTGCCCACAGCAAGAGGAATGGGGTGGGTACAGGTGCATCACCCCTGCCCCACCCTGTCACTTAGCGTCAGTCAGTCATCCGTGGGGGAAGGGGAGGGGGAGCTGGCCTCCATGGAAAGGGGCAGGAGCAGTGTGGGGGCAGTTCTTCAGCTGGGAGTGAGGGCAGGTAGGAGACAGGCTCCCTGGGGTCAGGAACAGTGCCCCCTTCCTCGTCCTTGGGGTCAGAAGCCTAGTGCTTATCCCTCGGATCACATCCCATTGGGGGGCAGGTGAGGGGGATGGACCCAATGACCTTAGACCCAGAGAAGCATATCGCATGACACATTGATGTTTGCAGAGCAGGGAGTGTGCGAATGTGGAGCGATGTATTGATCCCCCGTCCCCTATGCCGGGCTCTGCAAACAGGACGTGTGGCAGTTATCAGGAGCAATGGGCCGTGGGCTGATGGCCCCGCACTCTCTGCCTAGTGGCTGCGTCCTGATTGTCTCTAAGCCTCCTTCACCTCCCCTTACCTGGAAAACCCTGAGCTTCCCCCCCTCCTTATGCCCTCTGTGCTGGGCTGGGTTTAGCTTGCAGACCCACCATCTCCCCAGGTCTGCCCCTCATCCCCCGTCTCTTGCAAACCCCCTACCCAGAGCCAATTCCTTGAGGTTCCTGCACTTCTAGGCTCCCTCATTTTGTTTTCAAGGGAGATAGTAATCTGCATAATGTGTTCACCACTTTTCAATGTAAAAACACATCTTAAAATGGTTCGCCAGCCAGCCCTGACGGCCTAGCAGTTGAAGTTGGGCGCACTCCGTTTCGGCGGCCTGGGGTTCAGTTCCTGGGCACAGAACCACGCCACTCGTCTGTCAGTAGCCATGCTGTGGCGTCAGCTCACATAGAAGAACCAGAAGAACTTACAACTATGCCCCACTATGTACTGGGGCTTTGGGTGAGCAGGGAGGAAGGAAAAAGGAGGAAGATTGGCTACAGATGTTAGCTTAGGGCAAATCTTCCCCTGCAAAAAAAAAAGTTAGTAAAGAGACTAAAGGGTTTGCCCAAGATGTACCAGAAAACTAAGTGCTGTGTTCCTTGACTTATTTGATAAATTGCTGCCTCAGCCACATTTGGATGCATGTAACCAGCTCTAGGCTGTTTTTGATGTTTCCACAGTTGGGAAAGTCTGCTCTTGCTCGTGCGTCATCAGAGCCCCTCCTTGTCTGGGGGAGTTTGATGCCCCTTGGGTCCTGGATAAGGGGCAGTGGTACCCACGCTCACAGCCAGCCTTGCTGAGAATGAACAGTGATGAAGGAAGCAGGCTGCGAGGTGTCCATGGCAACCAGCAGCCGAAAGTTCTGGTGGATAACCACTCTAATCCCAAGCAGGGCTCGGTGACTCAGCAGATAGAATAAATGACAACGGCAAAACCAGTGCAGGCATTGGTGATAATGGACTGAATCACAGGATCTCAGGGATGGAGGGGACTTTGAGGGGGCTTGTGGGAAGGGCTGGGGTGGGGAGCAGCTCTGCTCACATCCTGGGGGAACAGAGCCTGATGCGTTGCTGTGGCAACAGGAAATTATAAGCTTTCAGCAGAGTCCTGATTGTTCCAGAGCCCAGACTTGATTTCTAACCCCCTGGCTGTTCTTCCGCAGGCTGATTTCACTAGGGGGCCGACCGCGCCAGAGAGACGCGTGTACTCGCATTCAACAGGCGGTGGTGGAGCGCTGCTGTTTGTGGGCGTGGGTGGGCCCGCAAGGAGGGAGCTGAGACAGTCCTTGTCCCAGTGAGAACACAAGCACGGAGAGTACGTGTTCTCCTCACCAGGGAACCTTGTCTGATGGAGAAGGGAAGGGTTTTCTGACCCTGCCCTTGTTAGCTGCTGAGCTTTGGGCAGATCTCTCCCCATCTCTGAGCTCTTTTCTCCTCCAGGAAATAAGGAAAATAACTTGGGGAGGAGTCCTGTGAAGGTGAAGTACATGGAGTGCTGTGCCCGGTGCCCAGAACCTCACGGGTACCTACTTTGTTTGCACCTTCTCCCCTCAGCCTCTCTGGGCCTCCGTGAGCCTCACCTGTGAAATGGGAGTGAATGATTATTCACTCCTACTTCATAGTGCTGCAGTGAAGGGGAAGTGTGACAAGGTCTGTGCACACACTTCGCAACACATGGGGGAGCTTCTCCTCCCAACGATTAAGTAGGGCAATTCCCTAAAAAGCATCGTCTGTGAATCCAAGGTTTTCCCTCCTGCTGGTCGTGACCCAGAGGGACACCTGCCCCGAGGTGCCATTGAAAGAGGCAGCAGGGATGGAGCCCTTGGAGGCTGGTCCTCTCAGAGGCTGGCACCGACTGGTGTGCAGAGGGTTTTGGAACTGGTGAGGCCAGGGTGGAATCCTGGCTCCAACACTTTGACTAGCTGGGTGACTAGAAAACCCAGTTTCTGGGTCTACCAAGTTGAAGATCAGATGCCAGCCCCTGGGGCCCAGCCTCCTCCCCTTCCTGTGGACCCTGCCCGGGTGATGACAATGCTGTGTGCCAGGCACCCATAAACCCTCAGCATGCGTGAATGCAACTGCTCTTCTCCATGAGCCTAGGATGTAAGTGCTGGTGTGTCCCCATCCTACAGAGGAAGAAACTGAGGCTCAGACAGGTGACACAATCCCTGTCCTGAGTTCACGTGACCAAGAAGGAGAGCTGGGTCTGAGATTGAAGTCTGTTCTCCCACTTCTGGGTCCTCCTCCTCTCAGGAGTGGTGTGGTGGGCTGAACAATAGTCCCCCAAAGACGTCTGTGCCCTAATCTCTGGAACCTGTGAATATGTGACGTTACATGGCAAAAGGGACTTTGCAGATGTAAATAAGGTTACAGACTTTAAAATGGGGAGCTTATCCTGGATTATCTGAGTGGGCCCAATTTAATCAGATGAGCCCTTAAAAGCAGAGAATGTTCTTCAGCTAGAGGCAGAAGCTATGAGGCTGAAGGATGAATCAGAGAGGAAGAATGAGGTCTCGACCTGCCCTTGCTGGTTTGAAGACGGGATGGTGAGGGCAACAGGCCGAGGAATGCAAGTGGCCTTAAGGAGATGAGTGGGGCCCTGGGCCGAGTCCCCACAACCGCAAAGAACTGAATTTGGCCAACAACGTGGGTGAGCTGGGAGACGGTTCGTCCCCAGGATCTTCAGACAGGAACGCAGCCTGGGGACACCTTGATTTCGGCCCAGTGAGCCATGCTGTACCCAGACTTCTGACCTGCAGAGATGTGAGAGGATGAATTTGTGTTGTTTTAAGCTTTAAGTTTGTGGTGATTAGTTACGACAAGAGAAAAGGAATGCATGGAGTTCCAGCCTTTTGAAGGCTTCTGTCAGTAAGAACGGCCCTGCGTGAGTTTGCCTGGGATTTTTCAAACATAGTTAAGGGGGATGTCGGTTGAGGTATTTGGCCATGTGTCTGTTCCATTTTCATTCAATTATCGAGCGCCTGCTGTAAGCCAGGGTCTGGGTGAGGCCCTGGGGAGAAGAGGTGAATATGATGGGCCCTTTCATCCCTTTGGTGGAGTTCAGATCTGGGGTGCGGAGGGCACAAAAAATGTGAAGTCAAGGGGACAATGTTCCCTGGGAGGAGACTCCCTGGGGGCGACTCTGCACGCCTGACCACACTCCCACCTGCTAGGGTGGCCTCGGGATACGTCACTACTGATGGGCTGCAAACGCTGTCAGGAGGCAGTGCCTCGGCTTCCTAATTGGTCATTGATAGCGGAAAAAGGAGATGCTGATGATCAGTCACCTGCCCCAGGCAACGGTTCCTGGGAGGGTGTGAAGGTGCTGGGACAAACAGTGACACCTGGGAGGTGTCCAGCCAACATGGGCATCCGTGGTCCCTCCCAGGGCAGGTGGCGGGAGAGGAGGGAGCGGGATCATGACTTCTGGCCTCACCTGCTGCCCGAGTGGTAAGGTAGCAGGTCCAAGAGGACAGCTGCTCTCAGGCTGAGCTGGAGAGGCCACCCACCAACCCCAGGGGCCAGGAGACAGGCCCGGCTGCCTAACAGAGAGAAGAGGGCGCCTCCACTCCGTCCCCTGCCTTCTCTCCCTGGCCCTCCCCTCTCACCTTCTCATCTGATACCCACCTGCGCCTTTGGAGCAGTGGCTCAACCCACGCTTCACATTAGGGTCACCTGGGGAGCCCTAACGCCTGCCCCCATGCCCAGGCCGCATCCCAATCCTCTCCAATCAGAAGCTGGGGGTGAGACCCAGTCGTCACTGGAGACTGTGTGCAGGGCAATGCAAGGAGGCTGTGCAATCCTGGGCTCGAATCCCAGCTTTGGCGCTTCCTAACTGTGTGTGCGGTCTAAAGCAAGTCACAGACTTGAGGACGATACTGGAACTTACCAGGAGGGTCCTAGTGAGCGTTAAATGAGACGCCTGCAGCGTTCGCTTGGTCTCTGACACATGGTAAGTTCTGAGTAAAAAGAGTCTGCTATTACCATTGGTATTTTCGTTACCACAGTCTTACCGGGACCTCATCCGTCCTGCTGCGTCCAGCTGACTTCCAGAATATTCTCCCCCTTTCCTTGATTATTTTCCTCTCCACTCTTCCCCGCAATAGTCCCTGGAGGCTTCCCCTACAGGTTAATGCCCCCTCCTCCGTGCAGGCCTCACACTAGCTCCTCCCGTCTACCTACTTTTTTCTGCTTCCCACAGCCCTGGGTCACACCCTGGCCTCCACCCTGGGGATGGTTTTGCCTCCCATATCTTAACAATAAACACTGTCTGCTGTTCAATGAGCCCCCACAGGGCATGTTGTCTCACTTAAGACTCACAATCAAGCCCAGAACCCTGTTTGCAGACTGTCAAAACCCATTAAATGCACACTTTTGTCAAAACCCATTGAGCTCACACTTAGGACTGTGCATTCCATTGTATGTAAATTTTATAAAAAAAAAAGAACTGTAACAAATGTCAACTCAAGTTAATGAACTGTTTAGGACAAAGTGTACTGTACATTTATTTTGAAATGCATGAAAAATAAGATGGACAGATGGGTAGATATGAGATTGAGAACAATAAAATATAAATTACAGAATCTAGGTGGTGGGCATATGAGTGCTCGCATTAAAATTCAACTTCTCTGCGTATTTGAACATTTTTATAATAAAACGTTAGAAAATATTTTGTTTAGCAATATCTGATAGTGGTTTTAAATGGGAAAATAATTCTAAAAGCACCTATGAGAGCAATCTTCACTCAGGTGCATTTTAGAGATGAGGAATTGAGGGTCAGACAGGATAAGCTGCTTGCCCCAGGTCCCACAGGCGGGAGGAGAGGAAGCTGAACTGTGAACTTGATCGGTCTGCTTGGACTCCGTGTACTGCTGCCTCTCCTCGCCCACGGCCTCCTGTCCCACCCTCTCTCCAGAAGCCCAGCTCCTGCTGAATCTATGTTCACTGTGACCTCCAGTTCCTCCACCTGCCCGAGTCCCCATAACTGACCTACACTTCCAGGTCTCAGTTTCCTCCCCAGCCTGGCTTCACCATTTGTCATTTCGGTTATGCATGATGCACCTAGATTGCTGCCCCTGTCCTGCTTCAGAACCTGCCAGGCCGGTCCTCAGTTCCTGGCAGAAGATGCCATCACCCCTTCCTCAGCTCCTGTCTCCTTCTCCCTGCAAACAGGAAAGTTCCTGAAAGTGGCTGGTTGATTCAATTGCAGATTAATGTTCTCCCTCTGGTTGTTGCCTGGCAACCTTGTGAATCATCTCTCCCTTTCCTCCTAAGGCCATCTGACATCAGCCCCCTTCTCCCCACCATGACCATAGTTGTCTGAGTCCACCTTCTGTCCTTTTCTCCTTTCCACCATCACTGGAGGGTACTGAGCCCTGTTCAAGATCAGTCCCTCCACAAAGGTCCTTCATCCCAGACCCTCCTGCTTGCTTAAAGACCTTGTGCCTTCACTTTTTCACTCATTCATTCATCTATTTATTCAATGAAAAATTTTCTAAGTGCCCACTTTGCATCAGCCACTGTGCTGACCCTGGGGACACAACATTGATCACTAAGGTCTTCATTCCTTTTCTCTTGGAGGGGAGACAGTATGATATGAGCTTAAGGTACCATGGCTGGCTGGGAGGAGAAGTAGGCAGGGAAGCCTTCTACTTCCCCAGGACCTTGAAGTTCTCTTCCATGCAAGACTTCTGATGTTTGTAACACATTTTCACCTCCCTCTTCCCAGAATAATGGTGAGTAAAATTTAGGGAGCACTTCTATGGCCAGGCCCCCATGCTAAGCACTTTACATGCATTATGTCTTCTAATCCTCACCGCAAGGAGGGTAACACTATTGCCTCTGGTCTACAGCTGAGGAAACTAAGGCACAGAGAGGTTGGTGATTGTTGGGAGAAGCAACAAAGCAATCTACCGTGAGCATCCCTGATCGTTCTTGCAGAGTATGCCAGGAACGCAAGGTCGTGACCACTCTTTATCGGGGCCGTTTCTCAGGGTTGTATTTGAGGTGAGTAACCTTGAGGGATAAGGTAATGTTTCTCTATGCGACAAAGAGCAGGCTTGCTACTGCTGACTATAAAAGTAGATTCCCCAAGCTCAGTGTGCCTCAGCTGCGATGCAAGTACTGCCCAAGTAGCATCCACGTGGGTCCATATTGTGTCACCACCAAGAACTGATGTAAATCATGCTGCTAGCTGGGTGGTGAGTAATGAAGTTCTTTGCCCGTTTGGCTTTCAGTTTGGAGAAAGCCAAGGTGCAACTTTCTTTGGTCATCCTGAATCCAGGTTCTCCTGACACCAGCCGCCTCCACCATGCTGCCTAAGTTTGACCCCGGTGAGATCCAAGTTGTGTACCTGAGGTGCGCCGGTCGGGAAGTGGGTGCTGCATCTGCCGTGGCCCCCAAGATTGGCCTCCTGGGTCTGTCCCCAAAAAAGGTTGGTGATGACATCATTAGCATGAGAAGAAGATTGGAAGGGTCTGAGGATTACAGTGAAACTGACCATTCAGAACAGACAGGCTCAGACTGAGGTGGTGCCTTCCGCCTCTGCCTGATCATCAAAGCCATCAGTGAACTGCCAAGAGATAGGAAGAGGCAGAAAAACATTAAGCATGGTGGAAATGTCACTTTTGATGAGATTGTCAACATTGCCTGACAGGTGCAGCACCAGTCTTTAGCTGGAAAACTCTCTGGAACCATTGAAGAGATCCCGGGGACTGCCCAGTCTGTGGGCTGTAATGGTGATGGCCACCACCCTCATGACACCAGAGACAACATCAACAGTGGGGCTGTGGAAGGCCCAGCTGGTTGAGAATGACAAAGGAAAAGATTTCAATAAAGGATCGTATGACAACTGAAAAAGAAAATAATAATAAAGTTCTTTGTTTCTGACCTGGGAGTCTTGTGTCTTCTGCCAGCGTTGGTGAAACAGTAATAGGATAACTTATCAGCTTGTGAATAGGGTAAAATCAAATCCCACACTCAACCTGGTGATTGCGTAGGACACAGCTCATCAGCTGCCCAGCTGAGCCTGGAACCGAGGGAGTTTGACTTCACAAGCATTAAACAAAGTCTTTCCTTGCTGATTTTCTGCTCCCTCTATGGTGATCTTTCTCTTCCCTTCACTCTGGCTATTGAGCCAGTGAGTGGGGCTGGCTGGAGTGACAGACAGCGGGGGCCAGGAGAAAGGGGGGAGGTTCTGATGGCTGATTTTGACTGTGACCTCACTTGGCTATTGTGAGAAGCTATTTCAGGGAGGAGAAGGGGCAGCACATTTCTTCACGCTTTCCTGAAGGTCTGCATTTATAAACCCACCTAATTCCAAACTATCCCTGGCAGAGGGTAGAGGACATTTCCCCTCACCAGCCAAAGTGGTGCTGCCATGTGGCAAGGGCAAAAACTCTGCCCATAATTTGCCCACCCAGCTGGCTTTGAAATGATGCAATTTTTAAAATACATGCAACCTATTTATCGAGATATAGTTCACATATCACCCCATCCTCTCTTTTAAAGTATACAGTCCAATGGCTGTCAGTATATTCACAAGGTTGCACAACCATTATCATTATCCAATCCCAGAGCATTTTCATCACCCCCAAATGAAACCCCATACCCATTTGCAGTCACTCCGCATTCCTCTTTTACCCTGACAACCACTAATCTGCTTTCCGTCTCAATGGATTTGCCTATTCTGGACATTTCATATAAATGGGGTCATACAATATGTGGCCTTTTCACATGGTAACTCTATGTTTAACTTTTTGAGGCACTGTCAGACTGTTTCCTCAGAGGCCGTTCCATTTTACATCTCCACCAGCAAGGTATGAGGGTTCCCATTTCTCCATATCCTCCACCAAATATTGTTTTTTGCCTTTTTGACTATAGCTATCCTAGTGGGTATGAAGTGGTATCTCACTGTGGTTTTGGTTTGCATTTCCCTGATGGGTAGTGATGTTGAGCATCTTTTCATGTGCTTATTGGCCATTTGTATATCATCTTTGGAGAAATGTCTGTTCAGATCCTCTGCCCATTTGTCTTTTTTTTTATTGAGCTCTAAGAGGTCTTTATTTATTCTAACTCCCTTATCGGATATGTGCTTTGCAAAATTTTTTCCCATTAGGTGGGTTGTCTTTTCACTTTCTTGACAATATCCTTTGAAGCACAAAAATGTTAACATTTGATGAAGTCTGATTAATCTATTTTTTCTTTTGTCACTTACATTTTTGGTGTCATATCTGAGGAAGCTTTGCCTAACCCAAGGTCATGATGGTCTCATATTTTCTCTTAAGAGTTCTATATTTTTAGCTCTTTTATTTAGGTCTATGATCCATTTTGAGTTCATTGTGGTTTTTTTTGGTGAGGCGGATTAGCCCTGAGCTAACGTCTGTTGCCAATCCTCCTCTTTTTGCTGAGGAAGATTGGCCCTGGGCTGACATCCATGCCCATCTTCCTCCACTTTATATGTGGGACACCGCCACAGCATGGCTTGATAAGCGGTGTGTAGGTCCAGGCCTGGGATCTGAACCTGGGAACCCCAGGCCACCAGAGGGGAGCACATGAACTTAACCACCATGCTACCAGGCTGGCCCCTTGAGTTCATTTTTTTATATGGTGGAAAGTTGGGATCCAACTTCATTCTTTTGCATGTAGCTATCCAGTTGTCCCAGCACCGTTTATTGAAAAGACTATTCTTCCCCATTGAATTGTCTTGGCACTCTTGTCAAAAATTAATAGACTTAAATGTGATGATTCTTGACAATTTTTAATTTGGGGGAATTTGTGTTATTTCAAACGTAGTGTGTAGACTGAGGCTTTATTAGTGTGTTTTATAACAGTGCTTCCCAATTCTTAAGGTGCATGAGAATCCCCCGGGGGTCTTGTTAAGAGGCAGATTCCGATTGGATTGGTTTCGGACGAGGCCTGAGATTCTGCATTTCTAACAAGCTCCCATGTTAGCCTGACGCTGCTACTCTGCAAACCACACTTTGAGTAGCAGGCCTTTATAAAATTCTATTTTAGATGTCCACAATTCATAATATAAAAAATATATACTTATATATAATATAAAAATATATAATAATAAAAAGAGGTTTGTGGGTTACTGTGGCAGCACACGGATCACCTTAAAAAGTGAGAACTCCTCCTTCCTCACCGACTGTTTGAAATTTAAAACAGAAATATAGCAGAAAATAAAACAGAAACATCTGCCAAGTCTAATTATTCAACAAACAGAAATCACATGGTTAGACATGAGAAAGAGGATTTAATTAAAAATAGAGATTTTTAAAATTATGAGAAATACTATTCATAATTTTATGCTAATAACATGATTATCTCAATGAAGGGGACAATTTTCTGGAAAAATACACATTTCCAAAATCAAGAAGAAAACTCAAATAGTCCAAAATTATGGAAGAAGTTGAAGGAATTGTCAAAGAATTACCTCTAATAAAGATTACAGGCCAAGAGGATTTAATGATGGAATATCATTCAGCCATTAAAAATGGTGTTTTCAGGGGCCAGCCCGTGGCCTAGTGGTTAAGCTTGGCTCGCTCTGCTTTGGCAGCCCAGGTTCGGTTCCCAGGGTCAGACCTACACCAGTCATTGGCAGCCATGCGGTGGCAGCGACCCACATACAAAATAGAGGAAGATTGGCACAGACATTAGCTCAGGGCAAATCTTCCTCAGCAAAAAAACCAAAAAGGAAACCCCACACTGTTTTCAAAGGACAGTTAAGGACACAGGAAAATTCTCACATAGATTATGTGAGATTTTTATGGTGATTTCTAGTTTCTTTTTTCCTGCTTTTTGCTGTTTCCCAATTTTTCAGTGAATGTGTATTATTTTCATAGTCAAATAAAATATTTTTTTTTAAGGAAGAGTAGGGTGCATGCAAAGCCTCCACCTCTTCACCCCCCACTCACTGCTCCAGGTGGGGCTTCTGACTCTTTTCAAGGTCGCCAACCCAATGACATTGGATCTCTCCTTGTTTCCTACAATCGTTTCCTGCAGCATTTGGCGCTGTGGACCAGCCCTCTGGGCTTCTCTGATAAGGTCTCCTGCTAGGCACCTCTCTACCTGCCTGAACCTTCCATTCCTTCCACTCTCTAAATGTAGGAGTTCTGCAGGGATTGTCTGGACCTTCCTTCCCTCTCCGTTGGTGGTCCCTCCCTGTGTCATGACTTTGGTTATGCCTTCAGTGTTCATGATCCTAAAGCTGTTTCCAGTCACAACTCCTCTTCCAAGTCCAGACCCCACTGCCAACTCTTTGCTGTGTTCATTCATTCATTCACTCATTCATTCACATTTATGGAGTACTTACTGGCAGGCACGGTGCCAGGTGTGGGGTTCATACCACACCTTTCTTCTCATGGAGTTTATACTCCAGTTGGGGAGTCAGATGCTAAACCAAACACTGTAGAAATACCTACATTATTTCAACTGCGTTTAGGCAAGGGGTCACACTGGGCGTGTGGCGGGAGAGGGACTCTCTGCTTTCTTGTTCTCCATCGCACTTATCACCGTCTGGACAAGTGTATCATTTATTTATGTTTGTTTGATTTTGTTCATCTTCCTCCACTGGAACGCACACTCCACATGGCAGGGATCTCTGTTCAGCGCTGTAGCCCAGTGCCTTAAAGGCTGTCTGGTACACAGTAGGTGCAGAATAAATGTTTATTGAATGAATGAACGGTTCATGCTATGAGAAGTTTAAAATCAGCAGGGTTATCCTATTTGGTGGAGCGGGAGTGAAAGGATGGGTTAGATCAGTGGTTCTCAGAAGGGGGGTGTGGTTTTGTCCTCCAGGGGCATTTGGCAATGTCTGCAGATAATTCTGGTTGTCTGGGGGTGGGGGAAGAGGTGCTATTGGCCTCTAGTAGGTAGAGGTCAGAGATGCTGCTAAACATCCTATGATATGTGGGACAGCCCCCCTCCTCCCCAACAAATAACTCTCTGTCCCCAAATAGCAATAGTTCTCAGGCTGAGAAACCCAGGGTAACCTGGGCCCACTGGGAACTGTCATAAGCCTGTGCAAGCCTTCCACAGAGTCACCCACATGAATGTCTTCTGTCCTGCGCCCAGCAGCAAAGCAGCTGAGATCTCTCTCAGTGAGCCTCAACTTTTTTGGACTCAATAATCCTTTCCCTCTCCTATCAAGAATCTAGAAGACCAACTTGGGAATTTTAGATCATTTTCATCATATACCAAGTATACGCCAGGCATTTTAAGTAAAAGATAATTTATTTGAGGTTGGTAAATTAGGATAGGTTCTTCTCTAAAGTTTAATTTAAAATACAATCTGTAATAATCATACCATTGAAAAATAATTTTGACTTTCCTCATTAGAAAAGTGACAAAACACTGTTTATATTTAATTAGAAGAAAAAGCATGACTTCAAACAAATTAAAAAGTGATGTTGCATCACGTTTGGTTATAAGAACAAATATATATTAAAATGTAGATTTAAATTTCATTGTGTATATGTATTATTTATTTATTTATTTTGTGAGGAAGACCAGCCTTGAGCTAACATCCATTGCCAATCCTCCTCTTTTTGCTGAGGAAGACTGGCCCTGGGCTAACATCTTCCTCCACTTTATATGGGACGCCGCCGCGGCATGGCTGACAAGCAGTGCGTCGGCGGGTGCCCGGGATCCGAACCTGCGAACCCTGGGCTGCCAAAGCGTGAACTAAACAGCTGTGCCACTGGGCCAGCCCCTGTACATGCATTTTTTAAAAACTAAAATTCATGGGATCCCCTTACATTTGTTATAATTTTTGTATTATTTTTCCTAGAGGGTGATAGAAGAGAGTTTCAGGCTACTCATATGCAAGCACACTGCAAACGGCACGTGAGAGGCGTGGGCTCTCTTTGGTCCCAATGAATGAAAAGCCAAATTAGATACAGCCATCACGGTATTTTCTCCTTCAACATGGTTTTTGACATCTTGGAGCTCTCTTAATTGGATGAACAGGACCTGCACATCTTGTGGGGCTCCATGGGGGTGAATGGGTGGGTCACTATCACCCATGGGCCACCCCCAGTGGTTCTGGCCTCTGGCTCTTGGTACCACTGAAGAGCTCCTTAGCTGATTCCCGTGACAGCCAGGTGTCTGCACCTCTCAGCCAGCACAGTGGTACTCAGTCCACATTCAGCTCATAGCTGTTGCTTTCCGTACTTCGACTGCCTGTTTTTGTGCATTGCAATGCAGATCTGAAACTGTAATGGAAAACACACATAAAAAATTAAAAGTCATAATGTTACTGTCTTTTTTTAACCAGCTTGCAGATCACAATATGAGGTCTGCTAATTTTATGGTTCAAATCGGCGCTTCTCAAATTTTGTTAAATGAAGATTGTTAGAATGAAGATGGATTTAGTAGGTCTGGGGTGAGGCTTGAAGTTCTGCCCGTCTAACAAGCTCCCAGGCGATGCTGGGCAGCAAGAGTCTTTAGTTCTGTCTCCACGGTGGACCACGGAATCGGGTAAGTCACTTCTCTGCACTGACCTGTGCTTGTTTCCTGCTGTTTCACAGAAATGGAGCGAGAATCAATGGCTTGACACACACGCGGAATGACTGCCGTGTTTATGTTTTAACTGCCATATTAACATTTTTCACCCTCCGTGTGCCCTGTGCTTCCTGTTTTTAACCAATTGCCCATTCTGGATGTAAATTAACCATCAAGGACCAAGATTAAAGACAATTTAAACTGTGCAACGACCCGGATTGCCGCGGCTGGATGATGGCTGGTGCCAGGGCTGTGGAGTGAGTCACGCACGGGCTTCTGAGCGCCGTGGAGTCTGGCTGCTGCCCAACTCACATTCGGTTTTAGAGATATTTAAAAATATTTTAAATAGTTATTAATTTAAAAAATCGATATTGAAATACGCACTGTCACTGCTCATAATGATGTGCCTGCATAACCTTTAATTCCTGAAACCATGGACCAGTGATTCTTAATTGTTTTGGGCAGTGGGCTCTTTTAAGAATCTGAGAAACACTGTGGACAGTCTCCCAAGAAAATGCACACGCGTACATCACGCGTACATTACATGTGAAATCTCATAAAGTCTTAGGGGTTGGTTTCTCAGATGCTGGTAACCAAGTTCCCATCCTCAGCCACCCCCTTTTCAAACCATCTTAAATACGCAACTCCTGATTACTTTCCCTGAAGTTTAGCTCGATGATGGTTCTCTCCTCCTCAAGTTTCCTCAATAGCTCCCCATTAGCCCCAGCAGTGTTTCCACAAGTGTGGTTTGTGGCTCTCCCATAGGAATTGGCTGATGCTGGTTAAAAAGGCCAGTTCTTGGGCCCCACTGCAGAGCTTCTAGATCAGAATCTCTGGCTCTGAAGGCAGGGCCATTTCCTGGAGTTTGTAGGCCAGGTGTCCCAACCCCAGAGGCTCTGTCACATCTCACACCGAATGAATAAAATGCACCCACAGGCCAAATACATTTATATTTCCTGTAACATTTTTGAAAAGATGTTTATAAATTTTACAAATCTAAGTTTTGTTTAAAATAGTTAATATTGTTAAGATGTTTATTATGTTTACGTACAGTTATATAAGAATTATATTGCAGCTACTGTCAATGTTACGTTTTGTAGTGTTGTTCATTCTGATTTTGCAGCTTTTTGGTCAAATTTTGGAGATGATACATTTCTTTTCAGTTCTTAGACATTTTTGTAGGCCCTTGAGAAGCTGGTGGGACCTGGGCACTGTTCAGCTGATACCCAGGAGGCCAGACTGTCCTGGGTAGGGCCTAGAATCTGAATTTTTAACAAGCTCCCCCCAGTGCATTTTATGAATATTTGAATTAGGAGGATTTAAGAGAATGCAAGAGAAGAAATTACCAAAGCTTCAGATTTTGTGTTCATTTTGAAACAACGTATATCTTCCAAAAAGTTAAAAACTAGTCAAGGAGCTCTTAATTCTAGTCTTTTGAATAGTGAACTGTGTCGGGCTGGTCTGGTGGCGCAGCGGTTAAGTTCGCCTGCTCTGCTTCGGCAGGCTGGAGTTTGCAGGTTTGGATCCCAGGCGTGGACCGACACACCGCTTGTCAAGCCATGCTGTGGCAGCATCCCATATAAAGTAGGGGAAAGACGGGCACAGATGTTAGCCCAGGGCCAGTCTTCCTCAGCAAAAAGAGGATTGGCAACGGATGGTAGCTCAGGGCTAATCTTCCTCACACACACAAAAAAACGGAAAAAAAAAGTGAACTGTGTTTTGACACTGATGCCACAAGGGGGCACCACTCCAGCTGGTCAACAAGGAAGCGGGTCAAGTCTAGAGCTAAGGGTTAGAATGTGTGGTTCCCGAATATACTGTTTCTTTGACCTCTTTATAGGTAAAATTTGTTTAGCCTTTAGTTTTTGTAGATTCCTTTGCAGTTCTAGCTGACTAGTTTTCACTTTGTCTTCACAGCACCATTTTGAGGAATGTCCGGTTTGTCCCTGCTTGTCCATTGCAGAGGATGGGCCCTGGGGCAGGAGGGCTGCTGAGGCCTGGGGTGGGGTGGGGAGTCTGAGGGGAGAGGGGAGGAAATGGGAGAAGAGAGAAGGGGTGAATGATGGACACAGGGGAATGGGGAGGTGGGGAGGAGACTCGAGGTAGGGGAGAGGAACGAGGGAGCGGAGACTGGGAGACATTCCTCACTAGGATGCTTGTTGGAACATCTACATCTTAGCTGTGACTCACCCATTCTCACCTCACACCAACCTTCCAGCTCTCCTTTTCTTCTACTCCCTTCTCTCTACCCACCTGCTGGCTAAGTTACGCTACCTCTCTGAATCTCAGTTTCACCATGGGACTGAGTCTCTGCTGTTAAATGAATGAGTCAATGTACACTTTAAGCTTTAAGCGCGTGGCACATGCCTGGCACATAGTAAGAGACGGAACTGTATTTTTTCTGCTCTATGCAGGGCCTTTGTTCCAGCCAAACGGTCCTACCTTAGGTTCCTTGTACACACCGGGTGCTTCCACCTCTAGGTCTTGACTCCTGCTCCATGTTAACCTGGAATGCCCTGCTTCAGATGGCACCTCTTTTATGAAGCCTTCCCTGGCCCCGTCGGGTGCAGGGAAGAGTTCCCAATCCTCAGAGATCCTGTGGCTCTTTGGCCACGCACTGGTGGCCTTGTCCCTTCCTGCCTCGTGTCTAGGCTGCGTGCTGGTCTTAACACCTGTATCAGGCTGTCAGCTTTCTGAGCACAGGGTGTCTGCCTGACTTGCCCTTGCGTGCTCTGACTCCCCACATGCTGCATTGCATGTAGCAATCAATCTCTGTAAAAGGAGCTATTTAAATCGTGAATATACAGGTCATCTGATGGGAAGAGCAGAAGACAGAGCCCTGGGTTCTAGATGAGGCTCTACCACTTTTTAGCCTCGGGAGTTTCCACATCTCAGTTTTCTCAATCAAGTGGAGACAATTATGCTTTATTTCAGCCCTGAGATACACCCGAGTCACATGAATTGGATTAGGGTGTCCACAAACCTCCTACATTCAGGTAATTGCTTTGGTTGGTTCCACAGACAGCTGATTGAACACTGCTGTTGCTAGCGTTAACTTGGAACAATCCCTCCAGAGAACTGGTCGTCCTTAAAAGGCACAAGAAATGTTAACAGCCTAGCACAGGGCCTGCACATCAACCTACTATGTACGTTTCTCTCCTGTTCCATCCCCTCTTCTGATTGTGGTCTTTTGTGGGTGTGGCCTCCAGAGTTGCTTCTTCAAGTTCTTCAAGAAAAGTCCTTTTGTCTACAATCAAATCTTACTGATTTCAAATGTTTTGAACAATGCCACCGTGTGGAGTCAGGTGGTAAATTCTTTTGTTTTATTAAACAGATCAGTTTTGTAGGACCTTGTGTGAGAAGCCTCTTCTGTGGTTAGAATCATCTATTTCCAGAGCAATTGCCACCAGGTCAGCCTTTCACCAGCCCTCCTCCACTCCTCACTGGTTCTAGGTTGACCATCTACAAATCAGGGACTGGCAACACACAGGAAAAGGGATGATTCCTCATGACCATTCTCAGCAGTTTGAAGCCTTTATTTTTGTACCTGCAATTAGTACCAGTTCTTGTGATCCATATACTAGAATTATATTTTGTGTTTAACAAAACAAATGGCCCCCAGAATAGACGTTGATATACTTATTAGTCATTATCCTTTGTGAAGGGATGGCCTCCCAACATTAAATTTCAGCTTTCAAACTTTAGTCACTCAACTTTTTCTTACTGCCTAGAAAAAGTACACACTTGTGCATCTCTTTTCTAGGGCTTTGTGGACTAGATCAAATCCCACACCACGTCTATCCTTTTGTTACAGCCTTTAAGCCAAGATTCCGTTACTGAGGGGAAATCAAGGATCTTTAATCAAGCTGCTGTCATCTCACAAGGCAAGTTCCTCCACCACCATTGAGGGCACTGACAGCCCAGTGGCCACTGAATCACTCAGACGGTTGGCCTAGTGTCCATCAGCCATGCAGCCCCTCCTTCTTTCAGGACACTGATTAATCAGACAGTGTAGCTCTGGCTAAATGCTTGCAAAACAGCTGATCTGTGGGGAACTTGGAGGGACAAGCTCAGTAAGTTTTCTTGGCCAAGAGGTTCAGGCCCCAATGGAAAAGCTGTGGATGTAGATGTAACCTCCACTGTCCATTTCTCTGGTTTTGTCACATACAAGACTGATTATATAAAAAATAGAATCTGCAAGTGACATGTCTCTGAAAACAAATTTTATTTAAATAAGGGTTTAAATACATTACATAACATTAAAACTGAAGAAAAAAAAAAACAAACCAAAAACCAGTTTGTTACTTCACATGGAATTGGGCAGCTGTTGATAGTAAGTTGCAAGTTCTACAGCTGGCTATGTGACTGATAGGTCAATTTGAAATTTGTCCCCTTGTCAAAAGTTTAACTCTGGTAGGTCGGCCTCACATTCTGGTGTTTGGACATCGATTAGCTAGGATATGTCTGGTCAAAAAGACCTTGGCGGTAAGCCAGACGTCCTATCACCTCACTAGAGGGAAGGTGGCCACTCTAAGCTCCGCCCACCTGGTCACATTGGAGACACCAGGGGAATCACTCTTTGACCACCAAAGGCTCCCGTCTGGTGATACAGCTGCCGTTGCTGCCTTACCCCATCCTCTCCTCTCAGCTTCACTGAGAACTGTTCAGGTGGTGACACTCTCTTAGGACAGGGAACTCTGCAGAGGGAGAGCCGAGGAGCTTCTGGCCAGACATAGCCATCTGTGATCTTGAAGCTCTGGGCTTGGCCGAAACATCACATTATTGCTTTGTTTCAGGCTGGACACTGCCAGGCGCCTACTGCTTGACCTCTGTTTAAATGAGGGACTTCAAGACTAGACAGCATGGCTCTTTTCAGTTTATTGCATGAAGGAGTTACACTAGTCCAAGTTAAAAGCAGACCCCAAATGGTTACATTATACAAGCTGTGAGGTTTTTAAACTTGTGACAAGGGACAGAAGAGAAATTCTACTCATTGCAAGGAAATCCTCACTTAAGCTTCAATGAGCCAAAAGCAGTTAAAACCCATGAACTTTCAGCTGGTCGTCCTTAGCCAGTCCAATCTGCAAAGAAAAAAGGGCAAAGTTTTAAAGATGGGACAGAGAGAGTTAAAGCCTCCATTTCTGATGCCAACAACCCTGTCTTCCTGCTTCTACACCGGGCAAGTCCAAGAGCCAAGGAGCACACGTCTACCGCCATGAGCACAATGGTTTTCAACTCAGGACACTCAGTGAAGAACTTAGGCACAGCCAACCAGACATCTTGCTTATTTTAGTATCTGCGTGCTTATTAAACTTACATCTTTAAAATAGATCCATACAAACAGTAAACTTATGGCAGACAAGTATCTTCTGTTTTTGGAAGTACATTTGTCTATATATCTCAAAACAACTGTTTTGCTTAGTCTCACAAAGTGAACTTCTATGTCCCCAGCAGAAATTGAATAGACTAGGCAGGACCTGAGATTCCCCAGGGCAGAGGCATAAATGGATTATCAAGAAGCAACTGAACTTACCTCTACCAGGAACTGGCATATGTTCTTGCGCTGGTCACCCTGTAGTTGAATTACTTCTCCATATTCTGGATGCTCAATTACAGTACCATTGCAGGCAAACTTCTGCAAGCACAAGAAAATCAAAACAAGTTAGGTCAAACAACAGCACCAATAGTCCCTTTTGGGAAATACTACTACACAACACTCCCATTTGGGCAACTTAACTGTGATTTTCCTACAATCTCAGTGAAGACCTACCTTCTTAAACGCCTTCACTAATTTCTTTTTATCGTAATCATCAGCGATCCCTTGGACAGTAGTAAGAGTCTTCCTGCCGTTTCTCTGTTGAATTCTTATATGGATATAATCCTCAGTGCCAGCAGGAAGCAGATCATCACCCTTACTTGCATCAGCAAAGGGGTCTGGGGAAAAAGGTCAAGTTCGTTTGGAGCCGTTGTGGCTCAGCTGCCAATGCCACCCTCCCACTGATCTTCTGCACGTGCAGAAACTAATACTAGAATTGCCACGGCCTGAGGCAGATCAGATACGTCCATTGTTGGCTCTCCCCGAACAGGTCAGTCCGGGACGGCCGGCTTCCCCAGCCCGGGCCCGCCCTTGGTGCCGATCACGTGTGGGTGGAACCAGGGCAGGCAGACAGCGCCCCACCCGGCTGATGCAACCGGCCGGAACCCGAGCCCCGAGGCGGGGCCAAGCTTCCCGCCCCATTGGCGCGCGCGTTTGTCACTTAGCGCTGGCGCCGCCTCTCCCCGCCGGCGCCGTGACAACGGCGGTGACGAAACGGACGTGACGCAGAGGTGGCAGGAGGGGTGGGGGCAGGTGTGGCCCGAGGCGGCCCGGGAGCCATTAGTAAATGCGTCACCCGCGACGCCGGGCCCGCCCCAGGGCTGACCTCCCGCCCGCTCCTTCCGGCCGCGCTCTGGCGCCGATCCTGGGCCCAGGCCCCGGCCCCGGCCCGCCGTCCGCGCGCCCGGACAGCTCTCCTCCGCCCAAGTTCACGAAGGCCCAGAACGCTTGGCAGCTTTCCGGGCCCCGGCTGCGGGCACGGAGCGCTCCGCCGCCCCACCCGGGCCTCCCCCCAGGGGCCCTTTCCGCGGCTTACCGAAAGAGTGGAGGTTCTGGATAGCGGACATACGATACGATTCCTTTTCCTCGGTGGAAACGGCCTGCGGAAGGCGGCGGCGGGAGAAGGCGGGCGGGGGGGACGGAGCGTCGGGAAGCGAGGGGGCTCAAGGGGGAGGCTGCTGAGTCCTCGGCGGCGGCTCAGTGACTGGGGCGGAGGGGCGGCGCCTGTATTCACTTATATAGCCGCCCCTGTGACGCCAGCGCGCTGCACTCACGTCCCGGCCCCACCCACGGCGTCGTGCCCTCAGCGACCCAGCGCCGCCGCTTCCAATTGGTCCGGGGGCGGGGACGCCACACGGCGCTTGCGCAGGAACTCAGTGTGGCGGGAGGGCGTCCTCTCGACTCAGGGAGCGGTGGAAGGAGGAAGGAAAGCTTGGTCAGTCTAGGCGCCTGCGCAGTGCGGGAGGAAGGTGTCCGGGTTGCGCGGAAAGCTGGCGGAGTTTTCGGGCGCGCCTGCGCACTACGTTCTCTGGCACGTTCCACTTTCTTGACCCTCTTGCAATCCTACTTGCCCGAGGAAGGACTTCTCGTGGGAGAGATTGTCACTCTCTAGGGAGGATTTAGATGCCAAGCGTCCCACGCATGACAGAGTCCCACTTCATACCCACCTATCTACCCTCCCACCCGGTTACACATTACTCCCACTTTCTTTACAGATTTAGGGCAGTGCATTTATTTAATCAACATAGAATAATAAAACTAAAACCATAACTTTATCATTTATCATTTATATCTAAAAATAGGTTAGTCGCTAAGTTTATCATTTAGATAATCTAAGGAAAGGACGCCCAGTTCGTTAGCATGAGGTCAAGGGAGAGTAATGCTGGTTCTGGGGAGCCGAGGGGAATTCAGGCACCTGAAGGGTGTCCTTTGCGTCTTACAAATTCTGTTGGGGTAGAGCCTTCCGGGAGAGCCGATGAATATTTCCTTCAAAACAGTCAACCTTTCTTCTTTCAATTTATTAATCGAAATGCTCTGCGTTGCAGGGGTAAAAAGAGTGGTTTTAGACTCCAAAGGCCTCCAGGGGCCAGGCAGGTAAGATAAAAGAGGAGTGGGACAACCAAGTGTGATGTAATGGGGTGTTGGTGGGGGTTGGGGTGGAACTAGAGGTTGCAGCTGCTGCTCACCTCCAGCCCATTGTGCTAGATCTTCTTTTTCAAGAGAACGTGGAAATCCAGATGTTTTTATAAAAATCTCTTGATTTTTAAATATCGTCAATAAATTTTTGGGAAGACACTGTGCAAGCAAAACCAAAAAAAGTGTGTTGGACCCACGGACTGCCGGCTTATGACCCTTGACAGTCAGGGTCACTGGCCTCGTGGGATCTAGTGGGAGGGAAAGACAATAAACAAATAAAATGACAGATTGTGAGAGGTGCCAAGAAAGAAGTAAACAAAGTGATGTGAGAGAGTGACAGGGGCCTCAAAAGGCCTCTGAGGAGGTGAGGTCCCAGCTGACACTCAGAGGGTAGGAAAGAACCCACTGTAGGGCAAGGTGAGAGCCTGCCAGATGGAAAACCCTGAGGGAAGAGAAGCTAGGTGGGCTTGGTAGTTTGTTTTGATCGTGTATTTACTAAGTAATCTTTTGATGAATAATTTGGCTTCCTTGATTGCAGGACGGGGGGGACCATGGCTACATGATGTGGGCATCTCAATCTCACATCCATCCTGGTCTGAGAAGCTGAGTCCCAACCTGCCCTCCACTTGGGCAACTCTTCATGAACAGACGTGCCTCTGCTTGAAAGCAGTTTGGGGAGAGAGAGTGGACGAGTCAGAGCTATCCTTCCCAGTGTGCACACGTATTTTCCTGTACGAAGTTTTAAAATAACAATGTGGCCCAGCTTATCGATCTTTCTTTTTTGGAAAAGATCCTTTCTGTGTCATATTAAAGAAAGCCTTTCTCTGCTCCAAGTTTATAAGAATTTTCTATATTTTCTTTTGAAAGTTTTAAAGCTTTGCTTTTTACACTTAGGTCTTTAAGCCACCTGGAATTTATTTTTGTGTGTGGTGTGAGACAGGAGTCTCATTTTTTTTCCCCTACATGGATAGCCAATTATGCCAGCACCATTTATTGAATAATACGTCCTTTCCCCACTGACTTGTTGTGCCTTCTCTGTTGTGATTGTGTTTCCATGTATGTGGGGGTTCGTTTTTGGAGTCTCTGTTCTGTTCCACTGGTCTATGTGTTTATCCCTAAGCCACACTCTCTTAATTGTAGGAGCTTTACACGAAGTTTTGATGTCTGATAGAATGAGCCATTTTGTTCTTCAGAATTGTCTTGGCTAATCTTGGTCCTAGTTCCCCTTTCAGCCTCATGACATATCGCCATCCCCCACATTCCACACCACAGCGGTTCTATGAAGCACCCGATCTTTATCATCTCGGGGCGTTTGTACATGCTGTCCCTTTGCTTGGTACATTCTTCCCTCCTCCTCTTCATCTGGTGTCTCCACTCGTCCTCAGGACTCAGCTGGGATTAGCTGTTCTTCTGAGAAGACTGTATTTGGGGCCTTTCTCTGTGCCCTTACTTCCCCTATTTTGGCATTTATCATACTGCATTTTGCTTGCCTGTTCCTTGGACTGACTACATAATTTTCTGGACTCAGTACAAAATGAAAACATGAGGCTCTTTATTCAAAAATGGTTAAGAATGTCAATAAAACCACACAGCTATGGACAGCTAATCTTCGTCAAAGGAGCGAAGAACATACAGTGGAGAAAGGGAAGTCTCTTCAATAAATGGTGCTGGGAAACTTGGACAGCCACAGGCAAAAGAATGAAAGTAGACCATCTCCTATCACCATATACAAAAATCAACTCAAAATGGATTAAGGACCCGAAAGTGAGACCTGAAACTATAAAACTCCTGAAAGAAAATACAGGCAGTACACTAATTGACATTGGTAATAAAGGGATCCTTTCAGAGTCCACGTCTACTCAGACAAGGGAAACAAAAGAAAAAATAAACAAGTGGGACTTCATCAGACTAAAGAGCTTCTACAAGGCAAATGAAACCAGGATCAAAATGAATAGACAACCCACCAGCTGGGAGAAAATATTTGTAAATCATATATCTGACAAAGGATTAATCTCCATAATATGTAAAGAACTCACACAACTGAACAACAAAAAAACAAACAACTCAATCAAAAAATGGGCAGAGGATATGAACAGACATTTTTCCAAGGAAGATACACAGATGGCCAACAGACACATGAAAAAATGTTCAACATCACTAATCATCAGGGAAATGTAAATCAAAACTACACTAAGATATCACCTTACACCCATTAGAATGGCTATAATCACCAAGAAAAAAACCAACAAATGTTGGAGAGGTTGTGGAGAAACGGGAACCCTAATTCACTGCTGGTGGGAATGCAAACAGGTGCAACATCTATGGAAAACAGTACGGAGATTCCTCAAAAAATTAAAAATAGAAATACCTTATGATCCAGCAATCCCACTATTGGGCATCTACCCAACGGACATGAAATCAACCATCCCAAGAGGCTTATGCACCCCTATGTTCATTGCAGCATTATTCACTATAGCCAAGAAGTAGAAGCAACCCAAGTGTCCCTCAACTGATGATTGGATAAAGAAGATGTGATATACATATACAATGGAATACTACCAGCCATAAAAAAAGACAGAATTGTCCCATTTGCAGCAACATGGATGGACCTAGAGGGTAATATGTTGAGTGAAATAAGACAGAGAGACAAGGACAGACACTGCATGATTTCACTCATATGTGGAATATAAACTAACACACGGACAGAGAGAACTGGTTGGTGGTTACTGGGGGAAGGGGGTTGGGGGTGGGCACAAGGGGTGAAGGGATGCATCCACATGGTGACTGACAAATAATAATGTACAACTAAAACCCCACAATGTTGTAAACTATTAAGACACCAATAAAAATTAAAAATAAAAAAATGGTTAAGAATTTCAAGACAGCCACGGGATAGCACTAAGCTAAGCCACAGGGCCCTTCTAAGTATGGGGTGCTGTGTGGGTGGCACTGGTTGCATGTCCACGAATCTGGCTCTGCCCTTCCCTTGTTTGTCTCCCTGCCCGGCTGTGAGCTCAAAGAGCAGGGTGCATGCCTGTCTCCTCTCCTGTGTTGGTGTGGTAGGTGCCTGGCACACGGTGCTCAGTGCTTGTCAAATGAACATGTGGATGTACATGATAGGTGCTCAGTTCCTAAGAATGGCTGACCCCTGGCTCCAGGCTGTAACCTCTGCCACCCTCTCAGAGAGTCCTGGAGTGGAGGATTGAGAAAAAAATCCTTTTCAGAGGTCCGACTCTGGGCTCCAAAGGTTGCTGCTGGACCTGGCCTCCTGGCACAGGGCAGGGAGGGTGGCCCTAGGGAAGCCACATTCCCCAACTTCTCTTGCAGGCACCTGATGCCCGGTGCCAGACCTGACCTCACTGCACTATAAACGGTTATTGCCACACACACACACACACACACACACACACACACACACACACACACACACACACACAGGCTTTGCCCTGAGCGAGATGCAGCTCAGAGAGCAGCCTTGGGGTAGGTGGCCAGGGAAATGGGAGACCTGGTTCTTCTTTGCCACCAGCTTCCTGGGTGACCCTGTTCACCTCTCGGGCTTCTGATTTATCCCCCATAAAAGAAGGACTGGGTAATTTCTAAGGCCTTTGCTGGGTCTAAAGTCCGAAGATCTGTGTCCCAGGTTGGGATCATTTCCAAGGAAGGTCTATGGGAGTCCACTGTCCAGTGCGGGAGGTTCTCTCAGCCCTGGGAGCTTCTGGAGTAACGATGGAACAGGTACGAATTTGTCTGGAGTGACATCTGTGCCTGCTGTTAATACTGGCTTATTCATGACCGTGCTCCTGGCTCTGAGGTCCTGTCCCTGGTGGCCAGGGGCAGGGTACAGAGCAGGCTCTGGAGCACCTGAACCTGAGTGTCACCTCCATCTCTTTCCGCCCAGGGGACTCAGCCTCTCCCGGCCTTCATTTTCTCATGTACAACAGGGATAATAACATTTTTCTCTTAGGCTTTTGAGGGGATTTAAAGTGGAGACTGTGTGTGACAGCATACAAATTTAAAGTCATTATATCACTAAATAGATTTGCCAGCTTCCCAGAGCCTCTGCAAGTAGCAGGGGACAGGAGTGAGCTCCTCAGAATGGGGATGGGACAGAGGTGGGTGCTTCTCCACGGTGATCTCCTTTGGATGTGGCAAGGTCATGGCTGTGTGGGACACTCGGGGACCCTCGGCCTCGGTAAGGTTTTCCAGGGCCCCAAACTTGGCATGGAAGCAGGAAGATTCCCCTGAGGAAATAGACATCTCCATGGTAACCAGGGCAGATGGATGATCTGGTCCAAGGGGCCTCCCCAGAGCTCTGGTGTTAGAGAAAACCCCATGACCTAGAGACAATCCTGGGGGAGCACTGGAGCCCCTGTCACATCCAAGATCAGATTTCTGAGCAGCCTGGTGGGATGTTAACTGGAACAGGATTTAACTTGATTTAAAGAAAGTCAAATTAATGCGGTATTTCTTGCATTCCTTATTTGAGAGCTACCACCCATATATGTAAATGACTGGAATAGTCCCCCCTGCTCTGCCCCCCATGAATGAAGGCTTATGTTCTTGCTGGTTGGAAAAGGAGGCAGACCTGGCTTTGCTGGGGTTCTGACCCAGATCACGGTGGGGTTATTGTGAGATGTATGTGTTAGGCATCAGCTGGGGTTCTACACGCAATACGTCACCCCTTCACCCTCCCCCTGCAAGGCTGTATACTGGGAAGGGACACGAGGAAACCTTATGTGGCACTAGAAATGATCTCAGTCTTGATCCAGGTGATAAAAATTCATCAAGCTGGACCTTTAAGGCTAGTGTGCTTTACGCATGTCTGTCAGTTATACCTTACCTCCCTGCAGCCCCCTCCCTCCACCCCCAACCCAGCCAGGCTTTCTTCCTGTTTCCTCCCCTGGCCAGGGACTCACTTCTGCCGACCCAAGGCGGGAACTTCTGCTCAGTTCCTCTTTGCCTCTTTGCTGGCAGAGCATCTGTCCTCTCAATCCTGCTTTCTGCTCCTTCCCCTCTTCTCCCTTCTCCTCTGGGGAGTCCTGTAGGAGCCCCTGTAGATGGGACGAGGGGGAGGAGATCTTGTGTAGGAAGGGGATTAAAGGTCAGAGTTCCTGGCTCTCCCCCCTGGGGCAGGACCACCTAGGTGACCAAGCTGCTGACTCAGATGCTGAGGGCGGGCCTGTAAGGTGCAGCCTGGGCCTGTGGAGGAAGCAGAGAAGGGCCAGGCCTGGCATCTGCCCGCAAGGAGCTCAAAGACGCTGCCCCAACAGACCAAGGGCCCAGACGGAATGGAGGGAGATGGGCAGTTCAGTTGTGGTTCAGAGATGTGCGAGCGGGAACACAGAGACACGTGTGTGAGTGTGAGTGTGTGTGAATGTGTGTGTGTGAATATATGGGGGTGAGAGTATATGTGCATGTGTACGTGTGTGTGTGTGCACCTGTATAGCATATCTGAGTGAGTGTGAGTGTGTATACATGTGTGTATTCCTTTCTTCCTTCCCAGATGCTCCCAAGGATCGGAGAACTTTCTGCGTAGCTGCCCAGGCCCAGGGGAACCATCTCAGTCCCTATAGGAGCGTACGGGGAGGCCCTCCTGGTGTGATTGGGTTTTGAGTCAAGGGACCATTTGAGATGCTGTCCTACTACTTGTCTGCTCCGTGTCCTCAGGAGACTTGAATAATCTCTCTGAGGCTCAGTTTCCTTTCCTGTATGTATCAGGAGAAAACTCACTGAATTTATTATCTATAACCTCCCAGCCTACCTTCTAAGTAGAGCTGCTCCAGGTGACCTGAGGGGCCTTAGTTGGCTTGTGGAGGAGCCTGGGTGGAGCTAAGATGCTGGAGGAGAATGGAGACCCTGAGGGAGACCCGAGCGGAGAGGGAGGTGCAGCCAGTGAAGCTGGGGGCAATGAAGCGAACCGCAGTCGGTGGGGACAGATGCAGACGGAGGGGCTGGGAGAAACGACGGATCTCTGGGGCCTTGGGGAGGGAAATCCTGTGCATGGTGTTCCATCTGCCCCGTCCTCATCGCTCCCGTGAATCTTTAGTAAAATATTGATTGCTCACTGGTGCTTTTAGGGAGAGGATTTTCTTTCGAGGACACAGTGAAGTTTGGGGTCCCACGTCAAGAGTGGCCTGGGTTGCTCATGGGGGCCTCGTGACCCCTTGGTTATTTATAGGGAGTCCATGGCTCATTGCAGACCTACTATTTATTATCTGCTTTCAAGTGCCAGGCTCTGCGCTAAGCAATTTACATTTGTCTCCTTGAATCCTCCCAACACCCCACCGAGTGGGAATAGCTATTCTCTTACAGATGAGGATGCAGAAGCTTAGAGTGCTGGAATTATTTTTGCAAGATCATAGCTAGTAAGTTGCAGGCCTGGATTCAAGCCCAGAGCCTGTGCCTGCAACCACGAAGGTGCGTCCGCCCTGGAGGGCTGCCCATGCCTGGCCCGTGTCCCCCACAGCACCCTGCAGTCACTGCTGACTTCTCTTCCTAGAGCTGGAGGAGTCACTGAGGGCAGGGCAGACTGGCGTGGCCCTTGAGTGAACCCACTTCCTTCAGTTCTTTCATAATGTCTATATTTTATTTTATTTTAAAATGATGACATGTCCCCTGATTGTAAAACAATATACTCTTAATGCATAAAAATTTAAAAAGTATAAAAATGACCAAAAAATCACCTGTCAAGTCAGTTACCACTTAGAGATGACCAAGACCCATTTTGGCGTGTTTCCATCTGTTTATGTGGATATTTATAAAGCTGTCAACTGCTTTGTGCTATGTTAGCCTGTACGCACTCCTCACCACCGCTTCAAATTCTCCCCAAAGAATCCGTGCTCGCTTCAAACACAAGAGAACAGCGCGAGCTTTACCCAGTGAACCCTGGAGGAGGTGGGGGAGGGAATTTACAAGCCCACCAACTTAGCTCAAAAGTCTTAGTTGGCCCAGACCCCGCCTGACTCCTCTGGTGGCGTCTCTTTCTCCTCTGGGACCTCGCTTCCTGGCTCCTTCATCTCCCCCTTTGATCCGGTCCCAGTTTCAGACCTTAGTTTCTTCTCTTCTTGGTTTTGCAATTCAGCTCTGCCCCACGCTTCTTCCCAGATGTGTGCAGCCAAGATCCACCTCTACTTGGCCAACAAAGGGTGTGCCGGCTTGTAGGACCCCCAGAGCACAGACGTGGTTAGAGACATTGTTTTTTCTATTATTACACACTTAAACACAGTGCATTTTTGTTTGGGATCAAACGCTACAAACCGCTTCATGACCTGCTTTTTGTCATGTAATAGATAATGAGGTCTGCTGCTGTCATGTAAGAAAAGGGAGATACGTGTGTGTGTGTGTGTGTGTTTGGTCTAAAACAACAAGGTACCTGCAAGGGGAAGCGGGGTATAGGGTAGAGAGGACAGGGATAAAAGCTGGATTTCCTTGACCTTATCTTGTTTTGGAGATTTGACTTTGGAACCATGTACAGTAGTCCCCCCTTATCCACAGGGGACATGTTCCAAGGCCCTCAGTGGATGCCCGAAACCATGGGTAGTACTGAACCCTCTATATACTATGTTTTTTCCTCTGCATACATACCTATGATAAAGTTTGCTTTATAAATTAAGCACAGTGAGAGATTAACAGCAATAACTAATAATAAAATAGAACAGTCATAACAATATACTGTAATAAAAGTTACTGTAGATCTTAGCAACCTCAGCATAGATTTTTTTTCTTTCCTTATTAAGTCAAGAACTGTCACATTTTCACTTAAAGGAAGCACTTTCTCTTTGGCACATCCAAACTGCCAGCATCACTACTCTTGCACTTTGGGGCCATAATTAAGTAAAATAAGGGTTACCTGAACACAAGCACTTCAGTACTCGGACAGTTGATCTGATAACCTGAGATGGGTGGGTAGCAATTACGGGATGGATACAGTGGACAAAGGGATGGTTCATGCCCCAGGCGGGATGGAACGGGATGGATCGAGATTTCATCATGCTACTCAGAATGGGGCACAATTTAAAACTTATGAATTATTTATTTCTGGAATTTTCTGTTTAATATTTTCAGACCGAGCTTGAGCGGGGGTAACTGAAACCATGGAAAGTGAAACTGTGGATCAGGGGGGAACTACTGTAAATATTTTACATAATCATAAGGATAATAACTGCAATAGATTGAAACATATCAAAGATGCTTATATCAAATATATTTGAATTCACAAGTTTATAACAATTAAAGAAAATCCTTACTAGTCATCTTTGGAGGATGCTAGAGAGTCATCTCATTACATTGGAAACTGGTAAATAAAAGGAAATTATTTTCCTTGCCTTTTCTGTAAGAACTTGCCTTAGTGGAATCAAACTGTAGATGTGTGTGTGTACAGAGGAGGGGCACAGTTCTCTTTATAGAAGTATTCAGGTAATAAATGAAGAAGGAATGATACAATTAGAATATCACCATTTGCAACTCCTAGTGAATGAATGGATCTGGGCATTGATCATGAACGCTGCTAAAGTCACCAAAAGAGAGACAACACATCTCTCCAGCACCACCTATGAATTGCCCCTGCTGAGGAAGAGGAGGAAACCTTCAATCTGATCACGACTTTAGGTCTAACTAGCAAGTTTCAGACAATACAGAGGACAGAGGAACATGTTAAATTACACCATGGGAATGCGGTCAGCCAAGTCCAGACTGGAAACTCTACAGGACCAGTGATTTTCTATAACAAATAAATTGGGAGGGGGAAAGAGAAGAGAGGGAGGAGGTACCTGTAGTTTTGTAAGTGAACATAAGTGAGGCCATCTTGTTATGCTAAATGACCCCAGCCCCTCCTCTGTGTGACTACTTGCTGCTCTGCACTTACTCCAAAAAAATTCACATCCTCTCCTGGTTTATGGTTTCCACTTATGGATGTACTCCCCTATAGTTTGATAAGTTAAAACTTTGTTCTATGAGTTTCTCTCCAGGAAGAGGCTGACCATAGGTGGGAAACATACCTGCAAGACATTCATCATCACTGACAGAAGAAAAGAACAATGAGAGACCCTGGAGTCCGTCATGCCTGAAGGCTGATATTTCTAAACCCCTTCGTTACTGCCCATTGTCCCTGTATAACTACCTCATGATTCTGTAATTTGGGAAGATTTTTTTTGAGACATTAGTCTGCCATCTTCCTCATTATGCTGGCTAATCGAATTAAAGCTTCCTTTCTCAGTCCCTAAATTGTTGTGATTGATTGGCTCAGATCATGGTAAGCAGACTGAACCCATTCTTTGGGAAAAGTTTGAAAGATTTAAGATACACCCAACCAATTACTTTGTGTGGACTTTATGTGAATCCTGAATAAAAAAAAAAAACAATTGTCATTTATAAAAGATTTTGAAATTTAAACACCGACCAGGTATTTGATTATATTAAGTGTGATATTGTGACAGAATAAGAAATATATTTAGTTTCTGCCCCTAGCTCCTGGCACAGAGCTCCTAAAATCCTTGTAATTTCCTGAGCAACAGAGGTGCTAGGAGCATCTTTTATTATAATATTTAGTCTTACTCCCTGGTTCCTGACACAAGAGCTTCTAAGACTCTTAGAATCTCTGGAGTGGGAGCTGGCCTGGTGGAGTAGTGGTTAAGTTCACACACTCTGCTTTGGTGACGTGGGGTTTGCAGGTTCAAATCCTGGGCATGGACCAAGGTGCTTATCAAACCATGCTGTGGCGTGTCCCACATACAAAATGGAGGAGAATGGGCATGGATGTTAGCTCAGGGCCAGTCTTTCTCACAAAACACAAAACAAAACAAAAAAAGAATCTCTGGAGTTATGAGTGTCCTTCGTATGCTGATGAGCTGACTGGTGGCTGGGAGCCCCTACATAGCTTCAGGATGGGGGCTGGTTGCTAAAGGAACCAGCCATGTGATTAGAGGGTTGGAACTTTCAGTCTCACTCCATGACCTCTTTGGAGAGGACAGGGGCTGGAGATTGAGTTAGTCACCAACGGCCAATGATTTAATCAATCATGCCTATGTAATGGAACCTCCATAAAAACTTTAAACAGTGGGGTTTGGGGGAGCTTGCAGGTTGGTGAACACGTCCATGTGCTGGGAGGGTGGTGCATTCCAAATCCACAGGAATAGAATCTCCTGAGCTTGAGAACCTTCCAGAACTTGCACTATGTACTTCTTCATCTCACTGTTCACCTGTATCCTTTATCATATCTTTTAGAATAAACTGATAATACTAAGTAAAGTGTTTCTCTGAGTTCTGTGAGCCATGACAGCAAATTACCAAACCCAATGAGGGGTTGTGGGAACCCTTGATTTGTAGCCAAGTTGGACAGATCTGTGGGTAATCTGGGGACCCACTACTTGTGATTGACGTCTGTAGTGGGGGCTAGTCTTGTGGGACTGAGCTCCTAACCTGGGAGTTTGTGCTAACTTTGGGGTAGTTAGTGCCAGAATTGGTTGGTGTGGAGAACCCACACATTTGGTGTCAAAGTGTTGTGAGTAGAGAAACAATTTTCCTTTATTAAGGAATTGTTATTAATTATTTTAGATGTGGTAATTAGATGTGGTTATGCTAAAGAAAAAAGTTCTTATCTGCTACCTACATAGTGAAATATTTATGGATAAATGCTATGATGCTTGGGATTTGTTAGAAAATAATGTGTGGGAGGGAGGAGGTGGGTGGGGGTGATAGATCAACACTGTCCATGAGTTGTTAATTGTCGACTTTGGGGTGATGGGTGCAAGGGGATCTATGATATCATTTTTTCTACTTTGGTGCATGTTTAAAAATTTCCATAACAAAAGAGTGACAAACACACATCTTGAGCCTGTTTCCGTGCCGATAAACAGAATTCTACAATGATATATATATATATGTTTTTTTGGTGAGGAAGACCAGCCCTGAGCTAACATCCGTTGCTAATCCTCCTCTTTTTGCTGAGGAAGACTGGCCCTGAGCTAACATCGTGCCCATCTTCCTCCACTTTATATGGGACGCCGCCATGGCGAGGCTGACAGGCAGTGCGTCGGTGGGCGCCTGGGATCCGAACCCGCGAACCCCGGGCTGCCAAGCGCGGACTAAACCGCTGCACCACCGGGCGGCCCCTCTACAATGATATTTTTAATGGCTACCTGATTTTCCTTTGTCTTGATGTAGCATAAACGAAGTAAGCAGTCTCGTTTTGTTGGCCCCCTAAATCGTCTCTAATCTTCTGTTCTCATCAAGGACACTGAATGAACATCCTTGTGGATAATTCAACACGCACGTGTTACTGAACCAGATTCGTTTTGCCTGATGCCTCATTATGCTCATTACTGAGACGAGGAGTTTGCAGCAGAGAACGGGTTTATTCACAAGGCAGCCAAGCCCGGAGGTGGGAGAACCAATCTCAAATCTGCCTCCCGGAAAAATGGGGATAAGGGCTATTTATGGGCTAGAGGGGCGTGAAGCGTGGGAATAGACGATTGTAGGTCAGGAGAAGTGAGGTAATCGATGATCCGCGCAAGCGTAGTCAGGCTCCATGGCTCTTCACCGGACGTGTGTTCACAAAATGGCGGTTACCATGATCTGAGGGTGGAGTTTTTGGCTCCTTGACGTCAGAGTCACCTCTTGGTCACCCACGCAGATCCAGTTGATGAGTCAGTGGTCTTAACCAGCCTGAACTGGGCAAGGAGCCGACTCTCAGTTCCTGAAAAACTTAAGCACTCGTTACCATGGAGACTCAAGTGTCAGAGATGTTATGTATAGAATGGGTTTTAGTAATGCGTTATCTAGCTGCTTTTGTAAACAGACAACTCACTGAGTATAGTTAAAGCAGGTTGGACCCCCCGGTTTCAGTATTTTTCAGTATTTCTTGGGACAAATTCCTCTAAGTGGATTTTCTGAGCCAACAGATAAGCATATCTTCAAGGTGTTTGCCAAACTGCCCTAAGACAAATTGGTTCACATTCCCTCCAGCAGCTCTTGAGAGGGAGGTCCTTACCCCTCCCAGTGGCTTCTTGTCCTCTTTTCTCCCTGGGCTTCCATGACCCTCTCTCAGCCTTACAAATCCTAGTTCATCACATTTAATTGTCACATTAACCCAACAAGGCAGGTACTTTTATTATCATCATTTTATAGTTGGGGAGATGGAGGCTCAGAAAGGGCAAGTAACCAGCCCAAGGTCATACAGCTCCTAGTAAGCTGTGATTGGCTCACAGAGCTGCCTGACGGAGGGCCTGGCCTGGTAACTACTGGCTGTATTGATGGGCAGCTCTCCCTTTGCCTTCTCTGCTGGCTCCCCTTCTTTCTCTGGACACCTCCACGGTCCCAAACTTCTGCTTCCTGCCCTCGTGGGTCTCTCATTCTCTTCTTCTGTGGCAAACTCATTCTCCACCAGCTCTGTGCAAATGGATCTTGAATTTGCACCTCAGTTCAATTCAGTTCTCATGGGTTTCTATTTCCATGTCTGTCTCTGGAGGGGGTGTCAGAATCACAGTGGCCCAGTGAATCAGAAACATCTCTGGGGCAAAGTTCTGGACATGGATGGTGGTGACAGTTGCACAATGATGTGAATATACTTAATGCCACTGAACTATACACTTAAAAATGATTAAAATGGTAAATTTTGTGGTATGTATATTTTGCCACAATAAAAGACACACACACACAGATACCAAGTGGGTTGAATGACGTTAACAAACAGGTTTAAGAAACATCCCAAAGTTAGCGTGCCCTAGACTGGCCCCTAATCTCCCCTCCACACCCAAACTGTCCCAACCCAGCCTTCCCATCACAGCCGACGGCAGCTCCAGCCCCATGGAGACAGAACCTTTGACCCTTCTCCTCTCTCCCACCCCACACCCAATTGCTTAGAAACCCTGGGGGTCTCTTTGCACAATATACCCAGAGTCTGACCACTGCTCACCACTCCTTGGCTCCCACCCAGGCCTGAGCCGCCATCATCTCTGGCCTGGATTATTGCAATGCGTCTCCCAACTTGGGCTCCAGCTCCCCGGCATCTCATCCCTCCACAGCAGCCGAGGGAGCTTGTTAAAATGTAAGTCGCACCATGACATTCCTCTGCTCAAAAGGCAAAGCCAGTCTCCACCACGTTCTATGAGGCTTCCGTGATCAATCCCTGCTACCTCCCTCAGCTCATCTCAACCCTCTATCCTCCACCCCCACTCCAGCCACACCAGCTCCCTTGCTGGGCCCAGAACATGCCAGAAATGCTTCCACTTTGGGGTCTGGATGCTTCTCTCCAGATATTTGCACGGCTTTCTTTCCCAAAGTCCTATAGGCGAGGAAAACATAATTTTCCCTCTCTTCTTCTAAGTTCTTAGCTGAGACCCCTGTAATAAAAGACAGATTGACAAGAGAAAAACAAATGGAAGTGTGTTAACATGTATACCTCATGAATACATGGGAGATACTCAGGAAAAATGAGTAACTCCTCAAGGAGGCATAGAATTTAGGCTTAAATCCGCCTTAACAGGGAAAGGGAGCGGGGAGCAACGGCCTCTTAGAGGACAGTAAATGACTTTCAGGAAAGATGAATGGGTCCTTGGAAGCATAGCTGGGAGGTGTAGTAGTGGTGACAAAGTTTGGCTGTGGTGTCACTTCTAGTCACGTCTCCCCTGTGATAAGAGTCAATATTCCCTGGGTGACAAGACTCCCTCCTGGGGAGGGGATTTATGACAGTTGACTTCCTTTTGGAGAACCCGTCTTAAGGCAGACGAGGGGAGTTTAGAGAAAGCCTCTGCCCACATTTGCTGTTTTTCAAGTGCCGGCAGGTCGAAATCATCACTACACCAAAGTAGCGTGTTTTGGGGTGGCACATCCTGCTCCCATCCATCTCAAGGTTTTGCTTAAATGTTTCCTTTGTCCCGAAGCCTTTCCTGACCCTATTATAAATGGCAGCCCCCGCCCAGTCCTCTCACACCCTTTTTCCTGTGTTACTGCTCCCTTTTCCCCATAGTACCTTCTAGAACACCGTGGAACTGACTTATTTATTAGGTCTGTTAGGTAATGTCTGTCTCCCTTACTGGACTCTAACACCATTTACACTATCCCAAACCAGTCAGCGCAGGGCCTGGCACAGAGTCGGGCCCAGCAAGTACTAGTCAAAGGCGTGGGCGAGTTAGTGCTGTACTGACTGCAAAGTCTGCACACACGCGAGTGATTGCTATGCTTCCACTTTAATAGTTTATTGTTTCCAGTCTGATGCCTGAAGGACGTCTTCACCAGCGTGTCCTGACAGCAACTCACACGGACGTCCTGGCCTCCTGCTGGCCCTGGCCTGTCTAGCTCTGCGGGCAGTACCGCCATCAGCACTGCTTGTCCTCCCTCCGTTCTCCTTCGCCAGCACCTTCTCAGTCGCCCTGAAACTTCTCCCGTTGGCCCTGTCCACTCCCCTCCAGCTATTGCACTGTTTCCTGAAGGGCCCCCTGGTCAAGCTGCGCCCTTGCTCAGACCTTTGCTGGCTCCCCATTGCCTAAGACTGAAGTACGAACTCCCTATCCTGGGCTCAAAGACTTGCCCACGAGGCTCCCAAATGACCTTTCCTTCTGCTCTTTACATCCCACCGAGACTTGGGACAAACTGGATTCCTTAAAACCAATCAATGTTTTCCCACCTCCGTGCCTTTTCTCAGGCTGGTGCCTCCACCTGGAGTGCCAGCCCCAAAGTCTACTGCCCTTTCCCGCCCAGCGTCAGCATCGCTCGACGCGGGAAGCCTTTCCTGCCTCCTCTACAGCGGGTCGCCTCCATCTTTGGGGACCTTTTGCATGATCTTCTATTCTGGTGGGTATCCGGCCCTGAGTTGAGTTTTGGACCATGTCACTTGGAGGCCACCCTGCCGGACACTGGCGGAGCTGTGCCTTGTTCTTTTCTATGTCCCCGGTAGTCCCAGCATAGCGCTCACATTCGCTCAACCCAAGTGTTACTCCCAACTTCAGGACAAACGAGGAGGGACAGAACAGGCGCACCCCCCGCAGTGGCCACAAGATGGCAGCACAGACCGGGCTTTGGGACAGAGGCGCGGCCTCTTGTCCCTCCCGACTTCCCAGAGGCCAACAGGTAACCCAGCTCCCCGGGGGTGTGTGGTGGAGGATCCTTTCTCTAGGGCTGGGGACGTTAGGTCTGGGGTGGGGGTACCAGCTGGCAGCCTGCAGTGAGTGTGTCAGCGTGTGTTTCCTTCCCCCTCCTCACCCACGGTCTACTCTGTGGGCCCTTTTCCAAGAGAGAGCCCGGCGGGGTGGAAGGAGCACTGGGCAGGGAGTCGGCCGGTTTGGGCCCCGGTTCTGCACTGCGGCCTTGGGCGAGTGTCGCCTGTGTACGAAGAAAGGGCCGGTCACAGAGTCCAGCTCCTGGCACACGCCCGTGAATATTCCTCTCCCCGCCCTCCTCTGCCAGCCCCCCCTGCAGGTTTCCCGAAGGCACGATGACGGTTGCACTAACCCACATTCTCTCTCTTCCTGGGATTCTGTGTGGCTGAGAAGAGGAGCAAGGTGGGGCTCCTGGGGCCCCAGAGGGTCCTGCCTCCATCTCAAGGCCCACTTATCCATCCTTACTGAGGCAGGACGAGCCCCCTTCAGGCAGATGAACACGTCAGGTTTCTTAAGAGTCCAGCCTGGGACCTTGAGTTAAGCCCTTCACACCTCTGGCTGCAGCTGCGCAGCTGGAGAGGGAGGGGCTGCGCTTCCTGGGCGGTGGAAGGTTGTAGGGTAATAGGTTGTGGCAAATACAAGTGTACAGTCCGTGGTAGCTGCAATAATAATAATAATAATAATTATTAAAGTCCTTCCTGCTCCAACAGTGGGCGATTCTAACTTTACCTTGAGACACACCGAGAGGACAGGGGAGGGATGGTGGGAACGTAGGGGTGCCTGAAATGTGTTCGATGAGGGAGCGGGAGAGAGGAGAGAGGAGAGAGGAATGACAGTGATGCCCCTGGAGGGTCGGGGACGGCCTGGGGCTCCCCCGGGTCAGGGGGCGTGTGGGGAAGGGGCGGGACTGCCCGCGGCTGAGCCTGCCTCGGCAGGCTGGGTGGGGCAGGGCTGCGGGCGGCTGCGGCAGGAGGCGGGCCTGCCCAGCAGAGGGCGCCGCGAGCACGCAGGCCCGGTCCGGCTTTCCTCCCGCTCCTTTTCCGAGCGGATTGTCTTCCGGGGCTGTGAGCCTCTGCACGTTCGCCTGGGATGCGATGGGGCGAGGGTGCTGCTGGTTGAGTTCGGGAGGTGTAGGTATTGTCACCCTTTGTGAGTGTTGGCCTGGGTTCCGAGTGGCAACTGTGCGTTTGCCTGTAACCACCTCAGCATCATTCATTCAGTTAACCCTACAGAGCACCCACCAAGTGTCAGGCTCTGCACTGGGAGTAAAGGGGCAAACGAGGAGCAGGCCCTGATAACCCACAGCCAGGTGACGCGATCCAGGTGACAGAGGTCAGCCCAGGGCGCTGGGGGAGAACCTAGGAGGGGTCGAGCACTTCCCACTACCATCCCTACGCCCCGTTCACCAACCCTGAGGTGAGCAGTGTTATGCCTCTTTTACAGAGGAGAGAATCGAGGTTCAGAGAGGTTAAGTAACTGGCCCAAGGCCACAGAGCCAGTAAGGAGATGAGCTGGGATTTGCACCCAGAGCCGGGTTCCAGAGCTCCCTCCCACTGGCCTGGTGAGACTGCCTCTGCCAGGGAGCAGCCAGTGAGGCTGTGACCGGGTGAGGAGCTGTCCTGGGGGCAGGGAAGCGACTCCACCTGTGCATGCCCCCAGGAGGACAGGAGCCTGTGGAAAGGGGATGTTTCCGGGTGCTGATTTCATCTCAGAATGAGGAAGAACTTTCCAGCAATCAGAGCTGCCCAGTCATACAATGAGGAAACCCAAGGACGACAAGTGACCTGCCTGTCCTCAGGCCTGGCAGTGGCTTCGTGTTGAACTGGCCGCATTCACCCGACGTTGGAGGCTCTGCCTGGCACAGTCCCCTCTCTCTCCGGCCTCGTCTTGCCCTTCTGTGTTCCTGCCTCTCAGTCCTTCTTTCAGCAACTTGCTGGGCACGCTTCTCACCTCGGGCCCTTTGCACGCGTGCACCTCCTCTTCGTCTGGCTAACTCACCCATTCTTCAGGCTGCTTGAAGCCTTCCTGATGCCCAACAAGTTCAGGTCGCCTGTGTGCTTCTGATTTAGCCTTCTCTGCCCCCCTAAGTGTGCCTCGTCACATCTCACCGACATTATTGGGTAACAGTCTCTCCCACTAGACGGTCAGCTCCGTGCAGCAGGGTGCACACTACCCTGCTCTCTGTGTTTCTGCAGCGTCCAGCAGTCCAGGGCTGTGCCTGGTGCTCAAGAAGTTTGTTGAAAAAAATGAGTGAATGATGAATGAAGGCAAGAAAGAATGAAGGAAGCACGCAGAGCCAAATGCATGGGTGGGGACCTGGGTCAGCAGACCTTCAAGTCCCCTCCCATCACCCTCTGGCCGCAGCTTATGTTCTTTGCTCAACTCGCCGGGAATTCGAGATTCAGAGCCAGAGGCAGCAAATATTCCTTCAGCGTCTAACACGTGCCAGGCACCGGGCTGGGCACTGTGAGGTGTATTCTCACCCATCAAATCACAGGCAGGGACAAGGTGAGACGTTTTCATTGGACACTAGCTTGCAGGCTTCCATCCCTGCCTAGAATGGTTTGCGTGTTGGTCTCGGCCATTGCCATTCCTGGCTGAGCCGGCCCCACCCTCTCTCGGACTCCACCGGGCCTGGGCCCCCGGCTGCGTTTCCAGAAAAGGCCACCAGGTGGCGGCAGAAGCTAAGAGTAGAGACTCAGCGCGCGCCTGCCAGCCCCCGACCGCCGGCAGGGGGCGCGGCTGCTCCGCCGGGTGTGCGGGTGAGGTCGGTCCGGTTTACCAGCCCGACTGGGGAGGCAGGTCAGCCCCACCGGGAGTGGGGGCAGGTCCCAACCGCGGCAGGGGAGGAAAGCTGCGTGGCACTCTCGTTCCTTCTCATTTGTACAGTGCGGTCGTGACCTCTACTTTATAGGCAAACTTTTTTTATATTGGCCCCAATGGTAAATATTTTACGTTTTGCTGGCCATATGGTCTCTGTCACAAACATTCAACTCTGTCCTAGAAGTGTGAAACAACTCGTGGACAAATGGGCGTGGCTGTGTTCCAATAACTATTTGTGGAGGCTGAAATTTGAATTTCATACAATTTTCAAGTGTCATGGAATATTGTTCTCTTTTTATTTTTTAAAAAACGACTTAAAAATGTAAAAACCATTCTTAGCTCTTGGGCAAGGCAACCCCTGATCTAGGTGACGTCCGGAAGCAGGGCCTGGTGCGGTAGGTGCTCCAGCAGTGGTCACTGCTGTTAGCCATCCAGGAGCACAGGGCAGGGCTCCATGGGCCCCTGTCTCCAGCATCCCATGGAGTGGGGCAGGACCCTCTCCCTCCAGTTTTGGCTCTTGACTCTCCCCGACCCCCTACAGAAGCCCTCAGTGAGGGGTACCTATTGTCTCCCCTCCCCACAACACATCTGGCTGCATTTTCACACCTCTGTGCCTCTGCTTTGGCAGATCCCTCCTCCTAATGGAACCCCGTCCTTGTCCTCTTCCAAGGCCCAATCTCGTTGGTCTCTTTGTGAAAATTCAACTTTATTGAGATATGAGGTATTCACCTGTTTTAAGTGCAGAGTTCACGAGTTTTGACAAATGTATGTACCCAAGGGACCACCATCACAATCAAGATACAGAACATTTCCTTCACCCCAAAAACTTCCCTTGTGCCCTTTCCTGGTCAACCTTGGCTTTTAAAAAAACATCTCCCAATTATTAAGAGCTTCAATGTGCCGGGCTCCACAGAGGTGCTTGACAAGTTCTGTGTCACTGAAGCCTTGAGAACCTGGTGAGGTGGGGACCACTGTTATCGGTGGGCACCCTGTGAGTCGGGGCAGAGCTGGGATCTGATCCTGGCCGGCTGGTTCCCCAGAGCGTTCCTCACCACTCTCCTACCTGCCTCCCCCCACTCCTTCATGTTCCCAGGGGTCTGTGCACACACCTGCTGTACTCCTGGCTACTCACGGTGTGGTCTGGGACCAGCAGCACCAGCATCCCCAGGGAGCTGGCTGGAAATGCAGAGTCTTAGGCCATGCCCAGAACTACTGAGTCCCCACGTCCCTCTGTAATTTCAAGGCTGAGAAGCGCTGTCCTGAGGCTGTCTCTTACTGGGGAGTGGTGGCTGCGTTTCTGTCCCCTTCCCTCCCAGACTGTGAGCTCCTGGAGGGCAGGGGCTGAGCCAGCTCAGGGCCTCTGCTCTGCAGCCCCCAGTGGATCTAAGTGGAGTTAGTAGATGAAGGGAAGAGCGGGAGGCCGGAGCTTCTGGGCGAGGGTTTGGGAGTGGGGCTGTGTACCTCAGGAGCTGGTGGGAGGAGTGAGGTCAGTGGGCAGGGGGGTGGTCTATCCACTTGGAGTCTGGACACTGTCCAAGTTGACTTGGAGTCTGGGTCCATCTGCATATAATTTGCATGTGGTTAGCATATCTCTCTTGTTCCTTTCCTCCTCTCCCATACGCGAGGAGGAGCAGGCTGCATTTGGGGAGTGGGTGGACAGGACAGAGGGCGGGGGGTGTTGGGGAAGCCTTCGGCTGCAGACCCAGGCCTGGCTCCTTGCTGATGCCCATCCTGGGAGCGGGTCAGGTGTTAGGTGCTGACCCTCTTGGGTGAGGAGGGCACCTGCTGGGTCCTCCAAGCTCTGGACACTTGCTGTGGAAGCAAGGCTGGGGCCGGGATCCCCAAGTTCCCCTGCCTGGAACATACTGCAGGGTTCTCCACAGCAGTGAGAGAACCTTGCATATGTCATGTTGAGCAAGAAGACATAAAAGAAGCCATATTCTATGAGTCCAGTTACACAGAGCACAAAAGCAGGTCAGATGAATCCATGCTGCCGGAAGTAATGGTCACCCCTGGGAGGTTTGTACCTGGGAGGGGGCACCGGGGGGCTCTGGGAGGCTGCTCAAATTGTTTTGTGATCTGGGTGTGTTCATTGTGAAAATTCATTCAGTTGTACAGGCATTATATGTGCATTTTTCTGTATACAAATAAAAAGTTGAAAAAAGACCAGATTTGAATTTTGAGAAGAATTCTATGCATTTTCCACTGTTAAGAGAGCTTCCCAGGATGCTTCTCTCCCTCCTGCCCGCCCTCAGCAGCTGTTGAGGCCCAGGTTGCTCTGACTCGTGTAATTTTCAGTTTTGCCTTGCTCTCCTCTCCACTGGGCCACGAGGGCAGGCTCACGTCCTGTCTGTCCCGTGTCCCCTGACATGGGATGAGGCACAGAGCAGGTGCTGAAAACATGGGTGACTCCTCAACATCTCTAGGGTGGCCCTAGAGGCCCTGGGGCACAAACAACCTAGAGGGGGTGTTTCTCCTTATTACCCACCCCCCAAAAGGGCCAGCATTAAAACACCTGGCTGTGGTCCAGGGCTAGAAGCGGGCTAAGCGACGAACTGCAGATGGCGCCAGAGGAGAGGGAGATGGGACGCAGGGGTGGGTGCGGGTGTGGGGGACCACCGACATCTTGGGTCCCCAGCACCTGACCTCTCACCACTGCTCCCTCTAGCCTGGGCGGGCACCTCCTCTTGCCTGTGAGTTGACCCCTCACCCTGAGGCTGCCTGGGCCTCTGCTGAACCCCCGCTTCAGACTCGGGTTGGGGAGGCTGAGGCCTGGCTGCTCTGGACCTGCCCGGCCCTGCACCTGACTCACCCCTGTCCTCTCTGCCCTGCAAGTCGGGGCCTCTCCACCTCCTGAGTTACGGGGGCCTGCAATCAGGCACAGAGCCCCTCCCCACCATCTGGAACTTGTCATTAAAGGACTTTGGGCAATGGTCTGGCATCTCTGGCCTCGGTTTCCGTTTTCTGTAGAGTGGGAGAACAATTCTGGCAGAAGTGAGGTCTGACAAGTAGGAGGGTGGGGGAGACCTTGGGGCCCAGAAATGTGGGGGGAAAAGACCTGCTGGGGAGGGGGATCGGGAGTGAGGGGCCACGTAGCCCTGCCCTTCAGCTGCGCTGGAGTCTGCATGGTGGGAGCAGTGACGGGATGGGACCGGTCTGCTGCTGTTCCAGGGGTTCCCTCGGGAGGGGGATGGGGGTGCTGGGGAGATCACGGGAGAGTCGGGGGCCTGGCTTTTGGGCTAACTTGATCCTAACTGTCTGCAGGCCTGTTCCCCCTATGGGCCTCAGTTTACCATTTTGTCAAGGCGGCTACTGGGTTTGATTGTCCCTCAGGCCCCCCGAGCTCGGAGGCTCTCTCATGTCTGTGCTCTATTTGGCCTGCACAGGCTGTTACTTTGGAATCAGTTTCTACATTGTAAAGATTAGGAGGTTTCCAATCCAGTCCAGAGTCCCAGCTTCCCGAGTGCACACGAGGAGGCCGAGCCGCGTTAGGATTCCCACGTTTGCGGGCAGCAACCTGGGGCTTTCGTTCCCGGAGGCCCAGCCCTCCCCCTCATCCACTCCCTGGGGGCTTAGCCCAGCCGGCAGGCATTTGAGTGTGTGGCCCGCTGGCCTCCCTCCAGCCAGGGGGCCGTCCCTGCCCAGGACCGTCTGCTCCCGGCCGGGTCAGCCCCATGCACGCCCCCTGTGGCCTGGCGGCTGGGCGCCTGCATGGACAGGCCTCTTCCCTTTGGTTTTGCCAACCTAAGGCTTCAGAGGGCGGGGCTGGATTGGATTGGCATGAGCTCATGTGTTTATCCAAAGCAGAGGCCTAGGTCTTGGGGTTCCGGGGGGTGTCCAGAGCCTCGGTCAGGGCCCAGAGATAGTTGCTGTTGTGCAGAGGGTCCCTCCTGCCCGGGCCAGGTCCTTCCCCTCCCCCTGTGATGACCCCCATTCCGTGTCCCAGCCTGGCCACAAGGCCCTTAAAGACCAGCACCTCGCCGGTCTGCCGGTCTCCTGGCGTCCCCTCCATGCTGCCACCCCCAAATGCCCACACTCCTGTGTCTTTTGTGGCACAGCTGTCCACATCCTTAAATCCCCTCTGTTTCTTCCCCCAACCCCTCCTCCAAGACCCAGCTTCTGCACCCTCCCCGGAGGCCTTCCCTGCCCTGTCTTTGGAGAGCCTGCTCGGCGCTGCCTGTGGCCTCCTGCGCGACACTTGGTCCTGCTCCCCTGCCTCCAGCACAGAGCCAGGCACACAGTCGATGCTCAGTAAATGATCTAATGAATGAAGGCTGGCTTTTGTCTGAGAGGCAGGGGCTAAGGCTGTGACAGGGACCTGGTGAGAAGTCACCGGGAGTCAGGCAGGGATTCTTTTGGCTATGGCTCGGCCGCTGCTGGGAGAGGGAGAAAGGGTAGCCCCGCCCTCAGGGCCAGCAGGGAGGGAGGCCCCCTCCCCTCCAGCACCATTCCCGGCCACAGTCCTGGGCTCCTGCTCTCAGCCACCCACTGGATCCCATGGACGCCAGCCCCAGGCTGGGCAGTGGGCCTGCGGAGGTGTGCGAGGAGCACCACGGCCAGGGGCCCCCAGCCACATTCCCTGCCCGCAGCCCAGCTCCTCCACCTCTCAGGTCACGATGGGGAGAACAGAACTAGGGAGGCCCCTCAGGGACCCTTTACAGATGGGGAAACTGAGGCCCAGAGTGGGGTGGTGACTTGACCTGGTGTCCTGGGACCCTCTCCTGAGTGGCCTATGCCAGGCTGTGATGTGGTCAGTCCCGGGGGTCAGGACATAGTAGTATTTGCCTCGTTGGGGTCCCAGCCCCTAGCCCCCCATCCAAGCTGCAGGGGAGCCCACCCTGCCCCCAGCACACTCCACCTGGCCTGATGTGTCCCAGAACCAAAGGGAGGGCAGGAGCAAGTCTGAATTGGCCCAGGGAGCTGCAAGTCCCAGCCGGCCCTCCCTGCCCGCCGGCCCTCCCTGCCCGCAGGCCCTGGGAGTGGGACGCCGCTGCTCCACACCCCAAATCCTCTGCCTTCGCTCCCCACCCACGCATTCCGCCTGGGGCCCAAACATGGCAGGGAGCCAGCCCCCAGCCTCCCTCCTTGGTAACCGAGGCACAACACCCAACACTGGAGACTGTTTGTCCTGCCAACGCCGCACCCCAACCTGGGCCTGCACGCCCAGCGGAAGCCTGGCTGCAAGTGGAGGGAGTTTGGCAGGGGGCAGCAGGACCCCACAGACCTGGAGACCTGTCTCCTCCCTTCCCAAGCTCAGGCCAGCCAGGGCTGTAGTCCCAGCAACCTTTGACCGTGTGGCCCCCACCCCCAGCCCCTGCTCCCAGCCCCGCAGGACGTGGTAGGGTCTGGAAGGAGAGGGGCCGGGGAGAGGGCTGTGCCTGAACCCAGGAGAGAAGTGTGGGTCCAGGGAAGACAGCCATCCCGGGCCAGCCGGGCTGTGGGGAGTGTCCAGGGGAGGGAGGGCATGAGAAGGCCTCTGTCCTGGCTGGGGACAGGGGACGGATGGGAGGTTCGCCAGCCCCCAGCGTTGGGCGCCAGCCTGTGAGGCGCCTCCAGCATCACGTCGGGGGCCTGGCTTGGTGGGCGAGCAGGGGGATGTCAGGGCCTGGGGAAGTGGGGTGGCACTGTGGAGGGGAAGGACACTTTTTCTGGCCTTCACTGGCCCTTGGTTTCTGGGGTCCAGGGTTCGGGACTGTGGGGAGATAGAGGAGGACAGACGGGGGTCTCATCCGTGGGGAGCCCCCTGCCTGAGGGAGAAACATGGCCCCAGCCTTCAGGGAGCTCCTAGTCTGACGGGGAGACACAGCCCCCGCCCTGGGGAGTCTGGGGTAGCCATGCTGGGTGATGGAGGATGGATGGGGCCACTCAGCTCCGTCGGGAGCCGCGGGCTACCCAGGCCTCCTGCAGCTTGGCAAATGCTGCTGCAACTTCGGGAGGTGGAACCTGAGGGTCTTTCTGCTTCTCCTCCCTGAGTGGGGGCACCTTCCCAAAGTCACCAGGCCTGCTCAGAGCTGTGATTAATTTCCCACCGCCTGTCAAGTGCTTCTGGGTTAAGTCGTAGCTCCCTCACCACCTCAGCCCTGCTCTGTGGGGAGGAGCCATCATGGCCCCTCTGACAGCTGAGGAAACTGGGGCTCGGAGGAGGAAGGAGGCCCATGCTAGAGGGCTCAGGTCCCCCGGGGGGGACCAGCGTGTGTAGAGCACCCACTCTTCTGACACTGGGGGGAATCTGCTCTGGGCCGATCCGAGCTGTGCAGAGAGGGCACGTCCAACATGTCCCCGCCGTGCCCCCAAGTCCTGAGGCATGGTGGGCGCAGTCCCGGCCCCGGCTCCAGTCCCCGGGAGCCAGTGTGGAGGGTGGGGCGGGAGAGACTCGGGCCTGCTGAGGCTGCAGCTTCCCTGCCCACCCAGGCTGAGTCAGGGCTGGACGGGAGCCGGCGGGGGGGGGGTGGGCAGCTTTCCCAGGGCCAGCCCGGGCGGCGTCCGCATTCCTTACAAGCGGGTGCGTCCGGGCTTGGCCAAGCCAGGTGTGCTGTGCCCCGCCCCGGCCCCCGCCTGCCCAGCCAGCCCAGCGCCACGGCCTTGTAAGGAAAGAGCCTGGTAGCCTCCAGGAACGGGGTGTGGGAACTGCTTACCTTGCACGTCCTGGCTTGGGGGGGGGGGGTTCAGCCTGCTGGAGCAGGGCAGTTGGGGCGCCCCTGCTCACCCCCTACTCATGACCCGCCTTGGTCCCTACACTGGGGGAGCTGGAGGCTGAGGCTTAAGACAGCCTGCGGTTTGGGACTTGGTCTTGCTCATTCTCAGCAAATGCTGGTGGAAGACTGAAGGGTGTTCTGAGAGCTGCGGGTGGTGAGGGCCCCTCAAAGGCTGGGAAGCATCAGGGAGCACATCCTTCTTGTTGTCCCCAGTCCCTCACGGAGGCCTCTGTCCTCACCGGCTGGAGTTCTGGGTGCCGCGTGGGTCCCGGGGCAGAGGCTCTGAGCGGGGCCCTGTGACCATGGGGCTCCAGCTTGGGAGCTGCTACCAAGAGCTGGCCACCCTGGCCTGCTTCCCCCACACCCCCGGGCCCTCTGCACTGACATGGGGGCTGGGAGGGATCCATGTGGGGGTCAGTCCAGGTCGGTCCCCGCTACTCACTTGGGGTGAAATTCTGCCCACAGTCCACTCCCTCTCTCTGGGCCTCAGTTTCCCCTCCTGTACAAGAAGGACAGGCGCCTGCTGCCCTGCCAAGGCCCCAGGCTCTTGGTGGAGGGAAGGTGACTTGGAGACTGAGGAAGTGTTTGGGACCTGAGATGCGCTGTGCTGAGACCTCACCCCTTCCCCATCGGGGGACCCTCAGCCCAGCCCACAGCAGTTCTCCAGCTTCCCCATCAGCCTCTGCAGGTCAGGCCAAGCCCCTGGCTGGGGGGTGGGGAGGAGGTAACCTCAATCTGGGATTTGGGGACCATGCCCACTGTTCACCCGCTTCCTCTGAGGCCTGCTGGTAGAGCTAGCATTGCAATCACTCCAGTGAATGGCTGCAGGGCGCCCCTCACCTTCCCGTCACCCCGTTCTGTGGCCTCAGCAGTTTTCAGCTCAGCCTGTGGGGCCTGGGCTGGGCCTCTGTCATGCCCCTGCAGCAGGCAGGGCAGGGCTGTTTCTTGGGCAGGTCCGGGGCAGCTGGGGCTGCAGAAATCACTTCCCAGGCTTCGGTGGGAACAAACAGGCCCTGGCTCTGGGCCCAGGGTGGGCGTGGGAATTCTGTCCTGCATGGAAGGTCAGGAAGGGTGACACGAGGGCTGTGGGAGGACAGGGATGAGCTGAGATGTCGGCCCTGCACCTGTGAGGGGCAACAGCTGAGCTCTAGGTAGCCAGGGGGCCTGGGTCATGGGGAGAGGGGAGCAGAGTAGGTACAGCCCCCTGAGCGGTGGGGCAGGACTGGCCTGGGGTGGGTCAGGCTGGGGCAGGGACCCCTCAGCATCCCCCTCCCCAGACTTCCTTTCACTGAGCCCTAGGGCTGGCTTCTGGGGTGAACTTATTCCTGGGGACCCTCTAGGGTCTTTGGCTGCCATCCCTCCTCCCCTGTCCAGGGCCTTGTGGCAGGAGGGTAGCACCTCGTCCCAGGGGGTGGTACTGTTTGTGGTGGAAGGAAGCGCCTCAGCCCCCTGAAGGACACTCTGTTTCCTGGCGTCTTGGGGCTGAGGCTGGTTCAGTGTGTGTGTGTGTGTGTGTGCATGCATGTGTGTGTGTAAACCTCTCTGCTTGCATGTGTGCATGTGAGCATGTGTGTGTGTGTGCTGGGGGGAGGCAGTTGTCCCAAAGGAAGTGGGCTTCTGGAAGTTCAGACCAGGGTCCCTGTAGTTGGACTCTGAGCCCTAAAGGATTCTGGGAGCTGGCACTGACAGCGGGGCCCAGGGCAGCCTGGGAAGTCGTGGGAACGGTGAGAAGAGGCTGGAAGGGTGCGGCTGCAGCTGGAATGTGTGGGTTGGAGCAGCCCCACCCTCCCTCATCCAGGAATGGGCCCTACCTGGGGAGCCAGGACCCGGCGCCCTCCCCTAGCTGTCCCCAGCTCTGCTTTGCCAGGCCTCCCAGCCCCTGCTCCTCCTGTGGGGGTCCCTTGCTGGGCCAGGGCCAGCAGCCCGGCGGGGGCAGGCTGTTTGGGAGGAGCTGGCAACTTTTCCTGAAGATCCCCAGGTTCTTGGTGCCGTGTGTTTGTCTCTGACCCTTGCACAGACAGACCCTCTGTCACAGGCGGGGGACTTTCTCTGACGAGTGAGGGAAGCACATGGCTGGACCTGTGGGGGTGCTGGGACCAGTGGATGGGGGTTCTGGGCCAGCTCTGCTGCTGGAACAGTGGCTGAGTGTACCTGCCAGTCCTGGAGCTTCCAGACACACAGCGTCGGCCCCTGCAGAGTGGCTTTGTCCTCACCTGCCCTGCACAGTTGATCAGGGCGCCCTGTGGCCTTCAAGAGGAAGGCCACGCTCCTTATTATGGCATACAGGGCCATCCCCAGCTGGGCCCCTCCCAGCCTCCCCAGGCCCAGCTCCCCTCTTGGCCTCCCCAGCCGACTCCCCTTGTCTGGGACGTCTCACTCTTCCCGAGGGCGCCAGGCCCCTGTGCCTCCCGGCCTTTGCCAGTGTCTACCTGTGACCCCTATATGTACGGGTCCCTGCTCAGACCCCTTCCCCAGCTGTCCTGCCTCTTGAGCTGTCAGGGCCCCCTCTTAGGTGCCCCCCACAAATCACCTGCTCAGGCATCCATGATGCCCTCAGCTTGTGAGGCCAGATGTCTCCCCTGGAGACAAAGCTCCCCAAGGTCAGGGTCCACTGTGGGTCCCCACTGTCACGTCCCCAGGCCCTCCCTCATGTAGGTCAGGGAGAGAGAGAATGAACTAATGAACAGGGGCAGGAAGTTTGAAGAATCCCTCTGAGGCCTGTGGACTTGCAAAGGCCTGTCACATGATCCGGTCTCTGCTTCTGCTTCCTCCAGTCTGAGCAGAGACATCCCTCCACCTTGGGATTGGGGCCTCCTGGGAAGATTCCAGAAATGTCTTTTGGGATCAAGAAGGTATAAGCTCCTTCTCCCCCAGGGAAGACTCAAGGTTAATAAGCCAGTGTTAGTAGCAATGGCTGCTTTGTGTGAGTGTGTGAATGAGTAAAGTATGAGCAGTGAGAGGCGGTGTGAATGTGCACAAGTGTAAGAGTGTGCATGAATGTGTCCATGAGTATGTAAAAGTGTGTGTGAGTCTGTGAATGCATACAAGTGTGTGAGGCTGTGCAAGTCTGTATGAATGTGTGAGAATGTGGACATGAGTGAGCATGTATGGGTTTGTGAGTATATGTGTAAGTCTGTAGGTCTGTGAGTGTGAGTCAGTGTGAATGTGCACGTCAGCTGGTTGTGTTAGTGGGCAGTCTGAATGTGTATGTCATGTGTGTGAGTGTGTATGGATCTATGAGTGGGTGTGAGTATGTGTGCATCCGTGATTGGGAACGTGAGTCTATGAGTGTATATAATGTGACTACGTGAGGCTGTGGGTGTGTGAATGTGGGAGTCTGGGAGTTTGTATGTGAATGTGTGTGAGCGTGTTAGAGTCTAAGAGTGAGCACGGGGGGGTGTGTCTGTGAGTGTGAATTTGTGTGAGTGTGAGAGTGTGAATGTGTGTGGCTGATCCGGGAGGGGTTGACGGGGACCCGGGGCAGTAGGAGCAGATTGGGTCTCCCCCTCCCCAAGGCCATGGTCACCCTCAGGGGAATCAGAGCCCTCCCCAGGAGTTCTGGGGAGACCCAGGGAGCTGGAAGCTCAATTCTGCCCCCGGAGAGTTTACTCAGAGGGGTGAGTGGTCTTTCCCCACCCTAGAGAGAGCTCAGAGGCCATTCTTTACTAGAAAAAAAGTAATACTGAATAGATTCAAAATAATATCTATAAAATACATGTAGGATTTGTGAATTAAGACACAACAAACACCCATGAACCCACCACCCAACTTTTAGAAAGTTTAAGGAGTGCCCCTTCCCGTGCCACAGTGTAAGCACTAGCCTGGATTTGGGGTTGTTATTCTGAAGTCATTCTTCCCAGGCCTTAATGGGCCTCTGACCATCTTCTCTGAGTCATTGTCGCCCGGCTGTGCCAGAGCGGCTCAGTGCTGCCCTCTGGCGGCACAGGATACCGGCTGCCTCCTGCTCAGCGCAGCCTGCAGCCTGGGCGCAGCCAGCCTCAGCGCCACCCAGGTCACCCTGCAGAGACCCCCCAGAGGTGGACGCACTTTCTGTGCATACACGCACAGGACACGCACAGGGCACGCCAGGACACAGGTGCAAACACTGGCCACTCACAAAGGTTTGCACATAGACGCGTTCCATCTATTGGGAACGGAGCAGGTGCCATACTGTGTGTGGGGCGCTCCAAAAGGAGCGAGCCAACAGCAGCTGCTGTCCTTAGGGAGTTCGCAGCAGGAGGGGGTGGCTCCACGGAGTAACAGTGCCCTGCCTCAGGGACCCTCACACTCAGGGCTGGGGGAAGCTGGGTAGGAAGGTTGACTTTGGGGTGAGCAGTTTATTAGAATGACCTAAGGTGGGGGCGGAGGGGAGAGCTTTGCGCCAGAGGCAGGAGAGCGTTTTCTGAGATGGAGAATAGGGGGAGAGTAATGCATAGGCCAGCTTCAGAAAGGATTTTCTTGCCCATTGGCCTGAAGGCAGGGGAATGGACACAATGGCTCAGCCTGGACCCCTGGTGCTATGGCGGGTCATGGGACTAGAGGGAGAGGAGCTGAAGATGATGAGAAGCCAGGCGCCTGGAGAAGGGGCTGTGCGAAGCGCAGGTGGAGGATGCCTTGAGTCCCCTCCTTCCTCCTCCAGCCCTAGGCAGCCTCTCCCGGGACTGCAGAGCAGAGGCGCGCGACCCAGGGAGGCCAGCAGAGGGCGCCCCTGGCACAGATTTGAGGCTCCCGCTGGCGCGCTGGAGAGCCCCGGTGGATTCGGGGATCATTCTTGGAAAGCGCCGGGCTTGCGGTTCTGATGGGAAGCCTTCTGGCTTCCCCCTTGGGACCTCCGGAGCATAGGGGTGAGAAGAGACGACACATGAGGTGGGAGCCCCACAGTGTCCTCTTTCTCCCTTTCCCCTGGCCCCTGCTCAAGCACTGTCTGGTCGGTGTTTTCATCCCGTCTCCAGGTGGTGACCTCGAAACCATCCCCAGAAATGTGACTAGCCTGCCTGCCCTGCCCTGGAGGTGTTCCTCTGAGCATCTGTGGTCTGTCAGGGCCAGCCCGCCTTCTAGAAAGTTCCTCAGGATTCTAGCCCTAGGGCTCTGCCTCTGTAGTCTCCCTGCTGACCTGGCTGGCTCCCTGCTTACCCCGCTCTCGCCTCTAGGTGGAGACTTCCTCGCCTGGTGCCCAGCGGGATCCCTCAGCCAGCCACATCCGAGGAGCCGGTGGATTCTAGAGTTCTCAGGACTAGACGCAGACCTTGGTCTTCTGCCACCAGTTGGTGGACACAGCCAGGTCTGGCTGGCTCAGACGAGGCTGGCCAACCCCCTCAACTCTATGGGGGGAAAATTATGGAGGAAAAAGTCCCTTCACTGCAAATGCCTCCTTCTACCTCCTGGCATCTTCACGCAGGCAGAGCCACCTTGAACTCAGATCATACATTTGTTCCTTCATTTTTACAGTTATCAAGCACCGTTTGCTATGTCTGTTTCTGGGGACAGAGAGAAGGAGGAGGCAGGGTCCCTGCTTATGTCTAGAGGAGGGGACAGGTAAACAGGTGGGACCACACAGGGCGGTAAGTGCTTTGAGAGCCATGAATTGTTTTCTTCCTCTGAATCCTGCTTTTCCCTCTGGCTTCTTGGTCCCAGTCATTGGCATCATTACTCGCCCACCTGCTCAACTCTGAAAATGCAGAGTCATCCTGGTGCCTCCCCCGCACAGGCCCGTCTCCATGTGGGTCGTCATGCCCCGTCCTACCATCTCTCTCCCAGGCTGTCACTTCAGCCCTGGGCCTGGCCCTGGCCCCTCATCCAGCTTCCGCATCACCACCTTCTTCAAACTACCTGCTTCCCAGATGCATAAAAGAAAAATTAGTGGACGTGACCTGTGGGGAGTCACCAGTGTGGAAAAAGTCACTATAAACAAAGTTGGAAGACGAGTGGCCAACTGGGAAAATGCATTTGCAACCTGTGTGCCAAAGGCCTCCATCCCACGTTTACCAGAAGCTCACACAAGTCAGGAAGGAACAGACCCCATAGAAAAAAGAAGATAAGATTAGGAACAGCTGGTTCATAAAAAACATGAAGGAAAACAAGAAGTGACCAAAAAAATACAGGGAAGGATGTTCAGTCTCACTCACGATTAAAGAAATGCAACTGAAGCAAGAGAGAGGCCTTTTGCAACTATCAAAAAGACGGAAATGGGAAAACAAGGATAACAGACAAAACTGGACGAGATCCAGTGCTGGTGGGCATGCGGCGGGGGAGTTATTCTCATTCATGGTTGCTGGGAGCACAGATTTGCGGAACTTTTCAAGACTTTATTTTTTTAACTGTGGAAAATTTCAAATATATGCAAAAGTGGAGAGAATAGCAAAATGAACTTCCGTTTGCCCTTCATCTAGTTTCAATAATTGTTGACGTGCTGCCATTCTTGTTCCTTCTCTCTCCCCCTACTATTGTGGGGGAGATTACAGTATTTTAAAGCAAAGATATAGTTTCATTTCATTCTGGAAGAAAATTTGGCAATAGCTATCCAAGTAAAAAATGGATTTACCCTTTAACCCAGTAATCCCACTGCTAAAATTTTCCCTAAGGATGTATTTGCAAATATTTGCAACTATTTGCAAATGTTCACCAGGCCATCTGTTCAGGGAGGTTTATTACACCACTGTTTGTAAAAGCCAAAATACCTGGAGACTAGAGGGGTTGGTAGGGACAAGAGTAAATAAATTATAGCTCATGGTCATGATAAATTAAAAAGAATGAGGTGGCTCTCCAAGAGATATGATTAACTGGGAAATGGAGGCATTGACGGGATCAATAATATCCCTTTTGTATAATTAAAATCTCTATAAATAGACATATTAAAAACAAAACAGCACAGCAATGCTTGGATGACTCTCTTGCCACAGGATAAAGTCCAGACTCTTCAGCATAGCTTTCATGGCGGTCTCCCTTTCCAACCTTTGTTCTAGCCATTTCTTCCACTTATATGCCCTATGAATTGACCCAGAGATTCCCAAAATGGGTTCCAAGGAACGCTAGCTCCACAGCTCCTCCTGGAAGTGGCTCCATGGGTGAATGAGGTTGGGAAACGCTTAGCACTTCGCCCCTCCTTGGAGGGTCACAGTGCAGGTTAGCTTGTTGAGGGCTCTGGGAAGTCTGCAGTAAAACAAGCAAAAACTGGTTGACAGGGATGTCCCTTGCCCTGGCCTACCAGGCTCTGGAGCACTGTTCCCAGCCCTATTAGCACCCCCGGGCTCAGCTCTGGTGCAGCAGGGGTGAGAACCTCCACTCTGCCCCTTTCTACCCTCGTGTCGCTCCACTCTCTCCCTCGCTCACCCCACCCCAGCCACACTGGCCCTTCTTCTGTTCCCTGCAAAGGAGTACTTGGTCCAGCCTCAGGGCCTTTGCACTGGCTGTTACCTTGGCTTGGAATGCCCTTCTCTGTACATGGCTGGCTCCTTCCTTAATTCAGTTTCCTCCATAAATGCGGCCTGGGAGAGGCCTTCCTTCTCTGGCCCCTGCAGCACCCATGTTCCCTTGTGTGTTTCCATGGAGAACATGCCCTTCTCTGCTTTGATTATGGCCCTCTCTCCTGCTAGAATGTTTGCTCCATGAGAGCAAAGATGTTGTCTGTTGTGTTCAGCACCATATCCCCAGAGCCCAGCACAGTGCCTGGCGCACAGTAGGTGCTCAACGAATAGTAGCTGAACGAATGCGTTTTCTTCCGAGATCCATTTTCCTTAGCATGCCTGTTGCCTCCCGTGGGAACACGGATCCAGCTGCAAGTCTCCTGGTGTTCCCCAAACCCCCGGGCGTGTCCCCACCTCTCTGGGTGATTTCTCACCTCGTCTTCTCGGCCTGGCAGAGCCCTAACCTGGCTTCGAAACCCAGCTTTGTTGTCCCTCCCTGTGAAACTGTGCTCCGCAGCCTGGTCTGAATGAGTCGCTCCCTCCCGCTCCTCCCAGGAGCTTGTACACACATTCCTTTATGACCACACAAATAGCACTGCCGTGACGGACTGTTTGTGCGTCTCCGGCTCGCGGCCTGCACTCACGAAGGGCGGGTCTCGGCTGACTCAGGGCTGCGATCTGGGCGCCCAGCCCCGGGAATGCCTCGCGATGATGCAATGAATGGGTGCTGAATGAAGTCCAGCTCTGGGCCCTGACTGCCTGCGTGCATTCAGCAGCACTGTGCACAGAGTGCTGAGTTAGACCTCACAGTGCATCCAGAGATGAACAGAGAGCCATCATGTGGCTACAGGATTATGATTCTAGAAGGGAGCAGATCCGCCTCCAAATAATTCTAACACAAGTGAGAGTGGCTAGCACTCGTTGGTGCTAGAGCGGGTGAGGGGAGTGTGTTAGTTTCCTATCGCTGCTATAACAGATTACGACTTTAGGGGCTTAAAGCCACACATTATTATCTTACAATTCTGGGAGCCAGAGGTCTGAAATGCATCTTAACGAGGCTACAGTCAAGGTGCCAGTAGGACTGCGCCCCTTCTGGAGGCTCCAGGCGAGAATCTGTCCCTGGCCTCTTCCAGCTTCTAGAGTCTGCCCACATTCCTTGGCTCGTGGCTGCATCACTCTGACCCCTGCTTCTCTGACTCTGACCCTCCTGCCTCCCACTTAGGAGGACCCTTGTGATTGTATTGGGCTGAACCAGACAATCCAGAATGATCTCCCCATTGCAAGTTCCTTGACTTAATCACACCTGCGAAGTCCTTTCTGCCATGCGAGGTGCGTGTTCTCAGGTTCTGGGGACTAGGAGATGGACGTGGTTGGGGTCATTACTGTGCCTGGCGCAGGGAGGGAAGGATTACATCTACCCCCTGGGAGCCTTCGCCCAGCCAGCTCTGGAGTCACGGACGCTTCCTGAATCCCTCGCACATACGAGGCCCGGTGCAAGCCACTCGACACGCTGTCTCTAAGCCTCGCGGAGAGTTGTCATGGAAGTCTGGTAGCTTCATTTTGCAGACAAGGGAGCCGAGGTTGAGAAAAGGGACGTGATGTGCCTGAAGCTCTGCAGGGTCCAGATTGACCCCAGGCTCCTTCTCGTGAGGTGCAGGGTCGTGATCACAGATGACACGCCTGACCCAGGGTTTGTGGACATGAGGGGCTGTGGTCCCTCCCGACAGCCGTGCTGGGGAGAGTGTACCTCTCCCGAAACGTTGGATTACAGCCCCTAGGCCTGGGTTCTGAGGCAGGGGCAGCACAAGGGGGCTGGGAAGTTGAGCGGAGGGAGCTTGCTCCGGGAGGCCAGTGGGGAGACTGAGGAGGAGGCAGGCCTCCACCGAGGAGCTGGTGGGGGCTGGGGTGGGGCAGGCGTTCCGTGGAGCCCAGGGCTCTGCTCTGTATGCTTCTGCCCTGTCCTCCTGTTTTGCCCTTGGAAAGAACGGATCACCTACCTTCCCAGTGTGGGCTTCCTGAGGTGAGAACTCTGGGATTGAAAGCCGCTCTGCCTCCTCTTGCCTCCTACAATCCTCCTCCCCTAGTCCTCCTCCCCTGGTCCTCCCTCCCCGATCCTCCCTCCCCTGGTCCCCCCTCCCCTAGTCCTCCTTCCCTGCTCCTCCTTCCCTGGTCCTCCTCCCCTGGTCCTCCTTCTATGATTCTCCCTCCCAGGTCATCCTCTGGCCCTCGCCCCTCCCCCTGCCCCTCCACCCTTGTTGGTCATATTGTGGTGGGTTGGGTGGTCAGCACCAAGACAAAGAGCCAAGAGCCCCCTGTCCTGCCGGCTGTGTTAGGTGAAGGACGGAGGAGACAGGCCATGCTCAGAGCATCCCCGAGCTCACATGGGGAGACACAGCCCCACCCTAAGTGGGCTCCCAGTCTGAGGGGGAGTCACGGCTGCTACCCTGAGGAGGGGTCCACTCTGGGGTCAGGGAGGCTGGGCCACACTTGCTCGTGGAGGAAATCACTCCAGGGCATTGAAGAGCGGGTCCCAACTGGTGCGAACTAGTGGGAGCCACAGGCCTCAGAGGCATGGAGGGCGAAGAGCAGAGTGAGCAGTGGGGCGGGGCCTGGGCCCTGGGAGGCTGGGTCTGGAAGGCGGGGCCTGGGCCCTGGGAGGCTGGGTCTGGAAGGCAGGGTCTGAGTCCTGGGGCTCCTCCAGGGTCTCTGACTTGCCTCCTCAGGCGCTCAGGGCCCCCTCAGCCACTCTGCAGGGCAAAGTGGGAGGGGTGTGAGCCTGAGAGGGGGGCCCACCTGGGCTGCTGCCCTTTCACCCTCCCCCATACCCCCCTCAGGCCAAGGAAGAGGGGAGAGAGGGAAGAGGGAGGGGAGGGCTGAGGGAGGAAGTCGGTCCTGTCAGCTGAAGTCTTCCAGCCTGTGGGCAGCAGTGAGAGTTCCCACGCGTGCCTTCCTTGGGGCTGGGCCTGGAGTCCCCTTCCTGGATTCCCTGGCTTCCTCCCCACCCATTCCCGCTGGTTCCCGCCTGCCTGCCCTTGCCCTCTCCTCTGGCCCTGGGTTCCATCTGGGTCCTTTTTGGGGAGGAGCCCTGGGTAGCTGATGGCCCTGCCTGGAAAGGTAGGGTGTCCCCGGGTGTCCGTATCCTATGTCTTGGGTCCACCCCAGGCTGATGGTTCCTGGAAACCGGTCAGAGGGAGGTGGCTGAGTCTGCTTATCCCTGGGGAGGGAGCACCTGGCAACCCCTGGGTGTGCAGGGGACACTGGGGGACCCCCGCCTCTGACTTCTCAACTGGGAGGAGGCTCCTGGGAGCTGCAGGAATGTTCTGCATCTCCCACAGCCCTGGGGAGGTGGGGGGCGGGTCCCCTTTGGAGCCAGACACAAACCATTAGTGGGTGGATCTGGGCAGGGCCCTGGGGCCTCAGGACAGAGGCTGCCAGGGTGGAAACAGCAGAGAGGAAGAAAAGGATTCCCCCTGAGGGCGGGCGTGGCTGGCTGGGGGTGGGGAGTGCTCTGGGGATGAGGTAAGGGGCGGGGACCTGTGAGCTCCTTGGTGGCCCTGCCGTTCCCATCCCGGGCCAGGTGCCCACAGGTGAGAGGAGAGAGTGGGTTCAGCGTCTCTGGGGTGAATGGAAAGGAGCCGACAGCTGTCCTAGTGGCAGGGGTTGGCGGGGGGAGTGAGGGTCTTTGGGACCCCTGAAGGATGTGGGTCATCTTCTCATCAGCCAAGCCAAGGTCCCAGCTGGGAGCCACCCCTGGACTCCTGGGCCTCTCACTTCCCCTGACCTCACCCAATATGGACCCTTTTCCTTGTGGGGAGGGTAGGTGGCTATTTATCCCCTTCCTGGGTCCCTGTCTCCATCCCAGTCACAGCCCAGTCTCTGTCCCTAACAATTCAACAAGCGCTTACAGAGCGCCTGCTGCCATGGGTTCTGGGAGGGGATGGGGGTAGACATTGTCCTAGGGGGTGGCAGTTAATGCTTGGGGGGGCCTGTAGGAGCCAAAGTCAGCTGAGCAGATGTGCCATGACCTTTGTCAACAGCAATATGCATCTATTGAAGATCAACTGTATACCCTGGGTCGCTCTATGCCCTGTGCCTTCCATCAACATCATGGGGGTGGGTATAGTCCCAGGGACCCTCCCCCCACACCCTGGTCCTGCTCGCATCCAAGGCAGGGCCTGTTCTTACTCCACTCTGGTGAGGAGACCCAGGGCCTGTGGGAGTGGTCAAGTCTGGGGCTGGCATGAGAACCCTGGGGGATGCTGGGAGCTGTCCCAGCTGTCTCCCTGGGGGTCTCCTCCTCTTGTCCCTTCCCCCACAGTGCTTGATTCCCAGCATCCTCTAGGGCTGATCTCTTCCTCCTTTTTCTCTCATCCCTAATGTGGGCCAAGCTGTTGACAGTTGCGGGGGCCGTGGGCCTGGCGCTGCCCCTCCGGCTGCCAGGGGCCTCTCCCTGCCGGGGGTGGAGGACAGGCCCGGGCAGGAGGAGTCATGGCTGAGAGGACCTCTGCGCAGCCCTGTGGCTGCTCCTGCCAGGCCTTCCTCCCCCGGCAGGGAGTCTGGCTCCAGGCCCGCTCTGTGGCCCTGCCCGTTGCCTAAGCGCACTGGGCCTCGGTTTCCGCACAGCGTTTTGGGAGGATCTGGCAAGGGCTGTCCCCCAGCTGTGTAGGAGGAATGTCTAGGTCTTCTGAGGCCTGGCCAGCGATGGCCACACACTCTGGAGAGCCAGGGAGGCCTTTGTGGGGTCTAACTAACTCTGCCCTTTCACTTGGGGAGGGGCTGAACTGAGCCTGTCCTCCAGCAAGCGAGGCCTTTCTGGATCGCGGTGCGGAGGGACTCCACAGGTGGCAGAGTCTCCAAAGAGCAGAGGTCAAGGGCCTGGGAGTCACTGGTGTGGAGAAACTGAGGCCCAGACGGGGCACGCAGCTGACGCCAGGGGTGAGGGGACAAATGCTGTGACAGGGGTGAAGCCTGGGGGATTTCAGAGGGAGGAAGGAAGGTTGGTAAACTCTGCCCCTTCAATCGGGGCCTCAGGACTAAGGTCTGAGGGCCTTGGAGGTGGGGAGAGGTGCTGAGGGCCGGGGTGCCCTGTGGCCTGGCCCCTTCCCCAGGCCCCTGGCTCTGCTCCAAATTCAGACTGGAAGTCGGGCAATCCCCTCTCTGAGCCCGGTGAGGCCTGCCTGGAGGGAGGGGGTCAGTCACCTCTGGGAGAGGGTTCCTGGGAGTGAGGCTCTGGCAGGGATGGGGAGGGTCTTTGCCGTATGTCGTTCCATGCAAGGGTGACCGGCTGGGGCAGGGCCTGCCTCTGGCCCACTCAGGCGACCCCAGGTCCTCTTGATTCCCTCTCCTCCCCCAAGACTCTCTTGGGGTGCCAGGAAGTCCTCCCTGATGTCTAACCTCATGGGAGAGTGTTGGTGGTCTGACCTTGCTCTGGAGCCTTGGCTTCGAGCCCCTCCCCACCCACTGCAACCTCGGGAACCCCCAGACTTCACAGGTGGGGTGGGAGCAGGATAAAGTCGGGGTTAGTTTCCTCTCTCCCAGATAGCTCATGCTGTCCGCACTCCAAAAAGGAGACAGTGTCATGTGCGAGGCCACCCACTTTCTAGGCAGGAAGTCCTTCTGGCAGTCTACCCTCGGCCTGGGAGCTCCGGCCCACATGGAAAAGCTGACTCCCTCCCTGTCCCCGTGTGTGGGCCTCCCGCGAGCCCAGGCCACCCACGCGCCTCCTGCCCCGGGCCAGACTCGCCCTCCCTGCCCGTCCCGCGGGCCCTGGGAGCTCCCATCAGACGTACCGGCGCAGACGCCGCTGTCCTGGCAGCACCTAAATTGTTAGCGCCGCCGAGATTAGGCAGGTAATCTCCTGGTCGGGCGGCGGGTACCAGCGCTGGGATGTGGGATGGCACTCTCCCTCGCGGGGTGGCCCTTCCCCCGGCGCGGTGCTGGCGGAGGGGCGCCCTGCACACGGATCCCACGCTCTCCTGGCACCTCCTCCGGGGGCCCCTCGGGGCGGCTTCCTCAGGTCCTGCGGGATGAGCAGGAGTGGTCACCCTACCCTCTGCTCCTTCCTCCCCCTCAGCCCCAGCTCCACCGATGTCACCATCTCTCCACATTCCCTCAAAGACCGTGGGAGGCAGGAATTACCCCCATTTTACAAGTGAGGAAACTGAGGCTTGTGAGTTGACTTCCCGAAAGGCTTGGAAACAAGCTCTCTCTTGGGTCAGTGGCTGTGTCTACTACCCTCAGATACAAGGCCCCCCCCAGCCAGGGGCTTTGTCTCCTCCCACTGACTGAGCTCCCCCAGCTCAGAGGCTGATTTGCCCCTCTCAGCAGGGCGGGGCGGGGGCTCCCTCAGGGCCTCGTAGTACCTGGGGGAGGTGTTGGCCCAAATTTCTCCACCTTCTCCCGGGGGCCCAGGAATGCCGGGGTGGGGGCCAAACCAGTCCCCGGGCTCCAGGCCTGTGGAGCCTTGTTCCAGGCCCTTTCTGCCTCCCAGGGCTGGGTTCTCCCCACTCCCCCCAAAAATGAGCTCAGCCGCCTAACTGGGGCCGAGGATAGAGGATCACCCTACCCCGGGGCTGTGGCTCCAACACCACCTTTGTTTCTGAACAGACAATGGGCAGCTAAGAGGCCACTGGGCCCAGGCCAGGCTTGGGCACGGAGGCGGCCCGGGGGGATGCGCTCAGTGTGTCCAGCCTGAGCCCCAGGCCCTGGGCGGCTGGTACAGAAGAAGCAAATTACACAGCTGGAGTTTTGGCTCTGACTTCAAGGGCCAGGGACCCAGCCCCCCTTTAGCCTGGCTATAAAGGGCTGCCTGCCTGGGGTCTCTGTCCAGACTGGACCCTGCTTCTGATTGTGGACACCATGGCTGCCACCACCACCAGTATCCGCCAGTTCTCCACCTCCGGCTCCCTCAAGGGCCTGTGTGTGCCTGGCGGGGGTTTCTCTCGGGTGTCCTCAGTCCGTTTTGGGGGTGCCTGCAGGGCCCCCAGCCTCCTGGGAGCTGGCAGCCTTGGCAACATGTCAGTCACCTCGTCCCGCTTCTCGGCGGGCTTGGGGGGCGGCTACAGTGGGGGGTACACCTGCAACTTGAGCGGGGGCTTCGGGTCCAGCTTTGGCGTGGCGGACGCCCTGCTCGGGGGCGGCGAGAAGGAGACCATGCAGAACCTCAACGACCGCCTGGCCTCCTACCTGGACAAGGTGCGCGCCCTGGAGGAGGCCAACGCCGACCTGGAGGTGAAGATCCGGGACTGGTACAAGAAGCAGGGGCCCGGGCCCGCCCGCGACTACAGCCACTATTTCAAGACCATCGAGGACCTGCGAAGCAAGGTGGGAGCTCCCTGCCCTCTGCCCTCTGTCCTTGGTACCTGCTTCTGGCTCACTCCATCCCAACTTTGGACCTTTGCGAGCATTTCTCCTCTGTCCTAGGTCTCCATCATTCATTCATTCATCCATTCACTCTCTCACTTGCTCTGGAAGCCAGCCCTTTGCCAGTCACTGGTCCCAGTCCTGGAGGACACCCCATGCAGGGAGGTTGTTTGGAGTTCTCCCTTTCCAGGGGAGCGTGGGTGGGGTGGGTGTTGGAGGAGTGGGCAGGGAAGGCTGCAGAACCTTGAAGGCAGCAGATGGCATTCTAGGTCTGGAGAACAGCTTGGGCAAGGGCAAAGAGGTGGGAAAGAGTTTGGTGCGGCTGCTAGGAGGTGAGGCTGGACATCTCCTTCTCACTATTCCATTCCCCTCTGGGTCTGCCCCCTGCCTACCTCACCTCCTCCAGGCAGTCCTCCTGGATGGATGGCACTTGCCTTTATCCCCAGATCTTGGGGGTCCCTTCAACACTTTGAGGTTCAGTCTCTACCCTGTTCATTGTGCTGGTTTCATTGAGGCTGTTATTTTCTCATGGCTGCTTTTGTTGTGGGTCCTCCTCCTCTCTCCATTATGATCACTCTGAGGGTCCTTGAGGGCAGGGGCTGTGTCTCCTCTTGCAGATTGGGGGGTCCCTGAGGGAAGGAGCTGTGTCTTCCCATTCAGACTGGAAGCTCCCAAGGGAAGTAATCTCTCTAACTTAGCTTGATGGAGAAGACAGTACACACACACACACACACACACACACACACACACACACGTACCACCTCTAAGAACATGGCCTTGGCGTTCTGCACATGTGGCACCTGGGTCTTCTGCACAAACCCTGCCGCTGGGGAGGGTCCTACAGTGCTGCAGCCCCCAGAGGCAGGTGAGAGGTTAAGGACATGTGGGAGCCAGGCTTGGCAGGAGGTTGGGGAGGCCCTGGGCAGTTGCGCCTGCTGGTGTGGAACCAGGCCTGGTGCTGTCCTGCAAGGGGCCTTGCCTGCTCCTGCCCGGGATCTCCACCAGGCAGGGAATCCCTGCAATCTCCCCCTGGAAGCAGAGCTGCGGGGAATGCCAGATCAGATACTGGGCTCGGTCTGGGCAGTGGGGAACCCAGGGGAGCCCGGGTGAGTCAACATCCCCGAGCTTCGGGGTCAGCCAGCTCCTCACCGCCAACCCTGTGCACCTTGCACCAGGCCTCCGCCCCTCTGAGTCACCCCCCTCGGGGGTTTTCACAACTGCCCCTTGCTGGGCCCAATCAGCCTCCAGAGCAGGGAGGTGGGTGGGGGGTGGGTCTGCAGGCCACAGACGGGCCCACTGAGGCCCAGGGATGATAACAAACCAGCCCTCGGGTTCAGTCTGGAAACAGGGCCTGACCTGGGGTCACTTCATGGAACTTTGGGCCTCGAGTGGGCTCTGAGGCCCGGGACGAGTCATGTGGGGCTGCCCCCTCTTCTGTCTACATTTCAGCCCTCAGCCTTAAAAGATTCCAAATTCTCCCCAGCTCATCTGCCCCTCCACCCACACCTCCACCTGCTCCCTCTGGGCAGTGGGGAGGGGCCTACCTCTCCTCCCACCCCGGTGGCCCTAGATTGGAGCCTCTCTGGGGCATTTCTGACAATAACAACAGCAGCAGTAATAATAACCAACCCTCTGCTCCCTCCGGAGTGCTCCCTCCCATGTTCTCATTTAAACCTCCCGGATGACCCTTTGGGAAAAGAAAACTTTGCTCTAGGTTTGAGGTGGGGCCAGTCGTAACCTTGTTAATTAATTAATTAAGCACTTAATTAAAGAAATGTTTCCTGGGGGCTGACTCTGGGCCAGGCACTGTGCCCAGGGCTGGGGATTCCAAAGAGAATGAGACAGACATGGCCTTGTCCCCCTGGAGCTCAGAGTGCAGTGGAGGAGGAAATGACCAAAAAAGTCAAGAAAAACTTGTACTTGGGGGAAGTGCTGTGAAAGAGAGATGGGCAGGGAGGAGGTATGACAGGGAGGGGGGACCCGACTGGGAATCAAGTAGGGCTTCCTGGAGGAGGTGGTGCCTGAGCCTACAGGTGAATTTAGTTGAGGAAGAGGGAGTGAGGCAGCTTGGGCAGTGACCCCATGGTGGGAGAGGGGTGCATATGGGTCCCTCTCCTGGCGTCATGGTTTCCTGTGCCTGGGCATCATGCCCTCACCACTCTGTGAGCCCCCTAGGGCCTCGGCTGGGCCCCTGAAATTCACAGCAGAGTGCTCAAAGGAGGAGACCCCCGGGACCCTCATCTCCCTCACTCTGGCCCACTCTCCAAACGGCTGCAAGAGGGGTGTTGCGGGGCCTTCCCCGGGCTGCCGAGGGTGTTGCTCACCAAGCCCACCGTGTCCCTCAGATCCTGGCGGCTACCATCGACAACGCCAGCTTCGTGCTGCAGATTGACAACGCCCGCCTGGCGGCCGATGACTTCCGCACCAAGTGAGTCGGCTCCGGGCTGCCCCGGGGGGCTGGCTCTGAACACCACAGAGCCCTCTTTGCGTACGAGGGGGTGTCCCGGTGTTCCGCGGCTCACGCCTCCATCCTTCCCAGGTACGAGACGGAGCTGAACCTGCGCATGAGCGTGGAGGCCGACATCAACGGCCTGCGCAGGGTGCTGGACGAGCTGACCCTGGCCAGGGCCGACCTGGAGATGCAGATCGAGAACCTCAAGGAGGAGCTGGCCTACATGAGGAAGAACCACGAGGAGGTGGGGCCAGCTCGGGAATGCGGGAGAAACTCGTCTGGGAACAAGCACGGCTGGGGCCCCCCAATCTTCCTGGGCAGGGCCATGCTCCCGGTCCAGTTTCCATCTCTGGTGGGCTCTTGGTCTGACCCTGGGAGAGCCCAGAGGGCCCTGGGTGAGGCCTGGAGGGCCCTCTTCCCGCAAAGACACTTTTACTGTCCCTTGAGGCACAGTCCACTGTATGGTGACAGTTAACTATCTAATAAGCGAATGAGTCTAAAACATGCATGCTAATTATCGTAATTAATTATAATAGTGATAGTCATAACAACAAGGAACATCTGCCCAGCACATTACAAGTGATTCACAGCAATTAGCTGATGCCAACAGCACTGGGAGAAGGGTGCTCTTTCCTACCTTAACCAGGGAAGAAACTGAGGCTCAGAGAGGTTAAGGGATTTATCCAAGGCTGCACAGCGGTCTTCCCTCTGGTCTGTCTGACCCATATCCACACCCAGGTCTGACTCCACCACTCTGCCACCTCTCCTGCCTGGTTCCCAGGGACCCCAAGGCTCAACCCAAGGATGGGAATCCAAGACCCTGTAGGGAAATTAATGAGCCTTGTGGCTTCTTTCTCAGCTGACCTCTGGGCTGGCCTGAGCTGGGGGGGAGCCTAGTCCCCAAGTAGCAGGAGCCCAGAAAGTGTCTCCATTTGGCTTTGAGGCTGGTTATATGAACTGCACCCCCCCCGGCATTTTATCATTTCTTAGTGAGATCTGGCTCTGCCGATGCTGACATGGGGCTGTTCCCCCACTTTGTGTTATGTGGTTGGTGGTGGGGGACGAGGTGGGCGGTCAGGGAGGTGAGTGCGGTTGTCCTGGCTCATCTCCCGCCATGGTGGGTATTTGCCATCTCTCCTGCCCCAGCACACGTTGGGGGTGGACCCCGAGTGTGTGTTGGGGAGATTGTTGCTATCCACAGCCCTGCACATTTGGGACGTGATGACATCTGCCTCACTTTCAGGGTGAGGAGCTGCTGGCCTGTCTCTGTCTGTCTGTCTGTCATCTGCACTCATCTCCCCGAGGTAGAGAAGGCAGGCCCAGGGTCTCTCCCCAGGATGGCTCTGGGTGAGCTCCTGACCTCCTCTCTGCCCAGGAAATGAATGCCCTTCGAAGCCAGGTGGGTGGGGACGTCAGCGTGGAGATGGACGCAGCCCCCGGCGTGGACCTGAGCCGCATCCTGAACGAGATGCGTGACCAGTATGAGAAGATGGCAGAGAAGAACCGCAAGGACGCCGAGGACTGGTTCTTCAGCAAGGTGGGTGGCCACGCGTGAGCAGGTGTGCACGGGTGTGCGTACATGTGCTGTGTGCTGAGTACAGCTGGAACGCTTGTAGACCCACAACTGTCCCAGCGGAAAGGACCTTTGGAGATGAGTTGGACCTACCCCTCGTACTTGGACCTTACCCGCAGACTGTGGGGCTCAGAGAGGCCTCAGGTCACACTCCCTCACTGTGACTGGGGGACAGATCCAGGTCTCCCCACCCCCGATGAGGGCTGTGTGTGTGTGTTGGGGTATGTGTGTTGGATGTATGACTCCTGCCCTTAGTAAACACCCCCCAGCATCTACAGTGCCTGGACAGCAACAGGCACACGAAGGACGAAGCCTAGTGTCTGTCCCTGAGCAGTGTCTGCAGTTCCGGAGGAGTAAGGGAGGCCAATAACCGCGAAGCAAGGTGATTCCGCTAAGTTCCAGTGTGGGTGCAGAGGTCTCTGTGTGTGGGTGTGTTTGGGGCAGCAGTTCTGGGGGTTCAGGGCTCAGGGGCAGTCCTTGTTCTCTGCCCCACCTCTGCAAGCCTCTTCCAGCCCCTGCGGCCCGCCCTGCCTTGCAGACGGAGGAGCTGAACCGTGAGGTGGCCACCAACACTGAGGCCCTGCAGAGCAGCAGGACAGAGATCTCGGAGCTCCGCCGCTCGGTGCAGAACCTGGAGATCGAGCTGCAGTCCCAGCTCAGCATGGTAGGGTCTCCGTGCCCTCCCTGCCCCGTGCCTATCGCCCCAGCACGGGCTCAGCCACTTCAACCCCCAGTTACAGAAGCAGAGACTCCCTGCCCAGCCTGTCACTTCACGCTCAGCCACCTGGGCCCCTCTCTGCCCCAGTCACCGCCCCACCACGCTGCAGAACTCACCACCCCACACAGGTGGGGCCCCTCTCTGGGTGCTCTGGGTGGGGAAGGGTCCCAGCTCGGTCTCACCCAGCCACCTGTACCTTGGCCCACAGAAAGCATCACTGGAGGGCAGCCTGGCTGAGACCGAGGCACGCTACGGGGCCCAGCTGGCCCGGCTGCAGGGGCTCATCAGCAGCATCGAGCAGCAGCTGTGTGAGCTGCGCTGCGACATGGAGCGCCAGAACCACGAGTACCAGGTGCTGCTGGACGTGAAGACGCGGCTGGAGCATGAGATCGCCACCTACCGCCGCCTCCTGGAGGGCGAGGACGCCCAGTGAGTGGGGGCCCGGGCACCTGCTCGGGTGGGCTGGGGGCCGCTTCACCCAGGGCAGGACGTTTGAGCTGCAAGGACAGCACCCACCAAAGCCAGGAGGAGGTGCAGAAGTTTGCAGGAGGTGAAACTGAGAACCTGGCTGGGGTCTGACTGTGAGGGGCGTCGAAGGCCAGATGATAGCATTGGACTAGAGCTTGTAGGCAATGGGGAGCCATGGAGGGATTTTGCAAAGAGAAGGGTTGTGATCTTCAAGATGTCTCGGAACATTCACTCTGGCCGCAGAAGAAGAAATGGATCAGAGGGGCCAGGGTAGGGGTCAGGCAGACCTGTGAGGAGGCTGCAGCAGGGTCAGGCCAGAGAAGTCCTGCTGTAAGCAGAGGGCGGAGGGCTGGGAAAGGGAGGTGGTGCATGCAGAAGCTATGTTATAGCTGAAAACAGCAGGGCTGGAAGCTGAATGTGGGGGCGCGCGTGGCTCGTAGGCGGGACTCAGTAAATGTTGAGTGAGCACCTGAAGGAGTGGATAATGATGACCATGGGTTTCTGGTTCCAATGACTGTGTGGCTGGTAATGCTATTACCCAGGATGGGATGAGGAACAGGGTGGGTGGTGATCTGGTTTGGAGCTGGGAGGGTTGATGGGGCCCCTAGTGTAAAGGACCTGAGAATGTCTTCGAGTCTCTATGCTTAATCACATTCCAGCTTTCTGGTCCCTGATGATGGTGAACTCCATCTAGAGTCTAACCACAGTATCTCCTGCTTTAATTGAGTTCATTTGTTGGGCCCTTCAGGATATGGAAAACCACTTGCTCAGCTTCTCCTTGTAAATCCCTGGTTAACCGCAGCGCCTCTTGACCTTCCTTTGGGATGTCCTCTCCTTCCTCCTGTGCCCTGGGCCTGTGTCCTTTGACCTTTGTGGCTGCCCTTCTTTTCCGTGCACTCCCAGCTGTGCTTTCTTTCTGATTGCTGGGACCTCTCTCCCCTCGCCCCGGGCCTCCCAGCTGCTCCTCCTCCCAGCAGTGTCCCAGGGGGCTGGGCTCCTGGCCGGCATCTCTGGGCTGACAGGTCCCCCTCTCCCTGCAGCCTGGCCACCCAGTATTCCTCGTCCCTGCTCTCACAGCCCACCCGGGAAGGTAAGAGCCTGCCCCGTCCTGCCCAGAGGGAGTGGGGAGGGGCTGAGGACCCTTCTGTGTGGGTGGCTGGGGGAGGGACTCCGGCCTGAGGCTCCCTGTGCCGCCTCCTCCACCTCCCACAGCCACAGTGACCAGCCGCCAGGTGCGCACCATCGTGGAGGAAGTCCAGGATGGCAAGGTGGTCTCTACCCGCGAGCAGGTCCACCGTTCCACCCACTGAAGCCCCTTTTCACCCGCAACAGCCCAGCCTTGACGGTCAAGGGGTAGCCGTCGCCTTCAGCTCCCAGCATGCTCTTGCCATGCCCTGAGTACCCGTTTGGGCCCCCACCCAAGAGCTGTTGCCTTTCTGTATCTGCTTCCTGCAGCCCCTCACCGAGAGGGCCTCCTGGGTCTGCCCCAGTGACTGCTATTAAAGCTTTGCCCGAAGTTCAATGCCTCGTGTGCTCTGGTCTGGTGCTTGACTTGGGGCGGGCACGCGGTAGAGGGACTGGGGGGAGAAGGGTTTGTGGAGTGTTTGGGTGACGCTTGTCACATGCCAACCTGTTCTGCCCATCCCATCCAGGCCTGGGGCTCCTGGGAGGATGAGAGGGAAGGAGGCAGAAGGATTGAGGATGAAGGGATAGGACAGTCCATCAGGCTGGGAAAGTTTCTAAGAATCAGCCCCTGGGTCCCCATGACCTGTGGCTGGTCCTTGGGAGGGCCCCATAGATTTTCTGGGGAACCATGCCTATTGTAGGGAGCTCCCTGCCGGGTTCAAGATCAGAGGGAGGGGGCTGGGCAGGGGGCTTTCTGAAGGGGTGGTCCAGGGCATTGAGGGGTGAGAGCGGGTGGCAGTGGAACAGCCAGCCCAGGAAACCAGACTGGCTCTGCCCAGCACCGGGGTGTGTGGGGCAGGGCAGCTGCTGTGCGTGTGAGCATGGGGGGGTGTCCTGTTTGCTTTGGTGTGTTGGCAGCTGCCGGGCTGTTGGAGAATCTCTCTCAGCTGCTGGCCGGGGCTGTCTGGGCCTGTCTGGGAAGTGGAAGCCATCGGCAGTCTGAGACACGACCGCATTCCGCCCAGGGGGCCTGCCAGGACCCTGGGACTGGGGGTCGGGGACAGACACACAACCCATCCTGAGGGGCCAAATCAGGGGCCCAGGGGGCCTTTGAGGGAGGTTGTGGGGGAGGAGACTAGCTGGAGGGTCTCAGGAAGACCCTCTTCTTGGGCAGTGTCCTTTGGGTTTCCGGCTGGCTGGGACCTGAGATACTCGCCTGCCCCTCGCCTCACCCTGAGGCCTCTTGGGGTACAGGAGGGGTAAGGAGGGGGAAGGGGGGATTCCCCTCACAGCTCTTTCAGCCACTTTTACCACCACACTTCCCTCCAAGCCCACCATTTCCCCACCTACAGCTAAGCTCCTCTTTGCCCACCCTAGCCCGGGACCCCCACTTGTAAGAGGGGGTGGGGAAAGGTTAGAAGAGGAGGCTGAGTCACCAGCAGGTCCCAGGGATGGGGCAGGGTCAGGAAACTGGCCAGATGGAATAGTGGCTCCTGGAGTGCTTTCCTGGGTCAGGGCTCTGCAGAGGGGCGGTGTGGCCGGGCCCTGGGGGCAGGCTGTGGGGGCTGTGGCACCGTGGGATGAAGGATGGAGCCCTGCCAGTCCAGTTCTGGAGTTGGGTGGGGCCATGGGACCCCACCCTCTCTAAGCCCCAGTTTCCTTTATCTGTGAAATGGGGTGGTAATCTGACACTTGACAGAGTTGCGGTGTTAGATGGTTAGCCTGGAGGGTTTAGGTCCAATCTCCAAGGCAGGTTGGGGACTTGGCCCTTGCTGTCTCCCCAGCACCCAGCCCAGGGCCAGGACCGCGTGGGGTGTGTTGTGTGGTGAAGGAGAGCACCTCAGCCTGGGGGCTGCCTGGTCCCCCAACCTGTTTCCCCACCAGACACAAGGTCCAGCAGGGCTGGGCTGGGGTGGCAGCTGCCTGAGAGGGCCCGGTGACGGTGACGTCCTGCCTTCTCCTCTTTTCCGTATTAGGTCATGGGAAAGCGTAGCTGGAGGGCTTGCCTGAATCACAGGTGACAGGCCTGAGACCAGAGATACGCACATGCACATGCAGACGCCCAGCACAGGGGTTCGGAGAAATGAGGCAAAGCCCCAGTGGTGGGAGGGGAGGGGGCCCACAGCCACCTGGGAGCTGGCTGGCAGCCAGTGGTGATGAAAGCCCAGGGGAATGGAAACAGAGGAGCGAGCCTGTTGTAATCGCTACGCCCACTTGTCGGCCTATAAAGGAGGCAGGCGAGCCCCAGCAGCAACTCGTTCCTTGGGCCTCTTTCCTCTCGAGCCCTCTCGCTCTGCTCTGTGCCTGACTGCCACCCGCTGCCACCAGCATGACCACCACCATCCGCCAGTTCACTTCCTCCAGCTCCATCAAGGGCTCCTCCGGCCTGGGGGGCGGCTCGTCCCGTACCTCCTGCCGGCTGTCTGGCAGCCTGGGTGCTGGTTCCTGCAGGCTGGGGTCCGCCAGTGGCCTGGGCAGTGCCCTTGGGGGCAGCAGCTATTCCAGCTGCTACAGCTTCGGCTCTGGCGGTGGCTATGGCAGCAGCTTTGGCGGTGTTGATGGGCTGCTGGCAGGAAGCGAGAAGGCTACCATGCAGAACCTCAACGACCGCCTGGCCTCCTACCTGGACAAGGTGCGCGCCCTGGAGGAGGCCAACACGGAGCTGGAGGTGAAGATCCGCGACTGGTACCAGAAGCAGGCCCCGGGGCCCGCGCCCAACTACAGCCCCTATTTCCAGACCATCGAGGACCTGAAGAACAAGGTAGAGCCTGCTGGTGGGAGTGGGCCTGGGGGCGCATGACTTCTCCTCCCCCATCTCCTGCCCTTGAGCAAGGCCTGGAGTCCAGCCTGGGGGCTGCAACAGGGTCTCAGGGAGCCGAGGACAGCTTGGCACTGGCTTGGTGTCTGGGAGCCCACCTTGGGGCTGCTATGTGGCCCACATTCCCCTTTTTCGGGGCAGCAGGCTGGACCAGGGACAAGCAGGCTTCGTGGAGCTCCTTTGAGCTCAGTTTCCTCCTCATGGGGCTTCCTGCCACCTCGTGTGGTTGTACGATAAGACGAGCGAATACATGTGAAAGGCTGGGCACACTGGATGGCCGGATATGTGGGCACCTCTGTCCTTGGAGCAAGAGGGGGATTTTGGGTGATGGTGGAGTGAGGGGTCTGAGCCAGCTCCTGATGACACCTGCCGGGAGGAGGAGGCTGGACGGAGGGGTGGGCCCTCATGAGGCATCTTGGGTGCCTTATTTGGGGATATTTCTGACTTCTCCACCCCTCCTGCTGCCCCCTCAAATAGGGGGCTCAGCAAACCTCCGGGGGTGGGGCTGCCTGCTGGGGCCCCAGGTTAGGGTTTGGCAGGGCTCATGACTTCTGATTTGAGATTGCTCTTTGGTGAGGTCTCCTTAACTTCCTTTTGGGGGAGCCTCTCAGGGGCACCATCTCCCCAGCTGTAAAATCAGGGGGTGCCCACATCCCATCCTCTTTCTGGGATTCTGAGACAGCTTCTGCCCCCGGGCCATTCTCCCATTCCTCTCTGGCTCTCCGGAATTCCCAGCCGGGCACTGGACAGCCTCCTCTTGTTTAAGGCAGAGCCTGGCTTAGGGGGTCTGTGGGGGGCAGGCAGGTCCTGGGGGGTAGGAGGGGCAAGTTTCAGAGCTTCAGACTCCTGCTGGCCCCGCCTCTGCCAACAATTGCAGCACAGTAAAGGGGAGAGGCTGGGCAGGAGGGGAGCCTTCCTGGAGAAGGCAGCTGCTTCCGGGCCCCCAGGAAGGGAAGACTCATCTCGGAACCCTGGTCTGGGCTGAGCTACCCACACCCAATGACCTGACTATTCTCCCATTCCCCCAGATCCTTGCGGCCACCGTGGACAATGCCAGCATCCTCCTGCAGATCGACAATGCCCGTCTGGCTGCTGATGACTTCCGCACCAAGTGAGCCCTAGCCAGTGGAACTGGGGCACCCCTCCACCCCAGGACTCCTTGGTTGCTTGTGGCAAGGGCCGGGAGCTGGGGGTGGGAAAGTCCTAGGAGAGGCTAGCAGCCCACCTCTTAGCCCAGGATGCAGCAAATTCTGAAGGTTGCTGGGCTTAGGCAGGTGATGGAAGAGAAGGAGGCAGGAGGCAGAGAGGAGAGAAGTAGGGATGCTGGGTGGGTATGGGGCCTTGGCCTTTGCGTGGTCCCAGGGCCCCAGGGCTAGGCTAGGATTTGCTTCCACTCCATCCCCTCATCATTCCTTACAAGCCCTCAGAGCCCTGGTGAAGGCAGGGTGCTGGGCCAGGGCCTGGATCTACCAGTCCAAGCGTCCAGACTGAAGTCTCTGGTTCCCTTTGCAGGTTTGAGACTGAGCAGGCCCTGCGCCTGAGTGTGGAGGCTGACATCAACGGCCTGCGCAGGGTGCTGGACGAGCTGACCCTGGCCAGAGCCGACCTGGAGATGCAGATCGAGAACCTCAAGGAGGAGCTGGCCTACTTGAAGAAGAACCACGAGGAGGTGAGATGGCCAGGGCAGCAGGTCAAAGAGGCTGCAGAGTGGGTGGCAGGGCTCTGGGGCTGTGCCAAGGCTGAAGCTGTGGGAAGACAACAGAGCAGGTGCATCTGAGCTGGTCACCTTACAGGGCTGCCCTGTCTGCAGAGACCTGACCCTGGGGCTCCAGAGCCAGCGTGCAGGGCAGCCTCCTCCACGTACCACCTTGCTTCTCGGCATCCGGGGACCCTCCCAGGGGCCCGCAGAGGCCTCTTCTTCACATCTTGGCCTCCCTCATGGGGACGGGGAGAAGCGAGGAGGTATCCTCCTTGTCCCAGTTCAAACCCTCGAATCTGGGCCTATGTAGAAGTTTGGAGATTAGAGGGGATATTTTGGGAGCACAGCCCTAAGAATTAGATGTTATCTTTGGAGACTCCTTAGTCTAGTAGGGGAGACACAGAATCTGTTCTCAGGGAGCCCCCAGTCTGATGGTGGAGGCAGAGCCCATACAGAGCAGATGATGGAAGTCATTAGGAGGGTCAGAGGGAGAGGATAGGCAGAACGAAGTACTCCTTGGGAGGGGTCTGGAGAGCTTGCGTGGGAAGGGCTGGAAGTGAGAGGTCAGGACAGGCCCGGATGCCCACACCCACCCTCTCCCTCCTCCACAGGAGATGAATTCCCTGAGAGGCCAGGTGGGCGGCGAGATCAACGTCGAGATGGACGCTGCCCCAGGCGTGGACCTGAGCCGCATCCTGAACGAGATGCGCGACCAGTACGAGAAGATGGCAGAGAAGAACCGCAAGGACGCTGAGGACTGGTTCTTCAGCAAGGTGGGGGCTGCTGCAGGCCAGAGGCCTCTCCCAGGGGATGAGGTTTAAGGACTGAGTCCTGACAGTAAGCCTGGCATCTTGGGGTGCCCTATCCTCAGTGAGCTGCAGGGACCCCAAAGGATTGGGGTCACCCATTGCATCAACAGGCCTAGAACCTGGCTAAAGCTGGGATCTGGGGGGTGGGAGGAACCCTTCAGGAATAAAGCCAGGGGGTAAAGGCCCTGGGAGCTTCCACCTCTCCCTCAAGATGTCCGGAACTAGCACCAGGGGCCTGGCTCCTGTCTTGGCTGGTTCTCAAGTTTCCTATCCTTGTGCCTTCCACTGGTAGGGATGAAAAATAAAACTCAACATCATTGCAAAGGCTTCTGGGCTTTGGGAAGTGGGAAGCTGCTGAGAAGGCACGGCCCCACAGTCAGGTTGAGAGGCCCAGGGGAGGTCAGGAAGGTGACCACGGCCAGGGGTGTTATGGGGAGTGTTCTGTCTGGGCACAGGATGGGAGGCCATGGGAGTCGTCTGATTTGGGGGGGGAATCCCAGGCTCATGCTGCACTGTCCTGTGTCCTGTCTGCAGACAGAGGAGCTGAACCGCGAGGTGGCCACCAACAGCGAGCTGGTGCAGAGCGGCAAGAGCGAGATCTCGGAGCTCCGGCGCACTGTGCAGGCCTTGGAGATCGAGCTGCAGTCCCAGCTCAGCATGGTAGGGGCGTGGCCAGGCCTGGGGTGTGCCCAGGGCCCTGGAGGGGGCACTGACCACCCTCACTGACCTTTGCTCCTCCTGCCCTCCTGTAGAAAGCATCCCTGGAGGGTAGCCTGGCAGAGACAGAGAACCGCTACTGTGTGCAGCTGTCCCAGATCCAGGGGCTGATTGGCAGCGTGGAGGAGCAGCTGGCCCAGCTGCGCTGCGAGATGGAGCAGCAGAACCAGGAATACAAGATCCTGCTGGATGTGAAGACGCGACTGGAGCAGGAGATCTCCACCTACCGCCGCCTGCTGGAGGGAGAGGATGCCCAGTGAGTGGGGTCCTGGGGCCAGGGCTGGGCCCAGGGGCAGGGGTGGGGCTCTCAGACCCACATCTAATCCCCTCTCTGTTTTTTTTCTGCAGCCTGACTCAGTACAAGCCCAGAGAACGTAAGGATCTTGGTAGCTCATGGTGGGGCTGCACGGGGCAGGCGACCCATCTGCACATTGCTGGGGGAGGGTCCCCAGGAAATGGTGGGTGATCCTCAGCAGGAGGGGGTGGGGAGGGACCCGTTAAGGCTCAGGGTCGATGCTCAGGGGAATTCAGATGAGGGAGACACTGTCTGGTCTGATGGGAGTGAGGCAGGGAGATGGCCCCTACCCTGCACATCCTAGTCTGATGGGGGAGACATGGTCCTAGGTCTGGAGACTCTCCTCTGATGGGGAAATAGGGGACGTGGTCTCATGACCTTTGCTCTTGAGACCCTACAGGTGCGCAAAAGTAGTCCTGTCTCTGGCGCCTCTAGTCTGATGGGAGAAAGGGACTTGGTCCTTGTCCTCCGGATCCCAGTCTGGGGGAAGATAAGATCCTAGCCCTGGGGTATCTAGTCTACTGTGGGTGATGGGGACCAGGTTCTTGTCTTGGAGATCCCAATCTGATGGGGGAGATGGGAGCATAGTCCACGCCCTGGAGACTGCAGAGAAATGGAGGTAGACCCCATGTGCTGTAGCACCCAGTCTGCACGGCGCCTCTCTTGCAGAAGGACTCAAGCCACTCCTCTGGGAGGCAGGCCTCACTCAGGGACACCAACAGAGGGATGGGATGGAAGTGGGGAGGAGTGGCAAGGACAGGAGGGAGAGGTATAGCTGTGATGTTGAGGGGCCAGTAGAGGCCTGGACACCAAGTGTCTGTGGGGGAGAAAGCAGGCTCCACTCAGGGTGCTGGGGGCTGAGCGAGGGTCTCTCAGCCCCTGCCCATCTCTGAGTGTCTGTCTCCTGCAGCCGTGACCACCCGCCAGGTGCGCACCATTGTGGAAGAGGTCCAAGATGGCAAGGTCATCTCCTCTCGAGAGCAGGTCCACCAGACCACCCACTGAAGACTCAGCTCCCCCAGCCAGCCCCTAGGGGGGGGCTGCAGCCCTGCAGCCTCTGGCCTCCCCAGCCACAGTCCCCTCCCCACCCCTTCGATCCCTTCCCCCACTCCCCTGCCTGACCAATAAAGCTTATTGACTCACATGTGGAATGCATCCTGATTGTGGCCACTGAGGTGGGCCCCAGTGAGAAATGGGTGAAGAGAGTGGGGGTGGGGGTGGGGGACGGGATGTGGGGTCGGGGGGGGGGAGTCTGTGGATGCCCATTGTTGTTGACTTGGAGGTCAGGTCATCTTAGACCATCTTAGTAAAGAGTAGGTCTGGGGAGAGCTTGGGGTGGGGGGCACTTTGTATCTCCCAAGGGCCAGTGATCTGAGGTGGGGTGGTCCAGTCAGTGCCAGACCCAGGGTGGGGTCACAGTATCAGAAGGGGTCTTAGGTGGCCTCTTCTTGCCCTATAAGTAGGTCAGCAACCTTGGGCAGTTACTTTCCCTTGCAAAGTCTCTTTTTCTCATCATTAAATGGACGAGAAATTCTCAGGCGTGGGAACCAGACTCCCAAGGGATGACACATCCAATCGATGGCTCCTCTCGGTCCTGGGGGCTGTGCCCTCCTCTGAGAGGGGCAGAGGGTGGGCAAGGACTGAGAGGGGAGGCAGGATCCTCCTGGGAGGGACACAAGGGTAGGGAAGGTGGGGGAGGCAGGCTGGGTGGTCAGGGCCCAGGTTTCTGCGCGAGTCTCAGGAAACCCCCAAAAGGGGCTTGTGGGCCCCCAGGGGAACTCCAGGAATATGAGCTGGAGACCTATGCTTCTGGAGAAGACTGTGGACCCCAGGGGGGTATGGGAGAAAGGCTGGGGCCTCTCAGGGATATTTCCTCAAATGGTCAGCTGCTGCTCAGGACGGAGGTGTTGAGAGGGGCACCACCCTCCCTGGCAGTCTGTCCCCCCTGGATTCCAGCAGCCTGGAGATGGGGTAGGGTGGGAAACTGCATCCCAGGGAATTCCCCTCCTAGTCCCCCTAGCCACACCGTGGACCCTCTGGGCCCCAGCCCCTTGCACTCTGGGGGCAGGGGATGAGCCAGTCGCAGAGGAGCCCCGATACCTGGAAGTCTTCCTTTGAGTAAATCGGGAAACCACTGCGTGGGGCCAGCCTGCTTTCCTGGTTTTCTCCCATAAGTAGGCGTGGGTGGAAGGGGTTAATGAGAGGGGGAGGTGCCCCCACCCCAATTCACTGACAGGCCTGGGACTGTCTGCTGCTGGGGAATCAGACCAGGGGATGGAGCCTGGGGCAAGGAAGGAGGAGGAGCAGCCAGAGGACTTGCCCCCCCCCCAACCCTGCCCCATGGCTTGGTGTGGAGGAGGGCTTGGGATGAGCAGAGGCTGGAGAGGAGGAGCAGGTGGGACAGAGGCACCAGTGCCGTCTGTGACGTGGGCCGCTGGGTGTGGGGACTTTGGGTGGGTCACAGGCCCTCTCTGGATCTCAGAACCCGCAGTAAAATGAGGGGTGCTATGAGCCCCGGGCTAATGGCCCTTCCGGCTCTGATATGCGGATGGTGAGGACAGTGAGTTCCTTTCATGGCAGGGACCACTGGCTGGATTCCGGGAGCCCGTGCCTGCAGCGTCAACAGCAGGACTCGAGGCAGGCTGAGAGTGCGGGCTCCGTTCCACCAGAGGCCAGCGTCTCTTCCACTGCTTGGGCAGCAATCAGGGCAGGGACAGAGGGCAGGAGGGAGGTGCTGTACCCACCAGGCCCCCACCACACATCCGGCCACAACCAGAAGAACCAGCCCTGGGGCCCCAGGATGGCTCATCTGCAGGGTGATCTCACTAATCTGAACAACAGTCCCAGGAAACAGGGAGGGTCTGGGAAGAGGCTCCCCATTGTGTAGATGGGGACACTGAGGCTCCCAGGAGCAGTGACTCAGCCCTCGTCTGGAGCCTGGCATCTCAGGGGTGGAGCAGGTGTGGGAGGGGCAATGTCTGTGCTGGGAAGACGAGCTGAGAGCCCCTGTCCTGCCCCACCCCACTCTCAGGCAGACCCACTCCTACTGACCGGGTGAGCGAGGAGGGGCAGAGTGTGCGGCTGGCCAGAGGCAGCCCTGGACTTTGCCCCTCTGCTCGGGAAGAAGCCCCTGCCCACAAAGTGAGTGGGTGGGTGGCTCAGGAGGCCCTGATGGAGGAGCAGCCAGGTGGCTGGCTGCTGGGGTGGGGGGTTCAAAGGGGATAGTCCTGGGCCCAGGAAGGGAAAGCCCTGCCCTTACCAGGAGTGCTCAGCCCAGGCTCTGGTAGGTGGAGGCCACAGGGTGGAGTGACTGAGGACAGGGGCCTGTGGTCCCCTTGGGATGGTGTGGGGACTTTAGTGGCTTTGTCCAGGCACCCCAAGTGACCCAGGCTGCTGACAACATGTGCCTGAGGCTGGATTGGGGGACCCAGCTGTGGGATTCTACAGAGGGACTCACAGTTCATCCACACTCACCCACCCACTGCAGAAATGTTTCACCTGCATCAGCGACTGGTCTGCCCTTGGCACTGCCTCACCTACTTTCATATGATGGACACATACACACCTGATTCCCAGGCCCGGGCCCGGGCCCGGGCCAGCGGTAGCCAGCCCCTGTGACTCTTCCTCTGCCATGCCCACACCCTGGAAGGGTGACCTGGGCACGCTTCCTGCAGGGAGATGACATGGCAGTAACACTGTCCATGGCATTGCCTTGCTCTGTGCCTGGGTCTGCACTGGGCCCGGGGGAAGGAGGAGACATAGGCCCTGGCCTGGAGGGAGCCCGAGAGGCCCCAGTCTAGGGGTGTGAGCAGGGCACAGTGAGGGGGCTGACAGCATGCCCTCAGCTCTTAGGCAGTGCGGGTCTCCTGTGCCACCCCAGGCTGTGGACAGCTGAGAACAGAGGGACAATAGTTGGGGCAGGTCTGCCACCAGTCACAGAGCTGAGGCTGTAACCGAGCTTGACCCAGCCACAGGATCCCCTGAGGGCCTCCCGGTTGGGCAGACCAGCGTGAGGGGCTGTGACAGCCCCCAGCCTCAGAAGGGGGGCATCAAGCATCAGAAGGGAAGAGAACCACCTGAGGTGGGCCTGGTGCTCACAGATTCGCCCAGACCCTGGGAGCAGTCACGGGGCCAGAGCCTGGACCGGGGACATTAGTTCAGTCCCAGAGAGCCAGCCCCCTCCCTGCAGGCCCCCGGCACCCCACATGGCCTGACCACACAGTGTTGGGATTGTCTCCACCTCCTGTCTCCCCCTCCAGACGGTATGCCCCGAGGGCTTGTCTGCCTTGTTCTTAGCCTCTGAGTGCCCAGCACAGCACGTGGCACATAGTAGATGCTTTATAAATACCTGTGAATAAATGCAATGACAGCCACCAATCTGTGCCAGGTGCTTTATTTACTTCACCTCTAATTCTCTAATGTGCGTACCAAGTAGTGCTGACATTCCCATTTCCCAGGGAAGGAAACCGAGGCTCAGAGAGGCGGAACGGCTTGCCCAAGGCCTGGCCCCCGCTTGCCCGGCTCCAGGCTGCTCTGTCCAGGCTCGTCGGGGCTCTTCTCTTTCTTCATCCTGCCCTGAAGCCTGCGGCTCTGGTGCCACCAGGGGTGGGGGCCCTGCAGTAGCCCCCTCTCTCCCCTCTGGCTCCCCGGGGCCTCCTTCTCCTGCCCTCCCTCCCCCAGCTGCCTCTTGCTTCCCAGCCTGGCTGGTCATCAGAATCCCCTGGGGGCTTCGAAAATGTCCCCACGGTCAGGCTTGTCCTCGATGCTGATGCAGTGGGTTGGAGCAGCCCGGGAATCTGTATGGGGATTCTGGTGCTCAGTCAGGTTTGGGAATCACTGCAAGCTGAGACGTGGCACTGGCCGATAATATTTCCCTGCCAACTCAGGGGCAAGATGACCTCATACTGAGATGTGGCCAGGCGAAGGAGGGAGGAAGGAGGCCGGGTGTGGGACGGCACCCCTGCCTGGAGGAGTGCCAGCTTGGTGGGAGTCTGCCCCCTGCTCCTTCTCTGCCATTCAGATCTCCTGAGGCCCGGCTGGAGCCTCCCCTGATTGCTCCAGGCTCCTTCTGAAGAGGCCCAGAGGCAGCCCCTCCTCTACTGCTGAGGCTCAGGGTCTTACCCAGCTGCGTCCCACAGGCCGCCCCCCGGCTTTCCCACCACGCGGGCTCTATTCCCGGCCTTGGTTTTCCCTTCGGGATCAAATGATAAGTTCCAAGGTCAGAGACCATGTCACCGTCTCCCCGGCTCCCCACGCTGGAGCGCCGGACACACAGTGGGCGCTTGGTCTGTGGTGTCGACTGAGTGGTTTGATGGGCTGATCAGCAACGTCCCGCAGCTGCTCAGTCCGTGCAGATCCCCGGGCCTCCAGGGCTGGAGGAATCCCACCCCCGGCTCCTCCAGGAATGGGCGAGGGTTGCTGCGGGCGGAGAGGAAAGAGCTCCCAGAGAGCACCGGGAGACTCGGTGTGGACCTCAGTTAGGGTGTCGGAGCCGGGTTCGAGTCTCTGGTCCTCTGCTTCCGTGGGACAATTCTTTCCGTCTCTCTGGTTGGGACTTGGTGGTCTTTGGTGACCTCGAAGGTCATTTCCAGTTCTGAGGGTGATGAGTCTGTGGTTGGATCTGAACTCCAGGCTCATCCTGACACCTGGGAGGGTGGGGTTTTTGTCCAAGATTCCAGGGTCTCCTGTGCCCATTTTTGGGGTTGGGGGAAGGAGCACTGAGTTCTTGCTCCCAGGCCTGGCCCTGGAGGCGTGCTGGGCCTCGGCTCTACTCATAACTCTGGGCCCTGTGCCTACAAGCTGACTGCCTCACGGGACGCCATGTGGCAGTGACAAAGCCCCGGTTATGCTGAAACAGAGAATTTCCTGCCCCAAGATTCCAGGTGGTATCGCCCAGCAGAGCTCAGGCTGAGGCAAGCCCTCTCCCGGCTCCTCTCACCTCCACAGAGGCGGTTCAGAGCAAGGACAGTGGCCAGCTCTGTGGGTCACCCCCCAGAGCACCCTGAGGAGCCCTCGTTTTGGGGTCCAGACCCCCTAATCTTGACTCCAGCCCTCAGGCCAACGTCATGCCCACTGTGGGCAGAGCTTATTCCGGGCACTGTGGGGAGGTAGATGAGAACCGACATATCTGGTCCATACCCGCCTGCAAGGCACCATGGGAGAGCGGAGACAGCTGGGCTCTGGGTTCCAGTCCTGGCTGCGCAGCTTAAAGCCGAGTGACTTTGGGCGAATCACCCCTCTCTCTGGTTCTCCCTCTCCCCTCCCCACTTCACAGGGTTAATTCAGGACAAGGATATATTTTGGAGATGCTAGAGAGAGTGGTTTGCATGGTGGAAAGGGCTCAGGCTGGGTGAGCTAACAGACAGGGGTTCAAACCTCAGCTCCCCGATAACTGTGGTCTTGGGAAGCCCACTCACCCTTCCAGCTCCCTCGTCTGTGAACCAGTGGCAGGAATAATGCCCCTCACAGAGCTGTGTGGCATGTGTAGGGAACTCCATACAATACCTGAGCGTGGTAGGTGACCAGAGAGCCGCCTTCCCCCTCTCCTTGACTGCATGGATGAAGCTGCTAGGACACGCGAGAGAAAACTGTTGGGAACTGAGTGCTGGATAAGACTGTTTTCTGTGTGGGGACTCAGAAGCCCATGGCGGGGTCAGGGGTCACTCATGGCCTTAGGGGCACGATGGGATCTCTCTCCCACCACAGTTTCTGGTGGGCACCCTGGGGTTACATGGAGCAATGTGTTGGGGTGGGCTGCTCTAAGGGTGGGAGTATGGGGTGCAGAGGAGAGGGCAGGGGTGGGGGAGGGAGGTGCTAGAGCGAGGAGGTGGGTGCGAGGAGGCAGGTGAAGGGCAGCTGGGCTAGAAAGGAAGGATGGGGAGGCTGAGGGGCAGGGCCGGACAGCAGGATAGGGCCGTGCGTGTTCCTTTGTAGCTGGTGGTGTGTCCTCCTCTCTAACAGATGAGAAGACTGAGGTGCAGAAGGGCTAAACGGCTGCCTATGCCAAGCAGCTTGTAAGGGGCAGAGCGGGGATTTGGGCCGCCACCCGTCTGGGTCTCAGAGCGTGCTGGTTCCACGCCACACACCGCTGCTGGAGATCTTGGGGCTCAAAGGCAACCTCTGACAGTGGGATTAAATCCCACAAGGGAAACAGAGTCATAGAATTTTTAGACCTATAAAGGACTCTGAGATCACTCAGTCCAGGCTTGTCACTTTACTGAGGGGAAACAGAGGCCCAGAGAAGGTAGGAGAGGGACCTCAGGTCACACAGTGAGCAAAGCAGAGCGAGGCCACGAACCCAGCTCTCCTGTCCAGAGCCAGGCATGTGGGATCCCCACAGCTGCATCCCGAGATAGTCCTGGAATGGCATCGCTGAGGCCATTTCAGTCAAGGCTGTCACCGTGGGGCAGGGAGTCCTTCCACGGGCTGACTCACTGCCTGGGGACGCAGCTGCCATGAAGCTGCCAGTGTTAAGGCTCCGCTGGCCCTTCGGGCTCCAGGAACAGGAGCCGGGTCCCTGCCACCCAGCCTGAGTCACGACCAACTCCCATTTGTGTGCCTTCTCTTGGCCCCACACCCCCCAAAGCTGGGTGGGAACTCCGAGCAGCACAGAGCGAAGTGAGTTCACCCTGGGCTGAATAATCCGGAGTGGGGAGTTGGGCAGGACCTGGAGTGATGAAATCCGAAGGGGAACCCGGAGTCAGCAGTTGTGAGGCCCCGCCTTCCTCAGGTGCATATAAAGGTTCCTGGGGCTGGAGGCAGCCCCAGCACTCTCCCAGCCTCCCTGAGCACCTTTCTCTTCTCTCTACCAACTCGCTCGCTCACTCACCTCTCTCCTCGGCACCATGACCACCTGCAGCCGCCAGTTCACCTCCTCCAGCTCCTTGAAGGGCTCCTGTGGCATCGGTGGCGGCTCCAGCCGCATGTCCTCCATCCTGGGTGGAGGGTCCTACCGGGCCCCCAGCGCCTACGGGGGGGGCCTGTCGATCTCTTCCACTCGCTACTCTTCCGGGGGGGCCTGTGGGCTGGGGGGCGGCTATGGCGGCGGCTTCAGCAGCAGCAGCTTTGGTGGGGCCCTGGGTAGTAGCTTTGGTGGAGGATATGGTGGTGGCCTTGGTGGTGGCTTTGGTGGTGGCTTTGGTGGTGATGGTGGCCTCCTCTCTGGCAATGAGAAGATCACCATGCAGAACCTCAACGACCGCCTGGCTTCCTACCTGGACAAGGTGCGCGCCCTGGAGGAGGCCAACGCCGACCTGGAGGTGAAGATCCGCGACTGGTACCAGAGGCAGAGGCCCACCGAAGCCAAGGACTACAGCCCCTACTTCAGGACCATTGAGGACCTGAGGAACAAGGTGGGTGGGCCAGGTGGACCACTCTGGTGGGTGGAGAGTTGAGAGAGGCCATGGCAGCAGTGGCCCTTAGAAAACTGCTTGCTAGCATCTCCATTTTACAAACAGGGAGCCTGAGGCCCACCTTGGGGGAGTGGCCAAGGGCTGCTCAGAATTGAGGCAGAGGGTCCCTTTTTGGCATCTATGTGACTGAGCTGGGCCTGGAAGCCTGAACCTCTTATTCCCTGCAAGTGTTCTTGCACTGCACCCTCAGCTTCTCTCAGCCTTGGGCCCAGGATGGGGATGGGAGACGTGGGGTGCATCCCCTATACACCCTGAGCTGAGTGGAGAAGGCACCCCAGGCTGGGGTGCATAGGGGGAGCATAGGACCTGATCTGCCAGCCAGGTGCCCCCAAGTTTGGGGAGGCTCTTTTCTCCCCTCTCTGCTCTTCTTCACCTGTGAGCCTCAGGGTCTTGGCTAACCAGGCCCCCTGTCCTTCACCCCCTCTGCAGATCATCACGGCCACCATCGAGAACGCTCAGCCTATTCTGCAGATTGACAATGCCAGGCTGGCGGCAGACGACTTCAGGACCAAGTGAGCAGCCACCGTGGTGGGCTGAGGGCAGAGAGCAGAGGGCAGGGGGCGAGTAGTGGCGCTGTCCATCCGGGAGGATCAGCAGGTCTTGAGCCCCAGAAGCCTCACAGGTGGAACCTGATGCCCTGACCTCTGTCCTGCCAGGTATGAGCATGAGCTGGCCCTGCGCCAGAGCGTGGAGGCCGACATCAACGGCCTGCGCAGGGTGCTGGACGAGCTGACCCTGGCCAGGACCGACCTGGAGATGCAGATCGAGAGCCTGAAGGAGGAGCTGGCCTACATGAGGAAGAACCACGAGGAGGTGAGGCCGCTGTGGGCGTTGGCGGCGGGAGGCTGGCTCAGTGGGGTTGCAGATGCACCTGGGGCCAGGAAAGGGGTCAGCTGAGCTGACCACCCCCTGCCATCCCTTTCCAGGAGATGCTTGCCCTGCGGGGTCAGACCGGCGGGGACGTCAATGTGGAGATGGACGCTGCCCCCAGTGTGGACCTGAGCCGCGTCCTGAATGAGATGCGCGACCAGTACGAGCAGATGGCAGAGAAGAACCGCAGAGACGCTGAGGCCTGGTTCCTGAGCAAGGTGGGGCTCGTGTGGTCAGCCTTCCTGCAGGACTTCCCAGCCAGGGGCACCTCTGCAGTGCCTCACACCTTCTGCTCTTCTTTCCTATCCCAGACGGAGGAGCTGAACAAAGAAGTGGCCTCTAACAGTGAACTGGTGCAGAGCAGCCGCAGTGAGGTGACTGAGCTCCGGAGGGTGCTCCAGGGCCTGGAAATCGAGCTGCAGTCCCAGCTCAGCATGGTAAGAAGGATACAGCCCAGCCCCAACCCCCAAGTCACCACTAATGGCCACCACCTCCTCAACACTGCCACTTTCCAGGAGTGGGAGTGGAGGGATCGTTGTACCCATTATATAGATGGCGAAACTAAGACCCATAACAGTGGAATAACTTTTCTCCATGTTGTCTGGCTCATCAGTAGCCCAGCTGGGCTCAAAATCTGTTACCCTTCAGGAAACACGCCCAGAGACCTGGAGAGACAGGAGTGACCACCTCTGTTGACTCTCTTTTTCTCTCTCTCCTACACACAGAAAGCATCCCTGGAGAGCAGCCTGGAGGAGACCAAGGGCCGCTACTGCATGCAGCTGGCCCAGATCCAGGGGCTGATCAGCAGTGTGGAGGAGCAGCTGGCTCAGCTGCGCTGCGAGATGGAGCAGCAGAGCCAAGAGTACCAGATCCTGCTGGACGTGAAGACACGGCTGGAGCAGGAGATCGCCACCTACCGCCGCCTGCTGGAGGGCGAGGACGCCCAGTGAGTGCCCCGCCCCCAGTGCTGTCCCACAGACCCCTCAGCCCCCCCTGCTCCCAGCGCATCTAACTGCTCTGCCTCTTCTCCCCTACAGCCTCTCCTCCCAGCACACGTCCGGCCAATCCTATTCGTCCCGTGATGGTAAGGCTCCTGAGGTTCCTGGGCATGCCAGAGCCCCCCGTGCCCCCTTCTCCCTGTGTGGGGCCTGGTTGGCTCCCAGAGCTCCTCTCACCTTCTCTCCTCTCTCCCACAGTCATCTCCTCCTCTTCGTCATCCTCCTCCAGCCGCCAGACCCGGTCCATCCTCAAGGAGTAGGGCTCGTCCAGCTTCAGCCAGGGCCAGAACTCCAAGCTCTGAGTTGCCTCTCCCAGACCCTCCTGACCACCTGCTGGCCTCACCTCCCGAAGGCCTGGGTCTGGCCCTTGTTCTCCCAGCGCGGCTCCCAGCTCTCTCCCCTCCCTCTCCGCTGGTGGTGGGCTAATAAAGCTGACTTTCTGGTTGATGCAAACCTGTGTGGTCTCTATTCTTGAACTGATGGGAGGGGAGTTGATGGTGCCTCCCAGGAACCTTCTGGGACCGCACAGCCCGAGGGATGCAGGAAATAAAGCTCAGAAGAGCTTGTAGGGTCTTCCTAGAAGAACTTCATGCCATTGCGGGAGTGGAAGGTGGGACACAGGACGGGAGGGAGCTCACACGTGTTGACAGACACTGTGTCAGGCATATTACAGAGGTTCTTTCCTTAGATTCTCTGGGCAACTCTGTCAGGTGGGTGTGGTCAGGCCCATTTTGCAATCTAGACAAACCCTGGAGCTCAGAGAGGTTAAGTAACTTGGATAAAGTCACACAGATAGCAAGTGGCATGACTGAAGTACACACCCAGGTCTCTGGCTACGAAGTCCATGCCTTTCTTTTATACCACTCTGTCTTTTTAGGCATTTTAACCCAAAGACTCCAAAGCTGGAGTTCTTAACTCTACCGTTTGGCTCCTCACATTTGCACACAACTCTTTTTGTGGTGGATGGTAGAAGGGAGAGCCTTCTGCCTTGGGGCTGGAGTCCATGGTGAGACAGACACTTTCTTCTCCCAACCTGCTCCTCCTCCTCGCCCTTCTCAACTCCTTCCCCCTCCTCATTCCCCTCAGCGAATTGAGTGCTGGCAAGTCCCCTAGGAAATGTCTGTCACCCATGCCCTCCTCTCATCCCCACAACCACGGCCACGTTCAGAGCTGCTTCCTCTCTCCCTAGAATTGGGCGTAGCAGACCAAGAGCCCCTGCCGTCCATCTCTCCCTCTCCCACTCCTGCCTACTGACCTTTCTAACAAGAATGCGGTCAAGGTCAAGAACAAAGCTGTGGTCAGGACCCTCCGCTTCACCACGCGAGACCTTCCCTTTCCCCTCTGATCCTCGGCCCGCAGTCTCAACCGGCTTGGGGGCCTTCCCACCCTTCCCTGTACCCCGGCTCAACCATGCCCGGCTATTACAGCGTCCCACACCTCTCACTTGCCATGGATGCCTTCCATATTTTAAAATTTTAATTAAAAAAATCAAAGTTATGTATGTATAACATAATAACTTTATGAAAAAGAGCCACCCCCAGGCTGGCTCCCTTTCTTTCACTCCCACCTCCCAGGTTCAACTCTTAGCTGTTACTTTTGGTATTTGCCTCTTTATTTCTAAATAACAGGCTTAAACTACTATTTCTTGATTTTTTCAGTTTTATTTTTCAATCACTTGACTTCCTGCTGTGAAGCACGGAGATTTAGCTCTCTTACAGCCCCTCCCCACTTCTTCCTACATTCTTAATATATTCATTAGATAAATATTTAGTGCTTACATTATTATGACTATTTAAATATTCACAAATTGTGTTTTATACTATATTAAAAAATCCTTGGAATAAATATCTATTTTTCACTTTGCTTGAGTTTTCTATGTACTGATCACTAATTTATTCCCTCATTCACTGCTGGAAGTATAAATCTCCTCTTAATATGTTAAACACTGCCTATTCCATCAATTTCATCTTCTTGAAGATCTTCCTCCTGGAGCCCTCTGTCCTCCTGCTCTGGTCAGTTCTGGGTGCTCTCTAGGCCTGCTGTCATTCTGGAATCTCCTCTCACCACCATCCTGGGCATCCCTTCTTTCTCTGTACTGGATCCCATGCCTTCCTTTTTCTTTTCTTTTTCCCTTCATTTAAGTGAAGCACATCCTCTAGTAGTTTCCTGAGAAAGGATTCATATGAGTTACATTCTTTGAGACTTTTTGTGTCTGAAGATAGCATTAGTCCGATAATTCAGCTGGGTATGGAACTCTAGATTGGAAATATTTTCCCTCAGCATTTTGAAGGTATTGTTTCACTGTGTCCTGGCTTCCAGTGTGGCCATCGAGAAGTCTAATGCTATTTTGATTCTAGATCCTCTGTACTGTCCTATTCCTACCCCTTTCCCTGGAGCTTTTAGGTTCTTCTCTTTCTCTCTGGCAGGCTGAAACATCACACATTCTGTCTTGATGTCACTGTGTCTTCGTCTGTTGGACTGAGCACTTGGAAGAATCTTTCAAAGTGGGAACTCATGCTCTTCAGTTTGGGGAAATTTCCTTGAATATTTTCTTGATGATTTCTTCCTCTCTCTTTTCTCTCTTTTTGGAACTCCTCTTTTTCCTATGTATTTCATTCTATTTTCCATCACCTTGCCTTTTTTTTTGACTTTCTGAGATTTTCCTAAACTTTGCCATCTAATCTTATTATTTAGAGTAAAAAAAAAAATCTGCTATATTTTAAATTTCCCATAGCTCTTTTTTTTATCGTCTCCTGTTCTTGTGTCAAGTCAATATCTTCTCTTGTCTCCTTGAGCCTGTTAAACGTGGCTTTAATAATTCCTCTGTTTCTGCTATCATCTCAGTTTCCTCTTGGTTCCATTTTTCTTGTTTATTTTGTCTCCATCTCCCATGTCATAGGTTTTCCTCAAATGTCTGGTGATCCTTGGTAATCTGTTAATATTTAAGGGTAAGTCACTAAGAAACTGATGGAATGTGTGTGTACAGCAGCGGGGCTTTTCTCCTGGTGAGTCTCATCATAGCATAATCTGGTGGAGAATAAACTGTTTCACTGGGGAACCCCAAATGTCAGTATCTGTAGGCCTTTTCTTTTGGGCAGGGTTTTCTTCAGGAAGTATGCCTCTAGCATCCTGTCTGGAGCGTAAAAAGCTACCAGCTTTCAGGAAGTTACGTGGAAGAAGGGGGCTGGGAGGGTCTCAGTCTCAGTTAATCTGACTCATTTCAGTTCATTACCCCTCCCTTGGCAGTGCTTGGTGCCTCAGGGTTCAGAGTCCCTCTGGGTAAGTTCCCCAAGGTAAGGCTCCAGTTTCTCCTGGGGTAAAGGAGGGGTGGCTAGCATCAGAGGAGCTATGGAGGTCTCCCTGCTTTTTATATGGTCTTTTAACCCATCCCTCCTCCTGTTTCTGGCCCTCCTGCACCTCACTCTCTGATGCCTCCCTTTCCAGAGACTTCCCAGGGTTCTGATGTATAAATCTTCTTGCTTCTTGCCTTCTCCCTGGGAAAGCACTGAGATTTCTTTTTGTCTGTTTTCCTGATTCCAAAATTTTGTTACTGTAATCCCCTCTCCTGTTCTCTTCATCCAATATGGAGTTTATCCATTTATGGTAATTTTGGTGGGGTTTAAGAGGTGCAGATAAACCATACATTTAACCTGACAGTTTAATCCGATGTCCCTGCTCTATGTGGCAAAGTAATTTTCCTCCTTCAAGCCTGCTGAGCCTGACCCATCACCCTGTGACACACAACCGCTGTGGGTGGTTCAGCAGACACGTCTCCCTTTTCCTGGTCACCGATCCTGTCCTCCAGGCCATAGGATGAGCTTATGATTCAGACTGAACTCCAAATCCCAATGCCCCAAAGTAACCACTCGTAACATTTTGGTGAGTTTTTTTCATATGTATATAAAATATGTGACATCAAGACATATATATAAAAAATATAACTACAATCACACTGAGAGTCTATACTGTTTTGCATTCAGTTTTTATGAATATTATAAGAGAAGCACTTCTCTGTGTATTAAAAGTGTTGTACATTTTTAATGCTGCTTCCACTGGTTTTTTGGGTTGCCATTTAAGATAATGCAGCAATGAACATCTTTCCGCATGAATTTTTTACAAATATTTTGCAGTATTTCCTTAGGCTAGATTCCAAGAAGTATAATTACTAGGTGAGAAAATAACAAATGGTTTAAGGTTCCCCATTTGTATTGCCAAATTGATTTAAAGAGAAGTTGTGCCAGTTGACATATTTTGCCAGCAGGGAAGGGGAGTGCCTATTTCAAAACATGCTCACAGACTTTATTATCTTTTAAAATCTCTTTTATAAATTGATTCGTCTGTCACTTTTATGGTTGAAGTTATGGAGGGACCTTTACACAGAGATGTAGTCCTGGCCTGCGTTACTAAAATGCCTGAGCTGGAGAGTATGCACGTGAGCTGTTTCGTGACAAGATGTTAGAACAGAGCATGTAGAAACCCTCTACCTGGGCGTGGGGAGTGATTTTAACAAAGCTGTCTGTGCTGATGTCTTCAGAGTGCCTACCACCCATCAGTGGACCCTCGGGAAGCTCCCTGAGAAAGGCCTCCATTTGACAGATGGGGAAACTGAGGTCCCCACTAATTAAGGAAACAACAGAAACTTTCTTAGCGTCTCCCGGCTGATTAGTTAAACTCCCTGAGAGCAGAAACCATGGATACATGTGGGTGTACCTGTGGAAACCAAACATGAGCCCGCTTTAAAGAAGGACAATATCAAAGCAGAAATGTGAGTGTCCCTTTCAATAAGGGAACCAGCTTTTCCACTTGAAAATGCCTTGCTACCTGGATTTCTCAAACTAAGGTTCAAGTCCCAAGTTCGACTGCATTTTCCTCTTGGCCAGCCTTTCCCACTTCCTAAGATCCTGGCACCTGAGATGAGGAGGGTGAGTGCTCTGGATTGTTCCTCATAACTCATCTACTTGAACACACCCTCAGATTCTTTATGCTTGAGTTAGTGTCCAAGTTTGTGAAATACTGTTTCAGATAATTGCATAAAGTGCTGAAACAATGGCTGGAGTGAGAATTAATGATAGCCCATAAAGTTACCTGCTGAGCTAAATGAATTAGTGGTAAGCTCGTAAGGTTTTGCTTTCTTTGGGCCCATTGTTTCTGGGAGCTATGAAAAGAGCAGTGTCCTTCCTGGCGTCTGAGATAAGCGATTTCTCTTGTTTGCCTTCTCACCACCGTGGCTTGTTGTTTGAGACGTTCTGACGGCTCCCTGAAATGTAAACATGAATGAAGCTTTTTGTTTTGAGGGATGCCCCATGAAGATTTGTGGAGTCAGGCCATGGGTTTGTTGTAGAAGCTTCTGCTCTTTCTGGTCTCCATGGAACCTTCTCAGAAGCAAGTTTCTTGAGGCCAGGCTTCTCTGAATTCCACATGCCTCTGGTCATGGGGGTAGAAGGCAGCCGCCATGGGTAGGTACTGAGGAGCTGCCATGGAAGAGAAAGCAAGGATCTTCTTGAGACATAGGGATGGAGCTGAGGCACAGAGCAAGTACAACTCTCTATCTGGCCTTCTGATGTGTTGTGTGGTCACCGCCACGGGCAGATGTAGCTCTGCGTGCCCCCTTCCACAACCGCCCAGGACCCCTGAAGGGCTCTGAGCAGGTCAGGGGTGTTAAAGTGAAGATGGCAGCTATTTAGAAGGAGAGTCCATTTCTGACTTGGCTCCCTGGGAACCCATTGCTGGGGTCCAAAGGTCCCTTTCCTACCTACGTCATAGGATTGTTACACGTAAAACAGACACGTTTGCTTCCTTCCAGTTTTCATCTGCCATACGAATAGTGTGACAACATCCATGGAAATATAAAAAATAAAAACAATTGTCCATTGTTCTGTCCCCAGGGATTTTATTCTCTCAGGCTCCTCTCTGGCCTCATTATGTGTGAGTACATGACAAAGATGATTTTCAAATATTTAAGGGCCTTTGTTTTAAATGAATAAGTTCATAGAAATAAAAGGCCATATGTGCAAGGAAATAAAAGGACATATGTGCAAGGATATTTATGACTGCATTATTTATAGTGACCAAACATGGTAAGCAAAATGACTGCCATGGGTAGTGTACAGTTGCATAAACCATGTCCACTCACGCTGTGGACTATCAAGCAGCCATCACAAGCAATAAATCGGAGCTATGTCAGATGACAAGAAGAGATTCCTCAATGGTTGGGGAAGGGGACATACATGATGCAGAAAAGCACATGTGGTGTATTGATCTCACTGGTGTGAATAAACAAAAACCAGTCCCCCATTTATGTAAATGCACGTGTGTGTGTATAATGACATGAGGACCAAAAATATGAAAGGGTACCTGTGTAGTTATTGGCCTGGCTTACCTTGGGGGAAGGGTAGGAGGCTGACGTGGGTGGAGGGGGAATAGAGGGGAAGAGGACATCCAAGAAGAACAAAAAGGGAGAAAAAGGGTGCACGCATTTTTATACACATACATAAAATTGTGTATGTGCGTGTATGAACAAAGAAAATAAGTACAAATTGTAAAACCCAAAGAATCAGTTACTTTGTTGAGTACCACATCAAGTTCCTAGTTAAAAACAGATTGCACACCCTAATATCCTGGGCTGTCAGTTTTATAGTGCTATATAATAGATGTTTTTACCATCTTAATAATTTTTAAACGTACAGTTCAGTAGTGTTAAATATAGTCACACTGTTGTGCAACAGAGCTCTAGAACTTTTTCATCTTGCGATATTGAACCTCTGTTCCCAGTAAACACTAATCCTGTCTTCATCCTCCCCCCAGGCCTTGGTAACCGACTCTCTACTTCCTGTCTCAGGTACTTCGTATGCGTGGAATCATACAGTATTTCTCCTTTTTGTGACCGGCTTATTTCACTCAGCATAACATCCTCAAGGTTCATCCACGTTGTATCATGTGACACCAAATAATAGATGTTTAAGTCACTTTGTATTTAGGTGATAATATGACTACACAAATTAAAAGTGATAACCAAAAGAAAAACAATAACATTAAAGTAAAATCATAGTCTCTTGCAGAAGGTCATGTGGAATAGTGAAAGGAGGCAAGAGGCCAACCCAGGGTGAACTTTGAGCGTGACCTCGGGCTGGTCCCTTCGTCTCTCTGAGTCTTGGTTTCCTTTTCTGTAAATTTAGGGTATTGGTATCTACCTGATGGGGTTCATGAGAGGATTAAAGGAGATAAAGGGTGGACAGAGTACACAGTAGACACCCAATAAATGTTTGCTCACTCCTTCTCTCTCCCTCTGACACTTTTCAAGGCAGCCCAATCCATTATTACCTCATTTGGTTCTTGCAGCAAAGCTGGGGACAGGCAGCTGTGTCCCGCCTGGTAAGGCTGAGCTGGAGCAAACCCTCCCTGCCCGCTCTCTGCCAAGACTCTCGCTATCTCCCGCCCTCACCCCATTTTACAGGTGAGGAAACTGATGCTCAGGGAGGCTGAATGACTTGCCCAAGGGTGGATGACTGATAGTGGGGCATCAGAGTGGGCCCCCCTCATGCCATCTCTGTGTAGATCTTCCAGATGAGCAGACTGCTGGCCTCGTTTGACTTGATCGGGTTTACAGAGAAGGCGAGTTCCCACAGCAGCAGGGGGAACTCAGCCTATGTCCACTTAGACGCTGCTCTGGGCCAGGTGTGCTGGGCTTGGGGAGGGAGCAGGGTGGAGGCTACAGGGATCAACCAGGAGCCGCCCTGGCCTAACACGAGACACTGAATTATAGCATCTACTCGGAGAACAGCACTCTTTGTCCTCCTTCTCCTCAAGGGGCCTCTAGTGTGTGCAGGGTGGGTGCTGCTCCAGTGGCCAAGCTCCTCCTCCACGGCCTGGCCTTCGCTGGTCCCCCCCATTCTCCTCCTCCTCCTCTGGGGAAGGCAGTGGGGTATTTACACCATGGAAATTGTAAACGCTACAAATCGGGGCTTGATTGGTTGTGTTTTGATTGTCTAGACTTAAGAAACTCTAGACTTCAACATTTTAAGAAAAAGTGTCAAAAATAACGCAGATTAATCTTAAAAGTATGTCATGGCTGTAGTCATTGCAATGTGAACAGCAAAAAACGTAAGAAAATATCCTTTCAGTATTTGAAATCTGCTATCTGATTCAGCAAAGAAGCCACACATCATCGATGAATGACTGAAGTTAGGACTCGGGTCTTTGTTGCTTCACTTTTGTCATACTCCTTAATGTAAACACAAATTTCAACCCGCGTTCGTGTCAGCACCACACTCGTTTGTCAATTGCAACCACAGGTTGCAAGAGTTTGGCAAAAATCGGTGAACGCATCCCATGAGAATCAATTGACTATATGGAATTTACAATAAAGAGTACTTTTTATTAGTAGTAAATTGAGTGCTACCCATCCTCTACATAAGTAAAATTTATGATAAAATTATATATATAATATATATCCCCCTCCCCCTTGGATAGCTGGTGGTTAAACATTTACCAGCATACCACTGGCTTACATAGTTAAAACTGAAAAACTCAGGTGCCTTGGTTTGGGTTCCAGAAGCAGACTCTTAGACGGAAATTCAAGTGCGAGCAGTGTTTTGGGCGATGTCCTGTGAAAGGTCATTAGGGTGCAGGTAGGTGAGACAGAGAAGGGAAGGAAGCTGATAAGGGGTGTGTTATCATGCACGTGAACACTGTGGGCAACTGTAGCTCAATCCTGCTCGGGAACTCCGAGAGACAGCGAAGAATGTGCACCTCAGAGTCCTTCCCAAAGGGCGAGGGAGCTGTGGTATTTGTCCTCCAACCCCATGGGTCACAGGTGGAGGGCTGCTCTCAGGCAGGGCAGTGGCATTAACTCCCCAGAACTCTAGCCTGCCCCGAGCACAGGCAGAACGGGCTCTGGTGGCCAGAGAAGGCCCTCAGGCAAAAGTCTCTGCTGCTGACAGTTGGAAGTGTGGCCAGTAAGTGCCCAGGAGAAGTGGCCGGAGCTTGGTGGTTACAGGAGGCAGGCCGTGACGATGCTACCAGGGGTAGGGGAACTGGCTTTACGGAGTACCTTGGCAACTTCGGGACACCTGCACATTCAGTGGCAGCTGAGAAGGGCTCAGCCCTTGGGGACTGAGGTCCAGGGAGCTTCCTGGCCTTTATCTGTCTGATTCTGTAACGTGGACACAATAACACCTTCCCCAAGGGGGTTGTTAGCATTAAATGAGAACATCGGTGGCAGCGCCTGGTACAGAGCCTGACAGAGCAGCATTCAGGAAACTGAAGCTCTTAGCATCTTTCAGACTCTATGAAGACAGATTCTTCTCAGACCTCAGACCTTAGAAGATGTTTGTCTCTCTTGACAGTCAAGTGTGCCCCCTTCTTAGTGAGAGTTTCGCATTCCATCATGTCACCCTTTTGGTCTTGGCTGCTGGGAAACGCAGGGCTGGATGATGTCAGGTATAGCAGCCTCTTCCCTATAGTTACCACCACCTCCCTTTTGCAGTAGACACACACTGGGGTGACTGCTTAGTTCATAAAGGTGGGGGCCAAATCTGTGCCCCCCTTCTTCTAATATTAGACTCTTCCTCCTTGGTCACGGTGCAGGGGGTGTGTGCGTGCTGCGTTGGTCATATAGGATTCTGGCCACTGGTCATATCAGGCCACGCAGAAGCCTTCCCTGGGGTTTTTCACATCTGAGCTGATTCTCTCTGGCCATGAGGCTGAAAGGTGAGTTCAGGATTGCTTCAGCCTGGTTCCAGCCTTTTGGAGGAAGCTGGGAGGCAGAGCAAAGTCAGGGGGGGCGTGTGTGTGTGTGTGTGTGTGTATGACAGAGAGAAAGAGAGAGAGAGAAAGAGAGAGAGAGAAAGAACAATGAATCAGTGAATTCCCTCTTTTTGAAACTAATTCAAGTTGGGTTTCTGCTGCTTGCAACCAAAACGTGTTCATCGATATACCTGATTACTAAATTTTTATTTGTTTTTCTTCAACCCTTGCTGGATACTTTCAGTTTTATGATATGTGTGTTTAAAAATTTTTTTTGTCATGAGCTGCCCAAGCCCCCCTCTTTTGGAAGTGAGTGACATAGAAACGATGTGTGTGCCCATGCATCGGGGTGTGTGTGTGTACAGATGCTGCCCCCACCGCACCGACAGCCAGTGCTGAGAGGAGAAGGACCAGGCCCTGGATGATGCTGAGTGACCGGTGGGGCTTCCCCCGCCTCAGGCCTCGTTGGAACTCCTGAGCTGCTGCTTCCCCATCCTTCACTCCCAGGCCAGGGGGAGGCAGTGCTGGGCCTCCAGCCTCAGAATGTGGGCCCCACCGGCTGCTCTCATGCCTTCTCCCTTTACACCCAAACCTCCTGCTGAGTCTTCCTCAGCTGGGGTTACGGGCTGGCCGCTTCCCATCAACCCCACCCTGGCCAGGCCCTCACCGACTCACCAGCTCATCACCTCGGCCCGCTGGCCTCAGCAGCTCTCCCGTGGCCTCCCGCCTCCTGTCACTCCAACGCCCCGGCACCATCCTGGACTCCTCTTTGTTCTTTGTCTCTGTCTTTGCCTGACTTTTGATGCCGGTCTCAATTTGGGCTCTCCCCCTGCCCCTCACTGGTCAAAGTCTAGGGCACAATTTAAGGGAATTTTTACCGAACGTCTGTGCCAAGCACCATGCTGGCCACTTGCCACCAATTACCTACTCCTCTTAATAACCCTCTGAGGCAGGAACTGTTACTCTGCCCATTTGATGGGAAACTGGCTCGGGGGGCTGCAGTGACTTGTCGAAGGTCACATGGCTAGTCAGTGGGGGAGCCCAGACTGGAACCCCAGTCTGACAGACGTGGGGGGCTCTGCTGCTTCCCAGATCCTGTGGGGTGCCTCTGCTCCCCAACCTCTGCCTGGTGGAAACCACTCCTTTTCTTTCTCCCCTTGAGGTTGGAACTACCTGGGGACTCCTTTCCCTTCTTTCCCTTTCCTTCCGTCCTGCCGGCCCTGTAGCTCAGGACTCCTGACACAGCCATTCCGACTCCCAGGTGCTGACTTTCCTGCGACTCACCATGGTGCTGGAGCTCCCACAGCCACACCCCTGCCTGGGAATGCCCTCTCCCACTCCACCCACCCAGGGCTCTTCCTTCTCTCAAATCCTGAGTCAAACACACCCTTTCCAAGAAGCTTTCCACGTGCTACCCACCCCACCTGGCGGCTCCTTGGTTCCCAGCTCCCTTCAGCCCACAGAGCAGAGGAAGCTCTAGGCTCATTTGCCTTCCCCCATCAGACTGGACATCCCTGGGCAAGGGCTGGATCTCCCCATCAGACTAGAGTAACGACAGTAAATTAACATGCCGAGCACCTACTATTTGAGAGACACTTTGTGGCCACCTAAGGCACTGGGGTAAGCCATAATGGGGGGCACAGATCATAGAGGCAGTAGGAGGGCTGAGAAGGGGAGAGCCAGGTGATCTGAGGTGATGGGTGGGACTTCCTGGGAGAGGAGCGAGCTGAGCCAACACGATCCCTACCCACAGAATGACAGGGTGACATCTTCCTCCCTGGGTTTCCCTTTTCTGTCCCCCTTCCAAAATATGTTCCACATGGATGCCAGAGTGGTCTTTGTAAAACACACCTGACAGTGTCACTCACTCCTCTGCTTAGAAGTCTTCAGTGCCCCCGTGCTGTCAGGACAAAGTCTGAGCTCCTGAGCCGGCCTTCACCACCGGCCTCTGCTCTCAGTTCCATCAGGCACATCCACCCTTCAGCGGCGCGCTCCAGCAATGCTTAAGTGCTTGCAGTTTCCGTCACCCCTGCATCTTTGCTGAGGTGCTTCCCTGAGCAAATGGGGTGTCCTTCCTCACTTCCTTTGCTTGCTTAGCATCTACTCATTGTCAAGGTTCAGCTCAGTTATGAACTCCTCCAGGATGCTTGCCCACTCCGGGATGGGTGGGACGACTGTCCTTCTTCTGTGTTCCATCCAGCCTTCACCCACCTCCCCACCCACCATCATCCTCCCATCCACCCATCCATTTATCCATCCATCCACCCACCACTGGCCCATCCATCCATTTTTCCACATTCCCTTACCATCTTCCCTTTCCTTTCTTCTTCCCTCCTTCTCTTTTGTCCGTCTTTCATTGAGCATCTACTTTATGCCACATAGTCTTCAGAAATCAGATCTGAATCTGTGTTTAAACTGAGGCTCAACCTTAAAAAACGTGAGGGATTTGGGCAGGAAGAGAGGATAGAAGCAGAAATTCAGGCAGAGGCTGGGAGATGGGTGGGGATGTGGGGGTCAGTGAGGGGACTAGGCTGTTGGGCGTGAAGCTCAGTTTGCAGTGGGCATCATGGGTAATTGGCTGGAGAACTTAAGCCTTACTTTTTCTGAGCAGGGAGCCAATAGATGGTTAATGAGGGTCGCCCTTGGCCACCTAACCATTCATGTTCTTAACAACCTGACGTGATCCTGGGGTGCAGGCATAGCTCTTGTTACCCCACATAGTCTCACCCTGCTTAGCTCAGATTCCTGGGTGACACTTATTAAACATTTTGCACTTTCAAAGCAGGCTTTGCTGTATGGCTTTGGACGTGACCCTTCCCCTCTCTGGGCCTTAGTTTCCCATCTATAAAGTTAAGAGACTGGTCTAGATGACCCCCAAGGCCCTTTTTGGCTCTGACTTTTGGGGACTCTCTAGCAAGCAGGAGGGGACCTGTCATTGGAAAGTGGGACTTGCAGCCAGGCAGAGCTGGGGTTGAATCTTGCTGAGCAGCCTCCTTGCTGTGGACCTTGGGAATTTCCTCAACCTCTGAACCTCCTGCATCTATAATGTGGGATGATCATTCTCTGTTCTGTCAGCTTTAGCAGCTGGCAGGCTCAGACAAGGCCACGGACACTGAAACACTTGGCTCAGCCCATCTGTTGTGTCAGCCCAGGCTCTCACAAGGACGCTTGGCCCAGATGGGCAGGCTGGCCTGGGAAACCAGCGGGTGGCAGAGCTTTCGAGGGGAAAGGAGACCTGGACCTCGAGGCTCCCAATTGCCTGTACCTGCAATCTTGCCTGCGGCCTGCTCCCTGCTCCCATGCTAGTCCTGCCTTTCTAGTGACAGAGGCTGAGATCCAGCTCAGTTCAGGCCCTAGCCTGTCATTCCTAGAAGTGACAGCCCTCAACTCTGGGAGACTTTACCCTCACTGTGCACAGGTGGCTGGGACTTGGGGGGGAGAGGGGTGGGCAAGGTGAAGGGGCTGGGCAGAGGTGGGTGTGGAGGGCCAGAGAAGGAAGGGCAGGGGATACAGGACTCTCCCAGCAGGAGAGGAGAAGCCCAGCCCTGGGCAGACTCTGGGGATCTGAGAATCACAAGGAGGCCTCCAGCTAGTCACTTAACTGTGAGCCTCTCTGGACCTCAGACTTCCTCCCTGTGACATGAGGAGGACCCTGATTGTCCCCTCCTTTCCCTCAGGGCTGGTAGAGGCCTAGGAAAAGACTCTAGACATCAATGATTAGAGAAGCACTTCCCTCTTCAGGGAAAGTTGGCATGGAGTGTTTTAGGGCACAGAGAGGGTTTGAGGAGGCCCAGTCTGGCTTTGGGGCTGGATGAGAGAGGAGGAAAGAGTTCTTTCTTGGATCTGGACTTCCACCACCAAAGTCTCTCCTAAAAGCCACAGTCCCTCAAGGAGTCTGGGCAAATGAGGTTCTTGAGCCCAGTGGGCGTCAAGAGTTCTTTCCCTCCAGTGATGGATGCGAAAACAAGTGGGTGAAAGTTTAAGGAGAAACAGGATTGTTGCATAGACTCAAGGTATCTTCCTCAAAGTATTTATTAATTTCAATGGAAAAAATAGTAACACTACAGTGGAGAAATCCTCAAATACCGCCTTAGCTGTTGGACAAGGCTAACGTCACCAGCAATAAGACACATCAACATGTGTCTCATATACCTGAGCTGATGCGCTGAGAAGACAACATCATTTCTGTGTTTTTCTTGCCAAAACGCATAACCTCAATCCGATGATGAGAAAATATCAGAAAAACCCAAACTGAGGGATAGTCTACAAAATAACTGACCAGTGCTCTTCAAAAGGGTCAAGGTCACAAAAGACAAGGAAAGACTGGGGAGCTGTCACAGATTGGAGGAGACTAAGGAGACGTGACATCTCCTGGCATGTGGGATCCTGGATGGGATCCTGCAACAGAAAAGAGACATTAGTGGAAAAACTGGTGAAATTCGAATAAAGTCTATAGCTAATCAATAGTACTGGGTCAATGTTAATTTACTGGTTTGGTAATTGTACAATGTTTATGTAACATGATCATATGAGGGGAAGCTGCGGGAGGGGGACACATGAACTCTCTGTTCTATTTTTGCAACTTCTCTTTCTGAAAGTCTAAAATTATCTCAAAATAAAAAGTTAAAAAAACAACTCTCTCCCAGAGCAGTTGTCTGTATGTGAAGGAGCCAGAGACACTGGGAGGTGGGAAGTGTGGGCCGGACACCCGAGAATTCTGTGCCTCCCTGCTGCCCACTCTCCAGCACCTTTACCTGTTGAGCTCAAAGCTGCTCCCAGAAGCCTTCCAGGTTGGCCGTCCCCACATCTCATCACAACCATCTCCCACCAAGTTTTCACCACGGACAGCTCCGGTCTGTTACATGGTGTTGTGGGTTCAACAGTGTCCCCCCAAATCACGTCCACTGGAACCTCAGAATGTGAGCTTATTTGGAAATAGGGTCTGTGCAGATGTAATTATGGTAAGAATTGAGATGAGATCATACTGGGTTAGGGTGGGCACTAAATTCAACTAGTGTCCCTATAAGAGACAGAAAAGGACACGTAGAGACACACAGAGATGAAGGCCATGTGCAGACGGAGGCAGAGATTGGGGTGATGCAGCCACAAACCAAGGAATGCGAGGAGCCACCAGGAGCTGGAAGAGGCAAGGAAGGATTCTCCCATGGGGCCTTCAGAGGGAGTGTGGCCCTGCTGGCACCTTGATTTTGGACTTCTGGCCTCCAGAACTGGGAGAGAAGAACTTTCTGTTGTTTTAATCCACCAGGTTTGTGGTAATTTGTTATGGCAGTCCTGGGAAACTGATACATATGGATTGCACATTTCTTAAGTTTGTTCACATCTTAAGTAATTTTGATGTGTATCCTCTCTTCCCTCTCGGGCTAGGGGCTTCCTAAGGGCAGGGACAGTCTCTTCCATTAGACTGGGCTCCAACGGCAGGGGCTGTGCCTCCTTTCTCAGACTGGGCTGTCCGGAGGTCCCCTCCTTCCTTAGGATCCTGTCCCCTGGGCGGGGTCCCGCCCTCCTCAGCACACAATGCAGGTTCTGTGGGGGGCTGCCTGGCCCTGCTGCTTCACCTGTTTGGATTGGCATTGGTCCCCCCCACAGACTGGTGTGGGGAGACTCACTGACCACAAGGGGCACCGCCCCAGGCTCCTCCTTTGCTCTATCCTTCCTGGGGCAGCTGGAGCCAGGTAATGGCGCCCACACAAAGTGTGCCTAGGAGTCCCTAGGTGGGGGGTACTCCAGGCCCCAACAGACAGCCCCCCATCCCATTAACCCTTGCTGCCCCAGAAAGCTGCCTCTCCTCAAAAGGCCATGAGCACCAGGCTGGGCCGTTTGCTCCTAGTTCCATGTCTGCATGCGTTTATGTCATTGGTTCCCTGCCCTCTTGATCTTTTGGATTCCTCTTGGAGGGGGCAAGGAGGGAGCCTCTTCTGAGGTTCCACTGAATCAGGTGAGGGGAAGCAGAGCTTTCCCCCCATCCTGGGCTCCAGGGGCTTTATCCAAGGTTCCCTGTAGTGGAGGGAAACAGGGTGGTGGGCTTTGCGGAGGAAGCCGCTGGGCTTTGAGTCCACTCCTGCTCTGGGGTCCCTCTGGATGCTACGTTTTCCTGTGGGGAGCACCTCCCCACCCCCAGCCAATAGCAACATGCCTCCTAACAAAAGCATCTGTCCCTCAGCCAAAATCCCTGCTGCCTCTTACTGGGGAAATTGTAGGGCTGGGCTGGGGTGGGGGCCCATCCTCTGGAAGGAGATGAGGAGTGTCTGTCAGTGGTGGGTGGGGCGGGGTGGAGCGGGGCCCTTGCTTACTCACATCCCTGCGAGTGCTCCACGTGGCAGATTTGGGGAGCCCACAGCCTCAAGTGTCTGTCTCAGCATTGTCTTCTGGGATCCTAAGCCCCCCAGGTGGGGGCGGCTCCCCGACTTTTGCTTTGGTAGCAGTTGGGGTGGGGGGAGAGGGAGGCTTTGCTTCCTTTCTGGAAGCAGTTGATCCTAGGAAGAGCGTTGGAGCCTCCAGCAGGGGCTGTTGGGGCCTGTCTGGGGAGATGGGACGTGTCAGGCAGCCCCAGACACGACCACATTCCTCCCGACATGCCTGCCGGGGTCTGTGGAGCTGAGGGGCTGGTGGGAGGGCGGGGTGCGGCTGGAGAGGGTGCTTTTGGAGGTTGCCTGGGAGATGTGGGACTGCTGAGGTCCTGATGCACACACCTCCAAGGCAGAACCAAATAGACTCCTGGAAATGTTTGCTGACCCTCGGAGCCTCAGGAGTCAGGGACCCTCCAGTCCACTCCCAGGTGTCTGCATTACCGCCCCCTCCCCCACAAAAATACATCCCTTGCGCCAGCTCCACAGGGGCTCAGATAAGGGTGCCTGTGCCAACCCCTCCCTCTGGGGCTGCCCTGGGGGCTGGAGAAGATGCTTGGGGCTGGAAGCCAAAAGGCCCCTCCATTCCGATTCCGGGGTGTTGCTCCACCCCTTTTGGGGCCCAGACTGGGCTACAACAATGCTAACCAGACTTTATGTCACACTAGGCTTACAAAACCCTTTCACATACACCCCTAACACTGGATTCTCAGAGCTGACTCTGTAGTAGGCAGGGCAATGGTATTTATTCCCGTTCTACAGATGTGCAAACTGAGGCTTGGAGAAGTGTCAGGGCCTGGGTCTCATAGGAGTAAATAGCAGGGCTCAGTCTGACTCCATGCTCTTGCCCCACGTCTCTGGCTCTGCCTGTGATGCCACCTGCCCTTGGCCAGACTGAGCAGCCAGTGCCATGGGCCCATCCACAAGCATGTGGAGGATCTTAGGGTCTGTGCCCAGGGTCGGGGAGAGCTGCCTGGTTTCCCTTTAATGGGGGTGTTGGGGTGGAAACCTGAGTCCCCTGGCTGGCTGGGCATGTTTCAGGGATGTGACAGGCTCCTTAGCTCAGCCCAGTAGGTCAGACCTGGGAGGGCCCGAGACCATCTTGTCTCTCTTTATGGATGGTAATAGTGAGAGGGGGCATCTCTGTGCCCGACGTGATCTTGCCATGCTGGTGTTTCTCCAGCCAGGTGCCGCTTGGAGTGGTGAGCTTCCTTTAAGTGCATGTCAGAGGCCCACCTAATTAATGGGGAACCAACTGGTCACCAGGTTTATGGTGCAGAGCGGCCCTGCTCCCTGCCACCTGGCTGGGCCCAGCAAGTGGGCTCCTGAGGGCCGTGGCTCCCAGGGCCCCAAGGGAAAGTGTAGCCTGCAGGCCCACACCTCCTCATGTGAATCACGCCTGGCGGGACAAGAAACCCAAAACACCCCAAACAATGAGTTTCCAGTAAAATATGACAGACATGATGAGGCGGAGGAGAGGAGGGATCTGGCTGGGAGTTGGCGCTGGCCCGCAGGTGATGAAAGCCAAGGGGAATGGAAAATGCCAGGCCCGCCCCCTCCTCAGGAGTATAAAGCACCCACATCCTTTTCCAACTCCCCTGAGCACCTTTCTCTTCTCTCTGCCGACTCGCTCGCTCACTCACCTCCCTCCTCGGCACCATGACCACCTGCAGCCGCCAGTTCACCTCCTCCAGCTCCTTGAAGGGCTCCTGTGGCATCGGTGGTGGCTCCAGCCGCATGTCCTCCATCCTAGGTGGAGGGTCCTACCGGGCCCCCAGCGCCTACGGGGGGGGCCTGTCGGTCTCCTCCACTCGCTACTCTTCCGGGGGGGCCTGCGGGCTGGGGGGCGGCTATGGCGGCGGCTTCAGCAGCAGCAGCTTTGGTGGGGCCCTGGGTAGTGGCTTTGGTGGAGGATATGGTGGTGGCCTTGGTGGTGGCCTTGGTGGTGGCCTCGGTGGTGGCTTCGGTGCTGGCTTTGGTGGTGGTGACGGGCTCCTGGTGGGCAGTGAGAAGGTGACCATGCAGAACCTCAACGACCGCCTGGCCTCCTACCTGGACAAGGTGCGGGCCCTGGAGGAGGCCAACGCCGACCTGGAGGTGAAGATCCGCGACTGGTACCAGAGGCAGAGGCCTGCCGAGACCAAGGACTACAGCCCCTACTTCAAGACCATCGAGGACCTGAGGAACAAGGTGGGTGACCAGGCAGCAGGAGGTGCCACTTCAGCTACCTCACTCTGGGAGCAATAGATGCCCCAGGCCACTGGCACCTTTAGATTCCTAGACAGGACAGACTCCAACCCCAGATCTTCTCTTCTGGACGCCCCCAACAGAGCTGGTCGTGGGAAGATGGTCTTCCTTTCCCCGCCTTGCTCATGCCCTTCTGGGTTCTAGAGCTTCAGACCATGTGAGACCAGGGATTCCTACCTTTACATTTTACAGAGGAAGAAGTTAAAGCTTTGGGAGGTGCTGTGACCCGCCCAAGGTCACACAGCAAATGAACGGCAGAGCCGAGGCTAGAACCCTTGTGCTCCACCTGCCAGTCCAGGAGGCAGCTACCTGTTCTCCAGCACAGGGGAGGGGCGAGGCTGTAACGGAACCAGGCTAGACACCCAAACCACTCATTAGCTCATTAGTCTGGGCTGTGGCGGCTGCTGCTCATGAGCCCTGGCACCACCCGGCCCCTCCTCACAGCCAGGCGGGCACAGAAAACCTGCCGAGATGATCAGTGGTGGCCCACCTTATGTGCCCTGCATGGGAGGGAGCCTGGGGGGCTTGTGTCATCTGTGCCCCCCGCTCCCTGCTCCCACATGCCCCCAGGAGCCCTCTCTGCTGATCCTGCCTCCCTGGTGTCTGGCTCTGATGCCTTGCACGGATTAGGGAAATGAGATGACGAGGGAGGGAACTCCAGCCAAGCTCAGGGTTAAGTGGATCTTCTTTTTCTTCGTCTTCCTCTTTTCTAATCCCCTGTGCTAGCTCGGTCTCATCTTTTGGGAAGGCCCCACCTGAGGTCCTGTGCTCTGCAGGTTGGTAAAGGGACGCATGTGCCTGCAGAGGACTGGCAGGGCTGGCCTGTGCGGAGAGAGGGAATTCAGATCAAGAAGGGGTCTAGGGGGCCTTAGGTCACCCCTCATCTGTAGACGGGACCTGAGGCCCTGAGGCTTGTCTTAGGTTTCGCAGCAAGCCAGTGTAGAACCACGACCAGAGCTCAGGGACTTTTGATTCTAAGGCCAGGGCTCTTTCTACCACTCTGCTGACCACGAGACAGCAAAGCCCTCAGTCAAAGCTGGACCACTGGGGGTTATCCTTTGGGCTGCTGTGGTGAAGACTTGTAGGGAGAAGAGGGGACTCATGAAAACAAAGGCCTAATGCAGGCTGCAGTGAAGTCCAGCTAGTGATGCCCGTTTGACCAATGACCTGTGCCCTTTCCATCTGCAGATCCTCACCGCCACCGTGGACAATGCTAATGTTGTCCTGCAGATTGACAACGCCCGCCTGGCTGCTGATGACTTCCGCACCAAGTGAGTTTGCAGTGGGGGCCCAGAACATCCAGTGCCCCCTGGGCGGGGCGTTGTTGGAGTCGCGTTCCCCAAATAGAGCCGATGAGTGCCAGGATGGTGGTGTGAAAACTCCTTGGGGCGCTTGTAAAAGTGCAAGATTCTTGGGCCCCACCCTTGGAGTTCTGATTCAGTTATTTTTAACAGATTACCTGGGTGATTCTGATCCATAGCCAGGTTTGAGAGCCACTGCTTTAGGGAGAGGCGCTCCCCTCTTCCTCACTTGCCCCTGAAGTGCAGGAGGGAGTCATATTTGGAGACCTTGTGTGCTATTGGTTGGCTGAAGCTAGAAGCAACTTCCCTCCCTGAATTCTGCAGCATGATGAACATGCCTTATTCCCTGCCTCCCAGGAATGTTTGCATCTGAGCAGTCAGTGAGCACTGTGTCCAACCATACCATTTTCAAGATTGGCTTCCTCAACCACCCACAGGGTGCCAGCTATGGGAAGAAGCTGCAGGGGGAGGAGAACAAAGCCTTCAGTGTGGCCAGGATGGGCGTCTCACTCCTTTTCTCTCGGGTCATTGCAGGTACGAGACGGAGCTGAACCTGCGTTTGAGTGTGGAGGCCGACATCAACGGCCTGCGCAGGGTGCTGGACGAGCTGACCCTGGCCAGGACCGACCTGGAGATGCAGATCGAGAGCCTGAAGGAGGAGCTGGCCTACTTGAAGAAGAACCACGAGGAGGTGAGAGCTAAATGGAAAGGCCAGCTTAGAAGATTAGCTGTGAGAGAAGAGATGGAATTGAGATGGTGGAGGGACTGTTCAGGCCAGGAGCACCCCCGACTAGGGAATCTCAATCAGCTGCCATAGCGAGGCTCCTGGCTGTGACCTGTTCTTTGGTTGTGCAGGAAATGAACAGCCTGAGAGGCCAGGTGGGCGGAGACGTCAACGTGGAGATGGACGCCGCCCCCGGCGTGGACCTGAGCCGCATCCTGAACGAGATGCGCGACCAGTACGAGAAGATGGCAGAGAAGAACCGCAAGGACGCCGAGGACTGGTTCTTCAGCAAGGTGGGTGTCATCGGGTGGAAGGGACCCAGGAGACCTGCCTCCTGGGAACTTCCAGTGTGAATGACGTTTTCTTTTCTGCAGACAGAGGAGCTGAACCGCGAGGTGGCCACCAACAGCGAGCTGGTGCAGAGCGGCAAGAGCGAGATCTCGGAGCTCCGGCGCACTGTGCAGAACCTGGAGATCGAGCTGCAGTCCCAGCTCAGCATGGTAGGGGCGCGGCCAGGCCTGGGGGCACCCAGGACGAGAAGGGAGGGAATGACTACCCTCCTTGATCCCTGATCCTCTTTTCCTCCCTCCAGAAAGCGTCCCTGGAAAACAGCCTGGAAGAGACCAAGGGCCGCTACTGCATGCAGCTGGCCCAGATCCAGGAGATGATCAGCAGTGTGGAGGAGCAGCTGGCCCAGCTGCGCTGCGAGATGGAGCAGCAGAACCAGGAATACAAGATCCTGCTGGACGTGAAGACGCGGCTGGAGCAGGAGATCGCCACCTACCGCCGCCTGCTGGAGGGCGAGGACGCCCAGTGAGTGCCCGGCCCTCCCTCCCAGTCCATCCCCCACTATTCACTCGCTGCCCCTTATGTGTTTAATGATCTTGCCCCTTTCTGTCTTCACAGCCTCTCCTCCTCCCAGTTCTCCTCTGGCTCTCAGTCATCCAGAGATGGTAAGACCTTCCTCCTCATCAGGCCTGGACTCAGGACCACCCCCTGTCCCCCAGTAGGTTTAGGGAGTTGGAGAAGGGCTTCTGGAAGGGCTGAGCTAGAGTTTTCTCACCAGGATCCCTTATAAATATCTTTGGGTAGAAGAAGCCATTTTTCTTTTTCTTTTTGGTGAGGAAGATTCACGCTGAGCTAACATCTGTGCCAATCTGCCTCTATTTTACGTGGGTCACTGCCAAAAAAGTCCTGCCAACAAGTGGTGTAGGTCTGTGCCTGGGAACCTAACCTGGGCTGCTGAAGCAGAGTGCACTGAACTTAACCACTAGGCCACAGGGCTGGCCCCCAGAAGGAGTCATTTTCTAAACCCCACTTAGGGCTAGGAGCTGGTGGCCTCCACCTTTTACTTCTACTGCCCAGTGTCTGTGGCAGACCCCATAATTCTGGAGGGCAGCACCATGGACAGGGCCCCACATGACTCTTCCCACCAAGACCAGTCCATTTGGGTTGGCCTGGACTGAACCAGTCGGGTCTGAGTTCTTAGGAGGCTCCAGTCTGGAGCCTCTGCCCCTGACCTTAGGGAGCCCTGGTGGGAAAGAATTGTGCTGATGGTATCAGTGCTGGGGCAAGAGCAGGGGCGAAGTGATCATCAGGGGAGAGGGCAGTAGGAAGACAGTTCATTTAAGTTGTCTCAACTCCTTGGCCTCCCAGTCCTGCTTTCTCCATTGCCTGTCCACCGCTGGTAACACCCTCTCTCCTCTCTTCCCCAGTGACCTCCTCCAGCCGTCAGATCCGCACCAAGGTCATGGACGTGCACGATGGCAAGGTGGTGTCCACCCACGAGCAGGTCCTTCGCACCAAGAATTAAGGCTGCTCAGCACTGCTCAGGCCTAGGAGGCCCCCCTTGTGGACACAGATCTCACTGGGGGATCCCCTCTCCCACCCCAAGCACTTCATACCCGAACCCTGACCCTGCCTCACCCTTGCCCCCCCAGCAATCAATAAAGCTTCAGTATCTGAGTTGCACAACTCCCGCCTCTGCTTGGTCATTGTCAGGAGTGGGGGTGGGGACAAAGCGGGGAAGCATTCTCAGGAGTTTGCCATAGCACCTGGCTGTGGCCTCCGGGACTGGGAGAAAGGGCCTGCGGGCGGACTGGGCTCAGGTCCCGGGATGGCTTTCACCATCCCAAAAGATACAGGCAGATGTGTGTACCAGGTCATCTGTGGTGTCTCCTAGGGCCTGAGGCACATTCATTCATTCATACACCCACTCATCCATTTACTCGTTCATTCATTCGTCGGTTCCTTCTTTCACCAGATAGTCTGGAGTGCAGTTTTGTACCAGGCACTAAGCTAGGGTAAGGATTCTGAACAGTTTGGTCATCAGGGACTCCTTTGAGAATATATTAAAAGCTATAGATCCTCTCCCCTGTGCCTCAATAAACACACACATTTGTATACAGTTCATGAGGTTCATGGGTCCCCTAATGCTCGTCACTTGAGGTCCATGGACCCAGTAGTAACACATGCTTCACTGAGAGTTTTGTCTCCATCCCACTGCTCTTGCCTCCAGAGCTGGGTCTGAATCCTGCCTGCTCTTAGTTGACATAGAGCAAGCTGATTACCATCTCCAAGCCTCAGTTTCCACATCTGTGAAGTGGGCATAACGACAGTACCTCCCTTGCAGGCTTGTTGCGAGGATTCGCTGGAAGAAAGCCCCTGAAGCCCCTAGCACAGTGCCTGGGGCGGTGCAGGCTCAGGCGTGGCTGTGTGAGCCACACTGGGTGAGCTGCCTCTCGTGACTCTCCATCCATGATGAGGCCAGTTTCAGAGGCTTTGGGAAGAGACTGACTAATTTCTGACTCTGGGACTGTTCCGTATTAGGAGAGTCTCAGTTTCTCCAGTTATCCAGTAAGCATGGAGAACTCTGCTTCTTGGAGTCGATGTGGGAATCTGAGGAGTGAAAGCACACTGAGAGCCAGGGTTGTAGGAGCCTCCTCTGGTGGGGAGTGTCTTTTCCTCTCTTTGTGGAGCTGGAGTAGGAGGAGGAAGAGGAGGGCTCACCTGAGTGAGTAGTGAAGATTCCAGAGGTGGGTGAGGCTCACTGCCCTGAGCTAGGAAAGAGTTGACTAGTCACTGTGTCAGTTTCAACAGCTCATTCACTGGGCTGCGTGAATGAAGCTTCTGGGGGCGGGGCAAGGGTGGGACTGGGTTAGAGAAAAACTTAGTCTTTGAGGGCTATGAGGCTAAAAGCCTATGCTTTAGAATCAGACATCCTGGGTTGGAGTCCCGGCTCCTACACTAACTGGCATTAAGAGTTTGGGCAAGATCCTCTTTTACAAAGTGAGGAATAAAAGCCCTTACTACATGAGGCCGATGGAGGATTAAATGATCTCACACAGGCAACGAGTTTAGCATCGCAGTTGGCACACAGTCAGTGCTCTATGAATGGTAGCGTAAGAGGGTGAGTTATTAGGAAAAGGAATAAATGATGTTGGTTCCTCTTGACCCCATCTTCACTTCAGGAAAGAGAGACTGCTTTGTGTTCCTGAAACTCCAGGATGTCTTTTTACCCGAGTTTAGGCATTACAAAGGGTTGATCTGGGGGGATCTCTGGGTGAGGGTGGGCCATTCTGGAGGTGAAAGACTAGAGTTTCGGAGGTATGTGGGGACAACTCAGGGAAGAGGGAGGTCAGAAGGAGGCTCCTTGGGGACTATGAAGGGATGGTTTTGTGGCCCTAGAAGTGATAGGACCCCACTGGGGAGGGTCTGCATGATACCCTGAGGGATGTTGGACCCTGGGGACCAGCATCCCAGATGGGCAACGCGGTCAAGTGTGGCATGGAATCTGGGGAGTGGTCCACATTCGGGAGGCCACATGGGCCAGGACAGAGAGCAAAACATATCAGGAGTCACCAGTGAGGACTGAAGCCTAGAATGTTCTGGACGGCATCAGAACCCCCGGGATCACTCTGCCTTGTAGGTGGTGCCAGAATAAGCTTCTACCCTCAAAGGAAATCTGCTTTAGAGGAATACAAGAATGTGAGAGTTCTCAGACTTGGGTGTGGTGGGGTGAGCTTCCCTTCTGTTCGAGTGGCTGCCATTACTGTTTGGAGGGAATACAGGGAGAGTGGGCTTGCTTGAGGGTGAGGATGGTGGCTGGAGGCCGCTGGCTGAAAGCAGGCTCAGAAGTGGGAGGGGAGGAAGTCAAGCAGGGGGCTTCGAGGTGGTCCCACTCTGTGTGCCTGGGCCACAGAGGAACAGAGCAGACAGGGCAGCTGTCCCAGAGCCCCACATGGAGTCCGCTCCCTTCTGGGACCCTCAACCCCGAACCCCACTAGGAAGAGTGGAGCTAACACTTTGGGTCCTGCTGCTGACCAGTGCTCTCGTCCAAAGGGCCTGGCAGAGCTACCACCCAACTAAGGACCTGGGCCAGCAGCTCTGACAATGGCAGCACTGCCTCCCCACCGCCACCCCAGCTCTCGCTGATAGGAGACCAGGAAAGTGACTCCATAGCACAGTCTAGTGGAGGCAGGAGGAGGTGCCTCTGATTCCGGGGCAGGTCACGGGGCCCCTGTGGCTCCACTTCCCCTGGAGCAATCTGGGATTAGTGCTCCTCTTCCGCCCTCTCAGAATGCAGAAGGGCAGTGCCGGGAGGGCCGTGGGGACGTCTCCTCCAACCTCCTCATCTTAGGGGGACAGTGGCCTGCTCCAGGTCACACAGACTGAAAGTGGCCAAGCCCAGCCTGGGGAGGCTTGTGTTTCATTCCTGTTCTATTCTTCCTCAGGATGAAGCTGAGGGACCATCATGAATTTTTCCTAGCTGACTCCAAGGTTTTTATTTTATGGGATGGGACCCACCTTGAAATTCTGGGTCCTCTTAATTTTGGGGGCTCTTTTCGTTATGAAAAGACCTCCAATGTGTTCAGGGAAACTTATAGGTAACAAGTGGCTTATCTCCCTGGGGTGACCTGATCAGGTGAAAGGCTCTTCCCCTGAGCCACAGATGACCTGGTTTGGGTAATGCAGCCAACTAGTTCTACAGGCTGGCGTCAGAGGAGGCAGCCCCAAGGCGGCCTGACCCAGGGGGCTGGAGGTCCCGATGTCCCGGCCTGGTCCACCTCACTGAGCTTGGATGCTGCCACAAAGGGGACAAGGGAATGCGGGGACATCCAGGGCAGTGGCCCGGCCTCGGGCAGACACAGGACAGGCACCAGCTTGGGGTGCTGCGCTTTGCTGGGCCAGCACTTTCCCGATGGAGCTTCCCCGTGTGGCAACGTCAGCTGTAGGGAAAGGGCTGCGGGAGGAAGCTTTCTTCCTTGGAAGTACTCTGATGAACTTGGGGGTGACTCAGCATAGGAGAAAGGGTGAAAGAGACACGGAAAGACAGAGAGAAACAGAAACGCAAATAGAGAGAGAGGCAGGAGAGTAAAGGCCCTGGGCTAGGACTAGGCGGTGAGGACCACTCATTCATTCAGTCGTTTATCCACTCACACATATTGATTGAAGCTTACCGTTCTAGGCGCGGCCAGCGCTGGTGTCTAGCGGTGAGAGTCGGTGCTCTCACTGCCGAGGCCTGGGTTCCTTTCCTGCTCAGGGAGCCACACCACCCATCTGTCGATTGTCATACTGTGGTGGCTGTGTGTTGCTGTGAGGCTGAAAGCTATGCCACCGTATTTCGCATACCATTACGGTCACCCACGGTGGACAGGTTTCAGCGGAGCTTCCAGACTAAGAAGAAGGACGTGGCCACCCTCTTCCAAAAAAATTGGCCATGAAAACCCTATGATAGCAGTGGGGCATTGTCTGATACAGCAACAGAAGGTGAGAGGATGGTGCAAAAAGCCCGGGCAGGGCTCCTCTCTGCTGCAGGAGGGCTCACAGGGTTGCTAGGAGTCAGAATCAACTTGACAGTGCTGAAAACAACAAAGGTGTTGGGGAGGCCAGGGTTGAACTGAGACAGACTGAACAAGGAGAGACACAGTGAGGAGAGCAGAGAGGGATCCAGAAAGTCTGTGAGGCTGGCGGTGGAGAGAGGATGCCCTGAGCCTTGTGCCCATCTCAGCTCCCACTCACTGCAGGACAAACCCCATTCCACTTCCTGCTCGTTTACTCTGTGACTGTGGCCAAGATACTGACCCTCTCTGAGCCTCAATTTGCTCAGCTGTAAAACGATTTAAAAATTAGTACCTACTTCATAAAATGACCGTGACGGTTAAATACAACAGGGCAGGCAAAGCCCCGGGGGTCTTGCCTGGAGCCCTAGAGGGTCCTTGGTGGAAGAAACCATGGTCCTCCAACCTTCCTGCGCCCTCCTCCCCAGTCCCACCTAGCACAGGTCCTTGATCTTCACTGGGCCTCAACAGACTAGAGGGATGGACTGATCACAGGCGAGAGGGCCGAGAACCCAAGTCGTCCACACAGCCCGAGGGGAAGTCGGGGGCAGGCCCAATGCCATGGACAGTTAGGAAAACATCCCACTGTGTGCCAGACCCACACCAGCAGCTTTACAACATCAGCTCTTTTAGCCTCACAACAGCCTTGTGAGGTCAGAACTATTTTTCACCACCAAAATCCTTTGCTTGACCCATCCCACTGCCCTTTAATCACACTGGCCTTCTGCCCTTGCAGTCATGTGCTCCTTCCCACCTCAAGACATTTGCACATGCTGGCTATTCCTCTCCCAAGATGCTCTTCTCCTGGCTCACTCCTACTTCCCCTTACCTTCAGTGTCTCTTTCTCAGGGAGATCCTCCCTGATCTCCCAGACTGGGCCACACCCTCATGCGTACTCCCCATTTTCCCACCAACAGCACTCATCCTGGTTTTGAATTATACATTTATTTTTGAGGGTCTGTTTTATCCCATAACAGTCCAAGAAGGTAGGGGCTATGTCTGGCTAGCTCATCACTTTATCCCCAGCACTCAGTACCATGCCTGGCACACAGTGGGCACTCAGTAAAGGATGAATCCAAACTTACAGTGAGGAAATTGGGGTTCAGAAAGGGGAAGCAACTTCCCCAAATACGTGGAAGAAGCAGGTTTTAGACTCAGACCTGTCTGGCTCCAGAACTGGTGCCGCAAACCTCTCTGCTGGTGTCTTCACAGACACAAGGCTGGGGTGTGCAGACCCAGGTGGAGGAGCCTAATGAGGCCCCACCCCATGCCCCCACCCTCACCCAGGCCCCTCGGCCCGGTGGGGTCCCACTAGGTGGGGTAGTGGCAGGTGCCTATCCTGTGAGGAAAGAACCAGTGTCAACAGACAGGGGCAGGCACCCGGGCCCTGAGTCAGTGGGCAGCAATGTCTAGATCGCTAATGGAGGGGCGGGCCCAGTGCCACACCTGCCCTCCCTGCCCCAGCAGCCAGTCACGTGATGACTCACGGCCCTCCCTGGGCCCCACTTGGGGCTCAGTGACAGAGAGCAAGTGGAAGGGAGCCGGCGGGGGGGAGGAGCTGGTTACAGGCAAGCAGCAGGGCTCCCATGGCATGAGGAAAGCTGTTCTTAACCCCCCTAAGTCCCTGTACCCCTTGCCCTTTGGGGACACCTGGTAGGTGGGATCTCAGGTTCCCTCTATGTCCCTCGGTCTGCCTGAGTTCTCGCGGCCCCTTCTCCCCCACTTCTCCCTCCTCCACGGGCAGGGCCTGTACTGTGGATGCTGGCGCTGTGGGTCCGGGCTGCAGAGAGGCAGCGCTGGTTCTCCTGGCTCCCGTGCCACGGTGCCCTGAGCTGCGTGTGCTCCATTCCTCACGCTCTGCAGGTTTCCCACAGGTGGTGTTGGAGGTGGGGCTCAGAGGGCAGCCCCTGAGCCCTGAGAGGGCAGAAGAGTGAGCTGTGTCGCACGGCCTAGAAGAAATTGATCTCTCAGGCTAGGGCTGTCGGCTTCTATCATCCCTGGACCCATCTTGCCCAGTCCGGTTCCCAGTGCCAGACAGAGAGCTTGGAGGAAGGGAAAGGATGGTGCCCAGGTGCGACCGGAGTAAGCCCAGCCATGGGAGTCGTCCAGCACAGCAAGCTCTTCTTTGTGCTGGAAGCAGGGCCAGAGCGGGGGAGGACTGACAGATGCTGGGAGCACGGCTGCACATGGGGAGTGGTTGAGCATTCGTCCAGAGACCCCTCCAGACAAGGCCTCACACACATACTGTCTTTAAGGCCCTTGACTGCTCTGCACGAAAGGGCTTCCCGTGAGGAAGCTGAGGTCAAGGCCACAGGGTTAGGGGGGTGCACCGGGAGGAGCCCCTTCTCTCCCCACTCCACTGCTCCCCGACCCCTGTGGGCAGGCACTGGAGCAGATGTGCAGGGACGGCTCAGATGTGGGGAGAAAGGCCCATGCCTTCTCAGCACTCAGAGAAGGGAGGTGACAGGGAGCTAGCGGTGACAGGGGTTCCCTCAATCTGGGTAGAGAATTGGCCAGACAATTCCAAAATTCAGGAGAGAGCCTGAAGCACATGAACTGTCGAGTCCTTGCACTGCTGGCCCCCGGGAGCTGGGTGTGGGGAGAGGGCCAGCTGTGCAGTGGTCCCCGCCGGCAGCTCCCCTTCCCGGGCAGCAGCACTGGAATTCTGAGGAGGCAGCCTGCTGCTCTGAGCTAAATGAGAGTTAGGGGAGGCCCTGAGAGTGGGAGATTGAGGAGGTGGCCAAGGGCAGGAGTTGGAGACCTTGGAACCAAGGCTGGAAACAGGCCATCTTTCATGAGAGCCAACTGGGCAGGGCTGCCTGAGCTGGGCGCTCTGGTCAGACAGGCAGGTCCCAGCTGCCCTGACACAGTCAGGCCTGGGTCCTCAGGGTCCCCCAACATGAGTGCATTTGCAGAGAAGGCCCACGCAGGGCCCCAGAGAAGGAGGGGCCGCTCTGCAGGCTCTCCCCTCGCCGGCTGACCCCGGCTCTGCCAACCTCTCCTCCATCCAGCTCGGGCACCCAGGACCTGGGGTTTACCTCCCAGAGTGCCAGCATCAGTATGGGGCTGGAGGGAGGAGGTAGAAAGGATCGACCCTTCTCTGGTCTCAAATCGCATGCCCACAGTTTCTGGGCTCATCAGCCGAGCTGGGTGGGGACCTGGGGAAGGGTTTACAACCAAGTACACTAGCCGCCAACCTTGGTCTAAGAGTTTCCTGGGGGTTAGGCATCCACAAAATGCCTTTGATATTTTTTGTACTACTTGTTTAACTTTTTATTTAATGTATTTTGTACTACCCATTTAAATATTTATCTAACACATTTTGATACACCTTTCATTTCAAGAAAGATATATTTATGAAGGAAATCCTATATTACTCTATCACTACCAAAAAAGGAAAATCAGAATCACTTGCCGGAAATAGAAGGAAATGATATAAATAAATACTTAACTTCTAACTAGATACTGATGCTTCCTGAAGGTTCTGAGCCCAAGGCCAGCTCTTGTTTTGTTAAACAGGCTGATTGACAGTGTGGAGGGGTGTTGAAGAGGCTGCAGTATCCAACTGAGATTTTTCTCCTCGACTGATCAGAAGATTGAAAAATAGAGAAAGGAAATACTTTTCTCACCAAGTGACTCAATATTATTTAACAGAGTCTCTGTGCATTGTCTAAAAGTGTATCAGGAAACGCTGGTCCTTTATGAAGAATAAACATCTTTAACTTCAGCCCAGAGGTCATTGCCTTGTCCAGAGGTCATTGCTGACCACCCTGGCCTCTCTCTTCTTACTTTTGGCTCTTTTTCAGCTCTTAGCATCTCCTACCTGGAAAGACCTGTTATCTCTCCTTCATCCCATTTGTGTTGGGACCTTCCTTGGACCAGACACCGTGCTGGGCACTGGGGCAGGCACAAGATGAGCAGGCACAGCGTATAGGGGCTCCTACTGTGGACACGGGGTGGCAGGGGCACGGAGATACAGCATGAGAAACTGTAATGGAGCAAAGAGCAAACTCAGAGGGAGAGGACCCAGAAAGGCTTCACGGAGGAGGGAGCACATGGAGGGGTCAGCCGAGATGAGTAGGGGTTTCCTGGGAAGAAAAAATGGAGAGGGACAATTCAGTTGGAGGGAACTGCAAGTGCTGAGCATTCTTTGAGGTATGAAGGGTGTTTGGGAGCATTGTATGACTGGGTTAGGAGGCCTGGGGAAAGGCGGGAGATGGGGCTGGAATGGAAAGATTGGGATGGGCTTTGAATGCCAGGAATGTGGACCTTAACTTGGGGGTGAAGGGAAGTTAGTGATGGTCAGACATGGGTTGGAAAGACCACTCCAGCTCTTGTGTGGAGGAGGAGTCAGAAGGACTGAGAGAGGCGGGGAGAACAATGAGAAACTGGTGGTCCAGGTGAGGGCAGGGTCAAGAGGGACTCAGGGGGTTGAATGATCAGAGGCAGTCTAACACCTTTCGAGCACTTCTCATGCATTTCTTACTAGGAGATGGGCAAACTATTAATATCATCATTTTGCAGAGGAGAGAACGGAGGCACAGAGTAGTTAAGTAACCTGCCAAAGTCACACAGCTAGTGAGTGTGAAGCTGGGAGGGAGCTCAGGTTGTCTGGCACCAGACCCCACCGCCCTCTTTACCACTTTCTTCTGGCCTTGCACACCAGAATACGCTCTAAGTTTCTGCCAGGAACAAGGGGCTTGTACGTTCTGGGGGGCAGGATAAGCCATACATGTCCGTAGTCTTCCCAGGGCTCAGCACGGGCTAGCCGAGTCACTTGTGTTCCTGCTCTACGTCAGCCAGTGTTAGCACCACTTTGCTTGTTCAGTCCACTTCCCCGAGTTCTTCACATGGACTCCGCTTGCTGTTTCCGAGCGCTGGTGGGCACGCTGCTTTGTAACCGTCTCAGTCTTTCTGCCATGTTGCTTGTCTCCTCCATCAGACTGGACCTCCGAGAGCAAGGACTGGCCCCCATCAGACTGGGGCTCCATGAGGGGTGGGGCTGGGCTTGCCCCCACATTGGCAGCTCCCTGTGGGCAGGGGCTCTGCCTCCCCCCTCCTCTATAATAACTCCTTGCTACCCTGGTCCCAGCTCAGCCCACAGTGGGCACAAGGTGAGAGCAGGGAGGGGTGCGGACAGCAATAATCATCAATAGGGGGGCGACTCTGCTCCCGGGAGTTTCTATCTCAGAAGGGCTAAGTCTCAGACCTGCTATCGGGCCAGCAGGGGACCAAACTGTAGGATCCAGGTCACCTCCAGCAGCAGAGCTGATTTATGGTGCCCTAATATCATCAAGTCACCCCATGCAATGGAGAGAGGCTGGGCTGTCTCCTGGCAGTCACCAGAGGACCCTGAGCCTGGGGCGGCCCTGCCGCCTCCTGTATCCTAGACCTCCCTTGAGTCTGTGCGCGTGGCTGCGCAGACAGAGGGCACACCCAGGCGTGCCCCCTGCAGCCGGGGGTATAAGTGGGCAGCCTTGGGGACGGCTCTGTACCCTGTACTCGGAGCCAGCAGCGCTCCTACAGCCGCTTCTCATCCCACGTGCTGCGGGCAGAGCCATGACTTGCAGATATTTCACTAAGTCCTACTGGAGCCACAGCAGCCACGGGGGTGGTGGGGGCGGTGCCTGCAGCGTGGGGTCCTCCTTCAGCCACTCCAGATCCTCAGGAGCTAGCGGAGGAGGGGGCCAATTCAGCTCTTCCAGCAGCCATGGGGGGAGCTCTGGGGCCTGTGTGTGGGGGGGGGTGGCAGTAATTTTGGCTCCAGCTATGGCAGAGGGTCTGGGGGTGGTTTCAGTGCTGGTAGTTTTGGCAGGAGCTTTGCTGGAGGTCCCAGGGGCTTCAGTGGTGGTGCAGGAGGAGGCTTTGGTGGGCCTGGGGGCTTTGGGGTTGTTGCTGGAGGCGGTGTGGTGGCATTCTGACTGCTGATGAGAAGACCACCATGCAGAACTTCAATGCCCATCTGGCCTCCTACTTGACTAAGGTGAAGGCCCTGCAGGAGGCCAATGCCGATCTGGAGGATAAGACCTGGGAGTGGTGTGACAGGCAGGGGCCCAGGACCTTCCAAAAGGATTACTCTTGTTATTACGACACTCTCAAGGATCTCAAGAACTAACTAGGTGGGGGAACTCCCATCTGTCTCTCTCTCTCTCACACACTCACACGCTTTATCTAATAAAAAGGTAAGATGCTAGATTCTAGGCTTAGACAAAAGCCAGGGAATTAATCTTTTGGAAATCTTAAACTTTCATTAGAAACAAACTTGCGTTTGGCTCCTGATGGCCCCAGAGCTGGGACGTTGGCTCTTGCTCTGGGCTTTCATCTCCACGTCCCCAACTTTTGGAGTCTGGGCAGAGCAGGGGAGAGGCCTGGATTAGCATGGGCAACCTGGCCTGGCCTCAGGTTGGGAATGCAGAGGCAGTGTGGAGGGAGCATCACTAGGGGGGCACTCCCCTGGGAGCCAGGGATCTGGTCCTGGGTCTGCCACCAATTCACTGTGTGACCTTGGGAAACCTGATGCCCTCTCTGGACCTGTTCTCTTATCCATTTAATGCAGAGGACAGGCACAGCAGCTCTCAGGTCACTGTTGGTTTAAAACTTCTGTAATCTTATGAAAAAATGAAAAAAAGAGGTAAGAGTGCTGCTGCCCAAAACAGGCGGATCATCTGGCTCAGGAGAGGGGAGCATCTGTGCCTGTCTCTCCTCTCACCCCCAAGACTTCAGAGCTCTCTAGTTGGGAAAACTAGAAATGCCATCTCTCCCTTCCTGCTTCTCCTGGGCTCTCATAGGGGCCCATCTTGATCTTTCCAGTTTTGTTGGACCCAGATACGCTAGTTGTTCAAGTGATAGAGAGGATCTAGAACTCTGGGGGATAGAAGCCATCTATCCACTTATATCCATCCGCTCACCCATCTTCCCGTCCACCCACCCACCCATCCATCCATCCACCCACCCACCCACCCATTCATCAATCCACATTTCCCTCTATCCATTTATTCATCCACTCAGCTTAGTGAGTGCCTACCCTCACTGTTGCTCTGAGCAGACATAGTGATATAACAGACTTGGTCTCTGCCCTTAGGAGCTCGCAGTCTAGCTAATCCACTGTTCCCACCTGTTCCCCTTGCCTTCACACCTTCTGGTGAACTGCCTCTGGATATCCTGTTTCTTCTAACCAAAACCTCTTTCATCTATTTATTCAAGTGCAATCTTAGCCATCCTTCAGGAACCAATTCAATTGCCACCTCCTCCCTGAAATCTTTCTTGATCTCCCATAGCCACAAGTCATCTCTCCTTTCCTTGAACTTTGGATGTTGTAGTCGACTGTGGGCTCCTTGAGGAGCAGTACTTTCTTGATCTTTAAACTCCACGGTGTCTTTTGTAGTGGGTCTTCAAATATTTGTTGAATGAATGAAGGCCATACTGAAAATCCTTGCTGAAGGCTGTGATGGGTCTGTGCCATGTATCAGTTTTTGGAAGCTCCTCCTAGCTCTTGAGCATCTTCCTGGATGGGGTCCTCACCTCCTATGGCTTTGCCTGGCCTCTTGCTCTCCTAGCAGCGGGGCATAGCAGGGGAGCATGGGTTCCGTGCTGTCTCCTCTTTTTTAGATTGTGGACGTCAAGTGGACAACAGCAAAACTCTCCTGGATATTGACAACACTCTCATGACACCGGATGGCTTCAGGATGAAGTGCGTCCTGCCCCCTCTCCCTATCCTGTCATCAATCCTTCCTCCCCCCGCCAGTGCTCTGGAGGTACCTGTAGGGACTGGTTCTCTCTTGCTCATTCTCTACCCATGGCTGGTCTGCAGGTTTGAGATGAAGCAGAGCCTGCGACAAGCGGTGGACGCTGACATCAATGGCTCGCGTGGTGTGCTGGATGATCTGACCACGCAAAAGTCTGACCTGGAGATGCAGTATGAGTCCCTGCAGAGGATCTGAAAACCCTCAAGAAGAGTCATGAAGATGTAGGGTCCAGGCTACTTTCGGCTTATTGGGGAGAGGGAGGAACAGAAGCAGAGAGACAGCAGGGGGTGAGGGGAGCTATGGAGCATTGCCTGGGAGACGTGCTCTCCTTTACTCTTGGGGACATTCCCAGCACCTCCTTAGCACTGCCTATGGTGGTGGTTGGGCTTTGGCTTCACAACTGTGTCCCCTTTTTGTACCCCGGAGGGAGCAGAGGGAGAGGGTTGAGAGGTGGTGGAGAGGACCCCACTCCTCTGACCTCATCCCCTCCTTCCCCGGCAGGAGATGTGCCAGCTGACCGGTCAGAGCACTGGGGATGTCAGGGTGGAGACGAATGTTGCTCCTGGCAAAGGTGTCACTAAGATCCTCAATGACATGTGCCAGGAGTACGAGCAGCCCAGTGCTAAGAACTGCGAGGACACTGAGCTGCCACAGGAGACTCAAGTGAGCAGCGTGGGCTGCCCATTCAAGCTTCTATCCCTCTATCTGTGTATCCCTCCATTCCTCCACCCCACCCCTCTGTTCTCTAACCACCCCACCTCTCAGTCCAGCTGTCATTCAGCCATCTTCCAACTCATTCATTGCCCACAAACATAATTATTAAGTAGCTTCTCAAATGCCAGGTTTTGTATGAAGTCCTGATGCCTCAGAGATGAGCCAAATAAGATTGTTGCCCCCGAGAAGCTCACAGCCTATCACGCGTGTTAACAAAGGCAGAGCATGAGCAGCTTACATAAGGTGACGTGCTATCGGACTTTAGTAGAGGAGCACAGTGTGCTTCTCACACTACACTGAGCTCCTTGATGGCTCCCTTCCTCCCTGGCTCTCCAGCACCTAGCATAGAGCCTGGCACAAGAGGGGTCCTGGTGAGTGGGACAGAACCTTGCCTATCGCAGCCTCTGGCCCAGCCTGGTCCTCACTGAGCTTTTGGGTTTGCAGATGAGCCAGACTGAGCAGGAGGTGATGAACAGAAGCCAGGAAATGGAGTTCAACAACAAGGAGGTGACCCAGCTCCGGCACAGCATCCAGGAGTCGGAGATGGAGCTGCAGACTCAGCTCAGCATGGTGGGTAGTCCTGCTCTAGACCCTCTGCCAGGGTGGGGCACAGCAGGCTGGACATGATCCCCAGGAGCGGGAAGGGGAGGAGCTCTGATGTAGCATCCCTGTCAGAGCCTCCACTTGCCCCCTACAAATCGGCCCTGGAGAAGTCCTTGGAAGACACCAAGAACTACTACTGTGGCCAGCTGCAGCAGATCCAGGAGCAGATCAGTAACCTGGAGGCCCAGCTCACTGAGATCCGGGCAGAGATTGAGTGCCAGAGTCAGGAATACAGCCTTCTGCTCAGCAACAAGACGTGGCTGGAGCAGGAAATTGAGGCCTACCGCAGCCTCCTTGAAGAAGGCCAGGAGGACTTGTAGGTGCCCCAGGACTCTGTGGAATCCCTAGAAATTCCTAAGCTCCTGACACTACTTCTGTCCTTCTGGATAGAGGCAGCTGGGAAAGTTCCTGTACCCAAGGATCTGATGGGTTGAAGACTTCCTCATCCTGTAGGGGAATCTCAGGGCATTTGGGCTTTGGGAGAGGAGGATGGTAACAATGAGGGAAGGGACTGCTCCCTACTCCAGTGAGATGAAGGCTCTCCCCTCCCTGCTGTGGTGCCAGCCCAGTCTCCGTCCTCTGCCTTACAGGAAGGAAGACTTAGGAAATCTCACATTTGGGTCTTGACTCTGTCCAGGCCCATCCTTGTATATGTATGTGAAGTCACTCAGTTTATCTCTGTGTTTTCTCTCCTGCTCAGTGAATCTTGTGGAACTAGACAAATTGGCTTTGGAGGTGGCAAAGGACGTGGATCTCAAGGTGAAAGTGGAGGCAGTCATGGAAAAGGACCCAGGGGAGGAAGTGGAGGTAGCCAAAGAGAAAGTGGAGGTGGCTGTGGTGGAGGAAGTGGAGGCGGCTGTGGTGGAGGAAGTGGAGGTGGCTATGGTGGAGGAAGTGGATCCAGGGGAGGAAGTGGAGGCAGCTATGGTGGAGGAAGTGGAGGTGGCTGTGGTGGAGGAAGTGGAGGTAGCCAAAGAGAAAGTGGAGGTGGCTGTGGTGGAGGAAGTGGAGGCGGCTGTGGTGGAGGAAGTGGAGGTGGCTATGGTGGAGGAAGTGGATCCAGGGGAGGAAGTGGAGGCAGCTATGGTGGAGGAAGTGGAGGTGGCTGTGGTGGAGGAAGTGGAGGCGGCTATGGTGGAGGAAGTGGAGGCGGCTATGGTGAAAGAAGTAGTTCTGAAGGAGGAATTGGAGGTAGTCATGGAAGAAGAAGTGGAGGTAGCTATGGAGGAGGAAGTAGATCTGGAGGAGGATGTGGTGGCAGCTATGGAGGAGGAAGTGGAAGGTCATCCCAGTCCCACTCCACTTCCTCAGAACCTGGTGCCTGTGATGATACACAAGGTAAGGGACAACTCTAGATTGTGGGGCAGGGGAGGCACAGGTGTCACCATTCAAGGTACCACCCCTTTTTGGGTATCTTTAAGCCCTTCTGAACAGAGCTATATTTTAGGGAGGTCTGTAGTGAGGTGCCATAGACTTGCCCTTGTTTCTGTATTGGTTATTATTTTTGACAAGAGCCTTGGGTGAGGGTAGGACCAAATCTACACGTGGCCTGAGTCTCAACAGCATAGGAGATGGGTTGGAAATTGTGCATTATCTTATGTATTTCCCACCACACCCTATTAGGTGGGTATTGTTATTATCCCCACTTTAGACATTCGGAAAATGAGGTTCAGAGAAGATAAGTAAAAGAAAGAGCCACACAGGTGAAGTGGTCTCTAGGTCAGAGAAAATTTCCCCTTGTGCATGTTGAATTTTATAAAATAAAAATTTAATATGAAATTGTAGTCAAAGGCTGGGTGACGTGACTGGAAATGTTTAGCTCAGAGAAGGCTTGAGGTCCCTGGGAGCTGTCCTTCTCTAGGGGGTCTGGCGTGGTTTTGTGTGTCAAGTGGCAATTCAGGGCCATGGATGCGCATCTAGGGGCAGAGGCTGGGGCCATCTTTGCCTCAATATCTGAAGAATTTACTAACAAAGCTGTTGAATGGAAGAGGGGTGCAACTTCGTGAGCCTTCATCCTCAGAAATGGGAGAGTATCTGCCAGGGCTGCTGCAGGTGAGCTTCAGGAATTGGATGGGGGCCACTAGGACCCCAGGGTCCTTCCTTCTTGGGATTCTCCAGCTCTTTGAGCTCCAGCCTCCTTGCTCCCAGTTTGCCCATCTATTTCCAAGTCCCAGTCTCTTTGTCTTCAGCTCCGAGTCCTCTCTTCTCACTCTCACCTCCCTTTGGTGTTTCCACAGGCTACCAGATGTGGTACTAGAGCTCTTATAAACTTTCCTGGCCCTGCCCCAGCTGAGCATCTTCCAGACAGGCACCCCCTGGATGAAGCCTGCTCATTGCATTCTGACATCAGGAATAACTGGCAATGAGCCCCAGGGCCCATTTGGGACTGGGCTGACTGGGTGTGTGTGCCTCTGGCTGCCCATTGGCTCCCTCCCCTGGCAAGGTTGGGGAGACCTCTCTTCCTCTGTCTGGTCTGGGGGTGACCCCACTCCCTGCCTGACCTCGACTTCCTAATAATCTTTCCTACTGCAAATCCAACTTGGACTTTGACCCATTTGTTCTTCGGGATTAAGAAGGGGCAGAAAGTAGGTGAAGGGAGAACCAACTGAATCCACTTTAAAAGTGTGGGTTAGCTTTTCTATCAGTTAACTTTTGCATGTAACAAGGCAACCCACAATTTAGTGGCTTAAAATAACAACCATTTCTTTAGCTCAGATTTTGCAGTTGGCAGTTTAGACTGGGCGGTTCCTTTGTGCCTCTATGGTCAGCTGCACGTCAGCGAGGTCGCTCTGCCTCTGGGGCTTGGCTGCATGCTGGCTGGGGGTGATGGGGGTGATTGGGCCACATGACTGTCATCCTCCAGCCAGCTAGCTCAAGCAAGTGTTCCAAGATAATGGGCACAAGTGTGCAAGCCCTCTTGAGGCTTAGGTTCAGAGCAGTCACTTTGGCTCATCATATTGGCCAAAGCAAGTCACAACCCCGGCCAGATTCAAGAGCAGGGGAAATAGATCCTTCTCTTGAAGGAGGAACCGCCACATCAGATGGCAAGGACATGAACACAAGAAAGACAATAATTGAGGCCGGTTTTTGCAAACAATCTGCCACAGTCTGTTAGCAGGTCTTGTGTGAGCTACAGAGGGAAACAAGATACAAGTGCTTTGCTTTTTGCTTTGGAAGATTTCACAGATGGTGAAAAATATAGGCACATATAAAGTGCTCCAAGGCAGAGGAGGGAACATTCCACAAGACAGCAGCCAACAATGTTTTCCAAGGATTCTGATTGGGCCTGATGTAAAACTCCTTCTCCTGACTAGGGACAGACAGCCCCTCAGCTTATGCTCCAGATACTACAGCTGCATATCAAACCTCTCCAAAGCTTAGAGGCTTAAAACAACATTGATTTGGGGGCTTGCTGGGGACAGCTTATCTCTGCTCCACTTGGGGTCACTGCGGCTCACAGGCTGGGGGCTGGAGTCATCTGAAGTCTTGCTCACTCATGTGTCTGGCGCCTGGGCTGGAAGGACTCAAACTCAGGGGCTGGCCTTGCAGGGGCTCCTCGGCATCTCTGTTGGAGACTCTTGATGTGATCCCGCCAGTTGGGCTGAGTCAGTGTAGCCAGACTTCTTAAATGCTGGCTCAGGGCTCCAAGACGTGTGTCCTAAGGGAGAAAGAGCCAGGAAGAAGGAGTTTTGCTTTATTACCTAGACTTGGAAGCCGTGCAGTGTCACTTCTGCTGTAGTCACAGGCCTGCCTAGATTCAAGGGGAGAATACATACACCTTTCAGCAGGCAGAATTCTAAGATGATCCCAGTTACTCGATCAAACACAAACCTAGCTCACACAAGACCTGCTGCTGTGAAGGGATTTTGGAGAAGTAGTGAAGGGCTCAAATGTGTTGACCTTAAGATAGGGAGACTACCCAGTGGGCCTGACATAATCATATGAGCCCTTTAAAGGCAGAGACTTTTCTCTGGTTGGCCACAGAAGAGAAAGTCAGAGATCTGAAGCATGAGAAGATTTCGATGTGCCATTGCTGGGGCTTGAAGATGGAAGGGGGCATGTAGCAAGGAATGTGGGTGGCCTCTAGGAGCTGACAGCCACCAAGGAAAAGGGGACCTCAGTCCTTCAGCTGCAAAGAACTGAATTTTTCCAAGAACAAGAGTTTGGCAGCAGATTTCCCCCCAGAGTCTCCAGATGAGACTGGCCGACACCTTGATTTCAGCCGTGACATCCCTCTCAGAGAACCCGGTCACCCCTGAAGAACTGTGAGCTAATAAATGGGTGCTGTTTTAAGCTGCTACATTTGCAGTAATTTGTTAAGCAGAAATAGAAAACAAATGTAGACCCCATCTCAACATGGAGGAATGTGAGTGTCACACTGAAGAACAGCATGTGGGATGGGATATATTGATCTTTGGAAAACACAGTTTGCCACCTCATTGGGTGAGGGGTTACATAAGGGTAAACTCAGGACATTAAGTGACACAGAAGCTCAGGAAAACCCAAGCTCCTGGGATTCGTGGAGGTGGAAGCTGGATGGTGTCTCTGGGTCCGGGAAGGCTCTCTCAAGACAACTGAGCAGAGACAGTTTGTGGTCCTTTCTCTAGTGCAAATGTGCAACTGGTTACTCTCTTCTCTGGTTCTCTTCCTGCTACCAGCTGTCTTCCTCTCCCACGACTTTATATCTTCTCTCTACCTCTATTTGGGAGATTCTCCATCTTGAATCTGAGGTTCCCTAAAGGAGAAGCCAGAAACTTGCTTTTCCAGACTCCCTTGCAGCTAGGGCATGGGCATGCGACACAGCTCTCCAGTCAGGTGCTCCCACACAAGACTTTGACTGGGATGTGAAGGAAGTGCTGAGTGGAATTAATATGGCAGGAACAGGGCTGGGGCATAGGCACATAGTTTCTTGAGGCAACAGTAGTGATGGTTCTGCAGGGATAGGTTTGAGCTGCAATGTCTGTGGCCAGCAGTGACGACAGCGATGTCCTCCTGGAGCAATGCTTTCATGTGATTTGGACAATGTTTCTGTTTGCATGTGCTCCAAGTTTGATTCTCTCATCCTGGGAAAGATACATTCCTTTTTCTGTAGGTGAAAGCAAACATATTCTGGTGTTCTTTCTTATTGGGATTGAGAGAAAAGAATTTTCCATGTCAGGTGCCAGGGACTATGGTGATCTGTTTTAATAAGTAGACCAAATCTGGATCAATGACTGCTATTGGAATAACCACGTGGTAAATTATAAAAAAAATCATTCCCTAACATCTGTCCATATTCTGCACAGGGAAAACATTGAGTTAATTAGGAAGTGACCAGAGTCATTAACCCCAAATTTATCAAATCTTTTATGTGGTGCTAATCTCTGTCATTCTCTTACAGATGTAGTGTTGTTGGCTCTTCTTACCACAACAATCCTCACTCCATGGATCAGGGAGCCATTTACTGACTATATCTGTTCCATCTCAGACACTGGGAAATAACCAGAGGATGGCTCCAGGGTACTGTGGAGCCGTGAGAGGAAGGCTCAGGTCAAAACCCCACTTGCCATCTGATCCTCTATATTGGTCAGATTCTGAGTTGCAACCAACAGAAGCTACTCTGGTTATTTTAACAAGTAAGGGATATATAAGAACTCTAGATAACTCAAGAATCATTAAGAGAACTGGAGAAACAAAATCTAGGCTGAGTTTCTAACATCTCCCAAAAGACACTGCAGAATGGGTCTGCCAAGGGAGTTGCTGCCTCTGCCAAGACTAGGAAGTTTCCAGGTCAGGTTGTGGACCGTGGAATTGAAAAACGGCTTCCACAGCTTGGGCTTTGGAACCATGCTGTCTCTGCCATCCACGCCAGCAAATTGAATGCCCCAAATGGAGCCCATTGCCTCACATACCTCCCTTCTTTTTTTTTTTTTTTTTTTTTTTAATGGGGAAGACCAGCCCTGAGCTAACATCTGTTGCCACTCCTCCCCTTTTTGCTGAGGAAGACTGGCCCTGTGCTAACATCCGTGCCCATCTTCCTCTACTTTATATGGGACGCCGCCACGACATGGCTGACAGGCAGTGCGTCGGCGGGCGCCCGGGATCCGAACTCGCAAACCCCAGGCTGCCAAGCGCGGACTAAACCGCTGCGCCACCGGGCGGCCCCCCTCCCTTCTAAATTAAGTCTCACATGGTGCATCTGATAGGTTGAACCTAGATCACATGGCTCATTTTAGTGGCAAAGGAGGGTGGGAAATGTAGTTTTTGGATCTACCTAAGAAAGAATAGTGATCAAAATGTCAGATACAACATACACTCACATAAGCTTCCAGTCGAACTGGTGAACCACAGTGCGGTTTTGCCAACCTCTAATTTTCAGAGGTGAGTTAGTTTGGAGCCACTGTCCAGTAATCCCTGAAGGTCTGGGTATTTCCCCTCCCCCGGCACTCAGTTACTCTTGTTAAGTGCCCACAAGCTCCTACGGGGAAGGTCAAGAGGTAGACGTACAGTACGTGCTTGGGATGTTACTGCAGAGTCCCTCCTCAGGGGTACCTGGACTTCCCTATATTCAAAGTCCTCTGGGTCTGTGAGCTGATTCTGGTTTTGGAATTGGATAAGAGCCCGTCATTCTCTAACACAGGGCTTAAGACAGGCCTCTGGCTGACCTAAAATTTTCTTTTTGGGGTGTGGGATAGGGAACTGTGGCAGATATGGAAGATTGACTTGCTCATATCAGTTTCCACATGCTTCTAGTGGGCTTCCCTGTGCTCCAGAGGCTGATGATCTTAAATCTACATTTTCCAGACTCCTCTACAGCTATGGCTCTAGGTGTGATTTAGGTTTTCTCAGGCAGATGCACTTCTGTGGGACGTGAGTTGAGCAGGGAGAGATCTGGAGGGGGAAGTTGTTTCTGTTGGTTTAGATCTACCAGGTACTGTAAGTCCTGTGGCCAAATGATCTGCTAGTGTCTTCCTGATTCCCAAACTTTCTGACGGTGGCAGACCAGGAGTTCCCTCGGGACTGGCTCTGTGGTGTTAATCTGGGAGCCATTGCCAGAGACCCAATTTAGAGTCTGCTCCCCCAGCCTTCTAATGATTTTGTAAGCAGCTAATGCTCTGTATTAAATTCCTTTCTGTTAAGAAAGTGAGGTTTGTTTCTATTACTTAAAACTGAATCCTGACTGATTCAGGGGCTATATTTTGGTCCCAGAGACCCATGATCAACTGACCACCCTCACGGATCCCCATAGATTTTATCGTTCTGCTTATTTGCTAGCCTTCCAGCACTGAAGTGCCCCTGCTTGTCCTCTGCCACCATCTCTATTGAAACCAGGGAGCCTAATTTAACTGTAGCGTCTCCCACCCACATCCCCGGAGAACAACCGCTACTGTGCTTCTCAGAGAGGCTGTGCTCACTCTCTTCTAGGTGTTTCTTAATTGTCAGGGTCTAGACGATGTCTTCTGGGCTCCACAGCTGGGGAACGGTTGAATGGATTTCACACCATAGCTCCACTCCAACATTCTTGTTCCCCAGCTGCTTGCATTCCTTCCTCTTTATTACAGAGGCCAGGGAGGGCAGGATTTTCCGAAAACTCAACTGTATTTTGTGCAGGCCCCCCTGAGTTCAGTTTCTGCTGCCCGACTGAGCAAATATTTAGACCCATTCCCAGATATTGAAGCTAGCAGCTGAGCTGTGGATCCCCGGCGAATGCCTCCGGGTTGATTAATTCAGCCTGATCAAAATTCAGGATCCACTCCCAAGCCCAGTCTTCACATTTCTGCTGATATATATTAACGACATCTTGAAATTCTCCTGGTGTGTAGGCCTTCTTCTCTAAGTTTTGACTTTACAATCCACCTCCTCTCCCAGGGATCTGACTTGTTTATAATTTTGGAGGTAATAAAGGATGGTAGGGTGGATGGGAGGATAATTTGGAGTTTGAGGGTACAATAAGTCAATGAAATCCTCTCATATAGTTCTGTTCTGGTTCTGTGTGTGCCCCCGTTTTCTGATCAAATGTCTAACTTTTACATAAGAGATTTGGCAAGATTATGCTTTCAACAGATGCTGTGACTTGGCAACTTGGAGAATTCAACTTTGAGATGAAGCTACTTCAGCCTTATAAGTACAAGAAATAAGAGATCTTTTTAGCATAATCGTGGAAGGTCCCTGGTCCTCTGGCTGCCCATAGCGTCCAGAACTTAGGAATTTGAGTCTACCAGTCTCTCTCTGAGCTAGAAGAAACAGTTAGAAGAAACTAGACAACCCCTCTTTTATCACTGCGTGCCCTGGGCTTCTAGAGTCCCATATTTTAATTATAGCTAGATTTCTACTGCCTTTAGGCCCATCTAGGCCAGATAACCATTTTGATTCTCATGTCATTCATTCATTCAACAATCTATATTGGATAAATATGTTTTAAGTTCCTTCTATGCCAGACACTATTCAATGAACAAAAGAGATGAAGATTCCTGCCTCATGGAGCTCACATTCTAGATAGGAGATGGGAAAGCAATAAGTATAATAAGTAAATAAACTGTAATATATTTGAAGGTGGTAAGTGCAAAGAGAAGTAGAGAGTGGTGAGGGGGATTGGAGCGCTGTGGTACGGTGGGAGGACTGCAAGGTTAAACAGGGTGTCCAAGGTCAGGGTCACTAAGATGGTGAAATGTAAGCAATGACCTGACAGTGAGGGAGGAAGTCAGGCAGGTATGTGGTGGGAGATGACTCTAGGCACAGGGCTTGGGTGTGTGAAGGCCCTAAGGTGGGAACGTATTTGGTATGTTCAAAGACGAGTAAGGAGGCCAATGTCCTTGGAGCAGAGTGAGCGAGGAACTACGTGGTGGAAGACGAGGTCAGAGAGGGAGGAGTGGCCACATCACACAGGGCTCTGCGGGGCACTCTAAGAGACTTGGCTTTACGCTCCGTGAAGTGCGGAGCCCCTGAAAGCTCAGTTGAAAGTGAAGGACTCCAAGATGGCAGACGCCAGAGGAGACAAGGATCCTGGGTGTCTGAGTTCAATGCTTGGAGGGCAGCCTTTGGGAGAGCTGACCAGCCAGGAACCACCACACCGGTCCTTATGGGAGCAAGACAAATGTTCATCATGTGAAGCCCCTGAGATTTTTGAGGTTGTCACATTGATGAGCTAGCACTGATGATCATGACTGACACATGGGGCTTCGAGCAGAGAAGCAGCACCACCTACGTTATGTCTTAAGTGGATCTCTTCAGCTGCCATTTGGTAAGAGGCCTAGAGACCAAGGGCAGAGGCAGAGAGACCAGTTTGGAGGGAGGAGATCGAGGAGAGAGACCACGGCACTCAGAGTGGAGATGGTCAGAGGTGGTTGATTCTGGAATAGTTTGAAGGCACCAGCTTCAGGATCCTTGAAGGACTGCATGTTGGTGTAAAAGAAAGAGGGGAGTCGAGGATGTCTCTTTGTCTTTTGTCTGAGCAGCTGGATGACAGGAGTCGTCACCCACCGAGATAGGAAGGCTGTGGGAGGTGGTTGGGGTAGAAATGAGTCAGTTTAGATGTCCCAAATTTACAATGTCTGCTAGACGCTGTTATGGGCTGAGTTGTGTCCCCCAAACTCATATGTTGAAGACAACCCCCAGCACCTCAGAATGTGACTGCATTTGGAGGGAGGGCCTTTAAAGAGGTGATTAAGTTAAATGAGACCGTTGGGGTGGGCTCTAATCCAATCTGATTGGTGTCTTGATAAGAAGAGGAAGTTTGGACACATGGAGAGACCCCAGAGGTGCACTCCCACAGAGGAAAGACCATGTGAGGACACAGCAAGAAGGTGGCCATCTGCAAGGAGAGGGGCCTCAGAAGAAACCAAATCTGTGACAACCTGAGCTTGGAATTCTAGCCTCCAGAGCTATGAGGCAATAAATGTCTGGTGTTCAGGCCACCAGTCTGTGGTACGTCGTTATGGTGGCCCTTGCAGACTCGGACAGACACTCAAGCAGAGGCTTCTTAGGAGTCTCTTGCCTGCATTCACTCCTTTTACTAAATTCTGTATCAATCAGGGTTTTGTTCTGCAAAGATCAGAACCCACGCTCTGAAGCCAGTTGTTAAGGGATGTTAGATGAGTCATAGAATCTCCAGGAAGAACTTCCAGAGAACGAGGCTTGGAGGCTGTGCAGCTGGAGGAAGGCCCCCTCCTGCCCTCTGCGGGCACAGACTTGGCCACCTGTTCCACTTGACGCTACTGATGAGCCTCTGGCATTGCAGCTTCTGGAAGCGAGATGTCTCTGTGGCCACTCCTGCCAGAATGGATTCCACGGGCACCTCCATTTTCAGGACGTCAGCTCCCAGCTTGCAGGCTTATGCGATGTGCTTGGTTGGGGAGCCTGCTCACGTGCCTGCACTCCAGCTGCAACGGAAGCTGGAAGGCTGATCTCGGGCTTCTACACTGGGGAGGCACAGCCACCAGATGTGGATTCCTTTTCAAAGGTGCTGGGTGACCAAGGATAAGAACAATTGTCCACAAGAGGAAGGGGCAGGGACGAACATCTACTGAGCACTTCTTATGTACCAGGCACTGTGCGAAGCACTTTATAAATATTACCTTATGTAGTTGTCACAGCAACCCCATGATGCTGTTCATATCTTCATTTCCTACATGAGGAAACTTGCTCCGAGGGATTAAATGACTTGCCGAAAAGATCACACAGCTTCTAAGCAGTAGAGCCAGGGTTTGAATCTAGGAAGTCTGACCCAACGAAGCAGGGATTATTACACCCATTTTACAGATGAAGAAACTCTAGCTCAGAGAGGTTAAGCAATTTGTCTGAAGCGACGCAGCTTACAAGTGACCGAGCAAAGACTCAAATCCAGTTCAGCTTCGTTCCAAAGCTGGTGCTCTTCCTGCCCTCTCTGGCCTCAAACAATTATTGAGCCCCGATTGAATACAGACACAAGCAATTCCCATAATCAGAGGCTTGTCAGAAATGCCCTAGGTGGGAAGAAGTGACTGGACGAAGAGCTCAGAAGAAGACGGGTGACCTCACACACGTAGTCTTTCCTGGGACCTCAGTTCCCCCCCGCCTCCCCCCCCCCCCCAAGAAGGCCCTGGGTCTGTGCTTGCCGAAGGGAGGAGTGGGCAAATGAGTGAACAGCAGGAGAATGGGAGTGACAGCTGGACCGTCTGAAAATCCCTTTGGCTCCCACATCTATTATTTCCAACACTCGTAAACCTCGAGCACTTTGATCTCTGAGTTTCCCCTCCCCTTCGAGTCTCTCCAACGTGTTGAGGCTGCTGCTGGCCCTCTCGGCCCCGGGGCTCTGATGCTCTCTTCCCACCTCAGGCCCAAACAGGAGCAAAATCAGTGCCCTCCTCCGTTCCTTTTACTAGACTAGGACTATCCGCGGGGATTCTTGTGAAACCAAAAGGAAAGTTCAAGGAAATGAACCTCCACCACCAACAAATAAAACTCGGGAGAAACAGTACAGTATGAGGTTAAAAGACAGTAAAGGTGGGGGGGTCCCTCAAAACTGCTCTTTAGGAAAATCTCTAACTGGAGTCTCCACCCATTTTAATCCCTTCTTCAGATCATTCATTCATCTGTTCATTCATTCAACAACTATTCATTGGTGACTTTTCTGTGTCAGGGATTGGAAATAAACAAAATTGTGAACAAAACAGATGAAGTCTTTCCCTACGGGGCTCACGGTCTAGTCTGCAGGCAGAGAAGCGGATCAACGATTGCTGAACCATGGGGTGAGTGCTGTCAATGACGGGAGGGGACAGGGGGCCAAGGGAGCCTACGGGCCTCCTGACCTGGCCATGATGCCTGGGGAGGCTTCCTATGACAGGAGTGGGACAGATTCCATACGTCATCTCATTTATTTCTCACAACAACTGTGAGAGGTAGGTACTCTTGATTCCATTCACAGATGAGGAAACTGAGGCTCAAAGAAAGGAAGTGACTTGCCCAAGTCGGGCACACAGGGTGGTCCTGGCTTCAAGTCTTGCCCTCCCAGCACCGCCCACCTGGCCTCTAACAATTGTTAGCACTGTCTCGGGTCAGAGATGGGCTTCTGAAGAGCAGAGAAGAGCTATTTTGAGACAACTGTGCAAACAACTAAGAGGGAGCTCTTCGTTCTCTGTCCTCAGTTTCCCCCCTGAAGGCTTCTTAAAGGAATGAATGAGTGAACAACTAAGGAAGGGATGAGGGCATTGGACCAGGCGGTCCCCCCCAGCCGCAGCACTGTCTGGTTCGGACACTCTGACATCTTCAGATGGCTTTGATCTTCCTGAGCTTTCAGGAACCTCCCTCTTGCCCAGGAATCTCTCTGTCCATCTTTGTTGCCACCAGCAGGGACATGCCATTCTCACCGTAACTCTGGCCAAAGCCAGCAAACACAATCCCTTTCATCTGCTCCCCTCAGCATGACTAAGACATGTCTAGGATTGTCAGAAGGGACTTTGTCAAGACAGAGGGAGACCTCAGGGAAGTGAATCAAGAACCACAAAACACAGAAGAACGAGCCAAATTTGACATCCAAAGGTGGGGTGGGGGTGGAGAGGAAGGTTGGCTCCCCCGAGCCCCCTGCTCACTGGGAGCCCCGAGTGGAGCCCCTGTTTGCCTTTTGCAAGTCATTGACCTCTTCACTCAGCACGTGCTCACGAGGGCTCCTCTGTGCCAGGCACGTTGCTGGTTGCTGGGCTACAACAGTGACAGGCTCTGCCCCACAGAGTCTTACGGGGGAGATTGACGAGCAACAGCAACCACAACACAGCGTGCTGAGTTCCTCTCTGGAAAAGTCCAGGGGCTTTGGGGCACACAGCAGGGGCATGTAGCCCAGACTTGGGAGTCAGAGAACATTCCCCAGAGGAAGTGCTGGGCCCTGAAGAATGGGTTGGATTTATCCAGGTGATAGTTGATGGAGGTGTGGTGTGCGTGTGTGCGTGCGTGCATGTGTGTACGTGTTGGGGAGAGGTGAGTGTCCTGGGCAGGGGGAATTGCATCTGTCAAGGCCTGGAGGTGACACTGAATGTGGCACCAGTGGAGGAACTGGAACATGTTATAGTGCAGAGTGTGAGGAGGGCTGCTGAGTGTTGCTGGCGGGCAAGTGACAGAGGACTTGCTCAGTGAAAGTGAGGAGACTGAACTGCATCCTGTGGGCTGCAGATAAGCCCGTGCCATCTCCATGCTCATCTGTTTCTAGCCTTTGGTGGGGGATGAGGACCTACTAGCCAAGGACTGCCCACCATCTTGGTTACCGCCCACTGTCTTTGTTCTGGATAAAACCCTCCTAGTGGAGAATGAGTCTGGCGAGAAGACACGTGGTCTCCACTCTGGTCAGAAGCTGCACGAGCTGAGGAACCACCCGTCCATCTCCCCGCACTCGCTCTCTGAGGAACCACTGGGGCTGGGTTGTGTCCCTGCCTCCACAGCTCCATGTGTGCCCATCACACCCCATCACCGGTGAGGAGCCTGCTCCCCAGCTGAGAATGCTGTGCCTGAGTTGGGTCCCCTCCTCTCTCTCCAAGGATACATTCCACTGATAACTGTAATTCTCACTGTCACGGTCGTCCTCCACCTCCCTCCCATCCTCGTCATTATTGCAGCTGGACCTCGTCTGTGCCAGGACTGTGATAGGCAGGCCCTCACAGAAGTCATCTAATGGATTTCCCACAACCACTCAACTTCACAGAGGGGAAACTGAGGCTCAGACAGATGCCGTAACTCAGCGGACAAAGGATCTGAGTTGGTCTGACGCTTAAGCCCATCTTCACCATCTCATGCCGCCTAAGATAACCCCAGAGCACCTACGGGGAGCAGAGACCAACACCTCCCACAAGCGAGAAAGCTGTGGAAGTCCTCTTCTTAGGTACCAAGCGGCCACAAGTGAACAATGAGTCCCGTCTCAGTTATTTCTGTCTCTGGGCCTCAGTTTCCCCACCTGAGGTCCTCAGCGTGTGGAGCAGCAACGGAGGACTGAGGCCCAGCCTGGCCAGGCTGCAACGTGGCAGAAGTCACGCGAAGACCTCGTACCAATTCTCAGGTGACAACCGTTTGGATAGGCGAGAACTAGCCGTGCTGACTTCTAGACCGGCCCCTTCCCCTCCTCTTGCAGAGGCTGAGGTCTGTGCTTGAAAAACACACGTGTGCCGGTGTGACTGATGAAAGGACGGGACCACGGCTGAGGACCCTCGGGCTCTACTGATTTAGGATTCTGCCTCATCAAGGTCAAAGACCACCTGCATCCTCATGCTTTCCCCCCGCCGTGAGGCCTCTCATCTCTCTCCGACGTCAGGCTCCCCTCAGCCCCAGGAGGAAGCTCTTCCAGTTTCCCTTCGGTCCAAACACTAACAAAACAAAGTTCTCTTTTCTCTTCCCTTGGTTCTCTTCCTTCCCCTTATCTTCTTGGTTACATCCGAGATGCTCTGAAATTTTCAGAGGAAAAGTTCGGCAAGCCCAGGGAAGACTTTAGGGAAATGAACAAGGAGTATTCAGAGCCTGGAAGACCCCACGAGACGGAGTGAAGCTTGTGGGACTAGAAGTAGGGGAAAACGAGAAGGGCTGTCTCCAAAGCTGCTCCCGCCAGTGAGCCCACACTGGGCCTGCAACCCCTTCCCGGGTCACTCACGCAGTCGGCAAACATTCGGGAGCACGTGGTCCCCATCCCCACTGACCTCACCACCCACCAGGGACACACAGGTAGACAGCAACCATGTCCAGTGAGCTAAGGGCCGTGATGGGGGAGGTATACAGTCTAGGGGGCTCAGAGCAGGGACACCCAATCTGGACTTGGGGGGAGGATCAGGGAAAGGATGAAGGAGAAGCAGGTGGGATAGGAAAAAACTGGAGGTGCTGGTGGTGGTGGAATGGAAGGTGGTGGAATGGGTGGTGGGGAGGGCATATGCAGAGGCCTGGAGGTAAGAGCCAGCTGGGCACATTCAAGAAATCCAAAGAAGTTTTGAATGGTGGGAGGGAGAGAGTGCCGAGGGCTGAAGCTGGAGAGAGGCTGGGCTGGATCATGAAGGGTTTTGAAAGCCACGCTGGAGAGGTGGGACCCACTGAAGAGTCCTGTGTGCCCCCCAGTCCAAACCCGGACCCCTCCCCCAGTGTGTCCCCTCCCATCGGGTGGTTCTTGGACAAAACTGAAGTTCAGAGAGGTTAAGTGACTTGTCTAAGGACCCACAGCTAGTGGGGAACTCACTACACTCCTGGATTTGAGCCCACACGCATGGGGTTCCATGGCTGGCGGGATTTCCTTTTGGCATCCCGTCTCAGCCCCTTGCAAGGGATTTAGGGATGTTTCTAGGTCTCACTGGCTATATGCTCCTAGTCCGCCCAGCTTTCCATAGCTTGATTTCCAAGGATCCCACTAAACTCCACACCCAACAGAACCGTGAATTGAAGGGACTGGACTATTCTGGGAAGTTTTTCAACATTTGGGTTACATTATGCTTCCAGCAGGTCTGGTACTGGGAGGAGGGAGGCTGGGCGGACCGCCTGCAGGGGCGTGGTGCGGGCAGGTAGTTCAGCTGGGGAGGTGTGGGCGTCCTCCAGTTTGCTTCACAGCTGTGGCTGCAGCGGCCCCTTGTGGCCATTTTACACACGAGGAAACATGTCTGATAGATTACAGTTTTAGAGCTGGAAGGGGAGGTACCTTTCCTTAGAGAGATGGCTTCCTCCACTCCTTTGTTGCCCAGAGAGGGAAAGACACACGCCCAGGGTCACACAGCTAGAATCCAGGTCTTTGGACTTCTAGCCCTCCTGGGGCTCTCTGTCTTGTACCACTCCCAGCTCAACCCCCCCTTTGCTGTCCGTAGGGAGGCCAGGGAGTAGTCTGGAGTGTAAGGCCTGCCTTGCCCAGAAAGCCCCCTCTGATCCTTCCTCTCCTCTCAGAAGTGAGCAGGGTCAGGTGTACAGCGGGGGGCGGTAGCAGGAAAGAGCCCCCCGGGGGCAGGGCAGCGAGTCCCCGTGCGGCCTCCAGAGGGCGCCGTGGCGCCGCCGCACAGGCGAGCGAGCTCAGCGCGCTGAGGCCGGCGGGAGCCGCGCGCAGAGAGCGGGCGAAGGCGGACCCGTGGTGGGCAGCCTGCCCCGTCCGGAGCTGTGGCTGGCTGCGAAGTGGACACCACCGCCTCTTTCCGTGGCTCGGATGCCAGCCCTCTGATCCGCCTCGCAGCCTCCTCGCGAAACTGCACTTTCCAGACGCTGCTGTTCTCTCTGAGCCTCTGATTGGCGGGGAGGTGGGCAGGCAGGATCATTGTCCTGTTACTAGGCGGGGAAACAGTTTCAGAGAGGCCAGCCGGCTGCTCCAGGCAGAACCCGGACTCCATCCAGGGCTTTGACTCTACATCCAGCGCCCTTTCCTACACGCTCGTGGCTTCCCCTGGGTTCGGCTCCTGGTAAATGGGAAAGTGGCCTGAGGCAGGCAGGGGGCCTTGTGGGGTCAGCTCCACTGCTACCTGCCTACGTGACCTTAGGCAAGTCACTTACCCTCTCTGCGGCTCAGTCTTCTTATCTGTAAAATGGGTGGTAATCATCTCCCATGGAAGGTTGTTGTAAGAAATGGGCACAATGGATTATGTCTGGGCGCCTGGTCTAGGGTAGCTAGTGTTGTAAATGTGGGGTCTACGGGTCCGGGCTGGGAACCTCAGAGCCCTGCTGTGCTTCGCTGAGGTGGGGGTGAGCTGCCCTGGACTCTGAGGTACAGAGCGTGGGGCGGGCATGGCTCAGGCTGTTGGAGCCAGTGCAGAGCCTGAGCTGAGAGGGGCCAGGTCTGGTGGGGTCAGGGGCAGGGCAGGGTGTGGGGAATGTGGAATGAGTCATTTACCAGCTCAGAGGCTGTGGAAGGAAGGGGAAGGAGTGAGGGGGTGGGGGGCTGACCAGGCCTGGCGGCACCAGGCACCAGGATACCGGGCAGGGAGGCAGCCCTGTGGAAGGAGGCGAGGGCGTGGCACCACTCCAACCCCCAAGCCAGCCCCTGTCCTGCTTGGTGCACTCCGGGAGAGGGGGTGGGGCCAAGGGGAAATGTGGCCTGGGACATCTCAACATGTGGGCCTGTGTGCGGAGTGGGATCCGGGGAACCTGCTGGGGGTGAGGGTCAGTCTGCTTTCTCCTCCCTGCCCCCTCCTCTGCTCTCCCCTTGCTAAAGCCTTTCTTCCTGCCTATATGGCTGGGGGTGGAGGAGAATGCTCCATGAGCCTCTCCCAGCCCCTATGGGGTCACCATCTAAGACAGACAGACCAAGGCAGGTCCACACGTGTACTGGGCCCAATGCAGCTGACCATCCACTCGTACTCTAGCCACACCTGCATGGGTCTGTGCCTGTGGGATATGATGGACTCTCAGGGTCAACTGAATGGACTTAGGAGCTGGTGAGGGCTACCCTGCAGGAGCAGTGACCACTGCTGCCCTGTGGGGGGACAGATGTCCAGCCTCTCTCTTCCCTCTGGCCCATCTCTTGCAGCTGTCTCCCGTTGGCTGATCCAACGGGGCAGCCAGAGATCAGCCTTCTGGGCACAGAGCAGGGCAGAGAAGGGTAGAGGATGGATCTGGAAGGACCATGAATTATTAGGGTGATGGAGACACAAAGATAAATAGCCAGACCCTGCCCTCAAGGAGCTCACTGTCCAGTAGAGGAGGTAAGAGATAACTCTCACAGGTGGGGAGAGGACAGTCCCAGGAGAGGTTCAGATAAAGCACCAGACAGGCTCAGAGGATGGGGCAGGGAGGGTGCTGGGGCTCACAGAGGCCTTAAGGAAGAAGGGCTGTATTCGTTTCCTATGGCTGCTGTAGCAGGTCACCCCAAGCTTAGGGGCTTAAAACAACCCAATATTAGTGTTGTATAGTCGTAGAGTTCAGAAGTCTGAAATGGGTCTGTGGGCTAAAGTCAAGGTGTCCGCAGAACTGTGTTCCTTCTGGAGGTTCTAGGGGAGAATCTGTTTCCTTGCCTTTTCCAGCTTTTAGAGGCCGCCTGCGTTCCTTGGCTCGTGGCCCCTTCCTCCTCCAAAATGCATCACTCCAGCCTGTTTCCATGGTCACTCTCCTGTCTCTGACTTTGACCGTCTTGCCTCCATCATATGAGGACCCTTGTGATTACATCGAGCCCATTTAGATAATCCAGGATAATCTCTCCATCTCAAGACCCTTAACTTAATCACACTCACAGAGTCCCTTTCTGCCCTGTGAGGTGCATATTCACAGGTTCTAGTGATTAGGCACGTCTTTGGAGGGCCATTGTCTGCCTACCACAGGTGGCACTGGAGATGGGGCGGGGCTTAGACATGTGATGGCTGAGGGTGAGGACACTGTAGCTGGAGGGGACAGCCCTGCAGAGGCAGGGCCGTGAGGACAGAAGCAGCACCTGCTAGCACCTGGAGTGTGGTTGCAGGAGGCTGTGGTTTCAGGGAACAAGCCTGGAAAAGCTGAAAGGCCAGTGCTGCTCCATTTCCAAATAAACGCAGTTGGCCTGCAAGTTGAGGGGGTAAACGTTACCCCTGAGGGATGGTGGGGTTGGGGTGGGCCCTGCTGGATTTGAGACCGCATCACTGTTTAGCATTCATTCCACTGCTTTATTCAGGCCAGTCATGGACAGTCTTGACCCTTATAATTGTCCCCTCAGTGGTGTCCTCCATTTAGCCCTGACCCCCCCGTGGGACCCCCTCTGCTGACAACCTCAGAATTGGTACCCCACCTCCCCCTGCTGAGGGGCAGGCCTGGGCGCGTCTCCCCCCCCACACACCTCCCATTCTCTCCTCCCACTTTCCTCCCCAGCCACCCCGAACCACTCCCTGCTCCTGGGCTCCCACATTCGTTCACACGTCCAGGCCATTTCCAGTAGTTTTCTTTGTGCCAGAAATGCCCTCGCTCTGCCTCCTTTCTTCTCCTCAGCCTGTAATCCACAGCTCTTGGAAGACCTCCCCCTTCCCTCCTCTCCACCGCACTTGGAGGCACTGAGCGGCTGCCACAGGAACTTTTATAAAAATCCACTCCTGCTGAGTGGCCGTCTCATGCGGGGGTTGTGGACCCATCACGTGTAATCCTTCTATTGGTGAGAAGACCTTCCCGGGTGCCAGGCACTGTTCTTTACGGACGATTTTTATTTATCCCCCACAAACCCTCTGAGTTGGTGTTATTAGCCCCATTTCAGAGATGAGGAAACTGAAGCTCTGAGAGGTTAAGTAACTGGCCTTGAATGATACGCTTTCAGATAAACGGTGGATCCGTGAACCAAAGCCAGGCCGCATTTTATAGGAGAGGAAACTGAAGCTTGGGGAGGTGAAATAACTGGGCCAGGCTAATGAGTAGCTCAAACGGAGGCGTGGCTCGTTTCAAAGGCCAAGCTCATCCGTGTCTCGCTACATGGTCACTCATTAATCTTTACTGCCACACTACGCTGCCTAGCCTCTGTTCTGTAGTTATTTGCACAGATCTTCCCCTGCCCCACCTCCACCTCGCCCACTGCAGGGAGCTGGCTCGGGGCTGGGCCCAGGTCTCTTCTTTCTGCACCTGGCAGAGGGCCTGGTTTAGAGCCCATGCCCACAGATGAGCGAATGAGGGAATGAATGATGCTTCCTGGGCGTGGCTCTGAGCAAAGCAGGGAAGTGCTCAGGGAGGTCACCTGTAGCCACCAAGATCCAGCAGGTTGTGAGGCTCTGCTGGGTCCAGGCTTGGGGGCCCAGCTCATCCAAATTTCTTGGCAGATCTGAATGCCCAAGTTTGCCTTTTTTTTAACAAATGTATGTTGTATATAGTTTTTGGAAGAGGCAAGGCACATAATACAGTACAAAATTTAAAAGTACAAAGGATATGCCACAAAGCAGTCTGGCTGCATCCTTGGACTCCAGTCTCCCTGCTTCCCTCCCAGCAAGCATCCTTTGCTGTCACTTGCTTGTGTAGCTTTCTAAAGATATCCTGTGCATTTGCAAACATGCACGTGTACACGTTTTTCCCTGGAGCACACATACAAATGGTAGCAAACTATATACATTGCTCTGCGACTTACTTTTTCATTTAATAAAATATTTTGAAAATCTTTCCTATCAGTCCCATCTAGAGCTGCCTTATTCTTTTTGATGGTTGCACAGTATTCTATTGGATGGAGGAATCCTATAGTGGATATTTAGGTGTTTCCAGTCTTTTGCCATAATAAAGCACCCTGCAAGGGTCATCCTAGTACATCAAGTCATTTTGCACATGTGCAAAGTTACACCTGAGAGATAAATACCTATGAGAAGTTGATGGGTCAAAGAATTGTATTTAAACTATTGATGGGTGTTGGAAATCACTATTCTTGGGTTTACACTGATTTTACCACTACCAGCAGTGTACGGGTTGTCCAGTTCCCCACATTCCCAAAAAACAGTGAGTCATCAACCCTCTTCATCTTTACCAATCTGACCTGTAAAACACGAGATTTCGTGGTAGTCTAAATTTGCATTTCTCCTATTTTGAGTGAGGTTGAACATTTTCATATGTCCAAATGCAATTTGCATATCCTTTTCTGGACATTGGTTCCTCAGATTCTTTGCCATTTTCCTCCTGGGTTGTTGGTCTCTCACATAGTTATTTGTCAGAACTCTTTATATACGTTTAGGTTATTAGCCTTTGGTCCATGATAGGTTGCAAATATTTTCCCCTTTTTCTTCCCACAAGTTCTATTGTAAAAGGCTCCTTGCTGATCACCTCCCATCTTCCAGTCTACTTATTTGCCTATTTGTCTTAAATGTGCTGTAATGACCCCTCATATCCCCAGTAACTTTCACTCACATGATCTGATGTAAAGTTTATGACCTCCATGCAAGATGGACGTTGATATTCTCATTTGTGTTGAGAGAGAATTCTCCGTGGATCTCTTGCATTTCTGCACATCTTGCAACCAGAGGCACGGACAGCTTTTGTTCTGGTCTATCTTTTCAAGGACGTTTTAGTAGTGAACTGACATGGAAGACGGAGGTAGCGTCTTCCTCTGGAGAGGAGGCTGGTTTTTTACGTTCTGCATAATGATGATGCTTCCCCCTGGAGCAAAGATCAGACAGGTTTGTTTGCAGCTCGTTAGAGAAGATTTGGTTTCCCAAAGCTTGGGGTATCTCAGCTGTGATGCCAAACCCACTGCATGTGTAGCTCTCAGCTGGGTCCAGCTTTACGATGTCCCCATAGTGCCTGAGGGGGAAGGCAAGAGGAAGGAATGCACACAGGAAGCTTGAGTTGCTGCTGTGCCTGTGAGTCAGGAGGTCCTCGGTCTCTGACCCTGGAGTCTCCGGATGCTGGTCTTCTGCCAGCATCCATAAAACTGTGGCAGGCTAACTTGTGAGCTTGCAAAAAGAGTAAATCTCAGACCCTTACAGGTCTTGACAGTTTGGCAGCTGGGCAAAGGCTTTGATCACCTGAGCCGAAGGTCACCCAAATAGAGAGAAGCAAAACTGGGCATGCAATTGGGTCTCTTACTTTGCACTCCAAGTTTTTGTTCCTGCACAAAATGGGAGTTCTCTGCCCGATGTGCATAAACAAGCCAGTTAATTATGGCATCAGCCTTTGGAGGGAGAAATCAACTTCTATTCTGTGAGATTGATCTGCAGGGAGACAAGGGGCGTGTGTCCTCAGATCTGTCTCCCTGATTAGGACTTGGGGCAAAATTTAAGAGATTAGGGAGAACAGGCTGCCACACTGAAACGTTGGTGGGACAGGCTTTGATTGATGGGCTTCAGGCATTTATGGTAAGGTTTTAAACATTTATGACAGGGTTCTAAATGTTTATGATGGGGTTCTAAACATTTTTGACAAGGTGGGGAAGGAACTTTAACACCGGATCTTCCTGAATGAGGGGCCCCTCGCTTCTGGTAAGAGTCCAGCTTTCAAGTTCTGGTCATGTCCCGGTCATTGGGTTCTGTGGGTGAGGATCTTTGGTTCTGAGGTCGTTTCAGGTCACAGTTTCTTCTTTTGCACATGCCCTGGTTACGTGACTTTGCAGTTTTTCTGAAAGACAATTCTTCATCACTCTGTTGATAAGAGATGGGGTCAGTTGAACTGGTCGTGGAGGGCCTGTGGTCACAAATCCCCCCTTTTTGTTGTTCATTCCTCAATCTTGAGGGACATAGGGTGATGACTGTTCTAGCTTCTTCCTGCTGATGAAGGGTGTCGGTTGTTGTGGCCATGTTAGCATAGCCTTCTCCTGCTAGCAGGTGTCAGGGATCGGAATTGGCTCCCCCAAAATGTGAAGATTATTTGGCATAAAGATTATTTTGGACTGGTTACTTTAAAAAAAACTGCAGACAGGGGCGAAGCTCTGAAAACCAAGTAGAAGTTACTCTTTGTAAGAGACATTTACATTTGTAAGGGAAATCTCCATTTGTAAAGGTATCTCCCTCTCAGTACCAGGAAGGAGGGGGGAATGACTTTATCTCTAGAAACTTGTCAGTGCAGAAGGTAAGGACTTAAATCTGCATACTCTTGTTTACTGTGCTTTTCTCATAATCCCCCATAGCTGACACCCCAAACCCCCAATATCCTCCTTTGTCTAAGAGGAGGACGTCCGCCATTTTGGAGAGAAATTCAGTTTCCCTGGTCTCTCCCGCGTATACGTGTTATAAAGCTTTGTTTGATTTTCTCCTGTTATTCAGCCTCATGTCAGTTTAATTTGTAGCCCAGCCAGAAAGGACCCAGAGTGGGGCGAGGATCCTTCTCATCCCTTTCACAGGTAGGCTGCCTGTGGCTAGTCTTCTCGTGGCTGACTTATCTTTGTGTCCCTCCCACGCCTCCTGCATGGTTTCAACACAGGAGTTAGAAAGATCTCATTCTCGGGCTAGTGGTTCTCAAACTTTAAGGAGCCCCAGAATCACCTGGGGAGCACATTGAAAATGCAGACATTAAAAATGTAGACTCACCCACAGAGATGTGATTCAGTAACCCTGGGGTGGAACCCAGGGGTCAGAGTCTTAAACAAGCTCCCCAGGTGATGCTGTCCCATGGCGTGTCCCACACACTGAGAGTCACTGCTATGGAGAGCAGGCTGTCACTGCAGGTTTGTGAGCAGAGAGACTTGATCAAAGCTGGCTTGCGACAGGATGAGCCTGGAGCTGGGGAGAGCACTGGAGATTAGCTGTGAGGGAGGTGCTGCAGCTGCTTGGTCTTGAAGCGATAAGGCTAGGATTATGGGGGTAGCAGAGGGAAGGAATGAAGCGGGGATGACTGCCCTGTGTTCCCAGCTTCAGGGCACCATGCTCCCAGCTGTCTGACTCATCTAACACTTTGCATGTGTCACCTCCTGACTCAAAAACCATCATTGGCTTCTGCAGGAAAAACAAAAATCAAATCCAGTGGCCTGACCTGCAAGACCTTTCCTTGTCTGGGTCTAGCCAGCTTTGCAGCCTCTGCTGCCCTGGTTCTCCTTTGGCACAGAGGTTAGCCCACGAGGCACAGGGCCTGACCTCCTGGCTTCAAATCCCGGCTCTGCCACTACCATACTTTAAGCTTAAGCAAGTTGCCCTCAGTCTCCTGGTCTGTGAAATGGGATGTTGCTGTCTGCAGCAGTACCTACAGCACAGGGGCTCTTTGACGACTGAAACAAGTCAGTGTATGCCATACACTCGAACCGAGGTGGCATCCAGTAGGGCTCCATACATTTGGACTGTTTTTACAGTTCCGGGAACTTCCCACCCACTGGCCACCTCCATGTCCTCCCTCCCTTCACCACTTATTGCAGCTCTCCCTGGGCTCTGCTCAAGGCCCTCCTCCTCCAGGAGGCCCTCCCTGCTCACTCCAGGCCTCGCTCAGGGCGCTCTCCTTCCCTGAGCTTCAGCCCTCAGTTCCATGTCCCTCCTCTGACCCTGGCCTGCCACCTGCTCTGTCAGGAGCCTGTAGTGTTCACCTCTTTCTCTTCTGTGAGCTCAGCTCTTCCCCTGGGGGCAGAGAGCTGGGACTCAGAGCACCTGCCTACTGGTCTCAGCTCGGCAGGAAACCGGCTGTGTGACCTCAGGCAGGCTGAGTCCCCACTCCTGTCTCAGTCTTCTGATTTACAAGCTGACAGAGTTGGGCTAAAGCCCCAGAGATGGAGCTTTAAAAGAGGGAGACCCTCGCTTCAGCAAAATCTTACCGAGCTGGGTATGTAACCAGGGAGAGCAGAGCTGCTTTGGATGAAGGAGTGTGTGTGTTTGTGCGCACACGTGTATGTGTGAGTGTGTGTGAGTGTGAGCGTGGGTGGCCCGCGGCAGGTCTGCTCAGCTTGCACCTCTGCTGAGGGCTCTGCAGGCCAGGCTTGAAGACCTCTGGGTGAGGATGTTTCCACGCCCCCATCCTACAAGTGTCAGGTGTTCCATCTGATTCATCTTGCTGAGCTTACGGTAGATGCTTCCTATGTTTCTTAGTGGTCGAGGTGAGGATAAGAACAGGTAAAATTGGCCCAGCAGGAATGGCAAGTTTTGGGCTCCTGAAGCCTCCCCTCCCCCTCCCTGAGCCCAGACCCTTCCTTCTGAAACCCCAGATACAGATCTCTGTCTGAAGGTGTGTGTTTGGTTTCTGTGTGTTGGGGTCCTGGCTATGTGTTTACTGAGCTAGAATGTTATGGTTTCCAGAGGCCCTGGCCCCAATCCCGGATGAGGCCTGCGAGGAAGTACCCCCTCCCCAACCCCAGCACATTCCTCTGGAGGGGGGCTGGCTCTCAGGCAGGGAGGGTTTCCTGGCACTGTGGCTCCATAGCTGACTTCCTACCCCTCCCTGGTTCTGGCAGTGCTGGGAGGCCTCTGGCTGGTGTCCAGGCACCCCAGTCAGGCTCCGCTCCCTCCTCACCCCACCGAGGGCTGGGGCTGGTGTCTGATAGGTCCTGCCTGGAACAGCAATGAGGTGCCCAGGGGAGCCAATGAGGTTTTGTCCTCCATTAATGCTGTGTGTGTGTGTGTGTGTGTGTCTAGGGTGGGGTGTGTATTTCCTCACAATTGACTGTCCATTATCAGAATGCCCCTTGGATACCAGGCCCCTGGCAGAGGGTGGGGCCTCAGCTGCTCCTTCTCTGGGTAAAGGGCATCTCTCCCATCAGACTCCAGACCCGGGGCAGTGTCCCCAGGTTCTGGCAGCCCACCTTGTTATGGGATTCTTTGTGATCTCTGCCTAATGACTGTTTATCCTGCAGCCGGCTGGAGCCAGGGCTCAGTTCTGTCTCCACAGTGGCTCTGAATTCCAGCAGCGCTCAAGAATGTCTCTCACCCCTCCTGGCCAACCTCTACCTGCCATCCTCTCTGTGGAACAGACAGCTTTTCCCAAAACTCAGCTAACCTGACCACCCCTCCCCCAAGCCTACTGGGCCCCACTTGCCAACTTGAAACCAGTGGAGCCTGAGGCAAGTCAAAATTGAAAACGTGTAAACACTCTCCACCCCCGATTATAGAGGTGATACGTGTTCATTGTTGCTTTGCTGAAAATTTGGAAAATGCAGGGATTGGTCAGAAGTCCCTACTCACCACCCTGCCTGTGGGCTCCGTGAGGACAGGGCCTGGGTGGACACAGCCTGTGTCCCTCCCCCTCCGTCGGGGAGCGTCAGTGCTGGCAGACATGGGCACAGCGAGTGCTTGGTGAGTAGAACCCAATTAGAACCTAATTCTGCCCGGACTTCTTCCAAAGCAGATCCAGGGATGACCCTGGGGGTGACCACTGTCCTTCCGGAGGGGGATCAGATAAGCCACGGCCCCAGACCAGTCCCCTGACTGCAGTGCAAATGCCAGACTCAGGCCTCAAGCTAGGAGTTATCCTAGGCTCCTCTCCTTCCCTCGTGCTCCCCATGACTCCATCAGCTCACCTGTTGGCTCTGCTTTCAGAATACACCCCACATCAGGCCACTTGTCCCCTCACATCTCCCCAGAATGAGCCGCCAGCGTCTCTCGCCTGGACTTTATAAGAGCCTCTTATCAGATCTCTGGCTTCCACCCTCGGCCCCCAGTCTATTCTCCAGAGAGCGGCCAGAAGCCCCCCAATGTTCCTCTGATCAAAGCCCCATTACTCTCAGGATAAAGCCCCACTCCCTAATAAGACTGCAGACCTGTGCGCTCTGGCCTGGCCCCCTCTGGGCCTCCTCTCCTGCCCAACCCTGCCCTGGCTCACCCCGCTCAGCCTCGAGGCTGCGGGGTGTTCCTGGAGCACACCAAGTTCCTTACTCCTCAGGGAGTCTGCTTCTGCCGTGTCCTCTGCCTGGGTCTCTGTCCATGCGCCACCTTCTCAGGGGCCTTCCCTGGCCCTCCTTCCACGGCCTCTCCCCACTGATCGCCCTTCACCTCTTCCCTGCTCTGCTCCTCCCCCTGCACCCCTCACGCCTAGAATTACATTGTATCTGCCCCACCCAGAAGAAAAGCTCAGGAGGGCAGGGAGTTTTTGACCGTTTGTTCTAGAAGGCCAGAGTTTAGAAGGTGCCTAGCATGTAGAGGGTGGTCTATAATTATTTGTTGAATGAAAAAAAAGGGCTTCTTCCTTTTCCTCCTCTTTTTGGGCAATGATTAAGCACTTCCTAGTGCTGGAGCCGGCCCTGGGGCTCGATGGGGCATGAAGCTTCATGTTTAGTTGGGGAGGTAGAGCTGTGGCGTGTGATGGAGGGGTCCATGGGGCTGTGGGTGGGGGAAACTGGCCCAGCTGGAGTGGGTCAGGGCAGACGTCCCAGAGGTGAGCCCCAAGCTGAGACTGAAAGAGGAGCTGGAGTTACTGGCATCCAGGTAAAGGGAGGAGGCAGGTGAGGAGGGAGGGTGCTCCAGGCCCGAGGAAGGGCCTAGTCCCTTCTGGAAGGCAGGGATGTCGACCTCATGGCCACATGTCAGCCTCTAGCACACAGCAGGTATTCAGCGAAACTGCTGAGATGGCGAGCGTTCAGCAGCCACACCTGATTTCGAGGAAGACAACTTCAGGTCCCAGACAGGACCCTTGCCGGGTGAAGTTAGTAAGCGCTCTGGGGGGTTCACCCAGGGATTCACAGCGTCAGATGAGTTATGAAACACAGAGTCCCGTGTTCTAGAGTCTTTGTCTCTGAGGGAAGCAGCACTGTTTCCCCTTGAGGATCCGGGGGGGTTGGGGGGAAGAAGGGGGAAGGAAGTTAGCTGGCTGGAAAATGAGCGGGGACCATCCAGGGACCATGATGGGCTTTTGGAAATCAGGGCAGGCTCCAGAACATTTTTCTTTCTCTCTATCCTGTGTCTGGCCCTCCCATGCCCCAGCCCAGGGAGTATGGGCCCAGGCTTGGTGCAGGACTCCAAATGGGGTCCAAATAGCCCAGGGTCAGGGCAGAGGCAGAGAGAGGCACCCCTGGCTAGGTGGCCGGCCAGGCCCTCCCTGTGCAGAGAGGAGCCTGAGCCTGGTCACGTACACTCAGCCCCGAGGGAGGGCTGGTGGGGAGGAAGAGGCCAGTCCTGTCTTCCCTGGGTGTGAAATGCGGCACCTGAGGGTGGGGGAAGCTGACCCTCTCCCTTCCCCCACGGGCCTGGACAAGGGGCAGTTCCCTAGGCTTCAGCGCTCCCTCCCTCCCCTCCCCCATGATTGGCCCTGGTTCCTGTCAGGCTGGTTTTTCCTCCCCTGGGGACTCCAAGAGGAACACCAGGGGCCATCCTGATCCAGCCGGCCCTGCCCCACCTTTCCTGGGTTCCCGCTGCCGCAGAGGGGGCCAGACTTGAGCTGGGGGGAGCTCTAGCTGCTGGCCTTGGGTTCCCATGACACGACCTACCTGGCCTGAGCAAGGCCATGAGCTGCTCACAGCGTGGCCAGTATTTCTTGTCTATGTCCTTCACTCCCCATCCTCACTAAGGACTAAGTTCAGACCCTCTTTATCTCTAACATGGACTATTGCAGCAGACCCTACACTGGTCTCTCTACCCATTGCTGTGCCTACCTCCCTCGTCCACCATTCACTACGTGGAACTGACAGCAATTTCTAAAACTTAAATTTGATCACATCACACCCCTGATTGAAATGACTTTCCGTTGTCTTCAGGATAGAGTGCAACTCCTAGGCTGAGCTTACAGCCCCCCCCAACTTCCCTGGCCCCTGCCCCTCCCCCACATGCCCCAACTGTACGGAATGACCAGTGATCCCCCCAAGCTGGCCCCTGGTGGGTCCACTCTTCCAGGCCCTGTTCTCTTTGCCCCCCTGCCTGATAAACATTTTCTGGTCTTTCAGCCTCTTGCTCAAGGGGCGTGCCCTCTATGAAACATCTCTGGATGCTCCCAGGCAGAAATAAGCACTCCCTCCTTTTGCCCCCACTTGCTCCTGCACAAACACAATCCCAGCACCTACCCACTTGGTTATTCTGATTTGTTTGAGGCCTGAATGCCTACTGACTCAATAGTTCTGGAATGGTGGTCCACATAGTGGCTACTCACTCCAGCATGCCTAGAAATCCCCTAGTTATTTCAGAAAGTCCCCACGGGAGTGCCTCGCATGTGATGACAAGGGGGCGGCTGGCTGCAGGCTCCCGTGGGGTACACTCTGCTCTCCCTCCTGCTCCAGCCACACTGGTCCACGTGTACTACCTGGGGGGCACCTCAAGACCCATCTTGAGAACGCCCATGTCAGTGCCAACAGGGTGGATTCCGGATGCTCCTAAAGCTTCTGATCCTTGGGGAGCGGGAGCAGGAGGGGCTGTCCCCCCAGGTCCAAGTCATCGGGCTGAAAGAGCCCTCCTGCACCTAGACTCTTTCCAAGTCCCTCTTGAAAGGTTCTGCCACATTCTCGTCCTTCATGAAGAGGGAAAACTTCATAAAGAGGGACAACCAGTGCACAGGACCCAGGGGTGGGGCAGGAGACTGGAAAGCTTTTTTGAGTGGGGCTCTCTTCTCTCCACATCTGCTGCTCCCCTTTCCAAAACTTCCTCTCTCCTTTCCTAATTCAAGACTAGAGTGTCAGCATGTATGAGTGGGGACCAAGATGTCAGTGGTGTGTGCAGGGAGGGGAGGAGTGATTTACTTTATTAATTGTGGCCGGTTCTCAATGTCCATCATGTAGTGTTTCTTAAGCAATTATTTAGAGCCAGCCCTGATGGCCTAGTGGTTAAAGTTCTGTGTACTCCGCTTCTGCGGCCTGGGTTCGGTTCCCGGCTGTGGAACCACACCACTCGTCTGTCAGTAGCCATGCTGTGGCGGCAGCTCACATAGAAGAACCAGAAGGGCCTACAACTAGAATATACAACTATGTACTGGGGCTTTGGGGAGGAAAAAGAAAAAAGAGAGGAAGATGGGCAACAGTTGTTAGCTCAGGGTGAATCTTTCCCAGCAAAAATAAAAATTTAAATAAGTTAAAAAAAAGAGAAATTATTTATTTTTAATTAACAAGTAACACACAAATACATTCTTGTTGTAAGAATTAGAACAGCAGAGATGAACGTGGGTCCCCATGACTACTATCCTTCAATCAGCTTCTCTCCAAGGAAATCCCTGCAGTCAGTCTGAGGTGGCTCCTTCTTCATCTATGTGCTTCCGTGCATAGTCATAGTACCTGCAGGAATAAGTCACCTTTTAAGTATATGTCAGCATTGACTTATCATATGGATTGCCCTCCCGCTGCTTTTATATTACCCAGCAACTGGTTCTTTAGGCTTTTTCCCATCTATGTATGTTGATGTTACTCTCTGTTTAATTTCTGCTTCCAGTCCTTCATCATGTGGATATAACATGGTTTACTCAAGGGTTCCCCTACCAGTGGTTGTTTCCATCTTTCCACTATTACAAACAAAGCTTCAGAGAGTACCCTTTTATATGCCTCCCTGGATACACGGGCAAGGGGTTCTTTGGGGGTAAGTATGAAAGAGTGAGACAGGGGCTTGTAGGATGTGTGAATGTTTTTCACAGAAGACACTGCCAAACCACCCTGCAGTGTGGCCGCACAACCCACCACCCGTCAACCTGTTTGAGGGAGTTCATTTGTCCACAGCTTCCCCACACTTCACATTAGCAAACTTTGTAATTTTGCCAAGTTGATGGGGAAGAGTGAATCTCCCGTCTTCTCCTGGCTGCCCTTGATCAGGTTGGGAGGGCAGCCTGGTGCTGTTTATGGAAACTTCCAGCCAGCCCTGCCCACAGTCCCATCTTCCACTTCTCCTCGCAGGGCACCTGGTGCCCCAATTCCTGAGCTTCTGGGGTTTGTGTTGAGAATCTGCTTGCTTGTGGGCTTCCGGCCCTCCCCTCCTCTGCCCTAGGTCTCGCTTCCTCTAGTCTGCTGTTAGTTACCATTTTTGAGCTTTAAAATTTTTGTGGACGTTTCTCATCTTCTGGTGTCTCTTCTTTTATTCTCTTTATTCCTTAACAGTCAGCATAACAGGGTTTTCAGAAGGAGCAAGAATTACTGTGGGTATCCAATCTACCACATCTCATTGAAACGAATGTCTCCACAATCCCCGGCCAGACTGTCGGGTTCTTAGAGGCTGGAAGAGCTTGTATTTACTTCTGCATCTCGGCATGCACACAGGCCTGGCACACAGAAGGGACTTGGTACATGTTCCTCGAATGGAGGAGCGGGTGAGAAGGTACCTTGAGCATCTCACACGGATGGTCCCTGGGGAAGGGGCTGGTGTCTAGGTGAGGGTCACCCATTACATGAGAAGCAAGTTCATGAAGTCTGCACACTTTTACCCTTCTCTCCTCCAGCTTACAAATTCTGCCCCGTTCACATACACGCGTCTGTCTCCTCTGCAAGGCTGTGAGCCTTGCTTGAACGACCCACTGACTGACCAAATTAATAATTGTGTGTCTAGGCAGGGAGGACAAGTTAAGACCTTAGCAGGTGACACTATGCCTTTCCCAACTTGATGACTCTTTCTCCAGGCCAGTGGAGGAAAGCACCTTGAAACCCGTCCCGTGAGAGGAGGGATGGCCTTCGTGGTTGGGACTGTGGCTTTAGGGAGTTAAAGATCTAGGCTTGAATCCTGGGTCCACCACGTCCTTGTGTGACCTTGGTCATCTCATTAAACTTTTTGAGCCTCAGTTTTCTTGTCTGTAAAGTGGGGATGATAATACTTAACTGGCAGGATTCATTGCAGTAATATATACAAAGTGTTGAACACGGTGGCCACACAGTAGATGTTGGCTATAATCATTACCTTCATCACCATAACCACCATCGTCATTATTGTCATCACACCATTTCCTTCCACCCAGGGGCTAGGACTCTCACTCCCAGCTTCTTTCCAGTGGTCTCCACCCACCGTGTCATTTCCTCAGGGATGATGAAAACTCCTCTACCTTTAACCTCTCCCCTCTGGGAACTGTGAGCTGCATTTGCAAAGTGTAGGAAGCTTCCAGTGTAGGTCAAGGCGGAGATGCAGAGAGAGCCCTTGGCCTCAGGACTTGGAAACTAATCTCGGCTCTGCTTCCATTAGCCATGTGACCTCAGGAAAGTCACTTGACCTCTCTGAGCTTCCTTGGACTGGATCGGCTTTTCCTGTAATATATGGATTATTTTTCCCCCAGGAATTCCACATCTGTCTACTAAGAAAATAATTTTGGATATAATGACAAAATTGATAGCATTCTAAACATCCAACAAAAGGAATTGCTTAATTTAGGGTATGGATTATTAACAGGTATCACCTGACAATAGATTCCGTGGTCCAGAGTATTTGGGAAATGTTGGTTAAACAAAGTTAAATAATAATACTTATAATGATAATTATAATAATAACATACTATTTAACTATAATAGCATTATATAATAAAATAATAATAACATTGAGTGCTATTTGCCAGGCACCGTGATAAACCCTTTCCAAGCCCCATCTCATTTATCCCTTGAAACAACTCCACAAAATAGGTGGTGGTTATTATTTTATTAGTGTCTCTCTTTCACAAATGAGGGACTGAGGTTTTCGGAGGCTTTGGGACTGTGCATTGTGAATCTCCAAAAGGAACAAGGAACAAGCAGTATTTCTGATCTTATCTGACAAGGGACGCCCTTTCCCACAGGGATCTTGTGGTGCTGGGCTCTGCAGATCTGGGCTGGGGGAGGCTAGGCAGGGTCCTCTCTGGGATCCCGTTACGCTCCAACATTCCCTTCTCCTCGCTCCTGCCCCGTGTGCCCCTGGCCTGCAGACCAGCCCAACACCAGGGCCTGGGAAGGGAGCTCCTCCAGTCAGGTTCTGCCCTGCTGCTGCCAGAGGCAGATGGGAGTCTCCAGCCTGTGTGCAGTCTGTTTACTGACTGGGAACAGCAGCCTGACCCCTCAGTTCCACCTCTGGGGAGGGCAGCCTGTACAGATTGTTCTCCTGAGTTCTTGACGTACCAGAGAAGCGGTCAAAAGCCACACAGCTCATGGTGGAAGGTGCTAGGCACTGTTCCGGCCAGAGAGCGGGAGTGGGGGATTCTCCCTGACCCCAGCCTGCAGTTTAGTCTGGGGCTGGCTGCCCTTGGAGTTAGCATAAGATTTGGGGGGAAGGGACTCAAAGGAGTTGTTCTGGAGCTGGGACTTCCTTGGAAGGGAGAGCAGAGCCTCTGTCACACTCAGGAACTCAGGCCGTGGGACTGAGGGTCAAGAGGCTGGAAGCCAGAATCTGACACTCCTGGCTGTGGACCTCTGGCAAGTCACTGCCCCTCTTGGAGAGTCTGTTTCCTTATCTGTAAAGTGGGGATAAGAACACCCTTATCTGAAAGTCTTTGTAAACTGCACTACCCTCCAGTCAATTGTTCTGATGACTCTGGCCCTGGGGGAGGGTCTGGGGCTCTATGCCCCTCCGACGTTTAGGGAGCTCACAGCCCCTTCATTTCCAGGGGAGAACTGTTGGTCCTATTCTTTGTTTCCTAATCAAAGTCCCTTCGCAGATCCTCCTATCAGGTCAGAAAACCAGATTCCGGCTGGGGCTCGGTGCGCATAGGAACTATCTGGCCAATCTCCTCCTTCCCCCACAAGGAGCAAGCCTCCTCCTCGGGGCCAAATAAAGGGAGTGACTCATGTCAGACCGGCCCTGGTGGCTGCAACCTTTGTGAGGGCCCAGCCGCACCTGCTTTCACGGCCTGCCTTGGGTCACGCCCTCCTCCCGCTATGGGGCCCTTGGACCCACTTGTGAGTCTGATTCACTATTTTAAACAGCCTCAGGCTGCCCTTGCTACTGGCTCAGAGCAGCTCCTACTGGGTTAGGGGTGTGTGTGGCATTTCCTGCCCCTGTTCCTGGATATTGGTGGCTGGAAGACAATTTACTGGGACTTAGATTTCAAAGGCTGGGGACAAGTCTTCATTTAGCCACAGGTGACCCAGGTGATAATACACAGAGAGGAGGGCTGACATTCCACAGGGGGAAACTGAGGCCTGGAGATGGGGAGTGACTGGCCCATCTCCCTAACACCCTCCGAAAAGGGCACAGTCCTCTGTCCTGAGAGTGGGTGACTGCTCCACCATAAGGACGGGAAGGAACCATGGGGACAATTTTGAGGAGGGGTGAGGTCCCTGGGGACAGGAACCGGGGCGAGGTGGTTGTAGTGCCCTGCAGTGTCTGGCAGGGGGCCCGGCCCTCTAAAGTGATCAAAAAGGTGGGTGGAATCGCTGAGCTGGATGAAGAGTGGGGCTGGGGGCTGTGTGTGGGAGGAGGGGCTCCTTCCTCTATTATCAAAACTCTTCCCTTTGTGCCTCGGTGCTTTGTGGAGTCCTCCCCAGCAATGCATCCATTCATCCACGTACCAGGACAGGACTGTTAGGCACAGGGACTCAGCCTCTGACACCCTCCTTCCAGATGCTCACAAGGAGGGAGGCATTCCATCCCATTCCTCTCTCCTGGGGCAGGTGCTAAATGTCTCCTGGGCAGGTTAGTTGTCCCCCTCAGGCTCAGATTCCTGATCGTGGCACCATTAAAACACTTCAAGAAGCCTGTGTTGAATGAATGCATGCTTTTTGGGGCTGGAGGGTAGGCGGTTGTCCTGGGGGGTGGGGTGGGCAGTGAGAGGCCCCAGGCCGGGGGGTCAGCCCCCAGGTGGGGGTCGGGCTTGAGCCTGGGATTGTGAAGGTGCCCGTTTTAGTGCAGCTGCAGATCCACTACCAGCAGCTGCTCCCAGGAGCCTATTGTCACCCGGGACTCTGTATGGCCCCAGCAGGGTGGGGGCAGCTTTGTCTCAGAGGCCAGCAGGCATGCAGCTCAGAGCACCCTCATCTGGGGGACTCAGGGGAGTCAGGGTGTGGGTGATCCCCAAGGGGCAGGTTCTGATAGGTTGTAATGCCCAGGGCGGTGTAGGAATCTCTTGAATGTACTTGGGGGGTGGGGTGTTAATTATAAAGGAAGGACCCCAGAACCTGATTCCAGAGGCGGCCCCGAGTGAGAGACCACTGGGGGACGAGAGTGTAGGACTATCCTCTCAGACGGACTCAACTCCTGGGAGGTGTCAAACTCTGGGTGATTTTAATGGGGGAGAGTCAGCATGTGAATTGGGGGGGTATCTAACTATGTGCGTAATGCGGAGGGGCTCTGGGCTCCCGAGAGGGCTCTGGGCTCCCGAGAGGGCTGGGGTGGGGCAGCTCTCTGCAGGGAGGGGAGAGTTGGAGGCAGAGCCGCCAGGAACTGACCAATGGGGAGAGCGCCCGTATTTGCACTCAGGAGCCTGCAAATTCCTCGGGGCTCAGATATCCGCCCCACACCATCCCCCATTCCCCGCCCGCCTCGGGCATAAAAGGCGCCAGGTGAGGGCCTCGCCACTCCTCCTGCCGACCGCAGCTCTTCCGACCAGTGTCGCCGCGTCCTCCTTCGCCATGACTTCCTACAGCTATCGCCAGTCGTCGGCCACCTCGTCTATCGGGGGTCTGGGCAGCGGACCCCTGCGCTTCGGGGTCGGAGGCGCCTTCCGCGCGCCCAGCATCCACGGGGGCTCGGGTGGCCGCGGCGTGTCGGTGTCCTCCGCCCGCTTCGTGACCTCGTCCTCATCCGGGGGCTACGGCGGCGGCTATGCGGGCACCGTCGTCGGGTCCGACGGGCTGCTGGCGGGCAACGAGAAGGAGACCATGCAGAACCTCAACGACCGCCTGGCCTCCTACCTGGACAAGGTGCGCGCCCTGGAGGAGGCCAACGCCGACCTGGAGGCGAAGATCCGCGACTGGTACCTGAAGCAGGGGCCCGGGCCCGCCCGCGACTACAGCCACTATTTCAAGACCATCGAGGAGCTGCGGGACAAGGTGGGCGGTGGCCCGGCCGCGGGAAGTGCACCTGCCGCGGAAACCCAGCCCCGCGGGTCGGGCGAGGCCGAGGCGGGGGCGGCGGGCACCTCCCGGCCGGGGCGGGAGCGACCCGGCTAGGACTTGGGAGGGCCCGCAGGGAGGGGCGGAGAGAAGGGGCAGGTGAGGAGGGGCAGGACCATGGGGCAGGAAGTGGAGGCCGGGGCGGCGGGAAGGGGGCGGGTAAGTGGGTGGGGCCCGGGTAAGTAGGTGGGGCATGTGGCGGCGCTGGCCAGGGGGGAAGGAGGGGCTGGAGGGCGGGGAGGCCAAGGGAAGGGGGTCCGGAGGAGTGGGAGGAGATGGGACACAGGTCTGGGCTGCCCACCGGTCTAGGCCAGGGGCCGCCGTCGCAGCAGGGAAATGCAAGAGTTTGGCCTGGGAGGAATCTGGGCCAGACCTGCCCCCTGCTGCCCCCGGCGTGGACCCCTCTACATTCCTTCTTTCTGGCGGCGCAGGTCTGGTTTCCATCACGCTCAGCCCCTCCTCCCACGCCCAGGCGGCCACGCCGGAATTAAGAGCTCTAAGAAGAATGCGAGAGGCCAGCTGTGTCCCCTGGCCGGTTAGGGAAGGGTATATGCTGTGGCCCCTGGACAGGGTAGAGGAGGGACTTATGCAGAGGCCCTGGGGGTCCTTTGCCTGTGAAGATCTCTGTCGGGAAGACCAGGTGCAGCAGCGGTTCTCTGTGGGTGGAGAGCCCCGGGCTGGAGGCCTCGGGTCTGAGCCACAGATTTTGGAGGGAGGCCCTGAGGGGCGTGCAGGGTGGGAGTGGTCTCCACCCGCGCGGAACAGCTTGGAGCTCCGTCCTGAAGAAATGTATCAGAAGCCAATGGGACCTTTAACGGCTCCACATGCTGGGTCTCCAAACACGGGGGGCTCCTCACAACATTGCCCAGTGCCCATCATATGCCTAGCACGGTGCTGGGTGTCCCAGGCATAGACCAAAGGGAACCCGTGGACAAGGAGGGAGAGCTAGAGATGAAAACAACCATTCAGGATACTGCTTTCACACTTAAAATTGTGACCTACAATAAGTCACATTTTACAATGTACCCTCACACATTCTCTCTCTCTCTCTCTCTCTCTCTCTCTCTCTCTCTCTCTCTCTCTCTCTTTCTCTCTTTCTCTCTCTCTCGTACACACACAAAATGGAAGCAAAAGCTTCTTGAAACAATTCTTACCCTGCTGTGGGCAAACCCTTCTGATATTTTACATTCTGTTCTGTTTCATTAAAAAACTATGCTAATCACCACCCAGTACAACGATTAATGAGTCATGACCTGCTCTTTGAAAAACACCAAACCGAAGTATCTTAATCAATGGTGTGAATATGCCCCCCAGGTCAGAGGGGCCTCAGATTGGGGTGAACTTGGACCAGGAATCCTGAACTTCAGTTCCCACCTCTAGAACAGGTGCACCCACTGACCTGGTGTGAAAGATGGGGTGCAAAGTGTCCCCACATAATAGATGCTCCACAAATGGCATTCCCTTCCCTGAGGCAGAGTGTGCTTTGAGTGGGGGGAGGGTAGACAAAGGTAACCCTACATGTCCCTGCATCCGGTTTGCACCTCACTTAGAGGCTACCTCTCTGAGACCATTTCGAGTTTCCCTGGGCACAGGTCTCAGAGACGTTCCCCCCAGTTGATCTCCCTGCCCTCCCTCGCTCCCTCCCTCCCCTGGCTCATCCTCCCTGGCAGTGGTTTCTCCTGCTCCAGCTCCTGGGCATGGACTGATTCCAAGACCTCCTAGGGAGCAGGCCGATGGGCAGCCGAGATGTGGCTGGGCCTTTGGTCTCTAGGGAGCGAGCACACACTCATTTGCTCCCGTCTCTCTTCTGGGGAGAGAGTGAGTGGGCAGTGCTAGTAACCTCCTGCCTCCTGTCTTTCAGATTCTTGGGGCCACCATTGAGAACTCCAAGATTGTTCTGCAGATCGACAATGCCCGTCTGGCTGCAGACGACTTCCGAACCAAGTGAGCGTCTTGCCTTGGAGGGCTGCAGACATGAGCGCAGGGAAAGAGGGGCAATCCCAGGCCCTTTTGGGGCTCAGTGCAGTGGGGGGCCTGGACCCTGCCCTTACCCACCCCAGCTGGTCTGAAGCAACTACCCCCCTACCCCATGGACTCCTGAGCCCTGGGGAGGTGGGGGAGTCTTCAGTGGTGCAGAGGAAATGCTGGTCTGACTGCAGCTATTTCCTCTGAAAGGTTTGAGACGGAGCAGGCCCTGCGTTTGAGCGTGGAGGCGGACATCAACGGCCTGCGCAGGGTGCTGGACGAGCTGACCCTGGCCAGGACCGACCTGGAGATGCAGATTGAAGGCCTGAAGGAAGAGCTGGCCTACCTGAAGAAGAACCACGAGGAGGTGGGTTTCAAGCTGGGCCTTCCGTCCATTCCACCCTAGCTTCCCAGCGCTGAGGATATTTTTTTATCCTGTACCCTCTGACCGTGGCCACACTCGCTGCACCCTCAGCATGGCCCTGGGTGCAGAGCATGGCTTCCACGGTTCCAGCAGGGAATGGTGGCAACCCAATCTATGCCCCAATGCTGGCTCCTAGGTCTGCACCTGAAAACCAGCGCCCTTTGGCATGGGGGACGGGGGCGTGACCTGGCCCAGACCCAGCAGGCTCTGGGCTCTGACATGCCCATTCTCTATATCTTTCCAGGAAATCAGTGTCTTGAGGGGCCAGGTGGGTGGCCAGGTCAGTGTGGAGGTGGATTCTGCTCCAGGCGTTGACCTAGCCAAGATCCTGAGTGACATGAGAAGCCAGTATGAGGTCATGGCTGAGAAGAACCGGAAGGATGCTGAAGCCTGGTTCACCAGCAAGGTATGAAGGGGGAAGCAGGTGCCCTCTGGGGAGGTGGCAAGGAGGGAGAGCTTGATGCTCCCAGGCAAAGGTCTGGCTCAGGGCTTATTCCCTCCGCCTCCTCTCTTATTGCAGACGGAGGAGCTGAACCGGGAGGTCGCTGGCCACACGGAGCAGCTGCAGATTAGCAAGACGGAGGTCACCGACCTCCGGCGCACCCTCCAGGGCCTGGAGATTGAGCTGCAGTCTCAGCTCAGCATGGTACGTGCCCTCTGCCTTGTGGGATGCACACTCGTGTCCTCGCAGCCTTGGGCAGCCTGGGAGGGGCGTGCCCATGCCCCCTCTGGGAGCCGGGCTCCACTGAGTCTCCCTCCCTCTCCCTGCTCTCAGAAAGCTGCCCTGGAAGGCACGCTGGCGGAAACGGAGGCGCGCTTCGGAGCGCAGCTGGCACAGATCCAGGCGCTGATCAGCAGTATCGAAGCCCAGCTGAGCGACGTGCGAGCCGACACCGAGCGGCAGAACCACGAGTACCAGCAGCTCATGGACATCAAGACGCGGCTGGAGCAGGAGATCGCCACCTACCGCAGCCTGCTGGAGGCCCAGGACGACCGCTACAACCCGCCGCCCTTCAAGGCCTACTGAGTCCGGCAGCCTCCCAGGCTTCCTGCCTTCCGCGGAGGGTGCCCCTGGGTAGGGGCATGGGAGGGGAGGGACCCTTACCCCGGCTCTCCCCCTGATCTGCCAATAAAATTTTATGGCCCAAGGGAGGAAGGACATTGGGTTTGTTATTTCAGCCCATGGAGATGGGCCAAGTCTCGCCACTGTTCAGGTTTTATTTGCACCAGAGTCCACGGGGAGGGGACGGGAGCACGCTCACAACCCTGTTATGGTAATTCCTGTTTGCAGAAGTCTTCATTTATCTAACTGTTCCCTGAAACAACCTTGCAAAATGAGCATTGCTTCCATTTTACAGAGGGGTAAACTAAGGCTCAGAGAGGTGAAGTGGTTTGTTGTATGTATAGCTATTCTAACACATGGCAAAGGTGGGATTTGAAACTGTGGTTTTTGCTTCCAGATTTAGTTTTCTCTACACCGTGTTTCCCCAAGGGTTGGTGTGTGTGTGTGTGTGTGTGTGTGTATGTGTGTGTGTTTGTGTCTGAAATTAATGTTTACTGCGTACCTACTATGTGCCATTTAATCAACACGAAAAGGTAGATAGTATGAGTTGCATCTTACAGAACAGGTTAAGTAATGTGTCCAAGGCCACGCGGTGACTACATGGCAGAGCTGGGACCAGAATCTAGGGTTCCTGATTCTTACCCTCCAGTGCCACCCCTGCACCCCTCCCTCCTAGGACTGACACTGCTTGTGCCAAGTCCTCAGTACATTCCAGTCTTGCTCCATGTAAAGGCCTAGAACTGGGATCCCCTGAGGCAGTTCCTCCTGACACATTTCTCCACTTAACTGAAGGAGAAAGTGGGGCTTTGGGGTCAGAGCCTGAGTCACGGGGGAAGGCATCTGCTCAGGGCAAGGCCGGAGAGGGTGCATTCAGCAGTGTGTCTGCGTGTGTGTGTGCTGACACATTCACCCGTGCCCCGGGCAGCCCTGTGTAAGCCCCTACGCCCACCAGCCATACCTGGGCCCAGAGCCTGGAATGGACCCAGCTGTGACCCAGACCTCCCACACGGACCCCAAAACTGACCTGCCTGGGGCTGGTCCTGGGCCAGCAAAGGAATGCCGGTCCCAGCTTCCTGGTACTGCTCTGCCCGTGGGTGGGTGTAGTCCTGCCCCCGTGGTTTACAGCTCGGCTGCCAAGGGCTGAGGCCAATTTAAGGTAAATAAGTCCTACTTCCCCCTGGCTGAGAGGTTCAGGCTGAGTGAGTCTGTTCAGGCCCCCGGATCTGTGTGACAGCAGGCTGACCCTGTGACGGATACTGCCTCGTCCCCCCAGGTCTGCTATGGGGGAACAGACTGATGCTCACGCTGCATGTGCCCAGCACCCTGCTAAGGAGGCCAGCGATGCCGATCCTGAAGGGGTGCTCTTTCTGCCATTTCCCCTGGACCTTGGAGAGGTTTATGAGCTTGCCCCAGAGCCCCGCTCTTCCTCTCCCTGCTGCAGCCCTGGGCCAGGAGGCCCTTCTGCCACCTCCCCAGCTGTTCTGCTCCGGTCTCCAGCCCCCACAGCCCCCTCTGCCACTTAACTTCTCAAGAGTCCTCGGAGACAGAGGCCAGAGGCCTGGCCGCACCCCCAGGCTGGGACTGCTCGGGGCTATTTGTCCCCGCTCATGAAAGACTCTGTTGTCACAGCTGAAACCCTCCCCTCTGCCCCGAGGGCTCCTGGAATGTGGCCGTGGGGCAGGGGCTGGGCTCACACAGGTGAGGCAGGTGACTGGGTCCCAGGTTTGGGTGTCAGGAATGAAGCCCTCCTTTGTGTGTGTATGGGGGGAGGGGCAGGGGTGAGGACACTTTCTGTCTCAGCCTGAGAACTGGAACTAGGGGTGCTTTGTTGACAGAAGTGGCTGGGATAGAGGAGAGGGAGAGGGGGAGAGAGAGAAGGGGGGGGGACTGGGAGTGAGGTCTTTCCCTCCCTGCCGGTCATCAGGACCACTTCAGTTTGCAAAGCATCTCCTGTCAGTCATCTCGCTCCATGCCCGTGAGTCAGACAGGGCAGGAGTTATTTCCATTTTCCCGATTGGCAGACTGAGGCTCAGAGAGAGGAGGCTCCATTACCCCAAGCCACATGCCTAATGATTGACAAAGGAGGAATTCTCCAGGCCCCAGGTCATGTGCTCTCTCTGTCCCCAGCATCTCCCTGGGGAGTGGGGGAGGGGAGAGTGGATTTTCACATTTATGGAGAGGCCCTTCCCCATGTGCCATTAAATGCTCACTGTGGCCCTGTGGCAGGGGTCAGTGTTAGTGACCCAATTTTTTTCTTTTTTTCAAATTGTAGTAAAATGCATATAACATAAATTTACCATTGTAATCATTTTTAAGAGTACAGTTCTGTGGCGTTAAGTACATTCACATTGTTGTGCAACCATCACCACCAGCCATCCTCATTACTCTTGCCATCTTGTAAAACTGAAACTCTATGCCTATTAAACAATAACTCCCTATTCTCCCTCCCCCAGGCCCTGGCAGCCGCCATTACACTTTCTGTCTTCATGATTTTGACTACTCTAAGTCCTTACATAAGTGGAAAAATGTCCCAATTTTAAGTCAGGAACTTGGCTCAGAGAGGTTGTCACAACCAGAGGCGGAGTCCAGCCCAAGCCCTTTCTGCTGGGCTGCATCATCCCGTCCCAAGGACAGAAGGCCAGCTCTGGGGATGGTCTGTCTGCAGTGGGCAAAGGACAGAAACTGGCACAGCTTCCCGGGCGGGCTGCCTGGGGAAGGGCCTGCAGCTTAGGCTGGGGCCAAACGAGCTGGGTCTCCGCCCTTGCAGCCATCCCCACCTGGTGCTAATGAGCAGGCCCCGGGCCCGCCCAGACCTAGAGCTCACAGGAGCTGTTTGGACAGAAACCAGGGATCTGCTGCCCCAGGCATGAGCCTGAGAGAGGAGGGAAAGCCACCTTGAGGGTCTTCTGGAGGGGAATCAGCATGCAGAATAGGGGCTGGCTGGGGTCCAGCCCTGCCTCACCCTGGGTGATGGCGCATAACTGTGTCCGTGTTAATTGCTGGGGCCGTGATGTCTGTAGAAGCTTTAATGAGCTATGGCTGATCTGAGTTTGATTATTTTTCTTTCAGAGGAAAAGACAATATCCACCCACCCATGAGACAATACTGCGCTGTCAGCGCCCGGCACTCCGAGGCTGGGCTGACTGCAATCCCGGGTGAGGAAGAGCCCACCCCCAGTCCCCAGGCCTGCAGACCCCTCCCACCACCCCACCTCAGATGCAGGAATCTGGGGTCTGCAGGAGGGACCCTCTTTTCCTGTCCTCTGTTTAAGTGGGGTCAGAGGACCCACTGGAGTCCTAGTGATGCCCCTTACTAGCTGTGCCACCTAGCACAAATTGCTTCCCCTCTCTGAGCCCCAGTTTCATTCCCTTTGAGACAGGGGCAGGGATCCTCTTCTCTGTCATGAGATTCGAGGAGGTGATGGATGCAAAAGTGCTTTGTAGGCCGTGAAGCACGCAGTGGAAGTGAGGGGCACTGTGATCACAGCAATAGGAACGACCGCCTGCATTGCCCAGTGGGTGCTGGCGACGGAAGAATATGGAAGAGTGAGGTGGATCACATGGCATCTTCTGACGCCCAAGGACAAAAGTCCCAGCTGGTGAGGGTACTCCGGAGGCCCAGGTACTGGACGTGCACCCCACCTCCCCCCTCAGAAGGTGGGGAGCCAGGAGCAGGCAGGATGTGGGCTCTTGGGCCTCAGGGCTTGCCCGTAAGTGAGAGCTGAGAGTGCCCCTTGCCACAAGGAAACAGACCTAAAGGTAACACGTCCAAGGTTTCACAAGCAGTAATCGACAGAGCGGGATTTGACCCCAGGCCTGCGGAAGTGCAGAGCTCTGTCCACCTCATCGTGCCGTAGCCCTGGGCCGGGGTCCTCCTCCTTCCTCTCCAGCTCAGTCTAGCTCACCTCCCCAACCTCACACCTCCAAGTGGCACTGCCCACTGGTACCAGGTACCCCTGGAAAGCTGGCCCCTGAGCTGGTGGCAGAGAAGAGGGTTTGACTCTCCGGCCTCAGCATCCTGCTCTGTGAAGTGGTGCCTTGGCCATCAAGGTCTCTGAAGTGTCTTCCAGTCTGCCCACTGGGCCTCCCTATCTCTTCCCTCCCCACAAGGCTCAGACACATAGAACCTTCTGGGCCGGGTCCCTCTCCAGCCCCGTATCGCTTGGCAGGACAAATGGGGTTAATCTGGCCCTGCTATGCAGTGACATGCCTCTCCCTGGAGAAGGCAGGGGCTTCCTGGAACGCGCTCCAGTTTTACCTGCAGAGGTTTGCCCTGACGTGTTCCAGGAGCAAGCAAAGTTTCGGGGACATGTGCAGTTGGCAGGTGGTGGGATTATCAATCAGCCCCTTGTCAGCCCTGAGCCTGCTGGCTTTTGTGAGAGTGCCACTGCAGCGGGGCTGGGGCTGGGGGAGCTGGAGAAGCAGTGGGGGGGCTGTGCGTGGGGAGGGGAGGGGAGCGGGGGAGGGGAGTTCATTTGTAGCATCAGAGGCGTGACAGATGCTGGCCCCTCTGGTCACCTCAGCAGGAACTTGACTCAACATCCCTCTCCTGTCCTCAGCCTGTCCCCATGGGCCCTGCAGCCCTCCATGTGCCTCTGCCCACTGATCCCCAGAGGGCACGGCTCTCCCCGAGCCCTGCGGGCTCACAGGTGGGGTCTGTGAGTGGGACAACACAGAGCAGCGATGGGAGTGGACTCCCAAAGTGAGAACAGGGAGCCAGCCACCTTGGGGGAGGGTCCCAGGCTGGGGGCAGCAGAGAAGCCCAGCCAGGGGCAGAGTTGGCCTGCGCTGCTCTACTAGTGCAGGCAGAGGCCTGGGAGCCGTGGTGCGATGCAGTCTGCTGCCTGCTACTCTCTGTGTTCTCCAGTAAGGTAGAGATAGACCTGTAATCCAAGTGTTAAAATCACGGCCCGGGGCAAAACACCGTTCATTCTGAATCATCTCTTCTGTTGCATTAAAAAAAAAAAGAAAGAAAAGAAAAACCAGCCACGTTTAGGTGTGCAGGCAGCAGTGTTTGTCAGGAACGCAGAGGAGTTGGCTTCCCTTTGGGGGAGGAGACACAGTCCCACAATGCCCTCCGAGGGGAATATAAGGAGCCCCAGGCTGGGGGGGTGACAGGCGCAGCACTGTGGTTTCAGTCTAGCCGGCACCACCCGTCAGCGTCTCTCCTGCTTGGGGAGGACTCGCCGGCTACTGCCTGGCCATGAGCACCGCGTTTCTGCAGACTACTTCCTCCACCTTTGGGGGTGGCTCTACCCGGGGGGGTTCCCTCTGGGGTGGGGGAGGTGGCTTTGGTGGTGGGAGTCTCTATGGGGGAGGTGGAAGCCGCAGTGTCTCGGCTTCTTCTGCTAGGTTTGTCTCCTCGGGGTCGGGAGGGGGTTACGGGGGCGGCATAAGCTGCGGCTTCAGTGGAGGGGCTGGTAGTGGTTTCGGTGGAGGCTTTGGAGGTGGCCTTGGAGGTGGCTTTGGTGGGGGTTTTGGTGGTGGCTTTGGTGACTTCGGCGGTGGTGATGGTGGCCTCCTCTCCGGCAATGAGAAGGTCACCATGCAGAACCTCAACGACCGCCTGGCCTCCTACCTGGACAAGGTGCGCGCCCTGGAGGAGGCCAACGCCGACCTGGAGGTGAAGATCCACGACTGGTACCAGAGGCAGAGCCCAACCAGCCCCGCCCACGACTACAGCCCCTACTTCAAGACCATAGAAGAGATCCGGGACAAGGTGAGTCCTCGGCTGTCAGAGAGAGGGGAGCAGGTAGCTGGTGCTCTGCATGCATCTCTAACATCAGTGTTCCTGCTGCCTCGAGGAAATCCTTTCCTGCCTGGGCGATGACTGTTGGTGTGTAACCTCGGCAAACTTGGAGTGTGGGAAATGCTTTCCAGGTGCGGATGCTGGTGCACATCTGCTCAGTTTGGCAGCGCCGGCGGGATCCTGGAAATCTGGTCAGGACAAGTGGGGGCCGAGATGGGGGCAATTACACCCACCCTGTAGGGCTCTGCATAAAGTGTTCCTTTGCTTCTTTTGCAAGAACGGTGAGTGTAGCCTCAGGAGCCCTGACTGCTGGGACCTCCTGCTTCACCGTTTGAGGATGTCTTTGGTGCCAAAAGCACTGTTGGAACTTAAGATGCCTGGAACTCGTCACGGGCTCTGCCACACACTCACTCATCCTTTCAATCGCCTGGACCGGTTTTCTCAGCTGTAAAATGCCTTCCTCAGCTGCCCTCCAGGTTCTCACTGGCTGGAATGTTCTGTAGATTCATGGCTGTGTCCAGGTGTGCAGCGACCAAGCTGTCCACTGGGGAGGCTGTGTCCCCCAGAGGGGTGTTATCAGAGTCCACTGCAATCCATCCATGCCACTCCTGGCCAGGCAGTCCCCACAGGGGAGGCCAGGCAATCCTGGCTCCTTAGTCCTTCACACCGTGGTGACAGAGAGGGTGGTGTGGGGGCAGACCAAGGAGTGGGCACTCAAGGGGAAGCTGGACTCTGCCCTGGGGACCCTGCAGGCTTCCGTTGGTGGTGTCAGCAGGGAGATTGTCAGTGAGGGGTCCAACAGGGCGCAGGCGGGGAGAACAGCAGGAAAGAGGGAGGGCTCCTCTAGGCACCAACTCCCTGTTTCCTGCAGATCCTGGCGGCCACCATCGACAACTCCCGGGTCATCCTGGAGATCGACAACGCCAGGCTGGCTGCGGACGACTTCAGGCTCAAGTGCGCTCTGGCCCCCTCTCCCCTTCCGCATTCCCCCCTTTCGTGGCCTTCTCTCCCTTCCCCAACTTAAGCCACCCAGACCCTTCACCCTTCCTCACTTTGGGTTCCTTCTTCCTTCACAGGTATGAGAATGAGCTGGCCCTGCGCCAGAGCGTGGAGGCCGACATTAACGGCCTGCGCAGAGTGCTGGACGAGCTGACCCTGGCCAAGACCGACCTGGAGATGCAGATCGAGAGCCTGAACGAGGAGCTGGCCTACATGAAGAAGAACCACGAGGAGGTGAGAGCGGGGCGGGGCCTCAGGCTGGTGGGAGGCAGAGTGGGGCCACTGGTACCTCCTCATAGTTGGCTGAAGGGCTTAGTGGTTCAGAAACACAGCCCCTACACACACCAAAACAGGGGTCCTCATGGAGAGGAATGTGTACTGTCCTGATTCATAGCCAAGCCAGGCGGCCAGTGTGAACTGCTGTCCTGATTTGCTTCATCAGCTCACACAAGGGCCCTACTGTTTGAGGTCCTCCCTTGGTAGGACCTAGAGAGGAAGAGAGACCCATGTGATCAAATCCCTTCACGTGCAGTGGGAAATAGAGGCTGGGGCTGGGGGTATTGGGAGTGCCAAGGTCATGTAGTGAGTTAGGGATGGAGCCAGGATTGGCATGTGAGGCCTGAAACTCTCGGCTCTCTCTTCTACCCTCTGTCTTATCTGGGCCCCGCCAACCTTGCAGGAGATGAAGGAGTACAGCAGCCAACTGGCCGGCCAGGTCAATGTGGAGATGGATGCGGCCCCGGGCGTGGACCTGACCCGCGTGCTGTCAGAGATGAGGGAGCAGTACGAGGCCATGGCGGACAAGAACCGCCGGGATGCTGAGGCCTGGTTCTTCAGCAAGGTGGGTCTGACCTCCCGGCTCTGCCCCAGCTCCCCAGGTCTCCCAGGAGGCCCATGGAACTCACTTTTCTTGTGTGTGACCTACAGACCGAGGAGCTAAACAAGGAGGTGGCCTCCAGCACAGAGATGATCCAGACCAGCAAGACGGAGATCACAGACCTAAGACGCACGATGCAGGGGCTGGAGATCGAGCTGCAGTCCCAGCTCAGCACGGTATGGCCACCAGCACGCCCCCCTACCCCTGCCTCTCCCATCCTCCATGGCTGGTTAAGCCTTGGAGTTCCCAAACCCCCGCAGAAGGGGTTCTCTGCATCCATTCAGTGCCTCCCCTCATGCCCCCAGCGGCTTCCTTTCTAGCCTGATATGGTGTCTGCTGATCTGTTGCCCCCCAGAAAGCCGGCCTGGAGAACTCGCTGGCGGAGATTGAGTGCCGTTACGCCACGCAGCTGCAGCAGATCCAGGGGCTCATTGGCGGCCTGGAGACCCAGCTGAGCGAGCTCCGCTGCGAGATGGAGGCCCAGAACCAGGAGTACAAGACGCTGCTGGACATCAAGACGCGGCTGGAGCAGGAGATCGCCACTTACCGCCGCCTGCTGGAGGGCCAGGATGCCAGGTGGGGCGGGGTGCAGAGGGAGGTGGGAGGGAGGGGCCTGTTGTGGTCAGGATGGAGAGTCACCTTAGGGGGACGGCAGTGAAAGAACTGAGCAAGGAGGAAGGGGCTCTGGACTCTGCACTCTAGTCACCTTGGGCAGGTCACGTCACCTCTCTGGGCCTACGTTTCTTCTGTGAGTGACAGAGGTTGGGCTAATGCTGGTTCCACTCCCTGCATGAAACAGATGGGGTGTTACTACTGATCAGTCTATCTACTGGGGGTGACTGGTCTGGACAGGCTCTCAGGATGTCCCAGCCTCTAGAGAAGTCAGATGTGGGGGTCAGGTGTGGGGGTCAGGGAGGACTGCTTAGCTGGCCACCGGGGCCTCCCCTTGGGAGACCTGAGCTTCTGCCCTTTGCTTACATCTGCCTCCCTGTCTCTTTCAGGATGGCTGGCATTGGCACTGGAGAAGGTAGGAAGACTTAATTCTTCTTTGGGCGGGGGGAGGGGAGGGGAGCTAGTGAATTCACCGCTCCCCTTGGAATGAGGAGGAAAGAGAAAGAGGCCAAACATCCCAGTAGGGCAGGAACATGCCCATTCCCGCTGATGCCTCTTCCCCAGTGAGATCCTCTATCAGCTCCAGCAGAGCTGGAGTTGAACATTTATTGAGAACCTTCCAGGCTGAGCAGGCTTTGTCCAGGGCATAGCTCCTCCCAGGCCCCACCTTCATGCATTTATGCTCAGATGCCCACGATTAGTCTCTGTTCACGTGCAGTTAAAAACCCTGACGTTCTCACGGGGCTGGCCCCATGGCCTAGTGATTAAGTTTGGCACACTCCACTTGGGCGGCCAGGGTTCAGGTCCCAGGTGCAGACCTATACCACTCATCAGTGGCCATGCTGTGGCGGTGACCCACATACCAAATAGAGGAAGATTGGCATGGATGTTAGCTCAGGGCGAATCTTCCTCAGCAAAAAAAAAAATAAACCCCAAAAAGCAAAAACCAAAAAAACTCCTTGATGTTCCTGCTCACTGCAGGGCAGACCTGTGCTGCCACTGCCCATCTCTATGATGAGTAATTCAACACCAGCTCTCCTGGCAGCTCTTGAAGGATTGGCCAGTGGTCATTCTCAGGGGTGCTGTTCACTTGTCCTGTAGCTCAGCCAGGGTCCTGGTCCCCTTGGGAGGGAGGGAGGGTGGGGAGGGTCCCCCACTCTAAAGCTTGCTCCTTCTCTCTACAGCCTCCCTGGGAGGTGGCGGTGGCAAGGTCCGGATCAATGTTGAGGAGTCAGTGGATGGGAAGGTGGTTTCTTCCCTCAAGAGAGAAATCTAAATGCCCAGCGCAGGAGAGCCGTCTCTTACCACCCCCACCCTCCCCGGGCTGAGCGGACAACTGGCCAGAGGGGCTGGAAGAGTGAGCTCCATTCCCTGCCTTCAGAGGGCGACCGGCTCAAGAGGGTCCCTCCTTTGCATGCTCTTCCTTCCTCTCCTCTACAGCTCTCCCTGCCTCCTTTAGAGCAGGGAGGTGCAAGAAGCAGCTCTATCGTTTAACAAGCTCATTTGTACCGTGCCTGTTCATGCAATAAAGAATTGCTTTTCCTTTTGCAAATATCTCTTGGTAGTAGTTCCAGTTTTTCTTGTTGGGAGCCTCTGAGGAGGCCCAGAATCCATATTTGACATTTTCCCGACTTTGGCCTCTTCCCTGCATCGTCATAGTTCACTCTTTGGGGTGCCTAGGGCACCTGGGACAGACCCAGGCTGCTCAGGGACTTGCTCTCTGGCTAACCCTGTTCAGTGACTGTGGAAGCAGGAGACGGGGGGTTTCCTCAGAGCAGTTGGGCACACCTGGCACAGAACTTGACACATGAACTAATTATTTACTGAATGACTAACTGCATGGATTGTGTTGGGACACCACTGTATGGTTGGCACTGTGCTAGGCACACTCACCCATGGGTCTCATTTATATGACTGTAGGCAGTCAAGACTTATTAGACTCATCTTAGGAAATGTAGAGATGAAGAAGTCAGGGAGGTGAGTGACTTGCCTTGTGGCCTCATGGATGGACAGTAAGTAGCAGGGTTGGGACTGGGCCCCACAGCTGTGTGACTCCAAGACCAGGGCTTGTTCCAGGACCCCAGGCCCTGGCCCTACACAGCTCATTGCCAGGACCCTTTTCCTTGCTTCTGGCCCTCACCACATGTGCCCCTCGAACCTCCCCTTCCTCCCAGCCAGGCACACCTGACCTCCAGGGCTGCTGAGCCTGTTCCCATCTCTGCCCACCTGCAAAGCTGGCCACCATCCATCCTGAAGCTGCCATCTCCTCTCCACAAGGCTCTTAAAGTGCCCAGAGGGAAAGACACCAACTCCAGGAAGCCCTTCCTGATTTTTCCAGCTTAAGTCCAAAGCAACACCAACACTTATCGCCCTTCTTGGTCCAAATCCTGCTCCTGCTCCCCATCCCCAGCATCTCCACCCTTGGGCTCACTGGAGCAGCCACATCCACACGCACTTGATTGGTTGCCCCTGGTATGGGGCTTGTTCTTCCGGGATTCACAGCCCTGGACAGAGGGCAGGGAATGAGGAAGTGGAGAACTCTGGGTGCCATGGCTGGGCTGGACTTGGGCGAGGACTTGGGGGAGAGGGAGAACTGGTTTCTTAGTCCTGCAGGGAAGAGTGGGCTGGAGGAGATCATTTGCGGGGAGAGCCAAGCCCTCTGAGAGGGCCCCCACAGTCTCGCTGGGTGAAACTCCTTGCCAGCAGGGCCGGGTGGAGAGAAGGTGGTGCCTGCTCTTTCTGAGGGAGATTTAACCTACAACGTGTCTCCTGAGTACACACTTAGAGGCCAGACTTCCCTGGGGCTGGAGGAAGGAAACGGAATTTACAGTATGCCAGTCTCTGGGCAGGGCATTCGTCGGATGGCATCTCATTTACTCTCCCAAGCTTTGTGAGGGCAGGGTCCGATGTCAGCGTCAGTTTTTAGAAGAGGAGACGGAGGCCCAGGGAAGTTAAGTAACTTGAACGAAGTCACAAGCTGGGAAGGAGTGAAACTGGGTCTGGGACCTGTATCTCTAATTCCAGACCCGTGCTTTCTCCTTGACATCACGAGGGTGATGGAAGCTGGCAACACCTTTCTTACAAGGGTCTGCTAATCTGAAACCCTTTTCTTAACCTCTGTGGGCAGTGTGCTAGAATGTCATGGAGCCATTACAGTCAGAAAGCTCTTCCTCACATCTTGTCTTGGTCTCTCGCGCTGTGGTTTAAACTCATGCTGGGGCCCAAGCACCACGTGCTGCCATCCTGGGAACAGCCAGGTCCCTTCCTGAGACCTTCTGGCCCAATGGCCTGGCTGCCACTCCTGCCTCTCTGACCTCTGGGCCTCTGTGGAGAAGTCTCAGCCCTTCTGAGCAGCCGGCAAAGGGTTTCCTCAGCCTTCAGTTTGCAAAAATCACCACCTCTGCAAAGGTGCGGAGAGGCAAGGGGCCAGGCAGGGCTGGGCCCTCATCAAGCCGGCCTTCCTTCAGGACAGACCCTCAGCTGCGGGAGTGGGGAAGCTGCTGCTCTCTCCCTGGAGTGCCCGTCCCTGCTCTCCTGGGATTCCCATCAGAGAGGTCCTCGGAATTTGCCAAGTCCTGTCCCCTCCTGAGCCTCGCGTGAGACACCTGTGCCCAGGAATGGCTCATACCCGGCTGAGCCCTTAAATAGTCTCTGGGCTGAGATGGCCCGCTTCCTGCCAGCTCCTGGGCTGAGGTCGGGCTTGGTTTCCAGCCAATCCAGGATGCAGGCAGCGGGACCTCCCCCCCCCCTCCAAGAAAGGGTGGCTTTGGGACTAGGGATCAGGGCCTTGGGCGTGTCCTCTGCTCAGGCTGGGCTTCCCAGAGCAGGTGTAGGGCATGCCTGCCACCATCTCCCTGAGGACATTGGCTGGTCCCTGTCCCTCTCTGGGTCTCAGTTTCCCCATCTTTAAATTGAGGAGCCTGGCTGGACGGCTGGATGGGATGATCTCAAGGTTCCCTCTGAGTGATCTGTATCCTGGGACCTCAGGGAACCGGCACCATGAGACCTGTGATAGCAGGGCTGTGTCACTCCACGCACTGCTGAGTCCTTGGAGTGGGAGTCAAATCAATATTTGTTGAACTAATGCATAAACTTGCTTCTCTTTTGCTTTTTCCTGCCCTAAACATGGCTCTGGATATTCACTAGCATCTTGGGCGAGTGTCCACCTGGAGGTCACCTGTCCCTCCACGGGCAGCTGGCAGCACAGGGGGGAAATAAGGAGCTGGCAGCTTTTCCCGTGAGATTTGCAGCTGGGGTGACCCTACTGGATAGCACTCCTGTTTGCCATTCTTTCTCACCCAGAGCCAGCAGCAAAGTACCCCTGAAACAGCTTCTCAGCATTTATCGAGAGCTTCCCCCTGCCAGGAGCAGTATTGGGAGGTATATAAAGACCCTTTCTTCAGGGAGTGTAACACTAAGTGGGTGCAATAACATAGGAATGCCACCACTGTCACTCGTCTGTTTGTTGTGGGCGGCATGCTGGCTGCAGGGACCAGAGAGGAAGGCAAAGCAAGTTGGCACAGGATGGAGGGCCAGAAGAACTCACCCCTGGGTCACTGAACAGGGATGAGCTCGCATTTCCTCATTCGTAAAAGGGAGGGAGCAGCCACCTTCCGCCTGCCGAGCGCTCCATGTGTCAGGTGCTTCTCAAACACCAGCTCATCAAATGCCTCTTTTTCAGTTGTGGCCACCGGGGCACTGAAAGTTTGAGTAATCTTTCCCAAGGTCACACAGCCAGTTGATGGCAGATGTAGGGTTGAAATTCAGGTCCACCTAATTCAAAGGCTTTGCTGACCTCGCCGGGTTTCTGGGGAGCCCGGGCGGTAGGAAAGAGATTTTAGAAAGCTGGGCGTTGTAGGAACGGAAGGGCCTGGGGCATTGAGGCTAGTCTGGAGAAGGCTCGTGAGTACAGCTGTGTCAAGCAGGTGGCTCTGAGGGCGGGGGGCTGCCCAGAGGGCCCGGTCCACTGTGTGGGGAGCTCTGCCTTTCACAAGAGGCCTCCCCCCTGGAGCGGAGACTTGAGACCCTTTGGGAGGTGGTTCAGCCATTCTGGGCTCCAGGCCCCTTGCGGTCCAGGGAGAGAGGGAAGGAGGGAGGAGTCTGGTCCACAATCCAAGCGAGGAACCCTGGATTAGGAGGTGGGGGACAGACCTGAGCCCCAGCTCTGCAGAACAGTCTGGTGACTCTGGACAGATCTTTGAGGACCAGAGACTCAGAAAGGCATTGCCGAGGGACACTAAGAAGTCATTTCAGCATAAGGCCCACAAGGAGTTGGTGGTAGAGCTGGAAATCCACGCATTTATACTTGCTTTCCACTACCCCGGGCCTTGGCATTCTGGGCTCAGTTTCCCCACGTGGGAAATGAAGGGGTTGGATGGGAAAGTTTCTACAAAAGTTCTGGCTCTGACATTTTGCATTGAGTGAGTATCCTGGCAAGCCCTGAGCTTGGAGCTCACACCAGGACAGACAGCAGATAGGCTGACCCAGCAGGCCATCAGCTGCACAGGCCTGGCCACTGTGGGAAGCAAGACCATCTATCAGCCGGGCCTGTGGTGACAGGAGGCCTGAGAGTGGAGAGGGCAACAGAGGACACCCTTGCTTGGACGGGGATGGCCTGAAAGTGGGAGTAGGTAAGGGCACATACGCTGGAGGCAGAGGTTTGAGTCTTGGCTCTGACACAGTTGAGTTTGGGGAATGTATTTAACTTCCCTGGCCCTCAGTTTCCTCATCTGAAAAAAGGGTATGATAAAGAAAGTAGAGTTGTTTTGAGGACCAAATGAAGTCATGCATGTAGAGTGTTTAACACAGTCTTCAAGAAACGTTAGCTAGGGGGCTGGCCCGGTGTGGCGTAGCGGTTAAGTTTGCACGCTCCTCTTTGGTGGCCCGGGGTTTCGAAGGTTCGGATCCCGGGCGTGGACAGACGCACCGCTTGTCAAGCCACGCTATGGCGGTGTCCCATATAACGTAGAGGAAGATGGGCACGGATGTTAGCCCAGGGCCAGTCTTCCTCAGAAAAAAAGAGGAGGATTGGCAACGGATGTTAGCTCAGGGCTAGTCTTCCCCACAAAAAAAAAAAAAAAAAGAAAAAGGAAATGTTAGCTAGGGTTATTTTATTATCTTTGAACACATATAGAATGCAGCCCTCAGAGATGGTACACTGAGTTCACAGCAAGGCTTCAAGATGCCATCAGGTGGGGTAGAGAGAGCCAGAGGCCAGGTTTAAATCTTGACTTCGTAGTGACCTGGGGCAAGTGACTTGGCCTCCCTGAATCTCAGCTGCCTTGTCTATAAAATGGGGCCAATAAAAACCCTCTCCCCTTGCTGTGCGGAGTCAATGACAACATGCTCAGCCTCCTCTGCAGGTTTCCCTCCGCTTCACTGGAAACATTACTGGGGAGGGGACTGAATTTGCTATGATTTTGCCAGAAAACAAAGAAGGAAGCTCGAGACAGGCGAGCAGTGTCTCAGGCCCAGCCCTCTGTCCAGTCTCCATTAGGACAGGGCCAGGGGAGGGGAAACTGAGTCTCTAGGACCGGTCTCTGCCCAGCTTCTTCTAGGGGGCCTGGCATGTGTCCCCTTGCCCCGTGGAACCTGGGGTTCACCGTGGGTCAGAGGAACGCATTCCTGTGTCAAGGCACCGAGAGTCCCTGCTCGGGAGGGGCGGGGCAGGGCTGTGCCCTGACCCCGTGAGGGGAGGCATGTCCTGGCCACCCGTGTTTGTACTGCCGGGGCTTTGGAGGATCCGTGGCATTGTTGCTCTAAGAGGTGTTGGCCCAAACCTGCTCGTCAGCCCCAGGAGGATCGTCACTCCAGGTCTGGCAGGTTCCATCAATCACCGTCTTGTCAGTTTTGATCCTCTATTGAGAGAGAGAGAGCTCCTGCTTTGGGCTGAATCACACCTTTTCAGAGAGAGAGCTGAGCCATCAGTTTGGGGCAGGAGGGCCGGGATCAGCTCGAGTCCCCGGCCTCACAGTGGTCTTGGAGCAGCCGCAGCACACTCTGGCTCTCGTCCTGGTGCTGACACCCACTGGGCGAAGCACAACCCCGCTTTCTATCCTTGGAAAACAAAGGACAAGAAAGCCCTGACTCAGAGCCTTCTTTTCTGGTTTCTTTGCTGAATCAGCAAAGTGATTTCCAGGATAACCCCAAGCCTGTGCCACCTTACCCCAGCCCCTGGCCTGGTCCCATTCAGACCCTCATGGCTGCTGTGAGCCAGAAGGCTGCTCCCAAGATGCCATTCATGGCAACCCTGGCCCCTTTGGTGAGTGGAGGCTGGGAGCCTGAGTCCAGGGCCCTCCATTATGGAATCTTCTCCTTCCATCCTGGGCTCTGAGAGGCCACCTCAAGGCCCTTTTCCTCCCACCTGAGTGGTGAGGCCTCCTCTGGCAGGGTCACCAAGCAGTCCCTGAGTTTCAGTCACGTCCCAGGCTCCTCGGCAGAGACCCTGGGTCACAGTCTCCTATGTGGTCTCTGGGTCAGACACTCACCAGCTAAGACAGATGTCACGTGGTTGGGGGACTAGAAAGGGTCCTGCTCAGGTATTGTGAGACTTTTTTTCTGGACTTGCTGTTCCTCTGAGGCAGCTGGTGTGATGAAATCATGAAACACATGGCTCAGGCTGACCCAGGCCCTCTCGACCTTGACACTGTTGACCTTTCGGCCTAGAGAATTCTTTGTTTTGGGAGCTGCCCTGTGCATGATAGGATCCCTGGTCTCTATCCTCTAGATACCAGTAGCATCCCCTTGTTGTGACAACCAAAATGTCTCGAGACATTGTCAGATGTCCACTGGGGAGCAAAACACCCCCTGGCTGAGAACCTCTGAATAGATCTGTGGTGACAGAGTTGCAATCATGGTTACGTTAGGGGCGATGGGTGTGCGTAATTGGGAAAAGGTACAAGGAGCTTTATGGGGTGCTGGGAATGTGCTGGTTGGTGGTTACACAGGTGCACACATGCTGAAAACTTCATGCAGAGGTAAATGCGTGAAGCTGGACACGTGATTTGTACGTTTTCCTGTATGAAAAATATACCTAAAACATGAGACGGTGTCAGACAGAAACAGACTTGGGTTTCAGTCCTGTCCCTTAAAGCTTCCCCACATGTCAAATGGGGATAATAGTAGGCCCCCCATTAGGCTGCTGCAAAGATTAAGTGAGACAGTGAGTGTAATGCTCTTAGCCCTGTGTCTGCCTATGGCGAGGGATCTGAGAGGATAACAATTATAACATGCACTGTCACCTCCTCTTTCTGTGCCTCAGTTTCCCCAGCTGTGTTAGATGGTCCCTAAGGTCCCTTGCCACTGCGACTTTATCTGATGGTCTTGGAGCCATTTTTCTTCCCAGCCTAAACACTTTCAACGTAGTGGATTCCACAAGACCAAGTGAAATTTGCCATCAGAGTTGCTTGGAGCACTGGAGTAGACGAAATGTTAAGAAGGACGCAGGGCATTCCAGTCAGAAGTTTTAGGAATAGAAAGAAGGGAGGCCGAGGGCTGTGGTGACCTCGCCAAGCACCGGGCCACTTTGCAGCCAGCCCTTCCTTTGCAGAGGCTCCCTGGCAGACCCGTGCAGCTCGGTCCCCATTCTGATGTCGGGTTGGGCTGAGAGCCTGTGGGATAGAGTTCCCTAAGTGGAGAGGTGAAACAGAATTCACTTGTCAAAAGGGGAGTCTCAAACAGAACACTGTTCCCTCTGAATCATCCCTTTTGTTAAGGATTAAAAAAAAAGCCACCCCCAAAGGCACAACCCACCCTGGAGAGCAGAGGTGACTGGGCTTGTGGGAAAGAAAAAATGCAGTTGGCACCAGTCAGAGGGTGGGGAAGGGAGGAGAGAAGATGGGGCAGTTGTCCAACCCCCCGTGGAGGGTGTATAAAAGGCATGCACTCTGGGGAAGAGCCACAGTCCTCGGCCCAGGCCAAGCCAAGCTCCTGTCCGCACCTGCTCTCCATCTTGCTGTCACCATGACTGGTCGCCTGCAGAGCTCCTCCGCCAGCTACGGAGGCGGTTTTGGGGGTGGCTCTTGCCAGTTGGGAGAGGGCCGCGGTATCTCCACCTGTTCCACCCGGTTTGTCTCTGGTGGATCAGCTGGGGGCTATGGAGGCAGTGTGAGCTGCCGCTTTGGTGGAGGGGCTGGTAGTGGTTTTGGCGGTGGCTTTGTAGGTGGCTTTGGAGGTGGCCTTGGAGGTGGCTTTGGAGGTGGCCTTGGAGGTGGCTTTGGTGGGGGTTTTGGCGGTGGCTTTGGGGACTTCCGTGGTGGCGATGGCGGCCTCCTCTCCGGCAACGAGAAGATCACCATGCAGAACCTCAATGACCGCCTGGCCTCCTACCTGGACAAGGTGCGCGCCCTGGAGGAGGCCAATGCCGACCTGGAGGTGAAGATCCGCGACTGGCACCTGAAGCAGAGCCCGACCAGCCCGGAGCATGACTACAGCCCCTACTTCAAGACCATCGAGGACCTGCGGGACAAGGTGAGCCCTTGGATGTCGAGGAGGGCTCCTCTGTGCAGGGTAGAGCCATGAAGGCCAGGAAATGCAGTATGCCAGGGGACCAGAAGATCCAGCGTGGGTGGAGTTCTCACCCTTCCTGCGGGGGAAAATTCTAGTCTTTTACTGCCAAGCATCTCTACTTCTCATGGGCTTTCTTGTGCCACAACTTCCCAAATGTACTTTCCTCCCATTATTCACTTTTACTGTTGTTATTACTCGTGAAAACATTTTTATTGCTTTCTAAACAGTTATGTTCTTAGTGACTTGATCTCTATAATCCTAACCTACTGAGTTATTTGGAAACCATGACAGTTTTAAAAGCCACTAAGAATGTCTAAAATCAACAGAGAAAGGGATACATGGTCATGTACTGGCCTGGGAATACTAGTTTATTTTGTAGGGGCCCCGTTTAAACCAGTATTCTCAATTGGCTGGACCAGGGTGGGAGATGGAGGCTGTGCTAAACTGAGGTTCCTTCCGTCAAGGCCTGTCCATCACACTGTGATGCCAGCTTGTCAGAACAGAAATCCACCTGCCTGGGCTGAGTCCCAGCTATGTGGTGGATTTTAAGTGCACTGGAATATAAAAGTTTAGACTAGGAATTCAAATGGATGGGAATATTTGTTGGTTATCCCTCCTGCTTACTTGGGAGGCCAGCTCTGGTGAGATTCTTATCAACTGTGTGGAGCCAGGTTGGCTCCCTCCTGATCTTAAGGAGAAGGCTCTCGAGACAGTGGCCTAGACAGGTTGCTAGCCTGAGGCTGTAGAGTCGTGACGAATCAAAGATGTTCTCAGCGGGGTCGTTCCTTTGAAGTGCATATCCCCATTTTCCCCATCAGACATAGAATGCTAGAGTGACAACACACTGAAGGGCCCCAGCCCCGTCCTTCACTTTACAGAAGAGGAACTGAGGCCCAGCTCAGGTGGACAGTGAAGAGGCAGATGCTGACGATAACCAGTCCTGCCTGTGTGTGCTCAGTCCTCCTCCCCAAGCTCGTGGAGCCTCCAGAGGTAACCTTCTGTATTTTGCAGATCCTGGCGGCCACCATCGATAACAACCGGGTCATCCTGGAGATTGACAATGCCAGGCTGGCTGCAGATGACTTCAGGCTCAAGTGAGTTTATTTCCCTTTCCCAGCATCTCTTGTGTAGACAAATGCTCATCTGAGCAATGAAATTGGAGCATCCCAGGAGCCAAGGTCTGGGAGAAGTAGCCGAGCCCAGTGCAGGGGCAGAGGGAGTGTCTAATATCATTTCTGTGTTGCTTTTTCAATTAAAAAAAATTCTTTAGGTATGAGAATGAGCTGGCCCTGCGCCAGAGCGTGGAGGCCGACATCAACGGCCTGCGCAGGGTGCTGGATGAGCTGACCTTGTCCAAGACCGACCTGGAGATGCAGATCGAGAGCCTAAATGAGGAGCTGGCCTACATGAAGAAGAACCACGAGGAGGTGAGAGCCGGGCAGGGGCCTGCCATAGCTGAATCACCTCCAGTGAGAAAGGGGAGCCCTTTGCTGCAGCCAGACTTAGCCCTGCACTGTGGGACCTGGAAGCCCTTTCCAGAACATTCCAGTAGCATTCAGAGCCCAGGAGAGGGAGGATGAGGAGCTTTACACATCTTCCTTTTCCATCCCCACAGGAGATGAAGGAGTTCAGCAACCAGGTGGTAGGCCAGGTCAACGTGGAGATGGACGCCACCCCGGGCATTGACCTGACCCGCGTGTTGGCGGAGATGAGGGAGCAGTACGAGGCCATGGCTGAGAAGAACCGCCGGGATGCTGAGGAATGGTTCCACAACAAGGTACCTGGCCCTCTTACCCCATGTCGCTGGAGACTGCCAGAGCCTCCCAGCTGGGCTCCTCCATCACCTTCTTCCTGCTTGAATTTCAGAGTGCAGAGCTGACCAAGGAGGTGTCTACCAGCACTGCCATGATTCAGACCAGCAAGACAGAGATCACGGAGCTCAGGCGTACACTCCAGGGCCTGGAGATCGAGCTGCAGTCACAGCTCAGCATGGTACACCTGCTGCCCCCTGCTCAGCGGCCACCGCCTGAAGGCCTCCACCTGGCCTGGCTCCCCTCGTAACTTCTCACCTGTTGCCCCACCAGAAAGCCGGGTTGGAGAGCACGGTGGCGGAGACGGAGTGCCGCTACGCCCTGCAGCTGCAGCAGATCCAGGGGCTCATCAGCAGCATCGAGGCCCAGCTGAGCGAGCTCCGCAGTGAGATGGAGTGCCAGAACCAGGAGTACAAGACGCTGCTGGACATCAAGACGCGGCTGGAGCAGGAGATTGCCACCTACCGCAGCCTACTGGAGGGCCAGGACTCCAAGTAGGTCCTCGCCAGCCTCTCTCTTGGGAAAGTGCCTGTAGGACCCTCCTATGTCAGAGCAGGAAGGGTCTTTGAGATCAGCCCCCTCATGTCCCAGAGGGTAGGGGACCCGTCTGAGCCTGAACAGCCTGGATGAAGATCTAGGACCGGAGCTCCGCTGTCCTCTTGAACCAGGCTGTGGGGGCATTTCCTCAGCAGGCTGCAGGGCAACCACCTTTAAACTTTCTCATTCGGGCCTCTGGATTAGACCTGCAGGAAGGGGACCATGGAGAGAATATCTCATGTTGGAAAAATATTAGCTTGGGTTCAGGTCAGCCCAACAAAGCTATTAAAATGGTGATTTAACTGCTTCAGGCCATTTGCAGAGACCAGGCCATCCTTGTGGGCTCAGGGGCGGGATGAGGGGAGACTGAGTGAACCAGAAGGAGGCAAAACTTCCAGCAAATGCCCTGGAGCTTGGGGCAAATAATATCTCCTCCTGAGGCCTCGCGGACAGACAGACAGACAGACAGACAGATAGGCCCGGCAGGCAGTGATGTTACTGCCCCTTGGGCTGGAGGCACAGCTAGGTAAAAACGCCCAACCCAGGGGCTCCAAATGATGATCTGAGTCGCTCCATTCGAAGGACAGGTAAGCACCTGTCCTCAGTTGCCTTTTGCTCATGGCTGCCTCTCTCCTCTCTCCCAGGATGGTCGGCTTCACCTCCTCAGGAGGTAAGGAAACAACCTGGGGGGGAGAGGCAGGGCAGGCTCCTTTCGCTGCCCTGGGGAGTGGGTAGGGAGGGAGGGGGCTGGGGCTGGAATGGTCATTTGCTCATTGGTTTTCCTTTCAAAATAGATGGCTCTGCCCCTTAGAGCCCCTGGGCTGTCGTGGCTCTGACAGTTAGGGGTTTGGGGCCCTCCTGGGAGGCCCTGACCTGGCCTGAGGTGGGTCTTCTCCAGCCTGAGTGTCTCTTGCCTCCTCCATTTCCCAGGAAATGCCAGCACCACAACTACCGTCACCTCCTCCATTCGCCGCACTTCAGAAACCCGTAGGGTTTAATCGGCCTGGCATCCCCTCCCTCTGTCTTCAGCGCCCAGAGGAGGAGAGAGCTGATGGTTCCCTGTGGGAGAGAGGGAGGGGCTGCAGGACACAAACCTCGGTCACTCTGCTCCCAGGAGCCCCAGTCACCTACTCTCTCGAGACTGGGCGCTCCATGCTCTTCTCTCTGGATCGGCTTCCTCTTCTCCCTGATCCAGCTACTTTGACTTCTCAGCTTCTCTACTAAAAACAAAAGATAATTCAATAAAGTTTCCCACCTTTTTGCAAATGTATTTTTGATTCTGGCCTTGTTTCTGTGGGTGACACCTCCAATGCCCTGATTTGGGGTTGTGGGTGAGTGGGTGAAGTTGGGTCGAGGGCTCACCCCGACAAGGCCTGACCCGGGGAGCTCCCACCTGGGAAGGACACAAGGCACCTGAGCTGACCGTCAGTGCACAGGTGCAGCAATGACAAACACAGGGACACAGGTGGCTCACAGATGATGGCTCCCAGCAAATGTGGACAGATGGGGCAAACCAGAGACATGCGGGGCAGCGAGCCTGTTCAAAACCCCACAGGATGTCCAGTAGTAAGGCAGCAGTGGGGTTCTAGTAGAGTCAGGTGATGGGGAGATGCGGGCAAGGGGTTCAGAGTGCTCTGGGCACTCTGCAAGGGGCCAGCGTGGGGCTGATTTGGGGAGAAGCAGATCCAGGACAATTACCCCAGCCCCAACCTGCTGCCTCCCTGCTTCCTGCAGAGAGCACTGCCTTTCAGGATGATGGGCATCCAGACTGCAGTGCCCACCCATCCCAAGGCCCTGCCACTCCAAACCACTCAGTGAACCAGCCTCTCGACTCAATGAGTGACCTCAGTCTGCACTGACCTTCCTCGCTGCTTCCCCTCTGCACCCATCTCCCCCTGCCTCTCTGGATGTGCCAGCTCAGACTGGCAGCCTCCTCTTGCTCAGGCTTACTCCTTACATGTGGACTGGTCCCCTGGATTCCGGCATAGGCGCTCTTCCCTTTTTCCTCTTCACTCTCCCCTTGGGCCATCCGGGACATGTCCAGGGTCACAATTAGCAACACATTCTGATGGTTCTCCAGTGAGGCCCCTCTCCTCAGCTCCAGACTCACATGCCCAACTGCTCTGTGCTGGCCGTTGCCTCCTCAAATCCATATGTCCAAAGGAGCACCCCTCGCTCTCCCAGATCTGCACTTTCCTCGTCCCCCATCCCAGAGGACCTGGAAGCCCAAACCGGGAGCCCAGGCATCCTCTCGGCCTCTTCTCGCCCTCACCCCCTCAGAAGTCCATCACGTGGATGCCGTTAGCTGTAACGTCTTCACCACCTCCCCGGTCCTCATGTGCTGGGCGTGTTGCCCTAGCCTCCTCCCCGCCTCCAGTTTGAGCTTTGGCATCACCCGTGCTCCACACTCCAGCAGAGCAATTGCTGAAAATGGAGTCTTCCTCCTGGCTCAGAGAGGCTTTAAGAGCTCCCCCCGGCCCCTGAGGAAAGCTTAGATTCCTCACCGGCCGAGAGGCCACTGTGGCCTGCCCTCTTCTTGCTTCTCTTATCCCTGGCTTCTACTCAAGCCTCCCCCGCCCCAGCCCACCCCGGGGGTTCTGTTCTCCAAACTGCTCTCGGTGACCCAGCCATGTGGGCTTGTTCAACGAGTGACCGCAGTCTGATCTGACCTTCCTCCCCTCTTTCCCTCCACACCCCCATATTTGTTTTTTTGGAGATGACCAGGTTTTTATTCCACGTGCAGACTGAGATGAACACCCCCTCCTCCGTGGCACCTGGAAAGCGTGGGGTGCCCTCAGGTGTTCGCACGTCAGTGCCCGCCTGCCCCAGCACTGACCATGCGCTCAGAGGGGCGGGCTGTGTCTTTCTCTCCAAGGCCCAGCCTCCTGCTGGGGCTCAGTCAACGCTCATCCGAGGAAGAGAGGAATGCATGAGCTGGGGAAGGCCTCTCAGATGCCATCTGACTCTTGTCTTGAGGTTTTAGGCCAGAGGGTAGGGGGGCTCTGCCACTCTTGCCAGCTGCCCCCTCCTGATTTCCCCTCCCCTCCCTCTCCAGCCCCCTGCATGGTTCATTCCCTCATTCCTGTCTTCCTTCTCCTCCTCCACCCCAAGCCTGTCTGTGGGCTCCAGGCGTTTGGCTTAGTCCCAGGGGCATCTCTCAGACAAGGCCCACCCTACTTGCTAAGCCAGAAGAAGCTGTCTGCCCTCCACTCACTCCAGATCCCCTCCCTAGAACAAGGCAGGGCTCAGTGCCAGTTCACCTTCCTGGAACCGGAACCATGCCAGGAGCTAAGGCAGCAAAGAGAAACACAGCGTGGCCTCCACTCCCCAAACCCTTTTACCTTCTTTGTGAATCTATTTTGTCAGCAGCTATTTACTGAGTGCCCACTGTGCACCAGGCACTGTCTTAGGTCCTAGAGAGAAAGAGACAAGCCAAAGGCAGCCTCTGTCCTCACGGAGTTCGCAGACTGACGGGGAGGTGGGAGGAGACGCCTGCAACAATGAATTATCACAATTTTCGAAGCTCAGATCAGGCTGCGCCTTTTGCCACAGATCTTCTCCACCACTCCCAGTATCCCCGATCTGTCCCCAAGGCCTCTGTGCTGATGACCATCGCAGCAATTATTGGAGAGCAGGGCGTGAACGCCACAGGCTCTGGAGCCACATTGCCCTGGTGTGTGTCCCAGCTTTGCCACTTACTCTACTTGTAACCCTGGCCAAGCACCTTAACCCTGTGGGCTCACTTTCCTTGCCTGCTGAGTACTGCCTCCCTCGGAGGTGATTCAAGTCAGGTGCTGGGAACAGTCCCCGGCACAAAGTAAGCACTCAATGAGAGCAAGCTTGCCAGTTCTCTTTCTGGACCCGTGAGTTCCTTCAGGGCAGGGAGTGTCCTATAGCCATCCTCATCCTCATACCTAGACTGTTAGAGGGGCTCAACACGTGTTGAATGGAGGGAGAGAGAAAGGACGAAGACGAGCTATGAGAAATGAAAGAGGTAAGTCAGCCCACTGTACTGAGGGCAGAAGGGAAAGGGGCCTCCCCCAGACTGAGGGAGGGGCCTGACCAGAGGAGGGGCCTCAAAGACAAGGCCCACGGCTGGGTCAAGGCCCCCTGGGGTCCATATTCCAGGCGTGCTGGGCCTGGAGCAGTCCCTCTCCCTGAGACCCAGGCCAAGGCTATTGAGGGGGCAGCCCCCTCATTCTCTATGCTGGTGTTGGGGAGCTTGGTGGGATATGGGGTTAGTTGTCCACGTGGGGCAGTGAAGTGAGCTGGACCTTGGGCCTGGTGGTGGCTCTGGCCTGGAACACTGTCACCCAACCCCAAGGAGGACACTGAGAAGCTGGGCTCCATCCAAGGACCTCTGTGGCCCTATCAGGAACCCCGGGGGAGCTGGAAAGGAAGCCCAGGAGTGGGCGTTTCTGTCAAAGCCGACCCAGGAGCCATCCCGAGCTGGAGAAGAGGTGGCCACCCCTGTAGTCCAGTCTGAGATGTGGGACAGGCGGTGGGGGTGAGGGATCTGCCCTTTCCCTCCAAGGCGCAACTGTCTCCCCTCGGTCATCTGCATGGCATGGCCATTCTAGGGAGGGCAGCTTTATCATGGCTGCTGGGATATTGCCCCTCCCCAGGGTTGGCCAGGTGCCCGTGCTCACCCCAGGCTCACACCCCTGCTTCCTGGGCTGCAGCTATGCAGAGGCAGCCCTGACCATTGCTGTCCAACTAACCTCTATGTCAGTGATTGTGAATAAGTACGTGTTAAAGCAAGAGAAGCCAAAAGAGAGGGGATTATAACAAAGGCGGAAGTGATAACGTGTCTAGCACTTTCCTTGTTCTGGAGCTTCGTTTCATCCTGTACTTCATTTCGTCTTTATCCCATGAGTTGGCACCACTGTGCCCATTTTACACATCTGAAGACAGAAGACTGGTTAAGCGACCTGCCTAGTGTGAAAGCTGGGATCCATATTCCAACGTGCTCTCCAAGACTGTGGCTGGCACTGTGACAAGAGTTAAGCGGTCAGCTCTGGGAATCTGGGGAAGAAATGGGGCTCTCTCCTAAGCCCCAATGCTGAGGTGACAAAGACATCAACCGTGGAAGGTTCCCGTGGTGTCCCAGTGCCTCAGAACTCCGGACGGAGGCGCCTCCACGCGGCAGGTGCTGCACAAAGTGGCTAATTGCGGTGCTGCCCGTGTGACTCCTGGTTGCTCCAGTCACCCTCCTCCTCACCCTGAGCAAAAGGCGCCTCCCTCTCCCCAAGGCTCCACCCCGGGTGGATGGGCTGCTGTTGCTTCTGCCCCTCCCCAGGGGGTGTGTGTCCTGCCTGGGCCCTGCAGGGGGCAGGCTCACTCCAGGAAGCAGGTCAGTGCCTCTGGCCACCTGCTGGGACACAGGGTGGAGGGACAGGGCTCTAGACCTGGTCCTACCTGGGCCTGGTCCTAACGTGAGGTTCTGTCCGTTCTCCAGCCTCGTGTTGGGCAGCTGGGCACTCTGGGGAGCAGGGCATGGCTGAGGGCAGAGCTGCAGCTCCGAGACCCCTTGGGTGCCTGTTGTTCCTCTGTTTTGGGCGGCGGCATTGAGGGCCCACAGGAGACCCAGAGTATGAGATGAGAGTGTCTGGGCTTCCTGGCAGGGGGAATCTTGCTGTCCCGCCCAAGGGAAGCCTGGGGAAGAGTAGGAAGAACTGTTCCAGGAAGTGGTCGATAGCACGTGGGGGTGCACTGTTCCAGCTTTCCCATGTCAGCTGCTGGGGCCCTTCTTCCCTTCCTGCTGGGGTTAGTGCATCTTGGGGCTGCTGGGGACTTGCCCCCTGTGGGATGGTGTTCCTGGGGCTTTTGGTGGCTGGAGTGAAGCAGGGTATGTGGGTTGCATCCCTTTGATGCGCTCCTCTGGGGGCTGCAGAGTTTTGGGAGGATCGGGTGGGTGGGTAGGTGGGTGCTGCTGAGACTCATATAGGCACCTGTTGGGAGTGGGATTCGGGGGAGTTGGCCAGGAGCTGGTATTTACTATTCTGGCCCATTTTTATGGACAGCCATAATAACTCTGTGGCTTCTTTCATCCAAGGATCTCAGACCAGTTTAAAAGTCAAATCCACAGTATAAAGCATGGCTAATTACAACCTGGAGCCCACGGTCATTAGGAGGAAGATAGTGAGATCAATTGCACACTAGCCCCTGTAAATGCAGACAACTGAATCCAATCAAACAGGGTGTTTGGGAAATTCACTTTGTGGTTCAGCTAAATGGTCCCTGAATCAAGGGGACACGGAGGCTGAGGTACCAGCTTCTTTCTCCCAGTGGGCCTGGCTGTGCGTCTCCCACAAACCACAGGTTCTCTAAGCACATCGGGAAGAGCAGTGACAGCTTTGGAATTCCCCATAAAAGCTGGGTGGGGGGAGTTAGGGACTGAGTGGTTTTGAGCAGAAGGCCCTGGACTCTTCCAGATGGGAGCTGTCAGCCAGCACGGCTGTGCTGGAAGAGCTGGCCCGTAGGCGAGGAGGAAGTGGGCCCTAGGAGGCAGAAGGCAGAGCCTGGCGTGAGAGAACCGGAGAGGTATGGCTTAAGATTGGGGTCAGGGTGGTTCTCTGGGCCTCCCCTATGGCAAGAGCAGTTTGGAGCAGAATCCTGAAGCCCTGGGAAACCATACCCCCGGGGGAGAGAAAGTAACTTTGTATTTTGGGGGAGATGAGAGTTTCAGGGCAATTCTGGGCCTGGTGAAGTGGGCATGTCAAGGCCTAACCAGGGTGAGGTGGAGGCCCAGTGGGGATTCAGGACCAGGCACGGAGCAGCCTGTGGGGAAGCCCAATGCCCGGGAACCTCGGGAAGAACCACTGCTCAGGGCCACGGCCCACTGGTCGGCTGTCCTGCGGACCCTGAGCTCAGTCTCTGGGCCCTGTAGAGGGCCAGCCAGGGAGTGGGGAAAGACCCCCCTGGTCACTCAGTGTGTGTCCAGACTGTCCTGAGGCTGGTGAGGCCTGGCGACAGCGGGGTAGGCAGAGATTCGGGGCACAGACTGGGGGTGGGAAATGGAGCTAAGGGGGACTTGCCAAAGCCTGCCTTGGAAGGTCTGAGTCACCCTGCTCAAGGCAGCTGCCATTGGGGTAGAATGTCACTGAGGTGGCCAGGACAAGAGAGGGGACAACTTAGCACTGTACTTCCGAGTCCTGCTTGCCGGGCCTGTGAAGGCAAAAAAGGCAGGCACATAGAACAGCGTATAAAGGACAGAAAGCCACAATTTTCCAAAGGAAGCCTGATATACCTGTCCCAAAGACCAGCCAGTCATGGTGACAGGCCCCAGGAGGAGGAGGGAAGGAACAGCTGTGACTTGTTTGGCCAAGGCTCTCAACCCATGATGCTTCGTTACGGAGGATTACGGGTAAAATGCAGGACGCCCAGTTAAATCAGAATTGCAGACAGACAACGAGTAATTTTTTAGTATAAGTGTGTCCCAAACAGTGCGAGTATTTTTATTTGCTAAATCTGGCAACCCCATCCTTAGCAGGTCGACAACAGTGAGACCTTTCTCCGATTCTTTGGACAAATTAAATTGGTGGCTCAAAGTGTCTTAACTGAAAATTTGTTTTCTTCCCATAATGCTTTCTTCAACTTTGTGTACCTGTTACCACATGTCTGTACTAGACTCTAACTTCAGCTGGCAGCGGATGTGGCACGAGCTTCAACATAGTTGACACAGAGTATATAGTAACCATGCTTTCCAGGGAGGGGCCGGGAATCCCCAGCGCTTTGTGGCTTGAACAAATTCTTTGTTATAAGGAAAAAGCAGTTGTGTGGGGGAAATGAAGGCCAGTGTGGGTCTCCTTTTTCTGGGTGGATGCCGGGTAGGGTCTAAAGAGGTTAAGACACAGGATTAGCATTTCTTAGGTGCCTCTTATGGAGGGAAATTCTGCAGGACCTGTGTGCATGGACGTCGAAGGTAGAAGAGGCAGCAGGAGAAAGCTAGGAGGACGAAGCCTAAGCCAGCAGGACAGTGTCAGAGAGACAGCCCTCGGACTGCTTGAATGATCTCATTCCCACTGGTGCCCAGTTGTAGGTGACCTGGCAGCCCCACAGTCGACTGTCTGCTCCCTCTGATGCCTTTGGGCTGTGGTGGTGGGGATGGTGGCCGGCACATTCTGACCACAGCCCAGAGAAGCAAGGAAAGAGGGACTCTGCTCAGAGTACTCTTGGCACACTGTGACAGGCTGTGCCTGGTGCCATCTGTGACGAAAGGACTGCTCAGAGATGGGTAGAAGGAGACTCAGGCTTGATTTCTTGGGTCTTTGCCCATGGAGAACCCAGGCTTTCAGAGGGAAGCTCATTGAAGGGTGGAGACTTCCTTCTACCAAAGAAGGAGCCACAAACCCAGTGGTTGACTTTGAATTCGGTGGCCTTCCAAGACAGGCTTGGGGAAAGCCACAGTGTTTTCTGTTCCTGCAGCAGCATCTCCTCTCCTCCCCTTGTCCCCCCAGCTGGGGTCACAGTGGACAGAGAGCATCCTGTCTGCACGGTAGCCCTAAAACCAGCACCTGTGCCTGCAGGGGGTGGGGCTTTTGGAAACTTCTAGAGTAAGGGTCAGAGGCCAGAGAGTCCTGGCCTAGGGGGCACCTGCGGCCCCAGACACAGTCCCAGCCACAACCTGTTTGAGCAGCTGTCTTTCCTTGCACAGCTGGGTTAGGCCTCCGAATCAGTATCCCATGAAACCGGGGCAAGTGGTGTGTGCCCTGGAAACTGCATTCGACTGGGTCTTAGACTACACAGCTTGAAGAACAGTTTTGATCTCTTAAATTTGTGAAATAAGTTCCTGTTTATCAAGAGCATTTTAATGTAGGTCTCACAATCCTGTGAATGTGGCATTATGGTCACCATTCACCTCTTGGGAACACTGAAGGTCAGAGGGACTGAGCTGAACCCGGGGGCTTCTGCCCTGCTGTCCAGCCCAACACTCCCTAAGCCCCTTCTTCTGCAAATCCAAGCCTCCGGCTCAGCTGTCCAGAGATGTCATTTCAGCCTGGAAGTGCTGGGATGCCTGCTCAACGTCCTGGTGACACTGCACCTCCGAACTGGGCCTTCCGGGAAACAGCCCTGGGGCGTGGGTTACCGTTGCCCCTGCCTCTGAAGGCAGGCCGGGAGGAGGTCTGTGTTGTTGCTGTCTCATGGCGCAGGTGTGGAAGCAAAGGGAGACTGAGGTCTGGGGGTTTGTGAAGAAAAGAAAATCCAGTAGAGCCACGGGCTAGAATCTCCGTAACTACTCTTTATTTTGTGGGTCAGTGACGGAGAAGGGACATTGGCTATGGGGGATGGTGAGGAGTCATACACACGTCTAGGCAACTCCTGGCCGGGTCCATGGGAAATGCTTGGGCCTCAAGTCCTATGTCTGAGACGGAAGGGTCTCAAGCTTGCTTTGTCCAGGCCCCACCTTGTTCAGCTTGGGGCTCTGGGGCCCAGGGTGGACGGGGCTCACACAGGGAGTTTTGGGCAGAGCTCGGCCAGGCCCTCTGACCCTTAGCCCAGTGTATTTTTGATTAAAGTTAGAAAGAATGGTCTTGGAATAGGGCCCTTATTTTGAAATAAAACCTGATGAATGGGTACCTCTGGTTTACTCTACACTGAACAGGTGGATTTTCTCCAGGGCTGGGCCACCATGGCGGGTGGGGAGGGTGGTCACCTGGAGCTGCCTTTGAAGACGGGCAGCTCTGTAAGTCCCGGGTTCTCTTCTCTGGCGCAGGCGGAGCACTCGTTCCTCTTGGGCCTCACTCCATCCCGTGATGGTCCAGGCTTCTGGGTGGAAGAGCACAGAGGAATCCCCCCCATGAGGGCCCCACCACACTTCCCTCTGAGAGGTGGCCTTGTAGTCTACAACACGGAGAAGGGCAGGGGACTGAGGGTGACCAAAAGACCAAAAGTCTCTTGTCCAGCCTGTCACCTGCTCCAGGAGAGGGACCTGCCTCTCCACAGCCCTGGAGACACCTGCCTGGACTCTGGCCCAGGTGGCCCTCCTGATACGTGGGCTGAGAGTGACGGGAACAGTCAGAGCAGCAGACACCAGCTTATTCAGTTGCCCTGAGAAAAACCTGGAATCAGCTTCAGATATGGATTGCACGCTGGAGGGATTAAAAAAAGAAAATGAGGATGTTAACTTCAGATGTCCAGCAGCCAGAGATCCCCAACGGAGAAGAGTGGTGCCAGAGGCTTCATAAGGGCTGCCACCAGGACAAGCACACTGAGTGACAAATGAGGTAAGTTGAGGCCTGGCTGGGTTAAGGACTTGCCTGAGTGGGGGCTGTAGAGACAGCCAGAATCTGCACTGTTGTCCTGGAGGACAAAGAGGGGCTTAAAGCAGGTCTGGTCAGTGCCCCAGTCCTGTCCTGATAGTCCAGTGGCTCTCAGCTAGGGGTGGTTTTGCTCCCCAGGGGAATTTTGGCTATGTCTGGCGACATTTTTGGTTGTCACAACTTGGGGAGAGGGTTGCCACTGGCATCCGGTGGTAGAGATGCTGCTAACATTTTACAGTACACAGGAAGCCCCCATAACAAACAATTATATAGTCCGCGATGTCAGCAGTGCAGAGGTCGAGAAGCCCTAATAGCCCCATCCGGAGAGCAGGGAAGACGGGCAGCTGTGAGGACTGTTGCTGAGGCGGCCGGAGCTCTGGAGGCCTGAGCCCTGCTCCCACGGAGCAGGAGGGGCTGCACGGCGGGCACCCCGGGAATCCCGTCAGGCTGCTCTTGGGCCCCTGTTGAGGTGTCCACTGCACTGGGCGAGGCATGTGCACCACAGCCAACCGCCCTGAGTAATTTCAGAGAGAAGCTTATAAAGCATTTTAAGAGGTTGCAAATTACAATTTCAGAAGCACATAATGCTTCCATAAACGCCAGTCTTGCAAACCAAGTGTGTGTGGGAGAAGAGTGAGCAGGTTGCTCAAGCCTTGGGAAAACCCACGGTGTGAGGTGGAAGGACTGAACTTACCTTTGGTCCTTAATTCTCAGGTTCTCCTCTCAGCTTGCTTAACTATCTGGTAGTGTTTCACTTGTCTTGGCCCTTCCCTGTCCAAAGAGTCTGCACTGACCATCTCTGTACTCTGTTCAGGGACCAGAGGTGGCTGGAGTGGGCTGTCCAGGGTCCTGATTCCATCTTCCTAGGTTCAGAGACCCTGGGGCCACAAAGGAAACTGCCTCCAGAGCAGCCCCATTTGAGGGCTCACACCTACGATCCTTCACCCAGCACAGCCATGAACCATCATCAAAGACCGTCCTCCTAGCCTAACCAACACCTCCACAGTACCCGACGGTTTTCAAAACACTTTTACTTCTGTTCTTTTTGATCCTCCTCATGTCTGCGTGAAGCAGGCAGGGCAGGCTGGCCATCTCTACTGTCCCAGGGAGGACACTGAGGGTGCCAGAGAGGGATTGATGTGCTCAGATCACAGGCCGATTATCAGCAGAGCCAGGATTTGAGTCTAGGTCTCCCGTCCCTAAATTCTGGGTGCCTGCACTTGATCTTGGTGGTGTGAGGGTAGCCGTGGGATAAGGGCACGGGATTTGGGGTCTGAGGGCCCCATTACAGATCCAAGCTCTGTTCCTCATGGCCCAATCACCTGGAGCACCTTTTTTTTTAACCTTTCTGAGCCTCAGTTTCCATATCAGTAAAATAGAGACAGTATTGGCCACCTCCCGGGATCGTTGTGGGGTATAAATGAACTAACTATCATCCTGGCACATAAGTAGGTGCCCCACGAATTTTAGTTCACTTTGCTCCCTTTCACCATCCCAGTGGCCCAGGCACAGGTGAGCGGCTCTGAGGGGTGGGGGGAGCGGATGGGGGTGACAAATGGACAGACCGGGTTCCTCAGGGGAAGGCATGCAGAGACAGCAGGAACCAAATGTCATTTGTGAGGCCACTCCCGGTTTATGGGATCTGGTGCAAAGACTTTGAAGAGGCAATAAAATTCATATTCTGCTAGGAAATGACAATAGCTGAGAGTCCTGACTTAGCAAACCAAATTCCACAATTTTTTTTACAAGTAAGGAATTCTGGATGGGTAGCAAAAATCACATTCTAATGAGATCAGCTTTCCAGAATAGGAATGGGCTCTCCCAAAAGGAACACGCCGACACCCTGTGGAGAGTGTATATAAATGCCCGGAGAGGCCTCGAGGATCCAGAACCCGAGCTCCTCGCCAAGTGCAAACTTCCTCTGCCAGCATCATGGCCACCCAGATGTGCTCCCCGATCTTCTCCTCTGGGTCTGTCAGGGGCCTCTGTGGCACAGCAGGTGGCATCTCTCGGGTGTCCTCTGTCCGCTCTGTGGGCTCCTGCAGGGTCCCCAGTCTTGCTGGTGCTGCGAGGTCGGCCTCCTCTGTCAGGCTGGGCCTCTCTGGTCTCGGGAGCTGCTTGCCGGGCTCCTACCTCTCCACTGGGTGCTACCCCTCTGGCTTTGTTGGGAGTGGCGGCTGGTTCTGCGAGGGCTCCTTCAATGGCAATGAGAAGGAGACCATGCAGTTCCTGAACGACCGCCTGGCCAACTATCTGGAGAAGGTGCGCCAGCTGGAGCGGGACAACGCGGAGCTGGAGAGCCGCATCCGGGAGTGGTACGAGTCTCAGATCCCATACATCTGCCCAGACTACCAGTCCTACTTCAAGACCATTGAGGATCTCCAGCAGAAGGTAATAATGGGTGATCTGGCCCCTCTCCAGCCGGGCAGCCCAACCTCTGGGAGGGGTCTGCCTTATCCCAAGAGACTACGGATGGGACTGTAGCTCTTAGGGAATTCTCCTATTAGGGCAAGATTTTCTCTCTAGGGTCTTGGTTTCCTGGGGGAGCCAGACCTCTCTGCTGGTCTCTCGCTTGCTTGTAACACGTTGCCAGCCATTTCTCCCTCACTGTCTCAGCTATAGGAAGGGCAGTAACATGTACCAAGCCCCTACTGGACACAGGCACTGTGCCGGATGCTCTTCCACCTGTTGGTTTATTTATTCCTCATCTTGGAGAGATGGGTATCACTGGACCCACTGAACAGATATGGAAGTTGAAATTTAGGGAGGTTCGGCAACCTACCCGAGATCACACAGCCTGTGAGTGTTGGATGCCGAGCCTGAACCAGGTTGGCTTGGTTCTCTCCACTCACCTTGCTGTGTCCCACTGTGCCACTCTGAGGGCTATAGATGCCAGACTTATGGCCTCTGACATCCTTGTGATGCCTTTCCTGGGGTCAATGTTCCCTCCACACCTGGACTCAGGGCTCAGGGCTGGAAATGCTGAAGGTGCTGGTGGTACTTAGAAGCATGGCCTCTGTGAGCTGGGCTATCCCATCCAATCCACCCCCTCACTACTAGGCCTTCCCCAGCTCATGGGACACCCCTTGTTCCCCAGATCCTGCTGACCAAGGCTGAGAATGCCAGGCTGGTCCTGCAAATTGACAACGCCAAGCTGGCTGCGGACGACTTCCGGACCAAGTGAGTGGGCCTGGTCAGGGAAGGTCTCTGTGCTGCTCCCTTGCCTCTGTCCCCTGCCTTTGGGAGCTGGTGAGGTGGGAGCAAGGCCAGATGGAGCTGCAGTGGGAAATGCGGCATTGGCACTGGATCCCTTCTGTCAAGGAAAAGGACCACTAGGCTGCTGACTCCAAATCAGCCATTGCAGCTGGACGGCAGGGCAGGGGGCCCTGCCTGTGCATGGCTCCTTTGCTGCAGACTTGGCAGGGTTCTGTGTGTGCAGGTACGAGACGGAGCTGGGCTTGCGGCAGCTGGTGGAGGCCGACACCAACGGCCTGCGCAGGATCCTGGACGAGCTGACTCTGTGCAAGGCTGACCTGGAGATGCAGGTGGAATCCCTGAAGGAGGAGCTCGTGTGCCTCAAGAAGAACCATGAGGAGGTGAGGACGGTGCCAGGCAACCTCCCAATGTTTCCCATCCAGTGAGGAGCCACTGCTGACCCTTAGGCATGACAACCATGACAGCCACCTCCACCGTGACTCCAGCTGACATCTATTGACTGCTTACTGTGTGCCAGGAACTATACAAAACTCTTTGCATTTCATTCTCATTTCATTTCATCCTCACAGTAATCCCAGGAGGTACATACTATTACAAGCTCCATTTTACAGATGAGAAAACTGAGGCACAGAGAGGTTAAGTCACTTGCCTAAGGTCCTACAGATCCCACACTCCTGCCCATGACACTAAATCTCCATTTGGACTCTAGTGGCTAAACACTAGAGTGGATAAACAACAATTCTATTTGCCTGGTGTTTGCATTGTCTTACTTTACTTTCCCAAATCCCCGAAGAAGGTAGATAGAGGTCCATGAGGAGGCTGAGGCTCAGAGAGGTTAAGCATCCTGTTTAATTTCACACAGCTGGCAACTGAGGGAGGGGGCTTTGAACCAGATCTGTTGAACCCCCAATCCAGTATCTTTTTCACAACCTTATGCCATCTCGCCTCCTCTCTGCAGGAAGTCAATGTGCTCCGTTGCCAACTTGGGGACCGACTGAATGTGGAGGTGGATGCTGCGCCCCCAGTGGATCTCAACAAGATTCTGGATGACATGAGATGCCAATATGAGACCCTGGTGGAGAATAACCGTAGAGACGTGGAGTCCTGGTTCAACACCCAGGTGGGGCTGGGGCAGCCCAGGACCACAAGCTGCTGGGGTGGGGTTACCCTTTACGGGAGCTTCGCTTGGTCTGACCATGCTCTGGGCCCTCTCGTGCATTTCAGACTGAGGAGCTGAACCAGCAGGTGGTGTCCAGCTCGGAGCAGCTGCAGTCCTACCAGGTGGAGATCATCGAGCTGAGACGCAATGTCAATGCCCTGGAGATCGAGCTGCAGGCCCAGCAGAGCACAGTGAGTGGCCTCTGCCTGAGTGGCCGGCCACAGCTCGTGGCAGGCCCCCTGATCCACTCGTTTCAGCATGCGGGTTTTCATGGGGCATGATCAAAGCAACACACATTCCCAGGGCTGTGGTCTCTGGCTGGCATTCCCTCCGGTATCAGCTCTTCTTTCCCGTTACAGCGGAATTCCCTGGAATCCACCCTGGCGGAGACCGAGGCCCGCTACAGCTCCCAGCTGGCCCAGATGCAGGGCCTGATCAGCAACGTGGAGGCCCAGCTGGCTGAGATCCGCTGCGACCTGGAGCGGCAGAACCAGGAGTACCAGGTCCTCCTGGACGTCAAGGCCCGGTTGGAGTCGGAGATCGCCACCTACCGCCGCCTGCTGGATAGCGAGGACTGCAAGTGAGTGGCCTGTCGGCCCTGGAAGGCCGGCTTGGGGGAAGAATCTCCTGGACCCGATCCTCAGTGCTGCACTTGGGGACTCAGTCCCTGGAGTGGTTGTCGCACAGGTGACGGGGGATCGATTCACAGCCTCTCTCGAGAGATTCCTTGTAGCCCCGTGCTTTGGTCATTCACAGGGGACAAGCCAGCCCAACACCCAGCACTCTTCCAGCCACTGTTTTTGGCTGGGACATTCTAATCTTCATCCCTGCAGCCCTATCCTCCTACCCTTGTAGGAGGCACTGTCTGAGGCCGTTTGTTGTCATCACCCACCTGTCTCACTTGATCCCCTAAATCTGTTTAACGTGAATGTCAGTCCAATGCCTTGATGCCAAATTCACCCGACATGATTTCATTTCCTCAGGCTGCCCGCCCACCCTTGTGCCACGGACTGCAAGCCTGCCATTAGAGTTCCTTACGTCTCCACTGTACCCTGCGCCCCGGCTCCCCAGCTCAGCACCCAGATCCGTACCATCACTGAGGAGATCAGGGACGGGAAAATCATTTCCTCCCGGGAACACATGCAGCCCTGCCCCCTGTAACCGGCCGGCCCGGCCCACTGGGGCGGCCCTGGCCCAAGGCAGGAAGACACTCCTGTGGCTCCTGGCTATCAATGACCCCCCTTCCCTAGAGGGGCTCCCCGCTCAGCAGGTTTTTCTACCAAAATCCTTCTTATGTTGTGTTTCTGGACTTAACTGCTTTCACGCCATGCAAAACTAGGTTTCCCTGGAAAGTTCCCCAATAAAGTGTGTTCTCTTGGCATAGCAAACTCGACTCTGTCTATTCTCACATGGCTAGTTGGTGGGGGTGCTTGATCATGGGTTGCAGTGAGATTGTGGATTTTGGTTTCAGGTCTGTCTTTTTGGGCTCTGAGTGGGAAGAATGACAGAGTGGTTCAAAATATTTAATAACGGGGATACCCCAGGCCCTGGGTCACAAGAATAGACACTGATCCAAACCGGCTGGGCGCTGGGCATAACCCACAGGCTGGGCCCTGCCCGTGGGTACCCACCTGGGGGCAGCCCGGGAGAGACGAAGGCTCCCAGGCCAGTCCTCCTCGGTAGCCCTGCCTGGATCCGGTGCTTATCTCCGTCTTCCCTTCAGTTTCTCCTCCCTTGTCCAGCTCCCTCCACCCTGCTGACCCACTCTCAGGCCTCACACTGGGGACAGTTCAGAAGAGAGGGTTCCAGGACCAACCAGGGAGAGGCAAACTCCAGGCGGCCAGCCAGGGCCCACCACCCCAGGGAGGGGAGTCGGGGCGAGCTGAGAGATGAAGGTGGGAGGGCCAGGTGAATCCACATCTCCAACACTGGAGTCAGGGCTGAAGTGAAGGGCGACAGGGACAGTGGAGTGTGCGTGTAGGGGTCAGGCACAGAGCAGGGGACGGGGACCTCGCTGTGGGGAGGAGTTCAGAGTGCCTTTGATTCTACTGTTGAGCCTAACTGTGCCAGGCCCTGGACACCCCTCTGATCAGAGAAGCACCTGTGAGAAGTCTGAGGGCCCCACATCTCCTTTGTCCCTTTGCCTCATTCTTCAGTTGAGAACACAGCCCCAGAGAGGGCAGTGACTTGCCCCAGGCCACACAGCGATTAGTGGCAGAGACAGCCCATTGGTCAGCTATTCTGAATCTAATTTGGGTGCTCTTCCCAGTAGTTTCTCACCCATCTCTCTCTCTCTCTCTGTCAACATGAGTATTTAACCATTTGCTGGACAAGCCGGATGTGCAGCAAATGCATCTCAGACCTTAGGGGAAGACGTGCACAGGCAGAACGGGAGCGTCCCGGGCTGAGCCTGGCTCTGCACTTGGCGGTGGGCGCCCAGTCATGTCACATGACCTCTCTGGTCTCAGCTGGATTATCTGTGAAATGCGGCTGCCGGGAGGCTCCAATGGGACCATGCGTGTACAGCACCCAGGAAGTGGTAGCTGTGAGCGCTGGTGTCAAGTGAAGAGTGTCTGGGCTGAGAGTGGGGGACGGGGGACCCCAGCAGGTGGGCCCAAGGTCTTTGCTTCCTTGCACGGCAGGATGCCACGGGCCCTGTGCTGTCTGCCAGCAGCACCCTCAGAGCTGGACAGTGAAGCCGAAGGACTCAACCGCAGAGGATCTCCTGGCTTTGGGGCAAGAGGCCGGGCAGGATGGCCAGTCCATGTGGTCTCATCCCCGCCCTGCCCTTCCCCTCTCTATGCTCCGTACTCCTGCTCTGGGTCTGGGGTCTGCACTTCCCGGCTCTGGCCAGAGGCTCAGGAGATGAGGGGTGGGCGGCCGGGTGCGCGTGGGACGCATTGCATCCCCATTTGCTGGTGCGTGGAGCAGCCAGGGATCAGGGAGAGGACCGAGCCTTCTGTCCTGGCCACGGCTCGAGCTGCCTCGCTACTGTGCTGGAACAGGCATGCAGACCACACAGCGTTGAGATCTGACAAATAATCATGCTGTCAACTCCTCGTACTGTACAGTGTGTTCCCTTTTAATGAGCACTCTACAGTTTACAGAGTGCATTCACAGCCTCATCTCATGCACTCAGACAGCCCAGTGTGGCTGCAGGCGCTTTACTGATGGAGCTTTATCTAAGTTTTTATTAAATTGTCCGGAGCGTCCGCATTGGTTAGGGGACTCCTCCTACCCTCAGCCTCATGCACCCCCTTAACTGAGTTCCAATTTCAATCACTAACCGATGTGCACGTGAATTCAACACTGTTGTGGGCTGGGCATTGGCACAGCAAGTGGCAGACTTAGGACACCTTCTCAGATCTTTTGACTCCTATGTCATTGCTCTTTCCTTGACCTCAAGAGAGAGATGATACGAAATATTACATTTTATCAAATTTCCCCAGAGTGAACATAGTACTTTCTTTCAAGGCAGTCTGATCTTGTTTGGACTTTCTGGATGTAATGTCTGGCTGTCTTCCTCATTCACACATACTCAGATCAATGAATCAGTCAACAGATGTGTACTAACCACCACATGCATGGAACACCCAGTGCTAGTGGAGGGGCTCATCTAGGGAGAAGCAGGGATGGGGAAGCAGCTGGACCAAATTGTGGAAGGCAGGCACAGTCCCCAAGGAGCTGATGGTCAAGCGTGGAGACAACCCCTCGCACTACCACACGGCACCAGGGATGGCAGGTGGGGTGTGGGGCGTGCCTTCAGGTTCTCAGGAGGCGGAGACATCACTAGGAGCTGGGGCCACCAGATGAGGCTTTAGGGGAGATTCGAATTGATGGAAACCTTGAAGGATGGGCAGAAGAAGGAGGAAGGAGGACAAAGGGTATTTGAGAGCATGGCCAAGTATGTCCATGGCGTGTTCTGGGGACAGCGTGGACCCCATCTGAACAGAGTGCAAACGTCCTATAGGATTATTATTATTATCATATATTATTATGTTATGTATTACGACACTTGCTAAACCTCGTTAGTTCTTGCTGATAAGGGGTTCTAGATAACTATTTTGTTCTATTAAAAAGAATGCTAAGAAAGAATGGAGAGCCAGCCCTGATGGCCTAGTGGTTCAAGTTTGGTGCATCCCGCTTTGGCGGCCTGGGTTCGGTTCCCAAATGTGGAACCACAGCACTCGTCTGTCAGTGGCCATGCTGTGGTGGTGGCTCACATGAAAAAAAAAAAAGAGGAAGATTGGCAACAGATGTTAGCTCAGGGTGAATCTTCCTCAGCAAAAAAAAAAAGAACGCTAAGAGAGAATGGAAATAGACCAGAACAATTTACAGGCTACTTCATAGCTTTAAAAAATATTACTTATATGTTTTATAAGATTATCAAAAAACACATCAAAAATTTCAGCCACACTTTTAGCACTGAACTGGCTTATGGGCCTTGTTTCCCTTTGGGCAGAATGGCTTTTGGCCCAGAGAACACTTTGTTCTCTGCCGAAGGGGCTGGTTAGCCTGGGCAGGTGCTGCTCACCTGCAGACGCCTAGTCTTCCCCCATCGCTGAGCTTCGGTTCCCTCATCTCTGAGATCAGGGACAGGAAGCCTTGGGGAGTATCTTTCCCTCCCTGCTCCCTACTCACTTTTTCTCTCCTTCCTTCCTCTCGCCTTCCCTTCTATGCTCCTTCCTCTCAAAATCCTTTCTTTGCTTCCCTACTTAGCACAGTTCACCGTAGGTGAAGCTTTCCTTCATTCTGGAGCCCAGCACTGTGCTTGATGCTACAGAGGTTTCAAGAGAAGCACAAGGTCAGTCCTTGCCCCCAAGAACTTACAGTCCCCTGGGAAGATAGGGCTGAAACAGAGGACAATTCCAGTGAATGGAGGGCCAGTGGATCCACCACCAGTCACTGCCATGGAGGTTCAGAGCTAAGAGGCACCACAAGGCTGGAGCAGGGGGCAGGCTCTGGGGAGAAGGCTGGGCTGGGCTGGGCCCCCAGTGGCAGTGGGGAGGGTCTCAGGTCTGGAGCGGGAGAGCCTGGGCTTTAGTCTCCCTGGGAAGACTATGTGGATGTTGGGTTAAGCATTCACTACCCTGGGAATCAGTGCCCTTCTTTCCACGGCTGTGTTGCAGGGGGACTTAAAGGAGAGAGTCCACCTTGAATGGCTGCACAGATGTCAGTTCTGCTGGCTCTGCTGCTCACTAGCTGTGTGACCTCGGGCAGGCTCCCGAAACATTCGAAGCCTCAGTCTACTCATCTATTAGATGGGGATATTGGTGACGCCAATTTCATGAGGTTGTTGTGAGGAGTGAATGAGAGAATGCATGGAGAGAGCTCGGCTGCTGTGCTGAGCCTGGCAGGTACTAAGTGCTCAATGAATGATGGCTGGTACCATTAGCCTCATTATTAATAGGGCTGGCTGGGGGAGAGAAACCCCTTCTGGGCAGCACAAGTGTGGAGCCCTGCCTGGGAACCCACGAGACCCCCGGGGGTATAAACAGCACTGGGCTTCCCAGGTCTTCCCTGCCATGGCTCCTCTGGGCCCCGTGGCTCCTGGGTGGCCCTTGTTGAGCTCAGAACACGTCTCTGGGAGGCTGCAGCTTAACAGGGCTTGGGTGGAGCCCTGTACTCACATGGGTGGGAAACGCAAACACCCAAGGAGGTGCAGCCAGGCTCCTAGCTCAGCTGCGTCTTTGCACTGGGGCATGGATTTCCAGGGAGGAGAGGCTTAGGCAGCCAATAAGGCCCTGGACTGTGCTGGGCGGGTGCTGGTCACACCAGGTCCCTGGGTGTGGGAAGGGCACAGTGACTCATGGGAACTCTATATCTGAGGGCCCCAAACACAAGCACCTGGCCCGAGGTTTGGCGGCCTGTGTGCTCAGAGCCCATCCATACTCCCTAGTGACAACTGCTTAGCATCGCCAATCTGAGTACAAGACTCCACCGGTGTGGGGACCAGCAATCACAGCTGATGTTACTGAGCACTTCCCACGAGCAGGTCTGTTCTAGATGTTCCAGACTCACGTAATCCTCACAGCATCCCTGGGACGTAGGTACCATCACCCTCTTCCCAGTTGACAGGGGAGGAAACAGGAAGATGGAGAGAAGGTAAGTCACACAGTTGGTGTGCAGTGGGGCTGGAAGTTGAAGCCACAGAGTTCAGACGTAACCACAATGCTGTGCTGCTTCTCCTGGGACACCAGTGGCTGTTGGCCACCCCCTTGTGGATCCCACCCAATTCTGTCCTTTCCATTCTCTGCAGAGCCCGACCATGTCCAGCAGCCCAGGATGGGATTCTGGAGCAGAGGTGGAGGTGGGTGGTAGGCCACCCAGTCTGGGCCAGGTCAGACTCGGGTTGCCATCTTGGCTCTGCCAGTCACTAGCTGGTGGCACTTCAGAAAGCTCTTGTTGTCTTTGAGTCTTGGTTTCCTCAGCTTCAAGATGGGGATAATAGGCTCGGGCTTACAGAGCAGCATGAGGATTAACGTGGTGCTCAGCTCACTGTCGTTCTCCTGATGGGAGGATAATGCATGTCCCTAGAAGAACAAGCAGGACTCCAGACCAGGGGGCAGACTAGAAGGTAAGGCCCATAGGGCTCCACCTGATGAGGCCCCTCCCAGCTCCACCTGCCCACTTGCTCAGCTCCCAGCCCCTCTTCCAGGTCTCACTCGCTAGGGAGATTGGATTTGCTGGAAAAATAATTCACTCTTGTCAAGTTTTCTGGGCATCTGTCCAGGCAACCCTATAGTGAAGAGAAGCTCTGAAGGCCAGGCTCTGTGTGCCCCCTGAGGAGGCCTGTGAATCAAGGCCACTCCCCTTTTTCCCAGGAAACCAGAAGGAAAGTCTTCTCCATTTTTCAACCAGAGCCTGGGAAGACATACCTCCATACATGTGGGAGGTGTCACCATGGGCAGGTGCCCAGTTAGCCAACCTCCAGTCGTTTTGGCTGGAGCTGAGGCTACACAACCAGAACAGATTTCCTGAGCAGGGAGGGGGTGGGGATGTGTCCATTGAGGCTCTGCTGTATCTAGGGTGACCAAGTGTTCCATTTTGCCCAGGACTGAGGAGTTCCCTGGGATATGGGGCTTTATCACTAAAACCAGAACAATCCTGGTGAGACCGGCATAGTTGATCCCCATAGCCATATTTCCTGGGCCATTCTAGAGTCTTCTATGTCTCCTTGGGCACGAGGCCCCTGCCTTCTTGCAACAACCAGGCTTGGTCTTCCATCACCCAGGAGCCAACCCAGAGGCCTCCTCTACTCTCTCGGGCCCATAAAAGGACACGATGCTGGAGAAAGTCAAGATGGTGGCTGGACTCCCACACCTCTTAACAAGGAGTCTGAGGTCTGGGCTCTGATGACAGGCCCCTTTGAAGAACAGACGGAGACTTGGTCTTCCCAGCAACATGGGGCGGTGAAGATGAGTCTCAACGTAGCCACCAGTCCAACGGGGCTCCATTTTTATGAGGCCAGGAAATGTTCACGAGGAGCTAAATAACAGGTTAATGAAGGGTTCTGATAGAAAGAGGTATTAACTTTAATGAGGAGAAAACGCTTTGAAAAGGCCAACGCCCACTGGAGCAGAGATATAAACCCGGATGAGGAGCTGCTTCTCTGAAGCGGGGGTGTCTGGCCTTGGCGATCCATCACTTGGGTCTGGGCTGCTAAGGCCATGGCTTCCAAATGCCTCAAGGCCAGCTTCTCTTCGGGGTCTCTCAAGGGCCTGGGAGGGGCTGGTGGGGGCTCCGCTCGCACGTCCACCATGTACTCCAGCAGCTCTTGCAAGGTCCCAAGCCTCTCGTGGGGGTCCCGGAGCTTCTCTGCGTGCTCAGCTGGGCTGGGCAGGAGCAGCTGCAGGGCCGCCAGTTGCCTCCCTGCTCTCTGCCTGCCCTCTGGGGGCTTTGCCACCAGCTACAGCATGGGCGGGGGCTGGTTTGGGGAGGGCATCCTTACCGGCAATGAGAAGGAGACCATGCAGTCCCTGAACGACCGCCTGGCCAGCTACCTGGAGAAGGTGCGCCAGCTGGAGCAGGAGAACGCCAGCCTGGAGAGCCGCATCCGCGAGTGGTGTGAGCAGCAGGTGCCCTTCCTGTGCCCCGACTACCAGTCCTACTTCTGGACTATCGAGGAGCTCCAGAAGAAGGTAAGAGGCTCAGAGTGGCTTTGGCTGCTGACCAGCACTGGACTGGTAGCCAGAACATCTGTGGTGGTAGCCCTGCTCCCGTGGGGCACTTCAGAGGTCACAAAGCATGGTCACATCTGTGGCCTCATTTGCTCCTTCTGATAATCTTATGAGGGAGGTATCATTAGCCCATTTACGGATGAGGACACTGAGGCTCAGGCCGGCTAGTTGACGGATCCAAGGCGATCCAGCTGGCAGTTAGTGGAGCCAGAGCTTGAACACAGGCTCTAGGAACTGACTGCTTGTGTGGTCTTTGGTACCGCAGCCCATCTCTCTGAGTTTTAGTTGCTTCGTTTTTTTTTAAGGTGAGGGGATTGGATTTGATGTGTCTGGTGCAGATCAGGTTTCCTATAACTGTAACTCCTTCAGAAGTTTCCTTTTCGCCCAGCCCGCATCCCCTGAATGTCTCAGCTGGCTCCTAAGAGGGACCACTTACGTCCAGGGAAGCACAGAATAAACTCTTGGTAATGACCCACCTGAGCGCCCAGTAGCCTGGGAGATAGACGGACAGGAGGAAGCCACCATGCCAGATCTTTCCTGCAGCATTTCCATGTGTCCTCTCTCTAACCCAGGTCACAGGTTGCAGACGCACTGTACTGGAAGGGAACTTGGAGGTTTCCTAGTTTGATCCCTGCAGCAGGCCCTAAGCCTTCATGGAGCCTTGGCTGCCAAGAGCCCAGGGATGGGTGATTCCCTCCCTCAAGGCAGCCCACACCGGCTTTGGGGAGCTCAGGCAGCAGAATATCCTTTCTTTCACTGAAGTCACTTCTTTATTTTCCCAGACCCTGTGCACCAAGGGAGAGAATGCCAGGCTGGTGGTGCAGATTGACAACGCCAAGCTGGCCGCAGATGATTTCAGGACCAAGTGAGTTGTCCTGCTCGCCCCTTGGTTGCGGGCTGGTAGAACTGGACATTGGTGATGCTCAAACTCAGGGTTTTGGTTGCACTAAGTCACTGAGGCATTAAGGCAGGATGCACAGCACTAGGTCAGTCTGGGGTGGGATCTGACTTAGGCATAAAAAGGAAATGCAGCTTCAGGTGCCCTGTTACGTGCCTGCCAGGTACGAGACGGAGGTGTCAATGAGGCAGCTGGTGGAGTCAGACATGAACGGCCTGCGTAGGATTCTGGATGATCTGACCCTGTGCAAGGCTGACCTGGAGGCCCAGGTGGAGTCCCTGAAGGAGGAGCTGCTCTGCCTCAAGAAGAACCATGAGGAGGTGAGCACAGGGGAGGAGGTGAGCATGAGGGAGCAGGTGAGCATGAAGAAGGAGGTGAGAATGGGGAAGCAGTTGAGCTTGTGGGGAGGAGGGCGAATGAGGCAGCCAGCTGGGGAAGTTAGTGCTGACCCTGGTCTGTGCCACAGGAAGTGAACTCACTGCGCTGCCAGCTTGGTGACCGGCTCAATGTCGAGGTGGATGCTGCACCGCCTGTTGACCTGAACCGTGTTCTGGATGAGATGAGGTGCCAATATGAGACCCTGGTGGAGAATAACCGCCGGGATGCTGAAGATTGGTTCAACACCCAGGTAGGTACCTGGAAACAGTCGGTGTGACAGAGACAGCGTGGGTCACACAGAGTGACCCTGGGGCTCTGAATCAGGAAACCTGAGTTTGAGTCCAGCTCTGTTCCAGCCTCACTGTGTACCTTGGGCAGGTTGTTGTCCTCTAAGTAACGATGTCCTCAAGTGTGAAATGAATGGGTTGGACTGCGTGATCTGGAAGGTCCTTCTTGGCTCATGAGTCTAAGAGGCCTCAGTAGACCACTGCAGCTGAGTCCCAATGTTCCTGACCAGGATCTGTGCGTGTGTGTTTCAGACTGAGGAGCTGAACAGGCAGGTGGTGTCCAGCTCGGAACAGCTGCAGTCCTGCCAGGCGGAGATCATCGAGCTGAGACGCACGGTCAACGCCCTGGAGATCGAGCTGCAGGCCCAGCAGAGCATGGTGAGCCCAAGACTCGAGTGGGGCTGCTGACGGACCAAGCCTAGCAGCACATGAGCCCCTGGCCTCCATGCTCTGACCACACAGGCAGGCTCCAGTGGTTCAAGTTCTTGAGCATCAGGGATTTTCTGTGTAGAGAAGAGGAAATGAGGGTCCAGCCCCCCTTCACAAATCTCCCAGTGGTAAAAGACAGGAGATCTGTAGCAACTGACATGTCCTGGCAGCAGCTCCTGTATTTGCGTAAGCAGACACATTCTGAGTAATTATCAGTTACTCAGAGATATCATTAACAGGGGAGACACTCTCCAGATCAAGTTGGCTACGGGGGCTAACTGGCTCATCTCAAATGAGATGTCTGACTGTGGTTCACCCTGGCTCGAAGTGATTCTCTGAGCTTCCGTTCTTGGATTCTGAGGCCCCACTGAGACCCAGAGGGATTAAGTGCATCTTCTTTGTTCCTTCTCTGACCTCTAAACTTTTGCCTCCCTACACAATCCTTGCCCTCAGAGAGATGCTTTGGAATCCACCCTGGCAGAGACGGAGGCCCGCTACAGCTCCCAGCTCGCCCAGATGCAGGGCCTGATCAGCAATGTGGAGGCCCAGCTGGCTGAGATCCGCTGCGACCTGGAGCGGCAGAACCAGGAGTACCAGGTGCTGCTGGATGTCCGGGCCCGGCTGGAGTGCGAGATCAACACGTACCGGGGCCTGCTGGAGAGTGAGGACTGCAAGTGAGTATCAGTGCGTGCTCTCTGGTCTCCTGAATGCAGTCCACCAAGTTCTGGGGAGACAGCACGGAGCCTGGCAAGAACCCAGCATTTGGAGTCAGGAGCCCTGGATTTTAGTTCTGCTCTTGTTACAAATTCATCACATGACGCTGGCAAGTCTTTTTCTCTCTGGGCCTCCATTTCCCCATTAGTAAGACTAGGGGGCAAGACTAGGTGGTTTTTAAGATGCTCTGAGTTATTGAAAATAGCAACTGGAAAATCATAGTAATCTGACCTTTTTCTTTCTCCCAGGCTCCCCCGTAACCCGTGCGCCCCTGACCACTCACCCTCCAAGTCATGCCTCCCCTGTCTTCCTGCGGCCTCCTGCGGTCCTGGTGCAGCCCGCGCAACCTGCAGCCCCCGCCCCATTTGTGTGCCCTGCCCGGGGGGCCGGTTCTGAGAGTGACTGGCCCAGAAAGCCAAGGCCATTGTCTCCAGGGCTTGGCCTTGGCCTCTGTTCAGTCCTAACCCTAAAGCCCAGTCCCCTCTCTTCGTGCAGAGCCAGGGCCTGGCCCTGAGAGGGCTCGGCGCAAATACACGCCTTAACGTTTCTGAAAGCCTGTCATAAGGCTGGCCGTCCCTGGAGGCCTCAACTCTTCATCATTTCAATGGGTGCCAGGGTTTCTGTTCTGAGGCTGCCTACTGGGTCAGGTTTTCCTTCTGGGTGCTATTTCAGTGGGTTCTGAAGTGCAGTAGAGGGCTTCTGTTGGCAGAACAATAAAGCTCATTTGCTCTCAAAGCCTGACTAGCACGTTCTGGTATTGTTGGTTTGTGTCTCTGCTGGGTGAAGAGGGGTGACTCTTGGGCAGATTCGTGTATGACCCTGGGGATGACAGGGTCCCTATGCCCCTGTTTGGGATGGGTGGAGGCCTATTGTGAGGCTTTTTGCTCAGCTCTCCTGACGAAGACCCTTCTCCAAGTTTCTAATGTGGTGACAGGTATTATCAGACCTCTCCTACTACCCCCTCTTAGGGTCCGTGGTCATGGGGTCCCACAGGAGCATGGATAAAGCTGAGACCAGTACAACTGGAAGCATTAGCCTCATGCCTGTAGTCCTTGTAAGAGCAGCAATATGGAATCCCACACCCAGGGAACCTTCAGGTGTGTGCTTGCATCAACCTCCCTCTTCACTGCAGCCCTTTCACACAGCACTTCCGGTTCAGCAAACCCCCTTAAAACCCACACATCAAAACCAGGAGATGGGAGAGCAAGGCTGCCATTGTGACTTCCACCCACGATTCAGAGATTCTTGTCCTTGAGACTCATTGTGTTCTTGTGCACCCTTGGCATCTGATGAGGCACACAGCGCCTTTGGGTACCAAAGCATTTCTGTATGGAAGTGGGAGCTCCCAGCCTCTTGGCCCAAAGGTTCTCATTGTGTCCAGAATGTCCTCCCCCAACAGACCAGGCAAAGATCAAGCTCCTTCTATTCTGCTGGGAAGTGGAGAAGGATGAAGGCAAAACTTTCCGAGATAGAAAGGCGGCTTGTCCCCAGATGTCCACGTGCCCTTCTCAAGATGCCGAGAGCACCGCTAAGGAACTTTGGTGATATTGAGAGAGTTGTAACTGCGTCCAAGGTGGAGAAAGATGCTGACCAAGGCGGGCCTGAGACCCCCACCCCTCAAGGGTGCCCAGTGTAGTTCACCCTGATTTAATTGTAGAATCCTCCCTTTCTAACCCCCTGTAAAGGAGGGCCTGGGCTTTGGGCTCTCCCAGCCCCTCACTCCTGGCACCCTGCGCCACTTCAGCTTCAGTCTTCTTGGAACCCCTCGGCTGGCTCTGCTGAGGCTCAGCACCAGGAGAGGATGGCCGTCTCGGATCACTCAGTTCACTCAGCAAACCCTTGCCGAGCGCTTCCCTGGGCCAGGCAGTGTGTTAGGTGCCAGGGGCAGGATTGACCCTCACTGGAGGGAGGCCTTGGGATGGGACAGGAAGCGTGCCCACTCACTGCCTCTTTTCCTTCCTACCTCAGTGGTGGGAGGAGGCCAGCTCAAGGGCACCATGGCGTTAGTGTGATGAACATGGGCTCCAAAAGTGAGTCAGATCGACCTGGGTTCAAATCCCGGCCCCACCACTTACTGTCTGTGGGAAGTTAACAGGTGGCAGTCCCTTCCCGAGTTTCAGTTTCCTCATCAGGAAAATAGAGAATGTGACACTTACTGTGTTGTAGTCCCTAATGCTTTGCTGAGAACGTGCTGGGCATCTGAAAACTGATCGATGTTGTTGACTCTTCTAGCTGGATGCCTGGATTGCTCTGTGGGTGGGCAATCCCTTTCCCCACCCAGGGTTTCATTTCTGAGGTTTCCTTCCAAGCAGCAATGCCCAAGGTAAACCAGGCCAGCCAAAGTGGATATGCAGTTATAAGACTTATTATGTAATTCAGACTTGGAGCAAAGTCAGCGGGGGAAGCCACAGTCAGCAAGCAGTACATGGATGCTCTCCCGAACACATGGGCTCCAGTGAATTCTGTTTCACACAAGCCACACACTTCCTCTTTACCATATTCTTTGTGGTACAAGCGCCTTCCAAAGTCATCCAAACTCCCTCCAAGATGGGGCTAACCAGGTCTAGTGCAGCCTTGCCTCTAATTATTTACTTCATTTGCTTGTGCTTTTAAATTATAATGCTGTTTCCATTTGGCCCAAGATTCTCAACCTTGGCTGCACATTGGAATGACCTGGAGAACTTTGAAAAATATGGATACCTGGTCCGACCAGCAGAAATCCTGACTTAGTTGGTCTGGGATATGGCCTGGCATTGGGGTTTTTAAAAGCTCTCCAAGCCATTCCCCTGTGCAGCCAGGGTTGAGAACTCCTTCATTAAATGGGGGGCCTTTTGGCAAGGCAGCTGGGAGAACGGGGGCTCAGGGCAGCTCTGACCTAGACCTTAGTCCTATCTGATCCCTATATCATACTTTTGACTCTTCCTTAGTTCTGGCTTTTTTCTCTCCTTTCATTTCATTTTTTTTGTGTGTGTGTGTGTGAGGAAGTCCAGCCCTGGGCTAACATCCGTGCCCATCTTCCTCTACTTTATATGGGACGCCGCTACGGCATGGCTGACAAGCAGTGCGTCAGTGGGATCCAAACAGGTGAATTCCAGGCTGTCAAGTGTGAACTAAACCGCTGCGCCACCGGGCGGCCCCTCTCCTTTAATTTCAAACAACTGAACTGAATTTTTAATTTCAGTTACCATACTTTTAATTCCAAAGAGCTATTTTTTGTTCTCTGTTCCTCTTTTATAACATCCAGCTCTTGTTTCAAGGATGTAACTGCTATACTTATCTCTGAGGTTATTAAATTATGTATATATCTATCTATCTTAATAGATTGTTTCCGATTCTGCATTGTTTTGTTTTCCCCAGTTTCCTCTTCACTGTTTTGTTTGTTTGCTTGTTTTGTTTTGTCTCTGTTTTTAAATGTTGGAAACCTCTCAAACGTCTAGGATCCTGTTTGTATGTAATGACGAGACAATAAAAAGCTGATGGAACGTACTATGTACATGGGCAGGTTGGCAAACTGGCTTTTTGGTTGGTAGAACCACCTAAATTCAGTTTTGTAAGTGTCTTCCCTGAGGTCATTCTGTTTTTTCAAACAGCGGAGGGAGGGGGACGGTCTTGGGCCAGGCCCGGATAAGCTTCCTACCCGCCCTTACTTCAGTAGGTCCTTCATCCTGGATCTATTTAGTCCCAAACTCTCACCAGTATTCCTTCCTGCTTTCTCCCCCTTGCTTGGCTTTCTCTGCAACATTTTCCTTTCTCTCCCTCTCCTTTTTCTAATGAATGTATTTGCTCAATAGTTCACTTTGGCCTCTGAGGGGTTGGGGTCCAGTGAGAGCCTTTGGATTCAGACAGACCTGGTTTGGACACCGACTGTGCATCCTCCCGCCCTGGGGCTGCCTTTTCCGGCCCCCACTTCTTCACCTGTAAAATGTCCTCCAGGTCTGGCACACTGGCTGGACCCTGGTCTTCTGTGGCTTTGAACACTCTGCTCTCCTAGACTGTACCACTCTGACGTGCAACTCAGCCCTTCCTTCATAGTGTGAAACACTGCTCGAGCCAAGCATTTGAACTGGTGGACTTTGCTGAAGATCACTTGGGGACCAAGGGGTGGGACTGCATCACACAGGTCACAGCCTCTCACCACTTTCCTGGTGCCTCTCCTCCTGGCCCTGCCTCCCTCTCCTCTCACCCCTTCCTGCCGTGATTGTCCTGGGAACTTCAAATTCTTCTCCTCTTTCTCCCTCTGAGGCCTTGCCAGCCAACATCAAGGCACTTGGGGTCCCACCTTTTACCCCAACAACTTCTTAGTGTATTTTTTCAAGTAAAGACAATTTTTTTTCTGCAAGAGGAATTCTGGTGGCAGGTGTTAAGATATATATGCTCCTATACCTCAGTGGTTCTCAAAACCACCTGAAGGACTTGTTAAACATAGGTGGCTGGGCCCCATCCTCAGATTCTGATTCAGTTGGTCTGTGGTGGACCTGAGAAACTGCATTTCTACCGTGGTCCTGAGAGAAGTCGATGCTGCTGGTCTGGAGATGACACTTTGAGAACCACTGTTACACCTGATTACAATAATTATTTATCTCATAATTTATTTTGGTGAGGATTAAATGGGCAAATTAATGCCAAGCACCCAGCACAGTGCTGGCACTTATATATATCAAATAAACACCGGCTATGATTTTGAAGCGTGGTCTGATGAGTCTCAGTCCATGTAGTTGGGATTGCCATCACATTTCTTCCATCTGATAACCAGTGTCTTCTCTAAGCAGTTTATCCAGACAAAGGAACTGGAATTTATGATCATTGCAGGAAATCAAACTGAGAGATGATTTATCTAACCCTTTCAATTTGCATGAGGAAATGAGGCCCAGAGAGGTAAAATGACTTTCCCAAGGTCACACAGCAAGTTAGAAGGAAGCATCTCTATTTTGACTTCTCTTAGGTAACGAATTTCAGGGAATACGGCTGGGTGCCATTTTCCCTTCCCTGCCCCTTTACCAACACTTCTAGACATATACAAAAAATAAGACAAGTACTTATACTCCAATATTGTATTGAGAAGATTAATGAATAAAAAGTGGCTAGGTAACACACACATCTTAAACAGGAGGTGTGTGAGCCTGCAAGTACAGCAGGCAGGACTGAGGACCACTGGTCTCGCCTGTTGCTCTCTGAAGGAATGCCCGAGGCTGCTATACTTGGAGACACCTGCTCCCAGACTCCTTGCTGAGCTCATCCCAGGGCTGCAGAGTGTCGCTTCTCAGGGGAGCTGAGTCACACTGTTTCTGGTCTCCGAGGTCCCTGGCGAGCCCTCCCTGCCCACTGCTGCAGGAAGTAAATGGAAAGCCCGTTCTAGCCTGTCTAACCTCAGTGTGCTCAATAAACAATAATCAAACTGTCAGCAACTCTACGTGGAGCCGTGAGAAATGAAGGGGAGGATCCACAGAAGGTCAAGATAGAGCATTTGCCTCACGGAGATGTTCGTGATATTGGTCTCATTTTCCAAGAGTGGGGTCTTCTCATCTCTCATTCTCAGTAGTGTCCAGCTGGAAGGATGTCCCTGATTCTAAGGCTTCCTGTCTGTGTCTTGAGTTCATTCTGTCCTCCCTGATATAATTTTCTTTCCTTTGTAGGAAGATGATGCGTGCTAAGAAGCCTCAGAGGTTCTTTCTCCTTTCTCCCTGGATTTATACCGCTGCCAGTATTGGGGCAGCTTCTGTCACTCACACATTTCCTCATTAAGGGGCCAGGCCTCTTCCCACGGGGAATGCTCTCGTTAAAAGGAGTGGTTGCTGCGCCAGAGAACTGCGGCCTTTCTCGGGGCCGGAGCAGGTCGGGGGGCAGGGGGCAGGGGCAAGGCCATTGGCGGCTCAGGGCCAGGCCGCTGTAGTCTCCTGGCAGCTCCGCCCTGGTAATGAGGGCCCAGGCATGGAGGCGATCCTTTGAAGATGTGTCCTGAAGCCCTCCCCTGGTGATCAGTGACAGGAGCCCAGAGTCCTGCTTTAGCCAAATGACAAGCTTGGTCTCTTTTATGAGGAAAGGAACTCCTTATTGGAAACCAAATTACAAATTAATTAGCAGCTTCCTCTGGGGCCGGGCATAAACATCAACACCACCCCATGATGACTTTCCAGCATGAGCCCCCTCACTCCAAGGGTATAAAAAGGCCCGAGCAGGATGTGGTCTTGTAGACATTGATGATCCAGGTCGCTGCAGCTGAGGAGAAGAGGCCTCCAGCATGACATCCACCTGCTCACCGGCCTCCGTCAAGAGCTGCCCCCGGCCCTCCTCCGTCTGCTCCAGCAGCGTGAGCTGCCGGCCTGAGCTGTGCCTGGGTTATGTCTGCCAGCCCGTGACATGCGTGCCTTCCATCTGCACGCCCACCACCTACCGGCCGGCCAGCTGCCTCTCCAAGACCTACCTCTCCAGCTCCTGCCGGCCGAGCAGCTGTCGGCCAACCAGTGGCATCTCTAGCTCCCTGGGTACCTGCAACTGGTACTGTGAAGGGACCTTCAATGGCAACGAGAAGGAGACCATGCAGTTCCTGAACGACCGCCTGGCCAGCTACCTGGAGAAGGTGCGGCAGCTGGAGCGGGACAACGCGGAGCTGGAGAGCAAGATCCAAGAGGCCTGCCAATCTCAGGTGCCCACCATGTGTCCTGACTACCAGTCTTACTTCAGGACCATTGAGGAGCTCCAGCAGAAGGTGAGGGCAAGCGGTGAACAGACTCACGGGGAAGGCGACCGGAATAGCTGGTATTCCAGATTTGAATCTCATTAATTTAGTAAGCTATGTTCAGGGAAAAGAGACTTTCCTTGGGCATAGGATTGTCTCATAATTTGAGTGCTTAGCCAGAGCCCTTAATGTGGAAAGAGGCCTGAGATCTAGTCTCAGCTCTACCATTAATTCATTGCATGACTTTGGGAGGTCCTTTCCCTTCCCCAGACCTCAGTTTCCTCATCTGTAAAATGGGGATAATAGTGGTCCTTACCTGATGGGGCTGTCAAGAGGATTCCATGAGTTGATGCAGGTAAAGTCTTTAGCACAGCCCCTGGTACATGGCGAATTTTCAGTAAATGTTAGTGCTCATTAAGGACTCTTCTAACTGTTGCGTGAATGATGTCAGATTTAATGAGATTCTTTCCTTTCACGTTGCTCATTGCATCCAAAGTGGGGCATTTGGATTTATGAAGACCCAGGTGCTTAAAAAATAAATCTCCTATTCTCCAAGGACTAGCAGTTCAGTAAGCATCCCTCAGAGTTCCAGGGGCTTTTTCAGGGATGGCTGCAAGGCTGTGAGCCCCATCGGCCATCATCTCCTCCTCTGGGTTCCTTTCCCTTCTTCTTGTCCTGGACTTACCCCCTCTGTGTGCCTTGGCCCCCAGGTTCTGTGCACCAAGGCAGAGAATGCTAGGCTGGTGGTGCACATTGACAATGCCAAGCTGGCTGCGGATGACTTCAGGACCAAGTGAGTTTGGCCCGGGGAGAGGCGAGCCCCCTCTCCCTGCATGTGCTTGGGGCAGCTTTCCATTAGTTTCACAGGGTTGGAAAAGCACCAGCAGTGCAAGCTCTTCCCTAAGTTCTGTACTCAGTTTCACCCCTCAGTTGCTGACCCTGTCCTTGCACAGGTATGAGACAGAGCTGGCCATGCGGCAGCTGGTGGAGGCCGACACCAACGGCCTGCGCAGGATCCTGGATGAGCTGACCCTGTGCAAGGCTGACCTGGAGATGCAGGTGGAGTCCCTGAAGGAGGAGCTGCTCTGCCTGAAGAAGAACCACGAAGAGGTGAGCCCTGCAGTCAAGCTGAGGTGACCCTGGGAAGCAGAGTGAAGAATGTGGGGTTTTGGGTTAGATAGACGTGGGTTGAAATTCCCAGGCCTGCTACATATTGTTTCTGGAACTTTGCCCAATTTATTTAAGCTTTCTGAGCCCCATCACCTGTAAAACAGGGATAACTCTATCATAGGGTTGCTGTGAGAATTGAATGAGGTCATGGGTATCAGCCACCTGTCACTTGGTGGGTGAACAGAAATGCTAGCAACCTTCCCTTTGCAGTTCCTGGACTTGCATGACTGCCACATGCTTGTGGTGACTGCATTTGTTTTTCTCATAAGAGCCACATACCAGGGGTAGAGTGGGGCTCTAGGGCTGGAGGGGGTTGTTTTCTGGAACTTGTACGGAATGGCCTATCCATCTCTGCTAGGCTGGACCCCCTAGCCCAGCAGGGGTGTGGTGACCCCCATCTCTTCTAAACGAAAGTTGAACTACAGCAGTTTTCTTCTTTTTTCTGTCTCCATCCTTGTTCCTCTTCCTCTCTTCTGTTTGCATATAATATACTTAATCCAAAAGCCACAGGTGAACCCTTGATGTTCCGAGTTTTCCTCATCTCCTGCAGGTCTTCGGAGGGAAATCCCTCTACCCTGGGCCCCTGTAAAGCCCACCCGAGCTATGGTGTTTTCCCCTCCTTCCCTGGGTTGACTCTCAGCCTCTTGACTTGGGATTTGAAAGAACAAGTGCCTCTGAGTCCTGGCTGGGTTTCCTTAGGCTTAAGTGTAAAGTAGCACTCAGTTATCACTGCTCGCCGAGCGCCCAAAGGCACCTGACTCATCCCACTTAAATCAGAGAACCGGGAACTGCCCCAAGAGGCCACTAATGAGGAGGCATCGCACGCTCTGGCAGCCTCAGCGACAACTTTCTCTCCTTGGCAGCCGAGCCTGGAGAGGCGCCTGCTCTAACTCGGGCCTTGAACCAGGTAAAGCCAGGCTCCTGCTGCCGTGCTTCCCAGATGAACACAGGCTGGGAGGGCGGCCGGGGACACAGGGGCACAGGTTTCCATTTTAGCCCAAATGGATCAAACAAACCCTGACACTGCTCTTGGCTTCCGCCACGGTGACAGGAAGTGTTTAGTTAGAGTGCTTCTCCCATCACGGTGCGTCCAACTGGAGCTGGAAGACCATCCGGGATACTGCTGAGTGGACTGCAGTCCTCAAAGGGCCCCTCTAACCTAGACGTCTTTTGCTCCATCTTTTCACGTCTCCCGGGGAAGATGAGCTGGGATCGTGCGACTTCACACTTGCCTGGGGCTCTTGTGTCTTTTCAGGAAGTCAGCGCCCTCCGCTGCCAGCTTGGGGACCGTCTTAATATAGAGGTGGACGCCGCGCCCCCTGTGGACCTGAACAGGATGCTGGAGGAGATGCGGTGTCAGTACGAGACCGTGGTGGAGACCAACCACAGGGATGTGGAAGAATGGTTCAACACGCAGGTGGGCGTCTCGGAGGTGGGCTGGCCTCCCCAGGGTCTCTGAGAAGGCGTCTCAGCCTCTCCTGTATCCCCCACTGCAGATGGAGGAGCTGAACCAGCAGGTGGCCACGAGTTCTGAGCAGCTTCAGAGCTACCAGTCGGACATCATTGATCTGAGACGAACAGTCACCACGCTGGAGATCGAGCTGCAGGCCCAGCACAGCCTGGTGGGTGCCGCTGGGCGGGCACCCCTCCCCCAGCTCGGGCTCCCAGGCAGCACAAGTGTTGATGCAGGCGTCCGGGAAGGAGGAGGAGGAGGGGGAGGCCCAGACAGAAGTCTGGCCTCCACAGAAGCTCGCCTAGCTGACCTCTCCTGGGGGGAGGTTTCTCCCAAGACCGAGCTCAGAGAGAAAAGGGGCATGTTTCAAATCTGACGTGGGTTAGGTGGCCACTGTCAAACATCCCTCCCCAAGATGGCTTGTTCTCTGCTTAGCCTGCCCTTCCAAACCCATGCTTCTCGACCCCACCTGTGGAGCTTTTAAAAAACCAGATTCCTCTCTGGACAAATTAAATCAGATTCTTTGGAGGTGGGGCCTGGGCCTGGGTGTTTTTTAAAGCCTCCCACGTGACTCTAATGTGCAGTCAGGACTGAAGCCCACTGATCTGAATGCTGCCGTGGGGGAGGAGCCTGGTGGACTTCAGATCCAAAGCCTGCCGCCCGACTAAGGTTGGGGTGGACTAAGGCTGAGGAGAATAGGGACTTAGGATCACATGGACCTGGTTCAAACCCTGGTCTGTCACTTATCAGCTGCTTCACCTTGAACAAGTCACTCGACCTTTCTGGGCTTCGGCTTCCGCAGTGATGTAGGTAAGGAGGTGTCGTTCCCAACCCCAGAGAGAGACTCGGCCCTTCTTGGTTCGTTCTGAACCAGGCTATGGAAAATAGGTCTGCTCCTCGTAGTTATTTTGTCTTTCCTTTTGCCTTAGAGGGACTCTCTGGAAAACACCCTCACCGAGACGGAGGCCCGCTACAGCTCCCAGGTGGCCCAGATGCAGTGCCTGATCACCAGCGTGGAGGCCCAGCTGGCCGACATCCGCTGTGACCTGGAGCGGCAGAACCAGGAGTACCGGGTGCTGCTGGATGTCAAGGCCCGGCTGGAGTGCGAGATCAACACGTACCGGGGCCTGCTGGAGAGTGAGGACTGCAAGTACGTGGGCCCACCCGAGGCCCTACAGAGACATGTGGGCGAGGGTTGGGGGAGGCCATAGGAAGCAACTGAATGTACCCATAAGATAGAACCTCGTCATGATCAAGAAGTGATTAGGAGGCTGGTAGGATCCGAAGAAAGTCAGGCAGGTATTCATGCTGCCATCCCCAAACCTGGCCCATTGCGGACCATCCTGTTCTAGGTAAGCAGTGGGGAGGGTCGGGGTCAGGGCGGTGGAGGCATCTGCCCCCAGCTGCTGTGCAGGTAGACTCGGCAGGGCTTGGTGGCTGTCTGGATGCAGGACACCTCTGGGTTGCGGATACCTGGTGGGCTGATTACTCTTGTGGGCAGTTTCTTATTCTACGTTCAGCCTTACCTCTCTGTCATTCAGAATCTTATCCTCCAGGGCAAGAGTTGCAACGTCAAATGTTTTTCAAAGCCTGGGCCATTAACATATGTGAGTGATGGGGGTCGCTGTGGAACCATGGAGAACCAGGGAGCCCTGCCCTGTCCCCCGTCAGGCCATTTCTACCAAGTGAGACGCAGATCCAGTATTGCTGGATCTTCTGATTGTTCAAGGAAATCTGGGTTTCTTTTAAATGTTAAATTCTCCCGATTTTTAAATATTTTCAACAAATTAAAAAAAAATACAGTGCCAGCCAAATGAAACACATTTCAGGCCAGTTGTGGTCCTTGGGCCTGTTCAGTCTCTGGGCTGTCTGGTCTCCATCCAATGTCCAGAGTGTTGTCTCTGGTTTTGAGCCCACACCTGTCCGTCTCTGAGATCGTCCTTTCTCCTTTTGCCATGTATTCCTTTTGTATTAATCGGTTAGTTTATCTTATTCAACACATTCAACACACTGGAGCGCCTGCTCTAGGCCAGGAATGCCAGGTGGGCATACATACACTGAGCTGCTGACCTCACTGCCTCATGGGGAGACAGACCATAACAGAATAGTCACAAATCACTCTGGAAGGAGGTACACGGGACCCTGGGGGATTTGACACAGAGAGATCAGGGGACACTTCAAGGAGGATGTGACCGCTGGGTTGAAGGAAGCTGCTCTTCCCCCCAGCACAAACGGGAGCCCCTGAAGGTTTTAGGTGGGGGGAGGGGCATGATTACATTTGTGTGTGTAGAAGATGACTGCGGCCACTGAGTTGACAATGATTAGGAGACGCAAGCTTGGGGCTGCGGAGACCAGTTAGAAGGCTGTTGGGGTTACACAGGCGAAGATGGAGGTTGGGACTAGGGAAGCTGGGTGGAGACGGTGCACAGTGGGTTTGAGAAGCGTCGGGGGCAGAACTGACCGGACTCGTTGCTGAGTTGGGCTTCTTTCTAATCCTGCCGCGCCTGCTTTTCTTCTGCAGGTTGCCCAGTAACCCATGCTCCACTCCGTCCTGTCCCCCTTGTGCGCCGACCCCCAGTGTGCCCCGCACGGTCGTGCCGCGCACTGTCGTTGGAGTGCCTTGTCTGCCCTGCCCTCCCGGCCGCTACTGAAGTCCCTCATTGCTGGTGGATCCTGGAGGGACCGGAGCTGGGCGGCTGGTGCCTCCTCAGGCCGAGCCTGACCACTGGTCAGTGGCCACCAAGAGGGCAGGGCCAGCCCCGGCCAGCAAGGAACAGGAACCAGATGCAGCAGTACCAGGAGGTGGGCCGTCCACAACGTGCTCTGATACTGCAGGGGGCACCCTAGCCCCCGTCGCTTAGAACCTGCCTCTCATTTCCGTGGCAAATTGCTCTCTTTGCTGATGTTTCTGGTGTCTCTGCTGCTTCAAGAGTATGTGTTCTTAGTTAACTGGAAAATAAAGCCTCATTCGGTGACTCTGCAAACATGTCTTTCTTTCTTTGTCACTTACGCTGCTGTATCCGACAGCCAATTCTACACAGGGGCTCAAGAGGAAAGTGGCCAAATTCTGTATTTATTTTTCTGCCCCTTCTGCTTCCATGGAGGCTTCAGAGGTGTTCACTAAAGAGGCCCATATGCCATAAACCAGTTAAAACCAGGCAATTGGTCCAGAGCCAAGCAATAAAAGAATAGAGGGAGGTAAGTATGCCAGAAACCTAGGCCAAACTACTGTAATTGAGAATAATACTGTAATAACCCCACCCCTAAACCTCATTACAGCTGGTACAATGGAATCATTCATTCATTCAAAAAATCTTCACTGATCGCCTATTAGGTGCAGGTTCTACATTAGGGACTGGCTAATCCACGTAGTAGTCCTCCAGAGGCCTTGTTAATGATGCCCCATTTAATCCTTGTAACTATCTATGAAAAAGGCACCATTATTTTCTCCCCTTTATAGAGGAGGAAACTCAGGAGGCTCAGAGAGGTTAAGAAACTTATGTAAAGTCACACAGCTAGTAAGTGGTAGACCCAGGACTCACATATAGACCTACAGGTCCAAGAGATGCTCAATCAATTCACATTCTGAGTCCTCACTATTTGCAGACTACAGCTGGGTGCAGGGGATACCAAAAAATGCAAGTGATCCCTGCTGTCCAGACATTTCTAATTAGAGAGGGAGCTAAGACCAGTGTGTGTAAGGCCTCACTCCTTCCTCAGTAAGGGTCTAGTAATAATAATAACTATTACTACCACTTATTGAGCACTTATGACACACCTGGTACTGTGTTGAGCACATCACATAAATTAACTTATGCAGTTTCCATGACCACCCTGTAACGTAGGCCTCAAGTCCATTTTACAGATGGGAAACTGACATGTGGAGAGGGGTTTAGTCAGTTGCCCAAGGTTACATGCAAGGACAAAGATTTGAAGCCAGGTTTAGCCACTTCCGCTGTGGCATTATTCTAGTCACTCTGCTACATTGCCCAATTCCTACCTAGAAAGAGTACACACTGACAAAGAGTACTAGCTTGGAGAGAGCAGAAAAGGCTTTATGTAGCTGGTGGCATTTGAGATGGACCTGGAAGGTTGAGTAGGATGTCTACAGAGCAAAAGAGAGGGATAGGTGTGTGGGGTCTGCAGGAAAGCAGAAGTCACGCCTAGGAGGCCTTGAGTGGTCCTGCTGGCTGGATCAGCAGGCTCCTGTGAAAGGCTGGCGGACACAAAGCTCAAATGGTAGGAAGGTGTCAGACTGTGGGGGGCCTCGGGTGCCCCATGAAGACCCTGGACTCCATCCTGAAGGCAGTCATCCTAACCAGCAGGCTTTGAGCCCAAGGATGACATGACCAGAGTGGTATTCTAGAAAGTTTCACCAAGGAGTGTAAATAGGATGGCTAAGAGGCAGGGCGAAACGTGAGGAATAGTGTGAGGAAGAAGTGAACAGGGTCTCAGCTGAGGCAATGGCAGTGGGAATGGAAAAATAAGGAATCCATTTGAGAGGTTCAGCGAAGGACCCGACTTGGCATGATTGGCCAAGGCAGACAAAGAGGAGACGGCCAGGAACAGGAATCTCAAACACCTTTCCAAACCTCACCCTCCAAACACATAGTTCTTCCTTAATGAGCTGAGGTGATGTTTCTATTATGGATCTGCCTTCTGGACTTGCCAAGAAATGATGAGAAATAGATTGGATCCTGAAGCTGCCTGGGGCTCTCGGGACATGATCCTGCATGCGTGTCTGGTAGACAGGGTCATGAGCCTGACCACTCAGCCAGCTGTGGTTCCTGGTTGGAGGTGGGGTAAAGTTTCATTGAGCTGGAATGCCAAGGGAGAGGGGGCTTCTGGCTAACTGGATGTTCTAATACCTGAGTGCAGACCAGCAGTCCTTCCTAATTTCAATCCCTGTGCAAAATTTGTCTAGAATGTGCTTAGCTTGATAGACGTAACAGACAGAACCAAATTTTTGGTTCTAAAATCCTAGGCCTCTTCTGGCCAATATGGTAGCCACTAACTACATGTGGCTATTTAATTTTTAATTAAGTAAAATGGAAAAATTCAGTTCCTCAGTTGCATTAGCTATATTTCAAGTGCTGGGTACCTATGGCTAGTGGAACCATACTGGACAGTGCAGATAGAGAATATTTCACAATAGACTATTGCAGAAAGTTCTATTGGACGGCACTGTCTTAAACTGTCAGAATCACAAGGAGCCTTACAGACAATCTGGCCCAGCCTCTCGCATTTACAGATGAGGTGTCTAAGGCCTAGGGAGATGGAAAGATGTGCTCATAGACACACAACCAACAGGTGGGAATTGAAGCCAAGTGCTCTGATGCCAAGCCTAGCGGGTCTCTCTGAGCTCTTTACGCTTTCTCCAAGCACCAAGTTTTATTTTTCTTTCAGGCTAATAAATATTTCCCCTTTCCCCTTCTTTCATGTCCCTAAGAATAGCGACATTTTCTCTGAGATGCTGAAACTCTCTCTGGGGAATACAGTTTCCCTTTAAAAAATAACTAGCAACCACCCACTCAGACTCTCCTCATCCTTTGAGCATTTGACACAGTAAGAGCACAGACTTCAGGCTGTGGCCAGAGCTGCAGCAGGAGCAATCACACAGGAGTTGCAGGCTGGGAGTTCAGGCCCCTGGACCCTCTGGGGACTTCTGCAGGCTCCTTTACCCCAGCACATATTGTCCAATCCAACCTGGTCCCTGTTTCCACACCCGTGTGTCACTCCGACTTGCCATGACCTATCTGACCACCCAAATGCCTGTTAAAGCTTTTTATAGGAAACCAAGTCCCACGGCCCAGGGCCAGGAGTGCCACCCCCTGCTGGACACAGATGGCCACCATCCTCCATGTTTGCATGGTCTTTCCAAGATAGAGACGTCTCAGGCTATCCTCCCGCCTCGGCCATCTCTCTTATTTAATGGATGAGGAAGCTGTGGGCATAGACCTTGAGAAATATTTATGCCCACCAGCACCAGGACCTCCTGGAAACTGGACCCGGTGCTACACATAGGGGGATTCTCAGAGAAACTCTGTCCTCATGTCAAAGCATTTGGATTTAATTAACTCCAGTTTATAGAGAAACTCAGGCAAGGCTGTGGTTGAGTAATAAAACGTCTCACATATTTGATGTCTGGGAGAAGCTCCCACAGGTAGCAGGATTGTCCTTGAGTAGGGATGGGAAAGAAAGGACCAATGTTTTAAAGACACAACATTCTCTGAGGCCATTAAAAAGTCTGGGCCTCACTCCAGCCCCTCACTGCCCTAGAGCAAGGCCCCCTCCTCGGGGGGGGGCGGAGCGAGGGCCCACTGGGGCGGAGCTGCCTTCCGGAAGCCTGGAGAAGGGCCCAGGAGTCAGACACAGTGACAGGAGGCAGGGCAGTTTGTGGACTGGATTTCACTGAATGGTACCCTCCCTACTATACTGGGAAAACTTTTACAATGTGATTGAAAAAGGGTATGCCAGGCCATAACTGGGAAAATCATTCACAATAAAGTAATTCTTTTTTGGGTTTTGTAAATTTTAGCCTATGAATGCAATGATCTCAATTTTGCTAAACAGAAAGTGTTTAAGATTGTTTGATGTCTATCTTTTTGAGCAATTGGTCAAGATAAGTTTATTTCCAAATAAACTGGACCCATCCCTTAGTCATAAATAAGTAACCAAACACACCAATGAGCATCTCGCAATAATGGAAATAATCAGTGGCTTTGGCTTCATAAAACCTCGGCTGGGATCCCAACTCTGCTACTAACGTGTGTGTGATTCCGGCAGACCTCCCAGCCCCTGTGCATCTGTCTTCTTCTCCCCCTGGAGAATGAGGATAATTCTCCCTCCTTCACACAGTTGGGATGGGATGCACGTGAAAATACCTCTCACAATGCCTGGCATACTGTAAGTGCTCAATAAATGTTAGTTAAAGAAAATCTGCTTTGGCAATGAGTCCCCCTGTCTTCTGATTTTCCCAAGTGACTATGGCAGTTCAGTCACTTTTCTGAGCCTTTTGAAGCCCACGTCTCAGAAATACCAGGAGCGGCAGCAACAACAGCACAGCATCATCGTACGGGCAGCTTTGCTTGACTCCAAGGTTAAAGAGCATCTGGATGGACTTCCTGTCTTGGTCTAACTGCCTTGGTAAAGTGGAGGGTCCAGTGTCCGAAGCCCAGTGTCCAGTTCTGGAGTCCACCTGCTGATGCCCTCCCTTTGCCCCAGCCCTCTGGCTCCAGAGCAGACTAAAGGGCTCCCCACATGCTCTGAGGGATCCAATTTTTAGGCCTCATTCATTATGCTGTGTAGAGAAGGGGTCTGCAAACTACAGCTCACAGGTCAAATACAGCTGTTGCCTGTTTTGGTAAACAACGTTTTACTGGAACCCAGCCACACCCATTCGCTTCTGTATCGTCTATGCCTGCTCTGTGCCACAAGGGCAGGGTTGAGCAGTTGGAGTGCAGAGACTGTATGGCTTGCAAAGCTGAAAATCTTTACCATTTGGCCTTTTAATAGAATAAGTTTGGTGTAGAGGAAAGAGAATGTGCTGGAGTTAGGAGCCTGGGGTCCCAGTCCTTGTAGCTGACTTGCTTGGTGCCCCTGAGGAGCTCATGACCCCTCTCTCATCTCCAGCTGAAGCAGGGAGGGGTTGAATTAGCTCTCAAAGTTTAGTTCTAACACCTTAGCACCCCTTCATTCTATTGTTCAGTCTCTCTGGGGGCTCCTGCCCTGAGACTAGAGGCCCCCATGCTCAGTGAACTCTGCCTCTCTGAGAGGACAGTTGCGTCTTTTTGTGTGTGTGTGTGAGGAAGATTAGCCCTGAGCTAACATCCACTGCCAATCCTCCTCTTTTTGCTGAGGAAGACTGGCCCTGGGCTAACATCCGTGCCCATCTTCTTCTACTTTAAATGGGCTGCCGCCACAGCATGGCTTGATAAGTGGTGCATATGTCTGTGCCTAGGATCCGAACCTGAGAACCCCGGGCTGCCAGAAGTGGAGTGCGCGAACTTAACCACTACGCCACCGGGCCAGCTCCACAGCTGTGTCTTAAAGGCAATGACACTCCAGAGGGACTCCAGATGGTCACTCAGGGAGCAGAGCTTAAATTCTCCATGGGATATCTTTAAAAAGATGACATGAAACATCCCTTCTAGCAACAGAGGGCAGTAACAAGGAGTCCAAAAGCAGTTACCTCTCTCTTTTATGAGATAGCGAGCTACTTATGGAGCCCGAATAATTGACAAATGGTTGTTCTGATGGCAGTGGACATGAGGGTGTCGTGGGGGAACATGCGTAGTGCACCTGCTCCCACAGTGGGTGGATGAATGTTCTGGGCAACAAAGCACTCTCACACTGGGCGCTGAGCCCTTGTAACCAACCTATAGCTCAGGTTCTGGGACCATCTAGCCGGAGCAGAAACCCTTGCTCTTCAAGCTCTGCAAGGAGCTATTTGAAGGCTCCTAGTTCCATGCAGGCTGCGGCAAGCAGCCAGAACAGGAAGTCTGGGCCCAGGGGCTGCCCAGCCTCCAGCACCGCACTGGAGCCCACCTGAAAGAGAGCAGCCAATCTAGTAACCACCTTTCGAGAGCCTATGGTTCATGGCCAGTCCAGCCGGGCCCTTCCTGCGGCCACTCAGTTTGTCCTCTCCAGGGACCAGCAACCCTATCAACCTGTAGGTACCTGTAACTGGTTCAGAGAAAGCTCAGTGGCAGCAAGGAGGAGTCCATGCAGCTCCTAAATGACCACCTGGCCAACTACCTGAGGAATGTGCTGCTGCGGGAGCAGGAGGAGGAGGAGCTGGGGGCTGAGATTCAGCAGTGGAGCAAATGGTAGGTCCCCAAGGAGTGCTCCAGTTACTGCTCACACTTTGAGACCATTAAAGAGCTGCAGTACAAGGTAAGGTGAGGCCTGGAGCTCTGACATCAATGGCAGGGAAAGAGGGGTGAGCACCGGTGTAAGAGAAGTGGAAGGGTTGCCTGGGGGATGGCATTCCATAGATGGTTGTGGAGATGAATTGCGGATGCCAGAAGTAAACTTTGGTGTCAGAGGCCCAACCGCTTGGTCCTACGCCCGGTTCTGTTCAACAAGCGCCACTGCTGATGACTGTGATGAGAGGACTCCAATCAGGACATGGGTTTATTTCTTCACAATCCAGATCCTGCTTATTTAAGGACTTGCCACCACTCATGCAGTAGTGAGTGAGCACCAGCCATCGGTGAGTCACTGTGCTGGGCGCTGTGGAGCAGACACTGCCTACAGAGTGAAGCCGCTACTCTTCAGCTTGGCATTCAGGGCCACTCTGGTCTGATCCTAACTTCTTTTTGCAGCTCACCTCTCTCTAATCTTCTTCACACCTCCCGTGCTTCTGCCAAACTGCTTTGCCACCCCCAAAACGTTTGCTCACATGTGTAATGTTCTCTTTCTCACCTTTGCATGTCCCAATTCTAGCTGGGCTTCAAAACCCAGTGAGAGGCTACCACCTCCCGGAAGCCTTTGCAGAGACCCCGTGGGGAGGGGTCTCAGCCTCCTTTGAACAACCCCTGAGGCTGAGGCCTAAAGTTGTAGCCCCATGTTTGGACACCTTTATGGCATTTTCATCTTTCTGTTCTGCTTTGAAGCCCCTATTTGGTATAAGACGGTGGGCAGGATGAAATACCTAGCTTCATTTGAGAAAAAATGTTAATCGCATTTATTTAGTATTTTCATCTCAGTGCTGGTGTTCAGCTGGGGCGCACCAGTCTGCTTGTGTGGTGGTTTCCAGAAGTCTCCTTTTTGCTTGCTGCCCACAGTAGTTAGAATATTTCTGATATCACCCTTGATTCCACTAGATGTCAAGACTGAACTGGGAACTTTCACATACATTATTCCTTTGAACCCCTTCAACATGCCCTGAGGTGAATATTACTGTTTCTATTTTATCTAAAAATAAAGTGCACCCTTATAAGAGCTTTTGAGGCATCAGAAGCTTTGCTGAGCATTGGTGCTTGGTTGCATTCAATCCTTACAATGATCCAAAGAGCAGGTAGAATCACTATTCCCGTTTCACAGATGAGAAGATTCGAAACTTAAAGGAGCTAGAAGCTGAGTCTAAAGTCTCAGAGTGGTGACACGGGGCCACTTCCCCACCACACTGGTGCCTATGAGGAAGTGGGATGAGGAGGCAAAGGGAGGTCGAGTGGACCAGGCTCAGGGTCACATGCGTGGCTGTGCGGGGTGGGGTTCCAGCGTAAGGGGCTTTCCTCTGACTGCCTCACTGCTGCCCGGACCTCACCGAGGCAGCTCCACCCCTCCCCTTTCACACGGATCTACAGCAGAACGAGGCCTGGAATCCCACTGGGGTTTGTACTGTCACAGAGCTCAGCTTGCTCCACTGCAGACTTAAATGTCAGACCTGAAACCATAAAACTCCCAGACTAAAATGTAGGAAAAAAGCTCCTTGACATAGGTCTTAGCAACGATGTTTTGGATATGACACCTAAAGCACAAGCAAAGAACTAAAAAATAAAAAAATGGGACCGCATCAAACTAAAAAGCGAGCATGCACTTACATATTTATAAGGCATTGCTCTCTTTGGTTTTCTGAAAACACTAAGCTTTTTAAAGGGGGTGATGGTGGTGGTCGGAGACCCTGAAGAGGAAGGGAACTGGCATTTCTGAAGTGCGTACTCTGTGCTCTGCATTATGTTAGGATGTCTACCCACTGGTATGCTTTGCTCTTACCGGTAGTCCTGTGTGTCAGTATGATTGTAAATATTCATGGGAGAAGATGGATGCATTTAAAGGTTAAGTAACTTGGTTGAGGTTAGGGAGCTCAGAAGTTGAGGTTTTGGTATTTTCTATTTCCATTGCTGTGAAACAATAGAAAATAGGTACATTGGTCTCTTTTCTGGGTTCCTAGCACAGAGTTCCTAAAGCCCTTGCGATTTCCTAAGTGACAAGAACACTAGGCGCATCCTTTGTTCTAACATTTGGTCGTTGACCCCAGTTCTTTCTTTCTTTCTTTTTTTTGTGAGGAAGATTACCCCTGAGCTAACATCCGTCGCCAATTCTCCTCTTTTTGCTGAGGAAGACTGGCCCCAGGCTAACATCCGTGCCCATCTTCCTCTACTTTATATGGGACGCCGCCAGAGCATGGCTTGACAAGCTGTACGTTGGTCCTCGCCCGGGATCCGAACCTGCGAACCCTGGGCTGCCGAAGTTTGCATGCAAACTTAACCTCTATACCACTGGGTCGGCCCCTGACCCCAGTTCTTGACTCGGAGTTCCTAAATTCCTTGGAATTTTCTGGGTGATGAGAGTGTCTTTTGTTCTAATGAGGCCACTCTTGGTGGGCTTCTAGATGGGGGCTGGTCACCAGAAAGACCAAGCTGTGATTAGAAGCTTGGAACTTTCCACATCACCCCCATCCTCCAGGAAGGGGAGAGGGACTGGAGACTGAGTTAATGATCAATCATGGCCACGTGATGAAGCCTCCATAAAAATCCTCAAAGTAAGGAATTCCTCGAGCTTCTGGGGTGGTGAACGCATGGAGGTGCTGGGAGAGTGGCTCGCCTAGGAAGGGCATGGAAGCTCCACCCCTTCCCATATACCTTGCCCCATGTGTCTCTTCATCTGGCTGTTCACCTGTATCCTTTATTATATCCTTCATAATAAACTGGTAAACATAAGTAAGTATTTCCTTGAGTTCTCTGAGCCATTCTAGCAAATTATCAAAGTCAAGGAGGGGGTCATAGGAACTCTGATTTATAGCCACTCGGTCAGAAGTAGATGTGACAACTTGGGACTTGCAACTAGTGTCTGAAGTGGGGGCAGTTTTGTGGGACCGAGCCCTTGACTTGTGGGACCTGACACTAACTCCAGGTAGATAACGTCAGAACTGAATTGAAGTATAGGACACCCAGGTGGTGTTGAGAGAATTGCTTGGTGTGTGGAAAACCCACACATCTGGTGTCAGAAGTATTGTGAGTGTAAGAGTAAAGAGAAAAAAGAGTGCTTTTTTCTAGACAGTTGCAAAGGAAAACTAGTTTCAACTTTGATCTGCTCTTGGGTCACCAAAAGGGTAGTGGGAAGAAAGATGGTGACATGTCTAAAGACCTCAGGGTGAATGTGACACCACCCCCATAGGCCCAGTGTGGAGCCTTGTCACAAATGTCATCCCCAGTCTAAGGCAAGGACTTTTTCATAGCTGTGCTCCTAGTGTCTAGAGTATGTCATGGTAGGTGGAAAAATAACATTGAGAAAGGAATAAGCTGTGCAGATTGTGGGGCTGGATTTAAGAAATCAGTTGGTAAAATCCTATCTAATTTGAATAAAAAAGTGCCTTTTCCATTCATTAAATCCTCAAGAGTTGCATACCTAGAATAGTAAATTGATATGCTCAGCCTCCTCTCTTTTTTTTTTAATTGATGTCTTAATAGTTTATAACACTGTGGGGTTTTAGTTGTACATTTTTGTTTGTCCGTCACCTTGTGGATGTAACCCTTCACCCCTTGTGCCCCCCCACCCCCCTTCCCCTTGGTAACCACCAATCAGTTCTCTCTGTCCGTGTGTTCACTTATATTCCATATATGAGTGAGTTCATGCAGTGTCTGTCCTTCTCTCTCTGGCTTATTTCACTTAACATAATACCCTCTAGGTCCTTCCATGTTGTTGCAAATGGGACAATTGTGTCTTTTCTTATGGCTGAGTAGTATTCCATTGCATGTATATACCACATCTTCTTTAACCAATCATCAGTCGAGGGACACTTGGGTTGCTTCCACTTCTTGGCTATAGTGAATAATGCTGCAATGAACATAGGGGTGCATACGCCTCTTGTGATGGTTGAGTTCATGTCCATTGGGTAGATGCCCAAGAGTGGGATTGCTGGATCATACGGTATTTCTATTTTTAATTTTTTGAGGACTCTCCATACTGTTTTCCATAGAGGCTGCACCAGTTTGCATTCCCACCAGCAGTGAATGAGGGTCCCCATTTCTCCACAACCTCTCCAGCATTTGTTGTTATTTGTCTTTGTGATTATAGCCATTCTAACCGGTGTAAGGTGATATCTTAGTGTAGTTTTGATTTGCATTTCCCTGATGATTAGTGATGTTGAACATCTTTTCATGTGTCTATTGGCCATCTGTATCTCTTCCTTGGAAAAATGTCTGTTCATATCCTCCGCCCATTTTTTCATCGGGTTGTTTGTTTTTTTGTTGCTCAGTTGTATGAGATCTTTATATTACTGAGATTAATCCCTTGTCGGACAAATGATTTGCAAATATTTTCTCCCAGCTGGTGGGTTGTTTATTCATTTTGATCCTGGTTTCATTTGCCTTGTAGAAGCTCTTTAGTCTGATGAGGTCCCACTTGTTTATTTTTTCTTTTGTTTCCCTTGTCTGGGTAGACATGGAATCTGGAAGGATCCCTTTATGTCCAATCTCAATTAGTGTATTGCCTATATTTTCTTCCAGGAGTTTTATAGTTTCAGGTCTCACTTTCAGGTCTTTGATCCATTTTGAATTGATTTTTGTATATGGCGATAGGAGATGGTCTACTTTCATTCTTTTGCATGTTGCTGTCCAATTTTCCCAGCACCATTTATTGAAGAGACTTCCCTCTCTCCATTGTATGTTCTTTGCTCCTTTGTCGAAGATTAGCTGTCCATAGGTGTGTGGTTTTATTTCTGGGCTTTCAATTCTGTTCCATTGATCTGTGTGTCTATTCTTGTACCAGTACCATGCTGTTTTGATTACTGTAGCTTTATAGTATATTTTGAAATCAGGGATTGTGATGCCTCCAGCTTTGTTCGTTTTTTTCAGAATTGCTTTAGCTATTCGGGCTCTTTTGTTGCCCCATACAAATTTCAGTAGTTTTTGTTCTAGTACCGTGAAGAATGACATTGGGATTCTGATTGGGATTGCATTGAATCTGTAGATTGCTTTAGGTAGAATGGACATTTTAACTATATTTATTCTTCCAATCCATGTGCATGGCATATTTTTCCATTTCTTTATGTCCTCCTCGATTTCTTTCAATAGTGTCTTATAGTTTTCATTGTATAGGTCTTTTACCTCCTTGGTTAAATTTATTCCCAGATATTTTATTCTCTTTGTTGCAATTGTAAATGGGATTGTCTTTTTGAGTTCTGTTTCTGTTGTTTCATCATTAGTGTATAGAAATACAATTGATTTTTGTAAGTTGATTTTATACCCTGCCACTTTACTGTAGTTGTTGATTGTTTCTAGTAGTCTTCCGATGGATTTTTTGGGTTTTCTATGTATAAGATCATGTTGTCTGCAAATAGTGAGAGTTTCACTTCTTCATTGCCTATTTGGAGTCCTTTTATTCCTTTTTCTTGCCCAATTGCTCTGGCCAGAACTTCCAGTACTATGTTGAATAAGAGCGGTGAGAGTGGGCACCCTTGTCTTATTCCTGTCCTCAAAGGAATGGCTTTCAGTTTTTCCCCGTTGAGTAGGATGTTTGCTGTAGGTTTGTCATATATGGCCCTTATTATGTTGAGGTACTTTCCTTCTCAGGAAAGTCCTTGTTGAGAGTTTTTATCATAAATGGATGCTGGATCTTGTCGAATGCCTTCTCTGCATCGATTGAGATGATCATGTGGTTTTTATTCTTCATTTTGTTAATGTGGTGTATCACATTGATTGATTTGCAGATGTTGAACCATCCGTGTGTCCCTGGTATAAATCCCACTTGATCGTGGTGTATGATCTTTTTGATGTATTGCTGTATTCGGTTTGCCAATATTTTGTGGAGGATTTTTGCGTCTATGTTCATCAGTGATATTGGCCTGTAGTTTTCCTTCTTTGTATTGTCCTTGTCTGGCTTTGGTATCAGGATGATGTTGGCCTCATAGAATGTGTTGGGAAGTATTCCATCTTCCTCTATTTTTTGGAATAGTTTGAGAAGGATAGGTGCTAAATCTTCTTTGAACGTTTGATAAAATTCTCCAGGGAAGCCATCTGGTCCTGTCAGCCTCCTCTCTTAAGAGTTTTCATAATATGGTTTTCTCTGGCACCATTTCCTAACACCTAGGAAACATGGCAGTACAAGGCTCTACACACAGGGGTTGTCTTCAATCTTTGCATCCACTGCACTGTGTGATGGATGATGTTCCTAAACAGGGCACAACCCCTGGGTGCCCCCAGGTGTCTTCCTGCAGCATAGGAAAGGTAAACTGTGGGTTATGCACAATTTCCAGGTGCTAGCCTGCAACTCCATGCCTTTCTGTCCCACTGGTTGAGATACACCCATATGTAACAACGTCATGTTTGAAAATAGCATCCCAAGACCACAGCTCCTCATTTCCATCTGCAGTAGACTTCCTGCCTCTAGATATTGTTATTTCTGAGGTCAGAATTGGTGCACAGAACTTTGTGCACACGGGTGAATGAAGGAGGGCTGAAGACTTCCATCTCTCACACTTTGTCTTCACCAGTTCTTGTCACCGAACCTTGATCATATTTTGTCACCAAGGACCACAGAGACTCTTTTTAAAGGGTTGAGAAGGAAGGCAATCTTAGGTATGAGGGCAAGGATCCTCACCCCACACTCACCTCCTCTGAGAAAAATGCAAATCAGTGGAACAAAGTGACTTTACAAAGGGACATGCAACATCAGTGTCATTATGCAAAACAGCATACTCAGTAGAAGCCCAAGCCAGGACCATGATCAAGCTTTAGTAGAGAGGAGCATCATCCAACTGTATAAAGCTTCAGCAGTGATGTTAGGAAGTAACAAGTGTTGTGTGTTTTGAGATGGAAGAAATCATGGGTTTGAGCCAATGGAACAAATCTTTCCAGAGAATAAGGTCAAAAGATGAATTCTATTTAGCGAGTCAAAAGAAATAACTTTAAAAGTCTAGTTCTCTGGTTTATAGAGAAGCTTGTTGCTATATGATGAGGCAGAGGAGAGTAACAAAGGGGTGTTTGAAGATGTAAACTACGGAGATTGCACCCAGGGATGGGGTGGCCTGGCCTGGTAATGTCTTCTAATTATGGTGTCTATAAAGGGTTGTTCATTGATGAGCTCTGAATAACCCTTAGGCCGGAGCTGACCACTAGTTACCTTTCCCGGGAAACCCAGTCTGGACAGAATTCTCAAATCTGTATTTCTTCTTGATAGAACTCCAATAGCCTATGTTTCACGTGTACACGTCTGGTCCCTATAGGAATGTCTGTTGAGCTTTTACTCAATGCTCGGAGCACTGGCAAATATTCATTTTCTCAAAGATCTAGTTACAACCCCTTGGAGGTCTTGCTCTATATCAGATCCTTCTCAGTCCTAGGGGCCTATGTATCTCCTGCCACAAATTTTGAGAGAAAACCTTTGGGACCTTAGCAATCAGCTGTCTTGGTTCCCCAGTACCAAGAGCCAGCGGGGTATGGGATGTAGTAATACCTTTTGGAGACAGAGCTCTCCCCTGGGTGTTGTCCCGCATGGTCCTTGGAGAAACCCTGCCTTATTGCTTTGGTACCACAACACCTGTATTTTCTAGACACAAAGAATAATATAGAATGCCAGATTCTTCTTTTATTTCTTAATGTCAACTGCTTGCCCAGTTTCCAAGCCTTATAATCCTTAGTTCTTGCAATGACACATTGTTCTCCTGTTGATGGGTGGGGTGGGAGATGTGGTGGTGGTCAAGGTGAAGAGGACAAGAATAGACTCTGGAGTGGAAAGAAACTGATACTGAGAACAGGCTTTGCCTCTTTTTAATAGGGTTGATCTTAGAAAAATGACTTCACATCTCTGGTCCTCAATGCCTTCTTTCTTTCTTTCTTTTGTAAAATTAAGATAAGAATACCCATCTCACAGGGTGGTAGGGAGGATTAAATAAGTTCATCGATCAGTCCCCTAACACATATGGTAGGTGCTTGATAAAGGGCTTTAGAATGAAGGAAGTAAGGCAGGAAGAGCACCCATAGTGACTCTGATAACTCAATGTCCTTTGAGTTTCACGGCCAAGTTCTTATTTGGGATTCAAAAAGATTGTTGTTCATTTTTGTTTGTTTCTGGCTTCTTGAGCTCACCTTTCCTGGTCCAGATCAGGCATGGTCTTTACGGCCACCCTCATACTGATGAGCTTCTCAGACCCCCTATTTAAAACATCCACGGCTACCCAAGTTGTGGTTGCTCCCTGATGGACAGGAACTGTATCATGCTTAACCAATTATATGTCAGGTGTGTGACACAGTGCCTGGCATACAGGATGTGCCAGGAAATATGAACTGAATGAATGGCCTTATCAAAGTCTTATTGCCCCTTAAAGTGAGTCTGAAAGACAAACAACTGAAGAAAGAAGAAATGTAGAACTTCTTGATAACCAAAAACCATAACATCTACAACCAAAACCCAGTTTCTTCCCTGTATAGGAGAGGCTGGTTTAGTCCTAACCCAGGTGAGCACCACTGTGGTCATAGGGGTTTGTTTCTCCTGCTGCTCCAAGGACCAACAGGAATAGTTATGCCTTCAGTGTGGGCACATCAACAAGGAGGTCAACCCCTGTCAAAGTATAAACATCTGCTGGCTAAAAGGACTTTTGTTCTTTAAAAGATAATAAAAAGCTTCTGTCCTCCCACCAACAGCCAACCTGATATCAAAGAGCCAAGAGGCACCTCAGATTCATCAACATTCCTTTAATGAGGTGAGGAACTCTTAATGGAAAACCCAACAGCTGAGTAACAGGGTGATGGTACAACAATAGGGAGAGAATCAGGGCAGTGAGGTCCAAGCACTGAGCCAACACCCACCTGGGGTGGGTATAAAAGGGCCCGGAGGGAAGGGGCTTGTCACACTCAGTGGCTTGGCCTTCCCAGCTGCTCTGAACCTCCCCTGCAGCCTCAGCCCAACACCATGACTTCCTCCTACGTCAGCTCATCCCACTCTCTGGGCGGCTTCAAGACTTTTGCTGCAAGAAATGTCTCTGACTCCTGCACTGATGTTGGGGACCAGCCTGGGGCAGAGGCCAAGGCTGCCTCTCTCTGCCTCTCGGCCACCCTGGCACACACCAACTGAGTCCGTGTGGGGATGACCCCTCTGGGCCGACCCAGCCTCTGTGTGCCCCACAGCTGCAACACTGCTTGCCCCTTGCCAGGGACCTGCGACATTCCTGGCAACATTGGAATCTGTGGGACCTACAGTGAAGGCACCCTGAACAGCCATGAGAAGATGACCATGCAGTTCCTGAACGACCGCCTGGCCAACTACCTGGAGAAGGTACGCCAGCTGGAGCGGGACAACGCGGAGCTGGAGACGAAGATCCGAGAGTCAAGCAAATGCCACGAGTCCAGCGTGTGCCCGGACTACCAGAGCTACTTCCGGACCATGGAGGAGCTCCAGCAGAAGGTGAGGTTTGGAGTAGCCTGGGGAATGCTGGGTCTGAGGAAGGTGGAAGGGCACGGCAGGCAAAGAACCACTGAAGGCTCAAGGAGCTCTGGGTTCTTGTGTTCTCTTGAGCACGAGTGTAGACACCGCACACAGAGCTGGAGCCCGGAGCATGATGCTCTGTGTGTGAGTTGTCTTCCTGATTTTCCTCAGATCCTGTGCAGCAAGGCCGAGAACACCAGGCTGATGATCCAAATTGACAATGCCAAGCTGGCTGCCGATGACTTTAGAATCAAGTAAGTAAGGTCAAAATAGGGCTCAGAGGGACTCCTCACTTCTGCTCTATTTCTAGTGCCCATCACAGTACTTGACCCAAAGTAGGTGTCCAAAAATAGTTATTGACTAGAAGAATGAATGAATCAATGAGTAAGCATTCACTTTCTTCCTCTCCAAACCATAATTTAACCTATTACTAGAAATGGTCATTATAGAGGATGGAAGAGAATAAAAGCATTAAAACAAAGATAGAAAGTATAGTCTAGATTGGTTAGGTCCTATGCCAATTTCTCCCACGTAGACGATAACCAGAAGCCAAATCAAGTCATTGCAAGAATAAACTTTCTGTGCACAGGTGTTTGGCGACCCACTGACCTTGGTCAAATCCATCAGTGGGAAGAATTGTCATTGTAGCTCCTTGTATCAAGAGTTGCAACTGAATGAATGAGAAAGGCAGAAAAATGATGGGACAGAATTAATCCAATGGGTAAAGTAGCAACTGTAGGTCCAGAAGACTTATTTTTAAGCCATTCTTTTTCTTGGGTAAATGACTTCTTTATGGCAGAATGGATACTGCACTGAAGTCTAAACACTTAGGTTGAGTCCATGCATTTACTATTATTCAAGGTATGTAATCCTAGACAATCCACTTATTCTTTCTGAGCCTTTGTTTCCCATCTACTCAATGGGCATAATGATACTTGTCTTGACCATGAGCTCTGTAGCTACAGGGCCCAACACAGTGAATGTTGATCAAGTGAGCAAATGGGGATCCAAGCTGGTGAAGGAGGTGGGACCTGGGGGCAGCCGAGAGGGGCTCTCCTTGGTGTCTTGTTGACCTTGTACTTCCTGTGATGGAAGGCACGAGAGTGAGCGCACCCTGAGCCAGCTGGTGGAGTCGGACATGTGTGGGATGCACAAGCTCCTGGATGACCTGAGCCTGGCCAAGGCTGACCTGGAGGCCCAGCAGGAGTCCCTGAAGCAGGAAATGCTCTGCCTCAAGAGCAATCACGAGCAGGTGTGGTCTTGTGTCTGCAGCCTCTTCCAGACATGGGGGAGGGCGTTGGGCAGAAAAGGGAGCACCTCCCACCCAGTGGCTCTAGGATTAGAACCTGGGCTCCGTTGGCTTCAGGGTAATGGGTTGATCTGGGTCTGAGAGTCAGGTTGACTCTGTGGGATGTGGCAGAGTGGGAGTTTCTTCTCCAGAGTTTTGCCCTGTGAGTTTAGGAAGGTCTCCAGATGGGCTCTTCCCATTGGATCGTGGGCAAGATCTCTCACATCAGCGTGTGTGTGTGGGGTCGCCCCTCATGCTGCTTGTCGGGGAGGGCTTCAGGTGCTGTCTGCTCTGTCAAAGCCCTTTTCTCACTTTGAGTGTTGGTGCTTCTGTCCCTGCAGGAAGTGAGCAGCCTGAAGAGTCAGCTGGGGGACAATCTCCGGATTGAGCTGGACACTGAGCCCAGCGTGGACCTGGGCAGGGTGATGGAAGAGATGCGGTGCCAGTACGAGGCCATGGTGGAGACCAACCGCCGAGACGTGGAGCAGTGGTTCCAAGCTCAGGTGAGGCTGGTGCTGGAGAGCAGGGAGGGAGCCTGGCTTCCACCTGGGCGGAGAGGTGATCCCGTCTCTGCACTTGTGCTTCAGTCTGAAGGCATCAACCTGCAGGGCATGTCCTGCTCTGAGGAGCTGCAGTGCTGCCAGACAGAGATCCTGGAGCTGAGACGCACCGTGAATGCCCTGGAGGTGGAGCGCCAAGCCCAGCACAACCTGGTATGGGTCCTCCTTCACCCTGAACACCTGTGAGCGCCACAGGCCACTGCCTGGTGGCACATCTTAGAAGCCTCACTAATCAGTTCTGTTAACAGTAAGTTACATTTCAGGATCTGAGTACCTCTCTCCCTTGGGGAGATGCCTTGCTGTCAAGGTTAGTTTGCCCCAGAAAAATAGTTCCGCCACTCCCTTTACAATAGGGTGTAGTGGTTCAGGCATTCTTTCCACAAGATTTTACTGGGTGTCTACTTTATGTCAGGTATTGGGGACACAGGGATGAACATGACACAGTGCCTCAAGTTACATATTTTTGGGAAAAGTCATGGTCATATTGATAGTGATTTCTCCAGAGCTCTCGGAATGCCTTGTGATTTCCTGGAATTTGCCCCATGTCTGGTGAGTGTGGCCATGATGTTCACTGCTGAATTTTGGGTCACCTGTGTCTGTTACCCCCTCATTTCCCCCTATAGAAGGACTGTCTGCAGAACTCCCTGTGTGAGGCCGAGGCCCGCTACGGCACCGAGCTGGCCCAGATGCAGAGCCTCATCAGCAACGTGGAGGAGCAGCTGTCCGAGATCCGGGCTGACCTGGAGCGGCAGAACCAGGAGTACCAGGTGCTGCTGGACGTCAACGCCCGGCTGGAGTGTGAGATCAACATGTACCAGAACCTTCTGGAGAGCGAGGACTGCAAGTACGTGTGATTTAGACAGTTCCTGGCCAAGTCACATACCTGACTGTCAGGTGATTCCTCAGAGATAACTGCGGTGCCCGTGGAGGGAGATCTCATCGTAACAAACAAGCCTCCCTGTGCACGCTTGCTTAGTGACTCATTCAGCTCTCCTGCTGTGTGCAGACGGCACTGTTGACAGATGTTACATAAATGGTAGCCGGTCCCTAAGCCAAGTCCCTCCAGAGGACTCCCAGATGTGGAAAGATACAGATGAGAGTAGATGTGGGACAGCTCATGTAGATTCTGTTGGGTTGGGGGACTTGGTGGCAGACTTGTTCTCACCCTTTCTGTCCATCACTGAGACATCTTTTTACTTCCCGTGTCTAACTCTTCCTTCTCTTTCTCCCTGCAGACTCCCCTGCAATCCCTGCTCTACACCTGCCTCCTGTGCCCTTCGTCCAAGCTGCGGGCCTCCCTCCACTGGTGGAGCCAGTGCTGACAGCTGATTCTGAAATCTGAGTCTCTATGCAGGAGGTCAAGGCTGGCTGCACTGGGGCTAGGATTGCCCTCACCTTGCTTAGTATTCTTTCCAGAAAGACCAGCCCTACTGGAAGCATTTTCACTGAATCAACGAGTAGCAGATCTTCCAAGCAGTGGCTTCCTATTTGTGCCTTAAGCTGATTTTGTTTTTTTTGCAGTGTTATAATTGTCTTCCACTTAAGCTATTGTTTTTTTCCCCAGTGTCTCTTCTGGGATTTGGGTTCTACTCCAGTGCTTCAGAATCTCCTAAAATGTATTTGGGCCCCTGTATTAAATGGTCAATAAACCTTGCTATATCAAGTGCTATCCTTCCTGTGCTTGGCAGTATATGTGGTGTGATGAAGAGCCCTGGCCCTCAAGCCCTTGGGTGGTCATTAGCCCCGGCACGTTGCTGCCAGGATCTCTTTGGGGCCCTGGGATCTCAGCCTCTGGATGAAGGCCCTTTGCTGATGTGTCCTTACCTTGCCCATCGATCCCTCTAGAGTAGTGAAAGGAAGCCATGTTCGTTGCCAAGTTTGAATTCCTTCAGAACAGCTCAGAACTAACATGTCCCTACCGTGCTTTTGGCATCTTCAGCCTCTAGGTATTTTGTCCAACAGCAAAATCGCACAACTCAGAGTTCCCATCTAGTCAAAGGGAGGGCGTGTTGAGAACTGCCTTGGCCAAGTTGCCAAGTTTTTTTCTCTTGTTCGGCTTGGCCCCCTCATGGAGGCACAGTATTCCCACCTCTGTTAGACAGGGAGGCTCAGACTGAGCCCTGGGGACAGTTGTCTTGGTCCTGGCCCACTTCGGGGATGTAGTTTTCTCTAGAGAGATGTTACCACTGATGTGCATGCTTGTCTCCTCTGCTGCTGCCTTCAAAATGCTGGTGGCAGGGACTGCAGTTGCCATGAGAACTCTGGATGCCTCCCTGCCTCTTGGATGTGACTCTGACACAGGCCAAAGTAGTTTGCAGTCAGACACGGTTGAGCAGAAGGGGAGCAGCACCTGAGCTGTGCTCCTTCCATACTGTGCTAGTCAATTTAGCTTTTGGCAAGCACTGAGTGTGTCTAGAATAATGAATCTCTCAGATCTCAGCTTGCCCATGTACCCTGGTCCACAGACCAATGCAGCTTTGGTCCTTCCTCATGGTAGCATAGTACGGTGGACAGAACATGTGCTCTGGAGTTAGGCAGACCTGGGCTCACATCCCACCTCTGAGACACTAGCCAAGTGAAGACACTCTCTTGAGACCTATTGCTGAGTTGTAAAATTAGAATAGTTGTATTTCCCTCTCACTGTTGTTGAGGAACAATCTATATAATGTTCTTGTCATATAGAAGATGCTCAATGGATATTGGTTTATGGGGCTCTCTGGGAACCATCAGTGACAGTCTTCTCCTCCTGGAGGGAAAGAGGAGCTAAAGAGGTGGGAGCAGAATCATTAGCAGCATCAGGGGCCATATATTCCATGTTGGTGGCCTGGAAGTTTGGGCAGACTCCTGTCCACTTATAAGCAATAATGAAAACCACCCACCATTGTTATTGGAGCTGTTTCTCACTCCACGTGGCCTAACAAAAATCCAAAAAGCATTCTTTGGGCTGTCACAAGACAAGAATGTCCAGTGGACTCTTGTGGGCTTCCTTCTAATGAGTTACTCCCAAGAGTCATGTGTTTTAAGGAGGGGCCGTGACCCCTTCATGTGATGGGGCCATGAAAATCTGGCCTGTCCTCCACTGGTCTGGCCAGGTCCCACCCCGAATGAACTCTAACTGTGGGACCCCCATGGCTACTAGGTGTGGCAAGAAAGGCTATTCAGACACAGGGGACTGCAGGCTAGTGAGGCTACAGGTGGCTAACCAGCCCGGCCCAGGGCACCTGGACATTGTGGTTTTACTCACATCCATTATTACTATCTGAGGGCTCAGGGCTCCCTCTGGTACCCAGCCCAAGCACTCCTCTTCTTACAGGGTGATTCTCCCATCTGCACATTATATTCCTCTCTCTGGACTCCCTGAATCACGTTACCCTCATGGATTGGACCAATATGGGCACTAGATGTGGTATCTGTTTTGCTTCGGCCACAATAATTTCAGCCAGATTGATCAATAATTTTTCTTCCCCTGAGATTTTTGCTCCCTTGGCTCAGGACCAGATCCAGCTTCAAGCCACCTAGTTAGCCCTAAGCCCTTTAGTCTTCACTTTCCCAGCCCTGCACTCCCAATGCACTGATTTATAGTATTTCTTTCCAGGCTTCAGGTAATAATACCAGTCAGGCCTCTGCAGGGCCCTCTACTTATTGCCTGTTTTTCAACTCCAAATTCAATTTTCCCCAAATCCCAGCAAAGTGTTAAGGAGTAGGGTGGCTGGCTGCAGGCCCCTGGGGGCAGATGCTGGCAGTCACTGAGAGATATCTGGGAAAGGACCCACTTTTCTGCCCCCACCACTGTCTACACTGGGAAGCCAAGAAAATCAAGATGGAATTCTAGACTTTCCAGAACATGAGTGTTTTTAATTCAGATACTATTTTTTTTGTGGTCCATGAGGTGTGATACCTAAGGCCCTGCCTCACCTTCCCCTCATCATCTTCCCTTCGTCTTCCTAAGAACAAAATCAAATTCGTCCCTTCTGATGGCCACTTATAATAATCTCCACGAGCTCATCTTGTTGAATCATTTTTCTTTGTCTTTTTTTCATCTAATTCTGTGGTTCTCCACCTTTTTCTCAACCATGACTGCTCATTTAATAAATAAAGAAAAGCCCCTCACCTTCTCACTGAACGTTGTTTTAACTTTCACAAATATTAATACCAAACTCATCTCATGACGAAAAGTCAGCTCCTTTAGAATACAGGTTGTGCTTGTTTTCAAATGACATTCCCTCCGACTAAAATATCTTCCCTGCCGCCTGTTTTGGAGATTGCAAATGCCACCTCTAGCAAGGGGGAGGGGACTCTCCCACTGAGAATCGCTGCTGCTGTTCAAGTATCAGCCCCGGGGCTAACTCAACCACCCTACCTGCCTGCCAGGTGGAAGAAATCTTAGCTCAGGAGAGTTTCTCGGTGCATCCAAAGAACGAGGCTGCTCTCTCCTGGCTCCAGGCCTTCATCTCTGACCCCCAGAAGGCAGTCTCACTCAGCTACAGTCACACCCTCCAGACTTAAACTCAGCTTCTCCCCTTGAGCCAGCTCTTTGCCTTGACTTCCCAGCTTCCCTTCCCATCACATTATTGTCTCAGGAACCCAGGGGTGACCTCAAGGACACTTTTGATGTCCCTCCCTCCTTTGACCCCCATATACAACAAACCTCTCAGCCTGGCAGAGTCTTTTGGCCAAGTCCTTTTGTAGCATCTCTGCCCTCCACCCCTTCCCTCGTGGAGGCACTGCTGGTGGCTGGATTTGGTTTCCATCAAATGCTGCCGGAGTTCTTGTAAGAGCCTCCTCCTGCCCCGTCTCTTCGGTGCCAAGTTCATCCTGCACCTGCCACCAGCTCTTCAGTCTTTCGTTTAGTATATCTTGACTATATATTATATCCTAGGCACCACCATCTGTGCTAGAGAGCTTACAAAATGGAGATTCAGCATTCCCACCCCAGGGTACCTCCTGGACACTAGATTCATTTTCCTAAACTGCTACTTTGATCATCTCTCTTGTCAGCTCAAAAATCTCCAGAGGACTCCGTTCTGCCCCCTGATGTATTTCCAGCTCCTTAGACAAGTGTGTGGGCCAGAGCAAGAACTCGGCACCTATTTGTTGAATGAATCGAATGGATGGAATGGATGTCTGTGGCTGCTAGCTGGGGGCCTGGGCTTGGTGTTCTGGGGGCTTGGTAGACTAAAAGAACTTGGGCTTGAGGGTCAGACAGACCTGAGCTGATGTTTCAAGAACTGTGCCTTCTAGCTCTGTGAGCTGAGACAAATTACTTAACGGCTCTGAGCTTTGTTTTTCTTATTCTTCAATGGGATACTCGAAACTACTTTGCAGTGTGGCTATAAGGATTAAGAGGTGATTATATATAAAACATGTGGCACAATAATTGGTAGCACATGGTAGGTAGTCGTACATGGTGGTGTATAAGGACTTTGAATATATAAGGCTGTGTGTGTGTGTGTGTGTGTGTGTGTTTGTGTGTGTGTGTGAGAGACGGAGAGAGAATTAAATGAAGTCCTGTATGTGCCCAGTGAGATTCCGAGCATATAATAGATGTTAATAAATCTCATGTCACTTGACCTATATCTGTCCTCTACAGAAGTGTCTTCACGAGGACTGGCTTCTTGCCCAGAGGCTTCACAAACACAGCCTGGGTCCCCTCTTGTTCCTCCCTTCTCCTTCCATCTTAGATGGTCTCATGAAACAAACCTCTGTGGAGAAGAGTATACTAGGAAAACAAACAAAATTGCTTATTATGTTGAAGACAATGCGTGCAGCAGATTTTAAATGTGACCATTCAAACATTGGCTCCTCCTGAACTCACCAAATACCGTTGTGTTACTTTGCACTTCCTCTACACGGCATGGCAGTCAGACAAAGCTCATCGACTTCTGTAGAGTGGTGGTTCTGTTCTTAGTGTGGTCCCCAGGCCAGCAGCCTCAGTGTCACCTGGGGACTTGTTAGAAATGTACTCTTGGGCTGACCCCAGACCTACTGAATCAGAAACTCCGGCCTCGGGCCTGGCAATCTGCATTTCGCCAGCCCCCCCAGTTGATTCTGATGCAGGCTAAAGTTTGGGAATCACTGGTGCAATGTTATGAAAATATAATAAGCATTAATTTAGCATAAACTAGCATATTTTCAGTTTCATATGCTTTAACTCTTTGACTTTTTAGGTCTACATGTTTGTGCCATTGAAATTTGTTTCTTCTGGGGCCCGCCCCTTAGGGCAGGCCTCTGTTGGCTGCATATTAGCGTTCCTGAGGTTGCCCCCCTGCTCCTCCTGCGCCCACCAGGCACATTTCCTCCTCCTAGTGTTTGTCTGTGCTCATCTGCTTGTCTAGAAACTCTCTGTTCGTCTTTCTGCCTATCTAAGTCTTACCTATCTTGCAAGCTCCAGATCAAGTCTCTGATGCCCGGCCCCATCTCCGACTCTCTATGACCTCTCCTTCCTCTGAGTTACATGACCTATTTCTCTGCTCTGAGCTTTTTGAGAGGTGAGAATTTCTTTGATTCATCTCTGCAACCCCCTTGGTGACTTGAGAGGGCTTTGCTGTGACAGGAGCTCATGAATATTGGATCATTTGGAGTAGGTCACTGGGACAAGGTCACTGATGGTGATAAACCCTGTCTTGGTGAATATCACCCGCATCTGTACACAGAATAGTTGTACCAGCATAGTTGACACAAGAGGCCTGGGCAGGAAGCTTTGCTGGGCCATCTACTGGCAGCCTCTTAATCCAAACTCTTCAGAAATTCCATTCTAGAGCCTCCACCTGAGTGATACAAGCTACATGGAGTATATTCAGAGGAACATACTCAGGATGTTGAGAGGGCTTAGAACCATGCTAAATAAGGAACCAGGAATGAGGAATTGCACATCAGTCACAAAGAGCTAAAGGTCTGCCAGGTGGCAGAAGGATTGGATTTACCCTCTAGGGGACCCCATGGGTGGAATTAGAAAGTAAATTAACTAAAGAGCAAACTCTCTGACCTAAACTTGCTAAGATAGTCTCAGTGTCCAGCCTCAGTGCCTGCCTGGCACAGAGCAGGTGCTCAATACATATTTGTTGAATGAATGAAAGAACAAATGAAAACAATAGGTGGAAATAACATGCAGGTAGATTTGTCTCTGCATAAAGAACTTTCTAACAATCCCCTATGTTATAAGCCCCTTAAGGCAGAGCTAGCTGCTCTTTATCTCTTGATTCCAGTGCCTTGTACAAAGCCTGGGAAACTGTGAGCCATGGAGGCCAAGTTGGCCAACGATGGGAAGGGCCATCCTGGAAAGCGGTGGGCTGGACAACGAGTTGGAGGGAGGTCATCAGAAGGGGTTTAATGCCAAAGGGTCCTAGACTATAGGACTTTGAGATCCCTTTTCGCTTGGAGTTTCTGAGTTTTAGAGACAGCTAAAACACGTACTGCTGCCTCTAGGGCCCTCCTGGTGAATTCATTCCTCTCAGGAATGAGGTCAAAGTAGCGTCTTTAGCATAGCCTGGAAGCTGGCTGGCTGCCCTTTTCCAGGGCTTTTTGAATGACTGGCTACTGGCTTGTTTGTTTTAGGAACTGAGGAGGCCATAAAGCTTCTGATCCTCTGAGTGTGTCTGAAGATTAAGGAAATTTAAATTTTGTTCTAGAGTCTCCTAAGCAATGGACAATCAAGGTAGGTGCATTTCAAAGAAATGCAGGAAGTTTCAAAAGGTGAAAAATCAAAGTTCTTAAGGATGTATCTTCTTAAACAAGGTGAGGAGGGATTCAGTGGGTGAGAGGATTGGTGTGTAACAAGGGAAGATGCTGGAAAGGAGGGGGAGGCCCTGAGAACAGACACCATAAAGTACTAATCACTGCTTGCCTTAATTAGCCTATAGACTCTAATACTCAGGAACATAATTTTGTTTCTTGGGAATCACAAATAACCCAGTTTCACTCACAAGATTTTTTCCCACTTCCAAAACTGCTAATCTGTTTCACACTTGCACAGAAAAAGTCTTAATTGCCAAAACCACGTTGATATGTTGTGTTCCCCCCGCATTCTTTTTTTGCTCAGGAAGATTCGCCCTGAGCTAACATCTGTGCCAATCTTCCTCTATTTCGTATGTGGGTCGCTTCCACAGCATGGCTGACGAGTGGTGTAAGTCTGCGCCCGGGATCTGAACCTGTGAACCCAGGCTGCCACACTGGAGCATGTTGAACCTAGCCACTACGTCACGGGGCCTGTCCTGTATTTTTATTTTCATTTCGTTCAGAATACTTTAGTTTCTCATTTGATTTCTTCTTTGAGTCATTAGTTATTGAAAAGGGCGTTATTCAGTTTTCAAACACCAACATCAATTTGGAATTTAGGTTTCTGTTTCATTGTTCTGGCTTAGTGTTTCCCCCTAATATTTATACAGGAAACTTTCATCTTCTTTCTGTCACTTTCCTTCAGAAGGAACCTAGATATTTATTTCCCTTCGTATTTGAGGAGGGTCAGCTTTCAGGGACAGATCTCTAACTTTGACTTGCCTTTAAATGAAGATTATATATAGGATGGTCCTGGCATTCAAGGCTTCCCACAACCTGGACTAAACATAACTTTCCAGTGCTGGCATTTGTGTCTTCATTGTAAGTGGCAACACAGCTAGATTATTTTTCATTTCCCAAAAATGTTTGAGTCTGTTCATTTTCTCTATGAGAGATGCTCTCTTCCCCAACCCTTCCTGGAAACCATCACCCAACATATTTTAAATGTTCCCTAGTCCAGAAAGAATTTTCCTGGTCTCCCAATATGCTTTCTTCTACTTAAAATCTTCACAGCTCTTTTATTAAAAAAAATTTTTAAATACTGTCTCTTATTGCCTTTGTAATATCAAGGTCATCCAACTTCTTATCCCACTTATTAAAATCTAACCCCTTCTCACCAAGCAGGCCAAGCAGTGGCCCACACTGGGCCCTCCTGAAACAAATGAACTGTGATTTCTCCCTTTCCTCAATGTGCCTGATTGATTAATATTTTAGACCTTGCCATGATGGGAACATTCTGAGATAGGAAAAGAATACTGAAGTGAAAGAGACTTTGAGGAAGTTTTAGGAGTCTCTGGTTCTTGATTATTTCAAAGACATAAGCTGACAGAGAGGAAAGAATTCATAGCCACAGAATGTGGGCAGCTCGAAGAAGACCTTGTTTTCTCCTTTTCTAGGACCCTGCAGTGATGGAAAGCATCCTGTGTGGGTTAAGGCCTCTTTCATGAGCTCATTAACTCTTTATAGGAGACAAAATCACTGACTAATAGAGTGATTGTATGAGAATCAACATAAATATTAATGAGGAAAATGCCAGTTTTCTTGCACCACCACCCACTACAGGAGTATATAAGGTCTAGAGGAGAAGGAAGGTTTCAGTCTCCAGCGAACCCAGGAGTCTGGCCTCTTAGCACCATGACTTCTAATTGCTGCCGTTCTCTCCTCAGTGGGGAGGTTTCAGAGGCCAAGGCTGCCTCCCTGTGCCTCTCGGCCACCCTGGCACACGCCAACCGTGTCCGTGTGGGGATGACCCCTCTGGGCCGACCCAGCCTCTGTGTGTCCCACAGCTGCAACACCGCTTGCCCCTTGCCAGGGACCTGTGACATTCCTGGCAACATTGGAATCTGTAGGACCTATGGTGAAGGCACCCTGAACGGCCATGAGAAGGTAACCATGCAGTTCCTGAACGACCGCCTGGCCAACTACCTGGAGAAGGTGCGCCAGCTGGAGCGGGACAACGCGGAGCTAGAGACGAAGATCCGAGAGTCGAGCAAATGCCACGAGTCCAGCGTGTGCCCGGACTACCAGAGCTACTTCCGGACCATGGAGGAGCTCCAGCAGAAGGTGAGGTTTGTGGTGCTCCAGATCAGGGGCTGGCAAACTACGGCCCAAGGGCCAAACCCAGCCTACTGCCTGATTTTGTAAACAAAGTTTTATTGGCACACGGCAGTGCTCATTCATTGATGTATTGTCTATGGCTGCTTTTGAGCTACAATGGCAGAATGGAGTAGTTGTGACAGAGACTCATGCTGTGCAAAGCCTAAAATATTCACTCCCTGGCCCTTTATGGAAAATGATTACTGATACTCCCACTAAATTTTCAGGACCTGGATTGGCAGTTCCACAGCCACAGTTGAAATGTTTTTTTTTGATTGTGGGAAGAGAATCTCTTGAGCGGAGGTAAAGGGGAAGGTATAAAGGATGAGATGTAGGATTTGACTCTCCAGGATTCTGAGTTTATGCTTACTTAGTTTCAGTACTTAACAGTTCTTAAACTGTAGTTGCAAAAAAGTGCAACCTCACTTCTGGTGCAGTACAAGGGAGCAGGTGCTAATGTCTTTATGAACTGGTGTATATCCACTCAGTAGCACTGGTCTCTTATGCATATCTGCTGTCCCCTTTGATTATCAATGCAATGCTTCTTAGGAGCCTACATCTTAGTTCTGGAGACAGGAAGAGAAAAAATGTCAGAATAGGGACCATGGAAATCTGGCTAGATTCAGAGAAGACCTTTGGGGAGGTTGACCAACCAGCGTGAGGAACTTCTTATTAAGAATGGATCCCACCTTATCCAAAACCATCATAACCAGCCCACTGTTCTGTGGCCTAGATTCCAGATCTTGTTTATGTCAGGCTGATCATCACAGCTGGCAAAATAAAACTAAGTCTTTGTTATATGCTCAGTTTGCTAATACTTTCATCTCCCAGTTCCTCTGGCTCTATGCCTTCACTCTTTGCCAAGCATCCTCTTGCACAACCCCCCTCCTGCAGCACACCAACATCTCTTACACGTTTGGGAGTTTGTGTTGTCCAAGGGGATGCTGTAGTATGAATCCCAGCCAATGAAGCATCCTTTGACCCGAGGCCATAGATTGCTCTTGGAACAGTGAATCACTGAGCCTACTTTCTTTCTCCAGATCCTGTGCATCAAATCTGAGAAAAACAGGCTGGTTGTGCAAATAGACAATGCCAAGCTGGCTGCGGATGACTTCAGGACCAAGTGAGTTGGGGTAGGACAGGCAGGGGGAGGAGCCAAATGCCCACCCTGACTTCTCTCTTGTGATGCAGTTGTCATCAGAGACGTAATTGACCAAGATCCCAAACCAATAGTGGCAGCAGGAGAAATCAGAGGGGATTACGCCCAAGATGTTAAAAAAACAGCTCCCCCACCATTGTTTAGCTTTTATAGTTTATGACATGATTTAGAATGCACCGTCCACTCGATTCTGTTGTAAGAAGAACCTGGTGAGGCAGGCAGGGCAGTGAGTGACGGCATCTCCTTCATGAGGACCCTGAAGCTCAGAGCGCTAATGTGACTTTCCAGAAGTCACGTGGCTATTGAGTGGTCACACGGGAACTTGGCCCACATTTCCTGCCCCGAGGTCATTTCCTATGAAACTGCTGCCTCAGCGAGGACGTGCTTGCACACTGCAGCTCGACCAGCTTGTGAGCACTAATAACTCCCGATGGAGCTCATGCTCCACAGCCTGTGACGGAGGCAGGTGAAGGCCAGAGGGTGTCCACCACCTGAGAAGGTCCAACCTGGGAGCAGGAGAGGGCGCTACATGTTATTGTCTTTCTTCAGGGCTCCGTGGAAGCCTCACTTCTCTAGAGCTAAAGAAAGCCATTTCCTTGCTCCCATTCTGGCAGTTTGACTTCTAATTGGAGAAAGAATCCAGGGTCCATCTCAGTAGCGGGTGTGCAAGAGGAGAATCTGCAGTGATTTCACTTTGGCCTGGTCACTCTGCTGCCTCCCTTTTGGCCATCAGCCCATGAGGGCAGGTGCTGGCTGTGTGTCCATCCTGGTATCCTCAGTACCAGCCACTCTGCCTGGTTTGTCCTAGGTGCTTAGTGTTGAATGAGTGGGGAACACCCTGTTGCTTTCTGGGCTGTGAGCGCACTACACAGGAAATGCCGACTCACACTTAGACCGCAGAGGGAAGGCTAGTGGAGTTACGCTGTAAATTGTGTGCTGGGGCCCCGTCTGCTCTCTAACTCTGACTCCCGTACCTGCCCTTGTAAAGGTACCAGACAGAGCACTCGCTTCGCCAGCTGGTGGAGGCCGATGTCTGTGGCCTGCGCAGGGCGCTGGATGACCTCACACTCGCCAAGTGTGACCTGGAGGCCCAGCTGGAGTCCCTGAAGGAGGAGCTGCTCTGCCTCAAGAAGAACCACGAGCAGGTACATGGCCCTTTGTGTGACACGTGGAGACTTTTGGGGGGAATTCAGGCGCATTTGAGGGGAAGAAGTGAGGCTCTTCCTGCTGCTTGGGATGAGCCTGCCCTGCTTTGTGGCTGAGCCTCACAAGCTGTAGAGGTGAGCTCTGGCTTTCAGTGGGAGCTTGCTCTTCATCCATAGCCTCTGGAAGCTGCTGGGCTGCTGCAGGCAGTGCCTCATCCTCAGAGGAGCACAGGGAAGTAGCTGCAGAGGATGGGAAGTGGGAGAAGAGGCTTTGGATGGAGGGCAGCGGGGGCCCCATGAATGGGACGCCCTCCTCCTTTGCCCATAGGAATTCTACACTCTGAAGAGTCAGCTGGGGGACAAGCTCCGGATTGAGCTGGACACTGAGCCCAGCGTGGACCTGGGCAGGGTGCTGGAGGACATGCGGTGCCAGTACGAGGCCATGGTGGAGACCAACCGCCGGGACGTGGAGCAGTGGTTCCAAGCTCAGGTGAGGCTGGTGCTGGAGAGCAGGGAGGGAGCCAGGCTTCCACCTGGGCGGAGAGGTGATCCCATCTCTGCACTTGTGCCTCAGTCTGAAGGCATCAGCCTGCAGGCCACGTCCTGCTCCGAGGAGCTGCAGTGCTGCCAGTCGGAGATCCTGGAGCTGAGACGCACCGTGAATGCCCTGGAGGTGGAGCTACAGGCTCAGCACATGCTGGTGAGCTCCTTTCTGTGTGTGGAAGGCTCAGTTTGGCTCCCACTTCCATGAGCAGTTCCCGGGTTTGGTACATGCCTCGCTCAAATACAGACCAGGGACACAGCTTAAACCTTGACTTCGTCTTTGCGAGAACTTTCTCATAGAAGTGGATGCTGAGGGAATGAACATTAACCCAGATGAGGGAGGTTCTGCAAACCTATCTTAAGGTCTAAGATGAAAAGCCATAACATGTTGTTAGTTCTTCCAGCTGGAGACAGCTAACGGGAGCTGGATTTTTCTTTGGAGCTTGCAGTGTTTTGGGGTGTCATGGTCTTCCTGAAGGGGCTAAGGGCAGGAGTCATGATTTTTAAGCTGCTTCCCCCTTTCTCTGGTATCACAGAAGAACTGTCTGCAGAACTCCCTGTGTGAGGCCGAGGCCTGCTACAGCACCGAGCTGGCCCAGATGCAGAGCCTCATCAGCAACGTGGAGGAGCAGCTGTCCGAGATCCGGGCTGACCTGGAGCGGCAGAACCAGGAGTACCAGGTGCTGCTGGACGTCAACGCCCGGCTCGAGGGCGAGATTGCCACATACAAGAACCTTCTGGACAGTGAGGACTGCAAGTATGTACCCTGATATTGTTTGTGTCAACATCACATGTAAAAGCAGAGACCTCTTATTGGGAATGACCTAAAAGGGGTGGCATTGCAGATCCCATCTTTGAGGACAAACTTGCTGCCCAGTAAGCCTGGCGGGCTGCCTGGACATAGTGGAGGGTGTGCTGGGGCTTTTCAACTCATGCTGTTAATTTTGCCGACAACTTTACGCTCCTGGATGCTAATCACTCCCGCAGGGGTTGAAATACTGAGCTCAGTGCGTTTAGGTTTGCTGAATTCTCTCTGGAAGAAGTAGTCCAGTGGCAGGAATTCTTCCCACTCCTAAAAATATTGCTGAGGGTATTTGCCCCATTCTCTCATGTTAGTCCCTCAATAGTGCTGAAAAAGGTAAGAAGGATAGTATACCCCTTTAAGCAATAAGGAACAAGATTAGGGGCTGTGTTAAAGTTAAGAGAGCGGCTGATGCTCTTGCTCTGCCAGCCTTTCTCTCTGCCATGTTCCTTTCCACGTGGCAGATAACACTGGTTTTGTATACGGGCACCCTGAGCTCCAGTCCCAGCTCCACTATGGACTCTGGCAAGGCCCAGAGAAGCCTCTGAGGTCTAAAATCCCCTTTAGCTCTTCCAATTCTAAAGTGTCCGGATACTTTTGTCTTTCATGCTCAAATGCCTTCATTCTCACACAAATGTTTCAAACATCTTTTTTCTCACCATAGGCTCCCCTGCAACCGGTGCATGACCCCAGTCTCCAGCACCCCCCGCCCAGCCCCTACTGCCTGTACCTCCTGCCCTCCTGGGCCTCCTCGGGACACCTGTCAGTCCTGCTCATCGCCTCGATGCTGACCTACTCCTCAAGCCGAGGTTCTGGAAAACGGAAAATGGGAAATGTCTGCAGCCCCTTTGGCTCCAGTCTCCAGGCCTGCCACTTGAGGCCTTTCTTCCTCAGCCAGCCGGCAGGAGACTGAAGCCAGGCAGTGCTTCTCTGTTGATGGGTTTTCCAGTCCAGCGGCTCAGTCCCGGCCCCCGGATTTGTGCTTCCTCTCTTCACGGTGTCTGGAGTGTTTCATTTTTCTCTCTTCTGTTGCCTCCTGGTCTCTCTGAGATGTGGCAGGTAACCTTGTTTTTATTTCACTAATAAACTTCACTTCTGCAGCATAAAGAGCCCAGTGCCTGCGGGTCTCAGTTTCTCCATCACACACTGAGAGTGTTGCTGGCAGCTCCTTGAGCCAGCTGTTCCCGTAGAAGCAGGGATTGGGGTGCACTGACCAGAGTAGTCTGGGAGATGGCTCAGCCAGTGAGGAACATGGTTAAAGACGAGACTGCAGCAAAAGGGCGCAGATGAGCGATACCCAGCTCTTGAGCTGGCCAAGCCTATTTAGAGCCAGTCACAGAGCTTTGAACATACAGACACTAAATAAAACCCCCTTTTATCTGGATGAAGTCATCTGGTCCTTGTGCAAAGGAAGAGCTCAGGTCAGAGGTTCTACTGGGCCCCCCCCTAGAATATTCTACTTAAAGTAAGCTTGTGATCATATGCCCATTATGAACAAGGACTGTGCTGGGGCTGTACAGACCTCATGACACAGGGTCCCACAAAAATCCTGCAAAGAGGGTGCAGCCGTTACTCTTCTCAGCTGGTGGCTGAATCAAGACTTGAACCCCAGCCTCTTTGAACTAGATCCAAAGCCCATATTTTGGAAGCTCTGAAGGGGAAAAAATTGAACATGAGAAGGTTTAGGGCAGTGGTTCTATAAATGTGGTCCTCCAACCAGCAGGACCAGCATCACCTGGGAACTTGTGGGAAATGAAAATTCTTGGGCCCCACCTCAGACTTTCTGAATAAGCAGTCTGGTTTATCCAGACTTCCAGGTGATTCTTTGCACACTCAAATTTGAGAACCACTGGATTTGGTGGTTTATTTGGGGAGTGAGCTCCTGACTGGCCAGCCACTCTGCAGAAGGGGTTGGCCTTACTCTTCTGATAGATCCCCTGGTGAGGAATCCCTCATCCCATTGAGATAGCGCCTTTCCCTTGCACATTGCAAAACTCTGAATACGATGATGGCAGTTGCTGAACCTGTCAGACTATCAGTCTAGAAAAGGTCAATGAAACTGACCCACTCAAGCTCCCCCACAGGCTCCACTGGCAAGTCCTTCTGGCAGCTGCCTGGCTTGGAACTTGCAGGCAACGCACACATGAACCAAAAGCTTCATATTCAGGCAGCCATGGGTGAGAACAACATATCTCCAGAAAGAGCTGGCCAAAGATGGAAAGCAGTGAGTTCCCCATCCTTGAAGACATTCAAGAGGGCCTTTACAACCACCTGGTGGGGATATTGAGGAGGTTACTCAGGCAACTGGTGGGGCTAGATGAGATGGTTGTAGAGGGTCTTCTAGCCCCCAAATTCCATGACTCCCTGCTTTCCAGGTCTTATTCATCAGTGAAACTACGAGTGTTAAAGTGGAGCCAACAAACAAACTCTAGGAGCTGGTTCTTGTCTTCCCTCTCCGCTCGGTGAACTCTCTGATTCAGAGTAGTTGCTGAGAAATTTACAGAGTTCAGCTGATGGTTGTTGAGTCCAGCCCATCCTGGTGCAGGAGTGACCACTGGCCCAAGCCCCGAGGGTAGAGAGAGCTTAAGCCAGGACCTGGTTGCTGTGCCTCCGACTGCTCTCAAGCCCAGAATCCTACCTGTTGGCTGCTGTCTGTGAAGACAGGACTGATTTGCTCGGGAGGCATCAGGACTTCCACCATAAGAAGCTCGGGAAGGGTCGGAGGCTGTCAACCTTCTCTCCCTTCCCCTCCACTGTGCCTCTGCTCTTTCTTCCCAAGCTATAGAGGTGTTTGGGCACAGGTGACACATCCCTGAGGCACTTATCCAAGGGTAGGTCCCAATAAGAAAGAGCAATCTCTTGATCAGTCTTAATTTAGCACCTGGCCCAAACACCTTTACCTCTTCCTTTGTACTTAAATAGCTCCTTTCATCCAACAAGTTCAAAGCTGTCTAACAAAATGAACCCACTTATTCTTGCACCACGACAGAGTAGGCAAGCATTGTTCTTCCCATTTAAGGAGACGGAGAGAAGGTGAGTCATTCAATGGTTGAGGAATTCCTCTGGTGACATGAAATGAGTCAGTGGGGCCCCAGGGTGATTGACCTGTGTTTCTTAAGTTTACATTCAATGCCCTGACTGACATTTATAATTAAAATATTAGCTTTGATGAGACCCTGTTTATATGTGAGTGTGTGTGTGTGTGTGTGTGTGTGTGAAGTGGTTTGGGTTCCAGGGAAGAAATGCTGGGTAGAGGGGATCATTATGCTTGGGGAGGTGTGAAGAGCTTCCCTGGAAGCCAAACAGTCCATCGTGACCATCATCACTAGCAGCACCACCACCACAATCATCACTTTTCATCATCATCATCATCACCATCATCATCATCACATAGCTTTTTTTTTTTTTTTTGTGAGGAAGACCAGCCCTGAGCTAACATCTGTGGCCAATCCTCCTCTTTTTGCTGAGGAAGACTGGCCCTGGGCTAACATCCGTGCCCATCTTCCTCTACTTTATATGGGACGCCGCCACAACATGGCTGACAAGCAGTGCATCAGCAGGCACCTGGGATCCGAACCTGCGAACCCCGGGCTGCCAAAGAGTGAACTAGATTACTGCGTCACCAGGCGGTCCCATCATCACATATCTTCATCATTAAAATTGTCACCGAATCTCGTATTCATCAAGCTCTAACTATGAGCCAGGTGCTGATCTAAGTTATAGATAAGTTTATATACATAAACCCATTTAATCCTTACAGTAATCCTATGAAGTCAATGCTACTGTTATCTGCATTTTTCAGTCGAGGAACCAAGGCTCAGAGAGGTTAAGTAACATGTCCAAGGTCACATAGCTACCAGGTGGTGAAGCCAGGATTCAGATCCAGGCAGTCTGCCTCCAGCAACTGTGCTCTTAACTACTGTGCTTTATGAAGGCCCAGTCTCAGATTGTGTCAGCAGGAAGACAGAACCGTAATTACCCCAATGTTTTGATTCATTTTCCTTGAAGGAAACGAGAGAGCGTTTAGGCTAGAGGAACAATTTTTGAGAATTTGTGCCATAAAAGGTGATACAAGGAAGGCAAGTTCTATAGTATCTGAAAACAGCTTGAGGAATCTGGCAATTTTAATGGTGGGGAACCACCAAAGAAGGTCAATCCACCCCCTTACTAAAACCACTTTGTCCAGTGAGGAAGAGGAGGAGAAGAGAAATAGTCAATCTCTTACATATGTGCATCGTTTTACCATTTACAAAGCACTTTTATATGCATTATCCAATTTGAACCCTCCCCAAACCCCGAAAGAGGCAGAACAAGATGCCTGTTTTGGAGGGGGAGAAGTTCAGGGTTAGGGAATTTAGTGACCCCCCCAACCCCGCAAGGTCTCACAGCTGGTTTCACTCACACTCAAATCTTCTCATTCCTGGTCCATTGTCCTTTCTCTGCACCGAACCAGTATGGGCTTTGCTGGAGGTACATCCGGATAAAAGTTCACATTCAGACCCACTCTCAAATGCTGGGGTGAGGTGGCTGAGATGGATTTTGAGGGCAAAGTCTTCCAGGGATATCTCCCCAAGGATAATCTTCCTGGTGCTTTCTCCTACCCTGCAGTGTCCTTTCCACCCCAACCACCTTTCAGACTCAGCTTCTGGCCTTTGGTTGTCTCCTGGCCTTCTTCAACTGAGGCCCTTTGTGTGGGTTTGTGTACCCCAATTTCCCTTGCCTCCCTTCCCATCTCCTCCTCCCTGGTTCTCAGACATCCTAAATGTATGCTTCACTCATTCACATTGGCCTCCAAGGCCCTCCACCAAAATGCCCCGCCCCGCAGTAGATCTCTCTGATCACGAGGGTAGCAGAATTGTGTCTGCCCACCAGCAGCTTCACGTGTCACCTCCATTTCTCTCCACTAGTTTCTATTTCTGTTTCTATTTTTATCTCTTCTTTTACTTGCTTGATTTAGTGTTGCCTCTTTTCTTCCTCTGCCCCATACCACATCCCTGGAAGCCTATTTCACTTGCTTTGACACTCATCTCAATGCCCACAGGTCCTAGGGGATGCTGCAAGGCTGAAGCCATGGGCAGTCACCACCATTCATCCTGTGGTCTCCAAAGCAATGAGAACAAAATATCAAAATAACGAATTACCAGGCCTGTTGAAGAAAAGATTCTTAGAGGGATTAGAATTCTAATGAGATCAGTTGTTTGAATTCTACCTCTGAGTCACCTAGAGAGTGGAGTCACCAATAAATCTGCTTTGGGATGTTGATAAACAATGTGAAATGGCCTCACCCCTCATATCCTGGCTGAGAATCAAGAATTGAGTTGAAATAGACTGACCAGAGTTAGGGGCAGGAATAGGTGTGGGAAGAAGTGGGAGGGGGAAAGGAAGAAACTTTTTGGGGGTAAAGGGCCCAATTACATTACCTTATGTCAGAATTAGTTGTGGACCCGTCTGCTCAGCAGGACTGACAGCTGGCAGAGGGCAGGGGCATGTCATCTCCCCACCATCCCACTGTCCCACCGACGCCCCGTCCCCAGCCCTGGGACTATGCCAGGTGCTTGAAAGATGTTCAACCGATGACTACTGCCAGTAATGTCATATATGCAATCTTCTAAATACATTAAACACAAACATATTTCCAAATGTCCACCTCACATCTTTTAAATATCTCACCTCCTTACCTTCTTGTTATTTCTCATATATTTGGGGGACCCATGTTAGCCTGAATTACTTGTAAAAAGATACTCCACTGCCAGAACTATGATTCTTCTGTTTCAGTTTAGTCCATTTCTCAGCATGGAGTAGCTGCTTAATAAATGTGTTTTGAATAAAATTGAACTAGAAAGGGGGTTTGATAGGTCCTTGACTGCTCAATTTCTCTCTGAATGAGTAAAATTTGTAGATATTCAATTAGGAGATCAAGAGAGTACATGAAGGAAGTCTAATCCTAACCTGTGTGAGGTCATGGAGACCTTACCACACCGGAGTCCCATTTTCCCATTAATTCAAGAAGCAAATTCACTCAGGCCTATTGATATTTTGAAAACACCGCAAGAAAGAGGCTAGACTTACAAGGGACGGAAGCATTACTTTTACTCACCAGCTAGTCTGTCTGCTCTCTCCATCCTGAATTCTTGTGCTGTTTCACCGTCTGCAGGGAAAAAAGGAATCTTCAGGAGAAACTGGCAGGTAACAGGGGTAATCTGTTTTTTCCTGCATCTTCTTTGTGGCTGCTGGTTGGCCGTGACCTGAAGCCAGTGCAGGTCTGACTCCCTCTGCTCCTTTCTTCCTTCTCCTCCCCACACTTCTTATTCCTTCAGGAACAGGTAGCCTCGCCCCTTTGACTTTACCCGGCCCGGGTGTAGACCACAGTGCATTTCTCCGCCACAGACAAATCCCAGACTGGATCGTGGAGGTGCTGCTCTGGTCTGGACACCTTGGAACAACGTCTTGTCTTTCAGAGGCCTCAGGAGCTGTGGCCCCGTGTCTGTAGATCTTTCCCGAGTCATCTCCATTTATATATCAAAGGACACTCAGCAAGGTGGCGCACTCTTCTGTCCATCAATTCAGGCTGCCTTGGCTGCTTCTCAGCCTTACGTTCTCCAGGGTCGCTCACCTGAGGATGGACTGGCTTTGTCTGATCAGTGCGGCCCCTCGTGGCTCTGAGGATTCTCTCCTGGTTCCCTCCTTGCCTCTTCTTGATGTTCTTATCTCTCTTATTAAACGTACCTCTCCCCGTTTCCATCTCTCCCCATTTCTCTGATCTCTCTGCATTGTATGCAAATTCTACTTTTGCTTTTTTGCCAACCCAATGTTTGAGTCTTCTCGTACTTATAACCTAAACATTCTCCTTTGACTAAACCCTCCACGAGGCTATGCTGGCCAATCAGTAGATGAGACCAAAGAGCTTGGAGAGTGCTGCTGGCATTCAGCTTCTGCTCAGGGGAAAACCTCCCCAGGTGGGGAGGAAAGCGGGATTGAGGAAACAGCTCCTTGCTGGAAAGCCACTGCTTTGGAGCAGGCTGGTAAGAGCTGGGGGCAGGAGTCCCTTGCTGTTCGCTACGAGGGAATGTTCCTCAGTCTGATTCACAGGCCTTTCCATTTGTCCCCAGCTGAGAAGAAGTGAGACTGGAGCTCCCCACTGCCTGCTGCCACCTAGCCTTGCGCTCTTCCTCCGGAGAGTCTCGGTGACGCCTGCCACAGGACCCACCTATTTCTCCCCCTTTAATTGCCTCGGAGCCAAACAAAGAAATTTTGATTTTATTATAAGTCTGGGGCTTCTTTGGAGTGCGGTGGGGCTTTTCATCTGGATGGCATTATAATAAGTGGTGACAATGGCCTTGAAGAGGGTACTCAGACTCGAGGAGAGCGCCGTGTGAGTACTCTCATGAAGCTCGATGTGGAGAAGGACTCCAATAAGTTGTCAATAAAACTCCCGCTCTGGCAGGGGGCCAAAGCCACAGTGGAGGTTGGGGCGCTGCCACCTGAGATGCAGGTGGGACACGGTGGTAGCTATAATTAGGCAGCTTTTATGTATTCAGAACTTTGGCCACCCCTTCCTCAGACCTTCTGCTGCCTTCCTTCATCCCCTAAATCAATCCCAAATAACTCCAAGCTTGCTTTGCAAAATCCCCTGTTTATGCTGTGTCTCAGTATTTTCTCTCCTGGTGCTCAGGTCCTTGGATTCAATTGCATGACCACAGAGACCTCCTTGGTACATTTTCACTTTTGGTTCTTAAACCAGGTTGCACATAACCCAGTAACGCTGAAGATGGGAAGTGCAGGACAGGATATGGTGCATCTTCCTGGTGTGTCAATTTTACCTTGTGAATTGGGTAAAATGTTAGAAAATTTAACTGGAAGCCTTAACATGATTTTTTACGTTAAAGTCGACATGAGTGTATTATGGAATACAAGGTCAATTCACATGAAGTTTTAAGATCTGCTTCAAAGTTTTCATGCTTGAGGCCCCTTTGGGCTATCTCCTGACTCTCCCAATCACCCACCTACTCTGTTCTAATGCTATGGGCACTTCAGTGAAAAAGTTTGACAAGCACTTCCTTATTCCTTTCTTTCACACCTGCCTCCAGATACTTTTCCTAGGTAGTTTAAATGCATTTATATGGATCTCTCAGCTTGCATTTTTTTCAGCCCTCATTCAAAATGATCTCTTCCTCCAGAACCTTCCCTGTTCTCAAACTATTTATCAAAACCTTTACCTTTAAAATTTCTCTAAAATCTTTTAAAGTGATATACAGAAGGCAATACACAGACAGCTGTCCATCCTTTTCAGCCATGGCCCAAGTCAATCCTTATCCACCTCAAGGCTTCTCAGGCTTGGGATGCTACATCACTGAAGGGTCCTTCTCTCAAAGCAGATGAGAAGGGAGTCTACTGCTGCCACTGAATACAACTTTTTCCTTGACTCATTCCCAGTCCCTCCCTAGATATGCCAGGTGGGCCAGGAGATGAGTTTGATTGTGGGTTTACAGGATCATGTGACACAAAGGAATGCCATTGGATGGACGAACTCCCAATTAACAAGGGCAGATCCTTGGGCTAGACTGTGTGGGCTCTTTGAAGGTCTACCACAAAACTCTGATTTCATGGGTGTACAGCCTGAAGGGGAGTCCTGACTTAGCAAGAAGGCCGAGTAAAGAATTTTATGAGACAGGGGACTCTTCTGAGGAAGGCATATAACAGACAGAAGGGAAGGGCCTTTGAAAGCCAGTGAAGAAGTAAAAAGAAAAAAGACATTAAATACCATGTCCACACCCTCGGCGGAGGGGGTATAAATGCTCCCCAGAGGCAGGAGACCCACAAGTTTCTGGGACAACTTGGACTCTGTATTCAGCTGAGAGCCTCGCTCCCTCCAGCACCATGTCTTACAACTTCTGCCTCCCCAACCTGAGCTGCCGCTCCAGCTTCTCCTCCCGGCCCTGCCTGCCCCCCAGCTGTCACAGCTGCACCCTGCCCGGGGCCAGCAACATCCCCGCCAACGTGGGCAGCTGCAGCTGGTTCTGCGAGGGCTCCTTCAATGGCAACGAGAAGGAGACCATGCAGTTCCTGAACGACCGCCTGGCCAGCTACCTGGAGAAGGTGCGCCAGCTGGAGCGGGACAACGCGGAGCTGGAGAGCCGCATCCGGGAGCGGTGCCAGCAGCAGGAGCCCGAAGTGTGCCCCAACTACCAGTCCTACTTCCGCACCATCGAGGAGCTCCAGCAGAAGGTGAGGGGCCTTGCTGTCACCTCTAAGCAAGGGGAGTTTGCTGTGATTCTCAATCTGTGGTAGAGAACCGTGTTTCTTGTTTCTATGCCATCATGATTCTTGCTTCTCCTTTTTACCTTCAAAATGGCTTTTAAAGCCATTTTAAAGAAGCTGATGGTTTCATACTTATTTTCAGTCCTCACTAAGCAACCTCTCATTCCCCAGATCCTGTGCACCAAGTCTGAGAATGCAAGGCTGGTGGTGCAGATCGATAACGCCAAGCTGGCTGCGGATGACTTCAGAACCAAGTGAGTCGGTCAGAATTCACGCTGGCGTTCACGTTTTTTGTTAAATCTCTAGTTGAAGAAAAGGGATTTCCGTAGCTTTACTGAACATCAGTTCAATCCATTGGTTATGAAGGATTCTGCAGGGATTGGAGGGGGGGGGGAACCAAGAAGAAGAATAAAAAATAGATGAGGACTCAAATCAATCTGTATTTTTGGATCAATATTTTGTCTTGATTGAGTCTCCAGAACCCTCTGTCCCCTGGGTCTATTCATTGCAGAGAGTGGGAAGACAAGGTGAATGGGGCTACCAAGGATCATTCCTGTGGGTCTCGAAGGTCTGCCAGTTACTGCTCTGACGCTATCCTTGTGCAGGTACGAGACGGAGCTGGGCTTGAGACAGCTGGTGGAGTCGGACATCAACGGCCTGCGCAGGATCCTGGACGAGCTGACCCTGTGCAAGTCTGACCTGGAGGCCCAGGTGGAGTCCCTGAAGGAGGAGCTGCTCTGCCTCAAGAGGAACCATGAGGAGGTGAGACCAGAAATGAGAAATGAAGAAACCTGATTCAGTGTCAGGCTGAGGGTGGCTTCAGTGTTTTGGAGGGGCTGAATCAGGAGGACCAGGCTGAGGATGACTTTATAAATTTCCATGAAAAACACCAAAACTTCATGATGAAAGAAAAATATTGAGAGATGAAACCTATCCTTGTTCCCAGATAAGATGTATCTCGCACTCAAAACTGGTGCATCCTTTGAGTTTCCCAGGGAACCTCCATTGGCTTGTGATTGGTTACTGAGTTGTAGAATGAGTCTCAGCATCACTCTAATCAGGCTGTGCAAAGTCATTTTTCTCCTCCAAAGACCAAAAAATCAAGCCTGGTAAATCTGAGTTTCTACTCTTTCAAAGTCTTGGTGAAGAGTGATCTGGGGCTCCTTTTTCTCTCTCCTGGGAGGGGCCAGGACATGATCTTCTTACTTGATGGCAAGAATTGCTTGATATACAATATGAAATTGTACAGCCAATTCTTTGTATTATGAGGTTATCTGCAGCCACTCTGCAAACTGGGAAATTTGGTCATTAGTGCATCCTTCAGTGGCATCCATGCAAATCCTTGGGAATTCTTTCTGAATCCAAGTGTCATGGCACAATCATGGTATGGAGGGAGCTGGGCCACATGGAACGCAGACCACTTTGCCTTGAGTTGTTACAGATTGCTCCTCTACAAGTTTCTTTTCTGAGAAATAGATTAAGAGGGATTCAACAAGCAATGACATTTCTTAGAGTGCACTCTTCATTGAGGATAGTCACTCTTGCACTTTCTGCATCCACAGGAAGTCAACACCCTGCGTAGCCAGATTGGAGACCGCCTCAATGTGGAGGTGGACGCGGCTCCCACCGTGGACCTGAACCGCGTGCTCAACGAGACCAGGAGTCAGTATGAGGCCCTGGTGGAGACCAACCGCAGGGACGTGGAGGAATGGTTCACCACCCAGGTGGGCATCTCAGCACATGGCCCTCAGGATCCGAGGCCCCTCGGGGCCCTTAAGGCAGGGTCTGATCCTATCTTCTCCCCTGTGGTGTTTCAGACTGAGGAGCTGAACAGGCAGGTGGTGTCCAGCTCGGAGCAGCTGCAGTCCTACCAGGCGGAGATCATTGAGCTGAGACGCACAGTCAACGCCCTGGAGATCGAGCTGCAGGCCCAGCACAACCTGGTGGGTACTGTTCAGCCGTCCTGGTCAGGAATGTAAAGTCATGGAATCAGAGTCACTGGGATGCCCTTTGGGCCATACTTTCCCTAACCCTTGAAGCTTGTGACCTCTTGGGAACCCTGTGGAGAAGCCCATTGAAGGAGCAGCTCTGTGATGTTCTTTATCTCCCCCCACAGAGAGACTCTCTGGAGAACACGCTGACAGAGACGGAGGCCCGCTACAGCTCCCAGCTGTCCCAGGTGCAAGGCCTGATCACCAACGTGGAGTCCCAGCTGGCTGAGATCAGGAGTGACCTTGAGCGTCAGAACCAGGAGTACCAGGTGCTGCTGGACGTCCGGGCCCGGCTGGAGTGCGAGATCAACACGTACCGGGGCCTGCTGGAGAGCGAGGACTGCAAGTGAGTACACAGCTAGAGGTAGTTGATGAAGCCATTCACACATAAATGGACTTCTCAGTTGGACTCCAGGCAAAGGTTGCATACCTGGGAAAGGAAATTATACCTTCACACCAGACGTGCTCAAACAGGACTCAGAAAACACAATGCAGCTGTCATTAAAAGCATAAAATGGCAAGAATTGTTTTATGTCCAAACTGAAATTGCAAGCCAATTCTTTGCATTCTACCATGGTAATATGATATGAGATCAATGATATTTCTTACATTTTGTAATACTGTCTTGTGTAGAGAGTACGTTTCCATCCACTACCTTGTCTGACCTAACAGTTACTACTAGGCAGGCTAGACCAGTATTCTCTTCATTCTATAAGTGAATAAACTGGGGCTTGGAGAAGTTATATGACTTGCCCAAGGTCATCAACAAGGAGTGGACAGTGTTGGGAGTCAAAGTGAGAGGTTTAGAGTTTCTGTCCAGCAAGTTGGCACTCTGATAGGAGACCACTAGCAATGTGATAGTGAGCTTTGCAGCAGGCGGGCCTGTGGCCTTCTCTGTTGTCGGTTAGGCCAAGCCCCCACAGATATTCCACTCTTGAGGTCTCTCTGGTGTATATTATAAGCCTCCCCCCATTCACCTTTCCACATTATTCTTTTTCTCCAGGCTGCCCAGCAACCCCTGCACCACAACTAACGCTGGCGGCAAGTCCCTCGGGTCCTGTGTCTCCAATCCCTGCATCCCCTGTGCTCCCCCTGCTCCCTGCACACCTTGCGTCCCCCGCCCCCGCTGCGGGCCCTGCAACACCTTCGTGCGCTAGAGCCCGGGGCTGCCAGAAGAGCAAGGAGGCACGGCCCGAGGCTTCAGCGCTTTGACCTGGCGCTGGTTCATTTGACAAAAAGGGCCTGAAAACACAATTTGCATGGCTGGAGCTGCCCAGTAAGGCAGCCAAGAAACTCACCCAGCCTACTTCAGACCATTCCCTGCCCACCCTTTCCTTCACTGGGGTCTGTTCCCTCTTTGCTTGCCCAGAGAACCTGCCCAAGTGCCAGCAGCCTTCCCTTGTAACCTCCTAATAAACTTGATTTTCCTGGCATAGCGATGTCTTTCTCATTGGTATTCATTTGTTTCACCGTGCTCATCACTTGAGTGCTCTATAAATAGCCACATTATATGGCCTGACTCTTTGATACAGGAGCCGTTCCACACCTGGAGGGCAGATGGCTGGCTTGGTACCCTGGACAAGGTACCCTGGATGAGGCAAGGTGGCAGGAGGGAGGACAAGGGGCCTGCCATGCTGTGGCCCCTCTCTCTTCTTGACCATTCCTGCATCTTCTCACTCTCCCCTCTTGACCTGGAGGTGATTGTATCCAAATCCGAAGTGAGGAGGCATGAGCTGGGGGCTGGAAAGGTGCTCTGGAAAGCTCATCTTTTCTAAGCAGGAAGTTTTAGGTCCAGTGCTGTATTATCTGGGTTACTGATGGTCTAGAGAGCCTCAGGACCACCCAGTGATGGGAACATCTGGCTTGCCTGCCGTGCCCAGGACATCCTCCTTCCCTCGTGTAGGTGGATCATCACCAGCCTGGGCTCCACCTGCTCGCTTCCCCTCCTAGCTCTGGGGCTCAGAGATCCCATCAACTTTTCATTTGATAATTCTGCCTTTCTCTATTCAATCCAACCAGTCCCTGTTGAACACCTACTCTGTGCAGACCCTGCCTGGTAGGGAGGGGAGAGACATAAAAAAAGACACAGTCCTGGCTGCAAATTATTTACTACTTGTTAAAAGGGATAAAAATGGTCCCCAAGTAGTGCTATTATAAGGCATAGTCCCCGGCACTGTGAACAGTCAGGCTGGTGCTTCAAGGAATACTGAAAGCAACATCAGCGTTCATCAAGAAAGGGTGTCTTTCTTTAACTCAAATGAAGAGTCATGGAAATGATAAGTGTTGACTTGCTAAAACCTCAGAGGATCATTTTTATATGAAGTGATCAGAGACCACCCAGTTCTCTACCTTTTCCCAGTAACCTACCCTATCACACCAGGCTTTCTGAGGCTGGTATTGGACCCCACTTTGGTGAAACACAGTCTTGTGTACTGAAATAACCAAATGGTTGAAATTTTGTGTGTTTATATATACACACACACATATATATATATATTTTTTGGTGAGGAAGATTGGCCCTGAGCTAACATCTGTGCCATTCTTCCTCTGTTTTGTATGTGGGTCACCACCACAGCATGGCTTGATGAGTGGTGTGTAGGTCCGTGCCAGGATCTGAACCCATGAACCTGGGCTGCCGAAGCAGAGCGTGTGAACTTAACTACTACGCCACTGGGCTGGCCCCTTATATTTTTTTGATAAAGCAACTGTTTATCCTTTCTACCATAATTATTCCCTTGATTCTTATTTTTAAAGCTCAAGTTCCAGAACAGATTCAGATTTACACACCTTGCTACTTGGCTTGTGAGAAGCCTCTGACCTGGAATTCCTTCTCTGATGTGACTCACCACCATGTCTGTGATTTCCTCCAAATCCAAGGTCAAGCTCAATTCAGAGGCCCTCCCTAATTTTGCTTGTTCCTTTATTCCACATCCTGCTTACATATATTATTTTTAATAGTACAAAAGTAATACTAATAGCTCTAATTACTCTAGCTCTAGTATTACTAATTACTGTTAGCAATACTAATAGTAATACTAATAGTGATAGGCAGAATAATTGCTCGCCCTCCCCAACCAAAGATGTCCATGTTCTAATTCTTAGAACCTGGAAATATGTTAGGTTAGACAAAAAGGGAAATTAAGGTTGTGGATGGAATTAAAGTTACTAATTAGCTGACCTTAAGATGGAGAGATTATTTTGGATTATCTGGTGGGCCCAATGTAGTCACAGGGTTCTTAAAAGTAGAAGAGGGAGGCAGAGGAGAACGAGAGGGAGATGTGACTGTAGACGCAGGTCAGAGTGATGTGATGTGATGTGAGAAGGACTTGACCTGTCATTGCAGGATTTGAAGATGAGGGAAGGAGGCCACGAGCCAAGGAAGGCAGACGGCCTCTAGATGCTGGTAAAGGCATGGAAATGGATTCTCCCCTGAAGCCTCCAGAAGGCACACAGCCCTGCCAACATCTTGATGTTTTTTTATTGTGGCAAATGTGTATAACATAAAGTTTACCATTTTAACCACTTTTAGTGTTTAATTCATGAGCATTAAGTACATTTGCATTGTTGTGCAATCATTACTACCATCGATCTCCAGAACTTTTTCATCATCCCAACTGAAACTCTGTACCCACTAAATGATAAGTTCCCAACTCCCTCTGCCCCCAGCCCCTGGTAACCTCTATTCTACTTTCTGTCTCAATGATTTGACTATTCTAGGTACCTCATATAAGTGAAATCATACAACATTTGTCCTTTTGTGTCTGGCTTATTTTACCCCGTATAATGTTTTCAAGGTTCATTCACATTGTAGCCTGTATCAGAATTTTATTCCTTTTAAAGATTGAATAATATTGCATCATATGTATACAACACATTTTGTTTGTCCATTCATCCACTGATAGATATTTTGGGTTGTTTCCATCTTTTGGCTCTTGTGAATGTTGGTTCCTAAGTATTTTATTCTTTTTGATGTCATTGTAAATGTATTTTTTAAAATTTCTTTTCTTGATTGTTCATGCTAGTGCACAGAAATGCAACTTGATACCTTGATTTTAACCCAGTGAGAGTAAAACTTTGATTTTAGAGCCATGTCAGACTTCTGACCTATAGAACTTTAAGATAATAAATTTGTGCTGTTTTAAGCCACGAAACTTGTGGTAATTTATGACAGCAGCAGGAGGAAACTAATACAGCTCACATCTATTGAACATCATCAATGGATTAGGCAAAATACTAGGAGCTTATCTTAATTAATTGTTATAACAATGCTGCAAATGAAACCCATTTTACAGATAAGGAAACTGAGCCTTGGAAATTTGCTTGAAATCACAGTTGGTGATTAGCAACTATGGGATTTGAACCAGGTTCTATCCATAGTTGCTCATAAGACATTACTGTAAAGTATGGAGAATGATTTTAAAAAATCAGATCAGAATGAATAGGTCCAGGTCAACGACATTCTTCAGAGTTGTCCCCTACACACAGATTTCAACTAATTTTTGGCAAGTCTCCTTAGGAATTGGCTTTAGATTCAATTATGAGCCACAATCACATGGAGGTGTGTGTGTGTGTGTGTGTGTGTTTTTAAATTATCTAACTTGATTGTCTACCTTATTCACAGGGTTTCTCTTTGAATGGCTTCCATAAAAGCAAATCCATCCTTAAAGGACAAAGGGTTGCTATCAACAAACTGGATGTTAAAAAGATACAGACATTGCCCCAACAGAAAGTTCCAAACATGTTTTGAACAGAGATGGCAGCGTTAGAATAAATGGAGATTCTGTCCAGAAGCAAATCATTCTGGATTTGTAAATTCTGCCATGCTTTTTAAAAACAAAAATCTCGATCTTTGTAGCTACACCTTAATTTTGTAAGTAAATGTGTCCTACGTTCCCTTAAACATCTCCACATGGCTTTTTAATTGTTTCCAGGTGCTCTGTCATCATCATCAAATACACACATGAGGACAGTGGTTCTCCATCTTGGTTGTACTTTGGAATCACCGTGGAAACTTAAAAAAATGCTGTGGCCTGAGTCTGCCCTCAGAGTCTGATTTCATGGTCTGGGATGCAGCCTGGCCACTGGGAGTTTGAGGAGCTCTACCGGTGATTCTAATGAGCCAGGTTGCAACCCACCTACAAGAACCAGGGTTCTAGTTCTGACTTATCCTCTCATCAGCTCTATGTCTTTGGACAAGATACGTAGCTTGTCTGAGCCTCAATTTCCCCAAAGGTAAAGTGGAGATAGCAATCTCTTCTCTACCTGCTTTATATACTTGCCAAGAAGATCATGGAAGATTGTGTTTGTGGACACTTTGTAAACCAGATATTTTAATTAGAATTATTAACCATTTTGATTATTGATGCCTTATTGCTGACCTAACACCAAGCTAAGCTTCTTAAAGATAGAAAAGTATGGTTATCTTTTTTTTTGTTTTCATGTCCAACAGTCAAATTTATATATCATCCTGTTGTCTTTCACACCACCATTTCCTTCTTTAAATCCCCTACCCAGCTCTGCACCAAGAGGGTATGCTCTACTCAGCATTATTTGATACTGTTTGGTCCCAGGCCCATTTCCTGATTGGGGTGTCAGGTCCCTTCTTGGTTGGCACGTCCAATGCCCTTTGGTGACCTGTTTTATTGGCTCCTGGGCTGTCCTGGTCTGAACTCTTAAGCCCACTGGGAATAGCACTCTCAGACCTTTGGCTTTTCCCCAGCCTTGTATCCTGAATATTTTTCCTGATTCTTTTCCTTTCAGTTTCCCTGAAAATTTTATATTTGCTGTGGGATTGAGCTAAGGCACTCTTTTTCATCCTTATATCTGGGGTCAAAGTCATTGTTTGAGTTCTTCAAGGCGTGAGGCTGTCAGCGTCTACAGGAAGAGCAGGGCTGTCCAGAAGTGCTCAGCATTTTCCTCTATAAAAGCCCATTCCATTACTTCCAGGAGCCACACCTCATCACAGGCTTGTGGGATTTGTCACTTTTTAACCCTCATTTTACTGAGGAGCAAAGCAATACGTAGGAAGCCTAGGTGTGTCTTCCTGTCTGTACTCAGAGCTGGCATTGGAATTCATGATCTCGTTTCCATGTTTTCCCCCAGTTCTTGTGTTTTGACACACTCTGACTAGGCAGTGTCTCATGTCTTTAATTCAGAATGAGGTGTGATGGGCCAGGCAGACTTGAATCCACTTACTTGTCATTTGAACATGTTAAATTTCTTCCCAATGTCTCAGACTCTTCATCTCTGATACATAGTGACAATAATGGAATCCAAACATTCAGAGTTTGGGTGAGGATGGGACACTATGTGTGGAGGGTCCTAGTAGACTATCTGACTAGAAAGTGATCTACTGATATTCATTTCCTTCCTACCTCACTGTCTGGCCTCAGTTTTCTCATCCATAAATTCAGGTCTTTCTAGCTACAGACTTCTTTGATTCTAGGAAACAGAACTTACTTCTGAGATGAAATTTTACAGGATTAAAAGTTTAGGGCTAGGCAGGTAGGCTTTCTCCCAGATTCTAAGTCACCTTAGGTCAAGCCATTGTGCATTTCCATTTACTTAGATGTTAAGAAAAGGCAATCTAATTTCCAATCTGGACATATCAACCAATTATGAAAAAGGATGGCTATTTCTCTGTAGAAAAAAGTTAATGAGCAAAACTTGGTCTTAGTTCAGGAAGGTACCATAGAGAGTAGCTGGGTGAGAGGACTGCTTGGGGAGAGAGGCCTTTGGAGGACTGATGAGGTAGGGAGGGCTTGGGGAACAGGGCCCCAGAGAGGACCAGAAGGAAAAACTACAAAGAGAGGGGCAATGAGCAGAAATGAATCTAAGAGTTCCTTCCCTTCACAAAACCAAAGAATCTTCTGTGCCAAATGTTTGCACTGTGTCTAGGTATTCAGGGTCAGGAGTTAGACATCTGAGTTGTTCAGGTCCCAGCTTTGCCACTTATTGGTTGTGTCTTGGGAAAATTCTGAGCCTTTTCCAATCTGTAAAATGTGAATAATTTTATAGGCCAATCTTACAGGTTTGTTGGGAGAATCAAATGAGAAATGTGCCAAAGCACTTAGCACCTTGTTTGGCACATAATAAGTATTCATGAAATTGTATCATCATCATCAACAATAACACCACCACCATCATCATTACTATGAATGCTTGCACAGAAATGGAAGGCTGGAGGATTCCCAGAGGATGAGTAGAATCCATTCCAATGCCAGTACAAGAAAGGAGGCTTTGGTGGCAATACAACCCCATGTAGAGAACTTGTTCTCATCAAGAGCCACCCCAAATAAGATAACCAAACCCCCAAGATCAGGAACTTAGCAGAGAAGGTTGGGACAACGGGCCATCTGCCAACTTCCTATTCTAGCCACCAAGTTTAAAATTTGTATTTTTGTTGATTTATCCATGAATATAATTCTCTGCCCCTAGTGCTTGCAAGGTAAGTGAGTGACGTTTGATCACCATTGGGTTGGCATGGGCAACGTGCCTAGTGTCTGCTCAACAAAACTGAATGTTCACAAAATGCTTCATCTGAGCCATCTGAGCCAACAATAGCAGGAGGAAGGTTACATAAATAATCATCATCACCCCCACCTCTAACCATATTTACACACAATATCTTACTTAACTTTCACAACAAAACTATAAGGTGGACAGCATTATTATTACTTAAGTTTAAGAGATGAAAAAAATAAGAGTCAACAAAGGGAACTTCTCTGAGCTCACATTTTCAGTAAGGATGTGAATGTAGGTCATTTACCTTCAAATATGTGCTTTTCTCTTCCTCCCACACTGCCTTTGAAATATGGACACATCCTTCTTGAACGACTTATATTGTGTCCCATGAATAATCTTTTGGAACTTCTTTCTGAACCATGATTTTGTTTCTGTGCAGAACAAAGGACAGGTAGAATGACAGAGAATAGAAGGTGAGACAGAGAGGGCTACTTTGATAAGACGCATTATTGGGCAATAGGGAGACTCCCAAAGGTTTGGGAGAGTCAAAGCGCCCCTGATCTCAGAGGTGATCACTCATCAGAGATGGTGTTCATTTCTTAGGGACAACGGAGTCTCATGGGCACTGTGTCTTTTTCTGGGAGGATATCAGGCTGGCAGATTCACACCCTGAGGGGCATTCAATGCTCTCAGAAAGAAGAGTAATTCTAGGAATAAGGTGAGAGAAATTTCCAGAGACTTTGAGATATAGTCACCATGGAGACAAAGACAGCTCTTAGCATCTCATTCTGGTTTTCCTTTCTTGGTGAGTCTGACGTATTATGCTTCAGATTTATGTTTCAACACTGCCACCGGATCTCTCACTCTGTGGACTCTGCCCAGCATAATTTTCCTTCTAGATATTTCTTTTCTTTCTCATCTTTAGGGAGGTTGTTGCTGCAGTGCAGGTAAACTTTTTCTGTAAAGGACCAGATAGTAAATATTGTAGTCTTTGCAGGTCATACGGTCTCTGTTGCAATGACGCAACTCTGCCATTGTAGCACAAAAGCAGCCATAGACAATACCTGAATGAATGAACATGGCTGTGACCCAACAAAACTTTATTTACAAAAAAGGGCAGCAGGTCAGACTTGGCCTGTGGGCCATAGTTTGCTGATCTCTGCCTTGATGTTATTCTCATCCATCTGGCCAGTTTCATTTCTCTAACATCAACACTTAATTATTTTCAGTCTCTCCATGTATTGACAGATGCCCTAAGCCCCAACTAATACTCTCACTGAGTACAGCTCAGGATGCTTGCAGCTAATACACGACAAGTTTCTGCTGTAAAGACAAGTTGAACTGAACACTGAATTGTGGGTAGACTGGGGAGAAGAGGGCTGCCCAGAAGACTCTTCACTCCAAACTCCCGTTCCAGGGAGTCTAATGGCAGAACCTCATGAGTGAGGAGTCCCACACAACTCCACCCCACGTCCTTGGCTGTCCTCCCTTCTGAGTAATGGGGAGAGCCATTTGGAGCTGTGATGATTCTGCCTCCTTTGAAGCCATCTGATGAAACTCTGATTTCACCAACCACTAGCACCCAGGAAGACCCTCGTGTGACACAAGCTGAATGGAATAATTTTATGGGATGAGAGGGGACTCTTTGGAGGCATCTAACTAGCATATTTTGGGGAAAAAATAGCTGAAAGGAATTAGCTGAAAAATTAGGAAAGGAAACTATGCTGTATACCAAGACCCCACCCACCATTAAGAGTATAAAAGGACCATGGAGGAAGGAGAGACTCAAACCTCACCCAGGTCCACCTCCATTAGCTCACCTGCTCTTTCATCAACTCTCCCAGCACTATGCCTTACAACTGCTACCTGCCCAACCTGAGCTGCCGCTCCAGCTTCTCCTCCCGGCCCTGCCTGCCCCCCAGCTGTCACAGCTGCACCCTGCCCGGGGCCAGCAACATCCCCGCCAACGTGGGCAGCTGCAGCTGGTTCTGCGAGGGCTCCTTCAATGGCAACGAGAAGGAGACCATGCAGTTCCTGAACGACCGCCTGGCCAGCTACCTGGAGAAGGTGCGCCAGCTGGAGCGGGACAACGCGGAGCTGGAGAGCCGCATCCGGGAGCGGTGCCAGCAGCAGGAGCCCGAAGTGTGCTCCAACTACCAGTCCTACTTCCGCACCATCGAGGAGCTCCAGCAGAAGGTGAGGCGGGTGGTGCCCGTGTAGGGGCACAGCAGGGGCTGGCTGTCTTTGAACAACAAGACAGTCTCAAGCTCAAGTGGTCCTCACGGTAGAATCTTGTTTTCAGATTCTGTCTGCCAAGTCTGAGAACACCAGGCTGGTGGTGCAGATCGACAATGCCAAGTTGGCCTCTGATGACTTCAGAACCAAGTACGTTGAGACTTTTGGGCCAGGTGACCTCCAAGGCCCCTATGGCTCTTTCATATCCCTATGGGGCTAACATTGCCTAGAAGGGAAGAGAAAGCCATTTCTCCCTTTTATTTCTCCTCTTAAGGGTGGTTATGTAAAACTAGTTTCAAACAGAGATCCAGACTCATGTGCTGTCTGCTCTTCAGTCTATATTGGTCTTTCTGGAAGGCCTTCTTAAACCCTCAGATTCAGAAATTGAAATTAATTGTTCTTGGGGAATGGATTGATTTGATGGTATATTAACTAACAAAATTGAGAGAAGAATGAGAGATTCCATCTTACAAGTCCCCAGGGTGTCTTCTGGTGTTAGGGTGAGTCAGGGGCCTCTCCAGCCTATCTCCAGTGCTGGAGAGAAACATGGAAGGGAAGAGGTGGAAAACAGTATAAGCTCACAGGGAACCAGGACAATCCCATCCACATAAGATGCGGGACAGGGAGATTGGCTTCTTTCCCTGCTCATCTCCCACCCTAATCTGTGTGCAGGTATGAGATGGAGCGTTCCTCGCGGCAGTTGGTGGAGGCAGACATAAACAGCCTGCGCAGGATCCTGGATGAGCTGACCTTGTGCAAGGCTGACCTGGAGGCCCAGGTGGAGTCACTGAGGGAGGAGCTGCTCTCCCTCAAGAAGAACCATGAGGAGGTGAGAGGAAAAGGAAAAAAATAGGCTTCAGAGCTAAGCTTTTAGCACTGGGAATCAGGAGGCAATTGCCGTCAGAATCCCTGGGCTGGGACCCTTCTCTGAGGAACTCAAGGTGAACTCAGGGAATAATGGTGCTATTCCACACCAGGGAGTGAGGGAAACTCTGAGGGTAGGGCAGGTGGTAGAGATGCTGAGGAAGGACATCCATTTATTGAGCAGGAAGGACCTGCTCTCTGCTGGTCACTGTTAGGTCCTGAATTTGGCGGTAGAGATAAGACATGACTTTCTCTTCAAAGAGCTCACAGTCTAGTCTCTTCTCTGGGGAGACGGCCATGTGAAAGTGTAGGGTGTAATACAGGCAGAGTGAACTAAGTACTGTAGGAGACACATGAGCAGCGTGCTCTGGGAACAATCCAGTCTGCCTGAAAGGAGATAGGGGACTCTTCTTAGAGGAAAGTCATGGGAAGGAGGAGGATTTTAATACTTGGGTGTTCTGATCTGAGGGAAGAGGCCGAGCAAAGGCACAGAAGTGGTGAAGCAGGTATATTTGAGTATGGCCCATGGATCAGTATAGCTGGGCATGCAGTACCCACAGGGAGGTGATGAGAAATGAGGTGGGAACCACACTTGCCAGAAAGTTTGGATTTCGTCCTATAGGAAATGTGAGCTTTTTTCAGCTTTGTGGGAGAGGAATTGATGTGATCCCTACTTGGGTTTATTCCTGCAATATCTGTGTCAGTCTCTGAGACTGATCAGGATGTTCCTTTCAGTGCATTTTCGGCAGGGTTGGGCTCACTTTCCTGCAGCAGGAAGATAGCAGATCCATTTCTATGGGTTCATTCCTTCCCCTTCCTCCATTAGGAAGCCAACTCCCTGCGTAGCCAGATTGGAGACCGCCTCAACATCGAGGTGGACGCGGCCCCCGCAGTGGACCTGAACCGCGTGCTCAACGAGACCAGGAGTCAGTATGAGGCCCTGGTGGAGACCAACCGCAGGGACGTGGAGGAATGGTTCACCACCCAGGTGGGCATCTCAGCACGTGGCCACTCAAGACCTGAGGCCCCTTGGGGCCCTTAAGACAGGGTCTGATCCTATCTTCTCCCCTGTGGTGTTTCAGACTGAGGAGCTGAACAGGCAGGTGGTGTCCAGCTCAGAGCAACTACAGTCCCACCAGGCGGAAATCATCGAGCTGAGACGCACAGTCAACGCCCTGGAGATCGAGCTGCAGGCCCAGCATAACCTGGTGGGTACTGTTCAGCCGTCCTGGTCAGGAATGTGAAGTTGGGCAATCGGAGTCATTGGGATGCCCTTTGGGCCACACTCTCCCTAACTCTTGAAGCTTGTGACTTCTTGGGATCCCTGTGGAGAAGCCCACTGAAGGTGCAGCTCTGTGATGTTCTTTATCTCCCCCCTCAGAGAGACTCTCTGGAGAACACGCTCACAGAGACGGAGGCCCGCTACAGCTCCCAGCTGTCCCAGGTGCAAGGCCTGATCACCAACGTGGAGTCCCAGCTGGCTGAGATCAGGAGTGACCTTGAGCGTCAGAACCAGGAGTACCAGGTGCTGCTGGACGTCCGGGCCCGGCTGGAGAGTGAGATCAACACGTACCGGGGCCTGCTGGAGAGCGAGGACTGCAAGTGAGTATGAGGCAAAGGATTTCTGGGAAAACGTGTGTGGTGGGACTATAAGACATTGTGGGCACATGTTGGCCATATTTTCAATTCACCAAACAGCACACATTAATCAAGTGTCTACTATGTGACAATTAAGCAAATATGGAAAGTCAGAGGTGAAGAGCATACATACCCTGCCTCACGGAGCTAACAATGGAGAGGTGATGGTTATTCACAACAACTGTTGGATAAGGCAGATTGTGTAAAGTTCCATGAGAGCTCAAGAGCATGAGATAATATCTTTCAGAAGGACAATTCTCCACCTCTGCACATGGCATTCTGGGACAGGGAGAGAGACTTGGTAACAATTCAATTTGATTCCAACTAACTTCAACCATTGAGAATTCATAGGTTGCCTCATTAAGCACCTTAGGGCTCTCTCCACTCCTCTCCCTAATCCATTCTAAATCTTTGTGTCCTTCCAGGCTCCCCAGCAATCCGTGCGCCACCACCAATGCTAGTAGCAACTCCTGTGGGCCCTGTGGCAGCTCTCAAAAGCGTTGCTGTTAATTTAAAAACTTGCATCCTCTTCGAGGATGATGATGAATCCATTTAGATCAAGCATAGGAAAGGTCCCCAGGTTCTGCCTTTGCTGGAGCTCAGTTGCCATTTAGAAACCTTGTCATGCCAACTGTGATATTTTTAGACATGGAAATGCTTCCAGACTCAACAAGCAAAGAGACACATCACCAACTTTCAATGTCTGGAAAATGCCTTCTTGTTGAAGGTTGAGTCTCTCTGTTTCTGAAGATGTCCAGCTCCCTGTAATCTGAGCTCCAGGAGTTATCTTAGGGTGTTTCCTGTACTTATTGTGTTTCCTGCTTTCCTCGCTTCTTTGGTATTCTCTGGAATGCAAGGAGGCCACTTCATTTACTTCCCAATAAACTTTATTTCTCTGGCATAGTAAATGTGTTTCTCATTCATATTCATGCATTGTAAAGTACTCATCATGGCTATTTCATAAAAATACCCCTTCATTAGGAGGATGAAATGGGTTAAATGACTGACCCCAGCCATTGTGTTCCACTGGTAAATACTGATGGAGAGGAAGAGATATCCTCCCGGGAGGCTCCCACTTCAACACCCATACCCATCTTGCCCTGGCTGTAGAGCCCTTGGCAATTCTGAGGATCTTTCCCATACTTCACTGCTATGTCCACTGTCACCTTCATCACTATGGAATTCTCTGCTCCCCCTTTTCTCCTAAACTGTGAAGACCAGCTTCTGTAGAAACTGCTCAAAGAGGAGCTGCCCTCTCCTCTCAACCCCTCGGCTGTACCTGCATCTCCAATACAGATACCCACCCCTCCCTCGAAACAGACCTTCATTGATTTCCATAACCGTGTACACTCTGGGTTCTCTTATTATATCTCCAACTGTCTGTTCTCTGTCTCCTGGTTGGCCTGTCTCCCCCTTTCTGTCCCAAATGGAAGAAATGCCTAGATCCTCGGCTCTCTGTTTTTCTCTTTCTACATCCCGGCTTGTGGAGAACTAGCACCTCTGTGCTGATGACTCCTATGTCTTGTTCCCCTCAGCTCAAGTTCCAGGTCTTTGGTGCCCATAGAACAGTTTCACTTGGTATCAGGCCATCACATCACGTTTAATTGAACTAAAACTTATCTTTGCCAAACTGGTTCATCTTGTACCCACTTGTCATACCCAGTAGTTTGTTATCTAAAAAGCTTTAAATGCAGGCAGGTATCTCTCCTTATCTCCCCCTCTTCAAGTTTATTCTTTCCCCTAGGTATTTGGTCATATCTATAATGTTCTTCCCTAACCTCCTTATCATTTCATTTTCTATAGTTCCAAGAAAGGCCAATGTTCATTAAGTCTCCCCCAACAAACATTAATCCCATCACACCCCCGCTTGCCTCATCTCTGAATTTTTAAAGCTTTCAATTCTACCAGCCACCATCTCAATTATCCATTCAATTTGATGCTATCTGATGGACACACTGCAATCAATCACCTATATTGTGTGGCAGTACTGTGTGGGGTGCTGAGAACACGTGAATACATGAAGCCCAGTCCTGGCCCACAGCATATTTACAGTCTAGGGTGGATAAAACACAGAGACAACCACATACATGCAAACATCAGTGTGGCTCAAGAAAGGTGTCAGTAAAGAATGATGAGTTTCTGAGGTGTGAGAGAGAGATAAGAGGCTCTGAAAGGAGAGAGCACTCCATCAGGGCTTTGAAAACCCAAATATTCTGTTAATATAAGTTTTGTCTGCCTGTTTCGTTGCCTACAGGCCCTCTGACAGAGACGGTATCTTCACCTAATTAAAGCCTAGTGTAAACCACAGAATACTCTAAGTGGAATAAATAAGGAACAGTAACCTAATGAGGATGCATGAGAAGGTTATTAAAACTTTATATACTTCCCATAGTTCCAACTTCAATCAAGGATCACTGTATGATATTAGCATAATTCTGAAATAAAGTTTGATGGATATGTTTGGACAGGTGAGTGTGTGTAGGTCTGAGAAGAGGGAAAGTTTTTCCAAGCATGAACTTTGCCTGCTAAGAAGACCAATTCCTAGCCTGGAACAGAGAATAAATGTGGTAGTGGAAGATGAAACTAGAAAGTAGTTAGGGAGGACCTTATCTGGCTGTGCTTTGAATGGTTATCTGTGAGATTTCCTTGTAAGGAAGGTTGGCTTTTGACCTATCAGGCAGTGTGTAGGCTGGATTGTGATGGGTCCTAGAAGTTGGTGGGGTTGGGTGGGAAAGAAGGATGATCAATTAGGAGGCTGAACAGAGACAACAGGACTGAGATAGGTGGAGGTGGGGGAGTGGGGAGGGCAAAGGAGGGGTGGATTTCAGAGGCACAACCTGAGATATGGAAGCTGATTAGAGGTAGAGGAACAATGGAGAGAGAAGGAAGGAAACCAGTACTGATTCAATACCTACTGTGGGTCAACATAAGTGAAGGTTGTTTTTTTTTTCTGCTGAGGAAGATTCACCCTTCACTAACATCTGTTGCCAATCTTCCTCTTTTTTTACTTTGCTTGAGGAAGATCATCCCTGAGCTAACATCTGTGCCAATCTTCCCCTATTTTGTATTTTGTATTTGTATTTTGATGCTGCAGCATGGCTGACGAGTGGTGTAGGTCCGTGCCCAGGATCCAAACCTGCGAACCTGGGCTGCTGAAGTAGAGCGTGCTGAACTTAACCACTATGCCTTGGGTCTGGCCCCCACAAGTGAAATTTTTGAGCCTGAGAAAATGAGACAATAGTGGGTTTCCAGTGGAGAGAGCTGGAAAGGAAAGACTACATTTGGAAGAGACGTCAGAGAGATACCTAAATAAAGACAATAATAGTTAGAGCTGTAGGAGTTGTTAAGACTGCCAAGGGGAAGATGTTAGAGCATGGAAGAAGCTTGGGAACCATTGACAGAAATGACAGAGTGGGCCTGGAGCTCTCCAAAGTCCCTGATATGAGGTTCTGCCTTGGTTTAGCTGGGTCTCTGAGGATAGAGATGACGTCTGGTTATAAGCAACTGGAGAAGGAAGTGGAGAAGCAACTGAAGTGACACAGAAGTCAAAAGAAGTCAGAGTTTCGATGAGGGGATGGTCAACAGCATCCATGTCAAGGAAGATAAGGATTCAGACAAATCACTGGATATAGCAATGGGGAGATCGCTGGTGACTATTAAGAGAGAAGGGTCTGTGGGATGCTGGGGGAAGAACCCACATTTCAGTGACTCTCACACCTGTCTCAAATCACTAACATGATAGAGAATTTAATGCACAATTCAACACAACACATTTATACTAAACATGAAGCTTGCTCTGCTTTATCCCCTGTGTACTACTGAAAATGTTTTAGCATCTGCTCTTCCCTTTGACCTACAGAGCAGTCACATAAACAGATTTTCATTCTTTTTCTGAATAGTCCCTGAATCCAGGTTTCCCAGAAGACTAGGGCCATTAAGTTACTTGTCCTGGATTGTTTCATGTTCTTCTTGACTCCTCTATTCTAGACTGGGTTCAGCTAAAAATTTACTGATGAAATTTGCATTTTTCTGACTTGGCTTGGTCTCTTAAGACCCTGAAACTCCATTCCCATTGGGAGCTCAGGACCAAGTGTAAGAGGAATAATGGTGGCTCTGGAGAGATTTCGTGGAATGAGCCCTGAATCCCATTTTGAGGTGCCTATACCTCTCTTTGCTCAGCCCATCTGACTACTGAGCTAGCTCATTCTCCAGGTTGTCTCCTGCTTGTCCCTCATTGGAAAGCTTGTCTGAGAATCTTCTCAGAGCCAAACCTGTTGGATTAGTTCCTGGATTACCATCACAATTTCTCCCCTTAATGAAGTGAGGCCGGGCAATTGATAAATTGACAACAGTTGCCTTCATGGAACAGCCCGTGTAAGCCCTATATCCTATTTTTATTAGCAGCTCTAATTGCAGCTAGTCCAGCATGGTGGGCTGGTATTGGTGTTGAACAGTGTTTCTGATTTTCTGATTCCCCAGTGGGTAACTCTTCATCTCTCTTTGGCATAGGTCAGTCCTCCTGGTCTGTGTGCCCAATGATACCACCCCTGGCCTCTCCTTGCCATTGCACACATTAAAATATAATTAGTCAATAAGTGGCCCAATATGTTACTTTGCATTTCCCAAAGAATACATTTTATGTTTCTTATGATAAGAATTTCAAGTGCCAGCACCTGGTCATCAGGGAAGATGGTTTGGAGAAGGAGAAAGGAGGCCTCTTAATACCTTTAAAGTCCTGCCACAGGGAAGACGGCCTCAGCAGATCTTCCCTGACTCCACTCCATGGTTAACTACCACTGGTGAGTTTGGGTGTGATCTCTCCCCCAGAAATAGACTTGGCTTCCGTAATAAATAGTATCTTTAAACCTCAACTGCAGTTTGCTCACATCTCGAGACCAGAAGTCTTACCAAGGCGTCTGTCACAATTACCTGGGCAGGTGTAAAACCTTTCTGTTTGTTAGGATTTGATTTGCTCATCCTGTTTATTGAAGGGTCATTGACCAGAGACAAGGTCATCGCTTATGTAAAGGTAAGAATTCACAGCACACGGTAAGTAGGGTAAATAAAAAGCAATTGCCTTCCAGAATCCCTGGGAAGCTAATTGAAACTTGGCTCTTTTCTCAATAGACCCAAGTCCTCTCAACCATCATTATCTAAAGACCACATAGCTATGCAGCAATCATAGTTACTTCTACACAAGATATGGGAATAGTTGTGTTTTCTAAACTCTTCCTACCACTTTTGAAGACACAAGGATACTTACCTCTGGATTATTCCGCTCTGACTGAGGTAGAAGCTACTGTAATGGTTACAGGGATCCCGTGGACATATTTACCAGTCTACAACACAGTATTCCTTTCTTATTCTTTAAAAAGTGCCATTCTCTAGATTTTTTTCTCCTTTGAAGCTTGAGGCATAGCAGAATGGAAGAAAGACAGAGAAAGGCTAATGAATCCAGCTATTTGCTTTATCTCATCCAACAGGGCTTCAATTTGATTTTAAACCAGCACACCCATTCCGCATCTCCCTAAAGGTAAAGATTCAGGCAGGAGGGGCAGAGAGCTGTGGAGTGTGAACATGGATGAGGATGTCAGTGCCTTCAAAGCACACACTCTGGGAGACCACACATTTACTCCAAAGTTGCTGTCCTTTATAAAAACATATATGAAGCTCCACCTTGGAAATGACTTTAGAATCATCCAAGAAAACGTACATTGTTATTTTACGGTCACAATGTGTTTCTGACCCATTAAAGATGCTACACAGTTTGATTGTTTATCTCACTCACTAGGCTTGGTTCCAAACGATATCTGGTTGGTTCCAAAAACAAACTTACCCTCAGAAGACAAAGATTTGCCTTCAGTGAGGATAACCAAAAGAAAGTGTCCTAGGCTGCGAGGGCAAGTTTGAAGAAGAGGTGATCTGAGTAATGGCTATGTGGGAGGAATGAGTATATAGCTTCCAAAAGGAACTACTTTAAGGAGTATCTTTCACGTTTTGAGCACTGATAGATTAAACATAAAATCCTCTAGTTCGTATCTCCACCTGGAACACCACAAGGGCAGAACATCTGTTTGTCAAAATGTATTGATGGTCACGAGATACCATTAAGCTCATTAAGGCTTTTCAGGCTCACATCCTTTGGAGAACTGGGCTCAGGTGTTTTGACACCAGCTCAACTGAGGGTTCCTCTATTTCAAGTTTCTCGTGGGAATTCTGCTTTCTCACTTTGTAGACTTCCTTCCATCAGAATAGAAATGACCTTTGGTTCTTTGATAGAAACAAGCTTTTATTTTTGGCCCATGCTCATTTAGGAGGGGATGTTGTCTAGTAGTGGTCGAGCCCCTGTGGAACTCAATCCATTTGTGCATTATTGCATCTCAGTGGTGAGAAGATTGGAAGAGAGAGACAGTGCAATAGAGAGAGCGTGACTGTTGGAATCAGAGATATCCGGGTTTGAATGCTGGCTCCACCATGCAGGAGCTCTGTGACCCTGGGCAACCTCTCAGAGGCTTGGTGTCCTCGTCTACAATCCTTGCAGGATTTTGTGAGGACTGAAGAGGATAATGCAGATGAGGTGCTTAGTACAGTGGGTCCTCAGGAAGTAGGAGCCATTCTAAGAATAGTCACACTGTGTGTAAGCACACAGTCTTTGTACAGAGTAGGTGGTGCCAAGATGCTGGTTTTCTTAACATTATGTAAACATGGAATAATAGCAGAAATGAATCCTGGGGGCCTTCCTGCAGCCTGCTTGGAAATGATTAGAACTGCCTCCATCTGGCCTGGGTAGAATGGCAAAGGGACGTTGAACTGGATGGCCTTCTAAGTCCTTTCTGATCTCAGCTTCCAGGATTCCCCACCCAACAGTCTGATTTCCAGGTGGGCTTCCTTAGATGGCTTTTCTCAGAGTCCTTACTGAGTATGAGCTGGATGAGACACAGACCTTTCCTCCTTTAGGGGAAAGAGGCACAGAAGTGCCCCCAACTCTGGGGGACAGGGTATAGCTGTCAGTCTAACTTAACACCCTGTGAATAAGTGGCAAGGGAATGGGCTGGTTACTTTGAAGCTAAACCATGAAGCTCTTACTTAACCAACCAGCATGATTGATGAGGAGTCCTGACTTAGCAAGAAGCCAGAGTAAAATATTTTATGAGGTAAAGGACTCATGTGAGGTGGCTAAATAACAAATGGAAAAATTGGTAAAGAGGGTAAAAGGAGGTAATGCTGGATGTGTTTGCCACACCCACTGAGGACAGAATATAAAGCCCTGGAGAGGACCAGGGCTTGCACCAGAGACGAGGAATCAGGCTTTGGAACTGATCTTCAGAGCTCCAGTCCCGCCAGCACCATGTCTTACAACTTCTGCCTCCCCAACCTGAGCTGCCGCTCCAGCTTCTCCTCCCGGCCCTGCCTGCCCCCCAGCTGTCACAGCTGCACCCTGCCCGGGGCCAGCAACATCCCTGCCAACGTGGGCAGCTGCAGCTGGTTCTGCGAGGGCTCCTTCAATGGCAACGAGAAGGAGACCATGCAGTTCCTGAACGACCGCCTGGCCAGCTACCTGGAGAAGGTGCGCCAGCTGGAGCGGGACAACGCGGAGCTGGAGAGCCGCATCCGGGAGCGGTGCCAGCAGCAGGAGCCCGAAGTGTGCCCCAACTACCAGTCCTACTTCCGCACCATCGAGGAGCTCCAGCAGAAGGTGAGGGGGTGGGCACCACACTGCCAATTTAGTAAACTATTTATCCAAATTTAACATACCCACTTCTGAATGGATCTAAGACTGTTTGAAGCTAATATTGAGGCTGATAAAGGCACAGACTTCATTGGCTTAGGCATGACACACTGAGTGATCTTAGAAAATCTCTTTGGGAGGCCCCACAAGGGACAGATGCAGACTGGGGAGAAGGTAAGGCATTGGATCAAAATCAGTCAGGGCAATCTTATGTTGCTTCTTACCTAAAACCAGATTATCTGACTCTTTAGTTCTAGTAGGATACCCTGGTCTTGTTTTCAGAGCCTATAGCATTAAAAAAATAGTATGCACTTGAATTATTTCTTGGAGCCAGGAATTTCCTGAGTGAATCCTCAAATATTTAAAGCCTTTCAAAGCTGCAGCAAGAGACTGCGTCTATAGCAAAGCAAAGAGCCGTTGACTCCAGAAGCCTCACCACTATACGCAGACATGGTACCATCCACTAGAGCAGACATGCGTACAAGTGAGAATTCAGGGCCAGAAATGGAGGAGTAGAAGTGGGGACAAGTAAAAAGTCAGCATAGAGGTGGGACTTAGTACATGGTGTAGGTCAGGGAGGGCTTCCCAGAAGAGGCAATATCTGAGCAGGGTTTGAAGGATGAGCAGGAGTTTATATCCAATCGCACAAGCCCTTGATTCTCAGAGGGAATGGACTGTCCACTGCTCAGTAGTGCTGGAGAAGAGAATGCTGGTAAGGGGCTGTGCGATTTGAAGATCATGCATTCGTTTATTCATGTTTAGCGACTACTAGGCACAGCACTGGAGTGAGGGATAAAGTACTGGGTAAGACAGTCTCTTTTCTTCAGAGCTTACAGGCTAATAGGGGAGAGAAATGGAAAGAGTGGAAGCCAATGACCAAAGTGAAGGTGATGAGAAGTGTAACTGGCTGAGTGCAAAGTACTGTGGGAGTGTGTGGAGGAAGTGACCCCCTGCAGGAGCTGGGGAGGGAGGGGAATGTGGGTCATGTGAGCGGTCTTGCTGGGCGGTGAGGGCATCCCAGTGCACTCCAGGTAGAGGCAGAAGCTTCATGCAAAAGCCTTGTCCAGGGCAATATGAGGGGAGATTGGAGAGAGGTCAGCAGGGCTGGAATAAGGGGGTATGAGGGCAGGATAACCAACTTGTCCTGGTTTGTCTGGGTTTAGCATCCCAGGAACCCCCTAGTTCCAAGTGAACTGGGGCACTGATTGCCCTATGTGAGGCACGGTACCCAGTAGGCTCAATTCCTGCAGGAAGCCAGAGGCAGACCAAGAAGAGAATTCATGACAAAGGGCACATTTCCTCTTGACTGTTTTAGCTTTGAAATGATCAGTTCTATTAATTAATCCTCCTTTTATCCCCAAACTGAAAATCTGAGAAGATTCAAAGCGATTTGGAGGAAATGTGACTGAAAGAAAATAGCTTTTCACTTTAAGGCACAGGGCACTCCTTCTTGGTACAACTCATTTCACAATGACTCCTGTCTCCAGATCCTGTGCAGCAAGGCGGAGAATGCCAGGCTGGTGGTGCAGATCGACAATGCCAAGCTGGCTGCCGACGACTTCAGAACCAAGTAAGATTTTTCTAATGATCAGAGCAGTCTAGTAACGAACAGGCTGAACTGCAATGTGATGACCTCTGTCTTGGGAGAGTGTAAGCAGAAGCTGTCTGGGATGATCCTGGGAGGATTCTTGCACTGGGTTAGTTAGGTTAAACGTCAGTTAAAGTCTCCTCACTGAATGCTAAGATTCTACATTTTTAGGAAGGAGCACAAGAAACCACCCATTCTTTCTCTTTTTCAACTTAATGTCTGGACCAGGTTTAAAAGTGAATTTCACACTGGTGTCTTAGTATAGGTTAGTCAATACCAGCCCATCAGAAAAAAATTATGAAACCACAAAAATAGGAGGCAAAATCCATTTCAGAGAATCAATTTTTCTAGGTGTGACCATTACAATCATAAAAGTCCTTTGTGTTTTTCTAGGATTTTACAGCTTACAGTGTAATTATACCTATGGGATTTCTTCATCTTCAGGGCAATTTGATGAAGTATTAGTTTGGTTCCCATTTACCAGATGAGGAAATCAAGGCTCAGGGATATTAAGGAGCTTATCCACAGTCATAATGGCAAGGCTGAAGCTAACTGACTTCTAATTCAGTGCTTCGCTCACAGCACCAGGTTGCTTCCCTGGGTGTTTGGAAAGGTTGGTGAGACAATGCATAGCAGGCGTATGAAGTTCACTGACTCACTTAGGAAGGAAAGATGGCAGGGCTTAGTTGACAGCAACCTGTGAATGGGATTCTTAGAACAAATACAGTTAATATTAGAGTAGATCTGTACACAGGCACCCCACCAATTCCTTCTCTGTGGGTCTCAGGGAGGAACTAGGTCTTTTTACTCAGCACAGTGGTATTTTTTTCCTTTCAAAAAACTTAAAAAAAATTCAAATTATTTCAAAATGTAATGAATTTGACTGGGTCAGCCAAGTAAAGCCCAGGAAAAAGTCTTCCTCTTTGATCTCCTTTGACCTTTGTCTGTGTGTGAAGGTATCAGATGGAGCTGGGCTTGCGGCAGCTGGTGGAGTCGGACATCAATGGCCTGCGCAGGATCCTGGACGAGCTAACCCTGTGCAGGTCTGACCTGGAGGCCCAGGTGGAGTCCCTGAAGGAGGAGCTGATCTCCCTCAAGCAGAACCACGAGCAGGTAAGGGAGTCCCAGCTCCCGACCTCCCAATATTGAGAATTCTGTAACTGCCCTGAGCAGGATAAGCTGGGTCTTGTGAAGCACCCTAGGCCTAACACCACATTTTACTGGCTGCTCAAAACATACTTGGGGGATTGTTGAGGAATGAGTCACAAGCCTCTCTTTTTTTACCTAAAAGAGTGTGGTCGGCTGACCTATTTCCTCTTAGGGCCAAAGTCCACACAAAGATCTTTAAAATACTTCCTACTGTTTGATAAGGTCTATTATCTTCTGAATAGATGCCAAATTAATGACTAAGACTGGAAGGAAACTTCCTTATATTATGTGTCACCTAGATAGTAGAACCCAAGCTGAATAAATGGATGGATGGATGGATGAATGGATGGGAAAAATGGGAGAATTGAAGGAACTCAAATAATGGTTGAATGTAATACCAGGGAATCAGATGAAGAGGAAACAACCTCTAATAGACAGTGTATGATGGCAGAAGACATGAAATAAACAGGAGGAGTTCAACCTGGTTTTTCTGTATTTAATAGCAACGATTATAAACCAGTTATCATGCAAGGCTTATCACTGAGCAAAGAGAAAATAAGGAAAAAATGATAGAATCTTGGAGTGGGAAGAAACATTAGCAATCATTTAATCAAGTAGTCTCATTATACAAATGAGGAGAGACTCAGACAGGAGGCCCGCATAACCAGAAGTAACAAAGCCGAGTTTTATATCAACTAGACTTCAACTCATGATTCCTAAACTCCAACACAATCCTCTTCCCACACTGAACTCCCTCAAAGAGAGTTTGTTTATAGATGTCTTTCTGTGAGTTCATTCCTTCCTCTTCCTCCATCAGGAAGTCAACTCCCTGCGTAGCCAGATTGGAGACCGCCTCAACGTGGAGGTGGACGCGGCCCCCACCGTGGACCTGAACCGCGTGCTCAACGAGACCAGGAGTCAGTATGAGGCCCTGGTGGAGACCAACCGCAGAGACGTGGAGGAATGGTTCATCACCCAGGTGGGCATCTCAGCACATGGCCCCTCAGGACCCGAGGCCCCTCGGGGCCCTTAAGACAGGGTCTGATCCTGTCTTCTCCCCTGTGGTGTTTCAGACTGAGGAGCTGAACAGGCAGGTGGTGTCCAGCTCGGAGCAGCTGCAGTCCTACCAGGCGGAGATCATCGAGCTGAGACGCACGGTCAACGCCCTGGAGATCGAGCTGCAGGCCCAGCATAACCTGGTGGGTACTGTTCAGCCGTCCTGGTCAGGAATGTGAAGTTGGGCAATCGGAGTCATTGGGATGCCCTTTGGGCCACACTCTCCCTAACCCTTGAAGCTTGTGACTTCTTGGGATTCCCTGTGGAGAAGCCCACTGAAGGTGCAGCTCTGTGATGTTCTTTATCTCCTCCCACAGAGAGACTCTCTGGAGGACACGCTGACAGAGACGGAGGCGCGCTACAGCTCCCAGCTGTCCCAGGTGCAGGGCCTGATCACCAACGTGGAGTCCCAGCTGGCTGAGATCAGGAGTGACCTTGAGCGTCAGAACCAGGAGTACCAGGTGCTGCTGGACGTCCGGGCCCGGCTGGAGAGTGAGATCAACACGTACCGGGGCCTGCTGGAGAGCGAGGACTGCAAGTGAGTACTCGGCAGGTGGCACCCCTGCAAGGCAGGTGCACAGTTCTACTAAAGGCTAAAACAGGGACTTTGCAGATCAAGTTTCAAACTCCAATGTGTCTGTAGAGACCAGTGTTTTATATCACAGCAGCGGGAAGTGGTGGGTATCTGTTGCTATCATTATCCGGCCTAAAGGTATTTTCTGTTCCAAAAGATACTGGTGAGATTTGATTGTTTTCCCCACTGGTGAGCCTTTGGATGCTGAGGGGTAAATAAAGCTTTATACCTTCAGGGTTGGCTGTCACAGCAAAAGGGAAAACAAAACTGTGACAACCATCATGCATATTTGAATAGTGCTTTCGGATTTAACCCAAATCCATTGTTTCATTGATCCTTATTGGAATCAGCCAAGGCAGGCAGAGTGGGGATCAGTGTAACCATCTTATAGGTGAGCCTTTGAATATTGAAAAGGAAGATGACTCAATAACTCATAGGGTCCAGCACTTGTCATCTTACAAAGTATTTTTATGAATGAATTCTGTGTGGTAGGTATTACCAATCCTGTCTTATAGGTGAGGAGGCTGAGGCTTAGGGGGATGAAGTGATTTCCTTCCCCGCGACTCCAGGGTTGTAGAGAGAGGGCTGGGATTCCACCTCAAGTCTTCTTTGCTCTTTTCTACCACTGTCTCTGCGCCTTGCAGAGGGAGTGAGCTGAACCAGGCTTGACTTCCTAAGACATCAGAGAATGGTTTCCACTTGTTCCTGTGTCTTCTTGGGTTGAGCTCCTTCTTTTAATTTTTTATTATCCCTTTCATGCTGATGATTTAATGATTCTGTGTCCCAGGCTGCCCTGCAACCCCTGCACCACGACCAACGCAGGTGACAGGTCCTGCATCACCAATCCCTGCACCCCTTGTGGCCCCCGCCCCCGCTGTGGGCCCTGCAACACCTTTGGGTGCTAGATATCCTGGGGCCAGCAGGAGGATTGCATGAAAACAGAAGGACCATCGATGGACCAGCCCTGCTTCTCTGACAACCATCAGCCACAGGACCCACCCCAGGCATCACCATAAATTATAGTCTGGAAGGAGAACAAATGCCCAGGGTGTGGCCCAGCTCTGAGCTCAGGCCCACCTGATCCTCTTCATTCAAGGCTGCTCTCTTGTAGTTATTCTGTGACCTGATGGTCTGACAGGTTTGGGCTGTGAAGGTGTCATATGAGGGTGTTTTGTGGTTCTTTCTGCTGCTTTCTTGTAGTTCCCCAAATCCCTTTGTGAATCTCCTAATAAACTTTCCTCTTGCAAAGCAGTGATGATTCTCATTTGTATTCATTCTTTTCAAAGTGCTCCCTCTGTGTATGTGCTTCTTATAAAGCCACTTGAAAGCACAGGAGGACTGTGTAGTTCAGTCCTCTCCCAAAAGGTCTTCATCACCATTAATTAACATTCATTAAGCACAAGGAGCCCCAGCATCCACTCAGGCCAGCAGGGAACCAGGAACTAAAGCAAGAGGCCTCATCTGAATATGATGAACATTCATTATGGGACCTTACTCAGTAAAATACAACAGTTAACATCTCTAGAAAGTTCCACTTTTTTCTTTTCCAAGTGCCCACAAGAAGAGGGACAAGAGCTAACATTTATTGAACATTAACCAAGAACCAGGAACTGCGTGACTAATTTTTTCTCTCACATAGTAACAATGACAGGACTGAACCTAGAGCTTGTTTTCTGAATGTCAGGTTGTGTGAGGTGTGACTATGAGAGAATAAAACTAACTTCAAAGAAGCACCCAGAGCTTATACACCCTTCAGAATTGTCACCTGGGGATAGGTGATGCTGTTAGTACCTCAAATATCTCTGAAACTCACCTTTGAGAAATACATAGTAGTAGGAAGTGCTATCTTCTATTTTGAGTAATAACCAAAAGATTTTTAAAGTGTTTCTCTTCTCTTTTGAATTTTTTAACACTGGGTCTAAATTTGAATTTTGAGATCCCCTCCATCCCCAAAGTTCTTTAGAACCAAACTAGGATATTTGGTCTCTCGTCTCTGCCAGTGCCAGCTCTGCTGGTGCCCACTCCTACTGGTGCCCACTGATGTCTGCCAAGGTTAATGGCTCCCACGGCTGTCCCGTGGTCTGGGCAAGACCACTGTCCCAGTTTTCGGCCAAACTGATAGTTATGTTTTCTCTCCTTGAGATGAAGCTGACACTATCTCCCCCTGCTGTGATGATGCCTACTCCAGTGTTGGTCTTAAATTCGTATTCTTTCAAATATATTAAAAAAATTATTGTTCTCTCATACTCCAGTTCTTTTAATGTTTACTCCATTGTTGTTGATGTTGTTGGAGTTCGCTTATCCAGACCTCAGGCAGGACACCTTGGAAGATAAGTGAGTGACACTCTGTGTTGTGCTCAGAATGTCCCAGACCCAGTTGGTGCCTTCCAGCCTCTCTTCCTTCAGGGCGAGTTCATTTCCAGGAGCCACCTCCATGCCTTGTACAAATACCCTTGTTCAATCTGTCCCATCGGTTCTCCGACATGCTGGGACCACTGTCCACCAATAATTACCTGCAGCTGCCTTTGTGAGGGACAGGCGCCTCTCAAACCCCTTGTTCTATGCCTTGCGAATGAGAGCTCGAATTTCTCAGCACGGTGAAGACACTGTCCTCATTGTCCACTGTGGAAAGCATTAAACAAAGCTTTGTCTCTACATCGGATGGGGCAGTGTCAGCGGGACAACCCGTCCAGAGGAGGCTATCCTGAGTCCTTGTCTCTGCCACAGTGCTTTCTCTGGGGGAGAGAAGAGTGTCAGGGAAATCACTGTTTCTCAGGACAAAGCCAGACTGGTTTCTGAGACATCTGGCTAGGGTTCGGCGTTACTCCTTCCTCAAATACTGGGCAAGTCACGTGGCTCTGAAGTCCACTGCTGATGACCTGTGATTTGCTACCTAGTGTAACCCAAGGCAATGCTGCTATTTCTTATTTTAAATTATGAAATCTTTCAAACATATAAAAGGACAAAAAGATAATAACACACCGACAAATTCACAACCAGGATTTGAGTGATGTTAACCTTGTGCCATATTTATGTCGTTGCTGTGCAGTTTTCTTGTTTGCTTTTTTTTAGAAATAACGTATTATAGGTTGAGATAAAACCCCACCTTTATCCATCCTTCTTTCCCTCTGTCCCCCTAGAGGTAACCACTATTCTAACTTGGTGGTGTATTATTCTCCAACTGAAACATTTCTAAAAATTGTACATGGATGTATCCATATACGTTTGTGTGTGTGTTTCAACTTAGCAGTTTGTTAGAAAATATAAATGATATAAATTTTGCCATTAATTTCTCCCATTCAACATTATGTGTCTGAGATTTATCTATGTTAATACATGTTGTTGCTTTCATTTACTTTAACTCCTATGTAGTATTCCATAATGAAAACAAATTATGTTTTTATTTATCTATTCCATTACTGAGGGACAGTTAGGATATTTCTTTCTTTTTTTATCATTATAAATCGTGTTGCAGGGACATCCTTGCAAATGCCTCCTTATGCACCTGAGTGTTTCTCTAGAGCAGTGGTTCTCAAAGTGTGGTTCCCTGGAAACCTGGGAAGCTGTTAGAAATGCAAATTCTTCAGTCCCACCTCAGACCTACTAACTCAGAAACTATGGAGGTGCGGCCTAGCAATCTATTTTTTTTAACTTTATTGAAATATCACTTCTTTCCAAAGGAAATAAAGTCAGTATCTCAAAGACATATCTGTACTCCCATGTTCATTACAGCATAATTCACAACAGCCAAGAGACAATTGAAGTGTTTGTTGATGAATGACTTGATAAAGAAAATGTAACGTGTGTATCATACATATACACACGAATACATTTGAAGGGAATCCTGCCATTTGGGACAACATGGATGAACTTGGAGGACATTATGCTAAGTGAAGTAAGTCAGACACAGAAAGACAAATACTGCAGGATCTCACTTACATATGAAATCTAAAAAAGCTGAACTCATAAAAGCAGAGAGTAGCATAGTGGTTGCCAGGAATTGGGGGTAGGAGAAATGAGGAGATATTGGTCAAAGCGTACAAAGGGTCAGTTAAGTGAGATAAGTAAGTTCTGGAGATCCAATGTACACCATGGTGATGATAGTTAATAATACTGTATTGTATACTTGAAATTTTCAAAGGGGATAGATCTTAAATTGAATCTTCTTAACACACCACACACACACACACACACACACACAAAGGTAATCATGTAGAGGTGATGGATAAGTTATTTAGTTTGATTGTGGAGATCTTTTCACAATGTATGCATATACATAAAAGCACCAAGTTGTATACCTAGCAATCTGTTTCTACTTTCAAACTTGAGTGTCATCAGACTTCGTAAATATTGCTGATATGTTTATACTTATTTGCTTACAATGCTTCTTATACTTTCTTTCTCCTTTCAAATTTCAATTTCTTGTTTTCTGAAATACTTTCTTTGGTAGTTCTTACAGAGTCTATAAGTGATAAATTCTCTCAGCTACTGTTTGAAAGCATCTTTTCTTAGTGGTCACTCCTAAATGATGGTTTTCTTGGTACAGAATTCCAGACTGATGGCTATTTTCCTTCAACATTTTGAAGATGTTATACCCTTGTCTTTTGGGTGTTGTTGATGTTGAAAGGCTATTGCCAGTCTAAGTGTGGTTGCATTGTTGGTAATCCGTTTATTTTTTCCTCTCTTTGACTGTTTCTGAGATCGTCTCTTTGCCTTCAGTGTATGTGGCTCTGCTGCATTATGTCTAGAGGTGGGTCTAGTTTTGTTTTCCTACTTAGGACTGATGTGCTTCTTGAGGTTCATGTTTCTCAACACTTGTGGAAAATTCCCAGACATTGTATTTTTTGAATATTACTTCTGTCCTCTTCTATCTTCTCCTTCTGAGTTCTTCTTTAAAAAATAGCTATATTGAAGTATAATTCATACTATGTAAATGTATTATTCATATGCCATAAAATTCACCTACACAAAGTATACCGTTCAATGGTTTTTAATATATTGATAGAGTTGTGTAAGCATTACCACAATTTTAGAACATTTTATCATCCCACAAAGAAATCTTGTTGCCATTACTAGTCAGTTCCCATTCTCTTCAACTCCCCAGGCTTAGGCAATCACAATTGTCTCTATAGATTTGCCTGTTCTGGACATTGCATATGAATAGAATCATACAATATGTAGTATTTTGTGACTGGCTTCTTTTACATAGCATAATGTTTTAAATTTAGAGCCCAGTAAGAGACAGTTCAGCTTTTTTTTTTTCCTTTCAAATCTTCCTGTGACAATGAGCATACTCTTTTTCTCTCTAGTTTATCTTTTCACTAAGGGTGCTGTCTTTTGAGAGATCTGGCTTTTTTCAATGGTCTGAGTTCCAACTCTCTCATAAAGACCAAGGGCCTTGTTCCCTGCTCCTCATTTCTAATTCACCCTTTTCCAATTTAGACTCTTTTACAAACTCTCTGTGTGAGCTTGAGCAAGTCACTTCCTCTTTGGGGTCAATGTGTTCCCATTTGTAAAATGAAAGAGTTGGGTGAGATGACCCCTTGGGTCCTTGATAGCTCGACAGTCTAAGATTCTAGACTTCATCTGACTTAGACACTATTTCCAGAAAAGAAATGTCATCATCATATGTGTGTGTGGGAAGCCAAGTCTAAGGATGTGGCTCAGTGAGGGGATCCTAATACTCTATCTTCTTGGACTGTGTGTGGCAGTCAATTGGCAGAACCTTTCTCCAAGGGTTGTGCCTCTTGGCATTCTCTTTACCTGAAGCTCAGATCCACACATCAATCAATTCATGAGATGCAGGTGTTTGATCTCATAGGAAGCTTGGTTTCCCTTCATCACCTCCTAATAGCTCCTCTTTGGAATTGGCAAAATCAGCAGTTATCACAAGGGTGTGAATGCCAATCATGAGGAAGGCTTTATTTCCAGAATCACAACCTCAAGTGCAATTTGATGATTATATTGGAATAGGAGCCATACTGGCTCCTTTTACAACTCTTTACTTTAGGAGACTTGTAAGAATTTCCTTTTGGAATTTTTAATGTAAATTTTATTTCTTTTTCCTGTGCAGAAGTAATATACACATTTTCAAAAAATTTGGAGAAAACGAAAAGTATAAAGAGTTAAAAAGCATTCCTAATCCTATCATTTAAAAGCATCCAGGGTCATCACTGGAGTGTGGTTATTTTTATCTCTCAATTGTCCTCATTGTTAAAATCACATTATTTTAAATTTATGACTACATTTATGTACCTTATTTTGGGTAACTGTATTGCTCTTAGGTAGAGTCACCATCATCTGAACAGTTGTGGTTCTAAGTGTCTCCAACTGGTGGGATATAATTCTGTATCTGATGGGATATAATTGTGTAAGTAGCTCCAAACTGTGGGGATATAATTGTATCATCAATGTAGAAATAACAATTGAAATCAGGGAGGCAACAAGGAACTTCAGTATTGCTATTGTTATTTCCACATTCACCCTTCATTCTTCTCCAACAGAGCAAATCTATGGATAACAAGATTTTGTTTTTCTGTTTTTTTTTTTCCTCACTATCTTTGATTTCTGCCCTTTGGTAATAACAGATCAGATTGGTTGTGAACTTATTCAACATTTCTGCAGCATGGTCATTGGGGCTGGGAATGTGGTAGGGATCAGTAGATTTGGGTTCTAATTACATAATCCAAAACAAACCATTTCTCCATTCTGAGCCTCAGTTTCCTCATTTGTAAAATGAGAGGGTTGGGTGAGATGATCATTAAGATCCCTGACGTCACTCTTGTTCCAAGATTTTCCCTCTCTCTTTTGAATATTTTGGCAGTTGGGATCTACACTAGGAGGTGGACGGGAGGAAAGGAAGAGCCAAATGCAAAGCAGTGTGGTGTTTGATCTGTAGCTGTAGATGAGGGGCATGGGCTCTGCTGTGAACACCCTTCTCTGAGTTCTGCTGTGTCTTCTGCTAGGACAACAATAAGGAGTCCCTCCTCTCCCTGGGCAGTGGATCTAGGCACAAAACTGAATTCTCTCCTCATCGTCTCACTTTAGGTTATCAAGTAAGTCTTACCTTATGCCTTGCGACAAAACAGAAGTAGAGTTATATGCATGGACAGTTCTGATTGCTTATGCTTCTTGGGTAATTGTTCCTAAATCACCAACTATTATGAATCATCAAATCCAAACAAGCTTGATATCTTTAAACTGCTTAACACACACACACTCTAATTATTGTAGAAAGTCTGTACTGGTAAGACCAAAGCTCACAAGCTTTATAATCAGGTGTACAAACTGACTGTGGCAAGACTTCTCTAAATAATGAACACTTCAAATCAGGGTGTTTAAAGTCTTGGTCTACCAAAGTTCAATGTGGGTGTTACCTCAAGAGCACAGGTGCTGTAAACAGTAGGCATCTCCATGTGACCCTGGAAGGGTCCTGGTAACTTCCTGGTCAATGTATTGAAGACCCTCTCCATGGTTCTGATCTTATGGGGCCCTTTGCTGCACTTGACAGTTTTGACCTTCATTTGCACTTTGAAGCTCTCTCCTCTCTGACCTTCTACAACGCCATGAACTGGCTCTCTTCATTTTCTCTTGCCATTTCTCCTTTTCTCCCCGACTCTTTTTCCTTCTCCTGATCTCTGATTGGGGAATTCCCCAAAGTTTGGTCCTCAGCCTCTTGTTGCTCTTCTTTTTTGTACACTCTCCCTTGGCTCATTTCTCTGACTGTCACATCTGCACTAAGATCATATCTGTCACTGTCATCCCCAGCATGAATTCTAGTCTTGCAACTCCAAGGACCTGCCGAACATTTCCCTGTGAGATTCCAGCATTCCTTCAAATGCAGCTTATCAAGAATGAAATTACATCACTCCTCTCCTTAGAACCTTTAATGACTCCCCCTTGCCCTTAAGATAAAGCCTAAACTCCTCAAGGAGATGTACATGGTCCTTCATGTAAAGGTCCTTCCATACCTTTAGGGAACTCAAGCAGAGAGAGAGATGTGTGTGTAAGTCATGACAATGCCATGCCTAAGGGGAGGTGAGAGTTCAGAGAGGAGGAAGAGATGATCTGTCACACGAAGTTGAGGAAGGAGGTAGTTCATTTGTAACAAGTAGCATGGTATGACGGAAAGAATAGAGATCTGTTTTGGAGTCCTGGTTTCACAAAATATTAGCCTCTACCCTGTATGCCTTGCTTTGCCCATCTGTAGAAGGAAAATGATATCATTTACCTTGAAGGGTCATGGTGAGGAATGAATGAGATTATGTTTGTGAAAAGTGTCTAGCACCATCTTAGTCCTGTGCAGGTGATCAACAAGTGCGAGCTCCTTCTGATCATAGCCCTGGTCCTATCTTCCATTCCTTAGAGTGGACAAACTGGGATCCTGGTGAATATCTGTCATTTGGTTGATTGGCATTATCAAGGTTATGGATAACACCCACTATATCAGGAAACAGGACCACTGGGACTCAGGATGTTTTCACTGTCCCGGAAGGGATCAATTTCTCTTTCTGAGAACCATGAATTTGGAATTTGGCCTTTGGAAATTTGACCTAGCAAAAGATACATTGGCAAGAACTATGGTTTTCTATCTCAGCAAGAAGAGCCAAAGGCTTGCCAAGGAGTCAGGGCCACCAAGCCAGGAGGCAAAGCAGCAATAGTGTCCCTGGACCTACCACGCCCCAGTAATGAAGGCCAGGGCGTCCATGAGTCCAGCTCTTTGAAGCCACACTATGAAGCTCTTACTTCACTGAGGCACAGCATGGAAGAGAAGTCCTGACTTAGCGAGAAGCCTGAGTAAAGTCTTTTATGAGGTGAGGGACTCTTCTGAGGAAACATAACAAACTGAGGGGAAGGGCTTTTGACAATCCCAAATGAGTTAGAAAAAAAGGGCTGCCTTGCATGTCCACACCCTTGGCAGAGGAGGTATAAATGCTCCCCAGAGGCAGGAGACCCACAAGCTTCTGGGACAACTTGGACTCTGTCTTCAGCTGAGAGCCTCGCTCCCTCCAGCACCATGTCTTACAACTTCTGCCTCCCCAACCTGAGCTGCCGCTCCAGCTTCTCCTCCCGGCCCTGCCTGCCCCCCAGCTGTCACAGCTGCACCCTGCCCGGGGCCAGCAACATCCCCGCCAACGTGGGCAGCTGCAGCTGGTTCTGCGAGGGCTCCTTCAATGGCAACGAGAAGGAGACCATGCAGTTCCTGAACGACCGCCTGGCCAGCTACCTGGAGAAGGTGCGCCAGCTGGAGCGGGACAACGCGGAGCTGGAGAGCCGCATCCGGGAGCGGTGCCAGCAGCAGGAGCCCGAAGTGTGCCCCAACTACCAGTCCTACTTCCGCACCATCGAGGAGCTCCAGCAGAAGGTGAGGGGTGGGCACCATGCTGCCTCCAGCAGGAAGTTGTAGGGAGGGAATCTGAGATATGATTAAGAACAATACAAGCTCTGGGTGTGACTGAAACACATGGGTTGAAGTCTGGCTTTTGCATTTTATTTTCTTGAGGATCCGTCTTATTCTAGGCCCAGGACTGCTAGGTCTGAATATTTGCATAGCGTTAGTCTATGTGGAGGTAGCAGCACTTTGCATAAATAAGCTATAATTAAAAGCTGCCTCCAAATGCATCCATACATTTGCCAAGCTCTGAAAATTGTTACCCTGATGTGAGAGAAAAGATTGATCCCAAGAAAGGAGCTGAGAAAGCAGAACGTTTTGTAAGGATTGGACCATTTTCTCTCTCCCTCATCTGGGCTTTTGACTGTTCTGACCTCTTGTTGCCATCCTCTTCTGGGTACCTAATTATCCCGACTTATTGTCCCGACCTAGATGCCTCTGGGCAGTGTCCAGTGAGGGCATAAAGTGGTTGGCTAAAGCCAGAAAGAGTGGACACTCCCTAGGAGGACATAGTGCCAAGCCATCCAGGATGACGGGGAGGGCGTGGCTGCTTCGCTGACCCAGCCCCCTCCAACTGCTGGTTTATGTGTTTATCTTTCCCACTGGACCGGAAATTTCTTGAAGGCAGGATTCTGTGCTTACTCATTTTTGTGTCTTTAGCTCCTAGAACCATGTCAGACATATTGTAAATTTTTAAAAATAAATGTTAGTTTTTATTATTATCAGCTTCTCGGTATTATCAGGAAAGAAAAAGAAAGATGATTTATCTACTGACACTTTTCTTGCATATTTCAGTGTTCTTTTTTCAAATTTTACTTCTCAAATATTTATTGAGCACCTATTACACACAGACAGCATTTAATAATCTTATATAAGATCTACTGTGATTTCTCAGTCTGTTCCTTCCACATAAGTGAATTATAGGGATTGCTGTTGGCTGAAAATGACCAAGCTCATTCTAGAATATTTTGGGTCATCTAGATCCTGTGCAGCAAGTCTGAGAACGCCAGGCTGGTGGTGCAGATTGACAATGCCAAGCTGGCCGCAGATGACTTCAGGGCCAAGTGAGTGGGCAAGTGGGGTCTGTCTTCTCTCTCTTCTCTCTTTCCCCTTAGCCTGTCCTCAACACTGACAAACACTGACAAAGCTTTTCCCTAGATGTCTTCCCCAAGATCCACAGAGCCATTGCTCACCAGAGCTCAGAGGTCTCTTCTCTAGATTCTGTCTCCTCCTCCTGCTTCTCTGTAAAGTGATACCCCCCCATCTAGTGTAGACGTCATGGTCCCCCAGTGCTCTGCTCTGCACAGAATTCAATCAGAAGAATGTGGGAAGTGTATCAATTTTGGAAATCTCACAGTTTGTGGGCTTTTATCACCTTAAATCCACTGACTATTTATTAAAATACAATTATCAGTGCATTTTCCTCTAGGAGCTAGTGCTCCATGCTGAAAACCTCAATGAACGAGATGGCTGTAAAAACCACAAGCCCCAACTTCCAGTTGTCTGACAAACCAAACCAGAGTCAAGGCCAGGCCTGTTCCTGCCCGGCCTGTCCCTGATGCTCCTGTATCACAGGTACGAGACGGAGCTGGGCTTGCGGCAGCTGGTGGAGTCGGACATCAACGGCCTGCGCAGGATCCTGGACGAGCTGACCCTGTGCAAGGCTGACCTGGAGGCCCAGGTGGAGTCCCTGAAGGAGGAGCTGCTCTCCCTCAAGCAGAACCACGAGCAGGTGAGGTTCCCCAAAGAGCAACAGCTTCAAACTTGCCAAGGCCTGTTTCCAACTGCCCTGGGGTGTGGGAGAGGATCCACTCCTCGAGGAATCTATTCTCCAATCAAAAAGGGATTTATAGAGAATGGGTAATCTAAAAATGCGTCATATGAGATTAGGATTTTTCTGCCAGTGGCTGAAATAAGAGTGAAGGAAGTTGGCAAGCCCCGTAATGAGGAAAGGTCAGCAACCAGGGAGCCCCCACAGCCTCTTCCGCTCCGGGGCTGGAGCAGACGGGGCCGCCAGAGATCTTTTATCCCAATTCTCCACTCAGTAACTGGAGAGGCCAGGATGGCCACCCAGCAGAAAGGGCTGATCTGGGAACAAAACTCACTCCCCTCTTTCTCGTCCAGAGCTCTTTCCGCCATTCACTGTTGCCTGGAGGAAACACGGAGAAGGTGCTCACCATCATTGCTTGGTCAGTTGCATGATAAAGAAGACAGATATTTTTGTGCAAACCTTAAATCCCAGAACAATGTAAATAGTGATAGTTAATATTAGTCAAGTGCTTATTGTGTGCCAAATGTTGTGCTAAGTGCTTTAGAACTCCAGAGGTAGTTCTCACTTTACGGATGAAGAAACTCAGGCTTCTAGAAGCTTCTAGAAGCCATGTAGTGAGTGGTAGAGATGAGACCCAATTCAAACCTGTCTGACATCCACGTAAGCCTGAGTACCGAGCTATGCTGGCTCTGTGAAGAGATGAGCAGTGAAATGAACAGATACTCATTTCCTTCAGTAAAATCTATGCTGATGGAACCTCCAGGGATGTCCATGCTATCCCAGGATGGCAGATTTTGAAGTAAGCATTCCTTATTTCCTCTTTAGCCACACTCTATCCTTTTTATTACCTATGGTTAAGCATTAAACATAAGAGGCTATGTGGTATACTAGCAAAAACACTGAACTGGGTGTTTGACGCCCACAGTTTACATCTCAGTTCTGAGGCTGATCCCTGCACTTCTCTCAGTGAGGAGTGGTGCACTGGAAGGTGGAAAGAGGTCATGGACCTGAAAGCACTTTCTAAAGTGGGACACACAGGTCAGTCACGGAATGCAGAACCCAGTTAACGAGAGGATCAGAGGGAATGAAGCTGTTGAAAGCTTAAGAACGATCACAAATTAAACTGCATCTCTTAGAGGAGAGCATCAGGATCCTTTGTGATACCTTAAATTTTTCCTTTCCTCCATCAGGAAGTCAACTCCCTGCGTAGCCAGATTGGAGACCGCCTCAACGTGGAGGTGGATGCGGCCCCCACTGTGGACCTGAACCGCGTGCTCAATGAGACCAGGAGTCAGTATGAGGCCCTGGTGGAGACCAACCGCAGGGACGTGGAGGAATGGTTCATCACCCAGGTGGGCATCTCAGCACATGGCCACTCAGGATCCGAGGCCCCTCGGGGCCCTTAAGACAGGGTCTGATCCTGTCTTCTCCCCTGTGGTGTTTCAGACTGAGGAGCTGAACAGGCAGGTGGTGTCCAGCTCGGAACAGCTGCAGTCCTACCAGGCGGAGATCATCGAGCTGAGACGCACGGTCAACGCCCTGGAGATCGAGCTGCAGGCCCAGCATAACCTGGTGGGTACTGTTCAGCCGTCCTGGTCAGGAATGTGAAGTTGGGCAATCGGAGTCATTGGGATGCCCTTTGGGCCACACTCTCCCTAACCCTTGAAGCTTGTGACTTCTTGGGATTCCCTGTGGAGAAGCCCACTGAAGGTGCAGCTCTGTGATGTTCTTTATCTCCTCCCACAGAGAGACTCTCTGGAGGACACGCTGACAGAGACGGAGGCGCGCTACAGCTCCCAGCTGTCCCAGGTGCAGGGCCTGATCACCAACGTGGAGTCCCAGCTGGCTGAGATCAGGAGTGACCTTGAGCGTCAGAACCAGGAGTACCAGGTGCTGCTGGACGTCCGGGCCCGGCTGGAGAGTGAGATCAACACGTACCGGGGCCTGCTGGAGAGCGAGGACTGCAAGTGAGTATGAGACTAGTAATATCTTCCTTGCGGGTGTATGAGTTTTCTGTAGGGATGAAAAGTCTTGACAGAAATGAATGTATAATTTCAAGCTTTTCTTGGAGGCACTCTGAGGAAGAGCAATATTCTTGCACAAAGTGCATTTAGTGTCTTCCTATCTCTTCATCTCATTTTACCCTAACTTGCCCCAATGGTTTTCCATCTCCAGGCTCCCCTGCAACCCATGTGCCACAACCAACACATGTGACAAGTCCATTGGGTCCTGTGTCTCCAATCCTTGTGGCCCACGTACTCGGTGTGGGCCTTGCAACACTTTTGTGCGCTAGAGGTCCTGGTGCTAGGAGGAGGAGAAGGGCTCCATAGTCGCATCTCAGCCCAACTACATCCAAATGTCTCCTGAAGTGACCACACTTTGGACAAAGGAAGAAACGTCTATCAGCACCAGTTTCCAAGTGTCAACTCTTGCCTTCCTTCCACTGAACTCCCCGGCTTGACCCTTTAGCACAAGAGACTGCAAAGTCTGCTTATAGATTTAGTCTGTCTTCTGAGTCACATAGAGAAATCTACAACAGCATCATGTAGTATCTATTATCACAATGACACATTTGCATGACATGTTATGGTTTAACAAATACTTATCTAAATGCGATGGAAACGTAATTATATTTAGCGCGATAGTGCTGATGGGGACGTCAAGAAGTAGAACATAATTGGAAAAAAATCTTTCTTGTCACTCTTGGTTTTTGGAGATGCAGTAAAGATCCCTTGTTAACCTCCTAATAAACTCTTATTTTGGCACAAAAGTGATAATTGTCTTTTTCATTCAGCCGCCCAGTGGCGCAGCGGTTTAGTCCGCGCTTGGCAGCCCGGGGTTCGCGGGTTCGGATCCCGGGCGCCCGCCGACGCACTGCCTGTCAGCCATGCCGTGGCGGCGTCCCATATAAAGTAGAGGAAGATGGGCATGATGTTAGCCCAGGGCCAGTCTTCCTCAGCAAAAAGGGGAGGATTGGCAATGGATGTTAGCTCAGGGCTGGTCTTCCTCCAAAAAAAAAAAAAAAGTAAAAAAAAAAAAAATTAACCAGTGTTCTTCCATCAGATGAAGGGGTCATTCACCCCAACATATGATCTTTGACTTCCCTCAGAGAAGGTCTCCAGCAGACATCATCATCCTATTGATGTGGCTTTCACGTTTGGGAAGAAGGTGGAGGGAAATGGAATGGCAAATCTCATGAGAGTATCTGCAAATGTTTTCTGTCAAGCTCTTCAGAGGGAGTACATGAGAGATTCACAGAAACGGGGCAACATCAGGAGGACGTGAATCCTGAGAGACGATATGAATCACACACCTCTTGGCAACATGAGAATATTGAAATGTAGAAAGAACTGGGAAAAATATACTCAGCCAACAATGATCTTCCTCCAATTCGATCTTTGCATATTGGAGGGTTTTTTTTTTTCATAGCCATCAAAATCAAGTGCTGACTTTTTTTTTTTTTTTTGCTAAGGAAGATTGGCCCTGAGCTAACATCTGTGCTCATCCTCCTCTATTTTATATGGGACGCTGCCACAGCGTGGCTTGACGAGCGGTGTGAAGGTCCATGGCTGGGATCCGAAGCTGCGAATCCTGGGCTGCTGCAGCAGAACTCTCAAACTTAACCCCTATGCCACTGGGCTGGCCCCCTAAAATATGCAGAAATATATGGTACTGAGATCCAGACTTTCAGGTCAATGTATTAACAAATCATCAAACTTAAATGTTTAAAAGACTTATTTTCAATCACATTCCTCTTACCAAAATGTTATTAACATTGATATTTTCTTTCATATTGTTTAATCATGGTATTTTGGGAGGGCAAATATTTGCCCATTTAATAATAAAAACAAATATAACTTAAAAAGTTTTATCACAGGTTTCTTATACCTTTAAAAATTTTCATTAGCATAGTGTACATTTTATAATATGCATAATATTTAATAGTTGTAGTATATGTACACATTGTAAAATGCATAAAAATAAGTAAATGTATTGCACGTGTGCACTCAAAATTTTACCGATAGGGGTATAAGATGAAATACTGTGAAACCCGGCAGATTAGTGAGTCCTGTCCCTCCATTGGCCCTGTGCTCCCTATGGACTGGGATGTGTCATTTCCACCTGACATAAAGTTGTGTGTGGAAGTTCTTTGGAGTGCCACGTCTGTGATTAAAGAGTTGAAAGTAAGACAGTTTTGTTTTGGTCAAAAGATCCTTCCTTTTCACAACGAGGGAATAGCATGAGATTTACACACAAACAATGTTTTTGACATATAAATTCACCCAAGATACCTACAGTGTGTGAAACTCTGTGCCTGAAGCACTGAGTGGATGCCGTAAGCCCCTCTCCCAAGGTTGTTCTGCGCCGTCAGGACTGAGCAAGTGCCTACAAGTCACCCCACTGGAGCCCCGGATTCACAGCGAGTCTCTGGCCTGCTCACCCTGTGTCTCACTCCTCCCTCTAACTCTTTCATTTCCCTACAGCGTCTGCCTGGGTCATGGGCAAATGTTCTGTCCAGGGTGGTAGGAGTGGCAGCAGAGACCCTAGAGTCTGAGAGACAGGAAGGGCTTGGGGCTTCCTGCAGGCTTAGCCCCACCCACTAGGGGCAGGAGCTACAACTCATGTGACCCTCAAGCCCTCAGGTTCCTCCTGTCCTTTGTGAAAATAGAAGAAATAATGCTTCCAGTCTAGGTTATGCTCAAATCTGACTCTGCTCTTGACCAGCTCTGGACCCTGGGCGAGTCCCTTTCCTTCTCTGAGCTTCGTGCCCCCTCACATGGTTCTGAGATGCAATTCAGAAAATGTGACCTCTGAGAGTAAGTGCAGAACCATCTTGCTATGTGGAGGCACGTGGTTCTTCTTCAGCACACCGGACTGTGTTGATTTGGGCTATTGATCCAGTGACCTCCATGTTCTTTGAGTAAAGAATGTGACTCTAGAACCAGAGTTTTGCATTGGATCCTGGCTCTGCTATTTAATAGTAGTGTGACCTTGCAGATAACATAAACATCACCATCAGTGAGGTCATCAGTTCCTAGCGCCAGGCCTTCTCAGAAACAGTGCTCTCATAGCAAGTAAGCAAGGGCTTCAGAACCTGGGAACCACCTCCAAACCTGCTCTGCCCTCCATGTGAAATAACCAACATGGGCTGCACAATGGGCCTCACCCCCCTAGACGACAGCATGACACGTAGTGGAAGAATTAAGGGTTGTTTTGGTGGCAGAATTTTTGGGTCCCGACTTTAGACAGTTGTTAACTTCCCTAATTTGCAGACTCTTCCTTTGAGGGAGCACCTGGCCTACCAGCCTCACAGGGTTGCTGTGATGGTCAATGTGGGTGGAAGCACTTTGTAAATGGCACAGCACTGTACATGCATAAGCCTTGGTATTATTGTCACTGACCCTATGACCTTGAATACTGATTCCTGGGCTCTGAGAGTCTAATTCTGAGATTGTCTCTTCCCAATAAAACATTCCACTCAGGCTCCTAGAACATCATTTTTTTCCTGCCTTCAACTGATGTAACCCAGACACCTATTTTCCCAGCTTGGAGTGCTCTCCTGAAAGGCCTTGGGGTAGTGCAGGACCAATCTTCTCTTCTGGAAGAGTGAGGAATCCTTTTGTTATTCCAGTTCCCCTCTTCCCAGCTTGCCCATGGAATTCCAGGCCCCACAGCAGCATGGGGTTGACGTGAGAGGAGGAACCATAGGGAACGGAATGTGATAGGAAGCCTTGAGGTGAGCGATGAAAGGTGTATTGTCTGTGGGAAACACAAGGAGATGGGGAAAGGAATGTGGGCCTGTCTGGCCGGTCTGCCTCTTTCTCCTCCTGGAAGCACCGTTTAACCTCTTGTCTCTCACAGGCACCTGTACCCTTTTGAGGGGAGCTTTATGTGGGTGGCTCTGAGAAGGAGACAAAGTGTGGCCTGGTGAGTCACTCACAGAATGAATTACCAAGAGGCCCAAGGGAGGACCTAGAGCAGAAGCATCTTAAAAACACCCAGGACATACACTTGGGCAAGAAGATGTGGAAGATCCATCCTGTGGGAATTGTTGCTCACTTTGGAAAATCCTATAGTCGCTAAACCCCAGAAATCTGGCTCCCTCATCATCTCAGGAATATTACCAGAATTATTGTCACGAGCTTTCTTTTCTTCATCCAGGTCCTTGATTATTTCTAGAGGCCCCATATTATATGGTTTTGGGTGCACCAGAGGTGGGGTCACTGTGTGAGGTCCTTGAACACAAAACACTGCTTAAGATGAGTGACATCCAATCCCAACCTCTTCCTCAGCCCACTGTTTGCTTCTTATCTACCCATGTTTCAGGGGCTGGCCCCTTAGCCATGCCTGTGATGAGTTGGTGGCCCTTGACCACCAGATCATGGCAGAGGAGCCTGCTCTCAGATCAGGGTGGTCTAGCTCCAGAGTGCGTGCTCCCAGCCTTGACCCCAGCCCATGGGTCATGTGTCTCTGAGATCCTGGAACAATAGAAGCGCTGCTGTATGTGGTATTTGTCCTCTCTTCTCAAAAGTCGTCGCATCCACTACCACATTTGGGCTTGTTTTAGGTACTAGATGTGGGCAGGTATTACTATCTCCATTGGGAAAAAAAGCTTTATTGAGGTACAATTGACATGCAATAAACTGCACATATTTATAGCATGCGGTTTGATAAGTTTGGACACATGTACACACCTGTGCACCATCCCCACATGAACATATCCACCATCCTCAAAGTTTCCTCATGCTCCTTTATAATCCTCCCCTTGCCTACACTGGCCCCCTCTGCATTTTATGAAAGAGCAAACCGATTTTCTGGGCCGCTGGAGCAAGAATACAGATTGCCTCCCTCTTCCCTTCTTCCCCCATGACGATGGCTCATAGGAAGGCCAGCAAAGTGGCAGGGGGAAGCAAGGGCCAATGGTAGCAGTTTGAGACTTTGAATACTTGCTAAGAGAGGAGCCAACATCTATTTAATACCTACTCTGTGTTTTAAACTGGGAGGGCAGGGAATTACAGCCATTCTGCAGATGGGGAAACTGAGAGTAGATGGGTTAAAGAAACTTGGCAAAAACCTGTGGGTCAGTGGTGGACTCAGCTTGTCACCCTCCCACCCCCGAAATCTGACTCTTCTACCCTGTCCCATATTGAACCTGACTTTGATGGCCTAACCCCCAAAGCCTTCCAGCTCTTTGACGTTCTCCCTCCATTCATTGGGAGCTGATGTCTTGGCTTTCACTGGACTGGCCCTTGCCCACCCCACTGTGCCAGGCCTCCCAGATACGTGCATTTAAAGTTCCCTGGAACCTGAGTCTTCCTCCTCTCAGAACGCAATGCCAGATAACACCTTGGAGATGGTGGAGAGACTTTGGAGTTTGGTTTGGAGATGGATGGAGTGGGGAAGAGGCTTCCTCTAGGCCAGGAAAGTATGTGCCTGCAGGTGGCCCAGGAGATAATTTTCCTTTCGAATGCCTGGTGTAGCCAGGGAAGAGGCAGCAGGGTCTGGTTCTGCTTCTCCTCCCTGTCCCTCCTTCTCTTCCTTCTATCCTGAAACACTCCAAAGAGGGTGCTATGGCACAGTGGCTTTCAAAAGCAATTTAAAAAAAAGTAACAGGATTCTTTTTCCAAGTAAAAGTGTAAAGGGAACATGGTATATAAAAGAGCAATGTTTTACTAGTATATCCTTAATTTTAAGATATGTTTATAATACTTAGAAATTCAGTCAATGGGAGCAATGAGGTTGTTTGGACTCATTTGTTTGCTCAGTGAATATTATTAAGCACTTACTCTGGGCTGGGTCTTGTTCTCAGCACCAGGGATGTCTCAGTGGAGAAGACGGACAAGATGAGGCTCTCCTGGAGTTTACAGGCGGGAAAGAAGGGGGACTGAGTCAATAAGTAAATGTGTACAACAGGAAGAGGGTTTTAAATAGTGGTGACCACCAAGAAGAAAAGAAAGCAGGGTGACTGATATGGGTCTGGGCAATAGTGGTTGCCATCGTCAGGGCTGGTCTCTCCGGGAGGTGACCCTTGAGCTGAGACCTGGAAAATAAGAAGAAACAGATCAGAGGAAAAGAGCATTCTAGACAGAGGGACCGGCAGGTCAAGGGAGAGAATGAGGCGGGTGCCTCTGAGGGAGGAAAGAAGGCCAGTGATGGAGTGAAGGAATGACGGACAAGCTGGGAAGAGCGACCAGCGGATGTGGGAGTCTACTAGCTCTGGGGAGGATCCGAGTTTAAGTGAAGAGGGAAGCCATAGGAGAGTTAAAAGGATGGATTTGATTGACACCTTTATTAAAAGGAGCACTTTGGCAGCTGAGGGGGAAAGAGATTTGCTGAACACTAACTTTTGGAGCTGGGGGCTAGCACGTGATAGTGACAGTCAAATGCTTTGTGCTGTTTTGTTTTGTTTCAAAGAGTCGCTGATCTCTAACTGTTCACATGCCTCATCAAGAACAGGAAAGTCAGACAAGAAGTGGCAAAAGTTACAAGAATTGCTAAAACTGTAAGGAGATATGATCATGATGTGCCTGTCCCTTGTTATTGCGAAACTTGTGGTGCTGACACCTTGACGTGGGCGTGTGCCAGGCAGGTAGCCCCAGCCTCGCCAGGCTCTTATCTGAGCCCACGGCAGGTGTGTGGGGTAGTGCTGGCTCACGCTCACATTTTACATGTGGGGACAAACACGGGTCTGAAGTTTAAAGAAGACCAGGGAAGATTACCGCCTTCCCGGTCAAAGACAGGCACACAAAATTAAACCAAGCTCAGCAGCAGGGAAGTGTTGGCATCTACATGAGATGACTTCATGTGGCAGCACAAATGAAGTTGGTCGTGGCCCCGAGGAGCTAAAGCTTGGAGTGTGACACATTAGAGTGTGGTTTAAAGTTTTAAAAATGGTAAAAGATGAAAAAAGAAAGAATATAAACCAAGCCCCAGAAAAATCTTGGGTTTGAAGGGGACTGCATTAGTTTTCAATCTGAATTGTAACCTGTATCTGAATCTCAGCCCTCAGCTTGTTGCCTGGTCTGAGCCTCAGTTTCTCAATCTGTAAAATGGGGAGAATAATGACCACTCACAGTTTTTTTAAATAAGGATAGAATGAGATTATGTTGGTAAAGGTGCTTAACTCAATGCATAGTAAATGCTCAGTAAACACAATTTCTCTTCACGTCCTCAGGGACCCTGAGAAATTGTATCCCTGTGCTCTGACCCCCTTTCCTAGTGATCAGGACAGGGCATCCACAGCCTTGAGAGTCGAAGGTTTTGCTCACTCAAGGTCTTCGGCACACAGGTTAGGAACCCGGTTTTGAGTTCCCTCAAGTTGAGGGCTGCAGAAGAATGGCTGGATGGGGGCAAGAGGCCAAGGAATCTGAGCCTGAGAATCAGAGATAAATGAATTCAGACGTGCGTGTGCGGGGGTGCGTGTGCTTCTGTGCACGTGTGTTTGTGTTGTGTTGGGGGGGAGGTGGACAGTTAAGAATATTAAGTTAACAGCATTTTCACTAGTTGTAGCAATCAGAATTTTCCAATGGGAAGATCAAAGCAAAGCACAGATCTGGTAGTGTCAAAGTCACAGTAATTTTAGTCACTTATGGGAGCTGGTTTCCACTTACATCTATTTTCTAGAGAGGAAACCAACAATTAAGTTTACCACTGAAGACCTGGATCCAACTGAGTGTATTTGTATTTCATTTTAATAATTTCATACCTGAACATGCTGACTCGTCGTGGGTTGTTTGTGGAGCTTGGCTTGCTGCTGACCACAGGGAAAAGTGTGTAGGAATGTTGATTATTAGTGACCTGGACACTGGGCAACAGGGCTGTGTGTGGAGCGTCATTGAACAGCCAGGCAGGGAAGAGGGGTCTCCTCGGGAAGTGCAGGCTCAGCCTGTGTGTGGTAATGTACAAGTACACACCAACACAGACAGCGAAGTCCCTCCCTCTGAGAAGGGTGTACTCTGGGGGCAGGGGAGAGGGCATAGATGGGAGAGTTTCAAGTCTGTTCTTGATCAGTTCTCAATTAGATTGGTTCTCCAAGGCAGCATGTCTTGAACTGAAATGCACAAACACAGGTGGGCTGGTGGGAGGACAGGTGGGGAAGTGTCCAGAATCTTGCAGCTGAGATATGGTGAACTCTGTACTAGCAGGACCAGCTCCCAGGGTTCGATGTTTGGAGTCAAGGATTTTAGAAAAGCAAACATCTGCCTTATTGCTGTGTGTTTAACTGAGGACTCCTGCTGTAAGGTTGGTACCAAAAGAAAGAAAGAAGGGAGAGAGAAAGGAAGAGAGAGAGAGGGAGGGAGGGAGAAAGAAAGAAAGAAAGAAAGGAAGAGGGAAGTGTCAGGCAGCCTGACCCCGTCTGTTGCAATTGTCTTAGACCCTCTCAACATAGTTTATCCCTTGGTCTTTGTGGCCTTGTTTCTGCCATGACCTTCCTTTGTCTCCCAATTCTAGTCCCATGTCTGCCCCTTAGATTTAATGGTAGATCCAACCTTTCTGGTCTGACTTTGGTGCCCCAGAACACTATTTGCCCCATTCTCCAGTTCCTCCCACCCTTGACCTCCCCGGCCAGGTCTATAGTAATCCACGTGTGCCCTTGGTGAATTAGAGAAGGGCTCCCTTCCTGGGAGAAAACACCCCGCAGGTGCCTGGTCTGGCACGCAGCACATAAGCTGGTCTTCAGCTTCTCTGCAACCCCGCAGCTGTGTGCTCTTGGGTCTTGAGACAGCCACACAGCCTATTCAAAGCCTGGCCCCTGGACTCCATCCAGGCCATTGTCTCTGCTAGATTGACCCTTAAGTCAGATAGTTTAATGCTGAAGAATTTTCACATTTCTTAACTGATCCTTATGACCCCTTTTATGGCAGACACACAGGAGGTACATGATAGGTGCTCAACCAATAATAGCCTGCCAGCCTGAAATTAATAACATATTTAGGGCAGACGAAAAAATGAAGCACAGAGAGATTGCTTGAGTAATGTCAGCAGGAAACGTTTTTTATTCATGGGGAGGAGATGCACTTGGGTGACTATGAGAACAGGAAACATGTAGGCACATGACTGTCTTCTTCTGATGAAAGGGAGTAATTCCCCCTTCTCTTAACCTTGGCACTGTGTTCTTGGAAGGCAGTATGTCCTGCCTACATTAACAACCATGACACTCACAGGACTAGACACGAAACTTCATTGTGAAAGAATTTTGGTGACAAGAACGGGAGTACGGAGTGCAACTTTTGGATTGAGCCCAATATTAAACAGAAATTAAGTAAAGAACTAAAGTGGTTGGACCACACAAAGCTTGAATTCATGCCAAGAGTTTCTGCAGCTCTTCTTGGAGGCATTTAAGCCTGGATCAGAAAGCTGTCTGTCATGCCCATGTCACAGTGCTGCTGCCCAGTGACCCAGCCAAGACCTGGAAGCTTTGGTCTCGTCCTAGTTGTTCTCTCTACAGAGGGCAGGGCATCTCTTGCTAGACAGAAAGCTGATCAAAAGGGACAAAATAAGGTATACATTCTAGAAAGTTTGGGATTTTAACAGAGAGAGTCAGAATGTATCCAAAGAATCTTTTTTTTCCTCTCTAGTAAAGCTGTGACCAATAACGAAGACCAGGTGAAAAAGTGAACCTCTTGGTTGAACAAGTTCTTTCAAACTCACACTAATTGCATATCCAATTAAATAAGTTGATTGAAAAATGCTAGTTAATGTTTATGCCTATATTTAAAAAAATCTTGGATTTGTATATACATTGATAAAAGCGTAAAATGCTAGGAGGATATACATACTAAATTTATGATTGTGTTTTTCTCTGGAAAGAAGGGATTGGAAAGAGAATGGATGTGAAAGTCAAAGAAGTTCTCGATGCTATCTTTAATGCTATATTTGCTTGATTTTTTTAAAACGCACTTAGAGCAAATATGAAAAAATATTAACAGCCACTAATTCTGAGTATAGAAGCACAGGTTTTAATGTATATTTTCTCTGTTCTTTTTTGTTTTAATGTCTAGCTGGTTTTTTTTAAGTATTTTATTGCTATCAAAACAAAACAAAACGAAACACAAACGAATTGGGTGGAAAAGCAAGCTAATCTCTTTATTTCAGCCAGTCATGGCTATGGTAATCCTAGGTATTAGACCTTGGAGTCTTAACAGCATTGCTGTTTACCTGATGGAAACTTTTGGTGCTTAGAATAGGCTGAGTAATCAGGAGGATATACATTCTTGTGTTTGGTCCTGACACCCATAGCTGCAGCCACAAGTGATGGTAAATGACATTTGTCCAGATCCTTGCAAAAAGGTAGTCATGTAAAGGTATTTGTGATTTTCATACTTCTTATGGTAAGGAGAAAGGAGGACAAGTGAGTCAAAAGTCGCTTTGTAAAAAATCTAACCGCTTTATTACAAGAAGTCTGGTGTTCTCCCAGAAGCACTGTACAAGGTTTATACAAAATGAATATTTCCCTCTCTGTGATGGACTGGAAGCACCAGGTCCAAAGACAAATATGGAAATGCTCTCAACCAGGGAAACATCAATAAAATAAGTGTATGGTTACCAAGGGTGACTACATGTGGGTATGTAAGTTTCTCTAAGATATCTGTCTAGTGGATTCATTGACTTAGGAAACATTCCTGCTCAGAATGGAGTTTCCTTTTTCAAATACAAATCCTTTATTTTTATTAAGAATATCTTCCAGTGGCATCCTTCTTTGTCAGAAATTTTACAAGAGAAGTAGACAGAAAAATGGGGGTTGTGGAGTGTAGTGGTTAATTTTATGGGTCAACTTGACTTGGCTAAGGGATGCCCAGATAGCTGGTAAACATTATTTCTGGATGTGTCTGTGAGGATGTTTCTGGAAGAAATTAGCATTTGAATCAGACTACGTAAAGAAGCTCTAACCTCACCAATGAGGGGGTGGGTGGTGGGGTGAAGGAGTTGGGAGGTGGTTGCATCATCCAATTTGAGGGCCTGAATAGACAAAAAGGCAGAGGAAGGGTGAATTTGCTCCTTTTGGTTGAGGTGGGACATCCGTCCTTTCCTGCCCTGGGACATCGGCACCCTTGGTTCTCAGGACTTACGACTCAGACTGAATTATACCAGATGGCAGATGGCAGATCATGGGACTTCTTAGCCTCCATAATCAAGTGAGCCAATTCCTATAGTAAGTCTCCTCTTACATATATATCTACAAATATCCTATTGGTTCTGTTTCTTTGGAGAACCTTGACTAATACAGGGAGGAAGAGTTCCAAGATGGCAGGTAATGGAGTTTGTGGTGGCATGTATGTCCCAAATATAAAATACAGTCCTGGGAATAGGAGACTGGGAATGAATAGGAGAATGGAAATGAGCGTGCATTCAACATGGACCATCTTTTCTAGTCCTCACGCTTCCCTAACTTCAATTAACCCGGAGGTATTGAATTAAATTTGCCTTCAGGGTCAGCTGAGAGGGCTTTTGTCTTTCTTCCTTTGACTCCCTTCAGATAGTTCCCCTAGTTTCTTGCTTATAGGCAATGAGAGCGAGCGAGCGAGAGAGAGAGAGAGAGAGAGAGAGAGAGAGAGAGAGAGGGAGAGAGAGAGAGAGAGAAGAATCAAGAAAGAAAATGAGAGGACAGCAAGAAATCCCGTGCGCATGCAATGTATGGTTCAGTCAAAGGGTTATTAGCAACTTGAGGAAATGGCTGATACCAGATACCTCTTGGTTTTGGGTTTTGTCGTTGGGGAGAAAGGAGAGGGAAGAGGAAGGGGACAATGATGGTAGGCCATTAGTGTCCCACAGGTTGGGGAAAGTGTTACCTGGGAGAAGAGACAGACTGTATGAAAAGAGGACTGTGCAACAATATCTGTTGTCCCCATGTTCTTCTTACAACCTGACTTTGCTAGTCCTCCAGTTGACATAGACCCTCCCCTCAAATCTGGGCAAATTTGTGACTGCAGGGGAAGTGACACTATGTGACTTCTGAGGATAGTTCATAAAAGGCAAAGCAGCTTCTACCCGGCTCTCCTGGGCTACTTGGAACCCAGACACTGGGCCATGAGGAAGCCCAAGCAGCCTTCAAGTACCCCCCCCCCCCCTTCAAGTCTTTCCAGATCATGGGTCAGACATCACAGAGCAGAGCCAAGTCATCCTGCTGTGCTTTTTCAGAACTCCCAACCCACAGACTCCATGGGTGTGATAAAATGTACGTCACTTATCTAGGACGTGTATCACTCTATTTGGGGTTTGTCGTGCAGCAGGAGGGACCAGAACGAGGACTTTCTCCCGGGCCTCTGGTTTGTAGTCACCTTCAGTGGGAACCAAAAGAAAGCATCAGATAGTTACATCTTGACTTCCCAGCATCCATAAAATGCTAAGAGGATCTAAACAGGGCTGACTTGCTTTTATCAGTTATATTTCCAAAGCTCACACCTGTAGATATTTTCTAGCTTGTCTTTTATTCCTTTAAAGATAGCAACATACTTTATTACAATCTCTATTTCATAATTCCAGTATCTGAACTGTGGTCTGTTGACGCTCTGTCATTGCTACTGGTTGTCACTCATAGTGCCTTGTGTCTTTGTGTGATTAGTGATGCATGATTGAGTTATTCATTGGATCAGTCAGGGCAGGGTAAGTTGCACTTACTGCAGTAAGAAACAGCTCCCAAATTTCCCAGACCTTACCACAACAAGAATTTATTTCTCTCTCATGGTCTATGTCCAATATAAGCCGTTAAGTAGCTCTACTCATCATACTTACTCAAGAACCCAGGCTGATAGTAGCTCCAACTCTAGATATACTTCCACAAATCTGCTTTGGAAGGTGAAGAAAAAGTGGCAAATTGTGCAGTGGCTCATAAAGCTTTGATCTGGAAGTGATGTGTGTCGCCACATGTCGTTCACATGTTTTCTGCCAAAGCAAGTCACTTGGTCATGCCTAACTCCAGAAGAGTTAGAGAAGTGCATTCCTGCCATGTTTCTGAGTGGCAGAGAGACAGAAATCTTTGGTGGCTAGCACAAATGATTACTGCACTCATTTTCCTTGGAATATTATTTGTGGGACCTTGTTGAGGTGGGATGACGGTGTGTTCCTCCAGAAAGGATCTGCATTAGTTTTTGCCAGTGCCCTGGAGCCAGTCAGAGGCCTCTTTAGATTCATAGCCTGAAGTTTTTTGGATTGTCCAGGTAATGTGCAAGACAACTTTACTTACCGTGCCCTGGTGGTAGGAGTGAGTGGGCTGAGTGTATGTCTGGTTCACCATTACACCAAGGGTGTGGGACTTTGGGGTCCCAGCTTTATGGAGGGGAGGATTTCCTAGATGAGTTTCTATCTCGGGTGGGTCCCGGACTTTGTCTTCTGTTTCTATCTCTCTGAAAGGTCATGAAAACTGCAGTCACGTTTGCCAAGTTCAGCAAATGCCCTTGGGGGAGAAGCAGACTCAGTGCTCAGTTCACCTCTCTGAGTACCTACCTTCTGTTACTTCTTTGATAATTACTTTGATGCTTTTAAGAAGATTCAAACTTAAAAAAAATACAGCATATTTAGTGGTTTTCATGATGCAGGTTAATTCAAATAACCCAGCCTGCCGTACCATCTGACACAGAACCTCTGGAGCTATACTGTCCGATACAGAAGCCACTGACCACATGAGGCTATTTCAATATAAACATGTTAACATTAAAAATCCGGTTTCTCCATCACATTAGCCACACTTCAAGTGCTGAATGGCCATGTGTGTCAAGTGGAGTCCATATTGGACAGAGCGGGTATAGAACATTTCTATTATCACAGAAAGTCCTATCGGACAGTGTTGCTTCCAGACCCAAGGTTGAGGGAAGCATGATTGACAACAACGAAAGGTGAGTGAGGAATGGTAGCCGAGACCCCACTCTCTTCTAGTTGATCCTTTTGACTGTATTTCACTACAAAGGGTTATCTCACATTCATTTGTGATTTTATTTATTCATTTTTCTAACAAATATTTATTGAATACCCACTGTACAGTAGCCACTGGATATAAATTGTTGAATAAAACAGCCATGGTCTCTGTGGTTGTGAAACTTCCAATCAGTTGAAGATACTCTTACTCTAAGACTTACCTTAAGACAAAGGGGCAATTTTCTGTGGTTCCCTCAAGAAAGCCTGATCTAGAAGAAGGAGGGATGCACTTCAGAAACAGACAGATCTGGGTTCAAATCCAAGCTCTGCATCTTCTGGTTAAAGTAATTGATATCCATGAGCCTCAGTTTCCTCATGTATGAAATATGGATAATAACACTTACTGTATATAGTTATCTTGAGTATTAACCAAGAAAACACATATAAAGTGCCTAGTGCAGTGCCTGGCACATGGGAGAGGCTGAGAACATGTCACTTTTGCCTAGAGATGGTTAATCGGACACATGATTTAAATCAGTACTATGTAAATACAACAAGCTTTTCACATCAAATCAAGGTTTTGAGTGGCTCCCGGTGAAGCCAGAATCAGGGCCTCTCATGATCATCTCTACAAGAAACACCAGAAGCTCATGTGTAATGTCACCTGATGAACACTAGAGGCCACCAGAACAAGCACCATGCCTAGGTTTTTAATGACCCCTGCTGTACCTCATCATCCTGTTCCTGCTTGCACACTAAGCATTCATTCAATAGGCATTCAAGTTCCCCAGTTAGGAGAATCAGGGCATTTTTGTAAAGCAGTATCTGCCACACACCAAAGTAAATTCCTGATGGGTGACAGCATCAAGTGTACAACTATAAAAACTAAAAGAAAATAAAGTTAAAAGTTGTCTTATTTGAGAATGGTGAAGTTTCAAAGCATAAGAACCGCAGACAGGAAGATATAGGTAGGCTTGTCTATATAAAAAGAAAATGCTATGCATAAAAATACCATAGATTTAATTAATAGGAAATGATACCCTGGCACAAATTTTGCAACGTGGGTGAGCAACAGAAAGGAAAGGTAATATACTTAGCATAAAATAAGCTCTTATAAATAAATTAGGAAAGATAAGTAGCTTTAAGTACAAATAAATTCTACAATGAGATTTCATGATTGGACTGTAATCTTGACAAATCTCTTGACAAAGAGTTTAAAAAAATAATAACTGGTATTGCTAAAGGCACTGTGAAATGGGGATAACTTTTCTGGAGGATGATTTTTCAACATTTATTAATAGCCTTAAAATTATTAACATGCTGAAGATTCAGTAATTGCATTTCTAGGAATTTATTTTTGGGAGACAAGAAAGATGCATAAAGATTCACATTAAGGAAATTCATCTTGAAGTTTTTCTTTTAATATTGGAAAATTGGAAACAACTCAGATATCCAACAAGAGGGAAGGTTTACATCAACTTGAAACTATAAATTCTCAAATTTTCATAATATTTAATAATCAACACATTCATGAGCGTTTTCTCAGGGTAAGCACAATACTCAGTGTATAAATCAACTTACACAGTATGATTTCGATTTTGTAAGAATACACGTCAGGATGAAACGAAGTACTCACTGGTCTTATCTTTCTTCTGCAATTTCTTTCGCTGCTGCTCTTTCCTCATGACTTGAGCATCAGGCGGGTCTTTCTATATTCACTGCCCCCAGGTAGGGTTGTTGCTGTAGAAATGCAGAGAGAATGATTCAAGTCAATGCTTAGCTTATGCAATTCAAAATAGACTTTTGTGGTGGAAGAGAGTGAGTGGTCAGACAGAGAAGACCTTGGGGCCTCCTGGATGGGGTGATGGGAGGACACAGAACTCACAGAGAGCAGGGAGAACTCGGATAGCTCAGCTGGTGCCATCAGAGGGAGGATGGTGGCCAATAATAAGACAGGACCATGTACATTTCAGCGGATGCCCACCGGGAACCAGTTGCCACCCTCTTTAATGCTATGACGCTGTCCAAGCCCCCCAAAACTCATACACCATCTCCAGATGAAGGATGGGGAGGGAGAAATTCTGAATGATTTGTGAGTTTGTACAGAACTGACTTTTCTCACCCCATAAGCTGGAATGAAGGTTTGAAATAGGTTTAAGCAGTCTTAGAGAAAAAGTTATATATTTTTAACACACCTTGGAACATGGATTTAGAAATTCATACCTGATATATATATGCTTATATGTACATTTATCTACATCATATCAATATTTATATGCAAATCCTTAGAAAAAACACTAAAAGGCAAACTAAAATATTAGCAGGAAATATCTTTGTTGTGGGGTTATGGATGATTTTTCTTTTCTTTAATTTTTTGTATTTTTCAGAAATTCCACAGTAAGTAGGTATGAAATTTACAAGGTAAACATTATTATTATTTAACTACAGCATCAAATGCTAATGACAACTTGGAGAAATATTTATAACTCATAATACAGACAAAGGTTTTATTGTCTATTTCACAAAGGATCCCTACCAATCTAAGAAAAAGACCAACAACCCAATAGAAAAATGGACAATGGATATGAAAAGATAATTCACAGAAGAGGGAACATAAATAGCATTTAAGCATACAAAATATTCCTTAATTTCCTGCACAATAACAGAAATGTAAATGAAAACTTTTCCAAGATCCTATCTTTCTCCTACCAGATTGGCAAGGTCACAAACTTTGATCACATATTGTGTTGGTGAAGTATGAAGAGAGGTCCTCTCACACATTGCTGATGGGAGTATAAATTGGTGAAGGGTGATTTGGCAACATCCATCAAAATTACAAATGCCAAGGTTCATTGATCCAGCAATTTCTCTTGATCCAGAGTTTATAGGAGGGAGATATCAGATGTGTGCAAAATGACATAAATAAACAGTTATATAACAGCAAAATATTTTAAAAATTAAAGTTTCAAATGGAATAAAATAGAAATAAAAATTAAAGACACAAATATGAGAAATATTAGAAACAAATGTCTTTCAACAAAGAATAGGTTTAATAAATTACCCACGCAATAGAATACTATGAAGAGTTTCTTTACGTACTGATATGGAACCATCTCTAAGATACCTTGCTAAGAGGAAAAAAACAGTTAAGAACAGTGTGCGTATTACACTTTTGTGTAAAGAGCAAAACCATATTGATACCTATACATCTATCTACCAATTTATCCTCTTGTTTATAAATAATATAATAGCTAATGTTTATCAAACAATATGTGGCCAATCACTGTTCTCAGTGCTTTATACATATATATAATAACTCATTTAATCTTCACAACCGCCCTGTGAGATTGGCACTATTATTATCGTCATTGCCATTTTATAGATGAGGCAATTCAGGCACAGAGGGGAGGGTGGTGAGAGACAAGAGATTTGACTGGCGGGACACAGGAGGAGGAGGGAGACTTTTCACTGCATAACCTTTTGCACCTTCCCCCGTGAATGTGTCACCTATTATTAAAGAAGAATAAAGAGGAGTGACTGTAGTGGACATCGCTGTGTTAATCTTACCCAGATGTGTCCATCTGTGGACATGGAGTGGTGGAAGGAACTCTGGACCAGGAAACAGAACATCTGGGTTATGGGTCCAATTTATCATTAATGTGTCCTCTCTGGGCCTTGGTATCATATTCTGTAGAAAAAAAGTGCTTGGGGGTGATGGTCATGGTGACATTAAATTATATCAGTGTTTCCTAACCTATTTGATAATCGGAGTCATCCGGGAAACTTTAGAATATACTAGCTTCTCAAGCTCCCATGAGCACATATTCTGATTTAACAGGACTGGGGCGCAGGTTGGGGATCAGTATTTTTCGAAAGCCCTCACCCTAGGCAATTCTGATGTAAAATCTGGCTTAGAAACCTTGGAGCACATGATCTTTTGGGGTTCCTCCCAGTTCTAAAATTCCATATCCCGTGAAGTCCTGAGCATCATATCAGATCCAAGTAACCTACTCCCCCTCCATTCCCCTCACCCCTGTTCTCAGTCCTTCTAACCCATCTTAGAGGATGCCTTACCTCCAGGCCCATCTACAAAGGAGAGGGAATTAAAAAGGAGGGGCAGTGTCCTTTGACCCAGGTCTCCAGCCCACTGCCACCTTCCATCCCCACCTCCCACTCCACCCCCACCTCCCACTCCACCCCCACCTCCCACTCCACTTCCCTCTCTCTGGGTGCTGCCCTCCAGAGGGCTGAGCCTGTAGGCTCCAGGCTGCCATGATCATTCCGAGAGGATACCAAGGTACCAAGGCCCCAAATGGAGCCTTGACAGGAATTTTGACTCATGTCGGAATTTACACGTGGACCTGAATCCTCTAGATTCTAGTCTTCTTCCAAAGGTATTGCACTCCCTGGCATGATACTCTGGGTATTTTGTACGCTAATCTCCCATTCTGCCAGATGGTCTATAAGGCTAGAGCTCTTAAAAAAAAGTGCACAGCATCCCCTTTTAATGCGATGTTTTGGATATTCAATGATCTTCTACCTTCCTTCTGTTTCCTTCTTCCCTCCCTTCCTCCTTTCCTCCCTTCCTCCTCTCCTTCCTTCCTCTTCCCCTCCTCCTCCTCCTTCTCCATCTTCTCCTTCTTCTATCAAGAAAAGCCCTGGGGCCAGGGGGTTGCAGGCTCTGACCACCGCTCTTCCAGCCCCTTTACAGAGAAGTGTGCAAGTTCAAGTTACCTCGCAGCCCAGACAGAACGTGGCTCCCAGCCTCTTGCAGTTTTATGGTGAATCTCTCTCCATTCCACAGAGCAGTTATTAATCATGACTGATGCTCACTGCCCAAGCCCAAACAAACATGTGGCACGCTCCACATACCACACACAGGCACAAATATTTGCCCTGCTCACATGGGCTGGGATGAGGATGCCCTTTCCACCTGGGAGGAGCCACATGACCAGACCTCCTACGGCAGCCTCTGCCTGTGGCAGAGGGCACAGGGCAACCACCTTTCACCATTCTGGTTTTCCAGGTTTAGCATCCACGACGAAAAGGGTCCACTGCCAACTTGCTGCCAGAGAAGGTGGGGAAGAGGAGCACCCACCCTAGAGCCAGAGTCTGCAGCTGGCGTCCCCTTCCTCTCTCCAACCTGGGCTAATGACTGCTGGCCCATGTTTGGCCACGATGACAGGTCTTTTCGAAGATGTATTTTTACCCTCTGGACAAAGGGCAGTCGTCGAGTGGGGCTTTTTTATGAGTTGAGGTACCGAGGGCTGGAAAATAAACAGGCTGCTAATGAGACGTTCCTATGAAACCTGGCATAAATAATAACAAAGAAAACATCCTGTGCCTTTGTGTCAACACCTTCTGGGGAGGGGATATAAATGCTGCTGTGGGCTGGCCACCGCCAGACTTGGGGACCTCCGGCCGCGTTCCTGACTGCCGCCGGACCAGCCAGGACCATGGGGTGCTGCCCGGGGGACTGCTTCGGCTGCTGCTCTCAAGAACAGGACTGCTGTGAAGTGTGCTGTTGCCAGCCCGCCTGCTGCGGCTGCTGCGGGGCCTGCTGCGCCGCCTGCTGCGGCTGCGGCTCCGGCTGCGGGGGCTGCGGGAGCGGCTGTTGCGGGTCTGACTGCTGCGGCTCCGGCTGCGGCTCTGGCTGCGGGGGCTGCTGCGGGAGCTGCTGCGGCTCCAGTTGCTGTGGCTCCTCCGGGTGCTGCGGGCCTGTTTGCTGCCAGCCCACGCCTGTCTGCGACACGAAATGAAGACCTTTTCCCCCCCAGTGAGGCAGTCCGGGGGAAAGCCTCCATCTGCTCCAGGTGGAGACCCTTTGTCTCCAGGACCTTCCAGGCCCCCAAGACAGTGTCCTGCCTGGGGCGGTGTTTGTAGCGGAGGGCTTGTTCTCCAGTGCCTGCCCCTGTGTTTCAAGGCACTGCGAACAAGAGCTATGCTGGTGAGGAATTAAAACTGGGTCTCGCCTGAAGTGATCGCCGACGCTCAAAGGGTGAATCCCCGTGACTTAATTGCCATGAAGTGAACCGTCTTGTCACTATAAGGCATCCTCTTATTCAAGGTGTCTTTGGGACTGAGGCCTCCTCCCCAGCTTTCTGCTGCTTTTGAGATGCAAAAATTCCTCTTTGTTAACTTAATAAATTCGAGCATGCTGCGTAACCGAATTAGTTCTCCAGCCTCTTCCTTCAGCTCCCTCTTAGGCACTGAGTCAGGAAAAAGGACTCTGGCATCTACAATAGAGTTTTTGAAATGTGGTTTGTGGATCACCTGCATCAGAATCACCTGGGGGCTAGTTAAAGTGGAGATTCTGGAGCCCTCCCTGAGACATGCAGAATCGGAATCCACAGGATGTGACCTGGCAGTCCGTATGTTTAACAAGAACCCCAGATCAGTCCTATGCACTGAAGTTTGAGAACCACAGATGTAGACTAAAGCTTCCACGTGCTGCAGGAGCCTAACTCAGGGAGGCTTCTAAAAATACAGATCCTGGGGCTTGGCTGCTGGAGACTATCCATTAGCTCTAGGGTGGGGGCCCTGGGACCTGCATTTTTGAAAGCTCTCGGGTAAATACTGATGCCGGCCAAGTTTCACCTTAAGCGAGGGGCATGGCTTCCTTCTGCATTCTCCTAGAATGCTTCTGCAGAAGAGATTCAGGTTTGGTCAGAACTTTCTGGCAAAGTCAGGGGAAGTGGCTTTGATAAAACAAGCTTGGTTCTGAATGGAAGGGATTTCTGTTTCAAAACTTTGAGAACACACAGCTTCTAAGAATGTTCTGGGAAGTTCAGTTCCTTCCTCCAGCCTCATGCTTTGGCGAAGCCTCCCTTTTCTGGGTTAGATTTTCTTGTCCTGGAACCAGCTGTATTTCTTCTGCTTGAGTCCCAGGGATGAGAGAAGTGAGTGTACATCTGTGAGGTGGGGCCTGACCCAGGTATGTGTGGGTCCATCTGGAAGGTTAAAATTCAAAAGAGAGTTGATTCAGCCTCTTGCTGAAAGTGATGTTGAGCTGCGAGTGGAATAAAACTAATTCTCCTCTTGCCCTGGAGAACATTTATTTTTATCCCCACAAAGCGACGTTTCATTCAACAAACAAAAATATCTTTCTGACTGTAAGCATAGCAATGATCCCTGAAAACATAAAAAAATACAGAAAAATATAGAGAAGAAATAACAGCTACCTGAATTCTCGCCACTCAGAGTTTATTACTGATATATATCTTTCCAGACTTTTTTCTAAGCATATTTACAAATAAAACTGGAATTATGCTGCTATTACTTTTTCGCCTTTTAAACATTTTCTGTTTCATTTTTTATAAGCCAACTTTATTGAGATATAATTTACATACAGTAAAATGTTCCCATTTTTAGTACACAGTCTGATGAGATTTGACAATTGAATACACTTAAGTAACCACCACTGCACTCACAATAGAGAACTTTCCATCATACCCCAAATTCCCCGGTGTCCCTTTGCAGGCGCTGACCCCAGCCTTAGGTAGCCATCGATCTGCTTTATGTCCCTATAAATCTCGCCATGTCTAGAATTTCACAAAAATGAAATCATACAGTGTGAAATCTTTTTCACCTAAAATAACATTTTCGGTATTCATCATTTTGTTGCCGCTATCAATAGTTCATTCCTTTTTATTGAATAGTATTACATTCTATAAATAAACTACATTAAAAAACATTCATCTACTGATAGGCATTTGGGTTGTCTCCAGTTTTTTTGCTATTATGAGTAAAGCTACACCGAATTTCATGTACAAATTTTTGTGTGGACATATGTTTTTATCTATTTTGGATAAATACCAAGGAATTGGATTGCTGGGTGAATGTTTAACTTTATAAGAAACTACCAAACCATTTTCCAAAGTGGCTGTACAGTTTTGTGTTCCCACCAGCAATGTCTGGGAGTTCCAGTTGCTCTATGTCCTTGTTAACACTTGATATTGTCAGTCTTTTTATTTTCAGCCATTCTAGCAAGTGTATAATGGAAGCTCATTGTGTTTTCATTTTTTTTTTTGGTTTCATTAAAAAACCCAGTGGTATTAGTAGTGTCTTGCTTTTGGAGAGAATTCGAGATTTGAGTCTGCCCCAGTTGAGTTCAGACTCTGCTATTTAGGTCATTTTTGCTCTGGCTGGAATTAGCATCCTAAGAACTGGCTCTTTAACTTCCAAGACAAAGCCAGAGCCAGAGCAGGAATGTGCCAATGGGACAAAGTTGCCAGGAAGCCAACGGGTCTGCACTGGGTGGTTGTGATTCAGGGAGGCTGATTCTTCCCTTGCACGTGGCCATGGTCTCCCAGATGGGTGAATAGTAATTTCTTTGAATTACTGACAAAAAATTGCCCCTCTTAGCTGTCCACAGAGCTCCTCATTCATTCATTCAGCAAATATTTATTGTTACCCTCCTATTATCAAACACTACTCTGGGAGCTGGGTACACGTCAGTGAATAAACAAAATCCTTTCCCTCCTGGTGCTTAGTTAATGTCAAGGGGAATAAGAGCTACAAAAAAGGATAAAGTGGGAATGGGCTAGAGGGTTAAAAGAGAGTCTTATTTCATTTAGCAGGGAAGGATTATTGGAGGAGGTGACATTCCAGCATAACAGATGATGCTACTTAAGCTTGTCAGCTGAGAGAGCTTATGAGGGATTTGTTGGGAGGAGGGCCATCTCCATCTGGAATTTCATTGCTGAGGAAAAGAAGGTAGATGGAGAGGAGAGGAGCTGGAAAGGTAGGGATCAGGGTCTTGGGAGCTTCTCCTCTGTCTTACCTTCTGCAAAGCTTTTTTTTTTACTCCAAAATTCCTCTTTGCTGCCTAAGAGCCACATCTTAAAGGATGGCCATGCCCTGTTCCCTATCTTCCACTTTCAACCACTAAGTCTTGTAGACTCTGCCTCATGTCACTCCAGTCCCAAGGTACTGCCCAGTTCAGGTTGTCACCATGAAGCTTTCGGGTGATTGCCCCAGACCCCTAATGGTCTCCCTGCCTCCAGACTTGCCCTCCTTCTCCAATCCCTTCTCCACAGCCAGAAAGACCTTTCCAAGGGCAAACCTGGTCAAGTTGCTCCCCTGCTAAAAACTCCCAGGTGTCAGTATAAAATCCAACTTCTGATCATGGTCCAAAGGCCTTTCATGATTGAGAGCCTGGTAACCCTCTAGTCCCATCACTGTCCCTCCCTGTCTCCTTGCACTTTTCATTCTGGCTGTGGAACTGTTTGTTGCTTCCCAAATGTGTCATGCTCTTGTGTCTTTGGTTTCCACTGCTGATTCTTTTCTTGCCCTCACTACCCTTTTTCATCCTCCTTCCTTGAAGATTCGACTTAGCATCTTATTACTTGAGAAGCCTTCCCTAACTTCCCCAAAACCATGCTGCTGTTTCTCCTGGGTGCCCCGACAGCATCCCATGCATCCGTCTATTGTAGCGTATGGACGTATACTGTACCATAATTGCTTATGGATGTATCTGTCTCTCTTCTAAACTCTGGCTCCTCGTGGCAGGAATTGCAACTCATTCTTTTTGGATCCCTCACATGGAACCCAAAGATGGCTGAGTTGAATGGTGAATAAAACAGAAATTAAGTTAATGATGCATAAATTAATGAATGAAAAGAGAGATGAATGGGTGGCACAGTGGTTCAGCTTCTCCAAAGGAGAGGCTGCCTTTGGCATTGATGTTGAAAGCACATGATGGAGGCAGGGTAGCACCTTCACTGAGCAAGGATGTCAGGCCTCGGTGTTTAGAGAGCCGGGGTTTGTTTCTCATCTCACATCTGTCCCAAGCAGTAGCACTGACACAATGCTTTGAGAAAGCATTTGTGTTCTCTGCTTTTGTTCACAGTGTCTTTGCAAAAGACCTCTTGTCTTTCCTCTTTACTCTTGGGGTCTTAGAGGTACCTTTCTTTTAGGAGCTGTTAAAATCAAAAAAAGCAAGAAAGACTCTGGAGGACTACTGAATGCTTGAGGTGGAGATGGGTGGAAGTAAAGGAGGGAGGAGAAGCAGAGAGGCTAGGTCAAGTGCTTTCCACGGACAGGTAGACCAGTGGTCTGTGGCAGGGCGGCTCACAGAACAGGGTGAACGACAGCATTGTGGGCTGAGCCTGTGACAAGTGGCATTGACAAAGACTCCTGAGAAAGATTGGTCCAGACAGAATGGTGAGGAGGAAGGCAAGCAGCCCTAGATTAGGGGGCAAGATGTGTGGGATCCTTAGCAAGTGACTGAAGCTTTCTGATTCCAATCCCCCTTCCTTTTCTTCATCTGTAATGAGGGGAGATGAATCCCTGTCTCATGGGGTTGCAGATGATTTCAAATAAGATTTTTTTACATTGCTTTTTACATCATCACTGTAAAGCACAGTCATTTAAAATCCAGCCCAGATACCCCCTCTACCACAGAGCTCATTGCCTCTCCTCTCTCCAATCCCTGTACATCAATTGTTGAGTTTATCATTGCATTGCAGTGAGTTTGCCTGCATGCTCGTCTGTCCACCAGAGAGTGAGATCCAAGAGAATGGGTGACTAGGTTTTATTCATGTGGGCATCCCCTGTGTCCAGCCCAGGGCCTGGTACAAAGGACTAGAAGATGGATAAATGATAAGTTCCTTTCTTCTTCCCCTGTTCACAATGCTCAGAAACACAGATCTTTCAGCTTGGAGGTGATGATGCTTATTCCAAAATGACCTGTAGCTCTGAGGATTCCAAATTTAGTAAGTCAGTAAACAAACAGCTTCTTTATTGGTAGGCAAACAACTTCCAGATCAACAAATTGTGCCATAATAAGATGTTCCTCTGAAAACTGACCCAAACGGCAATGAGGAAAAGATGCAGGGGCTCCAAACAGCACGTGCCAGTGAGGGGATATAAAAGCGAGGGGTTCAGAGAGCTGTCTCAGTCAGGCAGTAACCTCTCAGCACGCACAAGGGAGCAGAGGCACCTCCACCATGTCTGGAAACAGCTGTTCTAGGAAATGTCCCTCTGTGCCAGCCATCTCTCTCTGTTCCACTGAGGTGAGCTGTGGAGGGCCGGTCTGCTTGCCCAGTTCCTGCCGGAGCCAGACATGGCAACTGGTGACTTGTCAAGATAGCTGCGGATCATCTAGCTGTGGCTCCCAACGCTGTCAGCCCTCCTGTCTCGTGAGCAGCTGTGCCCAACCTGTGTGCTATGAGGCCACCATCTGTCAGCCCTCCTGTCCCGTGAGCAGCTGTGCCCAACCTGTGTGCTATGAGGCCACCATCTGTCAGCCCTCCTGTCCCGTGAGCAGCTGTGCCCAACCTGTGTGCATCGAGGCCACCATCTGTCAGCCCTCCTGTCCCGTGAGCAGCTGTGCCCAGCCTGTGTGCTATGAGGCCACCATCTGTCAGCCTTCCTGTCCTGTGAGCAGCTGTGCCCAACCTGCGTGCTATGAGGCCGCCATCTGTGAGCCCTCCTGCTCCGTGAGCAGCTGTGCCCAACCTGTGAGCTGTGAGGCCACCATCTGTGAGCCCTCCTGTTCCGTGAGCAGCTGTGCCCAACCTGTGAGCTGTGAGGCCACCATCTGTGAGCCCTCCTGCTCCGTGAGCAGCTGTGCCCAACCTGTGAGCTGTGAGGCCACCATCTGTGAGCCCTCCTGCTCCGTGAGCAGCTGTGCCCAACCTGTGAGCTGTGAGGCCACCATCTGTGAGCCCTCCTGCTCTGTGAGCAGCTGTGCCCAACCTGTGAGCTACGAGGCCACCATTTGTGAGCCTTCTTGCTCTGTGAACAGTTGCTGCCAACCTGTGAGCTGTGAGGCCCCCTCCTGCCAACCAGTCCTCTGTGTACCCACTCCCTGCCCGCCCATCATGTGCAAACCCAGCTGCTGCCAGCCAGTGGTCTGTGAGCCTGCTTGCTGTCGGCCAGTGTGCCCCATGCCTAGCTGCTGTCCATCTGTCTGCTCTGTGGCCAATAGTTGCCAGGGTGTCTGCTGTGACCCCAGTCCTTGTGAGCCATCTTGCTCGGAGCCTAGCATCTGCCAGCCAGCTACCTGTGTGGCTCTGGTCTGTAAGCCTGTCTGCCTCCGCCCTGTCTGCTGTGTTCCAAGCCCTTGTGAGCCACCTTGTGTCTCCAGCACCTGCCAAGAGCCTTCTTGTTGTGTCTCCAGCATCTGCCAACCCATCTGCTCTGAGCCCAGCCCCTGCTCACCAAGTGTCTGTGTGCCCAGTCCATGTCAACCTACCTGCTATGTAGTCAAGCGCTGTCGGTCCGTCTGCTGTGAGCCTGTTTCCTGCCCATCTACCTCCTGCCAACCTCTCTGCTGCCGCCCAGGGTCTTCTGCATCTGCCATCTGCCAACCAACTTGCTCTCGGACTTTCTACATACCCAGCTCCAGCAAACTGCCTTGCACTACTTCAATTTCCTACCGTCCGATTTGCCGCCCAACCTGCTCTGGACCCGTCACCTACAGGCAGCCGTATGTGACATCCATCTCCTACCGTCCTGCCTGCTACCGCCCATGTTACTCCATCCTGCGCCGCCCGGCCTGTGTCACTTCTGTCTCTTACCGCCCGGTCTGCTCCCGCCTACCTTGTGCTGACCCCTGTAAACGGGATTGCAAAAAGTCCACTTCCAGCCAACTGGATTGTGCTGACTCAACGTCCTGCAAAGGAGAGGTCTCAGAGGAGAGTCCCTGCCAGCCCACTGAGGCCAAACCCATCAGCCCAGCCACTCATGAGGCTGCAGCCAGCCAGCCTGCTGCCACCAAGCCTGCCAACTGACGAACTGGTCTCAGCTCACCAGTTTCTGCAAAGCAAGCCATCAGCCAGAGAGAAAACTTGATTGCCTTCCCCAAAGCTTATTATGACTTAGCTAGAATCTCTTTCCATCTGCACCATCACTTTACTTACTCTTCAAAGAACTCATCAGAAATGTCAGTATCCTAATGGTCCAAATAAAGGCCTCCTGGGCACTGAGAGGGGGACATTCTGGTTCCTGTCCGCTGTTGCCACCAAGCTGAGAAGAGCTGCTTCGCCACATCATCCCAAGTGTCTTTCCTGGCATAAATTTTTTTCTGTCCTCATGCATGTCCTCTTGCTGGGTGTGCTCATGTTTCTTGGGGATCTCATGACTGCTATAAAGATATCTAACTGTCCAATAAACGCAGCTAAGTTGAAGTGACACGCTGTTCTCATTGCTCTCTTGTTAATGCTGTATTCTTGTCAGCTGACTTGCTTTGTCTTTGAGAACAGATTCATTCATTCATTCATTCATCCATTCGTCCATCCAACAAGCATTATGAGACAGCTGTTAGGTGCCAGGGATTGTGTTAGGCTCTAGGAATGAGAAGACAAAAGTCTCAGTCCCCACTCTCAGGGAGCTCACTCTCTGGTGGAGAGAGAGACAGAGATAATGACTACATTCCATTGTGCTAAGGACTGGGATAGAGATGAGCACAGGGCACTGTGATAGAGGTCAGCAGGGCATGGGGGCAACCAGGAAAGGTTTCTTGGGGAATGTGATACTGAAGCTGAGTCTGTCAGCACAAGTAGGAATTAACCAGTTAGAAACCAGGAAGGAAGAGCTTTCCAGGCAGAGGAAACATATACAAATGAATAGGGCTTGTGAGCACACTGTTCATTAGGCAAAGCTTGGGCAGAGATGTGCTTAGACGAGTGGTGAGCTCTGAGTCAGATAAGTAGACAGTGCCCTGCCCTTGTTGGACCTTGCATGAAAGACAGGGGTGTTTTGGGTTTGGTGCAGGGCTGACATGAAGGCATTGAGGGACCGTATGCAGGGCAGTGACACAAACAACTCTGGGTTTGGGGATGTCCCTCTGCCCTTGGTGTGGAGAATGGAATAGAGGAGAATGATCTTGGATATAGGGAGCCAATGGCTTTGGGGTCCACAGTAGGATGAAAACAATTTGGGGTGTCATGCTTACAATGAGGAAGGTAACCTGGATTTCTTGTGCAAGAGCTTTGCTTATGTTCTCCTAGTCCCTATAAGACACACTCTCTGTGTAAACTCCATACACAGCCTCTTACAATCTTTAACGACAGAGTCTCTTCAAAGTAGTGACCCCTTACACTTAGTGCACAGGATGAAGGGCTATCTCTTGCCCTCAATGTGTAGCTTGGGCTATCCTAAGCATGGGCGGGCATAGTCTAGGGCTTCTCAACTTTGGCACTATTGACATTTTGAGCTGGATAATTCTTTGTTGTGGGGGCTGCCCTGTGCATTGAAGGATGCTAAGCAGCATCCTTGCTTAGCATACTAGCCTTTACCAAGTAGATGCTAGTAGCATCCCCTGAATGTGATGGTCAAAAATGTCTCCAGACATTGGCAAACATCCTTGGGGTGGGGTGGGGCCAAAAATTACCCCTGTTTCAGAGCCACTGGGTTAGACAATGGCAGAGGGAAAAAGTCAAGGTGAAACTTACCCTGCACATTGACATTGGAGTTACTGTCTCATCAGGCCCTTGGGATTTATCTCTGTCTCCTTCTTGAGTCAGGAGAGGAGTTGACCAGGGTTTTAAATCTCTGTTCAAAGCATGGACTCAGTGTTTCATGTAAATCACAACAACTCTGTGATGGAAGATTTCTTTCTCCTATTTTATAGATGAAGAATATGAAGGACAAACAATCCAAGTGGCCATCAACAGAGACAAGAAAATTGTGGTATATTCGTGCAATAGAATATTATGCTGCAGTGAAAATGACTGGACAATGGCTGTGTGCAACAGCACGGGTGAACCTTAGCAATGTAATGTTGATTGATATAAACAAGCCTCAGAGACCACATATACATTTAAAGTTTAAAAACAACACACACGCATACATACGCATATGTATGAGCATACATACATGTGTGCATATACACATGCATACATATATACAAATATATACATCATGTACCAGATATACATATGAATATATAATATACATGTTCACAAGGGAATGATAAACACAAAATTCAGGTTAGTCACACAGCTAGAAAGTAACATACAAATAACTAAAACCTCTTTCTGCCCAAAGCCCATGTTTTTTATGTATCACCATATTTCTTGATGTGATTACAACAGCCTTTGGTGATACCCTAGATGTCTTTAGTGCCTTGAACCGTAGCAGAATGAAAGTTCTCCCTATTGAGAGGTTTCTTTTCTTTTCAGCTTTGTTGAGGTATAATTGACAAATAAAATTGTGAGATATTTAAAGTGTATGTTGTGATGATTTGATATATATACAGCATGGTTGTATATATATATATATATATATATATATATATATATATATCATATTCCTCCCACCTAGTTAATTAACACATCCATCACCTCTTATAGCTGAAATTTGTACCCTTTTACCAACTTATTGAAAGTTTTTTTTAAGAGGAGGGGAGGCAACAGCAGAATCAGAGAAAAGTGGATATAAAAATGGATTGCTTTGAAACAATAAAAGTGGTATGTATGGGTATAGGATATTGGCACCTTTATCAGATTGAAGATGACATGGTTTCTCAAATATATTCAGACTCCCATTTTAAGTGACCTATTTAGTAAGACCAAAAATATTTCCTCATGGGAGATGAGAGCTTTGGGATGTAGGCATTCAGGAATAAAACCTAGCGCAGGGGTCCCTGTAGTTTGCAAGATGCCAAAATGAATAGCGATGAAATGGAGGGCACAAGAAGTGATCAATGCTGTGACGTAAAAAGCAATGGTAGACGAAATGCATTTTAATGACAAGGGCAAGGGTTTTCCAGGCATCGTTCTGATCAGAAAAAATTTCTCTTCCTTATAAAACGAGAGCAAGGAGGGTGCCAAGGAGAAGACATTTTTCAGATGGTACTTTAAAAAAGTACCTTCCAGAATTTCTAATAATTGTGAGGCAGCCAATAAGCACAAAAATAACCTGAGCAATGGCAATGCAGTTGATGAACTCTGGGTACTTTGAACACTTGGATAGGGAGCTAAACACGTCCAAAAGAGTGAGTTAGCAGCACCAGAAATCGAGACCAGCCCTGTCTGGCTCCCATAGCCGTGATCTTTCCATTTCATCTTGACTTCCATGGTGAACCAGGCCAGGACGTGGACCGGTGTGGGATGCTGAAGTTGGGTGATGCAGAGCCAGGACAAGCCCCGAGGAGGAGGGGAGAATCAGGAAAGCCCCTCACAAATCCCTCTTGGAAGAGGTTGATTTAACGCAACAACTGCTTTACAGGGATGTCCTTACATCACTTCTGTTGTTGTGTTTTTTTATTTATAGAATTCATATGCTGTTGGCTCCATAGTATGAGCTTAATATTTCTTGATGAAACATTTTGCAGTTTTTAATTTCCAAATTAAAAGATTGCTTTTGGGTGTATTGATAAGAAAAGGGAAGCACTCATACCAGTTTGATCTAGCTGCTGGTGACAGTCACTGGAGTGGGAAGATGATCCCCAGCATGGGACCTGGGTCACCTGCCCATGAGCCAGCATGCTGCTGTACAAAGGTCAGCCTTCAATCACTACATTAGAGCCTTCTTCCCACCTCCAAAGTCAGGAGGTCTAACAGGTGGTTAAGATCAGAAGTTTCGGGGTCAACCCAACCTAGGTTTGAATCTTATTTCTACCCCTTATTACTTGCGTAATTTGGGGAACACGATTTAAACTCTCTGAGTTAGTTTTGCTACTCCAGCACTGTGGTGACAATTATACCTACCAACTAGGGTCATTTCAAAGATTCAACAAAAAAAACGCACTCAAGGACTTGGTGTAGAGTAAGTATGCTAAAAACGGAAGCCATTACTCTTGTTATCATTATTAGTGGTACTAGTAAAGTTGAGTTTCAGGAAAGCCAAACGGGAAGGTTCTAGAAAGAGGTGGAGACACTGGTGTCCTTGGGATGCACTGCCTGATTTTCTGCTCACCATCTCTGACATCCTTGTCCCTCAGTTGGGTCAGAGCTTCATTTCCTGATGGTGTGGAACTGCATTCTTGGGGGAAGAGCGGGCTGCTTTGGCTGGGCCGCGGCCCCCTGATGAGAGGTTAGTGCGGGAACAGGCTTGCTTCAGGGAGGCTGGAGAACATCCTGTAAAAGAGACAGCTCATCCCGGAGCAGGAGCAACATCAAGGAATCCAAACTCAGCAAAGAAAACTCTCAACTCAACAGACAAGTTTTTAAAATGGGGACAACATCTCCTAGTCTCCTGAAACCTGCTAATCAGATGTTTGTATGCAAATGAATGGAAACAATGACAAGGAAAGATGCTCTATGTTGTGCCAACACCCCTAGCAAAGGCCTATAAAAGCCCCTATGCATTAGATGTCTTTCTAACTCACGTATACTGAGTCTGCAACTTCCCCGCAAGATTAGCACCAGCACCATGGCGGGCAGCTGTTGTCCTGGAAGCATCACAGCCATTCCAGCTGTGCCCACCATCTCCATATGCTCAAATGATGGCAGCTTCCGAAATGGTATCTGTTTGCCTAGTTCCTGCCGGAGCAGAACGTGGCAACTGGTCACATGCCAAGAAAACTGTCAGCCATCCAGCAGTGCCCCAAGTGGTTGTGAACCTGTTTCTTGCCAACCTACCTGCCTTCCAGCAACTTCTTGTGTGGGTTTTGTTTGCCAACCCATTTGTTCCTGCACAGCCTGCTACGAATCTGGCACTGGTCAGTCTCCTTGTCTGGATAGCTCAAGCCAGCCCTCCTGCTCAGAGTCTACCGGTCATCAGGCAAAGTGCTGTGAAGCCAGCCCCTGCCAATCAAGCTCCTGCCAGGAACATGTCTGCATGTCTGGATTGTGCCAGGCAGCATGTGGCCAATCAGTTTGCTGTGACAGTAAGTCCTGCCAGCCATCCTGCTCTGCTGAGGTAACTTCCTGTCCTGAAACACCTTGCCCACCCACCGTCTGTACGGCTAGTCCATGCCAGCCAACTTGCAGCCAAGCAGGTTCATGTCAGCCCATTAGTGGTGAAGATCGGCCTTGCAAATCAACTTATTACCAACCCATCTGCTACATTTTCAAGTCTTGCCAATCAGTTCCCTGCCAGCCATCGACTTGTGTGTTCAGTTCTTGCAATCCTACTTGCTGTGTGTCCTCCCCTTGCCAGCCACTTTATTGTGTACAAGCTCCTTCCATATCCTTCTTCTGCCATCCAGTGGCTAACTGGCAGTCACCTTGTTCTGTAGAGAACCCTTGTAAACCAGCTTCCTGTGGCACCATGCTTTCCAGCCAACCAACTTGTGGTGGACCCACTTCTTACAACCAAATTGGCTGCAGATCTCCTTCCTGCCAACCAGCTTGCTGTGTGACAGGTTTAGGCAAATCATCCAGTGGTGCCTCCAATTGCTTCAGGCCAACTCCCTCAAGTCTCTGCAAAGCCAGCAACTGCTTGTCGACTTCCTAGCCGTCCACGAGTCCAGCTTCTGTAAGGCAACACTTCACACCTCTTCTGAGGTCTGCTGCTGTCTACAAGCGCATAGCCACCCCATGGTGCCTGCCTCTGGCCGAGCATGCCTGCTGTCTGCTTGCTAACTTGACTCCGAGTCCAGCTCCACATTCCCTCCAGGTGCTGGCAAGGGAACTTGTCCAGCCACTAAGAGATCCTCCTTAACCAAGGAGAACCTTTCAGCAAGCGTGGTCCACATTGTAGCTTGCATTTCCTGATGTTGTCAGTTCATTTTGCTTCAGCAAAGTCTTCTCTCCAGTTTTTCTTTCTTTTGATGCTGCCGAGTCTTTAAGAAGACTCGTTTGCTGCCAACTGCTAATAAAAATGTGACTGGTTAGGCATAATGAATAGGACTTGCAGAGTGCTTTCATTCCTGAATACACCCCATGCATACATTTCCTTCAGGTTACATTTGAACACAATGACATTGGGTCCTCTAAGTCAGTGGGTCTGCATTGGTCTGCAAGGGTAGCTGGTGTCTAGAGTTATAGATGCTCAGGCTGGGAGTAAGAACAAACATTTCCCTGGCTTCCAATCTTTACACCACCAAGAACTCTTTTGAGTTGAGTAGACTCAGTGTCCCCAGAGTGAATAGACTTGAGAAACTAAAGACGGAAATGCTCCAGGGAAGCCACAGATTAAAATAAATGTGAGGTTTTGGCCACGGAGAATAGCTAAGGGTTAATTTACTTAAAACTGGTTTTAATGTTCAACTCACCTAATGGCCAATTTAAATAGAATTTAAAACTTTTTAGAAATTTTTGGAAGTTGTTTCTTTGCTATGTTGTTGACATTTTAAGAGGCAGTTTTTAAAATGATTAGTCTAAGGGAATTGTATTCCTAGTGTGTAATTATTGAATCTAAATACTTTTTTTTTTCCTGAGGAAGATTCGACCTGAGCTAACATCTGTCACCAGTCTTCCTCTGTTTTGTATGAGGGTCACTGCCACAGCATGGCCACTGATGAGTGGTATAGGTCTGCGTCTGGGATCTGAACCCGGGCCGGCAAGGCAGAGCATGAGGAACTCAACTGCTAGGCCACTGGGCTGGCCCTGAATCTAAATGTTTTTAAATAGTTGGGTGCTTTTCTTTTAGGGAAAGCTTAGAGGAAATTTACAGTGTGCACTTATAGCAATGGGGCAGAGTTCTTCCTCAAGTGGATCTGCCCCCCCTTTAATCAAGAGGCTCTGGGACTGAGAAATGATTTAGGTCTGAAATCCAAATAATTCTCACGCAGGTCCTTGGGGAGACACATATGAGGATGTTCACTGTGGTATTTCTGTGATGACATAGATCTTAAAGGAAATCTTTTTCACCACTAGGAGAGTAGGTAGGCAACAAATGGTAATTCCTTCCATAGGGTGTTGTATTAGTCTGGTTCTCCAGAGAAACAGAACCAATAGGATGTGTGTGTGTGTGTGTGTGTTTGTGTGTGTATATACACCTCACTTCACCACTTGTGCCCACCCCCCAACCTCTTTCCCCTGGTAACCACCAAACAGTTCTCTCTGTCCATGCGTTAATCTTCCACATATGAGTGAAGTCACACAGTGTTTGTCTCTCTATGTCTGGTTTATTTCACTCAACATAATACCCTCCAGGTCCATCCATGTTGTTGCAAATGGATGATTTTGTCTTTTTTACAGCTGAGTAGTATTCCACTTTATATACATACCACATCTTCTTTATCCAATCATCAGTAGAGGCACACTTGTGTTGCTTCCAATTCTTGGCTATAGTGAATAATGCTGCAATGAACGTAGAGGTATATAAGCTCTTTGGATTGTTGGCTTCAGGCTCCTTGGATAAATACCCAGTAGTGGAATAGCTGGATCATAAGGTATTTCTAATTTTTTGAGGAATCTCCATACTGTTTTCCATGGTGTCTTCACCAGTTTGCATTCCCACCAGCAGTGAATTAGGGATCCTGTTTCTCCACAACCTCTCCAATATTTGTTATTTTTTGTCTTGGTGATTATAGCCATTCTAACAGATGTAAGGTGATATCTTAGTGTAGTTTTGATTTGCATTTTCCTGATAATTAGTGATGTTGAACATCTTTTCATGTGCCTGTTGGTCATCTGTATATCTTTCTTGGAAAAATGTCTGTTCATATCCTCTGCCCATTTTTTGATTGGATTGTTTGGTTTTTTGTTGTTCAGTTGTGTGAGTTCTTTATATGTTATGGAGATTAACCCCTTGTCGGATATATGATTTGCAAATATTTTCTCCCAGCTGGTGGGTTGTCTTTTTATTTTGATCCTGGTCTCATTGCCTTTCAGAAGCTCTTCAATCTGATGAAATCCCATTTGTTTATTTTTTCTTTTGTTTCCCTTGTCTTAGTAGACATGGAATTTGAAAAGATCCCTCTATGACTGATGTCAAAGAGTGTACTGCCTATATTTTCCTCCAGGAGTTTTATAGTTTCAGGTCTTACCTTCAAGTCTTTGATTCATTTTGAGTTAATTTTTGTGTATGGCAAAAGAAAATGGTCTACTTTCATTCCTTTGCATGTGGCTCTCCAGTTTTCCCACCATCATTTATTGAAGAGACTTTCCTTTCCACATTGTATGTTTTTTTTTGTGTGAGGAAGACCAGCCCTGAGCTAACATCCGTTGCCAATCCTCCTCTTTTTCGCTGAGGAAGACTGGACCTGAGCTAATATCTGTGCTTGTCTTCCTCTACTGTATATGGGATGCCGCCACAGCATGGCTGAGAAGCAGTGGGTCAGCAGGTTCCCGGGATCCGAACCTGCAAACCCTGGGCTGCCAAAGTGAGACCTAAACTGCTGTGCCACTGGGCTGGCCCCTCCTCATTGTATGTTTTGAGCTCCTTTGTCAAAGATTAGCTGTCTGTAGATGTGTGGTTTTATTTCTGGGCTTTCAATCCTGTTCCATTGACCTGTGTATTTTTGTACAGTATCATGCTGTTTTGATTATTATAGCTTTGTAGTACATTTTGAAGTTGGGGATTGTGATGTCTCCAGCTTTCTTCTTTTTTCTCAGGATTGCTTCAGCTATTCAGGGTCTTTTGTTGCCCCATAGGAATTTTAGTATTCTTTGTTCTATTTCCGTGAAGAATGTCATTAGGATTCTGATTGGGATTGCATTGAATCTGTAGATCGCTTCAGGTAGCATGGACATTTTATTCTTCCAATCCATGTGCATGGGCTATCCTTCCATTTCTTTATGTCATCATCAATTTTTTTCAATAATGTCTTATAGTTTTCATTGTTTTGGTCTTTCACCTCCTTGGTTAAATTTATTCCTAGATAGTTATTCTTTTTATTGCGAGTGCAAATGGGATTATCTTCTTGAGTTCTCTGTTAGTTCGTTATTAGAGTATAGAAATGCTACTGATTTTAGTAAGTTGATTCTGTACCCTGCAACTTTACTGTAGTTGTTGATTATTTCTAACAGTTTTCCAATGGATTCTTTATGGTTTTCTATATATAAAATCATGTCGTCTGCAAACAGCGAGAGTTTCATTTCTTCATTGCCTAATTGGAATCCTTTTATTCCTTTTTCTTGCCTAATTGCTCTGGCCAAAACTTCCAGTACTATGTTGAATAAGAGTGGTGAGTGTGGGCACCCTTGTCTTGTTCCTGTCCACAGAGGAATGGCTTTAAGTTTTTCCCTGTTGACTAAGATGTTAGCTGTAGGTTTGTCATATACGGCCCTTATTATGTTGAGCTACTTTCCTTCTATACCCATTTTGTTGAGAGTTTTTATCATAAATGGATGTTGGATCTTGTCAAATGTTTTCTCTGCATCTATTGAGATGATCACGTGGTTTTTATTCCTCATTTTGTTAATGCGGTGTATCACATTGATTGATTTGCCAGTGTTGAACCATCCCTGTGTCCCTGGTATAAATCCAACTTGATCATGGTGTATGATCTTTTTAATGTATTGCTGTATTCGGTTTGCCAATATTTTGTTGAGGATTCTTGTGTTTATGTTCATCAGAGATATTGGCCTGTAATTTTCCTTCTTCATATTGTCCTGGCTTTGGGATCAGGGTGATGTTGGCCTCATAGAATGTGTTAGGAGGTGTTCCATCTTCCTCTATTTTTTGGAATAGTTTGAGAAGGATAGGTATTAAATCTTCTTTGAATGTTTGGTAAAATACTCCAGAGAAGCCATCTGGTCCTGGAGTTTCATTTTTTGGGAGGTTTTTGATTACTGTTTCAATCTATTTACTTGTGATTGGTCTATTCAGATTATCTATTTCTTCTTGATTCACTTTTGGTAGGTTGTATGAGTCTAAGAATTTATCCATTTCTTCTAGCTTGTCCAATTCATTGGCATATAGTTTTTCATAGTATTCTCTTATAATCCTTTGTATTTCTGTGATATCCATTGTAATTTCTCCTCTTTCATTTTTAATTTTATTTATTTGAGCCTTCTGTCTTTTTTTCTTAGTGAGGCTGGCTAAGGGTTTGTCAATTTGTTTATATTCTCAAAGAATCAGCTCTTTGTTTTGTTGATCCTTTCTACTGTTTTTTTTTTGTTGTTGTTTCAATTTCATTTATTTCTGCTCTTATTTTTATCATTTCCCTCCTTCTACTGACTTTGGGCTTTGTTTGTTCTTCTTTTTCTAATTCTGTTAGGTGTAGTTTAAGGTTGCTTATTTGGGATTTTTCTTATTTGTTAAGGTGGGCCTGTATTGCTATGAGTTTCCCTCTCAGGACAGCTCTTGCTCCATCCCGTATGAGTTGGTACAGTGTTTTTTCATTTTCATTTGTCTCCAGATATTTTTTGATTTTTCCTTTAATTTCTTCAATGATCCATTGGTTGTTCAGTAGCATGTTGTTTAGTCTCCACATCTTTCTCACTTTCCTAGTTTTTTCCTTGTAGTTTATTTCTAGTTTCATAGCATTATGGTCGGAAAAGCTGCTTGTTATGATTTCAGTCTTCTTAAATTTATAGAGGCTTTCCTTATTTCCCAACATATGGTCTATCTTTGAGAATGTTCCATGTGTGGCTGAGAAGAATGTGTAATCTGCTGTGTTTGGGTGGAGTGCTCTCTATATATCTATTAAGTCCTTCTTGTCTAGTTTTTCATTGAAGTCCACTATTTCCTGATTGACTTTCTGTCTGGATGATCTATCCATTGATGTAAGTGGTGTGTCAAGTTCCCCTACTATTATTGTGTTGTTGTTAATATCTCCTTTTAGGTTTGTTAATAGCTGCTTTATGTACTTTGGTGCTCCTGTGTTGGGTGCATATATATTTATAAGTGATATGTCTTCTTGGTGAAGTGTCCCTTTTATCATTATATATTGCCCCCTCGTTGTCTCTCATTGCCTGTCTTATCTTGAAGTCAACTTTGTGTGATATAAGTATGGCAACACCTGCTTTCTTTTGTTTGCCTTTAGCTTGGAATATTGTCTTCCACCCTTTCACTCAGAGCCTGTGTTTGTCTTTAGAGCTGAGACGTGTTTCCTGGAAGCAGCACATTGTTGGATCTTGTTTTTTTTTTTTTTTTTTTTTGTGAGGAAGACCAGCCTTGAGCTAACATCCATTGCCAATCCTCCTCTTTTTGGTGAGGAAGACTGGCCATGGGCTAACATCTGTGCCCATCTTCCTCTACTTTATATGGGATGCCGCCACAGCATGGCTGGCAAGTGGTGTGTCTGCCGGGGCCTGGGATGCGAACCTGCAAACCCTGGGCTGCCAAGCACGAACTAAACCACTGTGCCACTGGGCTGGCCCCCCAGATCTTGGTTTTTAATCCATCCCGCCACTCTGTGTCTTTTTGTGTGTGTGTGTGTGAGGAAGATTGGCCCTGGGCTAACATCCGTGACCATCTTCCTGTACTTTATATGGGATGCCACCACAGCATGTCTTGACAAGCAGTGTGTTGGTCCATGTCCAGGATCAGAACCTGCAAACCTCGGGCTGCCGAAGCATAGCGCATGAACTTAACTGCTATGCCACTGGGCTGGCCCCCACTCTGTGTCTTTTGATTGGCAAATTCAATCCATTTACATTTACAGTGATAATTGATATATGAGGGCTAAATGTTGCTATTTTATTGCTTATTTTCTGGTTCTTTTGCATTTCCTTTGTTTCTCGTCCTGTGTGTTTCAGACTACCAATTCAATTTGGTAGTTCTGTATGATAGTTTTCTTAGTTTTCTCTTTATTGTATGTGTCTCTGTTCTGATTATTTGTTTACTGGTTCATGAGGTTTGTATAAAAAATCTCATAGATGAGATAGTCCATTTTCTGATGGCCTCATTTCCTTAGACAGTCTATTCCATCCCTTTCCTCTTCCCCTTCTAAGTTATTATTGTCACAACTGATTCCATCTTGTGTTATGAGTTTGTGTTTAAAGTATGAGGTTATATTTATTTTTGGTGTTTTCCTTCCCTTAATCTTTGATGTTATAACTAAATGTTTGCTAACCTATTCTGATTGAGAGCTGCAAGTTTTCTGATTTTTGTCTGCCTATTTTTCTCCTTGCTCAAAGCTTTGTATCCTCTTTCTCTCTCTTTTTTTTCCAGGCATGAGGGCTTTCTTGAGTGTTTCTGGTAGTGGGGGTCTTGTGGCAATGAACTCCCTTAGCTTTTGTTTATCTGGGATAGTTATTATTTCTCCATCATATCTGAAGATATTTTTGCTGGATAGAGTATTCTCGGCTGAAAGTTTTTGTCTTTCAGAATTTTGAATATATCATTCCACTCTCTCCTAGCCTATAAAGTTTCTGCTAAGAAATTGGCTGAGAGCCTGATAGGAATTCCTTTTTGTCTTGCTGCCCTTAATATTTTTTCTTTGTCATTGACTTTTGCCAGCTTTATTACTATATGCCTTGGAGGGGGTCTTTTCATGTTGATATATTTAGAAGATCTATTGACTTCATTTACTTGCATTTCCAGCTCCTTCCCCAGATTTGTGAAGTTCTTAGCTACTGTTTCTTTGAACAAGCTCTCTGCTCCCTTGTCCCTCTCTTCTCTCTCTGGAGTACCTATAATCCTTATGATGCATTTCCTAATTGAGTTGGATATTTCTCGGAGAATTTCTTCATTTCTTTTTAGTCTTAGTTCTCTCTCCTCCTCCATCTGGAGCATTTCTGCATTCCTATTCTCAATATTGCCAATTCTTTCCTCCATATTGTCAGCTCTATTCTTTAAAGATTCCAGATTTTTCTGTATCTCCTCCATTGTGTTTTTCATCTCCATTTCTGATTGGTTTTTCTTTATAGTTTCAATCTCTTTTGTGAAGTTCCTGATTTCATTGAATTGTCTATCTGTATTTTCTTGTAATTTGTTGAGCTTTTTTATGATAGCTATTTTGAATTCTCTGTCATTTAGATTACAAATTTCTGTGCCTTCAGGATTGATTTCTAGATGCTTGCCATTTTCCTTCTGCTCTGGATATTTAATATATTTTTGCATACTGCTTGAGGATGTGGGCTTATTTTTTCTCATGCTGAAAATATCTGGTTGCAGCTTCCACCTGCTGCCACTGGGTGGGGGTCAAGAGCTGTCTATTCAGAGCCTGCTGCACTCCATGAGTGCTCTGGCCAACCAGCTGTGCTGGAGCGCCTGGTGGGGGGAGGGGCTCTTCCTTTTGCCTACCTGATCCCAGGGGCTTCCCACTCTTCCCCTGCTATCTGCCCTCCTGGAGTGCTAGCTTGATGAAGACACCCCTGCAATAGTTCAGTCCCTTCCATATGAGAATTTCCCACAGGCTGTGAGAGAACTTGGAGAGTGATGGTTTTCCTGTGGAAAGCTGCCCCTACACCCCCATTGCTGTGAGGACCTGGTCCCAGAGTTGCTGTTGCTGGGGAAGAAGAGGAGTTCTCCTTACCTCCTTCCACTACTTTCAGGGGTCCAGCACCTCCACATTCAGACGTGTGGCTGCCTTGGTCTCTCAGATGTCTTTTGTGTTGTGTCAATGTCCTTTTTGTTGTATCTTAGGGGTGGAGAGTCTAAGTGGGAAAGCTCACTCCGCCATGATGCTGACGTCACTCCTTGCAATAGTTTTTTGACCTATGTAAGTCTATCTTATTCTTTTTATGGTTCCAATAATGGATTTCTCTGTTCTACTGGCAAATGTTTTTCACTGGCCATCTGCCAACATGAAACCACACATTTTAACCATGTCGAGTGTAAAAGGTGTGTTGGGAAGCTTTGTGTCTCTTCCTGTGCTTGGCAACAGCTTAAATGACAGAGCATTTATGAGTTCCTCTTAAGTTTGCTAGAACTTGTCCATAAAACATCTGAATCTCCTCTTACAAACAATGTTGTGCTGAGCCTGAACATGCTTGTAACTAAATCTTTATTTACACTTATGTCCAGGGTAGGGGAGCAGCTTTAAAAATTCAGGGGAGTTTTGAGAAAAATATGACAAACACCCACCACCCAGAACTGATATTTTCTTTGGATCTTCAGGAAATATAATTGAAGTCAAACATTGTTGACAAAGTTGAAGTCTCTTTGTACTCTTCCCCAGTCCCATTTACCTCTTCCCTTCTCATATACAACCCTGTGCTTCCTGCTAGTCACTGTTTGTTTATATAAAAATACAAATAATGTATAATGTTTATGAAGTATTTGAACAATATATGGTATTAGGGTTTGGAAATTTAAGAATTTACATACACAATGTAAAATTAGGTAATTTACTTTTTTCCTTCATTATCACTTTTAAGAATAACATTTTTATTAAGAATTAATATGTGCATTAACTATTAATATAATGATTATTTATTATTAATTTCAATTTATAATTAACATAATAATTTATTAATTATTAAGAATAAAAGATTTTCATTGCATTTTGATGCATGGATCTGTTTCATTATATTAGTTATCTATTGCTGCATAACAAATGACTCCAAAACTTAGTGGCTGAAGACAACAAACATTTATTATCCCCTTGTTTCTTTTGGTTAGAAATCCAAGTGTTGCTGAGTTGGGTATGTCTAGCTCAGAGTCTCCTGTGAGGTAGTTGCTGAGGTATTGGCTGGGGCTGCAGTAATTTCCTGGCTTGGCTAGGGAAGGATTCATTTCTGAGCTCACTCATGTGCTGTCTATAGGTCACAGGTTTTCACCAGCTATTGGCCAGAGATCTCCTTGCCACATGGGCTTCTCCATACACTGGCTGATTGTCCTCATGGCATAGCAGCTGGATTCTCCCATAGCAAGTGGTCAAAGAGAGAAAGAATGAGAACCCAGTATGGAAGATGCAGTCCCTTTACAGCCTAATCTTGGAAGTGACATCCCACCATGTTCACTATACTCTATTCACTAGAAGCAAGTCAGGAAATCCAGCCCACGCTCAAGAGGAAGAAACTACACAAAGGCATAAACACCAGGAGGTGGGATAATGGCAAGGCATCTTAGAGGCTACCTACTACAGTCTGCCTTTTGGCTCCCCTAATGATACACATGCTAACTGCACTCCCTCTCTCCTAAGGTCTCCCAAATCTCATCTTATGACAGCATAAGCTCAAAGTCCAGAATCTCACCATTGAAATCAGGACTAAGTGTGGACGAATCTCCTCAGCTGTGGTTCCTTAAGTACAGCTCCTATAGTACAATTCTTCTAGATCTGTAGGCTTGTGAAAATAGAGACAAATTATCTGGCTCTCACATACCCAACATACAATGATGGGACAGGCATAGGATAACTGCTGTAAACATTCCTCTTCTAGAAGGGAGGAAATGAGAGGTACAAAGAAGTCATTGGTTCAATTCTGAAATATAGTTGGCTAAATGTTGGAAGTTCCTTGAATAGGTTTCAATGTCTTGGAATACTTCTCCATGGCTCTTGGCTCTGCCCCTTAGGTTCTTGGTTCTGACCTCTGAATCATTCTTCCTTTTTCATGAAAAATATCATGATTTTGTGTCTGAGCAGCAATCTCAGCCTGTTTTCTACCAGTAGAATTCTGGGGGTCCAAAGACTTCTCATTCTGTACTGTCTCTGTTCAAACTGGATATGTGTTTGCATAAATAATTCTTACAAGAAAGTTGTGGTTCTCCTGCAAATTATCTTGGGGTTTACTCCATTAGACAAGAGTCACTCTCACAAATCACTTTGAGATAAACCCTTCTCTACCTCAAGTCCCTGCTGTGATGGGTGAGGACGATGTCCTTGAGGTTCTGGAAGCTCCATTGTTTTGTTTGAGAGGATCTGTGAGGTACTCCTTTAACATCTTTAGGGGGGCTTTTGTATCCAATTGTTTCTAATTTTTTTCATTTCTGAAATGAAAATTCTTATTTCTTAACCTTTGACTTTCTCAGATCTTAAAAGATCTTGTAGTCACACCTGGGCTTCATCTTTATACCATGTTTTTCTGGCAGTGCCTTGGATTTTGTATTTTCTTGGAAGTCATTTCTTAATTTTAGCATTATTTGCCATTGAAAGAGGCTGAGAATTTTCAAAACAATCAAGTTCAGAATCCTTTCTGTTTATTAGTCCTTCACTCGATTTATCTCTCTCCTCTTGCATTTCATTATAAGCAGCAAGAGGAAGCCAAAGAGCACCGTCAGTATTTTACTTGGAAATTTCCTTAGTTATATCACCCAGTTCATCAGCACTTTTTTACTTTCCACAAAACTGCAGGTGAAAGTGTTGCTGAACTTTCTGCCACTGAACAACAAGGATTCTCCTTTCTCTAGTTTCCAATATGCTCATGGAATCTCTGGACTAGGAATTCAGACATTACCCAGCAGTGATAGCTTGTCTGTAATCTGTGATGTTTGGGGCCTCATTCAGAAATATTCAAATGGCTAGGGATTAAAATCATCTGGAGGCTTCTTCACTCACATGCATCGTGCCTAGGCTGGGATGACTTGAAGGCTGGGCTTAGCTGGGACTGTAACCAGACTGCCTAGATGTGGCATTGGGCTCCTCACAGAATGATGACTGGTTTTGGAGAGGCACCACCCCAAGAGGGAGCACACAAGCTAGGCCTGCAGTGAGGCTGGAAGCAAGTGGACCCACTGCAGGTTCAGCCACAGCAGCTGGACCCACATCAAGTGGGCTGGCAGCAGGTAGTCCTGAAGCAGGTGGGCTGGCAGCAATGGTTGCAGCATGAATGGGTCACGGGGTCAGATGTTGAAAGTGGGCTTTTATGTAGAGTTAAGTTTCCCAAAATCTGAGAATATATTCTTCCCTGGGGCTTTTAGTATATTGGTTTTGCAAAAATTAGTATCATTGAGAAAGAAAGATCCTTTCCTTATTACTATATATGGTATTCTCTATGACTCTGAAGGATGGTTTCTAGGAAGTTGTGGACTAAATGTGCTAAATCTTGTTAAAAGAAGTAGACTGGTTGATTTCTCATTTGGATCATCAAGTTGGTTCCATCTTTGTGTTGTTGAGGTTCAGGAAATTAACCTGGTAGTGAGTGACTGGAATGGGATGAGAGAAAAGCTCATGGCCAATGAAGAGGTCAAGGAACTGAGAGGTTAAGACACTAGATGAATTATCCTTTTGGAAGTTGAATTTGCTAAACATAAAGACATGTCTAGAGGAGGCGAGGAAGACAGTGACCCACAAATGAATGAGTGGAAATGTCCAGAAACTGATAGAAATCAGCCAAAAGGAAGGTTCATTTAATGGATCAATGAAATTTCAACACAAGTTGCATAATTCAACACATAACTGCAACACTGTTTGATGGTGTGCACCTCACAGCAACAAAAGTTTTTGAAGGAGGAAAGAGGAGAATGATTTTGTTAGTAGCAAAGCCACTTTGAGAAGTAGGTTTCCTACTCTGATGAGTGCCTTTGTCAAAATTCAGGACAATGAAGCCTGGATGACCATTGATTTCGTAAAATCTTAAGGGTTTAACGGGTCTTGCAAATCAGTTGTCCAAATCACCTATTTATTTACAGAATCATTCTATGACATCCCTATTACTTCTATCTGAGTCTGTGCTTGACCATCTCCAGAGAATGGGACACTCCACCTCCCAAGGAAGCACTGCTTCTCTGGACAGCTCCAAGAGTGAGTTTTCACTTATTTTTGCCTAAATTAGCTCCCATGATCGGTCTTGTTTCTTGACTCCAAAGGACCACACAGAAGACACGTCTTCTGCTGACAGATATTTCCATATTCAGAGATCGCTGGTGCATTCCATTTTCCCAAGGGTCTTCTTTTCTTTAAAGTAATTATCAACAGATATCCCCATTTTTCATCATGTGATTTGAATTCCAGTTCCATTCTCAGGATAGTTGCTCTCCTCCAAGCACCTCCCAATTATCCAAGATTCCTTTAAAAGGGACACAATCAGAGCCTAACTCAAGATCTAGCTCTTTTCTAACTGGCCCAGGCTGTGGAGAATCCTCCTCTACCTTTGAGTATAGCCTATATTTCTCCTGGGTCATGTCTGCCTGATGATATAATTAAGTACTATTCTTTAAGTTAGATATCTCAGCTCCCATCAGGAAATTAGCTGGGATTTGAATGACTAAGTCCTTATCTAGTGAGCTGACATCTGTCCTCCTCTAGGGGCTACTTCTGTCACACCTCAAATGGTTTCCTGGTCCCTCTTGTTGATAGCCCCTGCTTCTGCCTTTGCATGCCTGTTGCTGAGTTCATATTCCTACCCTTGTCATACTGAAGTCCTTACTGTCATTGCAGGGCAGAGAGGGTTCTTCAGGTTCAGGTTTAATATCAACCTAATTTGAGTTTGAGTTGACCATAGTGCTTTCTCCCTAGTAACCTACAGATGCTTTGAGTATCTGCATAAAAGACTATCCAGTGGATCTACCCCAAGCTGTCTGCCAACTGCCCCTCTAATACACCTCTTATCTAGGGTCTCAGCTGGAATTTGGGATCAGGTGCTTGTTATTATTGTATGAAGTGGGATGCTTCATTGGAAACGGGACATGTCTTGGCAGTTGCCATTAAATTCAGTCCATATTTCTGCACTGTCTTCATAAGATGAGAGTCCTTTTCAATTGCCCTGCTGAAATCCAGGTTCATTTTCTACTGAATTTCATTGATCAACTAATCTAGCAAAAATAAAGAATTAAATTATTTGACATGACTTGGTCTAAGTGGTCTCATGTTCTATCTTTTTCTAGGGATTCACAAAGGATCTTTTGAACAATTCATTCTAGAATCCTTTTCTGAGGTGAGATCAAGCTTACAGGTGTATGGTTTGCAGAAACTTGAAAATGGAATGGTATTTGCTTGTCTCAACACATTCACTATCTCTTGTTGTCTAAGATTCCTCAAATATCAATGTGTGGTTTACTTCTAGTCTAAGTGCTCTGAGACGTAATGTGCACAGGAAACGTATGTGGACTTATTTAGAAAATCTAGATCTTTGTAAAATCTATTTGGCCTTATAAATGTTCAGTCATTTTTCCAATTTGATTATTCCCTGTTGTCTGAAAAGACAGACATCAAATAAGGGTCTTTCTAGCACAGCCTTCACATTCTCTGTGCTACATTCCTCAGGGAGATTTCAGATCTTGTTTTATTTCCAGATTTCAGGATGAACTAAGGAGAACAGACCCCCTTTTAAGCCTGGATTTTCCTTCCCAGATATTGACAAGTTGATAGTTCATGAGTTGGGTGAAGGGTGGATGCAAATGCATCATGCAAAAAAAAAAAATTAGCAGCATCACACTGAGGAACTTATATTAAACTTCTTGGTGTTATTTTGAAATAAGTTTGATCTCCTTATTCAGATCAGAAGGAATTAAAATCTCTCTCTCCCTCTCACTGTTGCAGGTTTTCCTGTTTGGTTCAGAAGGAAACATTACAATCTTCATTTTTCCTTTATTGAAAAAATAATGCATGCTTGAGAGGAAAAACAATGTATGAACAAAAATGGGAAAGCTCTGGTCCCCCAGCACCCACCCAAATCCCGCTCCCTTGGGGCAAACTACTGGTTTCTGTATATTATGCCCTCATCTTGGGTTTCTCTTTCCCTTTACAGATGGTTGGTTGGTTTCCCTGTCTGAAAAATGGAATAAAAAGAAAAAGGAGCATTGATTTTTTATATCTCAAGCACAAACACAAGATTGTCAACACAAAGTAATAGACCTTTGTCCCGTTTAATGGCATCTATACTTTGCTACAATCATTTTATTAAAAACATACCTTTCATTGTGTTTTTTGTCCTTTTCATTTGTGGATTTTTTTATGGGCTTTTTGTTATTGTTTTGCCAGCCTCAGAGCATCTGGAGTCTCCTTTGTTTTTCGCATGGGTGTGTGCCACAGCTCTTTAATGCCCAGTCCATGAAACTTTCTTCCTAATTAATAAGTACTTTCTAATATAATTATTCTTTCAATTAGATATCTTAGCCCTCAACAGAAAATTTGCTGGGAATTCAATGTGGTGGCATCTGTTCTTTTGTAGAAGTTGCTTCTGTCATTCCTCAGATGTTCATTTGCACATATTGAATTATTTTTGATCTACAAAAATGAAAATTTCATATGGTTCAAACTAACATATTCCCTACTTGGCCTTTTTCAATCAAATCCTAACTACATAGCTCCTTACAACTCTTTCTGGTGTCTTTATATACTGGAAAATATTTTCAAAGGCATTAAGACAATAATCACACACAAGAAAATATTTTAAAAGGAATTAAGACAGCATAAGCCATTCTTTCTACCAGTGTCTTTTAGAATGGAATTTTGCCCGTCATTTTTCCGGTTGTTTTGATATCTACTTAATAGCCAGGATACACATCAGACTTGTCCTGAGAAATTCCATTCCCAAAGAGCAAAAACTATGATTTTAGTAATCCCAATGTGAGATTGGCATAATGGACTTTGATAAAGAAGGTTAGGGGCAAAAGAATCTGTGTGATGATTGAGGCAGCCTCACAAAGGTCAGTTTTGAAACTGAAGATCAGCAGGGGGTCATCCCAGTGGCTCTGAATTAGGAAAATAAAATGGAAGGCAAGGTTTGAGACATACAAATGGCCCAAAAGATGTGTGTAAAGAGCCTATAAGATGATTCCCAAACATAACATGTGGAATTTTCCCATCAGTGTGGTGTATGACATTTGGTGTTATTTTTGTTGATTTCATTAGTTTGCTTACATAAATTGGTTCATCTTATAATAATAGTCTCATGACATCAGGAAGTAAGTTTCTCTTATAACGTGCTTTCTCAGAAATTTCTTGGAAATGTCCTGAAGCTAGCTGGAGCTGGAGAAGTATTCGTTGATATTGATTTTATGCTGAATAGTCCACAGCTGTTGCAAACAAAATCATGGTGTTGCTCTTTAGATAGACTCTTTACTTACACTCAAAGGCAGCCCTGGATGGGGTCCTTAATCTGAGCCCAATGCCTTAAAATTTGGCCTCTTGCCTTTGTGGTGTGGGAATAGATGTGGAAGAATTTTGTAAAATATAAAATATTCTCTAAATCTAAGGGCTTACGAAGGACACACTACACATAATTTAGATCACAAAATGATATTCGAGATGAGTAAAGTTTATGAGGCAATAAACTGGAAAATGACTTAGCTGCAAAGAAGACAATTCAAATGACCATAGTGGATAGAAAATAGATTATAAACACAATGAAGAAGTGTGAAAGGAAGACATTTTACAGGTGGAAAAATTAACCAATTATTCAAACAATCATCAGGGGTGAGGATGGGGATGGAGAATTGTATGCAAATCCAATTTCTAATGACACTCATTAGCTAAACCCAAACTATCACTCATGACCATGAAGCCCAAGTTTTTAATGAGGGCAATGAAGACTAGGATGTGTTTTTTCAAACCAAATTCTGTTATTTTCCGATAACCTATTATTTAACCAGAGGAGTAAATCTAAGTAGCCTGTTTTATGTGTATCTTAAACCATCGAAAAAGGAGTTAACTCCACTGAACTGAACTCCCAGGAAAGAGGGGGAAGGTAGAGTTAGTCACTCAATGCAAGGATGTCCTACTCTCATGGATGCACCGGGTGTGCCTCTTTTAGGACAGACCTGTTTGAAGAAAGTTAATATTTGCCGGTTTAGAGCAAAGAGAAAGAGGAGAAAGCAGTGATTCAGGTGCTAAACAGAATGAAGATTTGATAATTTGAAATACAGAAACTCTATAAATGCAATTGCAAAAAAATCCCACAACAGTAATAATAAATTCCCTATTGTATAATAGCTAATTGTGCAATAGTTGAGAGATAGATTGTTGCAAGTCTTCACAGACATTGTAAGTTATTTTTAAGGGTCAGCAAGCAAAACAGCTCTTGTAATTCAAATCCTGGTACATAGACCGCAAATGCTCACTACTTCCTGAGAGAGTCTGTCCCTTGTTCAGTCAGCTCAGATTGTATGAAAATTATCTCTGATGCTGATACCCACCAGTCCCTTTATATCTTAGGCTCCCCATGATTTCCAAATTTTCAAATATCACCAACAAGGGTTCTGTGTCCTCACTTGGATATTAAATATCCAATATTTAGTATTTAAATATTAAATCACTTGGAAGGTGATTTAATATTTGGGAAGTAACTTGTCTAAGTTCAGGAAACTAGAACTCATTTAGAGAAACTAAATTTTCTCCTACACTGTTTATACCCTTTTGGGGCCATTAATCCTTCTTTCCAATTTTCTTTCTACACAATTCTGTTCAAATATTACCTTTGTATACATAAGTAACATCGACAAGTCCTCCTTTTTATGTCATAATCATAATTTTCCCAACGGATCTTAAATGAAATCTCATTACTTCTCATAATCACCTATTTGTGTGAGGAAAAAATACTCTTTTTTTGCTCTTAGTTATTTGTTTTAGATATTACACTTTGCTATATTTATTACTTTTGGGGACCTAGAGGGGAATGCTTAAGAAGAACTGGGCTGAATTTGCTAGGAATCAATCTTAAAAGGTAGAAGGTCATTGAAATGTGTCCTTTTCCATCTTAATCTTTGTTCCAAGCAAGAATCTGAATGAGACTGAAGAGTTTGTTTTTTATCATGCTCTTATCTTGGATGAGGAATGCTTCTGTTTAGAAAGAGGGTCTGCAGGCTTTCTGGTGGGGACAGGTTATAACCCCTGTGAATACAGGGGTAATAAAGGATAAATGAAGTGTGCATTCTTTCCTCATCAAGTTTACACTATTTACACTATTATGGCTTTTTTGATTTACATCTTGGGCATGAAGGAAGAGTCTGATAATGGTCCCTTCTGGTGTTGTAAAGCAAGGATCTCAAAGGAGAAGGCCTGGGGAGAGCTAACACAGGATTCTACTCTTTCTGGAAAAGGTCTCTCTTTGAGAGATTTTCACGGTGTCAGGAAGAAAAGATTATTGTGTCAGTCTTGAGAGAGGACAGGGCCTGCCCTCTATGGCCCAGTTTCCATTAGCATTTGTAAACAGACACACTTCTTAGTAGACTCTTTCAGATCTTCCCTTAAGTTCTTGGCAATAGAGTGGCTGGAGAAAAACTGATGGGAGTGACCTAAAACTGTGGGTTTGATTCTTTGATCTGGCAGAAGCCAAGGAGCAATGGAGCCTCCCTGAGCAGCTCAAACCAGGGATTGGAGACCTGAGGCACCAAAGGACCAGGAGAAGGGAGAGGAGTGGACTGATGGCACAAATACCAAAATGCTCAAAGGATTTGAGGAGCAAAGGCAAAAGGCCTATGTTTGAACCACAATATCCATTATGAAACATGCCCAGGTTTGTAACTATGTCAGATGTATATACTAAGCCTTTTTAATTCCACTTAATTTAGTCCCACCTTATGAATGAATTATTAGGAGCTCAGCCTCATAAGGACTCAAGAACCTCAGATTAACCTTCTAACCACAAGCACCCCCCCACCCCAATGGTGCCTGAATCTAATGGTGTGGGTGGGTGGAGAACTACTAAATGGGAATGAAATGACAATTCTGATTAAGATCTGTGATTAATCTTATAACACCCAGCTCAGTTATTCTGTCCTAAATTGCAGACACCCTCAGATGAACTTCCTTATCCAAATAAGATTATCAGCGTGGCCTCTGGTCACAGGATATGGAGAGAGATTGGAAGTACTTTGTAAACATGTGAAATGCTTTCCTAAGGGAAGTATTTAAAGGACTTGGGGCTCATATCCGGCAATTTTTGAGATGGGTAGAGATTATTAGGAGATTAACCAGAAAGGCCCTATTATAGCTAGAAAGGCCACTCAAAGTTAACATAAAAGGTAGGAAAAGGGAAACACGAATAATGAAGCAGTTGGGGAAAAACGTTGCTATGTAGAAATATTGAGAAATTGCAGTTACTAGGATCTGAACAATCAGCCTTGAGGGTATGGTTTGTAAAGAAATATTAAAGCACTGAACTGGAATCTCACTAGGAAGGTAGATCTTGTCATCTTTTGCAAAGGCTGTCTAACCACCTGAGCTGGGGCTACATAGAGAGACTGAAATGTGACCATCTCACGGATCAACTACAACTAACAGTTCTGAATATTCTAAATTCTCTATTTGCAGAATACCATTTATTTTCAGAGAATAATGTCTATAATTTTTTTATTAAAGTGAGAATCATTATAATCTCCTTTCTGATTCTTAATACCCTGTTTTCTGTGTGACCTCCAAGCCTGTAAGATTCCTATTTCTTTTGTGACTAATTTGACTTTGAAATAGCTTTTTTTGTTGTCATTTCTAAAAGTTTTCCCATTCTCCTTAAATTAAATGAAATCCATCCCAGAGTTTGGGCATGGAATCTAACATTCATTCTTGTTTCAAGCACATACACAAGAATGATCCAAGGTGTACTTTCTGAATCATGTACTAGGGGAGAGATTCCAAGGAGGAGGTTTCCAGTGATGAAAGAGATGAGCATTCCCACTCTGAATGGAGGAAACAAAGATTGAGACTGATTTTCTGAAATTAACCTGTTCTCTCCATGACAGTATTACATTGCACATTCCTAATCTAGGGACCAACTTTAATGTTGGATCCAAGTCATAAGAAGACTAAATTAACTATAGTGTAATCACTAGTGTAACTTTCAGGAGGAGGGGAAGGAATATGATGGTTGTGTCACTCATAACAACCTGGTCATGTTAGATTATAACTCAGTGAACAAAGAAACAAGAAATAAAATCAATGCATCATTCTGATGATGACTCTACATCACTGAGGATTCTTTTTTAAAAATATTTTGGAAGAGAAGAAAAACGTAAGTAAAGCCCAAGTCATCCCAAAATACAATTAGAAATATCATAAATAGCCAACAGATGTTATGGTAGAAATGAGCCGAAGCATAAATTTCATCATGGATGCTCACGATGCAGTGGTATGAGTGAGGATGCATGACAAGTGTGGACCACAGGGAGATATCACTCAAGACTTGAAATCTACATTAAAAGAAATCTACATAAAAAACCAAATTACGTGAAGTTACCTTACAAAGAAGAATATCTTCAATGTCTGAGGAATTGATTCAGATCTTATTGAAGATATAAGAAACGTAAAATTTAAATGAAGGTGTTGGTGAACCATGGCAACTCAGAGTTAAGACAAGTGCTGAAGCGAATGTTGGTAGTGCCCAGCCAAGCACTGCTCAGAGGAGATGGAGAGTTAGTTGCGGGACTGTGAGTTTTCAAGTTCCATTGGCGAGACCTATTGAGAAATGGATGCATCAAATTCTATCCAACACTTGGTTCCTGTAACACCCTGTACTGATTCCTTACTCATGTGGTGGTTGAGAAGTCCCTGTTACAGTTAATTCTCCTGTAAGTTCATAAAGGCTTCCTTGCTTTATGGGCTTGGTTATGAGTCTGCTCCAAGAGGTGGCTTCACCTTTTGTGTATAAACGCAGTCAGGCCTCCCTGAGTCTGCGGGCTCAAGGCCAGTCCCTGATAACTGTATCAAGGCTGTGAAGCCTGCTCTGAGAGTCTTTTGGGAGACAATCTCTTTTTTTCTTTCCAAGGGAATGCCAATTATTGCGACAGTGTGTATGTTTTCTTTAAAGCACTATGTATTTGAATGTTTATGGATTTCAGAGAATGATAAGATGTTAGTAAGCAATCAATTAAATAATAATGGGGCAAGGCAGAGAGTGTTTAGGCACCTCAAAGAATCTCAGGCATGGAAGGAATCCTGATAAACTTCCTACCAAGTGGTTGTTAGTTCCAATGCTTGAATGTCTAGCAATCAAAAATTCATACACCCAGGGTGGTCCGTTCCATCCTTGGGAAACGCTTTTAAAGAGTTTCTCCGCATTTTGGGTTATACTCACTCTAGGCCCCCTGGACTTTTTCTCCACTAGAAGCATCTGTGTCTGTACAATCAGAATGGCATTTCTGAGCACTTCCCTACCCTTATTAGCTCTGCTCTCTATTTCAGTGCCCTTTGCTAGGAAATCACATTCTTTTTCCTCTAACCATGGCAATTATCGTCCTGCTCTGTAGAATGCAGTTCCAGTCAAGCAAGCATTTCCATCACTGGTTATCACAAATTTTAAGGTAGTCTTTTTGTAGCAAGTTTATCATCATTAACTTTGCTCACCAGGTCCTCCTCATTGTTAAAATTAAGCTCAGAGTGGTTTACCTAGATGCTTAAGAATTTTCTCCTGTTTTAGTTGCACTGAAGTCCTCCATGCAATACCTAGAGATGTGGACATCCCTTCATCCCTTTTCCTTGCATATGTATCCATTTTGTGACCTGCGTTTTCAGTGCTTCACAAATTTTCTTTGTCTGTCCAGGAATATGTATAGCATGACCACACAATGAGAGCTCATCTCTGCATCTCTCCTTCTATGTTCATCTGTATATTCTCCATTGCAGAAGAAGACAGAAGAGGCTGGGCCATGGAGATTGAAATCAGATAGATGAGTAGTCACTTCATTCATGTTCTGCTACCTACTAACTGCAGGCTTTTGGAAAAATTACTCAATATATTCCAACCAGTTTTCATTGTTTTGCACATACATTGTTGGGGAACTTCGTACCTGAATTCTTCTTTCAGTAGCTCATCTGCTGTACTACACAGGAAGTTGATTCACAGAATTGATATGGAATTTTTTTCTTTCTTTCTTTCCCTCCCTGATTGGGTCAGCCAGACACAATCCTGCCTAGACGCAGCCCTCTCGAACCACCCTTCCTCTATCGTCAGTGATACAGGCTCATCATCCCCACTTCTGGTATTTAGTTTCATCTCCTGTTTGTTTTCCACCAGAAGTGAAATAAAGGTGGGGACCATGAGTGTCTCGTTCACTTTTGTAGTCCTAGCACCTGGCACAGTACTTAACACACAGCAAGTACTCAATAAATCTTGTTGAAACAAAGGACCAGTTTAACATCCAGATGTAACTCTTAGTTCTCATTCTCCCCCACAAGATCCCAACTGTTGATGGGAAAGAGACATGAAAAAGTGTGAAAGCACCAAGTAACGTGCTTTCATGTTCAAGACTTCATAGACACATTTTCCCTCCCCAGCCTGGAGAGGGCAGGGAGCATAGGGCACACAGTAGGTGTGGCACAAACAGCCTAGTGTTTGAAGCACTAAACTGTTTGCTCGCAGTGCAACTTTAGCCTCTGTTTCCTCATCTGTAAAATGGGAATAATAAAACCTTGCTGGATAATGAATTAGAAATGATGAGGAAATATCATGCCTAACACTTGTAGTCACTCAGTAAACGATAGTCCCTCAGCTCATCCCTCCCGCCATCATGCATCAGGGGAATGAGCGCTTAGCAAGTCAGATAGCCTCGTAGCCTCTTCAGAGAATCCCTGTTGGGTCTTCTAGGACCTCACCACAAGGAGATGGCTCTGGCCTAAAAATATTATTTTCCTCTCAGAGTATCAGATTTTTTCCTAGAGAATATCTGGGTATCCTCTTTATTGTTCAGTTCTTCTTCAGAAAATCTGGCTCCCACTTTGGAGGACTACATTTGTATTTGTTACATCCACCATGGCTTCTGCAGTTCTCAGTTTCTTTTCTTTTTTTCCTCACATCCTTCTGTTTCCTGATTCTGATGTTGAATCTCTTCAGCTTCATCTTTGCCTCACAAAATCCAGAAACTGGTTGGATCAGAGGGTTATATACCCGTTGCTGTTAACTTCAATTCCTAGCATTCTGTAAGTATATAATTTCCTTATAGTGCTCTGATAAGGAACTAAATTGATGCAGAGTTTGGAGGCACCAAAAATGTGCCTTGTGCACTTTGCAGAGTGTTTTTTTTAAGGTCCATATTCTAATTGCTAAAGTTGCATAACTAATTACCTCAAAACTTAATGATGAAAAACAACTGCTTATTGTATGTGTAGATTCTGTGGATCAGGGATTCAGACAGTGATGCTCTATGATGTCTGGTGCGGCAGCTAGAAGATTCAAAGGCTGGAGGCTAGAATCGTATGAAGCCTTGTTCACTCATCTGTCTGATATTTCCTGCTGGCTGTCAGCTGGGGGAAGAGGGAGCTGAGTTTTTCTCCAGGTGGTCTCTCTGCATAGACCTCACAACATGGTGGCTGGCTACCCCCAGAGTGAGCATCCTCGAAGAGCCAGAGAGCCAGGAAGAAGTTACATCCTTCTAATGACCTGGCCAGGAAGTCACAGATCATCTCTTCTGCTGTGCCCTCTTTGTCAGAACACTCATAAGCCCTCACTGAGATTCCAAGGGAGAGAAATTAACCTGGTAACTGTCTGTTGAGTAAGCAGGACTCTAGCTAATTCTGTGGCCATTTTGGAAAATACTATCTGTGATACCAGGTGAATGAGACTGAGCAAGACTGCCATTTCCATGACATAGAGGAAAAGTATTTTTAGGTGGGCCTCCTTCTCAATGTCCTAGGATAGTGCCAGGAAATAGTTGATGGAGATGAATTGCTCAGTTGCAGACCAGAGCACTAAGACAATGAAGGTCCCACTTCATTTACTTGACACCATCTACTTCATTTACTTAACACCAGCTGCTATTGTTTATAAGTCCGTAGGAAATGGAGTTGGGAACTGTTGTCCTAGGTAGGAAAGTGATTTGCATGTGCAAGCCATCATTTTTTCCATGTAGACAAGCAACTGGAATTGTACACCTTCTCAAAACTCAGTCATCAGAGTTATTTCTACTTGCAGTAAAATCTAAATAAAAATGTCCTGGATCAGGAGTCAGACCATCTGGGTATTGGACCCAATTCTATCAATTACTCACTGTAGGACATGAAGCAAGTGACTTTTCCCATTTGTAAAGTGGAAGTGATCATCCTTGCTCTGTCCAGCTTGGGGGGGGGGTTACTGTGAGATTAGAAGAGATAATATGAAATGCAATACACATGCAAGGACTTTTAAAGGAAGAGCTGTGCAAAACAAAATCCCAAGGTATGGTCCACAACAGTGACTTTGGGAAGATCATTCTCAGTAATCTTGAAAGTGAGGAGCAGGACACAAGAATAATGAATACATTGATAAAACATCATGGATACTGATCATTTGCAGAGATATTGATCAGTTGCAGGGACTTAAGAGAATAGTCCTAAGTATTTGCTTTTTAAGATTCTTAGAGGGAAAATGGGATGACCACCTTTCCAAGGCTATATGTCACAACTAGATGAAGCAGAGCAGCAACTGGCACGTTGATCTACAGGAAATAAAAAAGAAAAAAATGACAGTGAAACAGGCTCCACTCCACTAAGAAGGCTCACAATTTAACAAGATAATTAACAGAATGTTTGATTGTTAACAAAGCTGGGAGAGTGAGTTTATTGGCAAGTTTGATTGACAAGGTCTCTCATTTAGGAGAAAATGCCAATTTGTTTCCTAAAGTGGCTGCACAAATTTATATCTCCATCCACCCCCTCTCCAACATGCAAGAGATTTTGTGGATTCACATCCTTCCTGATTGTTAGTGTTGTCATCTTGTTGAGGTTTTGATTTGTATTTTCTCAATTACTTACAATTTTGGGTATTTTTTCACATGTTTATTGGCCATATGTGTTGCCTTTAACGTAAAATTCCTATCCACATCTTTTACCAATTTTCTATTGAGTTGTTTATGCTTACTGGTTTGTGGGAGTTATTTATATGATCTTGAGACCAATCCTTTGCCCCTTGTGTGAACTGTGACTATCTTCTCCCAGTCAATACCACATGGGGCGAAAGAACTGAGCAGTCAGCCCATGAAATCATGAGAAATAGTAAATAGTTGTTCTTTAGTAATAAATAGTTTGTAACATAACAACAGATAATTAAATTAATTTTATTTCATTATTACTTTAAAAATCTGCCTTGCCCATATTTTATGCCCAACTTTTCTTTCATAATATTATTGAATGTTGTCTTCTATCTTTTTAGCTGATCAATCTTCCCAGCATTTTGTCTATATTGTTCACTTTTTTTAAAAGACCAAACTTTTGGGGGCTGGCCCGATGGCATAGTGGTTAAGTTTGTGCACTCTGCTTCAGTGGCCCAGGGTTTGCAAGTTCGGATCCCAGGCGAGGACCTACATACTGCTCCTCAAGCCACACTGTGACAGCGTCCCACATACAGAATGGAGGAGGAGGAGCATAGATATTAGCTCAGGGTCGACCTTCCTCAGCAAAAAGAGGAAGATTGGCAATAGACATTAGCTCAGGGACAATCTTCCTCACCAAAAAAAAAAAAAAAGAAGACAGAAGACCAAACTTTTGGCTTTGTTGAACTTCATTGTTTTTGTTTTATTTTCCGTGTTAGTAATTTCCACTCTTCCAACTATTTGTTTTCTTCTATGTAGTTTGGGGGCAATACTATTGCTTGTCACTTAATTTCTTAAGATGGGGATTTAACTCATTAATTTTGAGTTTTCCTCTCTTCTAATATAAAGATTTAAACTTATACATTACCCTCAAAACACTGCTTTTTTGTTGCATCCCAGGAGTTTTGGTGTCATGTTTTATTATTATCCAATTTTACACGTTTGGACAATTCCTCTACACATTCCACCATTGTGTTTTTGCCATTTATCCATTTTCCCCACCCATCTTAGCTCTGTCAGTTACAACTAGGAAGGGATGCTACTGGTATCTGGTGGGTAGAGGCCAGGTTGCTGCTCAACATTCTTCAATGCTCACGACAGACTCCACCAACTCTCCCTGACACTCCACCAACAAAGAATTATCTAGCCCAAAATGTCAACAGTGCTGAGGTTGAGGAATACTGATTTAGACCAATATTTAAATATAATTAACAAATATTATTATTACCTCGACTTATCCCTTTCCCCTGTTATGAAATAGGCAATCTCTTCAGAGAGTCTCAGATACGTCTGGGTTTGATTCGTGCTTCAGCTTCATCTCATAAAACTCCAGATGGTGTTTTGTAGAGATTGTTGATGGCTCAAAGGTAAAATTTCCATGATGTATAGTTAGCTCACTTCCCAGTACTGTGTCCATACTTAATTCCCACGATAATGTTCTGGTTAAGAGGAAAAATGGACTGAAAGTTTAGATGTACATAAAATATGGCCGAGAATATGTGTTTTACTTGATCCCTTTTTTATACTCCACACTATATGTGGCCAGATGAAAGAGACCATCCCGGGATGCCATCCCCTGACATCAAAGAACATGCATCTTTAGATAAGCCTCTGGCTTAAATGTGCCAGCACAGCGCCAGGAACACAACTGACACTTAAACATAGTGGATGGCTCTTAAAACCAGCCTATTAGCCTTACAAGTGCAAGTGGTCATTGAGGTTTTGGAACTAGGTGTAAACAGGAAAATTATCTGCATATGGAAAGGTTTATTTTCAATGGCACGCAGGTGACCCAAAGCATGCACCTTCCCAGGGCTCGGACCACTGTTCTCTTTGTTCTTATAGCAAGATGTAAGTGCAAGAATCAGAGACTCTAGCCCTTGACGAAATTCTGTCCGTAACTAGCAAGCATCTTTTACTCGTCTGTAGGAGGAAGGTAATCTTCTTGGTTCTGTCAGTTCAGAGGTCATTTTCAGGCTCAGAAAAGATAATACTTGTAAAATGAAATATGAATGTAAGGACTTAAAAGTAAATGCTGTACAAAAAATAAAATCACAATATAGGCTGAAAATAGCAAAGACTTTATTGGGAAGGAACTGGAGAAGCTTCCCCAAGGCTGGGAAGACCATGCAAAGTAACCATGAATAGGAAGCAGTAAGACAGAAGGACAAGGAGACTATTAGAAAAAAATGATTATGAAGAAACAGAAAACATGGAAGAAACCTCAGAAAACTGTCACAAGGATTTGTGCTTTAGGTTACGTGGAGAGAAAGTGGTGATCTTTTTTGTAAGGCTGACACAATGACCATACGTCAAGGAGACCTTAGACTTGCAGCTATCACAGACATCAACAGCAAATAAAGAAGAAGAAAATTAGACTGAAGTTGGCTGCATCTTACCATGCCTACTCACAGAGCCTTTTAATCAAGAATATGACTAATAGAAAGATGGTAGCAGCATGCTGGATGGAGCTTGCGGCAGTAATGAAGAACTGACAGGTTGGTTGCCAGAAGGTTGCTCTGAGTCACATGATTCCATGATGAGAGGATCAGCAGCAGGAAGGCTGGCAGCAGCTGGACACACAGCAAGTTGGGAAGCAGCAAGGCTGGCAGCGGCTGGATCCACAGGTCTGGGCTTGGCACCAAGGCAGGCAGACACAGGTGGGGTGGTAGCAGGTTCTCCGACAGTACACGGGTCCAGAGCAAGCTGGCTGGCAGCTGGTGGTTTGACAGCAAGAAGGGGGGCAGCAAGGCTGGCAGCAACTAGAGCCAGTGCAGGTTTGTCCACAGCAGCTGGACTCAGAGCAGGTGGGCTGGCAGCAGCTGGTCACACAAGTTGGTTGGTAGCAGGTGGTCCTACAACAGGTGGTTTGACAGCGAGTTTGGGGGCAGCAAGGCTGGCAGCTGCTGGACTCACAGCAGGTGGGCTGGCAGCAGGTGGTGGGCTGGCAGCAGGGAGTGCTGCAGCAGGAAGGGCGGCAGCAGCTGGTCACACAAGTTGGTTGGTAGCAGGTGGTCCTACAACAGGTGGTTTGACAGTGAGTTGGGGGGCAGCAAGGCTGGCAGCTGCTAGACTCACAGCAGGTGGGCTGGCAGCAGGTGGTCCTGCAGCAGGTGGTGGGCTGGCAGCAGGGAGTGCTGCAGCAGGAAGGGCGGCAGCAGCTGGTCACACAAGTTGGTTGGTAGCAGGTGGTCCTACAGCAGGTGGTTTGACAGCGAGTTGGGGGGCAGCAAGGCTGGCAGCAGCTGGACTCACAGCAGGTGGGCTGGCAGAATGTGGTCCTGCAGCAGGTGGTCCTGCAGCAGGTGGGCTGGCAGCAAGGGGAGCAACAGATCATGGTGTCAGGGGTGGAGGGTGGGCTTCTGTTCAGAGGTCAGTTTTCAAGAGTCTAATGACTCTTTCTATTCTGGGGTTTTTATACACTGACCTCCAAAATTTGGACCAATGAGCACGACTTTCCTTGTTGTTGTTTACAGTGTTTTCCATAGTCACTGGGGGAATTGCCAAGGAGGAAGTTGTTCCCTAAATGCTATGAATCTTTAGGAAAATAAGTGTTTAATCTGTTTCCTAGTTGAGAATAACTCATGGAAAGCTTTTTCAGATGATAGGAAGGAGGTCACATCATCAGCATCGTTCCTGCTTCAATCACAATCTGATCATGTGATCTCTTTCCTGGTGGCCTGGGGAGGTCAGAGCAGTTGTCCCTCCCCATCTTTGTTGCTTTGGTTGTATGTATATTGGGAAGTGTCCCTGGGGAGGGGCATGATGCTGATATGTTCACAGTGAGGAACTGAATCCATGCTGGGTCCAAGTCTGTTGCCCACAAAGCCTGAATCAAGACAACTACAGACATCTCTCTCTGTAGCAACCTACCCACCTGTGTAACTCAGTTCTATCAAAGACAATTGGGTGGAGGATATTGGCACAATCTCTTCCATATGCCAAAGCATAACCAAAGCAGGTGGGTAGAATCAGAGGCAGTATACTGGGACTAAGGGAGCATCAGTCAATTTTCATCCCAGGTGACCAACTGTCCTCTCTTCACTGACTGCACTTCTTTCTCTCTTTCCCCTCCCTCCCTCCTTTCCTTGTGTCCTTAATTTTTTCCTTCTGCTCTCTCCCCTTTGCCTATCCCCACTCCTTCTTGTTGAGAAATTGTGACTGTCCACCACACTGATCTGAGTGGAGCAAATGGTAGATTTTAGATTATGTTTTTGATACCCCACCCATATATCTTGTATCTTAGTGTGCTCGGGCCAACTTCCACCTGCCAGATCTGCATCTCTGTGTCTTCACGCAACAGCAGAAAGTCATGCTGCCTGTGCTCACCACTCCGAGAAAACATTCAACCAATGCTTCTGGAGAGTTGGTTTATAAAGACTCCAGCTCCCTTGTACCTCAATTCGGATAATTCTAAAATGTGTGTTTTATATCGTTTCTGACAGTTTTCCCTCAGGTTTAAGCCTCAGTTGTCCACTGATACTGGCTTCACATAGACCCTTCCTGGAGTCACTTCCCCAACCCCCTACCAGTGTGATCTGCACGTCCCAAATAAACTACATTCACCTCAATCTTTTCTTCAGAGTAACTTCTGGGAGAAACCAAACTATGACATTACCTCTCTAGTCTCAATTTCTTCCTCTCTAAAATGGGAACATTTATATCTACCTTGAAAATTTCTTCAAGAATTAAAGGTAATGTATATGAGGCATTTAATCAATACCTAGCAAACAGGAGGCAACCCAAAACATGTTAGTTCTTCATCTCATTCACCCAAACACCCGAGAAGAAACAGCGGTCAGTGAGTTTGATCTTGACAGTCTCTTCAGAGCATCCCAGATACATAGTCTTGGAAGTTGGCATGTGTCCAGGACATCAGCCTTGTTAGCTCGTCAGAAGTACCTCTCCCACTCCCAAGGAGGTGACCCAGGTCCCAAACTCTTCTGTTCTCCTCAGAGACAGAATCAAGCCTTACCTCACTGAATACTTAGGCAGCATCATTAGTTTAGGGCCAACAGCATTGGATTACTGTGTGTTATGACTCCTATCAATGCACAGGTTCTACTTTTCTTCTTTCTCGCATTCTTCTGATTCCCCTGGAACACGAGTTTTTATTTCCCTTAAATGCTTCATATTTGCCTCACGAAACATAGAAGGTGGTTTTGTTCCCTTGGATGGTTCAGAGACTATGAATTCCTGAAAGTCATACATGCTCATTGCATAGTTTCTCAATCCCCAACTTTCCCTTTACATAATTTTCTTAATAACTTTTTGATCAGAAGGACAAATTGTCTTAAAGTTGGGGAGCATAATGTTTTTCAGGAATTACTTAATTCCTTTTTACTCAGTCAATAGGTACACTGGACAAGTAGGCCACACAAGAATTTGATTTACATGATACTTATGATATTGTGATTTATAATAAGAAATATATATTTGGTCTTCCTTCATCATTCCTGGCTCACAGCTCCCAAAGCCCTTGGAATTTCTTAAGTGTTGAGAGTGATAAAGGTGTCTTTTGTGGCGTTAATGAGGTGACTTTCGGAAGGCACCTAAGGATGGAAGGCTAATTGCCAGTGGAGCCGACCATGTGATTATAGGGTTGAAACTTTCAGTCCCACCCTCCAACCAATCTCTGGGGGAGGGGAGAGAGTCGAGGGTCTGGAGATAGAGTTCCATCACCAATGGTCAATGATTTAATCAACCATGCCTATGTAATGAAGCCTCCATAAAAAACCCAAAAGGATGGGGTTTGAGGAGCTTTCAGGCTGGTGAATGTGTGGACATGCAGGGAGAATGAAGCACCTGGAGAGGCCATGGAAGCTCCACATCCCTTCCCATGTACCTTGCCCTATGCATCTCTTCTCTCTGGCTGTTCTTGAGTTATATTTTTTAATAATAAACTAGTGATATAGTAAGTAAAATGTTTCCCGAGTTCTGTGAGCTGCTCTAGCAAATTAATCAAACCCAAGGAAGGAGGGGGTCATGGGAACCCGATTTATAGCCAGTTGGTCAGAAGCCCGGGTGACAACCTGGACTTGTGACTGGTGTCTGAAGTTCAAGGAGGGGGGTATGGGAACCTCCAATCTATAGCTGGTTGGTCAGTAGCACAGGTAACAACCTGGGCTTGTGACTGGTGTCAGAAGTGGGAGCAGGGGACAGTCTTGTGGGACTGAGCCAAGGATTGAGTTGAATTGTAGGACACCCAGCTGGTGACACAGAATTGCTTGGTGTGGAGAAAACCCTCTACACATTTGGTGACCAGAAGTGAAGTTTTGTGTGAGCAGTAGAGGAGACACACAAGGAAGAAAGACAGTAGGGAAGAGCTTGGTGTTTCCTACATAGAAGGGAAAAGCTGCAGGTTTTTCCATGTACAGTACCAAAGGACAAGTCTCTTTTTTGTGAGGACAGACTGGATGCCCAAAAATATTTGATGCAGATGAATCAATGAGGGGCTGGATAGCCCTGAAGCAAGTCAAGGCTCCCTGCCTTCACAAGAGCTCTAAGATGCAACCCCTGCTGCCCTCACACGTAGCTGCTGTTCACTGAGGTGCAGGACACTGATTGGGAAGAACATTGGAAGCAGAAGTTATCTGCATATACAAGAGAATATTTCTTTATTGTCAAAGAAGAAACTCAAGTGAACATCTTGCTGGTGCTCAGTCCTAGGGTTTTTTCCTACTTGTCTTGATTCATGAATGTAAGTGCCGTTGAGCAGGAGCGGATCCAGTCTTGGATCTGAATCTGTCCATATCAGCTACAGAACATTACACTACGATTTTTCTCATATTAAGAATGGAGATAATAATTTATAGGGGATTGTATGAGACTCAGAAGGGATAATGCATATGATATGCAACATGTGTATAAATCTGTACATCAGAAATGCTGTACTATAAAGCAAAACACAATATAGGATGAGTAATGGTACAAGATTTATTAAGAAATATAAGTAAGACTCCCTGCATTTGGGAGACGAGTCAAAGTGATCATGAAAAGAAGAAAGCAGGATACAAGACACGTGAGTACATTGAAAAAGACAACATGATTGTGAAGATCATTCAACAGTTGCAGAAACCTGTGCAAAAGTGATGAGGGTTTATTTTTCTAAGTTATTTAGAGGACGAGGGTGAAGATTCTGAGTTCAGAGTCAAAGCAGAGATCATAACTTTGGTTGGAGGATGCATGTGCGCATGATCCATAGACGCAAGGAGGAAGAGAATTGGGGGAAGTCCTCTGCACTCTGTCAAGCTAGGTTCACAAGCTCTTCAACAGGCAGATGAGTGACAGAAATTTGGTGATAGCATGCTGGCTTTCAGCAATGTTTGGAAGTGAATTTGTCCTAGGAATGGAAAATCAGTGTTGTGTGAAGATGGTGGTTCTTTGGTGAGGTGATCAGCAGCAGGAAGGCTGGCAGCAGCTGGACACAGAGCAGGCTGGGTGGCAGCAAGGCTGGCAGCAGCTGGATCCACAGCTCTGGGCTTGGCACCAAGGCAGGCAGACGCAGGTGGGGTGGTAGCAGGTTCTCCGGCAGTACACGGGTCCAGAGCAAGCTGGCTGGCAGCAGGTGGTTTGACAGCAAGAAGGGGGGCAGCAAGGCTGGCAGCTACTAGAGCCACTGCAGGTTTGTCCACAGCAGCTGGACTCAGAGCAGGTGGGCTGGCAGCAGGGAGAGCTGCAGCAGGAAGGGTGGCAGCAGCTGGTCACGCAAGTTGGTTGGTAGCAGGTGGTCCTACAACAGGTGGTTTGACACCGAGTTGGGGGGCAGCAAGGCTGGCAGCTGCTGGACTCACAGCAGGTGGTCCTGCAGCAGGTGGTAGGCTGGCAGCAGGGAGTGCTGCAGCAGGAAGGGCGGCAGCAGCTGGTCACACAAGTTGGTTGGTAGCAGGTGGTCCTACAACAGGTAGTTTGACAGCGAGTCAGGGGGCAGCAAGGCTGGCAGCAGCTGGACTCACAGCAGGTGGGCTGGCAGCAGGTGGTCCTGCAGCAGGTGGGCTGGCAGCAAGGGGAGCAGCAGGAGTGGGTCATGGTGTCAGGGGTGGAGGGTGGGCTCCTGTTCAGAGGTCAGTTTTCAAGAATCTGATGACTCCTTCTGTTCTGGGGCTTTTATACACTGACCTCCAAAATTTGAACCAATGAGCAGGACTTTCCTTGTTGTTTACATTGTTTTCCATAGTCACTGGGGGAATTGCCAAGAGGAAGTTGTTCCCTAAATGTTATGAATCTTTAGGAAAATAAGTGTTTAATCTGTTTCCTAGTTGAGAATAAGTCATAGAAAGCTTTTTCAGATGAAAGGAAGGAGGTCACATCATCTGCATCGTTCCTGCTTCAATCACAATCTGATCATGTGATCTCTTTCCTGGTGGACTGGGGAGGTCAGAGCAGTTGTCCCTCCCCATCTTTGTTGCTTTGGTTGTATGTAGGTTGGGAAGTGTCCCTGGGGAGGGGTATGATGCTGATATGTTCACAGTGAGGAACTGAATCCATGCTGATTGCCCACAAAATCCAAGTGTGTTGCCCACAAAGCCTGAATCAAGACAACTGCAGGCATCTCTGTAGCAACCTACCCAATTCTATCAACAGCACTTAGTAGAGGATGTTGGCACAGTCTCCTCCATATGCTGAAGCAGAACCAAAGCGGGAGGGTAGACATTCCCTTTCGTAATGTCTAAAAGAATTTAAGACATTATTGTTTCTTCCTTGAATATGTTTTGATTGATGAAATACAGTGGTGGAAGCCATTAGTGCCTGTGGTGTGTGTCGTGTGTGTTTGCGTGTTTGGGAGGTGGTGGGGTGAATGAAGCGAGGAGACTAGCATTTATAATTACTGATTCAATTTTTCAGTTCACACAAAAATCTTTAGATTCGCTGCTTCTCACGTCAGTTTCAGTAAGTTTTTTCCTAGGAATTTATCCTTTTTATGCAAAATTTAAATTTTTGGCAGGAAGTTTTTATATTTTATTATGTTTTTAATACTTTAGAATCTATAGTCATGTACCATTTTCATTTGGGATATTATTTACAGATCCTATTCTCTATTTGTCTTGAATAATGTTGCCATGGTTTATTAATTTTATTGCTTTTTCATAGAACCAGCTCTGTTCAAAAGAAATGCAGAAACATGAGAGACTGGTGGAGAATTGTTTCAACAGAAGGGAACCTATAAATCCAATAATATAGATCATTCACTCAAAGCTGTAGAGTTTTGCTACAATATCCTGCCAAGCAGTTGTCCAGCTCTACTGAGTACCTGTGAACTCATACCCTAGAGTAGCCCATTCTACGTCGGTATATGAAAGAGTATTTCTTTATATGTAAATAAATTTCATTTTTTTCTCATGGGGTTCACTGGTGATTATCTCATCAGAATGGCATTTTTGCAGGTTCCTGTCCTCTTTAGCCATCTTCCCTCCAAGTTCCCATTTATAGGAAATCACATTCGCCTTCCTCCAAATCTAGGCACCTGCTTTCCCACTATGTGGCATCTACTTCTGCTCAGGCAGAGCGTGTCCCTGCCTGGCTGTCGTGAACTTTAGCATAGTCAATTTCTTGAAGTTCCTTTTCACTGACTTTGCCAATGAACTCTTCTTTCTTGTTGTAATCAAGTTCAGAGTAGTTTCCTAAAAGTTTAATATCTTCCTAGATGCTATTTTAATAGAATGAAATATCTGGCGTTTTCATGCCTGTCGCCTCTCATTTCTGTTTGTATCATTTTGTGAGCTGCTTTGAGAGTGCAGCATCCATTTTCTGCAGTAAACTCGATCTATCAAAACTTTTCTATCCATCTCTGTTTTAATCTTCATTCATTTGTTCTCCATTGTAAATGCAACAGGCAATAGGATATATCTCTGGGACTTGGGAATCTGAGTCTGATTTTTGAGTGTGCCCCTCCATGTTCTTCCACTCACCAGCAAGTTACTTAATATAGTCAAGCCTTCTTCCTAGTTGATTTCTTTTATAAGTTTTTGTCTTCTCTCTGTTATTTTATACCAGCTATTTTATACAGTAATTGGACCTATGTTGTCATCCGGAAGATTTTTCTCCATTACTTTTCCTCTTTTCCATATCAGACCATAAGCACAAATCTGGTTTATCTTTTTCATTCCCAGCGGAGTAGTTTATTTCTATGCTCATCCTCAGCAAATCTTACAAGGGTCAGGGTCCTGGTCATTTTGTTTATTTCTGTATCCCCTGCATGATCACAGTGACTGGTGCACAGTAGGTGCAAAATACCTAGCTGTTGAAGGAAAAGGGCCTTTTGAATCTCCGGATTGTAAACTTCTTACTTCTCATTTTTCGTCTCCAAACCCCAATTGTTGATAACAAAATGAGATAAATGGGATAATGCCAAGTCATTCATTTTCGTGTGCAAGACTTTGTTGGTCATAGAGTAGCCTCTTTGATCTCTTCTGGTGCATCATAAATGAAAGTACAGTGGAAATAGATTGGTTTTTGGAAGCCAATCAAGCTGTTTACAAGCTGTGCAGCTGTGCAAGTTGGTGCATGCTATGTTACCTCCATCTACTATGCTTTAACATGGATTCCGTAAGATCTCCCCTGCAGGCTTGTTTGAGAATAAGACACTGCATGTAAAGCACAGAACTCAATATCTACTAGGTGTTCAGTAAATAGTAATAAGTCATTTCAAGGACTCCTCTGCTGTGATGCACCAGGAGTGCTCACAGTGGCAAGGTGGATTACATGGCAGGCTCTTCAGAGACCCGTGGCCACAGGCCAGGAAGACGACAAGTCTTTCACCTCTGTCAGCTTGACCAAGTGGACGCCTGATCCTGGAATCCTATTTTCTCTTTGAGGCAGCAACAGCCTCAGAAAGTCCAAAGGTCTGTGTGTGCTCTCTGGTGTTCAGTTCTTCTTTGGAATATCTGCTTCCACCTCTTTTACTGTCACCCTCACATCTACCATGGATTCTGGTGCTGTACAGCTCCCCCTCATTTTCTCGTTCCTCATATTCCTCTATTTGTGCATAGAAAAGTGCCCAGCATGTGAAAGTATTAAGATTTCCCCTGCTAGAGAAGTCAGAGCCAGGAAAAGTGCATATCTTCCCAGTGCTAGGTAATTCCCACTTGCGGTAAAATGTAAGTTAAGGGACTTCTGAGATAAAGTAAGAAGACCTAGTTACTGGACCAGACACTAAGCAAGTACCTTTTCTCACCTATAGGTTGCCAAAGATACTCTCGGCTCTGACCACCTTGTGAGGTTATTGTGAGATTAGGAAGGGATGACAGAAGTGAATTGCAGTCTGAGTGTTACCTTTTATAAAGGAAATGCTGTAGAAACAAAAAGAAATACAGGAAAAAAAGCAAGGTAGTATAGATTTTATTAGGAAATGAACAAGGAAGACTCCCTGTAGTTAGGAAGACAATCATTGGGGAGAGTTAAGAAAAAAATCCATAAGTTTTTGTTTGTTTCCTTGTTTTCTAGGTTATCCACAGAAAAAGGGTGAAAATCACTTTTCTGTGAGCGTATGACTCGAGGTCAAGCACAAATAAAGTAGACCAGGACCTGGAACACAGACCAATAGATCGAGAAGAGAAAATCAGAGTGACGTGGACTATACTCCAACAAGCAGACTCTCAAGATTCTTTATGAGAAGACAACCAATGGCTGGTTTGATGATGGCAAAGCCTGGAGGGTGATTTTGTTGAAGGACCTTAGTTAATTGATGGAAAGTGGAATATGATGGGTGTAGTAGGTCTTCAGCAAGAGGATCAGCAGCATGAAGTCTGGCAGCAGCTGGACACACAGCAAGCTGGCCGGCAGCAAGGCTGGCAGCAACTGGATCCACAGGTCTGGGCTTGACACCAAGGCAGGCAGACACAGGTGGGGTGGTAGCAGGTTCTCTGACAGTACACGGGTCCAGAGCAAGCTGGCTGGCAGCTGGTGGTTTGACAGCAAGAAGGGGGGCAGCAAGGCTGGCAGCAACTAGAGCCAGTGCAGGTTTGTCCACAGCAGCTGGACTCAGAGCAGGTGGGCTGGCAGCAGCTGGTCACACAAGTTGGTTGGTAGCAGGTGGTCCTACAACAGGTGGTTTGACAGTGAGTTGGGGGGCAGCAAGGCTGGCAGTTGCTGGATTCACAGCAGGTGGGCTGGCAGCAGGTGGTCCTGCAGCAGGTGGTGGGCTGGCAGCAGGGAGTGCTGCAGCAGGAAGGGCGGCAGCAGCTGGTCACACAAGTTGGTTGGTAGCAGGTGGTCCTGCAGCAGGTAATTTGACAGCGAGTTGGGGGGCAGGAAGGCTGGCAGCAGCTGGATTCACAACAGCTGGACCCACAGCTGGTGGGCTGGTAGCATGTGGCCCTGCAGCAGGTAGGCTGGTAGCAAGAGGAGCAGCAGGAATGAGTCATGGTGTCAGGGGTGGAAGGTGAGCTTATGTTCAGAGGTGAGTTTCCAAGAATCTGATGATGACTTCTTCTGCTGGGGTTTTTATACACTGGACCCCCAAAATTTGGACCAATGAGCAGGACTTTTCCTTGTTCTTATTTAAGTTGTTTTCCATGGTCTGTGGGGAAGTAGCCCAAGGAGGAAGATGCTCCCTAAGTATTATAAATCTTTTGAAAATGGTGCTTTAAGCAGTTAATTGTGGATAATTCATTAGGAATATTTCCAGAAATCATCAACAGCATAATTTCTGCCTTAATAATCATGTTTCATGTGATAGTTCCTGTTGGATTGAGGAGGGTCAGAGCGATTGTCCCTCCCCAGCTTTGTTCCTTTGGCTGTACATAGATTGGGAAGTATCCCTGGGGATGGTCATGATGCTGATACATTCATAGTGATGATTTGAATCCATGACTAGATCCAAGTCTGTTCAACCAGAAAATACTACAAATTATTCAAACTACAATAGTCACCTCTATCTGTGGCAGCCATTGCACATACGTATCCCATTTTTATCAAAGTGTACTTGGGTAGAGTGTAGTTGGCATGACTTTTATCCTGTGCAAATCAGCACCAAAGCAGGAGGATGGGGCAGAATTGGGATACGGAGATTCAGAAAGTATTAATCAATTTATGTCCTAACACTGTTCGCCAGCAGGATCAGTAACTTCAGGTGGGATACCAAAACCTTCACATTGTTTGATTTCATAAAATGAGGGCATTATAGGCCATGAGATAACACCTGATGTGTTCATTTAAAAAAAATTAAAGTATGACGTACTTTCAGAGAAGTGCATGAGTTATTAATGTACAGCTTGACTGATTGTGACAAAGATAATAAATAGTGTAACCGTCATTCATGACAGCAGATAGAACTCAGTATGTCCTCTACTAGCTGCCCTCATGCGTTTTCCTCATTATTGTCTTTTCCCTCCTTCCTGAGATCACTAGTATGTTGATTTAGAATACCATAGAGTAGTTTTGCCAGTTTTTGAACTTGATATAAAACAAGATTATATACCAGATTTTTTTTGTTTGGCTTCTTTTGCTCAAAATTATATTTGTGAGATTTATTGATCTTGTGGCATATAGTAGTCATTTGTTCTTTTCCATTGATCTTTGACATTTCATTGTATGAAGGGACCATGATTTATTTATGAATTCTACTGTTGATGGATCTTTTTCCTTCATTAGGAACTTTTGTGAATAATGCTCCCATGAATATTTTTGTCCACATCCTGGTCTACATGTGCATGCATTTCTGTGGAACATATTCTTGGAGTGAAATTTCTGAGTTATAAATTGTGCATATGGTCAACATTAATGGAGAGTTCGAAACAGTTTTCAAAAAACGTTGTCATAATTCACATATTTTATTGTTCCCATTGCTTTATGTCTTGTTGGTACATGTTATCTTTGGTCTTTTGAATCTTAGCCATTCTGGTTGTGTATTTATTTAGTTATATCTCATTATGCTTTTAATTTGAATTTCCCTGAAGAATAATGAGTTTGAGTAACTTTCGATACGCTCATTGGACATTTGAATTTCTTTTTTTAGGGGGGTGATCACGTCTTTAAAAAATTTTTTTGTTGAAGTGTCTGTCTTTTTCTTATTTCTTCATTGAAGTTCTTTTTCTCCCAGGTTTATTGAGGTGTAGTTGACAAACATAATTGTATATATTTGAAGTGTACATTGTGATGATTTGATATATGCATACTTTGTGAAATGATTACCACAATCAGGTTAATTAACACATCCATCACTTGACATAGTCACCTTTTTGTGTGTGTGGTAAGAATGCTTAGGATCCACTCTCCTAGCAAATTTCAAGTATACAATACAGTGTTATTACATACAGTCATGCACCGAATAATGATGTTTCGGTCAATGACAGACCACATATACAATGGTGGTCCCATAGGATTAGTACCCTATACCCCAGATGTGTAGTAGGCTGTACCATCTATGTTTGTGTGAGTACACTCCATGTTGTTTGCACAATGACAAAATCATCTAATGATGCGTTTCTCAGAACATAGCCCCGTTGTTAGGTGACACATGACTGTATAGTCATATGCTGTATCTTAGATCCCCAGAACTTATTCGCCTTATAACTGAGGCTTGTGCCCTTTGACCAGCATCTTTCCATTTCCCCCACTTCCTAGCCCCTGGTAACCATCGTTCTATTCTCTGTTTCTATGAGTTCAACATAAAAAAAGAATTTTTTTTGGATTCTGCATATAAATGAGATCATATAGTATTTTTCTTTCTCTGGCTTATTTCACCTAGCATCATGTCCTCTAGGTTCATCCATGTTGTTGCAAGTGGCAGGATTTCCTTCTTTCTCATGGCTAAATAATATTCCATTGTGTGTGTGTGTATATATACATACATATATATATATATATATATATATATATATATATATATATATATATATATATCTTTATCCATTCATCTGTCAATGGACATTCAGGTTGTTTTGATGAATCATGAATGATGCTGCATGAACACGGGCATGCAGGCATCTCTTTGAGATACTGATTTCATTTCCTTCAGATATATACTCAGAAGTGGGATTGCTGGATCATATGGTAGTTCTATTTTCAGTAGTTTTTAATTTTTGAAGAACCGCCATACTATTTTACATAGTGGCTTTACCAATTTACATTCCCACCAACAGTATACCAAGTTTCCATTTTCTCCACATCCTCATCAGCATTTACTATCTCTTGTCTTTTTGATAAAAGCCATCCTAACATGTGTGAGGTGAAATCTCATTGTGATTTTGATTTGCCTTTCCCTGATAATTAGTGATGTTGGGTACCTTTTCATGTACCTGTTGGCCATCTGTATTTTTCTTTGAAAAAATGTCTATTCTGGACTTTTGCCCATTTTTAATTGAATTATTTGTTGTTTTTGCTATTGAGTTGTATAGGCTCTTTATATATTTTGGATATTAACTCCTTATCAGATATTTGATTTGCAAATATCTTCTCTCATTCCATAGGTTCCTTTTTCATTTTATGGATTGTTCTTTTGCTGTGCAAAAGCTTTTTAGTTTGAAGCAGTCTCACTTGTTTATTTTTGCTTTTGTTGTTTGTGCTTTTGGTGTCATATCCAAAAAAATCATTGTCAAGACCAATGTCAAGGGTTTTCCCCTATGTTTTCTTCTAGGAGTTTTGTGGTTTCAAGTCTTACACTTAAGTCTTTAATCCATTTTCATCCAAGTTCTTTATTCTGGACATAAGCCTTTGTTGATTGTGTGTATTACCAATGTTCTTTCCTATGCAACGACCTCCCTTTTCCTTCTCTTAGTAAATATTCTCTTTTTATAAGCACAAGTTTTTAATTTTAATGCAGTACAACCAATCAATTCTTTTACTTTCTGTGTCTTATTTAACAAATTTGTGACTAGTCTAAGGTCATGTAGATATTATCCTATATTATATTCTAGAAATGTTATTGCCTTACTATTCATATTTATATGTACAGTATCCCTGGGATTGATTTATATCTGGTATGGGGATAGGGGTCAAGTTTCACTTTTTCCCCCTGGGTGGGTATCCTGTTGTCCTAGCACAATTAATTGAAAAGACCAGCCTTTCCCGCATTGATCTGCTGTGCCAACTTTGCTGTAAATTAAGTGATCTTATCTGAGTGGCTCTCTTTCTGGTCTCTCTATTCTGGGTCAACTAAACTCATGAAGAGAAAAGAGGCACCAAAAGACAATTTCACCTCCTTTAATGTCCTTTCTTTCTTGGATCTTTCTTCATAATTTCTTATATTACTGGTGGCACTACAATTACTTTATAAAGATTAATTTTTAAAAAAGATTTTGTAGTTGTTATCAATTGGATCACTGTAGGGAACCATCTAGTACTCTATCCTCTGGTATTTAACTTCGCTCTCTTTGAGCAGATGGGAGATAAGACAGGTGAAGAGGGAGAGAAGTAGAGGACTGAAAGGAAAGCACCTTGACAAAACACAAAGCCACGCCTTCTTTTTTTTAAGCACCTCCATTTCAACACTGAACCCTAATTCATTTCACAAGCCTTGGACCAAACTGAAGTGCATGCTGGGGATAGGAAAAGCCTGGTGTGTCTTGTTATACAACTTGTGAAACTTATTCCTTCATTTATTTAACAAATATTTAAGTGACCGTTATGTGTTAAGAATTGTCTAAGGTGATGTCTAACAAAAATCTGAAATATTATGCAAGAATTAGCTATATTTCTTTCAAGAGTGTATTGTAGAAATTAAGAGCATAAGCTTGAGAAGCTGACAAGGATTCATATCTTAGTTCTATCACTTGCTAACCTTGTGATTTTAACAATTCTATTTCCCTCAATATAAAACAAGGCAATTTTACCCAATCAAATGGGTATAAGGTGCCTCGTTGTGGTCTTGATTTGCGTTTTCCTTCCTGCTAATCAGGTTGAACATTTCTTCAAATGTTTATTTACCAAATATGTTTATCTCAATATGAAATTTTAGTTGGTTGGCATTTTTTCACTTATTTTAAACTGGATTTCATGTGCTTTCTAAACAACTGATCTGTATGAGTTTTTTCCCCTTGATAACAGTCCTTTATTGGTATATGTACTATTAAAACCATCTCCCAATTTGCAATTTGTTTTTTCATTTTTATTAACATGCCTTTTCCTGAATATAAATTCTATATTTTAACATTATCAAATTTGTCAATTTATTCTATTAGATATAACTGATTTTTCTTGGTCATGAAGTCTTTCCCTACCTTAAAGTTTAAAGATATTCATCTATATTTGCTTCTAAGAGTTTCAAAGTTTTTTATTCAACTTTAAATCCTTAATCCACCTGGATTTGATTTTTGTATATGGTGTGTAAAGGGATCCAATTTCATCATTTCCAGCTTGATTTATTGAACATTCTCTGTGAATCCATCGATATATGCCTTTTTTTCATTTACAATATTACTTAAATTTGTCTGTTCTTTTTTCCTGATTGGTATTATGAAAATTTTATCTGCTTTTTTAAAAAAAGATTTTCCAAGGCACAAACTTTTGATTTTGTTGATCTTCTTTATTTGATATTTGTTTTCTCTTTCACTAATTTCCATTCCCACTTACATTATCTCTTTCCTTCTAATTTTTTGTTAATTCATGTTCTTTTTCTAACTTCTTAAAATAAATACTATATTAATTAATTCTGTAGTTTTTTTTTCTGGTATGAGTATTTAAGGACTGTAAGTTTCCCTCAAAATACCACTTTTAAGATATCTCACAAATTCTGACAAATAGTGTTTTCATTATCATTCAGTTTCTTAGATGCTTTAATTTCCATTATAAAATCCTCAATTTTGGTATTCCAAGTCAGTAATTCTTTCCTCAGCTCTATCCAGTCTATGATTTATTCTCTCTATTTATTATTTATACCAAATGTTTCATTTGGTTCTTTTTAATGATTTAAAAAAATTTTTTCAAGAAAAGAAGAGTTAAGGAACGTTTCAATTTTACATCACAAAAGAAAAATGAGATTTGGAAATTCAGTCAACCATTTAATCACCTTCACTATGTCCATGAAGATAAGATGTCAGAAGGAGTTCCTGAAATGATACATCACCTCACTCCTATCAGGATGGCTATAATTAACAAGACAGGAAACAACAAGTATTGGAGAGGATGTGGAGAGAAGGGAACTCTCATACACTGCTGGTGGGAGTGCAAACCGGTGCAGCCACTATGGAAAACAGTATGGAGATTCCTCAAAAAATTAAGAATAGAACTACCATATGATCCAGCTATCCACTGCTGGGTATTTATCCAAAGAACATGAAAACACAAATGCATAAAGATACATGCACCTCTGTGTTCATTGCAGCATTATTTACAATAGTCAAGACTTGAAAGCAACCTAGGTGCCCATCAAGGGACGAATGGATAAAGATGATGTGGCATATATACACAATGGAATACTACTACTCACCCATAAGAAACGATGAAATCCAGACACTTGTGACAACATGGATGGACCTTGAGGGTATTAGGCTAAGTGAAATAAGTCAGAGGGAGAAAGTCAAATACCATATGATCTCACTCATAAGTAGAAGATAAAAACAACAACAAACAATCACATAGAGACAGAGATTGGATTGGTGGTTACCATAGGGGAAGGGGGAGGGAGGAGGGCAAAAGGGATGATTAGGCACATGTATGTGGTGATGGATTGTAGTTAGTCTTTGGGTGGTGAAAATGATGTAATCTATGCAGGAATCAAAATATAATGATGTACACATGAAATTTATATAATGTTACAAACCAATGGTACCACAATAAAAAAAACAAAAACCCCTGACTTTTATTTATTTATTTATTTTTAATTTTTTTTGCGAGGAAGACCAGCCCTGAGCTAACATCCGTTGCCAATCCTCCTCTTTTTGTTGAGGAAGACTGGCCCTGGGCTAACACCCATGCCCATCTTCCTCTACTTTATATGGGATGCCGCCACAGCATGGCTGACAGGCAGTGCGTCAGCAGGCGCCCGGGATCCGAACCGGTGAACCCCGGGCTGCCAAGCGCGAACTAAACCGCTGCGCCACCGGGCGGCCCCAAAACACCCTGACTTTTAGAAGGATCTAGGTTTCTGTGCTGCATGCTTGAGAGAATTTTCAGATTTCAACTCTCCAGTCTTTATACAAATCATAGAGGTACATTAGGAAGTTGTCAGGTTAGTAAGAACTTGCCATTAGTTTGCAAAATACTCCAAGAGCCTGAGGTGGGCTATGAAAAGATACTGATGTAGCAAACAAACAATGTGGACCTCTCCATAAACAGTCTTATAACCCACAGTATTCTAATTTCTGTAATTTCAAAGTGTTCTTCATGTCTGGCCGTATTTTATACATATTCATGTTAGTAGGAATAAGCATACTTTCCCCTTTGTTTCTTAATTTCCTCTCACAATTTCCAAATAATTACCTCTGGATATGTCAAGGTTATTCTTGTAGACAGAATAATGGCCCATCAAAGACATCCATGTCTTAATCCCAGGAACCTGAGAATACATTACCTTAAATGGCCAACCGGACTTTGCAGATGTGATAAAGTTAAGGATCTTGGGAGGGGTAGGTTATTCTGGATTATCTGGGTGAGCTCAGTGTAATCATAAGCATCCTTACAAGAAAAGGAGAGAGGAGAGTCAGTGCTGTAATGACACAAGCAGAGGTTGGAGTGATGTGGGGCCATGAACCAAGGAATGGGGTAGCCTCTAGAAACTGGGTTAAGCAAAGAAATGGATTCTCCTCCAGAGCCTCCGGAAGCAATGCAGCCCTCCCAACACCTTGATTTTAACCCAGTGAGACTCATTTTGAACTCCTGACCTCCAGAACTGTAAGATAATAAATGTGTGTTGTTTTAAGGCAGTAAGCTTGTGGCAATTGGTTATAGTAGCAATAGGAAACGAATTTGACATTGATGTGACTTCCCATAATGACCTTTCTAAGGGCTCTCTCATACGTTGTGAGTTAAATTACCTATGTTATTGCAGAATTTGGGCTGAGAATCCACTACTCCTTCTCTTTTGAAACACATACATAAAATCTGAGAGTGATGTTTCTGGAATCTGTGTTGTGAAGGGAATTCCAAGGAGCGATTTTCTTTTGACAAAAAACAGCTTTCTCTACTTTGAGAAGCGTTGAATAAAATAAGACCAATTATTCCAAATTATACCAGGTGTTTCCCACAATATTATTATGTTTCATCAGAATTCTTATCTTAGGTATTGCTTTACATTCAACTGAAATCACAAAAGGAACTGAACTGCTCAACTCACTGACGGAAACTGATGAAAAAGAAAGTTGGTCATACATAACAAGCTGGTGATGTCAGATTGTCACCTGATGAACACAAGCAGTAAGGGTCAATGCAACTTTCTCAAGAAAGATCTACATCATTGACTTTTATATTTAGGTTTTCGAGGTAAGATACCTAGGATGGACAATTGAGTCACTCAAAATTAGAAACATCATAAACGGCCAATATATATTATGGCATAAATTAACCAAACTAAAACATAAAATTTGATTATAGATTCTCATGAGGCAATGGCATAAGGACCTTACAAGCTGCCCCCACGCCATTCAGCCTTACCGTGAGGTGTTTCTGGTTCGGGTGCAGAGGTGGATGTCTGACAGCATGGTGTCACTTTTGAAGGTGACCTCATCTATGGCTGGTGTGGGACCCAGTTGTACCATGGCCTGGGCTCCACCCAGGAGCCATTAGTTGTACAGTTGTCCCTTTAATGGTAATAGTTGTACCATTAATCCTGGGACAGGAGCACTTGCTGTGGGACCCAACCTGGAGTCCCACCCTACCCTCTCACCATGGGGCTCAGGCAGCCATGATTGAATATATTTTTAAGAAGCAGCTTTCCAATGGGGAAAGTCAGCACAGAAAGATCAACTCTTGGAGTGGAAAAAGCACCAAAGTAAATGTTGATAATGTTTATCTAGGTGCTGCACTGGATGATCGGTTGTGCTCTGAGTGTTTCATTTTCACTGGCAAGATCTGCAAAATATATGCATTAGATGTCATTAAATATTGAGTTCCTTGAACTTCTTGTTTCACTTCCTTAAACAGAAATCAAACTTCTGGGTTATGATTTGTTTCTCTATGCAGGTCTGCCTATGAAAACTCCAGTTCCTGTTACAGCGGGATTGTTGGAAGTCTCTACAGAGAACCCCTAGAGTATGTATCTGGGAAGATCACACATCTGCTGCACCTCTGCCCTGTCAGGTCTACTGAAGGACTTCTGCACTTCTCAAGGAGATGGTCTGGTCATTGACTTATTTTTCTTTTTCTTTCCAGTAGTAGTACCTGCCCTCACCAAATGCTTGAGTTCCCCATTATTGTTCATTTCTTTCTCAGAAGATCTGGTGTTCTCTCCTTTGGCACCACCTCATACCTGCCGTGGTTCCTAGTGGTGCATACTGCATTCTCTGTTTCTTCCTCCTCACATTCTTGCTTGCTCCAGAAACTCAGGCTCTTATTTCCTTCAGCTGATTGGTCTTTACCTCCCCAAAGTCAAGTAGCTGCTTTGTTCCAGAGATTGTAAATGGATCGAAGGCTGATATGCCCACCACACAGTTACCCTGATTCCCATGATGTGTCATTAATTAATTTACTTAATAATGTTTTGACCTGAAAACAAATTGTCTCAAAGTTTAGGTGCAAATGAAATTTGGCTTTGTTTCACAGGATGTGACCTAATCCCATATTGCTATCTCTATAGGTTCCCAGAAGAATGAGGACAAACAAGAATGTTATTTCCATGACATCAACAAGCAAGAGTTTCTAGATGAGCTTCTCACCCGAAAGTCCCAGGACAGCCTAGGAACACAGTGGATGTTCATTCAAAGTGTTTAAAGGAAAGGATTTGCACCAGTGGCTGAACAGAGACTAAGACAATAAAAGGTTCGTATCATTTACTGGGGCTCTTAAACCCAGCTGTGGTTCTTAAGATGTGGCTATGGGTCCCCAAGCTGTGGAGAATGGATTTGGGAAGAGCTTTGTTAACAGAAAGTGATCTGCAAATGCAAGGGATTGGTGTTTCCATTGCCAGAGAGCAACTTAAAGTGCACATTTTCCCATGGCTCAGTCCCCAGTGTTATTTACTTGTAGTGAGCTGTAAATGTGACTGCGCCAGAGCTGGAATCAGAAAACCTGGGTCCTGGACCTGATTCTGTCCCTCCTTAGCTATATGGCCTTATGCAGCTATATAGTCACTTTACTCATCTTGATTCTGCCCAACTTTGGGGCTATTATATGACTTAGATGAGATAACAAACGTGAAATGCAAAACAATCATAGAAACAAAACAAAACATAATATAGGAGGCAATATAGTACAGACTTTATTAGGAAACAAACAGGCAGTGGCCCTTTCAGTTAGGAAGAGAATACAAGGTTATCATGAAAGAGTCACAAAAGGAGTAACAAAAAATGAATATTTTAAAGCAAAATGTATGAGATGTATCATTGCAAAGACCTAATAAAACAGTTTTGAGCGTTTTCTTTTCCTTTTTTTTCTGACCTCCTTAGAGTAAAAGAGCAACAATCACTTTGTCAAGGCTGAGACCATGACTCCAGGTCAAGAACAGATGAAACTGACCAGCAGCTGGCTCAGGTGAGAAGAGTCAGTGAAGAAGATTGCATTTGCTGAGCAAGATCACAAATCTGTTAATGAGATGACCAACAGTCTGGTGACAGTGTGTGTGTTACCAGCAGACAAAGAGGAATGAGGATACCACAAAAATGGGCGTCTGGCAGGTCTGAGGATGGAAGGTCATTCCATGTAGGTGATGGATCCATGGTAAATGGATCAACAGTAGGAAGACTGGCCGCAGCTGGACACACAGCAGGTTGGGTGGCAGCAAGGCTGGCAGTAGGTAGACCCACCGCAGGTTTGACCACAGCAGCTGGACTCAGAGAAGGTGGGCTGGCAGCAGGGAGAGATGCAGCGGGAAGGGCAGCAGCAGCTGGTCACACAAGTTGGTTGGCAGCAGATGGTTCTGCAGCAGGTGGTTTGACAGCAAGAAGGGGGGCAGCAAGGCTGGTAGCAGCTGGACCCAGTGCAGGTTTGACCACAGCAGCTGGCCTGGCAGCAGGTGGTCCTGCAGCTGGTAGGCTGGCTGCAAGGGGAGCAGCATGAGTGGGTCATGGTGTCAGGGGTGGAGGGTAGACTTTTGAGCAGAGACAAATTTCCCAGAATCTGATATTTCCTTCTCTACTGTTAACTTGTATACCTGGTTCTCTGAAGTTTGGTCCAATTAGCAGAACTTTTCCTTGTTATTGTTTATGCTAATTTCTCTAGTGCATGAGGAGATGCCCAAGGAGGAAGCTGTTCCTTAAGTGTTAAGAATATTCTGTGGGTAATCGATTTGTTTGCTTTCCTAATTGATACATAACCAGTAGAACCATTTTCCTGAAATGAGAAATGAAGTCATCATTCCCCAGATCAGTTAGGCACAAGTCCTCATTTTTAAAGCTCAGTTTAGTATCTGGCCACCTAACAGTTCCAGTTTAGCTTGGTGCTAGGTCAGACTGTCAGTCTCCAACTATTTTTTCTTAGTGCCGCTTACTCTGGGAAGCACCTCTGAAGAGAGGATGGTGTTGATGAGTCACAGTGATGAGTTAAAACCAAGTTTAGGGAGGCTTCTGATTCCACCTGTAACACAGAAGCTAGTATAAAATTTATCCTCCTGTTGTAAACAATAATGAAAGCTGGGAAAATATGTAAAACTACTCTTTGCAGTCCTTGGACAATAATTGACTCTGGGCTATGATCCTTGAAGAAGAGAAACACATGAGGTGAGGCTCAATTTATCCCAGGTTTCATCTTTTCTGTATTTTCCAGATTGTAATGCAAGGAAATAGAGTCCACGCAGAGAAGACTGACAGACATTGCAAGAGTTTATCACAAATGCATTCCCTCAGTTTGAAATGTGATGGTCAAATTTTCTTAAGTTTCTTAATTTCTAGTTGAAATTATCAATCATTTCTTTTAAAATAAATGTGTTTTTGTCTTGTTCAGGAGAAGTTTGCCTACCTCAAGATCCAAAAGTCATTGACATAAATCATCTAGTAAAGGTTTTAAAGTTTTGTTTTTGATTTTCCAGTTATTAATACTCCTGGAGTTGACTTTTTGTATATGATGTGTAATTAGAATCCAAGTTCATCTTTTCCAAGTGGATACTTTTTCCAGCTTTGATTATGAACATTGTCTGCTTTATTCCTAGAAATGTCCCCTTTTCATCCAGAATATTGTTTGTTTGCATCTTCTCTCTTTTTCTTGATCAAGCCTGCCAGTGGCTTATCAAGTTTGTTAGGTTTATTTATTTATTTGTTTGTTTTGCTGGGAAAGATTGCCCTGAGCTAACGTCTGTTGCCAATCTTCCCCTCTTTCTTTTTTTTTCCTCCCTAAAGCCCCAGTACATGGTTGTATATTCTAGTTGTAGGTCCTTCTAGTTCTTTTTTGTGAGCCGCCACCACACCATGGCTACTGACAGATGAGTGGTGTGGTTCCACACCCAGGAACCAAACCCAGGCCACAGAAGTAGAGCACACTGAACTTTAACCACTAGGCCATCAGGGCAGGCTCAGGTTTCTTTTTTTAAAGGGAACAAATTTTGGTTTTGTTGGTCTTCTCTACTGTATCTTTATTATTTTGTTAATTTACACTTTAATTTATACTTTTTTTGGTTAATTCTACTTTTCTTCTTCTAACTCACTAAGGTGGACACTTAGTTCATTAATTTTGAGATTTTCTTCTTGTCTATTATAAGTAGTTAAGGCTATAAATTTTACTCAAAGCACCATTTTTACAACATCCCACAAGTTTTGATACGTAATATTGTCATTGTCACTCAGTTATGCATCTTTTCCTTTACACTATGAATTCTACAGTTTTGATCTTCCAAAACTTCCAAGCTGTATCTTCTACAATTTATCTCATCTGTTGTGTACTTGGATCCTAGAACAAATTAAGGGTGAACTATTGCTGGAAGCAAAACTGATAAAACTGAAGTGGTCCTACTTTGGGCACATCATGAGAAGGCAGGATTCTTTGGCAAAGACAATAATACTGGGAAAAGTAGAAGGCAGCAGGAAAAGAGGAAGACCAAATATGAGATGGATTGACTCCATAAAGGAAGCCACTGGCATGAGTCTACAGGAGCTGAGTAGGGCTGTTGAGAACAGGACACTGTGAACATCACCCATTCATAGGGTCGCCAGTGGTCAGAGCTGACTTGATGACACGTAACAACAACAACAACCTTTGTACTTTAATATATGTTTTAATTTAACTTATGTTCTACTGTTTGTTTTGTACCTACTATTATGCTTGGTTCTGTCTCCTCCCCTCACCAAAGATTTTTTTAATTTTCATTTTGAAATAATTTCAGACTTATAGAAATGTTGGAAAAATAGTACGAAAGATCCCCATATACCTTTACCTGGATTTGCTAAATGTTAACATTTTACCATGTTATCTTTAACATTATCTGTATACATATGCTTAATTCTATGTTGGTTTTCCCTGAACCATTTAAGAGTAACTAGCAGATATAATCTCCCTTTATCACTAAATACCCCTTTATCACTAAGTACTTTGGCGTATTTCTTTAATCACATAGGCCAATGACCAAAACCAGTATATTAATACTGACACAATACTATTATCTCTGCTTGATTCTTACTAATGTTTTCTTGTATTTGTTTATATTGCTAATTTGTTGTTATTAGTGCTGTCCAGTCGATTCTGACTCCCAGCAACCCGTGTACAGCAGGGGTGAACCCTGCCCTGTCTTTTTGCACCATCCTCTCACCTTCTGGCGCTGTATCAGACAATGCTCTGCTGCTATTCATAAGGTTTTCATGGCCAATTTGTCTGGAAGTGGGTGGCCAGGTCCTTCTTCCTAGTTTGTCTTAGTCTGGAAGCTGTGGTGAAATCTGTCCACCCCAGGTGACTCTGCTGGTATTTGAAATACTGGTAGTATAGCTTTCAGCATCACAGCAATATGCAACTGGCACAGTATGACAACTGACAGATGGGCAGTGTGCTTCCCTGACCTGAAAAGGAACCCAGGCTATGGTGGTGAGAGTGCCTAATCTTCGCCACTAGACCACCAAGGCTGGCTATATTGCTAATAGCTTCCCTTACTGCTTCTAATGCATTTATTATTTTTAGTAAAAATCCAATTGAAGACTTCCTGACCAGAAAAATGGAATGTACACACTTTTCTATATTCTTCCTGCTAAGTACAACTAAAAATCCTGGACATTATATATAAAACAAACATAAAAAGACTGAAAGGTGGAGAGAAGACAGAAAGGCTAGGGACCATAGGACCTGAGAAATGACGATGAGGTGAGTTACTTAGGTTTTCCTTTTTGCCTCATGTATCTCATTCTTGAGCTGAAGAAGCCTGATCCTAAAGCATCAGGAAAGGGGCTGCTTAGCAAAAAGGAAAAATTTTAAGCAACAACTGCTTTACTCTAAAGAAAACTGTGGCCCCCAACCATGGCAGCAAAGGTTGAGTGAGGAGCCTGGACTTCTATCCCTGAAAGCCGTAATGAGGTGCCCTAATACCTCACTGGGGTGGTGTCAGAGAAGGTCGGGCAGAGACCTGAAACTTTCACCTTTGCCAGTGGTGAGTGCCCCAGACACACAGAGTGTCAGTGGGGACCACGTAAAGAGCCAGAGCTCCCATCCTTGCTCAGCAGTAATGAGGAGCTGGCCTAGCTTGTGTGTCAACAAAGGCTGAGTGGGGAAACTGGACTTATACCTCATGTGACAGTAACAGGGCAGCGACCCCAACAACATTCTCCTGCTGGAATGTCAGAGAGAGCCAGCTAAAACAGAAGGTTTAAATAAGATCCAGAAACTCATAACATAATACAAAAATGCCCAGATACTAATAGAAAATCAGCCAGGTACTAATAAAAAATGAGCTCAAAACTCAACATACAACAACTAGGAAGATCTGTAACTAGATGAGAAAAGACAATCAATAAAGACCAACAGTGAAATGACAGAGATGTTGAATTATCTGACATAGATTTTAAAGCTGTCATGATAAGAAACTTCAATGAGCAATTACGAATACACATTATACAAAGGAAAAGTAGCCTCAGCAAAGAAATAGAAGATATAAAGAAGAACCAAATGTAACTTTTGGAACTAAAAGATACAGTAAGTATTTCAAGCAACCTACAGAAGGCAGTAAAAACAGAGAAACATAAAATGCAAATGGCTTAAATAAACCAGTTAAAAGAGATTGGCAGATTGGATTAAAAAACTCTGTGCCGCCTACATAGAACTCACCTTAAATATAATAATACAGATACGTTGAAAGTAAAGGGATAGAAAAAGATGCATGACGCAAACATTAATCACAGGAAAGCAGGAGTGGCTATAGTAATATCAGACGAAATACATTTCAGAGCAAAGAAAATTGCCAGAGACAGAGAGGGACATTGTAAAATGATAAAAGACCAATCCATCAAGAAGACATAGCAATTCATCATGTGTATGCCTTAACAACAGAGCTGCAAAATACATGAAGCAAAAACCCACAGAACTGAAAAGAGAAATAGAAAAATCCAAATTAAAGTTGGAAACTTCAACACCTCTCACTCAACAGTTAATAGTGCAAGTAGACAGAAAATCAACAAAAATATAGAAATCAAACAACATCCATCAGCAGGATCTAATCAACATTTATAGAACAGTCCACCCGTCAATAGCAGAATACACGTTCATTTGAAGTACCCACGGAATGTTAGAATATTCGAAGTCTCTGCTCAGAAAATAACCTTTTAGTTATGATTTAACTCTACGTGCAGTTATGTCTACAGGAAGAAAATATGCTAATAAAAAAGACCTAGGAAAACTCCAGCTCCTCTCTAAGTTACTTCTCATGTAAGTTAGTAAATTGGCACACTGATTTATGGGCATGGTGAAAGTGAGTCTGGTGGTTTCACCCTTGGAATGTAAATAAGATCAGTTTTTGAAATGTAAATAGGATCGGTTTTCTGAGTTTGTATGCTTGAAAGCTAGTTCCTGGTAAATTTGTCAAGGTAGTGAGTACTGCCCTGGAAGCTTTGCAGAAGACAGCCTTCCTGTTACCCCCAAGTGAATCCCTAAGAAGTGTATGTAGTACTGCATATTTCTTTTAAAATTTTATATATTCAGTTGCTTATGGACTTCAAAAACAATAGCATCTCAGCAAAGAGTCAGTTAGTTCTGAGTCAGACAAAGAACAGACTTTACGGACTTGGAAGAATTTCAAGAACAGAAACAAACAAGTGTGCAAGGGAGGCCTTAACTGCACCCACGTTAAAGCAGAATAAATGGAACTCAAGGAGGTAATGTAACATGCAGCAACTTGCATGGCTGCACAGCTTGTAAACAGCTTGATTGGCTTTGAAAAACGAGTCTGTTTCTACTGCACTGTGTTATCTATGATGCACCAGTAGAGACCAAAGTGTCTCTTCTATGAGACTCAAACTACTCTATGGTCAACAAAGTGTCGCACATGAAAATCAATGACTTAGTGTTTTCACATTTATCTCATTTTATTATCAATGGCTGGGGTTTGGAGACAAATAAAAACGGACTGATTTGCAGTCTGTAGATTCAAAAGGCCCTTTTCCTTCAACAATTAGATATTATCACCTACTGTGCACCAGTCACTGCGTTCATGCAGGGGATATACAGTGAACAAGATTCCAAGATTGTGGCCCTTTTTAGATTTGCTGAGGACAAGCATAAAAAGAAACTTTTAGGAGTGAAGAAAACTAACTAGATTTGGGCTTCTGGTATGATGCTGAAGAGAGGGAAAAAAATAGAGAAAAACTTCCAGATTAGCTCCAATGGTCCACTTAATATATAAAGTAGCTATTATAAAATAAACAGAGGAAAGCCAAAAATTCATAAATAGAATCAACTGCAAAAAGGGTTTAAATACGTTAAATAACTTGCCAGTGAGTGACAGAATATGGAGGCAAATATTCAACAATCAGATTCTGATTCACAATTCCCAGAGATATACACTATTGTCTGTCACATCTTCAATGGAGAACAAATGAGTGAAAATTAAAACAGAGATGAATAGGTGGGCTATAACTGATGGAGTTTACTGCAGAAAATGGATCATGTGATCTCAAAGCAACTCACAAAATTATACATATAGAAATGAGAGGGGGTAGGAATGAAAAGACTAGGTATTTGATGGGGATTTCATTCTGCTAAAATAATATCTCAGAAGATCTTAAACATTTAGGAAACTACTCTGAATTTGATTCTAACAAGAAAGAAGAATTGGTTGTCAAAGTCAGTCAAAAGGAATGGGTGAAAATGACCATGTTAAATTCACGACAGCCAGACAGGGTCATGCTGTGCACGAGCAGAAGTAGATTCTATGCAGTGGGAAGGCAGTTCCTAAGTTTAGAGGAAGATGAATGTGATTTCCTGTGTATGGACATTGGGAGAGAAGATGACTAACGAGGACAGGAAATTTGCAAAAATGTCATCCTGACTGTATAGTCACAAATGAGTAATGAGGAAAAAGTGTAGGAGGCCTCGAGTAACGTAATTAAAAAAAAAAGCAGTTTGTTCAACAGATGAAAAATCAATGAATGTAATAAACCATATTAATAGAATAAAGGACAAAAACCACATTATCATCTCAATAGGTGCAAAAGAAACATCTGACAATGTTGAACACCTTTTCATGATAAAAACACTCAAAAAAACTAAGAGCAGAAGAATATTTCCTGAACCTGAATAATGGTTCATTAAAAACTCACAGAAGGGGCTGGTCTGGTGGTGCAGTGGTTTAGTTCGCGCTTGGCAGCCCGGGGTTCGCGGGTTCAGATCCCGGGCGCCTGCTGACGCACTGCTTGTCAGCCATGCCGTGGTGGCATCCCATATAAAAAGTAGAGGAAGATGGGCACGGATGTTAGCCCAGGGCCACTCTTCCTCAGCAAAAAGAGGAGGATTAGCAACGGATGTTAGCTCAGGGCTGGTCTTCCTCACCAGAAAAAAAAAACAACTCACAGAAGGGGCTGGCCTGGTGGGGTAGTGGTTAACTTTGGCATGCTCCACTTCAGCGGCCCAGGTTCACGGGTTTGGATCCCGGCTGTGGACCTTCACCACTCATCAAGCCATGCTGTGGCAGCGACCCACATACAAAATAGAGGAAGATGGGCACAGATGTTAGCTCAGGGACAATCTTCCTCAAGCAAAAAGAGGAAGATTGGCAACAGGTGTTAGCTCAGGGCCAATCTTCCTCAACAACAACAAAAAACCCACAGCTAACATCATACTTAATGGTGAAAAACTGAAAACTTCCCCCACATATCAGGAAAAAGACATGGATGTTGCTGTCACCACTTCTCTTCAACATTGTACTGGAAATTCTGCTTTTCATTGACTGGAAGTTAAAGAGAAAAAGATGTAAAGACCATCCAGATTGTGAAGAAAGAATAAAAATAATTTCTATAATCAGATGACATGATCTTGATATAGAAAACACTATGGAATCTACAAAACAATTTTAGAACTAATAAATGAGTTTAGCAAGGTTACAGGATGTAAGACCACTTCAAAAAAATCAGTTATATTTCCAAACACTAGCAATGAACAATCTAAAAGTGGAATTAAGAAAACAATTCTGTTTATATAAGCATCAAGAAAAATAAAATAATTAGGAATAGCTTTAACAAAAGAAGTATAAGACTCGTACACTGAAAACTATAAAACATCATTGAAAGAAATGAAAGAAAACCTAAAAAAATGGAAGAAAGCCCCATGTTCATGGGTTAGAAGTCTTTATATTCCTAAGATGGTAATACTTCCCAAATTTATCTACAGTTTCAATGCAATCTCTAACATAATCCCAGCTGGCTTTTTTTGCAGAAATTGAAGTGTGACCCTAAAATTCATATGGAAATGCAAGGGACCCAGAATAGCCAAAACAATCTGGAAAATGAAGAACAGTGTTGGGGGACTCACATTCTCCAATTTCAAAACTTAATACAAACCTACAATACTCAGTACAATGTGGTACTGGCATAAGGAAGGACATATGGATTAATGAAATAGAATTGAGAGTTCAAAAATAAACCCATACATTTTCACTGGATTTTTGACAAGGGTACCAAGACAATTTAATGGTGAAAGAATAGTCTTTTCAACAAATGGTGCTGAGATAACTGGATATCCAGAGTCAAAAGAATGAATTTGAACCCTTACCTCACACCATATAAAAAGATTAAGTCAAAATGGATCAAAAACCAAAACATAAGATGTAAAGCAATAAAAAAAGGAAGAAATCACAGGTGAAAATCTTACTGACCTTGGATTATGCAATGACTTATTAGATATAACTCCAAAAATATAAACCATTAAAAAAAATAGATAAATTGGACTTCATCAAAAATGAAAACTTTTGTGCTTCAGAGAACTATCAAGAACCTAAAAATAGCACAGAGAAGGGGAGAAAATATTTGCAAATTATATATCTGAAATATATATATGTTTGTGTGTGTATATATGTATATATATTTGCAAATATATATCTTAGATATTAGAATATATAAAGAACTCTCACAACTCAACAGTTAAAAGACAATCCAATTAAAAACTGGGCAAAGTATTGACTAGACATTTCTCTGAAGAAAATATACGAATGGCCAACAAGCATATGAAAACATGCTCAACATTTTTAGTCATTATGCAAATCACAACCATAAAGTGATACCACTTACTACCCGTCAAAATGCCTTTAATAAAAAGACAAATAATAACAAGTGTTGGCAAGAATGTGGAGAAAAGAAAATCTTGATACATTGCTGGTGGAAATGTGAAATGGTGAGGCTGCTTTGGGAAACATTTTGGAAATTTCTCCAAAAGTTAAACCTAGATTTACATGTGACGTATTCATAGGTATCTACCCAAGAGAAATGAAAATATATGTTCACACACACAAAAAACTTGTACCGAACATTCATAGCAGCATAATTCATAATAACAAAAAAATGGACATAACCCAAATGTCCATCAACTGATAAATGGATAAATAAAATATGATATTTTCACACAATGGAATACTATTGAGCCATAAACAAGGAAATGCTGATACATTCTACAACATAGAGGAATCTTGAAAATATTATGCTAAGTGAAAAAAAGCAAACATAGAAGGCCACCTCTTGAGGATTCCCTTTATATGAAGTGTCCAGAACAGGCAAATCCATAGAGACAAAAAGTTGATTAGTGCTTGCCAGGTGCTGAAGAAAGAGGGATAATGGGGAATGAGAAATGATTGATAATGGGAATGGGGTTTCTTTTTTCCAATGATGAAAATATTCTGGAATAATATAGAGGTGGTGATGCACAACCTTTTGAATATGCTAAAAATCACTGAAGTGTACACTTCAAAGTTAAGAATTTGATGGTATATGAATTATATGTCATTATTTTTTTTGAAATAGAAAGCATTATACTTTAGGAAAGGTTCCTTATCAATCAGGAACTAAACGAAGATCTTTGTTATCACTACTTCCACTCACATTTTTCTGGAGGTTTTATCCCATGTACAAAGGCAAGAAGAAGAAATGACAGATAACAGGATTTACAAAGAAGTAATATGATACTCAATATTCACAAATATAATTACTGTGTACATAGAAAATCCAAAGCAAGCTATGGTTACATTATTCAAATTAATAATGGAGTTTAGCAAGGTTGCTAGATATTGGAAGGTCTGTATCCAAAAAAAGAAAAAGAAAGTGTTTTATTTATATGACGGATATATCCAAATAAAAAAATTAAATTAAAATAATCCCACTTATAATATCATAAACAAACGTTATTTAACTAACAATAAATGTAGTGAAAGATGTGCAAGAATTCTACACAGACATCTATAAGACACAATTATGAGGAGTTAAAGAAGATTTAAATAAATGAAGAGATATACTATATTAACGAATTGGAAGACTCAATGCATGAAAAATGTCGATTCTCTCCCAAATGATCTAGGATTGCAATATAATATGGTAAAAAGGCAAGCAGCTTTTCTGGGTGTGTGCAAGGGCTGTGTGAAGAGGGTGAGATTTATAAGATTCTAAAATGTACCTGAGTATGCAAAAGGCCAAGGCAATCTTGAATAAGAAGAACAAAGCAGGAGGTTTTACACAACCAGACATCAAAATATATTAAAACTTTGCTGTCCTTTAGATGGTGTGATTGATACTGGCACAAGAACAAACAAATAGACCAACAGAGCAGAATAACAGTGCAAGAAAAAGATCTATGCATATAAGGTGACTTGATTTACAGCAAATATAGTAGAGTAGATTAATGGGGGAAGGATGGTCTTTTAATAAATGATGCTGGGACAAGAGGATATCCACCTGGATAAAAATGAAACTTGTTTCTATCTCTTAACATATAATGATTAATTACAGCCATATTTTAGATGTAAGTGTAAAAGGTAAAACAATAAAGCTTTTAGAAAACAGTAATGGAGAACATTTTCATAATGTTGGGCTACTTAAAGATTGGTTAAAAGATGACTCTAAATACACCAAAATTAAGAAAAAGGCATATTCATTGGACTACATTAAAAGTAAGAACTTCTACTACCAAAAGACAACATCAAGAGCTTGAAAAGGAAGGGGCTGGCCCGGTGGCATAGCAGTTAAGTTTGCGCACTCTGCTTCAGTGGCCTGGGGTTCACCAGTTTGGATCTTGGGCACGGACCTACTCATAGCTCATCAAGCCATGCTGAGGCGGTGTCCCACATAGAAGAGCTACAACTCTACAACTATGTACTGGGGCTTTGGAGAGAAAAAAGAAAAAAAGGAGGAATATTGGCAACAGTTGTTAGCACAGGGCCACTCTTCCTCAAAAAAAAAAAAAAAAAAGAAAGAAAAAGAGATTGAAAACGTAAAACAACACAGAATGGAAGAAAGTGTTTGTAACATATATAACCTAAATATACATATATTTAACATATATTAGAATCTATAAAAATCAATAAGAAAAATCAATAACCAAGAAGAAACATGGGTAGAAGACCTGATCAGGAGCCTCATGAAAAAGGAACAACCAATGTCTAGTATACATTAGTCATCAAAGAAATGTGAATTTAAAACACAAATACATACCAGTAGAATTCAGTAGACTCACAATATCAGACAACAGGAGACACTGCTGGTAGTGAAATGTTGAAACACTGTTAATGTTGACTATAGGCTTTCCCTATGACATGGCAATTTTACTCCTACATATGTACCCAGAAGAGAGAATGGGGAAGAAAAAAAATTTAAGAAATTAAGGCTAACAATTTTCCACATTAGAAGACATATATAAATTTACAAATTCAAATATACCTTTGCTATCATCTTATCTAACCTATTAACCTCACTTTATAAAAGCAAGTATGTGCGAGTTGAGACGTCTCACCCGAGATCACAGACCCAGCTAGAAAATAGGGATGGAGTGTGAATGGATTGATGCTGTCTGAAACCAAGTGTACTGCTTCTGCCTCTATCCTCTTTCTTTGGCACTAATTTGCATATGAAAAAGAATGTGCCAACCATCCTCTACCCAAGTGACTCTGATAGAACTGGGAAACAAATTTCAAATAAGTTGCCACAGATATAGACATGTTGTAGCCTTGAGGAAGACTTTCCAGATCAGACTTGGACCCAAGCAGGGCTTCATTCGTCACAGAACACATCAGCATCCTGACCCTCTCAGGGCATTTCCCCAACCAAGTACAGCCCAAGGAACAAAGCTGGAGAGGGACACTGCTCTGACCTTCACCAGGCCAGTGGGAACTGTCACATGACCAGATTTGTCACATGACTAGAAATGATGCTGGTGATTTCTTTCTCATTTCTGAAAAGTGTTCTTAACTAGTACTCCCAATTAAGAAAAAGATCAAACACTAATTTACAGAAGCCTCAAAACACCAAGGGACAACTTCCTCCATGACAATTCCTCACTGACTACAAAAACATTGTAAACAACGACAAGGAAAGTCCTGCTTATTGGTCACAACATTGGGGGTCCAGTGTATAAAAGGCCTAGAACAGAAGTCATCAGAATCTGAGAAACTCACCTCTGAACAGGAGTCCACCCTTCACCCCTGACCATGACCCACTCCTGCTGCTCCCCCTGCTGCCAGCCCAGCTGCTCTGAGTCCAGCTGCTGTGGACAAACCTGCAGTGGGTCCAGCAGCTGCCAGCCTTGCTGCCCCCCAACTCGCTGTCAAACCACCTGTTGTAGGACCACCTGCTACCAACCAACTTGTGTGACCAGCTGCTGCCGCCCTTCCTGCTGCAGCACTCCCTGCTGCCAGCCAACCACCTGCTGCAGGACCACCTGCTGCCAGCCCACCTGCTGTGAGTCCAGCTGCTGTGGACAAACTAGCAGTGGGTCCAGCTGCTGCCAGCCTTGCTGCCCCCCAACTCGCTGTCAAACCACCTGCTGCAGGACCACATGCTACCAACCAACTTGTGTGACCAGCTGCTGCCGCCCTTCCTGCTGCAGCACTCCCTGCTGCCAGCCCACCAGCTGCTGCAGGACCACCTGCTGCCAGCCCAGCTGCTGTGAGTCCAGCAGCTGCCAGCCTTGCTGCCCCCCAACTTGCTGTCAAACCACCTGCTGCCAGCCAGCTTGCTCTGGACCTGTGTACTGCCGGAGAACCTGCTACCACCCCACCTGTGTCTGCCTGCCTTGGTGCCAGGCCCAGAGCTGTGAGTCCAGCTGCTGCCAGCCTTCCTGCTGCTGATCACCTTTCCAAAGAACCACCATCTGCACAAAACACCTTTCGTTAATTCAACTGCCATTTGGGGGACAAATTCACTTCCTAGACTTTGCTGACAAGCAGCAAGCTCTACCATCATTTCTGTTACTCATCTGCCTGTTTAAAATCTTGTGAATCAGCTTGATGGAGTGCAGAGGACTTCCCCTAATTCTTTTCCTCCTTGTGTATGTGGATCATGTGCCAGCTTCGTGCATCCTCAATATGGAATTATGGTCTTGGCTTTGACTCTGAAGTCAGGATCACTTGCTCCCTCTAAGTAACTTAGGAAAACAAATCCTCATAGCTTTTTCAAAGGTTTCTGCAACTGATCAATACTCTTCATAATCATATTTTCTTTATAAATGTACTCATGGTTCTTGTATTCTGCTTTTTTCCTTTATGATCACTTTGAGTTGTTTTCCTAGATGCAGGAGTCTTACTTATGTGTTTCTTAATAAATTCTATACCACGATTCCCTCCACGTTGTGTTTGACTTATTGTGCAGTGTTCCTGATCTAGGGATTTAAATACATATTGTGTACCATATGCATTATCTACTCTGAGCACCGTAACAGCCCACACCACAACTATTATCTCCATTTTTCAGAAAAAAACATTTAATTGTGTAATGTATATAGCTAGTAATGAATAGGCTCAGATGCAGAATGGGATCTATTCCTGCTCAAAGGCACTTATGTTTATATCCTAAGGAAGCAGAGGTCTGAACCTCTGGTTACTATGCCTTTGGCAAGCTGTGGTTGCTCATTTATGGTTATCACTGGGCATGGACAGACCATGAGATACTTCAGTGAAATCCTGCATTCCAGATGTGTTTCTCCCTGCTCTCTACCTCTGATAATCGTCCCTCACCAATTAGTAACTGCTTTCTCTGCCTGTTGGTCTACTGACAGGAGGAGTCCAAAATGACTAGGTGATAGTTGTAACGTTAGATTATGTCCCCTGACAGAAATGTGCCTTTCATAGGAATAAAACCTTTAATCTAGGAGAACCTAAAGCCATGGGGATGGGAAGTGCAGATTCCCAAGTGTGTCACTGGGAGTTAAAGTGAGAGGGTTCACTTCTACTCCCACCTATGGCTTTCTGAAGCCACGTATACTACCTTTTATGGATATATATGGTACTATGTATATGTGACCCATATAATGACCATTGGATCAAGGTACACACCACATCCAGAAGACAATATATCAATCCTGCAAGGTGTCACCTCTAAGTTGATGTCTTGCAGCACATCTAAGAGACCATTCCAATTTTCCATCAGGCCAGCAATTTCTCTCTGTCAACATTTCTGCTGTTTCGTTGTCAGTATATAGAAACACAACTGATTTTTGTGTGTTGATTTTGTACCCTGCAACTTTACTGCATTTGTTGATTATTTCTAATAGTTTTGTTGTGGATTCTTTAGAGTTTTCTATATATAAAATCATGTCATCTGCAAATAGTGACAATTTTACTTCTTCCTTTCCAATTTGGATCCCTTTTATTTCTTTTTCTTGCCTGATTGCTCGGGCTAGGACTTCCAATACTATGTTAAATAAGAGTGGTGAAAGTGTGCATCCTTGTCTTGTTCCTGTTCTTAAAGGGATAGCTTTCCACTTTTCACCATTGAGTGTGATATTGGCTGTGAGTTTGTCATACATGGCCTTTATTATGTTGAAGTACTTTCCTTCTATACCCCTTTTACTCAGAGTTTTTATCATACATGAATACGTATCTTGTATGTTTTCTCTGCATCTATTGAGATGATCATGTGATTTTTATTCTTCATTTTGTTAATGTGGTGTATTACGTTGATTGATTTGTGAATGTTGAACCATCCCTGCATCCCTGGACTAAATCCCATTTGATCATGGTGTATAATCTTTTTAAAATGTATTGTTGTATTTGATTTGCTGGTATTTTGTTGAGAATTTTTTGCATCTATGCTCATTAGTGATATTGGCCTGTAATTTTCTTTTTTGTGTGTTTTTATCTGGTTTTGGTATCGGTGTAATTTTGGCCTTTTATCACCTCCTTTTCAATTTTCTGGAAGAGTCTGAGAAGGATAGGTATTAAGTCTTCTTTGAATGTTCAGTAGAATTCACTGAGGAAGCCGTGTGGTCCTGGACATTGGTTTTTAGGGAGGGTTTTGATTACTGTTTCAATCTCCTTACTAGTGATTGGTCTATTCAGACTCTCTATTTGTTCTTGATTCCATTTTGGACAGGTGTATAATTCTGAGAATTTATCCATTTCTTCTAGATTATCCAATGTGTTGATGTATAGCTTTTCATAGTATTCTCTTATAATCCATTGTATTTCTGTGGTGACTGTTGTAATTTCTCCTCTTTCATTTCTGATTTTATTTATTTGAGCCTTCTCTCTTTTTTTGTTGGTGAGCCTAGCTAAAGGTTTATAAATTTTGTTTATCTTTTCGAAGAACCATCTCTTAGTTTCATTGATCTTTTCCATTGTTTTTTTTTTTTTTTTAGTCTCTATTTCATTTATTTCTGCTCTGATTTTTATTATTTCCTTCCTTCTACTGATTTTGGGCTTCATTTGTCCTTCTTTTTCTGGTTCCTTTAGTTGTGCTATTAGATTGTTTATTTGAGATTTTTCTTGTTTCTTAAGGCAGGCCTATATTGCTATAAACTTCCCTCTTAGCACCACTTTTGCTATATCCCATAAATTTTGGTATGTCATATTTTCATTTGTCTCTGGGTATTTTTTTATTTTTCCTTTGATTTCTTCTTTGACACAGTAGCATTTTGTTTAATTTCCACATATTTGTGACTTTTCCAGTTTTCTTCTTGTAGTTGATTTCTAGTTTCATACTGTTATGATCAGGATAGATGCTTGGTATTATTTCAATCTTCTTAAATTTATTGAGACTTGTTTTGTGGCCTACACGTGATCTATACTGGAGAATGTTCCATGTGCATTCAAAAGGAATGTGTATCCTGCAGTTTTTGGGTGGAATGTTCTGTATATATCTACTAAGTCCCTCTGGTCTAATGTGTCATTTAAGGCCAATCTTTCCTTATTGATCTTCTGTTTGGATGATCTATCCATTGATGTAAGTGGAGTGTTAAAATTCCCTACTATTATTATGTTACCGTCAATTTCTCCTTTTATGTCTGTTAATAATTGCCTCATATATTTAGGTGCTTCTATGTTGGGTGCATAGATATTTACAAGTGTTATGTCCTCCTGTTGGATTGTTCCCTCTATTGTTATGTAGTGCCATTCTTTGTCTTTTGTTACAGTTTTTGTTTTAAAGTCTATTTTGTCTGATGTAGCTATTGCTAATGCAGGTTTCTTTTCATTTCCATTTTCATGGAGTATCTTTTTCCATCCCTTCACTTTCAGTTTGTGAGTGTCTTTAGGTCTGAAGTGTGTCTCTTGTATGCAGCATATATATATGGGTCTGTTTTTTTTATCCATTCAGCCACCCTATGTCTTTTGAATGGAGCATTTAGTCCATTGATATTTAAAGTAGCCATTGATAAGTATGTACTTATTGCTATTTTGTTACTTTTTTCTGGGTGTTTCAGTAGTTCTTCTCTGTTTCTTTCTTCTCTCACTCTCTTCCCTTGTGATTTGATGGCTTTCTTTAGTATTAAGTTTGGGTTCCTTTCTCTTTATCTTTTTGTGTATTTATTATAGGTTTCTGGTTTGTGATTACCATGAGGTTCACATATACTAACCTACATAAATAGCAATCTATATTAAGTTGATGGTTTCTTAAGTTTGCCCTCTTATGAAAAGCTCTACATTTTTACTACCCCCCTACATTTTATGTTTTTGATTAGTCTTGATATCATTCTTTATCTTTAAGGGGTTTTTTTGCATAAGTTGGTTCTGCTCCTATTTGTGTCTTTTAAGTTCAAATTTAGAAGGGCAATCCTATCCACTGTAGTTAATATGACTTGTGTATGTTAAATTTCCAAAAAAAAAATTTGATAAACTATTAGAAATAATAAAGGAGTTTGGTCACAAGACCAACATACAGAAATGAATTATTTTTCTATAAGTCAGAAACAGTGAAAAGTTAAAATTTTAAATTGTAACCTATAATAGCATAAAAAATAAAATACCTGGGAATAAATCTAATAAAAGATGGGAAAGGCCTCCACAGAAAACAGTATAAACACTTTGACCAAGCAATTCTATGAGCAGTCCTACTTGTAGATGTTTATCCCACAGAAATGTTTATGTATGTTTACCAAAGGACCTGTACTAAAACATTCATAGCAGCACTATTTTTATTAGTCCAAAATTGCAAACAATTCACATGTATATCAAGCAGAGTAAACAAATAAATTATGTCATATTCATGCAGTAAAAGACTATACAGCAAGGAGAATGAACAAACTACAGATAATCACGTAATTACACGGATGAGTTCACAAGCATAATGTAAACAGAAAGTGGCCAATTCTATACTACTTCATTCATATAAAGTTTAGAAACAGCCTAGACTTACCTACCTTTGGGAATGAGTGAGAGATATAATTTGAAGAAGATGATCTTAAGTTCTATTTCTTAACCTGGCACTAGTGACACAGGTGTGTTCACTTTGAGATAATTGATCAAGTTGGAAATTGGTAACAATTTATCAAGCTGTAAATAAAAAATCTGAGCACTTGTTAAAATGAGTGCTAAACCTCAAAAAGTTTTGCACATGTTAGAACTCAAAGATACCTCGGGTATCATCTCATCTAATCTAATTACTTCATTAAAAAAAAAAAGAAGAAGAAAAGGAAGCACAGTCAGCGACCTGAATGACTCTGGTGGTAAACAGATTAGGTGTAGAGTCACCAACTGCTCTGATCTCCCCAGGCCAGCAGGAACCATATCACCCGACCAGATTGTGAATGAAGCAGGAAGAATGTTAAGAGTGTCATCATTTCTTTTTTACCTGAAAAAAAAGTTTCTATGAGTTACTCCCAATTAAGAAGGAGATTAAACACTTATTTTCAAAAGATTCATAACATTTAGAGAATAACTTCCTCTTTATAGTTCCCCCCGTGACTGTGGGAAACAACATAAACAAGAACAAGGAAAGTTCTACTCATTGGTGCCAACTTTGGAGGCCCCCATGTATAAAAACTCCAGAACAGAAGGAGTCATCAGATTCTTGAAAACTGACCTCTGAATAGGAGCCCATCCTCCACTCCTGACACTATGACCCACTCCTGCTGCTCCCCTTGCTGCCAGCCTACTTGCTGCAGGACCACCTGCTGCCAGCCCACCTGCTGTGAGTCCAGCTGCTGTGGACAAACTAGCAGTGGGTCCAGCTGCTGCCAGCCTTGCTGCCCCCCAACTCGCTGTCAAACCACCTGCTGCAGGACCACATGCTACCAACCAACTTGTGTGACCAGCTGCTGCCGCCCTTCCTGCTGCAGCTCTCCCTGCTGCCAGCCCACCTGCTCTGAGTCCAGCTGCTGTGGACAAACTAGCAGTGGGTCCAGCTGCTGCCAGCCTTGCTGCCCCCCAACTTGCTGTCAAACCACCTGCTGCCAGCCAGCTTGCTCTGGACCCGTGTACTGCCGGAGAACCTGCTACCACCCCACCTGCGTCTGCCTGCCTTGGTGTCAAGGCCAGAGCTGTGGATCCAGCTGCTGCCAGCCTTGCTGCCACCCAACCTGCTGTGAGTCTAGCTGCTGCCAGCCTTCCTGCTGCTGATCACCTCACCAAAGAACTAGCATCTGCACACAATACATTCTGTTAACTAACTTGTCATTTTGGAGACAAATTCACTTCCTAGACTTTGCTGACAAGCAGGATGCTCTACCCTCATTTCTGTTATTCATCTACCTGTTGAAAAACTTGTGAACCAGCTAGATGGAATGCAGAGAACTTCCCCCAATTCTCTTCCTCCTTGTGTATGTGGATCTTGTGCCAGCTCCATGCATCCTCGATATGGGATTATGATCTCTGCTGGGACTCTGAAGTCAGGATCACCTGCTCCCTCTAAGTAACTTAGGAAAACAGATGTTCATAACTTTTTCATAGGTTTCTGTAATGAAACCAATACTCTTCATAATCATATTTCCTTTTTCAATGTACTCATGGTTCTTTATCCTGCTTTCTTTTTTCCATGATCACTTTGAGTTGTCTATGTATTTCTTAATAAATTCTGTACCACCATCTGCATTAACCAAACCTTTTATTATCTGACTTGCCATTCCTAGGATAAATTGTCTTCCCAAAGTTGCTGAAAGCCAGCATGCTATCACTAAATTTCTGTTACTCATCTGCCTCTTGAAAAGCTTGTGAATCTAGCTTGATGGAGTGCAGAGAACTTCCCCCAATTCTCTTCCTCCTTGTATATGTAGATCACATGCCAGCTTCATGCATTCTCGACACAGAGTTAGGATCTCTGCTTTGACCTGAAGTCAGGATCTTTACCCTCTTCCTCTAAGTAACTTAGAAAAACAAATCCTCATAACTTTACATAGGTTTCTGCAACTGTTGAATAATCTTCGCAATCATGTTTTTTTCTTTTCAATGTACTCATGGTTCTTATATCCTGCTTTCTTCTTTTCATGATCACTTTAACTTGTCTCCCTAGATGCAGGGAGTCTTACCTACATTTCTTAGTAAATCCTGTACCACTATTCATCCTAAGTTGTATTTTGTTTTATTGTACAGCATTCCTGACATAGGGTCCTATATACATGTTGCATACCATATGCGTATCCATTCTGCGCCTCATGACAGCATCCCTCAAGTTACATTCTCCATTTTTCAGATGAGAAAATTTCACTGTATAACATTATTTGCTAAAAATGGACATACTCAGATCGAAGACTGAGTCTTCTGCTCCTGCTCAAGGGCACTTACATTTACATGTCAAGACAAGTAGAGATGAAACTGCGACTGAGCGCCAGCAAGATGAGCACTTGAGTTTCTTCTTTAACAATGGAAGGAATAGTCCTTCATATATACAGATAACATTTGTGTTCACAAAGTTCTTCCCAAATCAGTGTCCCACATCTCAGCCAGCAGTAGCTGTTTCAGTCAGAGGAGCAATGGCCACATTTCAGAGCTCTCATGAATGCAGGGAAACTTCCTTCATCTCAGGCTCTGACCAACCCCTCATGCAATTCATCTGCATCAAATAATTTTGAGCATACATCTGCCCTCACAAGACACAGGCTCATTTATCGGGACTTGTTCTTTGGTATCATGTAAATCAAATTCTCGTATGGCCTCCTTCTCCTGAGTACGTTTTAGAGCAAAAGGAATTATTAGGTAATTCCCTGCAAAACACAGACCTTGTATTGTGCTCCTCAACATTAAGCCAACCTTCTACAGTGTGGTGTGGTTAGTTTTTATGAGGGATGTTACCATACTAGGGGCTCAACATCTGTTTCTGCACATTCAGCAGAGGCAGCGGTGGTGACAGAGAGCTCATGCTGTTGATTCCACACAAAGCCGCTATTCCTGCCACCACAGTTACTTTGCTCTTGGTCTATTGTGCAAGCACTAGAGCACCCAAGGAGGGAGACAGGATGAGTTACCCAAGCTCCTAGTTGTCCAGTGCCTCTTATGTGGTGGATACTCTTGGGTGGGCATTGATGTGGGACACAGAGAGGGAACACATTCTGTCCACCCACTTAGCTTTATCTACATGATTCTTCTCTCAATCTCTGAATCTCTAACCTTTCAATCTTGCTGCTTTCAGGTCTCAGACCAATCAACCAAAGTTTTCACCGCTTGCCAATAGCCCATGAACACCATTTCCTCAGTCCGCTTTTTTTCCAAACAAAATTTATAACCATGTGTACTGCTCACAGTTCTTTTCACTGGGAGTATTTCCACTTTCCACTGTCTTTCAGACCACAAGTTGTTGACCTGTTGCAAAAGTTCCATATGTGGCATAATAGCTGCCCTTGGGGCCATTAGTTGTTAAAGTTTAAGATATTCCTTAATCCTATATTATATTCCATTAGGTTTCTGCGGGAGTCAAATGGAGTTAACAAATCACGTCTCCTTTAGTCAATCCGGTCAATACTAAAGTCTGGACGTGCTATGGCTTCTTGTTATTACCTTGGTCCAGACGTTTAATTTGTAAATTTGAGGTATTGTTTATGTTAAGTCAGAGATACAGGTGTAAACAAAAGAGACAAGTCCCAGATTATTGAGGAAAAAGAAAGGGAAAATACATTATTCTCTACTATTAAGGATTTTGAATAATATTTGCTTCTGTGATATCCCTTGAAAATATAAGAATTGTGATCTCCTAAAGAAGGTATCTGCCTAAGACTGGCTGACACAATAAAGGAGGAGCAAAAAGAGAAAGAATTAACTCCAGATTAGTCCGTGGGTGGACATGCAATTTAAGATGGAAGTGGGAAAAAGAGAGAAATAGACATAAAGGAGGATGACACAATATATGAGAATATTCATGAGGGGACATAAATATATTCTACATTTTTCCCCCCAAACACACAGCTAATGAGTGGCAGAACAGGAATTTGAATACTGTTCTGTATGATTCTAATACCCATAACCAAGATCTCTTGTCTTCTCTCTCACAATAGAGAACTTATGGTTGAAGATAAAATTGGAGATGAATAGATGCAGTCTTTGAGGGAGCTTTGTATAGAAAATGGTTGATGCAAACTAGAAGCATCTTACAAAATTGACACACACAAGTAGGCTCTATAATGGGGTAGGTGGGAGCTAGAAGCTCTACAGAAATTTTTCCTATGTTTCCTTCTAGAAGGTTTGTAGTTTTAGGCTTTACATTTAGGTCTATGATCCATTTTGAGCTGGTTTTTGTGTCTGATGTGAAGTGTGGGTCGAACCTTATTTATTGTTTTGCACGTGGATGTTGAATTGTTCCAGCACCTGTTCGTTCAAAGACCACACTTTCTCTGCATATTAATTTAGCACCTTTTTCAAAAATCAATGCAAATATATGTGTGAATCTATTTCTGGACTCCCAATTTTGTTGCATTCATCTATATCTTCATCATTTCAACAGTACTCTCACAAAATAGTTTTATTTTTGAAGCCAGATGATGTTTTGCTCTTCATGCACTTTCATGGAAGTTACTTTGCATCCATCAACACTGATTTCCTCAGCTCTGATATGGGGACAGCAACACCCACTTTTTAGGATTGTATGAGAATGAGAGCTAATGTAGACCAGCATCTAGCTCAATACCCAGTATATGATAGGCTCTCAATAAATGTTAGTAATTCTTCCCACCCATTCTTGATGTTGGAAAGTTTAGTAATCTGGCAGAGAATTCAGATACATCCTTTAGGAGGATCACAGTCTCTGTCACACCTAGTGTGTTAAGTAACCCAAAGCACTTTTACATCTCTTAAGAAGATGGCCATTATCAAAACTTCTTATTTTTCTCCTAGAACTGTATTAGCCCTTGTACTGCTGGGTGACTTTGCTATTCCCTTTATTATTTAGTTTTTCATCTGAAGATTCAGGTTCCCCCATTTGGGAACCAACTTAGTACTCATCAGCTTTGAATAGTATATCCTCCCTTCTTTTCTTCTTCCTACCTTTTTCTCTTTTTCATGAAAACTCTGATTTTGATTTCCTTTAGCTTATGTGTCTTTGTCTCATAGAACATGGGAAGTTGTTCTCTTTCCTTTTATGGCCTAAAGATTATGATTGGACCAAAGGTTATATGCCTATTGCATGGTTACCTCAATTCTCAGGACTCTACAAATTTATCTTCCTTTAACAATGTCCAGGTCAGGAGACCAAATTGCCTCAAAGTTTGGTAGCCCAGGAAATATGGGCTGAGCTTGTGTGCTTTGCAAGGGTGATTATTAATTCCAATTTCTGTTGAGATGAATGAAATGATACCAGGATGCCAATTCCATGACATCAAAAACAGCTTCCTCTAGGCAAGAGTAGGGCCCGGAACACCAATGACCCTCACGTTACTTGTTGGTGACAGATTGCAGAAGTGGCGGATTAGAACCCAGAGAAGATGTAATGGCTCCCTTCATTGACTAAAACTCTTAAAGGCAGTGTAAGCTGGGAAGAGTATTTGGGAAGAGCTTTGTAGACAGAAAAGTGTTCTGCATATGAAAGATATAATTATTTCCATTGTTAGATAAGCAACTCAAAATGAACACTTTCCCTGTGCCCAGTTACCAGTGTTACCTCTACTTGTAAAAGATGTGTATAAAAGTGCCCTTGAACTGGAATCAAAAGTCCTGTGCATAGGACCTGCTTCTGTGCATACATAGAGCTACCATACTAGCTTTATGGCAAATCATTTTCTGATCACTAAAATGAGAATGATAATGGAATGATAATCTTTGCTCTGCCTAACTTGTGGGGCCATTGTCAGACTCGAATGAGATAATAAATATAAAATGAAACTCAAAAGTAAGGCTTCATAAAGGAAGTGCTGCAAACAAACAAACAAATAAAAGCATACCATAGGATGCAGGAGAATACAGATTTTATTAGGAAAGAACAGGTAGGAAGACAACTCAAGTGATTGTGAAGAGCTTAGTAACCTGGCAGAAGTTACTGAATTTAATGCATATATCTAAAAAGATGATGAATATTGATCATTGTAGAGAGTTAAATATGCAGTCATAGGAATTTGTTTAAGTGCCATAGAGGCAAAAGATGATGATCATTTTCCCGAGGTTGAGACTGTGAATCCATGTCAGATTCAGATGGAGCTGACCAGCATCTGCTACAATGATCAAGAGGAAATGAAGAAGAATGAAATCAAAGTGAAGCAGACTGCATCCCCTCTGTAGTCTCATAAGCATTGTACAAAAAGATGACAGCAAAGCTCGGTGTCAGCATCTTGTTTCTCAGCAAAGCTTAGGGAACAAGTTTCTTGCAGAAACAGTAACTTTGGCAAAATGGTCTAGGAAATATGTCTCTGGTGGTTGGTGGGTCTGCAGCAAGTGGATCAGCAGCAGGAAGGCTGGCAGCAGCTGGGCACGCAGTAAGCACTGCAGCAGCAGCAGCAGGGCCGGTGGCAGGTGGTCGGACAGCAGACAGGGTGGCAGTTCTGGGCTTGGCACCCAGGCAGGCAGACACAGGTGGGGTGGTAGCAGGTTCTCCGGCAGTACACGGGTCCAGAGCAAGCTGGCTGGCAGCAGATGGTTTGATAGCAAGTTGAGGGGCAGCAAGGCTGGCAGCAGCTGGACTCACTGCAGGTGTGACCACAGCAGTTGGACTCAGAGCAGGTGGGCTGGCAGCAAGGGGAGCAGTAGGAGTGGGTCATGGTGTCAGGCGTGGAGGAGGGGCTTCTGAACAGGGACAAATTTCCCAGAATCTGAAATCATGTTCTCTACTGGACCTTTTATACACTCGTTCCCAAATTTGGGACAAATGAACAGAATTTTCCTGGTTATTATTTATGACACTTTTTCAAGACCCATAGAGAATTGCCCAAGAAGGGGGAGTTCCCTAAGTGTTATGGATCTTCTGAAAATAAATGATAGGGTTTTCTCTTAGTTAATAGACAACCTATAAGAACTTATTTCCAGAAATGGGGGAGGCAATCAACGTCAAAAGCATCATTTAACTATGAATCATAATTTTTCAAGAAAGAGTACATCCTCTAGTCACCTGACAGTTCAGGCTAATTTGGAGAAGAGGTTACAGCCATTGTCCCCACCTACTTTTTTCCCCTTTGTGCTACTTATTTTGGGACACATCTCTGAAGACAGATGAAACATGGTGATTAATTCAAACCATACTTTAACACATTTTGAATTAAAACCATATTTTAATGAGGTTTTCATCTGTGTCATATAAAACTCAACAATAGATAAACCTATTAGCAGCAAGCAACTCCACTTGGGTATCTCATTTCCTGCAACAGGGGACTGAACTTGACTATAATTGACAATCATTACGACAAACATTATAATTGACAAATACTACGAGCTTCAAATCTGTTAACAGACCTGATAACAAACCTGCTCTGGGGGCACTATATTTACATTTAGCGGTGAAGAGAAAGGTTTCAAAGCAGTTAGTCTGACAACTAAAATATTTTGCTTGGAATTGCAGTTTAAAAATACAAACGCTAGTAAGTGCATCAAATGCAGGCACAAGATGAACAACAATGACTCCATGGTATGTATCAATGGATCAAAGCAGAATAAGGTGCATAATATTTTGGGTACTTAGCAATTTCCATATTTTTAACCTTTTGAGAGAAAGAGCCTCTTTCCTTCACTGGCAACAATATGGCTCCTGATACAGCTTCATTTGCTCTGACTCAACTGTGGCTATGGATTTCTGGTGACTCTGCTGCCGAGGCATCCTGATTTTGGCTGCAGAGGTGGACAAACCCACTGTTTGCAGATTTAGCATATGGATAATGGCATTACCAATTCATTCTGTCAAATAATCTGCTGCTGTTCATTGAGTCAGAATGGAGTCACAGTGGAAAGGGGATGGGGTAGATATTATTCGCTTCTGTGTCTCTGCCCTGAGAAATGCTCTGGCACAGAGTGGGAATCAATACATGATTATTTGAATAAAGGAGAACTTGAAGTTTACCAGCTTGAAAACTCGGACTAACAGTAATTTGGAATGGGACTGGATATTAGGATGTTGCTTTGGAAAAGTGACAGGAAGACCAATTCTCTTTGGAACAAGGTAAATTTGAAGTCACGTGCCTTAAACCCAGTTACATTTCTTAGCTTCTTCCTAAGTTGCAAGTGTATCGTGCTGATTTCACCACCAGCCATTTTGCTGCAGTGTCCTGAGGTCTGCATTTTGTGCATTAGCATATGCATGTTTGTGTCTATTTTAAGTCCAAATAGAAGGAAATGTGACTCCGTGTCTCTTTCAGATACAAGAAGTCAAATGGTTGGAGGGCCAAAGATGACTTGAACTATGCTCAAAATATCAATGACACACTCTGAAAAGTATAGGAGGGAACAGATGAGATGATGCTGAAACAAAAAGAAAGGCAAGTGATGCTATCAAGGATAAAGAAATGATTAAATGAAAATTAGGTAAGCATCCATGTTAAATACCACGGCGCTCTCTGTATCAGTCATGCCACAGTCCGAATGTCTGATAATTTCTCTTTAAACATGATAAAAATGGCAAGAAAGTAATCCAAGACATGATAATGGCAGCTCCTCAGCAGGGCATAAAACAGGATTTGAGAGAAGAAGACTTCCATTTGAGAATCTCACTCTCCTGGAAACCCACCCGGAACCTCCACCTCTGACACCATGGTCAGCTCCTGTGTGGCTCCCTTTGTCTGAGTAGGGTTGCGACCAAGGCCTCTGCCAGGAGACTTGCTGCTGCTCCAGCTGCTGCCAGACCATGTGCTGCAGGACCACGTGATACCGCCCCAGCCACTATGTGTCCAGCCACTGCTGCCCTAGCTGCTGCCCCTTCTGCTACAGTTCCAGCTGTGGCCGTCCAGTCTGCAGCCAGACCACCTCCGGCTGTCACATCTGCTGCTGCCCAGTCTGCTGTGGACCCCCTTGTTGTTGAACTTCCTTCCTCACCACCAGCCCTGAGTCAACCACCATCATGCCAGGATCAGCCTTGTTCTCATTTCCTTTGTCCACATCATGTGGCCTTGTTCTGAATGTCACTCTGTTTATTCATCCCATCAGTCATGCCACCAAGCAACTGTTTAAAAAGCAGCAATTTAAACTAAATACTACACAAAACTTCCAAGTTCTGTGCATATTACCTTGGCATTCAGTCAGATGACCAAATGTCTACGCTACTTCATGGGGACAGGCTCCAATTCCTATGATTGCTGTGCATGGCTTGGCTTTCACAATGAATTATGTATGGTAAGTAACTATGTGTCACCAATTACTTACTCTCTTGGTATCAGAAAGATTTGTGGCCCTTATTTACTTTCAGTATTGATTATGAACTGGAAATAAGTTTGTGTTTCTGTCATGCACACAAAGAAAACTGATTTTGCTTTTCAGTCCAAGCCTACATCAGAGAAAATGTCAAATAATTAATTTTTTCCCAAACCAGATTGCCCACCTTGCCTGCCATCAAGTTAACTGAGAGGATACAAGAATGTCTTTTCTCCTGTAACTGAGTTATAGACTACCTAGCAGGGTCCTTGTGCTATTGGGGTCTGGTAAGTACATAAGTTGAATGAGACCCAGTTCCCATCTCTCAGGTAACTCACAGTGAAATCTTGGATTTAATAGAAAGAGAGAGATAGGAAGATGTTGGTGAGAAAGAGGAATCAGTCATTGGAGAAGGGTGATATGTGAGGATTGATTCCTAGAAATAAACTGTGTCAAGTGTGAAAATTCAGGGGAATTCAGCTCACCAACACATAAGACAAGACACAGTAAAGGAGAGGACTGGATGAAAGCAGAGCGTTTATATTCTTATGAAAGTAATTGTTATTTTAAAAGTACCAAAAAGCACGATACTCATTTTAAGGCAGAGGGGTATCTCCTAGCTGTCTCCCTGCCTTCAGACGGAGGACCAACCATCTCGACACAAACAATTGACCATAGAACTGTGGCCAAATTAGATCAGAATCCTAAGCCTATGATGCCTGTATTTTCTTGACTTTTATAGTGACTTGTCATTGATGTATTAATTATGTCTTCATTAGTATTAACTTTCCTGTCATCTTAAGCACTTTGAGCTACATTGAAACTAAGTGCAAAAAAAAAGTTATGAATACAAGGAAAAATGATAAAATCACAATCATAGCAGCAGAGACTTTAACACATAAATGGGCATTTGAAGGAGAAAAATAAACAAGGACATAGAGAATCTGAGTAAGAACATTTTCAACTTAGATGTAATTGATATTTGTATGCAATCTTATGCCTAACAAATTGTTTTCACGGTTTTTATATACACCCAGGATATTCACAAAATGTACAGGCTACAGAGAAAATCTTGATAGCAGAAATAACATAAGCCTTTTTCTGTTATCAAAATGCAATGAAATTAGACTCAAAATGGCACACCAAACACATTCTTGTCGCTTTCCTTCCTTCTCTTTTTACTGAATAATTCAGTCTAAAAGGCAAGGCGGTGTCTGTATAGGATATGGATGGCCTGGTTTGCCTTAAAAGTGTACTTCATTTTTTTATTGAAATAATTTAAAAGTTATAGAAAAGTTGCAAGAACAGTGGAGAGAGTGTTCTTCATGATAAAATGAAGCTCCGTCACTCCTAAACACTGTGTGTGTTTCCTACATCAAGGACATTCTCCTCCATAACCACAATACAATTCAACCTGACTTTTGCTCTTACAAAGAATGCTTCAAAGAATGTCTTCAATTCATGTCTTGGAGCACATATATATGTGTATCTGTTGAATAAGTTTCTAAGAGTGAAATTGTTCAATCAAAGGGCGTGCACATTTAAAAATCTTATAGAAACTGTTAAATTACCTTATAAAGAAGTTGCCCCAATTTAGACCCCTGTGTATGAGAATGTCTGTTTCCTTATAACCTCACCAACTTATTAAAGTTTTTACAATTAAAAATTTTGCATTTATCATTGTAAACTATTCACTGTTGTATCTCCAGAGCACAGGGCAGAATCTGGCACATAGTAGGTGCTCAATAGATGTTTTGATAAGTGGATAAATTGTTGAATCAAAATTTTTTAAATTACAAGTGAGTCTGAATGTCTTTCAAAAGCTTAAAAGTATTAGTATTTCTTTTGCAGTGAAATGACCATTAACATCCTTTACTCAATTTTCTATTTGGTTGTTGGCCTTTTTTTCTTATTGAATTATAAGAGGTATTCATTCATTAAGGAAATCAGCTCCTTTTCTGTTATATTGGTTAAGGTGTTTGCTATTTCTTCCCCATTTTCTCTTTAGCCGTCTTGTTTGTTTAAGGCTTAAAAAACCTCATTAGGCATTTAAATTTTTCTGCTATGTAACTTTTTAGTCTTTTCCTTTATTGCTATTAGGAACAGATAGATGTTTTCTATCTTAGAAAAGCCTCTTCACTACAAATGTTTTAAGAAAAACTCTTCCAAGTGTTCTAATGTGCTCACAGTTTGTTTCTCTAAAGAGTCTTTAGAAAACAAGACACACTGTCCCACTTGAGGACTGGTGTGAGACACAACCTTTAAAGATGATACATAGAGTGTTGAGTTCCAAATGACGTGTCACATGACAACCAATTAGAGGAGGAACTCAGGAGTCTTTGAAAGTAGATGATACACAGAAGGAAGAAGACAAGAGGTGACTCAGGAGGAAAGACTGGCTTGGAGGAATCTTAACACAGAAAAAGGAAAAAATGCATTTTATCCAACTTTATATAGATTCTTCACAATTAACTAATTTGATAATTGCCTATCTATTAAGATAAACAATAACAAGGAAATAGCTGTCAATATGGTGACAGCAGCCCCTCAGCTGGGTATAAAAGTGGACATGGGATAAGGAGACTCTCACATTTGGGAAACTCACTCTCCTGGAAACTCACCCAGAACCTCCACCCTCTGACACCATGGTCAGCTCCTGTTGTGGCTCCATCTGCTCTGACCAGGGCTGTGGCCAGGAGACCTGCTGCCGCCCCACTTGCTGCCAGACCACGTGCTGCAGAACCACCTGCTGCCGCCCAGTCTGCTGCCAGACCACCTGCTGCCCCAGCTGTGGTGTGTCCACCTGCTGCCGCCCAGTCTGCTGCCAGACCACCTGCCGCCCCAGCTGCAGTGTGTCCAGCTGCTTCCGCCCAGTTTGCTGCCAGACCACCTGCCGCCCCAGCTGCGGTGTGTCCACCTGCTGCCACCCAGTCTGCTGCCAGACCACCTGCCGCCCCAGCTGCAGTGTGTCTACCTGCTGCCGCCCAGTCTGCTGCCAGACCACCTGCTGCCGCACAACTTGCTGCCGCCCCAGCTGCGGTGGATCTTCTTGTTGAACTCACATCTGACTAGCAACAATGAGCCAGCCACCATCACCTCAGTGTGAAAGTGTCATCCATTTTAACTTTTTCGTGTTTTAAATGACCACCAGCTTTATTCTCCTGTAATACCACTAAGCCACTGGAGAAAGGGTGCCCATCTACATTAAACCCCACTCCTGTCTCCCACAGATCTCTTCCCTGCATTCAGGTCTCAGATGCATGATGCAGTTGGATTAAACCCCTGAGTGTCTGACTGTTATGCTTGCCTTGACCTTCATAATTACATGTTAACTATTTCTCAATAAAAAAATTATCTTGATATAAACTCTTCAATGATTCTGAGAGTGATTCTTCAATGTTTTCTGAGAGCTGATGATCAGGTTATTTTCTAGCATTCTTTCTCTCTAGATGAAGAGAAGTGTGGGTTTCTGTGGCCAGGAAAGAACATTGATTTTTCAAATATTACCTAATGCTGGTATTCTAGGATGGACTTCATGCATTTTTGAAAATAAGGTAACTCACCTTACTAAAAAACAATAGGTTTCTTCTCCAGTCAATAAAATGATATATTACCTGGCAGGTTCATTTCACTATTGGGCTCTGGGAATATTTCCAAGATATGTGAGGCACAGTTGCTTCCTACAAGGAGCTCGCAACCCAATCTTGGAGACAAGAGGAAGCTCCAAGGTAGTAGAATATGTTGGGCAATATTAATCAGAAGGGGGAAATTTCTGTCTTAGAGAAGGATCAAATAGAAGGAATAATAGTTATAAACAGAATGAGTTACGTCAGTAAATTTAGGGGGCATGTGCAGGTCACAAAACCCTGAGATAAAGAGGAGGAGGGGGAGACTGGAAAGTTTACATTCTTGTGATGACAAGAGTGAGATGAGCCAAGAAACCTGTTGCCATTGAGCAAATATGGCAGAGACTAACCCTCGCTGGCCTCTCCCCAACCTCCTTCATGTTAATGACACTGTATTAAAGAAGTCATAAGCAAATGAGGAGGCTTTTAGTAGAGGTGGAGCCTGTGAGGAGAGGTAAACACCTCCTCTGGGGAAGGTCTGGGGAGGAGTTGGGGAAGGATCTGAACGGGGGGCAAGGATGAGGTCATCAGGGAGAGGACTGTGGTTGTGCTTGAAAGCTGTACACTGAGCCCACACTCTTGGAATCTTCTTAGATACTGCAGATCTCTGGTACCTCAGGCAGACTTGGTCATATGCAGGTAAACAAAACAAATGTCTCCTGCAGCCACGTTGCTTCACTTGTCTTGTCTGAATCCACTTCCACATGATAAAAGGATATTTGAGTAGGAGCAAAATAAGTGAGTTGACAGATAAAGCAATTATCGTAAGAAAGGGATCAAGAAAACATTACAGACATTTTAAAATGGGGAAATCATATTCTTTTTAGCAATGATCATGATTATGAAGGATGATAAGATATGGGTAGGAATGCAGTAAGCAGCAATGCTGGGCATTTTAAAGTGAAGCACAGATGCTGTAGAAAACCACTGAGAATGATTAGTGAGCCACAAAGCTTATGGGTAGGACCGTAGGAAGTTGAATCTAGAAATACTGTCTGACTTCTAATTTTGATGGTCTTGATTGCTGTAGTAATGCAATTGTACTTATAACTGTCAAAATTTGTCTGTGATGGGCAAAGCAAGTTGTCAAGACATGTTCTCCCTTCTGGCTCCACTCAGTTCAAGTTGCAGTGTTTACATCGGCCTCTTACCATGACAAGTGGGTTTCAGATTCATGGCCTCACCCAATGCACTGGCGCTATATTAATTTCAAACAAAGTTTAGTTGAAAAAGAAAAAAACAGCAAAAATTAAACTTCACTTTCAGATATCAGTAGACCAATATGGCATTAGAATCATAAATAAAATCATACCCTTAAACTCAGTATTTTATTTTTAGTCATTTATATAAGACAATAATTGCTCTCATTAAGATTCTCATTGCAGCATTCCCTTCTTGTTAACCCATGCAAGAATGTGCACTCACATCTGTTTCAAGTAATAAGGACTGAGAAATCTGTTAAAGCAAAATCAGGACATTTGTGATTTTGTTCTTTTATCTCTAACAATTTCATAGTATGTAAAAATACCACCTCCCCCCAAATCCACTTTTGTTTTATTTTTAATTCTATTACTCCATCTGCCAATTGCATCAATCAAGATACAGAACATTTCCATCACCACTAAGATCTCCCATGTTGTCCTTTTATAGTCACAACCATTTCCTTCCCACTCCCACCTCCTCCTTAACGCCTAGCAGCCACTGGGCTATTCTTCATTTCCAAAATTTTGTCATTTCAAGAACTTCATGTAATGGAAACATATAGTATGTAACTTTTGAGGATTGCCATTTTTCACTCACTCGATGGAATTTTCTGTTGAGTCTTCCAGGTTGCTGAGTATATTAATAGTTCATTCTCTTCTGTTGCTGAGAAGTATTCAATAGCATGAATGTACCACAGTTAGTTTAACCATTCACCCTGTTGTGGAGGGGGAATTTACCCCCGTACCCTTCTTGAGTCCTCATGGTTGGGCTAATAATAAACTTGACATAGGACCAGATTAACAGGAGAAAAACCAATTTAATAAGTATGTACAGGAGATCATAAAAAAACAATGCTCGGAGAGTGAATAAAATAAGCAGTTTATATATCTTTTTACAGAAAGAGACAATAAATTTGTGAGGATTTGACAGGACAAAGAAACTTAGGTTTGGAGTATGTAACTAGTGAGGAATTTAAGCAGAGTTTGGGTTTGAGGTAGTAAATTAGTAAAAGTAACAAGGTTTGTTTATACAGGCTTCTCAGCCCTGAATTCCCTAGCTCTGGTGATAAGAATATCTCTATTTCCTGCTGCAGGGAGCATACTTTCCACATGGGAGATTTATTTCCTGCTTTCAGGAGGAACAAAAAGAAGAGGGTCAAAGGGCTGCCCGATGGTGCAGCGGTTTTGTTCGCGCTTGGCAGCCCGGGGTTCGCGGGTTTGGATCCTGGGCGCCCGCTGATGCACTGCTTGTCAGCCATGCTGTGGCAGTGTCCCATATAAAGTAGAGGAAGATGGGCATGGATGTTAGCCCAGGGCCAGTCTTCCTCAGCACAAAGAGGAGAATTGGCAATGGATGTTAGCTCAGGGCTGGTCTTCCTCACCAAAAAAAAAAAAAAAAAGAAAGAAAAAAAGAAGAGGGTCAAAACTTTAGTAAGTCAAAGAAGAAACTTTAATTCAAAATAATCAATATGCCGTTGTGGGATATTTTAGGTTGGCTTGCCACAGGCCCCAACATTTCCCTCCTTTCAAACTTCCCTCAAGGTTTCACATATTAAAAGCTGAGTTGGTGGCTCAGGAGAGAGAAATCCGGTTAGTAATGGAGTGATAAGAGATCTGCAAAGGGAGAAAAGAACATAGATTTTAAAAAATGAGCAGACAGAACAGAAAAAATTGAAACACATTTCTTTACACCCCATTAAGTTAGCTCTCCAATCCTGGGAATAGGTTGGTCCAATAAAATGTCTTTGCTTCATTTATCTGATGGAAAATATTAATCCTTTCTTTCAGTAGATTTAAGTTAGACATTACTTGTCACATTTGATTTACATAGAAACAACATTTTTGGAATGTTGGAACTAATTCCACAAATGTTTTCTCCTTCCCAACGATTGTACAAGTTCTTCTTTGCTGGGCAGTCAGTGAAGCTAAGGCATGACAATTTTGGAATACCACAGAGGCTAAGCTGTTAACTTTGGACTGGAGTATTTTCAAAGTTTGCATAGTGGTATTGAACACTTGTTCCATTACCATGGAGAGATTTATGACTGCTTTTTCCAGTTTACAATCTCCAAAGCTTGGGAATAAGATCTTCAATGTTGAAGAGAACTTGAGTTGTCGTACACAAGCAAATTTTCTGATTCTTTTTGACTGGCATAGTTGTATGGCACAACTTTATGAACAAAGGAGCCCAAATTTGTAATTTGGCTGGAATTTCTATGGAAAGAAAGAAATCAATGGTTAACAGTTAGAGCAAATTGTAACTGGTTTCTGAGCCTAGGGTGCAGCCAGTCAAGAAGTTTTCTAGATGTCACAGTTGAAGCATTTTTTGCAGTTTGAAATGCCTCTGATGATGTCGTTGGGTGTTCAGGTAACTTTCTGAGTGTCTTACACAGCAACAGGCATGGAGATTGTCTAAACATGGGCTACTGTAGTGATCTCTCCTAAGTTTATATCAAGCTTCAGGTCACAGGGCTTCAGGGAAAAGGGAAGCTTTAGTTCTCAATGATTCCAAGTCAAAATGTGAGAAAAATTGGAAAGGTTAGTTGGAGAGTAGCCACCAAATATTGAAGGAAACTAGAATAATTTAGGATCCAGCCCAGTTTTTAGGTAAATAACAAAACTGCAAGGAAAATTAACAGTGCTAGAATCTGGTATCCACAAGTGCAAACCATAGTTCCTATTGAAACATATTTTTCTCTCTGAAATTATGCCAAATTTTTACCAATAGTCAAATTAAGACTAATTTATTTGCAGAATAAGTCGAGTTTCAATAAACTTGGCTTAGTTAATTACGTAAGTACAGCAAGAATAGCAATTTATCATATAGGATCTTTTAAATTTGCTTTGCTGGAACTTTTCATAAAGAATCTCCAGACTGATTTTTTTTTTTTTTTTGTGAGGAAGACCAGCCCTGAGCTAACGTCCTTTGCCAATCCTCCCCCCCCCCTTTTTGTTTTGCTAAGGAAGACTGGTTCTGGGCTAACATCTGTGCCCATTTTCCTCTACTTTATATGAGACGCTGCCACAGCATGGCTGACAAGCAGTGCATTGGCCAGCACCCGGGATCCAAACCCACAAACCCCAGGCTGCTAAAGTATGAACTAAATCATTGTGCCCCTGGGCCGGCCCCACCAGTCTGAATTTTTAATAGTCTCTCAAGGTTAAAAAGCCAAGTCCAACACTTGCCTTCAGACTCTGCTTGTAATATCTATAGATTTTGGTTAATCCTTCTTTTTTTTTGAAATTCCCAACATATCTTGAGGTTCTTCCATCTGCCAGGAATTGAGCTTATTTACTCATCTGGTTAGTCTGTGGGGAACCCTGTAAATAAGGCACCAGGCTGTTTTCCTAAGGGGTTTTATTGGCTTCATAGAGTCAACCTTAGTTCCTTAAAGGTTTTGGTCATATCTGAGTTTATGCGTGTCTCTCTCAAACATGATTCCAGTCAAAGCCTTGGTAATATAACCAATGTTTCCAATTGTGTCCTGTTACAAGGAGAAGAGATTCTTACTGAATTTATGAAAACAAATATTTTGACATGAAAATAAGAATACTCCCTGAGAGTTTCTGAATTCTAGAGGGATCAGGTAGGGAGAAAAAGTAATTGTTTCAATTCTGTTTACAAAGGTATAATTCACCAAGGCAAAGGCTTTCATTTCACATGCAGTAAGGATGGTGTAGTTAAAATGGTGTCTCTGGTCTTCCATGGGAACATTGGATGCCTCCAGTCATGAACCTGCTAATTTGTGACACTGGGCAGGTGCTAGTGGAATGGGATTTTTCCAGCACTAACAAGCAATGAATGTTGAAACGACAAAAGCCACTTATGAACTGGGACCCCTTATGACAAATTCCCCTGAAAGCTGGTACAACCAGATAAAGAGAGTGCTGCTTGTGACTTTGTGTTTTGGAACCCCAATCTATTTGCCTGGCCACCAGGTGCACTCCAGTAATACATATTTTGAATGGCAGAGACCAGAGAAAATATTTTCACTAGTCAAAAAGCCAAGCTCTTGGGACATAGAACAAAACAGAAGGAAAAACCTCACTCAGTTTTTACATAGAGGGCCCATAGCAAAGTTCATCTAAATAGTCTGGTGGGAACCATAAAACTCACCAGTCTGTGAGGCTGGCTTGATCAGCAGGATTATAAAGGGCCTGTACCTACTACCTTGCCTCATAATTTTTTCTCTTCATGACAAACAACACAATAGACAGAGACAAAAGAAAACAACGACCATCTCTGGGAGGAAAGAATCAACAACAACAACAAAAAAATCAAGGGTACTTATTTACCAAATACAAGAATCTCTAAAGTCCAAGGAACTAATTCCACAAATATTTCCTCCTGCTAATCTAAATATAGAGACAGAGAGAGAAAAAGAAACTTTCACCACTTTTGCTGCCATATGACCCCACAGACAGAGATCTGGGAGGCTGACATGGTAAGTAAAGCATATATATATTTTTTGCTGGCTTCCATGTCAGATGTCCCAGAATTTCTTAACTACAGTGGTCTCATGGAGAAAGTAGTTCCCTGTCAGTGATTCTCTTGGCTGGCTTGCCAAAATTGTTGGGGAGTGGGACATTCCCTCCTCTACTCCTTGTGAATTCTTATGGCTGGACTAATAATAAAATTGACATAGGACCAGGTTAACAGCAGAAAAACCAATTTAATATGTACAGATGGAAAATCATTTTAAAATGATGCCCAGAGAGTGAACAAAACAGGAAGTTTGTATATCTTTTTACATAAAGAGACAATAAATTTGTGAGAATTTTATAGGACAAAGAAACTTAGGTTTGGGGTATGTAAATAGTGAGGAATTTAAGTAGAGTTTAGGTGTGAGGTAGTAAATTAGTAAAAGTAACAAGATTTGTTATACAGGCTTCTCAGCTTTGAATTCTCTAGCTCTGGTAATAGGGATGTCTCTATCTCCTAGTGCAGAGGGGGAACAGAGAGAGGAGGGTCCTGCTTTCAGGGGGAACAGAGAGAGGAGGGTCAAAACTTTAATTCAAAATAAGAAGCTTTAATTCAAAATAATTAATATACCATTCTGGGATATTTTGGGGCAGCCTGCCCTGGGCCCCAACAACCCTTTGAAGAGCATCTGGGTTGTTCCCATTCTTTGGCTATTATGAATAAAATTGCTATAAACATTCATGAATGGGTTATTGTGAGAACAAACATCTTCATTTCTCTGCTATAAATACCCAGGAGTGCAATTTCTGAGTCATATGGTAGTTGCATGTTTAGTTTTTTAAGAAACTCCCAAACTATTTTCTAAACTAGCTATATCATTTTACATTCCCATCAGCATTATATGAGTGATACAGTTTCTCCACATCCTCACCAGCATTTGGGGTTGCCTATTTTTTATTTTCGCTACTACGATAGGTGTGTAGTGATATCTCATTGTGGCTTTAATTTGTATTCCTCCAATGGCTATTGGTACTGGACATCTTTTCCTGTGCTTCTTTGCTTCAGTGAAATCTCTCTTTATATCTTTTTCCCAAGCTCTAATTGGACTGTTTGCTTTTTTTACTGTTGAGTTTGAGAGTTCTTTATGTATTTTAGATACTAGTTCTTTGTCAGATATGTTGTTTGCAAATATTTTCTCCCATTCCATAGCTTGTCTTTTCATCCTCTTAACAATGTCTTTTGCAGAGCAAAAGTTTTCAATTTTGACAAAGTTCAATTTATCAATTTTTCATTTTATGGATTGTACTTTTTAATATATATATATTTTTTTGCTGAGGAAGATTGGCCCTGGGCTAACATCCATGCCCATCTTTCTGTACTTTTTACGTGGGAAGCCTGACACAGCACAGCTTGATAAATGGTGCATAGGTCCGTGCCCAGAATCTGAACCTGTGAACTTCTGGGCTGCCAATGCAGAGCACATGAACTTAACTGCTACACCACCAGGCTGGCCCCTATGGATTGTAATTTTGGTGTCAATAGTAAGAACTCTTTGCCCAGTCCAAGATCCCAAAGATTTTCTCTTATGTTTTCTTCTAAAAGTTTTATAGTTTTACTTTTTACATTTAAGTTTGCCATCCCTCCTGCTGCCAGACCACCTGCTGTAGAACATCCTATTGCCACTCCAGCTGGTACAGCAGTTCTTGCTGCTGAGTGTCCTGCTCTGGACTCATGAACCTCCTTGTCCCCATCCTTCAGTCCAGGCAGAGAGTGTCTAATTCAATGGAAACAACCTGAGTGTCTATCAACAGATGAATGAATAAAGAAAATGTAGTATATATACACAACAGAATATTATTCAGCCTTTAAAAAGAAGGAAATCCTTCCATTTGCAACAACAGATGGACCTGGAGGACATTAAGCTAAGTGAAACAAGCCAGATGCAGACAGACAAATACTATATGAAGTCTGACACATATGGTTTTTTAAAACAATATTATTTTTTGGTTAAGTGTAGGAACACAACGTAATCTATAACCTCTTAGAAAATTTCAAGTGTACAAAACAGTATTTTTAGCTATAAGCATTGTGCCTTAATGTAGATCTCCAGAACTTACTTATCTTGTGTAACTGAAACTTTGAACTCTTTGACCAACATCTCACCATTTCCCCCTTCCCTCCACCCCTGGCAATCATCATTCTAGTCTCTGCTTTTACGAGTTTGACTATTTTAGATTTCACACGTAAGTAAGATCATATAGCACAGATTGTATTTATTTATATAGCCTACTTAATTATGTTCAGCATTTAGATTAAGCATTAACCATCAATATAGCTGTAGGGAAAAATAATTTCCCTAGACTTCTATAAAACTTTCCTAAGTCATAATTTATCTCAGGCAGGATTATCTTCTGGGCATGTATGGCTGGGTATTTTATTTTTAACTCTATCCTTCTTTAGATGAATGCAGGGACACATCATATCCTATAAAAGTGAATACTCTTAAAAATGTGATTTTTACATGACTAAATCTGAGAATTATTATAAATTCTAAAATACAAACATGAACACAGATAGGAGGAAGAAAAGAGAACAATGAATAGTCAAGTAAAAGGGAATTGAAAACATAGTCATAAATTTATGGATTCGTAGAGCTGAAGGTCACATTAGAGACCCTTCATCCCAGTGAGGTATGCTACTGAACAGAGTCCAGAAATAGAACTAAAAGCCTTTAGGAAATAAGTTCAGGATAAAAGTGGGACTTTAAAGTCACTATGGAAAGGGAGGATTATTTAAAAATGATGTAGGACAGCTGTCAATTTCTGGATAAAGGAAGAAGGAAAGGAAGGAGAGAGAGACTACTTCATTCATTAAACCCAAACAAATTTCATTTGGATGAAAAACTCAATCTAAAAATGAAACTGTTAAAGTACTAAAAGAAATCATGTGGGATTTCCAATTAGAATCTTAAGCTTATCCTAAGCAACATACACACACACAGACCATTTAGGAAAAAAATAGCCAATTAATGTAAATAAAAATGATCTCTACTGAGTCATCAGTAAGCCCCATTCATCAAGGCTTTTCGGGGACAACACTCTTGTCCCAAAATACAAGGTCTTATGGAAATCTTAGAGGTATTTTTGCACTCTATAATGGGATCTCAAGGGTCTTTGCCCCCACAACAACTTGGAAACTACTTTTGTTCCCTTATCTTCCTGTGACAGAAGAAGAGGCTCAGACCTTTCCAATAAAATGCTGCATCTGGCTTCACCACAGTCATATACAATGCAGGCTCAGAACACCAGCCAAACTTCCAATCAGTGGTCTAATCAGGAGCCCAGGTTGTTATCATCCTGGTTGTGTGAAGAAACTAGGGCCAGGGCAGGAGTAGAAACTGGCTAAGAATAAAAAAGCATCATAAGGACTTTGGTGTACTACTCTTATAAACCCCTTAAAGTAGAAAGGGACCCTCAAAGTCATTTCATCCAGTCTCCTCCGTCTGGTTCTTGAGTCTTCCTCTGCAACACCGTCTTACACTTAAATCCCTCCACTAACTATGTATGGAGGGAGCCATCCCATAAAACAGCTTCACCCTGGTGAGTCAAAATTTGTTTCTCTCCATGAGCCACCCACTTATCCTATATCAGCTCATTGCAGCTATATGGGGCAAGTCAATCTCTCACATACAGCAACCATATGACAAGCTGACTAGTGTTTCAAAATATGAGGGGTACTGCCAGTTCATCAGTTGGCTCTTGATATACATTATTCCAGAAAGGGAGGAGGACACTTACTGTAAAATCTTGTCTTTAGACTATGTTCTTCCAAATATGCATCATTTTCAACTTTAGGGTGGTTTGGGGGTAGCCATGCCTGTCTTGAACTGGTCTCTCTGAGAACAGAGCCATGGACAGTTCAGCTTTGTCAAGAATCTTTTCATAAAATATGTTCATCAAAAATATTTGGAGGCTACGAAGTTGGGGGAGATTGAATATGCTGAATGACAGAATCATGGTTCCAAATGCTTTAGACATCCTTGAGCAAGAGGCTAAATCTAACACGATGAAATGTCAGAGCCTTTCTTGGATCTAGAAGAGCAGCTATTAATGTAACATGGTGCATGAGATTGCGGAGGAGTAAATATATCTAAACGTCTTGGGAGAATTTATTTGAACTACATAACACACCCTCAGGTTGTATTTACCCTCAACACCTCTTCTTCAGTTATAATATTACCACCAAAATGAGCCATGTTACTCCTGGTATTAGGTAGAAAGAGAGATTGAGAATTGCTGGTCTAAAATAACCACTGCACATTTGTAAGAAGAGATTGAAGTAGTTTGTAATGAAAAAGACATAGGTGTTTCACATGACAGTGACCCAGTACAAGTCCACACTTACTGCCAACCACTTACTGCCATTAAACCTTGAATGTCAACATTGACACATTGATGGAACCGAATATTATTCAGTCTTAAAAAAGAAGGAAATCCTGCCATTTGGGACAACATGAAAGGACCTGGAAGAAATTATGCTAAGTGGAATAAGTCAGTCACAGAAGGACAGATACTGCTTGATCCCAATTACATGAGAAATCTAAAATAGTCAAAGTCATAGAAGCAGAGAATAAAATGGTGGTTTCCAGGGACTGCCGGGAGGACAAAACAGGTAGATGTTCAATGGGTATAAAGTTACACTTATGCAAGATGAATAAGTTCTGGAGATCTGCTGTACAACACTGTGCCTGTAGTTAATAATACTGTATGCTGCACTTAAAAACTTATTAAGAGGGTAGATCTCGTGCTAAGTGTTTTTGCCACAGAAAAAAGCAAAGGGACACAAGAAATCTTTTGGAGGTGATGGATGTGTTTACTACCTTATTTGTGGTGATGGCATTACGGATGTATGCATATGTCCAAACTCATCAAAGTGTATACATTAAACATGCAATTTTTTGCATATTAGGCATAACTCAATAAAGCTGAAAGAAAAAAAAAAAAGACACACCAAAATTTCACATCTTAGTTTTACTCATAAGAACAGTTATTTGTTTCCCATCAGAAAGTCTAGAATACTGGTCATGATTCACAATGGGGAGGGGGATATATCCTAATAGTCTTGTTTTCAAGCCAAGGATCCCGTTTCACATGCAAAGCTTCTCTGCCCCCCTGACCCACAATGAGTGAGCCATCAGACTGAAATACAGCTCTGTCTGCCCAGATCAGCAAAGAGAATGTGGGCCTATAACAATCATCACCCCCCAAGGGTAGACATGATGTGCTATGCAAAGTAACACTAACATACACACCATCTGCTGGCAGAGCGTCATGTGACAGCTTTCTTTGAGGAAGCTAAAGCAAGAAAGACACTTAAGAGGTGATTCAGGAAGAGCTGACGGGATGAATCCTAACATATCAGGAAAAGAAAATAACGTTTTCCATCCATCTTTCAAAGTTTTACCAGGAAAGCAAATTTCTTAATTTGATAATCACCTATTTATTAGGACAAACAATGACAAGGAAAGAGTGCTGCATCTGATAACAGCAGCCATTTAGCAGGGTATAAAAGGGGACTTCGGGCAAGGAGACTTCAAACCTTACAAACTCACGCTCCTGGAAACCCATCCAGAACCTCCACTCTCTGACACCATGGTCAGCTCCTGTTGTGGCTCCGTCTGCTCTGACCAGGGCTGTGGCCAAGGCCTCTGCCAGGAGACCTGCTGCCTCCCCAGCTGCTGCCAGCCCGTGTGCTGCCGGCCCAGCTGCTGCCAGACCACCTGCTGCAGGACCACCTGCTGCCACCCCAGCTGCAGTGTGTCCAGCTGCTGCAGGCCACAGTGTCGCCAGTCTGTGTGCTGACAGCCTACCTGCTGCTGCCCCAGCTGCTGTATCTCTAGCTGCTGCCACCCCAGCTGCTGCCAGACCACCTGCTGCAGGACCACCTGCTGCTACTCCAGCTGCAGTGTGTCCAGCTGCTGCAGGCCCCAGTGCTGCATCTCCAGCTGCTGCTGCCCCAGCTGCTGCCAGACCACCTGCTGCCAGACCACCTGCTGCCGCCCCAGCTGCAGGCCCCAGTGCTGCCAGTCTGTGTGCTGCCAGCCCACCTGCTGCAGCCCCAGCTGCTGCATTTCTATTTGCTGCTGCCCCTCCTGCTGTGATTCCAGTGGCTGCAGGCCCACATGCTGCATTTCTAGCTGCTGTCGCCCCAGCTGTTGCCAGAACACCTGCTGCCACCCAATCTGTTCTAGTGATTCATGCTGCTGAGCGCCCTGCCCTGTACCATCAATCAAACTTCTTAATGTAGTACAACTGTGAGCCAAATCATGAGAGGCCAATTGTAAAACCTCAGTTCCAAGATTCTTAGACTGAGTTTGGCTTCCAAATATACTGCCCCCCCACCATGTTACTATCTGTCTCCCAAATGAACACAAAGTTTACATTTTCTCTGAAATCTGTCAGCCAACATATCATCCCAATTGATATGTTTGTTCCCTACCAGACTTTCTCATATGGAGATGTTCCCAAATCTTAAATAAATCTTAAATTTCCTGGCATACAAATACATGAGCATCCTGTCTCACTATTTTTCCTTCTTGAATTGTCATCCGTAGCTGTCAATTGTTCTGTTGTTCTTCTCTGCAGAAGGAGTGGACGACAGCAGGTGATTTCCAGTCTCCACCTCTAGCTCCTCAGCATTCTGCACTCTAATATAGGAAGAGTCTTCTTACAGCAAGCACCTGGAACTCTCTGCCTGAGGACTTTCTCTGGCTGAAGGAGCAAGCTCTGGGCAGGCCACAAGGAGGGGAGTTGAGGTCTCTCGGAGCAGTGCTCCACCAGTGGACAGGAGTTGATGGATAAATACCCTGGCTTGTTTCCCCTCGAGTGGGGTCATGTTGTAGAAGTCTCCAGAGGTCCTGAGTGGAAGTGAACCCCAGCCGCCTACAGGAGTAATCTGCTCTTGAAATCATTCTATATTGGCTTCCATCCCTTCCCTGGATCACTTCCCAGTTTCCCTAAAATGCTTCTTAGGATCATCTCCCAAATAAACTACTTGCTCTCAAACCCCTGTTTTGAGGTCTGCTCTTGAAGGCACCCTATCTAAGACACCAGTGTTCCAAATCTCATCATCGGTGCCCTCCAAAACATTTTTCGTACAATATGAATGGTCACCATGGTGTCACAGTCAACTCTTGAATTTCCCGTCAGCTGAACCATTAAATCTTTTGAACATTTTGCTGTTTTTTCTTATAATTTTTTAGACTAGTAATCTTCAATCTGCTTTTTTTTAAATAACATTATATCCGAGGGGCAGGAGACACTCCAAGTAACGTGGCTCGCCATGTTAGTAATGCTCATCTTGAAGCAGGCTGTGTTTAAGGGGGTACCACCCCAAGCAGTGTGTCTTACTTTGGATTCACTAAAAGCAGAGCCCCAAACAGGGATTCTCTTACGAGTGGTTTACAAGGAAGTGCTCTCAGGAGAAATCAGTAAGAAACTGAGGGAAGCAGCATAGGGTAGTGGGAGAAGCTCAGCCAGTTGAATTCTATCCTCCTCTGATCCCACAGGTGAGGGGTGTGAATGGTACCACAGACCTGCCTCTCCTAGAGGAAAGGTGGCTGGGCCTTTGTGGTCCTGCATCAGTTATCACTAACTGTGGACCACCCCTGGTGGGGAGAGGGGGCAGAGAGGGCAGAAACCTCCAGGTGTGGTGGTTCCCTTGGGCTGAGAACAATTACCTGGAGAACAGTGCAGGTGAATGGTATGAGCCACTAACAGTCCATACTCACACTAGCTCGGGGATGGGGGCCTTTATGGCAGAAGGGATCTGGATAGGATGTCACATAGTCTACCCCTGGCACTGCTCAGGTCTGAGTATTTCTCTCATTAAGCTCACTCCAACTGTTGGTCACAATTTCTAGGGAAACCCAGAAGAGGAGGGTTAGTGGGCAGCACCTCTGCTGATCTAGGTGACTTGCCTGGTGGAGTAACCTAGATCCTAACCCCTGAGAGTTCTGAGCCTTTGGTCACTGTGTCCTCATCAGGCCACAGCTGTTGTCCTTCCCCATATGCAGTTAAAACTGGAATTAGGAATACCAAGAATGCCCCCAGTGGGTCACTTAAATGCTAAAAATATTCTTCCTTGCCTCCACGGCTCTTTTCTTTGCTTGCTGATCCCCTGGCACTGGAAGCCCAAATGTTACCGCCGAAAAAGGGGGTTCATCTGCCCACCACAAGACATGCCAGTAGTCAAGAGGCGAGGTGGTAAGAGAGAAAAGACTTTTTATTACAGCTTGCTAGCAAGGCGGAAGATGGCCAGCTCAGGCCTGAAAGAACCATCTTACAGAGCAAGGACTACAGGCCAGTTAAATAGGGGCTGGTCTCTGGGTGGGGGAGGCATTTGGTCTCTGGGTGGTGGCATCCATATGACCTCCAGGTGGGGAAGACATCTGTTCTTAGTTCCTGATAATCTTTGGTTTTACTGGACATGCATCAGAGACTGGAGCATTGCCCTACACCCTGATCTTTCAGTTGTCATTGATGGTGACTATCAGCATAGACTCTCTGCTGGGGGGTCATCACATTCCTAAGGAACTCAAGAGAACAAAGTTATCAACTTATAGCAGCTGGGAGGGGCTGTAAAATCTACAGAGCATGTCTGGGCTAGTTAATCAGAGGTCATTCAAAGTTACAATAGGGTTTCTTTTCTACAGGATGGCTTCCCTTATGTCAACCTTGTATTGAGCCAGTATCAATAAGCAGACAGCCATAGCTTTCATTCCAATCAGACCTTTACTATGTCCCCTCAAGGTAACGTTCCCCTCTTACAGCTGGGACCTCTGGATGAACAGAGCCTACAGTTATGGGGGAGGGAAGCATACATTCCCCCAGATGGGTCACTGGGAGTGAAAGTGATGGGGCAACTCCTCCTTCTGTTATTGCACCAGGTCTGTTTTTGCCCGCCACCCAGAAAACCAAACACTGAGACGACAAGGTTACAGGAGAAAGAGAGTTTAATCACAAGGCGGCCATGGGAGGAAACGGGAGAGAAGGAATCTCAAATCCGCTTCCCCGAAAATAGGGACTCAGGGATATTTTTGGGGTAGGGAGCATGGCAGTCTGAAATGATTGGAGGTGAGGAGAGATGAGGTAATTAATGATCTGTGCAAGCATAGTCAGGCTTTATGCCTCCTCATAGGATGCATGGCCACAGCAGGGTGGCTCCTGAAAAAATAGCCCAAAAAAACCATTACCATGGTTAGCCAGGTCCCAGGGAGATGTCTATAGGAACCTAGTGGGAGTCAGAGAGCATATTGCCCGGACAGCACAATTAACAATGGGTAAGTTTATCATGCAAATTTAAGTCCTCATCTTCCATTCTGACAAGTTTCTAGGTTAGGCCTTCCCCCTCTTCTTCCTGGTACAGGGAAGAAGATACCTTTATAAATGGAGATTTCCTTTGCAAATGTAAATGTCTGTTACAAAGGGTAACCAGAACTAAGAATGGCTTAGCAAGAACCCTCCCTGATACCCGGATGTCTATGGTGATGGCCTCTTCTGGGGGCAGGGCTCCCATCTGAACGAAACTCTTTTGATCAGTTAGTGGGGGTGGGAGTCAAAGTGTCTCTCCAGCAGGCAGAGACATATTTTGGGGTGGCCAATTTCCATCCTGCCTAGTTACTAGCTGCTTAATCATCAATGGCTAACTGTTTGCCAGTTTCACTTCAACCCTGAGTTTCTGGATTAATGTATTCAAAGGGGGGAACATGTTGGTATTTTGGTATCCAGCTGTCAGTGTCAGCTCAAATCTGCTATCCAAGAGCATCCAAACACATGAGTATTCCAGTATTCAAATATTTTAATAGAGTTTAATTTTTATTATAAAGGAACTTAATTGAATGGAAATATGTGAATTTCTCTATCATTTAGCCATGCTTGTTACAGATGTCTTTATTTAGATCATATTATAACCAAGTCACTATAATTGACTTAGTGGTAGTATATAGCTACAGACAAAATACATACCGGGTATTTATAAAAATAATAATGAGTACTAATGTAACATATGTCATTCCTGATTTAAAAAAGCCTTTTTTCATGCCATTCTTAAAGGATATATTAACATGACATGTCCAGTTTCCCTGTGAGACACAACAAGGTTCCTCAACGGTGATTGCAAATATTAATTGGGGCCACTTCCTTCAAATTTCCTTGATGTTTACCTAGCCAAGGTTTACATTATGGAATTCTAAGACAACAAAACAATTGGTTTAAAAAGAAAAAAGTACACAAAAGAAAAAATATTACACTCCATTTACACTATGTTATAAGAGAGGTACATTTTACATAGATGCTACATAATTTGTGTGTATGGCCCTGATATCAACTATCAATTCTTCCGCACCACACAATGGGTAAGAATTTTAGCAAAGAGTGCACAGATGATGTCTCTCCTGGTTTTGATTTTCATTTAAAAAAAAAATTCAGCATGCTCTCTGTAGTAATTTCCTATTGTGGTTCACGCCCCATTGTTCTATTCTCACCCAGGTAGGACTGTGGTTTTGGTATTAGAGTGATCTAAAAAAGTAAAGAGAATTATGGTGTTTCAGTCTGAAATTGCTCCAAGTTCAGTGTTTCAAATTCAGGATCATTTTCTCTACTATTTAGATGTTACCAAATATATTTTACTATTTTAGCTACTTCTGTTCCCAATTTAATATTATACAAATTCATCTAACAGAGACATTTAAGGAGGTGAGTCTCAAACTCAGCTGTGCATTAAGGTTACCTGAGAGGTGCTTCAAAAAATTCTGACACCCAGGCTATATACCAAGTCAGTTAAATCAGAATGTTCCTGGGCAGGAGCTAGGTATCAGTTTGATTCCAATATATAGCCAACTTTGCAAACCACTGGTCTAGGTGAGACTGAGCACAAGGTTAAAAAATCTTCCCTGGGCTAGAAGAGAGCAAAAACTTTGAGACAAGCTTTGCTAATTGCAGCTGTGCATATTCAGCATAATCAACTGTTGTTTAAAACTATCCAGGTCTTTCTGTCCCTCCTTAGTATACGAGTGAGCTGTCTTTCCCAGGAAATCAAGGTCCAGACATCAAGATTCAGCCACACAAGACCAAATGCAGGCTGAGGATGAAAACTAACCAGAGAAGTCCAGACAGTCAAGGGAAAGAAAATCAGTCTTCAAGGCCAAATGCAGGCTGGTGGGAATGTGCCAATGAGCATGGCCTCCCTTACCTAAAACCCCAGTTTATGCTCTCCCTCACAACCTTTAAAATCCCTTGCCTCCCATCTTTTTGGGGGATGGGACAAATTTGAGCCCTCTTGTCTTCTGGCTGACATCATCTGAAATAAAAACCCTTCCCTTGCCATAAGCCTGGCATTCCAGTTTCATTTTGGTCCCTCTTGTTTGGAGGGTAAAGAACCTGGGTATGTGTCCGGTAACATAGGGACTGATTCTCTACACACTTCTCTATAATGAGAATGTACTCTGCCATTGCAGCTGTTGCAAAAGAGTTTTCTTAATCTCCCTAAATTTATATAGAAAACATTCCCCTAATAATCAAAAATTCTTTTTCTTTGAATGTTTTTATTTTTCCTCAGCATCTCATTTACAGCAAATCAAGTGAAAACCTCTCCCCTCAGGACATCACATTGCCTCACAATATAGTTGTTTAAATGTCTCATGTTCTCCAGCTCTCCAAACACAAGCCTATAAAATAAAAACATGTAAATCAAGTGTTTGCTAACCAAATTGTTGTGATAAAAATATTGCAAGGGGCTTGGTCTTTAAATATTCCTAATTAAGACGTGTAAGGGTGTCATCAGAGGGTGACCAGTTGGTCTCTGTTCACCTGGGACTTTCCTAATTTTAACACTGAAAGTCCTCAGTTCTGGGCAAACAGGGGTGGTTGGTCACCTTACTGTGAAATTGATTGGTAATAGTTAAAATCAAGCCTTGGTACTTCCTTAGTGCAGCTCGGAATGAACTGGTGCACCCACATCAACACGAGCAATTCTCACAGACATGTGCCAAGCTCAAGTTTCCAGACAGAAAAGAAATTATACTATATATCATTTGTTTGAAGTCCTAGATCAAAACGAATCTATGGTGAAAAAAAATGTTAAAGCAGTGATTGCCTCTGTGGTGGTGGGGAGTTTACTGGGGCGACATGTGGGAACTTTCTGGTATAACGGAAATGTTTTGATAAGTGCGGGGTTTACATGGATATATTCATTTATCAAAACTCATCAAATAGTATGCTTAGAATTTGTGCATGTCAATGTATGTAAATTTTACCTAAAATGTAAAACAAACTGTAAAAAGTAAATTAAAAACAGTGACTAGAAATACTTATTTATGAATAAATCTATGTCTTTACCGAATTGTCGTGTTGGCTAATTTGCCTCAAGCATAATTCTTTTAGTTAAATTACACTACTGTGAGTTCCTTTGATGTTGCTTTACCACACTGTATTACAGTTGGGTGTGTGTGTGTGTGTGTGTGTGTGTGTGTGTGTGTGTGTGTGTGTGTGGTCTTCCCAGTAAACTGTAAATTCCTCCAGAGGAGACTTGACACCACATTTGTAACTCCAGTGATGGGCAATGGGTGTCTCTCAGATTATCCACTCAATAAATCTGCTTTATAAACAAGGCAGGAACTTGATACAGGCACTTCTTCAAAGCTTGCTTGAACAGAATAAAGCAGTAGGTCTCCAAGCGTGGTCCTTGGATTTTCCACATCAGCATCATTTGGGTACTTGCTAGAAATGCAGAACCTCAAGTTCCAACCCGCAATCAGAAACTCTGGGAGAACTTCCAAGCATTTTTAATAGGCTCTCCAGATGATTCTGACGCATGCTCAAGTTGGACTATCATAAATAGGGAATATGTAGAAATAGTAATTAAATAAGGTTGAATTTACTAAAATCCATTCACATTGTAAATTTATCCAAAAAACTTTTTTTTGTACATTTCTTAGCTTTCAAAAAAAGAGGCGCATTCAGATTATTCAACATTTATTTTGCTCCATTGAGGAAATATTTTTAATTAAGAATGAGATAAGGAATAAAAATTAGGCTATGTCTTTCAGAACCTAAGAGACTAGCTGGAGAGATCCAACATACAAGACAGCAAAGCAACAACTTAATAAACTATGTGATGTAGTAACAGGAATCATACACATAAATTTCCTGCCAGGGTTTTAGAATATGGAACATGATCCAAAGTTTGAAACATCCGAGGAAATCCACTCCATTGGTGTAGAGGTCACCAATGTCCCATACACATAGAGCTGTCCCCTTCCCCATTGCTCAAAAAACGCCCACAAAGTAGGGCCTTTTCCTCTTGTCCCATGCTGGATCCCACACTATGCTGATGGGATTTCTTCCCCATTGGTCATTGGAAGAAATGCACAACCAGAAATATGACTGCCCAAGTCCCATCTTGGTAGGGGACATAGGAGGGGAGGGTAAGAAATGCAATTCCAAATATCACATGACAGCCTGCTGTGGAGGAAGATGAGAAGAGTGTGGTCTAGAAGATGCCAGTGGGTGTGAATCAGGAAGAAAGCAGATCAGATAGAATTTATCACATCTGGAAAAGAAAATCTTGTTTCCCAGTTTAAACCATTAAATAGACAAACATTATTGTGCAATCTGATAATTACTTAAATGTTAAGTAAACAAAAACAAAGAAAACTCTTTGACAACTCACCCTGCTCTGGCAGTATATGAGGCAGTGGCACAAGGAGACTTCCAAACTTAACAACTTCACTCTCCTGGAAACCCACCCAGAAGCTCCACCCTCTGACACCATGGTCAGCTCCTGTTGTGGCTCCATCTGCTCTGACCAGGGCTGTGGCCAAGGCCTCTGCCAGGAGACCTGCTGCCGCCCCAGCTGCTGCCAGACCACCTGCTGCCTCCCCAGCTGCAGTGTGTCCAGCTGCTGCAAGCCACAGTGCTGCCAGTCTGTGAGCTGCCAACCCCCCTGCTGCCGCCTCAGCTGCTGCATTTCTAGTTGCTGCCGCCCTTCCTGCTGTGGTTTCAGCTGCTGCAGGCCCAGCTGCTGCCAGTCTGTGTGCTGCCAGCCCACCTGCTGCTGCTCCAGCTGCTGCAGGCCCCAGTGCTGCCAGTCTGAGTGCTGCCAGCCCACCTGTTGCATTTCTAGTTGCTGTCGTCCCTCTTGCTGTGGTTCCAGCTGCTGCCGCCGCCCCTCCTGCTGCCTCCTCCCTGTCTGTGGCCAGGTCTCCTGCCACATCACTTGCTACCACCCCACCTGTATCATCTCCACCTGCCCCCTCCCTGTGTGCTGTGCTTCTTCCTGCTGCTGAATCTCTCTCTACCTGTAATCGTTATCACACTATGGATGTCCTCACAAGCCACACAAAATGCGTTGGAGCCAGCCAGGGGCTACAGAATAGACTCTTAGCTGCCAATTCTTCTGATTTGGCATTCAGAGTTGGTGTTCCGTTCTTGGAAATGACAGATGAAAACACATTTGTCAAATATTTTAACCCAGGCCCAAATGCATCTATTTTCAGACCAGCAATATCTTCATCCTAGGTATACACTGATTGTGGTGATCTCATGTGACATTGTTTCCATGTTTTCTTAATAAATAGCCATTTCCCTCACTACTGAAATTTCCTGATTTATTAGTGATTTGGCGTGTACATGCATGTGTGCATGTGTGTATGTGTCTTTACCTATCACTTCACATCGAGGACGATCTTGCTTCAAATGCAGGGGGGCGTGTTCAAGAGCAGTTGCTTATGTCGGAATCAAGACTCCACTAGGCATTTGTTGTATGACATGGGCAAAGTTACTTAACCTCTTCAAGCCTCAGTTTTCTTATCTGTGAAATGAGGATAATACATTATGTTCTTCAAAGGTTCAAAGACAGACTCCATGTAATGCACTTGGCACAGGGTGGGATGCACAATGTAAGCTCTCAATAAATATCATTTTTATTGTTATTGTTGTTGAAACACTACTTTGGGCTGGAATACTACCTTAGCACCGTATTCTCTTTGACAGAATAGCAAAGAAAGCATGTATAATTGTTTCACTGGTCCTCTATAACTCAAAATTAGTTTTGGTATATGTCTCAATGTCCCTTAAAAACTCCAGTGAGTTGAACACCATAAAGGCATCTAAATTTCACTTGACTATATTTCTACTTCTAGTATATTCCATCACTAGTTGTGTAAATTTTAGGTGTTCTAGCTAGCTCAGGTAATTTTTCCTCCCTCTCTCCCTTCCTTTTTCTTTTCCTTCCTTCCTTTCTTTCTTCCTTCCTTCCTTCCCCCTTCTTTCCTCTCTAAACATAAAATTGTCTGTCAGAATACCTTCTAATTCAGATTTCTGGAAATTTATGAAGTCCATGGCAAATTTTCCATAAAAAATTTAAAAACTTTTTATTGATAAATGCTAAAAATTTTAGTATTTCCAGACTGAAACTCCTTCATCACTTCAACCTCTCCTATTATTGAGGTTTCTCCATCTTCCTGATGGCTTTACTCTCCCATTTTAGGTTTTCATCCCCTTGTTTGGAATTACTCAAGAGAACATGGGCAGGACATTTCTTTGAGACTCAGTTCTCTCTTCACCAAAACTCAGGGAAGAATGATCCTCCTTAGTCATGAAATGTGTCACAATATATATAACGATATCATGGTTATACAAATATAAGGGTCTATAAGTTTTGGTTCATAATCTGAAGTATATTAAAAACACTTTAAATTCAAAATTTGCATACATCATAGTTTTACATATTAGCTGTGTTATATTTCCAAATAATTTAACAAACATAACTAAGAGTTGATTGTTATTTCTAAAATTAAAAAAAAATCTTAAGCTGTCAAGAGAGAAACTGGATAGAAGTTGACATAAAGTGGGTTTCGCCCCAACACAGGTTGGGTGTTATATTCTTAGTGTGTCATAGAAATGTCTCACAGACATTTTCAGCTTCACCTTTTTCATCTTACTCCGAAATGTTCTACAGGGTACAGCTCTGTCTTTTCATACACTAGAATTAACAAATCTTTTATCCTCCCATATGTTCTTATTTGATAACTGTTAATTATAGGATGCAGGCTCGGGGTTTAACATTACGCTTTATTAGCCAGAGCTAAATCAAAGTACGTAGGTTCTATACTGTCTTTTTCAGTGTTAAAGTATATTAGGCTTATAATTTCCTGTTTTTACAACAAGAACTGGGTCACAGTGGGAACTAGATGGCACACTGAATCTGGGTCATAAAAGGACTATTTACAAATATATGGATAGAGTTTAGGGAAAGCAACAAGGGACAGCTCAGTACCCAGGGCTCATAATAGTGAGGAACAGTTATCCCTAGGACTGAGGCCCAATCAATGGTTTGGGTGAAGTAGTCAAAGGTGGCATGCACAACTTCTTAGGATTCCTACACACAGGCACTACATGGGTAGTAACTGCCATCAGGGAGAGTTACAGTGCTCTAAAAGGTCCAAAAGTGATACAGGAGATATTGTGGCAGAGAAAACCATGACAGATATAAAGCTATGAATGGGGAAGTGGGGCTGGAGTAATTATTCTATGATTCTGTCAACTTTACCTGAATGCATAGTTGGGATGGATTTTAAGTGAATGGAGCATCGACCAAGTCTGCCTTCACTCGGTTTTATTTGGCCATGCTAAATATGTACCTTTGGATTTGCTCAAGCTCTCCTAGGTAGTAAACACTAAGCAATATAGAATTCTAGAAGAGCAACGAGAGATGACTGTTCTGATCAGGGAAATAGCTGAGGCAAGAGTTTTAATTCCCATAAACTCTCTTTTAACAGTCCTGTCCAGCCAGGATATGGGAAGATAGTTCCCGGAGGTTAATGGTGGACTCTCAGTGATTAAACAAGATCAATCCGCTGATTGTTTCAGCTGTAACTAACATAAAAGAACTTTATAGGAAATGCAGGAAGCATAGCAAGACTGGTATGCCATTACCGACTCAGCTAATGCATTCTTTACTCAGTTTCAGAGTCCAGACAGGAGCAATTTACTTTCTCATGGTAGGAAACCCAGTATACTTTTACTGTTTTGCCACACAGACATTGGAGTTTGCTAGTATATTGCCAGCATCTAGTGGGATGGACTTGGACTTGTAACCACTAAGAGCAAGTCAATATTATACATTGATGATTGTGGTACTAGTGCATGAAAAACCATTAATGAATTGAAAAAACAAGTCCAGAAGTAGACCCAAATACATAAAGGAATTTAGTATATGGAAAGGTGGTATTTTAAATCAGTGGGGGAAAAGTGTATTGTTTAATCAATGGTATTGGGCTCTGTTCATATCAGATTGGAAAACATTTAAACCACATATCTTACATCTGTATAAATGATGGATCGAATATTTGAAAATATAAAGCATGAAACTTTGAACTTAACGGAAGAAACTTTGGGACAATGTTTATGCAAATTTACAACCGGAAATATCTTTCAAAGTATGACACCATCCTCAGATGCCATAAAAGAAAAGATTAATAAATTTGACTGTATCAAAGTAAACACTTATGTGGCAAAAACCACATAAGCAAAGCCAAAGAAGAAAGACTAACCAGGAAAAATATTTGAAATTCACATTACATAAAAAGGTTAATTTTTGTAATATATAAAGAAAAAAAAATCAAAAAAAAATCTTGAAAAAAATCAATGTATTAAGACTAAACCCAGTAGAAAAACATAAAAATACAAATTACAGATAATATAGAAAATTTTCTATAATTTTCTTTACAGAAAGGAAATGCCAATAGCTCTTAAACATTTGAAGAGCTGTTCAATCTCACTTACGACAAGAGAAATGCAAATTAGGGCCCCCCCCCAGTGGCGCAGTGGTTTAGTTTGGCGCTTGGCAGCCCGGGGTTCGCGGGTTCGGATCCCGGGCCGCCGATGCACTGCTTGTCAGCCATGCCATGGTGGCGTCCCATATAAAGTAGAGGAAGATAGGCACGGATGTTAGCCCAGGGCCAGTCTTCCTCAGCAAAAAGAGGAGGATTAGCAACGGATGTTAGCAGAGGGCTGGTCTTCCTCACCAAAAAAAAAAAAGAGACAGAAATGCAAATTAAAATCACATGGAGAAACTTTCACCTATCATATTGACCAAGATCGATAGATAGATGTCCATATATATAAATACATGTCTATATACGTGTCTATGTATCTGTGCAACATGTGTATAATTGTGTCAATAAAAATGGGGGAAAACAAGCATTCACGCATTGCTGGTAGAAGTATAAATTGGTACAACCTCTATGGAAGGTGAAGTTGGCATTATCTAATGAATATTATAAATAAGTGTATACTCTGAGTCAGCAGTTCTATTTCTGTAGGAATTTATCCTGCAGAAAATGTTCACACATGTGAAATTACATGTAAACAGGCTTCTTCAATGCAGCATTGCTTGTAATATCAAAAGACTGGAAGCTAACTAAAAGCCCAGCAATGGGAGATTGGTTAAATAAATTATGGTACATTCATAAATGGAATACTATGCAACTATAAATGAAAAAGAAGGGCAAAGCTGCGTATATACTCTCTGAATGCCTCAAGTGAAAACCGCAAAGCTGGAAGAGCATGACTGGTATACCACCATTTGTATAAATGAAAGAAGTGGACAAATCTTCCTATTTGTTTCTTATGTGTTCAATATCTCCAGAAGGATTCACAGAAAACTGGAAACTCTGGCTGCCTTCAAGGAGGGGACCTGGGTGACTGTAAAGAAAGGTGAGAGGAATACCTTTCACTTTGTCTTTTGACTTTTGAACATGTGAATATATATGATATTCAAAATGTTTAATTTAAAATTTAAAATATAAATGATCCAAAATATAAAAACCTTTCTCCAGAGACTATTTATTTTGTTTCATTTTTCATTCTCTACTTCTTCCCTATCCAAGACAATGCTGAGCAGCATTCAAACTTTTCCTGCACTCCTTCCAAAGGGGAGTATTTTCTTTTCATATTGCAGTAATGGTGGTCTTGCTGAAGCTCATCTGGATACAGGGGCAGACACAGAAGGATTGGCTGCAACCCACAGCCCAGCTCAGTGGGCATGTCCAGAGGGCTGATCCAAACAGTGTGGAGATTTGGGATGGGGAAAAGATTTCTAGCCCCTTAGGAAAAACAGTGGGCTATGGTGGCATCAAATCATAATTCAATTACTTCATTTGAGGTAGCTTTATTGAGTACGTACATTTTTTATCTTCTAAGAGAAAAATTAAATAGTGAGTAATCATGTCTGGGGCATAGAGGTAAATTCCAAGGGAATTGTTTACGTATTATATGTTCTTCTCCTTCATTGCAATGTAAATAACTTACCATCTGGAAGGGACTAAAGATTTTAGTTTGAATTATTTAAGAAAAATACACAATTGTCATAGCTAATTCCAAAAAGAAATAGGAAAGGATATGAATAGTGAATGTCAAGGGGTCCTTAGGCCCATGAAAGGGAATTTGGCTGAAGTTCCCAGAATACAGGTCCATAGACATTTGCTGACAGCAGGGTTTTGAATGACCCCATGTAAGTTTCATGCAGCATATTTATATGCTCATAATGCACTCTGCTCTGATAACCTGGAGCAACGTGAGGATAAAGACGACTTGTTTCACATCTGATTTTTCAGGGAGGCAGTGTGTGTAGTGGTTCAAAATGTGGACTCCAGTGCTGGGCTGGCTGGAATCAAATCACAGCTTCCTTACTTACTGGTTTTAATCCTCCCTGTGCCTCAGTTTCCTTATCTGTAAAGGGGGGATTATAATGAAACTTACTGCACTGGGTTGTTGGGATTAGTAAATGAGCTAATATTTGTGAAGCACTAGGACAATTGTATAATGTGCTGGTTGTTGTGTTGTTCTTCCAGCATCCAGCAAAGTGTTCAGCATACAGCACTCAGAGCCTGGAGAAGGAGGGAAAGAAGAACAGGAATTACATCATCCACTGTCTTTTCATTTGCTTAGGCTCCTGAGGACAATGGATTTATTTAGTGCTTAATTGTGCCAAATATCCCATTCCAGTCTCTTGGTGCAAATATCTCTTCTTTATCTTTGAATGGCTTCAGTTCTTTTTTAGCACATAAATCCTTTCTGACTCATTTATCCTTTAAAATTTTAAATTATTGGCTTTTAGGTGGTAGGGGGCATAAATTATATACATAGAAAGTTATAAAATATATAAAAACAGTTAGATTGAGATATGTTTTATAACTTTTATGAAAAACCCTCCTTATACCTCTGTTTTCAATTTGGTCCAAGTCTCTGCTGATTCTTTCTTTGAAATAACTCTGTAACGTTCATTACCATCCAGCGCACTTCTCACCCTGCTCCATTTCAACCTTTAAACAATGTTTCTCCCAGAAATCCAAGTGTATTTTGGCATTTCTAAAGGCAGATCCAAAATAAAAATAAATTTCATATAACGTATATATTATATTACATCTCTGCCTAAAGGCTTTTTTAAAATCTCCACCATTTCTTCTGGAATTTAAGGCCATACACAATCTCTCCTCATTCTAACAATCTCAACTTATCTCTCGCTACTTCTTAAAATAGACCTCCCAGACATATCTTTTTCATCATCACAGGCCAGGGTTCTGCCCAATCTCAATTGTTGCTCCTTCTTTTGAATCCCCTTTCTGCCCATCTATGTGAAAAACGTGTTCTCAAGGACAGTGTGTCCTCTTTGATGACCTAGACAAAATCTTTACTCATTAAACAGACATCTCCTTTATCAAAAACTCATTCTATTTAAGGCCCTGGGGATACACAGATGAGTAAAGCATAGCCCTTGCCTTAATGGAGTTTATATTCTAGAGGGAGCTGGATACATAAATGCATTTCCGGTAGAGAATAATATGATAGAGTCTGTGCATATACAAAGCACAAAGAAAGTGCAATGAAAGAAGGACTTTACTCTGCATGATGCCGTAAAAGATATTGGATGAAGATGGCATTTGAACTTAAGCAGTAAAAGTTAACTAGGAGAACACTGAGCTCGCAAGAGACTTTGCAGGAAGAGGGAAGATCATGAAGGTAATTTGTTCTTTCCCTGAATAATTTTTCCCCTGAATGCCTGTGGCACTAAAGAAGACCTCTTATTTAGGAGCATAATCATATGTGGCTTTGGTTATAAAACCCTTTATGGATGCAATTTCTATGTAAGTAAATGTAAGATAATGAATATGTCATTTATATTCCCCTTAATGCTTCTAAGAAACATAAGTGGTACTACAAAAACTTCTAGACATTTTAGCTCAGAAGATTTGAAAGGTTTTAATAAAATATCCATAAAGCACAACCATGACATATTTTGATATTTCAAAAGGCAGATCAAAAACTATCATCCCAAGTACTCTACCCCAGCCTAGAAGACATTTCTGAAGATCAACAATGATCAACCCCAGATGACTCTTGGCTACCTAAAAACACTGAGTTGCTACTAACTATTTAAAAGTACATCAGGGTGATGAGAAATAACACAGCTTGGAATGTCCTAATGTAATTTCATTAGCTAAATGACCCCTAGAATACACACAGTGAGTCATAAGTTTCCCCATTTCTCACATTCAAAAAGAGGAGCTTACTTCCTTTTTTCCTACTGGCATTCCATCTGACTGAAATGTGAATTTTCCACTAGAGATCCTAACCCCATTAGAAGGTCTCCCAAAATCACATCAAGGTGAGAAACAGATAAGAGACAGTGACCCACCTCTGTCACATGATACCCAGGGACTGAAGACTGCTGACAATGCAAACAAAGGAAGAAACGCAAGAGGTGATTCATGTGTGAACACTGGGGAACTTGAGAAAAGGGAAGTAATTATTTTCTATATATTGGGAGTGTTTTCTAGAAAAATACAATGATATAATTTACTAATTGCATTTGTAGTCAATAAACAAAAAGAAGGAATTAGTCTTTTCATAATCACAGAAGTCCCTCAGCTGGGTATAAAAGGGGACATGTAGCAAGGAGACTCCCAAACTCAAGAACCTCACTCTCCTGGAAACCAACCCAGAACCTCTACCCTTTGACACCATGGTCAGCTCCTGTTGTGGCTCCATCTGCTCTGACCAGAGCTGTGGCCAAGGCGTCTGCCAAGAGACCTGCTGCAGCCCCAGCTGCTGCCAGACCACCTGCTGCAGGACCACCTGCTGCCGCCCCAGCTGCTGTGTGTCCAGCTGCTGCAGGCCCCAGTATTGCCAGTCTGTGTGCCTCCAGCCCACCTGCTGCCGCCCCAGCTGCAGTGTGTCCAGATGCTGCAGGCCCCAGTGCTGCATTTCCAGCTGCTGCCGCCCCAGCTGCTGCCAGTCTGTGTGTTGCCAACCCACTTGCTGTCGTCCCAGTTGCTGCATCTCCAGCTGCTGCCGCCCTTCCTACAGCATCTCCAGCTGCTGCCACTCTTCTAGCTGTGGCTCCAGCTGCTGCCGCCCCTCCTGCTGCCTCCGTCCAATCTGTGAGCAGGTCTCTTGCCGCACCACTTGCTATCGTCCCACCTGTGTCATCTCCACCTGCCCCCGCCCTGTGTGCTGCGCCTCTTCCTGCTGCTGAGTCCCTGCCCTGAACCTACTCTCTTCCCTTTGTCTCACTCATCACCAGAAGCAGACCCTGTGCTCCTCATAGATGCCCTAAGAGAGGACATTCCCACCAACTGTGTGTCCACATCGTGACCTCGGGTCAAACTCTCTTTGTTGACGTTTTCCTCTTGTGGACCCAGAGTATGAAATTAGGTGGTATTTATAGCAAGAAATTAATAGAATTGCCCAAATTCAACATCTGACCTTTTGACTTCTGGGTGCCAGGTCATCCTATCCCAAACATGGAAATTCCTGCAGGGCCTACAGGGGCACTGATGTCACAGCCTCAAGTCTGAAAGTCTGGGGGCTTCATCCTCCATTTCCTTTTACAAGGAGGTTTCTGTATTGCTGCTTCCAAATAAATGTCCTCTTTTCTGCCTAGAAATACAATGGTCTTGTGTCTGCTGCTTTGTAATGATTGTCCTCATTTTCTGGGAAATTATATCCAACATACAACAGACTTTCCAGTTCCTGCTCTCACCTTCAGGAAAATCTCAAAATGTAGTAACATTTTAACAAACAAACAAACCCAGAAATAACAACAATACATAGATGTCTCCAAATGCATTGAAGAAGAATGAAGATTTTCATTTAAAATATTAAGAGGTATTATAAAAGAGAAGGGTTAAATGCTGCAGCAAACCTTTCTTAAATATTTTAGAAGCCTATCTTTCCCTATAATTCACTTGTCTCTTAGTTGCCTCATCCCTCCATTCTCTTTTCCTCTCTCTTTCTCCCTTCCTCTCCCATCTCTTGTTCTGCCTTTGTCTCTTTTTCTTGGAAAACCAGAGGGTTTGGGTTTAGAGTTTATTCATCTCTCATGTAATGATTTATTACACTCTCAGCTTGTCTAATTTCATCTCCAACCATTAACAACAAAATAATTATCTTTTGGGAAGATCAATCTTCCTGAGAAGTTGGGGGATAGCAGAAAATGCAAAATACTCAAATTTTGACATTTTCCTATCTGAATGACTTTTCTGGGATGTGTATTTGACAGCATGGTCTGGAGCACTTTGTCAATAAGTTCTTTGAGGAATATGGGGACTGACAAGAAACCAGTTAATGAACTGGTTTGGTTCTTAGGTAGACTCAGAATACCCCCAAATTCCTATAAACTTGATCCTAGGAAAAAAAGGTAAAAATAAATTTCTTATGAATTCATGCTAGTGAAAATAGAAATATTTAGAAAGCTTTGTTCTAGATGCATATTCTAAGAGTTGTAGGGCTAATAAGTAACACAGTGGTATTAAATCCTGAATGTCTTCAACTTCCACAAATTCCTCTACATGAATAATAATGATAAAGAGAAATAATTTAACTTGTGTAGGGGTATTGTTCCTCAACTCCACTCAAGGCACAGAGCTCCTAATGGATCTGAGATGGTAGATGAGAAATGGCTGCACCTTCAGTTGGTCTCAGCATAAAAAATTTTTTGGGGGGGACTCTATCAGTGCTTTTTTTTTCACAATAAAGAAAGATTTAAAGAAAAAGAACATAAGTGGAAGAATTGGAAAGAAAAACACCCTGTCATTATTTGCAAATAATGTAATTGCCTTCCTGGAAAATCCAGGAGAATTTTACATATATGGAATTGGTGTGTATAGAGCTATCTACTGTTGTGTAACAAGTTATCCCAAAATTTAGCAGCTTAAAACAATAAATTTATTATCTCACACACTTTCTGAGGGTTAGCAATCCAGAAATGGCATGTCAGGGTCTCTCATAAGGTTACAGGCAAGTTGTTGGCCAGGGCTGCATTCATATGAAGGGAGGAAAGTCCCCTTCCAAGCTTACTCACATGGCTGTTGGCAGGAGGCCTCCGTTCTTCACCATGTGGACAGCTCACACAACATGGCAGCTGGCTTCCCCCAGAGTGAGTGATCTGAGAAAGGGAGAGAAATAGAAAGAAAACCCAAGATGGAAACCACAGTCTTCCTATAATAACTTTCTAATCTTGAAAGTGACATACCCTTGCTACTGCTGTATTCCATTCATTTGAAGTGAATCATGGTGTCCAGCTCACACTCAAGGGGAGGTGATTACACAAGGACATGAGTACCAGGAGGCAGGGATCATTGGGGGTCCTGCCAGATAGAGGCTGCCAACCACAGTATGTGGGAGAGGTGCTTACAAATCTAAAATGGGTTTTAATGCATGGGACTGTATGAGGTTTTCTAGGTCATAGGATGTTAAGTATCAAAAAAAAAGACATCTGTGACCTGAGCTGTGGGACACTCCAACATTTGTCAGTGGAAAGAGGCACAGCAGCAACCACAAGAGACTAGAAGGAACAGCTAGGGAAGGAAGAAGACAACTAGTAGAGGGCAGGGCCCAAAGGAGAGTGGCTACTTGAAAAATTAAAGGACAGAATTCCACTTCCAGTGATGATAAAGCAGCTGGTATCAGACCAAACCTCTCAATGAGGATAACTATGAGAACTGGATAAAAGTAAGAAAATAGTTTTTGATAAGCATTGGAAATTGACCTATGCAGACAGGATTTGAGGGCCCCTGATCTAAGAAGAAGATTAAATCCCTTCAGGTGGAAGAGGAAATTACCTGAGCCTCTACAGTTTTTCATATGTGTAAAATGTCTGGCATTCAGTAAAAAAAAATTACCAGATATATCAGAAGAAAAGAACCAAAAATTACTAAAAACAAGAAAAAGAAAAGACAATATAAATAGACCCAAAGATGATCCATATATAGGTGTTAACACTAACTTTAGAATAATTATGATTAATACGTTTGAAATAATAGAAAATAAAAAGGTGAATTTTGTCAGAGAACTGCAATCTGTAAAAACAAAAAACCAAAAATCTACTGAAAAACCTAGAACTGGAAAACTCAAAAACTGAAATTCAGAATTCAATAAATAGTTTTAACAGATTAGACAGAATAGAAGAGAGGACAAGCAAATTGAAAATAGAAAATATCCACATTGAAATACAGAGGAAAAAAGGTAAAGACAAGAGTGTAAGACACATATGGAGCACAGTGAAAAGGTCTAACATAACATGTAAACTGGAGTCCCAGGACGAAAGAAGAGAGAAGGGGACAGAAGCTATAAACAAAGAGATACTGGTGGGCAAGTTGACAAAACTGATGAAAGTCTTCAAGCCACAGATTCAAGAACCTCTTTGAACCCCTATTTACTGAATCTCCTTCAGAATCTTCAATTATCTCAGTTCTTGGGGGTTATATTCCATTTTTCTACAGCTACTGTGCCACTTATGGTGGATTATTTTCTTGTGTATTTTATAACATTTTCCTCTGTGGACATCCCATGCCATCTATTGTGTTTTCCTAGAGGTTTATTTCTTCTCACGGTTAATGCTTTTTTATTTTGAGTTTTTCTTTTATGGGAGTTATTTCTGTGTGCTTTGATTTTTGCTTTTGTTTCTGATGACCTCAAGGACATTCACTATTTTGTAACAGTTTCTCACCTTGAGATTCCTTCACTACACATATAATGTAAATGAGAAAGTTTGGTGATGTCACCATGGTTTAGATGTTCACAAGAGCCTTGATTACCACTTACAACCCCTTGTGGGGAGACCAAGGTTTTCTTATCCCCATCTTACTCACAAGGTGCCACGTTAAGAATGTAAACTTTATGCAGAGATCTCCCTTCCTGGACCATGCCTCGGGACAGCTTAGGGTCCCATTTCTTCCACCTGCCTGGGTTTTTTAACTACCAGCCTCCAATGCTGACAGCCTGTTACTAGATACCAAACCTTCCTAGGCCACAGGACATCAGCTACTGTTTGCAGTTTGAGTTCCCTCTTTGTTTCTGGAAAATGAGATTTTTTCTTCTCTTTTTTCAAGTTCAGCTATGTAATTGAAATACTGAAAAAATATTTTTTTAAGCATTTCTATTTGCTTGTACCAGAAGGTAGACTTGTCCATATTACCTTAATCAGCCATGTTGCCAGAAGTCCTTTATTGTCAGGGATCCAGGAAAGATGAAAGATTTACTGCATTAGTTAGAAATATAAAAAAGGGTTCCTATAGTAGAAGCTCCTATAAAGTAAAATTTATCATATACTTTAGTATTTCCCCCCAAAGACACAAACTGCTCACTCTTAATATACTAATGCTGCAAAAATGATTTTTCAATCCCAATCCCTTTACATATTTTTTTATACTTTTTATTTTGGAAAAAAATGTCAAATCTAACAGAATACTTCCAAGAGTAATACAAAGTACTCCCTTATACCATATAGCTTTCACCTTGATTCAACATTTTGCAACATTTTGTTTTTTTCCAATAGATAGATATAAATGGAAGGTGGGGGAGGGGAGAGGGAGAGAGATGATAGACATATATCCTAAGACTAAGGACATTTTCTTGCATGACCACAGTATAGATATTAATTAAATTAAATGTTGATGAATTACTATCATCTAATATACATTTCATATCTAAATGTTGCCAGTGGTAACAATAATGTCCTATAGAGAAATTTTTATCCATATCCATGCATTGCATTTAGATACTGTGTCTCTTTAATCTCCTTAAATCTGAAATTCGTCCTCAGTCTGTCTTTATATAAGATGATTCTGATATTTTTTAAGAGAACAGCCCAGTCATTATGTGGGATATTTCTTAGTCTGTGTCTGTCTGATGGTTTCTCGTAATTAGATTCAGGTGATGCATTTTGATAGGCATACTACATAACGGAAGTGTTCTTTCAGTGTCTGACTTGAGACACGTCAGTTCGTCCCGTTATTAATGATGCAAACTTTGATCCCATGGTTAAGGCTGTGTTCTTACACGTCTCCACCGTAAAGTTAGGATGTTTCCCTTTGAAATTAATAAATAACTGATGGGAAATATTTTGAAAGTGTGCAAATACCCTGTTCCCCATCAAACTTTCACCCAATAGTTATGGCATCATTGATGCTATTTACTTGAATCAATTTTTATTATGAAGGTCGTAAATGGTGATTTTTTAACTCCATTCTTCCTTCTACATTTATTAGTTGACATTCTACGGTCGTGGATAAATTTCTTATCTTCCTTTATTATCTCTTTATTTAATTATTCTCAGGATGGACTCATGGATTCTTATTTTATCTAACGGGTTAAAATCCATTACCGCCAATATTCGTTTTGGTGCTCAAGTCATTCCACATTGGTCCAGGGAGAGTCCCTTCAATGTTGCTCCAAATGCCTTTTAGTATTTAACAACAATGAGTCATCACTAACGGTTTCAAATTGAGCACAAGATGTAGCACTTAGCACATACTTTGAAGCAGCCAGAGAATCCACTGTCTAATGAGCTTTCATGAGTCACAGATAGGGTGTCTTCCTCGTGGCACACAGGTAACTCACCGAGATGATCATTTTTCTTTCTATTTGCCTACTGTAATTCTGCTTCTCATTTGAGATCAAAAGAGATTTTGGCATTATGAGAACAATTCATCCAAACAGCATCATGGAGTGATACACAGATCACAGGTAAATACCGGTGACCAAGGCCACATGATGGGCCCTCTTGACAAACTAGGAAATAGGAAAGGCAATTCTGAGACAGACCAAATGGAAAATCTTAACACACCAGGAAAAGGAAATCTTATTTATCTTCATCTTAGAATATTCAACCAGAAAAACCACAATGATCTAATTTAATGACTAGTATTGTTTTAGGAAAATAAACTAGGAAATGGTCCAGGACATGGACACAGCAGCTTCAGCAGAGTAGAAAAGAGGACAAGCAGCAAAGGGAGTTTCAAATTCGCTAAGGTTACCCTCCACTAATAGCGGAACCTCCACCCTCAGACATCATGGTCAGCTCCTGTTGTGGTTCTGGCTACTCTGAGCACACCTGTGGTGTGGCCTCTGCCAGGAGACCTGATGCCACCTGAGCAGCTGCCAGACTGTCAGCTGCAGAACCACCTGTTGCCACTCCAGCTGCTGCATTACTAGTTGGTGCAGTCCCTCCTGCTGTGGTTTTAGCAGTTGCAGTTCCAGCTGCTGCCTCCCCTCCTGCTGCATCTGCAGCAGCTGCTGCCCCAGCTGCTGCATTCCTAGTTGCTGTCACCCCTCTTGCTGTGATTCCAGCTGCTGCTGCCCCTGCTGCTGTCTCCACCGACTCTGTGGCCAGGTCTCCTGCCACAAAACTTGCTATCGGCCCACCTGTGTCATATCCACCTGGCCCTCTCCCATATCCTGCCCCTCTTCTTGCTGCTGATCCCCCAGACTTGTGACCACCAACTCCGTTTACCTCAGTCCTCACAAATGCAGACCCTCCTTCTGTGCTGGGCTTTAGGACACATGGAGTACGGTTGACGTCACTCAGTTGAATTGGACCTCATGGTTCCATTGAGGAAACAGGTCGAGCAGCTGAAGAAATTGGCTGTGACCTGGAGCACTTATACATAACAGATTTTATCCTACAACCTGACCATCGGTGAAATCATTCTCCTAAATACTTTTATCTAGCTATAACCTGATAAATTTCTGTAGCAAAATGAAGTTATTCTTCCCTCCACTAAAATTTCATTGTGATTGTTACTCGCTTAAGACTTGGTCTTCAGTTGCCAGACAAGTGTATCTGATCAAAACCTGAAGGACACACAACAGGATGCGTGACTCATTGTTCTTTGAGAGGACATATCAAGGCAATAAATAGAAAGCATACACCAGAATATCTGGATGCCAAGCACTCACGAACAGTAGCTGTCCATATCATCGTACATTTCAATGAAAGCAGATGGGACTGACATACTTGGATGCCAAGTGAAATGGTTGTCTAAGACACTAATCCTTTGATAGTTGGAATATTTGCCAAAATCATGGCTTTTAATCTATCTTAGTGAAGTGCCTACAGGACAAACAGTAAAGCATATATCTATTGATATACTCTGGTCAAAGCAGAATGCCGTGAATTCAGTTCATTGAAGAATACAAGAAAAATTGCCTTCAATGAAACCATCTCTATAATGCAGAAGGCAATGCATGTGGTGGGCTATCAAAAGAAGGGTCAAACGAACTTACCTTTCCCATACTATAGGTGAAGATTCCGGGGTGGGGGGAAGTTGACCTTTGTAAAGAAAAGTTCAACCATCCAAAAGGAATGATTAAAAACGAACTCCTGAGACAGAGTCATTACAATGAGATTGGAACGTCTTTTGGAACCTCCTGCCTGTCCGCTCATCCAGGAAACGCTTCCCAGCCTCCCCTCACCGAACAAAACTGTAACGTCCACAAGGCCGCCCAGACCACAGATCCCCCCGTTGTATACGTGTAACCCCAAAGATGAGTCTTTCTTCCCCTTTCCTTATCGGTGCTCTACCTGTCAGCGGCACGCATTTTTCCACTTGGACGGAAGAAGAGACTCGGCTTTATGATAGCCGTGCTCCAAGTACTGTCACAGAGTCATACACAGAAAAGGAAAAACGTGACACAGGTGAAAACTCAGTAACAGACCGTCGGATGATATCCGCAGCTTGGAAGACACGGTAGGCAGAGGAAGAAACACGAATGTGGTTTCACCCGGCCGAAAAGATTCGATGAATCATAACGCTGTCGAAGAAGGAAATGATGCTTTTCTTAGATATCGGCGTGTTGAACCTGATAAACACAATTATTCACTTAGTAATGTTAATTGACTTCCCAGAAGGAAAAACAACAGGCAAACAGTGTTGCTCACAGGAGCACCAGCTCCTCAGCAGAGTATAAAAGGGGACGGGGGTGAAGGAGACACTCCAACTCAAGAAGGCACTCTTGTGAAACCCACTCACACCCACTTGTGGAACCCCACTCCTTCCATTGACACCATGGTCAGCTCCTGTTGTGGCTCCATCTGCTCTGACCAGGGCTGTGGCCAGGAGACCTGCTGCCTCCCCAGCTGCTGCCAGCCCGTGTGCTGCCGGCCCAGCTGCTGCCAGACCACCTGCTGCAGGACCAGCTGCTGCCGCCCCAGCTGCAGTGTGTCCAGCTGCTGCAGGCCCCAGTGCTGCATCTCCAGCTGCTGCCCCCCTCCCTGCAGCATCTCCAGCTGCTGCCAGCCCTCTAGCTGTGTCTCCAGCTGCTGCCGCCCCTCCTGCTGCCTCCGCCCAGTCTGTGGCCAGGTCTCCTGCCACACCACTTGCTATCGCCCCACCTGTGTCATCTCCACCTGCCCCCATCCTGTGTGCTGCCCCTCCTCTTGCTGCTGAGCCCCCTGCCCTGTGACTACCATGTCTGTTCACCTCTGTCCTCACAGACGTAGACCCTCCTTTGGTGCCGACCATTAGGGCACACGCAGTGCGGTTGAGGTCACCCAAGTGAATTAGGCCTCATGATTCCATTGAGCAACCAGGTCATGCTGTTGAAGAAGACGGGTATGGCCCCGAGCACTCATCCATAACAGAGCTTTTTTTACCCTTCAAGCCGACCATCGGCGAAATCATTCTCATAACTTCTTGTTTTCTAGGACTTTTCTGTAACCTAGTACATTTCTGTACCAAAATAAAGTTACCCTTCCCTGTATGAAACATTCGGTGTGATTGTTGCCCCCGTAAGATTTTGTCTTCAGTCCCTAGACAAGCGTACCCGACCTACACCTGCAGGACGCACAACAAGGTCTTGCCACTTCTCAATACAAGATCCCATTATTCACTGCCTGATTCTTTCCTAGCTGCCTCCTTATTTCATGGGCAAGTCACCCAAGACTATGAATCTGTCCTAGGAAAAGAACAAAACAGTGGAAGCTAGTAGTTTGGAGGACTCCACGGATACAAAAGCGAAAAGAACACCACACGTGCCTCGTGTGTCCCTTCAGCTGCCGCAGCTGTGCAATGTGCCGTTCAGCACAGTCTGCAAGTTCGCGTTCAGACTTGCACTCCACGACACAGGTGTCCTCCACACAGCAAACCAAGTGTGCCCTGATTCTGCGACTATTTACGATAGGGCCTCAGTCCTCTCTCATCTTTCCTGTCCATAGGAACGTTGCAAATCCACGTGCACTCGAAGGGAAGGCAAGCAACCTAGACGAGCGAAGCAGGTCCTTGGTCAGACAACGCGCTGGGTGGCAGATGGCAGACTGCAGGACCGCGTCAGCGAGCAGTATTGCGCTCCTGTCAGCTGTGTCTGCGGAGAAGGGGGCCCACTCTGCTCGCTGGAAAGTGAGTCTGCTTTCGGATCCTTCCAAGTGCCCTTCTCTTCTTTCATTCATTTCAAAAGGATTTCCTGAGCCTTTATTACACGGGAGACGCTGTTCAAGGTGCTGGGGTCACAGCGCAGACCAACACACCCAAAACTCTTGCACCGCTGGAGCCGACATTCGAGTGGAGTTTCTCAACAAAAACCACCGTTCGATGTGTTTGCTTGCCAACATTTTTCTAGACATTTGTGCGCTCAGGTTTGTACACACTATGTTCCCTGTGCTTTGATTTATATGAATAAGATTGAGCTTTGGAGCGTCTCTTTAGATGCAGGCATCTGTGGTTCAAATGGGGACACAGTCCCCTAAAGGACAGTCTTCCTAATGTTGTGCCCTATCCCTCAACCCCAGAGCCCCACTAAAGCCACAAGGTTGGCGAGGGAGCCAGGGGACAGGCTCGCCGATGAGGGAGAGAGCGGAGACAAAGCATCAGTTACTCACTTGGGATGAGAACTAAACCCAAAGTTGGGCTCCCGCGCGACAAAACAACTCCTGAAACTACTCAGGGAATTGAACAAGGACGTGAGGTATAAGGCCAGGGGACATAATGAACTCTATTTTATTTACTAGCAGCAAAGAGTGACACAAGTAAATTTAAAGGAGAGCAATTCCATTTACAAAAGCATCAAAAACATAACATGTTGAGGAAAAAGGTTAACAAAGGTGGGGAAGGCCTCTGGCCCCCAAGTTTTAACAGTGTACAAAGCAAATTAGAGAAGATCTAAATCAATGGAGATATACGCCCCATTCCTGGATTCCTAGGCTCGATATCGTTAAGATGGCAATTCTCCTTCCATCAATCTAAAGATTCAGTGCAGCTCAATCAAAGTCCCAGGACACCCTTTAGTAGATGCTTAGAAGGTGATTTTTAAATGTACATGGCAAAGCAAAGGACCTAGAATTTCCAAAGCAATCTTGAAACGTGAACTGAAGAAAGGTGTAAAGGGTTTTGCAGGAAAAAGTGACATCAAAAGTAGGCAGAGACTGGGGCTGGCCCAGTGGCGCAGCGGTTTAGTTCGCGCTTGGCAGCCCGGGGTTCGCGGGTTCGGATCCCGGGCGCCTGCCGATGCACCGCTTGTCAGCCACGCTGTGGCGGAGTCCCATATAAAGTAGAGGAGGATGGGCAGGGATGTTAGCCCAGGGCCAGTCTTCCCCAGCAAAAAGAGGAAGATTAGCTACGGATGTTAGCTCAGGGCTGGTCCTCCTCACAAACAAACAAACAAACAAACAAACAAAATAGGCAGAGACTGTTTATAAGGCATATTTTAGAAGAAAAACAAAGGAATGAAACAGAATGAAGACCTGGAACTGCAGGTCTAATAAAGGTTCACTTGGACACACCTCGAAAACTCAGCCCACGATGCTCAAAATGGAGACGTAGGTCCTAAAACTGTTGGATTTGAAACAAAGAAAAAAAAATCATTGACGAGCTAGGCAAAACATCCACGTCAGTCACAAGGAAAAGGGAACCGGATTGTGTTCGCACATTTTGATGGCAACATTTATGTCAGAAGTTAATGGACTAACATTTGAAAGACACTCAAGAAAGGAAATGTGAGCCAAGGATTTCATATCCGGCCAAACTGAACCCCAGCTGTAAAGGCCACAAGTAAACTATCGTGACCGTGAAAGACCTCAGTGACTATTCTCCCCTTGGGCCCGTCCTGAGGAATTTGCTAGCGAACGAGCTACCGCCGACCTAAACGACGGAAGATACTGGGGGGACATCTACATGAGGACTAGCAGAGGGCATTCTATAGACAGACCTACGTACATATGGACGTATATAGAACATACATACGTATTATTGGTAGAACTAAAAATGAGTGATGAACGGGAGAGAGGCAAGGCGATGTGTAACGGCTACGGACTGACCCCGTACATGCAGTACAATTATCAACACCCGGAGGAAAAGGAGAGAGGAGACATAAAGTGGGAAAATGTTGCTGACGGCCTATGGGTGTTAAGTGGGAGTTCAGGTCTTCTGATGCTGAAGGAGTGGGCGATGAAGACGTAACTAGGTCATTTCAGTGTTTCGGAAAGTAGAGAATCAACCGACAACAGCCAAAACATCAGGCTCGGAGGGTATTATCTAAAGACATGTCTAGGAAGGGAATCGTTAGTACAAAATACAAATCTTCCTGAATATCAAAAGACATACTAACAGAGAGAGAGAGCAAGAGAGAGGGAATAAAACAAATAGTGAAAATTAGATACAGAGATAGAGATGGAAGTCTTTAGCATACATATGAGAATATGTAATTCACTTTATGTCACATGTCACTCTTCATTTTATATATATATATCTCTCTCCCTATTTATGATATTCTATATGTATATCACTATGTATATAATAAAACTACATAACTAAAGCCAAACATATTCATCAATGATTATACCAATACAGGTAACAGGCGCAACTCACAGGTACAAAAATAGAGATGTTCAGATTGACTAAAACGTCAACACCCAACACTGTGCTGTAGACAAGAGATACAACGAGCTTCAGAAGGTTAAGGGGAAAAGAAGAGAGCAAGATCTATCATAGGAAATGCAAATAAAAGAAAGCAGGGGTCACAAGTTTGATACGAAACAAGTCAGAGTCATAGAAAAAGCGTTACAGGAGACAAAGCGGGATCCTTTATCTTGGTAAAGGCCGCAAGGAAAATATAACCGCATGGCTAAACTTCAGAAACTGCAGGTGATGTGAGAATAAAAAGGAAACAAACCAATAACTGAAGACTTTAGCACACTTGGTATTTAAAGAGAGAACATGTGGAGAAAAATTGAGAAGAATATTAAATAAACAAAACCAATGAGGTTGATCTTCTGGGTGTGCATCAGAGTCTCCAACCCCCCTCCCCCCTAAGAAAAGCTTCTTGCTTTCTAGCGCACGATATCATTTTAATAGTGAAAGCCTGGGAACAACTCAGATGTCCACCAACAGGGGACTGGTAAGTAACATATATTACGTCCCCAGAATGGACTCCTTTGTGGCTGAGAAGGGAATGAAGAATATCCGGACCTACTGCTGTGAAGGGAGCTCTGGGATCAATTGTTGAGTGAAGAAAAGCAAGGTGGAGCACGCTGTACGGTATGCAACCATTTGTCTAAGAAACAGAGGTCATGCAAATATGCTAACACAAATACAGTTATATTTAAAATAGCAATGGAAAGGAAAACCTTAAACCATGAAAACGACTATGGGGGGAGGGCATACATGAAAGGAACAGGAATAGAAGCAAGACGTCCTCAAATATGCTTCCCATTGTACAGTTTATTTTGGAACCATAAATACTTTGCATAATTACAAAAGTTACATTTAAAAAGACATCCCTAGAAATAAAAAGAGAACACCGATGGAGTACTCCGTTCCATTCACGATGACAACAAGGTACGGTGCAAGTGTCCACCTCAGGTGTTTACCATCCAGCTGGAGACAGACAGGCAGACGCATTTAGCTTAGAGTCGGACGTGTGAAGCTGCAGTGTTCCACGAGGTGATATCAAGCAGGAAGGATGAGCAGATGAGGGTTTCAGAAAAACACATGTCAAGGAAAACAAAAGAGAAGACGAGGCGTCGGGGCTGGAACTGAAAGGAAGAGGAAGAAATTGCTGAGTCGATGTGGGAGAAGGAATGCTCTAAGGAGACAGAAGAGCGAAACCAAAGGTGTGGAATTAGTATTGTTCACACTTCGTGGATCCAACAACCTCAGCTCACCTCCACGTGACTCTTAGAGAAGGATGCGTAACTTGTCGTTCCTTGAGAGGACGGATCAAGGCAACAATCGGAAAGCATTCGGCAGAACATCTGGCACATGCCAAGCACTCACGAACGGTAGCTGTCCATATCATCTCACTTTTCACGGAAAGTAGATGGGACTGAAATACTTGGATTCCATGCTCAATGCTTGTCTTAGACCCTAATCCTTTGATACTTTGAATATTTGCCAAAATCATGCCTTTTCATCGATCTTCTTGAAGTGCCTACAGGACAAAGAGTGAGGCATAGCTATTGATATTCTCTTGATCGAAGCAGAATGCCTTGAATTCAGTTCACTGAAAAGAGTACAAGAAAAAAATGCCTTCAAAGAAACCTTGTCTATAATGCAGAATGCATTGCATGTGTTGGGCTATGAAAAGAAAGGTCAAACCCACTCGCCGTTCGCATACTATACGTGAAGATTCCTGGGGGGGGGGGGGAGGGGGAGTTCATCTTTGGAAGGAAAAGTCCATCCATCGAAAAGGAATGATTAAAAACGAACTCCTGAGACAGAGTCATTACAATGAGATTGGAACGTCTTTTGGAACCTCCTGCCTGTCCGCTCATCCAGGAAACGCTTCCCAGCCTCCCCTCACCGAACAAAAGTGTAACGTCCACAAGGCCGCCCAGACCACAGATCCCCCCGTTGTATACGTGTAACCCCAAAGATGAGTCTTTCTTCCCCTTTCCTTATCGGTGCTCTACCTGTCAGCGGCACGCATTTTTCCACTTGGACGGAAGAAGAGACTCGGCTTTATGATAGCCGTGCTCCAAGTACTGTCACAGAGTCATACACAGAAAAGGAAAAAAGTGACACAGGTGAAAACTCAGTAACAGACCGTCGGATGATATCCGCAGCTTGGAAGACACGGTAGGCAGAGGAAGAAACACCAATGTGGTTTCACCCGGCCGAAAAGATTCGATGAATCATAACGCTGTCGAAGAAGGAAATGATGCTTTTCTTAGATATCGGCGTGTTGAACCTGATAAACACAATTATTCACTTAGTAATGTTAATTGACTTCCCAGAAGGAAAAACAACAGGCAAACAGTGTTGCTCACAGGAGCATCAGCTCCTCAGCAGAGTATAAAAGGGGACGGGGGGGAAGGAGACACTCCAACTCAAGAACGCACTCTTGTGAAACCCACTCACACCCACTTGTGGAACCCCACTCCTTCCATTGACACCATGGTCAGCTCCTGTTGTGGCTCCGTCTGCTCTGACCAGGGCTGTGGCCAGGAGACCTGCTGCCTCCCCAGCTGCTGCCAGCCCGTGTGCTGCCGGCCCAGCTGCTGCCAGACCACCTGCTGCAGGACCAGCTGCTGCCGCCCCAGCTGCAGTGTGTCCAGCTGCTGCAGGCCCCAGTGCTGCATCTCCAGCTGCTGCCGCCCCAGCTGCTGCCAGCCCGTGTGCTGCCGGCCCAGCTGCTGCCAGACCACCTGCTGCAGGACCACCTGCTGTCGCCCCAGCTGCAGTGTGTCCAGCTGCGGCAGGCCCCAGTGCTGCATCTCCAGCTGCTGCCCCCCTCCCTGCAGCATCTCCAGCTGCTGCCAGCCCTCTAGCTGTGTCTCCAGCTGCTGCCGCCCCTCCTGCTGCCTCCGCCCAGTCTGTGGCCGGGTCTCCTGCCACACCACTTGCTATCGCCCCACCTGTGTCATCTCCACCTGCCCCCGTCCTGTGTGCTGCCCCTCCTCTTGCTGCTGAGCCCCCTGCCCTGTGACTACCATGTCTGTTCACCTCTGTCCTCACAGACGTAGACCCTCCTTTGGTGCCGACCATTAGGGCACACGCAGTGCGGTTGAGGTCACCCAAGTGAATTAGGCCTCATGATTCCATTGAGCAACCAGGTCATGCTGTTGAAGAAGACGGATATGGCCCCGAGCACTCATCCATAACAGAGCTTTTTTTACCCTTCAAGCCGACCATCGGCGAAATCATTCTCATAACTTCTTGTTTTCTAGGACTTTTCTGTAACCTAGTACATTTCTGTACCAAAATAAAGTTACCCTTCCCTGTATGAAACATTCGGTGTGATTGTTGCCCCCGTAAGATTTTGTCTTCAGTCCCTAGACAAGCGTACCCGACCTACACCTGCAGGACGCACAACAAGGTCTTGCCACTTCTCAATACAAGATCCCATTATTCACTGCCTGATTCTTTCCTAGCTGCCTCCTTATTTCATGGGCAAGTCACCCAAGACTATGAATCTGTCCTAGGAAAAGAACAAAACAGTGGAAGCTAGTAGTTTGGAGGACTCCACGGATACAAAAGCGAAAAGAACACCACACGTGCCTCGTGTGTCCCTTCAGCTGCCGCAGCTGTGCAATGTGCCGTTCAGCACAGTCTGCAAGTTCGCGTTCAGACTTGCACTCCACGACACAGGTGTCCTCCACACAGCAAACCAAGTGTGCCCTGATTCTGCGACTATTTACGATAGGGCCTCAGTCCTCTCTCATCTTTCCTGTCCATAGGAACGTTGCAAATCCACGTGCACTCGAAGGGAAGGCAAGCAACCTAGACGAGCGAAGCAGGTCCTTGGTCAGACAACGCGCTGGGTGGCAGATGGCAGACTGCAGGACCGCGTCAGCGAGCAGTATTGCGCTCCTGTCAGCTGTGTCTGCGGAAAAGGGGGCCCACTCTGCTCGCTGGAAAGTGAGTCTGCTTTCGGATCCTTCCAAGTGCCCTTCTCTTCTTTCATTCATTTCAAAAGGATTTCCTGAGCCTTTATTACACGGGAGACGCTGTTCAAGGTGCTGGGGTCACAGCGCAGACCAACACACCCAAAACTCTTGCACCGCTGGAGCCGACATTCGAGTGGAGTTTCTCAACAAAAACCACCGTTCGATGTGTTTGCTTGCCAACATTTTTCTAGACATTTGTGCGCTCAGGTTTGTACACACTATGTTCCCTGTGCTTTGATTTATATGAATAAGATTGAGCTTTGGAGCGTCTCTTTAGATGCAGGCATCTGTGGTTCAAATGGGGACACAGTCCCCTAAAGGACAGTCTTCCTAATGTTGTGCCCTATCCCTCAACCCCAGAGCCCCACTAAAGCCACAAGGTTGGCGAGGGAGCCAGGGGACAGGCTCGCCGATGAGGGAGAGAGCGGAGACAAAGCATCAGTTACTCACTTGGGATGAGAACTAAACCCAAAGTTGGGCTCCCGCGCGACAAAACAACTCCTGAAACTACTCAGGGAATTGAACAAGGACGTGAGGTATAAGGCCAGGGGACATAATGAACTCTATTTTATTTACTAGCAGCAAAGAGTGACACAAGTAAATTTAAAGGAGAGCAATTCCATTTACAAAAGCATCAAAAACATAACATGTTGAGGAAAAAGGTTAACAAAGGTGGGGAAGGCCTCTGGCCCCCAAGTTTTAACAGTGTACAAAGCAAATTAGAGAAGATCTAAATCAATGGAGATATACGCCCCATTCCTGGATTCCTAGGCTCGATATCGTTAAGATGGCAATTCTCCTTCCATCAATCTAAAGATTCAGTGCAGCTCAATCAAAGTCCCAGGACACCCTTTAGTAGATGCTTAGAAGGTGATTTTTAAATGTACATGGCAAAGCAAAGGACCTAGAATTTCCAAAGCAATCTTGAAACGTGAACTGAAGAAAGGTGTAAAGGGTTTTGCAGGAAAAAGTGACATCAAAAGTAGGCAGAGACTGGGGCTGGCCCAGTGGCGCAGCGGTTTAGTTCGCGCTTGGCAGCCCGGGGTTCGCGGGTTCGGATCCCGGGCGCCTGCCGATGCACCGCTTGTCAGCCACGCTGTGGCGGAGTCCCATATAAAGTAGAGGAGGATGGGCAGGGATGTTAGCCCAGGGCCAGTCTTCCCCAGCAAAAAGAGGAAGATTAGCTACGGATGTTAGCTCAGGGCTGGTCCTCCTCACAAACAAACAAACAAACAAACAAACAAACAAAATAGGCAGAGACTGTTTATAAGGCATATTTTAGAAGAAAAACAAAGGAATGAAACAGAATGAAGACCTGGAACTGCAGGTCTAATAAAGGTTCACTTGGACACACCTCGAAAACTCAGCCCACGATGCTCAAAATGGAGACGTAGGTCCTAAAACTGTTGGATTTGAAACAAAGAAAAAAAAATCATTGACGAGCTAGGCAAAACATCCACGTCAGTCACAAGGAAAAGGGAACCGGATTGTGTTCGCACATTTTGATGGCAACATTTATGTCAGAAGTTAATGGACTAACATTTGAAAGACACTCAAGAAAGGAAATGTGAGCCAAGGATTTCATATCTGGCCAAACTGAACCCCAGCTGTAAAGGCCACAAGTAAACTATCGTGACCGTGAAAGACCTCAGTGACTATTCTCCCCTTGGGCCCGTCCTGAGGAATTTGCTAGCGAACGAGCTACCGCCGACCTAAACGACGGAAGATACTGGGGGGACATCTACATGAGGACTAGCAGAGGGCATTCTATAGACAGACCTACGTACATATGGACGTATATAGAACATACATACGTATTATTGGTAGAACTAAAAATGAGTGATGAACGGGAGAGAGGCAAGGCGATGTGTAACGGCTACGGACTGACCCCGTACATGCAGTACAATTATCAACACCCGGAGGAAAAGGAGAGAGGAGACATAAAGTGGGAAAATGTTGCTGACGGCCTATGGGTGTTAAGTGGGAGTTCAGGTCTTCTGATGCTGAAGGAGTGGGCGATGAAGACGTAACTAGGTCATTTCAGTGTTTCGGAAAGTAGAGAATCAACCGACAACAGCCAAAACATCAGGCTCGGAGGGTATTATCTAAAGACATGTCTAGGAAGGGAATCGTTAGTACAAAATACAAATCTTCCTGAATATCAAAAGACATACTAACAGAGAGAGAGAGCAAGAGAGAGGGAATAAAACAAATAGTGAAAATTAGATACAGAGATAGAGATGGAAGTCTTTAGCATACATATGAGAATATGTAATTCACTTTATGTCACATGTCACTCTTCATTTTATATATATATATCTCTCTCCCTATTTATGATATTCTATATGTATATCACTATGTATATAATAAAACTACATAACTAAAGCCAAACATATTCATCAATGATTATACCAATACAGGTAACAGGCGCAACTCACAGGTACAAAAATAGAGATGTTCAGATTGACTAAAACGTCAACACCCAACACTGTGCTGTAGACAAGAGATACAACGAGCTTCAGAAGGTTAAGGGGAAAAGAAGAGAGCAAGATCTATCATAGGAAATGCAAATAAAAGAAAGCAGGGGTCACAAGTTTGATACGAAACAAGTCAGAGTCATAGAAAAAGCGTTACAGGAGACAAAGCGGGATCCTTTATCTTGGTAAAGGCCGCAAGGAAAATATAACCGCATGGCTAAACTTCAGAAACTGCAGGTGATGTGAGAATAAAAAGGAAACAAACCAATAACTGAAGACTTTAGCACACTTGGTATTTAAAGAGAGAACATGTGGAGAAAAATTGAGAAGAATATTAAATAAACAAAACCAATGAGGTTGATCTTCTGGGTGTGCATCAGAGTCTCCAACCCCCCTCCCCCCTAAGAAAAGCTTCTTGCTTTCTAGCGCACGATATCATTTTAATAGTGAAAGCCTGGGAACAACTCAGATGTCCACCAACAGGGGACTGGTAAGTAACATATATTACGTCCCCAGAATGGACTCCTTTGTGGCTGAGAAGGGAATGAAGAATATCCGGACCTACTGCTGTGAAGGGAGCTCTGGGATCAATTGTTGAGTGAAGAAAAGCAAGGTGGAGCACGCTGTACGGTATGCAACCATTTGTCTAAGAAACAGAGGTCATGCAAATATGCTAACACAAATACAGTTATATTTAAAATAGCAATGGAAAGGAAAACCTTAAACCATGAAAACGACTATGGGGGGAGGGCATACATGAAAGGAACAGGAATAGAAGCAAGACGTCCTCAAATATGCTTCCCATTGTACAGTTTATTTTGGAACCATAAATACTTTGCATAATTACAAAAGTTACATTTAAAAAGACATCCCTAGAAATAAAAAGAGAACACCGATGGAGTACTCCGTTCCATTCACGATGACAACAAGGTACGGTGCAAGTGTCCACCTCAGGTGTTTACCATCCAGCTGGAGACAGACAGGCAGACGCATTTAGCTTAGAGTCGGACGTGTGAAGCTGCAGTGTTCCACGAGGTGATATCAAGCAGGAAGGATGAGCAGATGAGGGTTTCAGAAAAACACATGTCAAGGAAAACAAAAGAGAAGACGAGGCGTCGGGGCTGGAACTGAAAGGAAGAGGAAGAAATTGCTGAGTCGATGTGGGAGAAGGAATGCTCTAAGGAGACAGAAGAGCGAAACCAAAGGTGTGGAATTAGTATTGTTCACACTTCGTGGATCCAACAACCTCAGCTCACCTCCACGTGACTCTTAGAGAAGGATGCGTAACTTGTCGTTCCTTGAGAGGACGGATCAAGGCAACAATCGGAAAGCATTCGGCAGAACATCTGGCACATGCCAAGCACTCACGAACGGTAGCTGTCCATACCATCTCACTTTTCACGGAAAGTAGATGGGACTGAAATACTTGGATTCCATGCTCAATGCTTGTCTTAGACCCTAATCCTTTGATACTTTGAATATTTGCCAAAATCATGCCTTTTCATCGATCTTCTTGAAGTGCCTACAGGACAAAGAGTGAGGCATAGCTATTGATATTCTCTTGATCGAAGCAGAATGCCTTGAATTCAGTTCACTGAAAAGAGTACAAGAAAAAAATGCCTTCAAAGAAACCTTGTCTATAATGCAGAATGCATTGCATGTGTTGGGCTATGAAAAGAAAGGTCAAACCCACTCGCCGTTCGCATACTATACGTGAAGATTCCTGGGGGGGGGGGGGAGGGGGAGTTCATCTTTGGAAGGAAAAGTCCATCCATCGAAAAGGAATGATTAAAAACGAACTCCTGAGACAGAGTCATTACAATGAGATTGGAACGTCTTTTGGAACCTCCTGCCTGTCCGCTCATCCAGGAAACGCTTCCCAGCCTCCCCTCACCGAACAAAAGTGTAACGTCCACAAGGCCGCCCAGACCACAGATCCCCCCGTTGTATACGTGTAACCCCAAAGATGAGTCTTTCTTCCCCTTTCCTTATCGGTGCTCTACCTGTCAGCGGCACGCATTTTTCCACTTGGACGGAAGAAGAGACTCGGCTTTATGATAGCCGTGCTCCAAGTACTGTCACAGAGTCATACACAGAAAAGGAAAAAAGTGACACAGGTGAAAACTCAGTAACAGACCGTCGGATGATATCCGCAGCTTGGAAGACACGGTAGGCAGAGGAAGAAACACCAATGTGGTTTCACCCGGCCGAAAAGATTCGATGAATCATAACGCTGTCGAAGAAGGAAATGATGCTTTTCTTAGATATCGGCGTGTTGAACCTGATAAACACAATTATTCACTTAGTAATGTTAATTGACTTCCCAGAAGGAAAAACAACAGGCAAACAGTGTTGCTCACAGGAGCATCAGCTCCTCAGCAGAGTATAAAAGGGGACGGGGGGGAAGGAGACACTCCAACTCAAGAACGCACTCTTGTGAAACCCACTCACACCCACTTGTGGAACCCCACTCCTTCCATTGACACCATGGTCAGCTCCTGTTGTGGCTCCGTCTGCTCTGACCAGGGCTGTGGCCAGGAGACCTGCTGCCTCCCCAGCTGCTGCCAGCCCGTGTGCTGCCGGCCCAGCTGCTGCCAGACCACCTGCTGCAGGACCAGCTGCTGCCGCCCCAGCTGCAGTGTGTCCAGCTGCTGCAGGCCCCAGTGCTGCATCTCCAGCTGCTGCCGCCCCAGCTGCTGCCAGCCCGTGTGCTGCCGGCCCAGCTGCTGCCAGACCACCTGCTGCAGGACCACCTGCTGTCGCCCCAGCTGCAGTGTGTCCAGCTGCGGCAGGCCCCAGTGCTGCATCTCCAGCTGCTGCCCCCCTCCCTGCAGCATCTCCAGCTGCTGCCAGCCCTCTAGCTGTGTCTCCAGCTGCTGCCGCCCCTCCTGCTGCCTCCGCCCAGTCTGTGGCCGGGTCTCCTGCCACACCACTTGCTATCGCCCCACCTGTGTCATCTCCACCTGCCCCCGTCCTGTGTGCTGCCCCTCCTCTTGCTGCTGAGCCCCCTGCCCTGTGACTACCATGTCTGTTCACCTCTGTCCTCACAGACGTAGACCCTCCTTTGGTGCCGACCATTAGGGCACACGCAGTGCGGTTGAGGTCACCCAAGTGAATTAGGCCTCATGATTCCATTGAGCAACCAGGTCATGCTGTTGAAGAAGACGGATATGGCCCGGAGCACTCATCCATAACAGAGCTTTTTTTACCCTTCAAGCCGACCATCGGCGAAATCATTCTCATAACTTCTTGTTTTCTAGGACTTTTCTGTAACCTAGTACATTTCTGTACCAAAATAAAGTTACCCTTCCCTGTATGAAACATTCGGTGTGATTGTTGCCCCCGTAAGATTTTGTCTTCAGTCCCTAGACAAGCGTACCCGACCTACACCTGCAGGACGCACAACAAGGTCTTGCCACTTCTCAATACAAGATCCCATTATTCACTGCCTGATTCTTTCCTAGCTGCCTCCTTATTTCATGGGCAAGTCACCCAAGACTATGAATCTGTCCTAGGAAAAGAACAAAACAGTGGAAGCTAGTAGTTTGGAGGACTCCACGGATACAAAAGCGAAAAGAACACCACACGTGCCTCGTGTGTCCCTTCAGCTGCCGCAGCTGTGCAATGTGCCGTTCAGCACAGTCTGCAAGTTCGCGTTCAGACTTGCACTCCACGACACAGGTGTCCTCCACACAGCAAACCAAGTGTGCCCTGATTCTGCGACTATTTACGATAGGGCCTCAGTCCTCTCTCATCTTTCCTGTCCATAGGAACGTTGCAAATCCACGTGCACTCGAAGGGAAGGCAAGCAACCTAGACGAGCGAAGCAGGTCCTTGGTCAGACAACGCGCTGGGTGGCAGATGGCAGACTGCAGGACCGCGTCAGCGAGCAGTATTGCGCTCCTGTCAGCTGTGTCTGCGGAGAAGGGGGCCCACTCTGCTCGCTGGAAAGTGAGTCTGCTTTCGGATCCTTCCAAGTGCCCTTCTCTTCTTTCATTCATTTCAAAAGGATTTCCTGAGCCTTTATTACACGGGAGACGCTGTTCAAGGTGCTGGGGTCACAGCGCAGACCAACACACCCAAAACTCTTGCACCGCTGGAGCCGACATTCGAGTGGAGTTTCTCAACAAAAACCACCGTTCGATGTGTTTGCTTGCCAACATTTTTCTAGACATTTGTGCGCTCAGGTTTGTACACACTATGTTCCCTGTGCTTTGATTTATATGAATAAGATTGAGCTTTGGAGCGTCTCTTTAGATGCAGGCATCTGTGGTTCAAATGGGGACACAGTCCCCTAAAGGACAGTCTTCCTAATGTTGTGCCCTATCCCTCAACCCCAGAGCCCCACTAAAGCCACAAGGTTGGCGAGGGAGCCAGGGGACAGGCTCGCCGATGAGGGAGAGAGCGGAGACAAAGCATCAGTTACTCACTTGGGATGAGAACTAAACCCAAAGTTGGGCTCCCGCGCGACAAAACAACTCCTGAAACTACTCAGGGAATTGAACAAGGACGTGAGGTATAAGGCCAGGGGACATAATGAACTCTATTTTATTTACTAGCAGCAAAGAGTGACACAAGTAAATTTAAAGGAGAGCAATTCCATTTACAAAAGCATCAAAAACATAACATGTTGAGGAAAAAGGTTAACAAAGGTGGGGAAGGCCTCTGGCCCCCAAGTTTTAACAGTGTACAAAGCAAATTAGAGAAGATCTAAATCAATGGAGATATACGCCCCATTCCTGGATTCCTAGGCTCGATATCGTTAAGATGGCAATTCTCCTTCCATCAATCTAAAGATTCAGTGCAGCTCAATCAAAGTCCCAGGACACCCTTTAGTAGATGCTTAGAAGGTGATTTTTAAATGTACATGGCAAAGCAAAGGACCTAGAATTTCCAAAGCAATCTTGAAACGTGAACTGAAGAAAGGTGTAAAGGGTTTTGCAGGAAAAAGTGACATCAAAAGTAGGCAGAGACTGGGGCTGGCCCAGTGGCGCAGCGGTTTAGTTCGCGCTTGGCAGCCCGGGGTTCGCGGGTTCGGATCCCGGGCGCCTGCCGATGCACCGCTTGTCAGCCACGCTGTGGCGGAGTCCCATATAAAGTAGAGGAGGATGGGCAGGGATGTTAGCCCAGGGCCAGTCTTCCCCAGCAAAAAGAGGAAGATTAGCTACGGATGTTAGCTCAGGGCTGGTCCTCCTCACAAACAAACAAACAAACAAACAAACAAACAAAATAGGCAGAGACTGTTTATAAGGCATATTTTAGAAGAAAAACAAAGGAATGAAACAGAATGAAGACCTGGAACTGCAGGTCTAATAAAGGTTCACTTGGACACACCTCGAAAACTCAGCCCACGATGCTCAAAATGGAGACGTAGGTCCTAAAACTGTTGGATTTGAAACAAAGAAAAAAAAATCATTGACGAGCTAGGCAAAACATCCACGTCAGTCACAAGGAAAAGGGAACCGGATTGTGTTCGCACATTTTGATGGCAACATTTATGTCAGAAGTTAATGGAGTAACATTTGAAAGACACTCAAGAAAGGAAATGTGAGCCAAGGATTTCATATCTGGCCAAACTGAACCCCAGCTGTAAAGGCCACAAGTAAACTATCGTGACCGTGAAAGACCTCAGTGACTATTCTCCCCTTGGGCCCGTCCTGAGGAATTTGCTAGCGAACGAGCTACCGCCGACCTAAACGACGGAAGATACTGGGGGGACATCTACATGAGGACTAGCAGAGGGCATTCTATAGACAGACCTACGTACATATGGACGTATATAGAACATACATACGTATTATTGGTAGAACTAAAAATGAGTGATGAACGGGAGAGAGGCAAGGCGATGTGTAACGGCTACGGACTGACCCCGTACATGCAGTACAATTATCAACACCCGGAGGAAAAGGAGAGAGGAGACATAAAGTGGGAAAATGTTGCTGACGGCCTATGGGTGTTAAGTGGGAGTTCAGGTCTTCTGATGCTGAAGGAGTGGGCGATGAAGACGTAACTAGGTCATTTCAGTGTTTCGGAAAGTAGAGAATCAACCGACAACAGCCAAAACATCAGGCTCGGAGGGTATTATCTAAAGACATGTCTAGGAAGGGAATCGTTAGTACAAAATACAAATCTTCCTGAATATCAAAAGACATACTAACAGAGAGAGAGAGCAAGAGAGAGGGAATAAAACAAATAGTGAAAATTAGATACAGAGATAGAGATGGAAGTCTTTAGCATACATATGAGAATATGTAATTCACTTTATGTCACATGTCACTCTTCATTTTATATATATATATCTCTCTCCCTATTTATGATATTCTATATGTATATCACTATGTATATAATAAAACTACATAACTAAAGCCAAACATATTCATCAATGATTATACCAATACAGGTAACAGGCGCAACTCACAGGTACAAAAATAGAGATGTTCAGATTGACTAAAACGTCAACACCCAACACTGTGCTGTAGACAAGAGATACAACGAGCTTCAGAAGGTTAAGGGGAAAAGAAGAGAGCAAGATCTATCATAGGAAATGCAAATAAAAGAAAGCAGGGGTCACAAGTTTGATACGAAACAAGTCAGAGTCATAGAAAAAGCGTTACAGGAGACAAAGCGGGATCCTTTATCTTGGTAAAGGCCGCAAGGAAAATATAACCGCATGGCTAAACTTCAGAAACTGCAGGTGATGTGAGAATAAAAAGGAAACAAACCAATAACTGAAGACTTTAGCACACTTGGTATTTAAAGAGAGAACATGTGGAGAAAAATTGAGAAGAATATTAAATAAACAAAACCAATGAGGTTGATCTTCTGGGTGTGCATCAGAGTCTCCAACCCCCCTCCCCCCTAAGAAAAGCTTCTTGCTTTCTAGCGCACGATATCATTTTAATAGTGAAAGCCTGGGAACAACTCAGATGTCCACCAACAGGGGACTGGTAAGTAACATATATTACGTCCCCAGAATGGACTCCTTTGTGGCTGAGAAGGGAATGAAGAATATCCGGACCTACTGCTGTGAAGGGAGCTCTGGGATCAATTGTTGAGTGAAGAAAAGCAAGGTGGAGCACGCTGTACGGTATGCAACCATTTGTCTAAGAAACAGAGGTCATGCAAATATGCTAACACAAATACAGTTATATTTAAAATAGCAATGGAAAGGAAAACCTTAAACCATGAAAACGACTATGGGGGGAGGGCATACATGAAAGGAACAGGAATAGAAGCAAGACGTCCTCAAATATGCTTCCCATTGTACAGTTTATTTTGGAACCATAAATACTTTGCATAATTACAAAAGTTACATTTAAAAAGACATCCCTAGAAATAAAAAGAGAACACCGATGGAGTACTCCGTTCCATTCACGATGACAACAAGGTACGGTGCAAGTGTCCACCTCAGGTGTTTACCATCCAGCTGGAGACAGACAGGCAGACGCATTTAGCTTAGAGTCGGACGTGTGAAGCTGCAGTGTTCCACGAGGTGATATCAAGCAGGAAGGATGAGCAGATGAGGGTTTCAGAAAAACACATGTCAAGGAAAACAAAAGAGAAGACGAGGCGTCGGGGCTGGAACTGAAAGGAAGAGGAAGAAATTGCTGAGTCGATGTGGGAGAAGGAATGCTCTAAGGAGACAGAAGAGCGAAACCAAAGGTGTGGAATTAGTATTGTTCACACTTCGTGGATCCAACAACCTCAGCTCACCTCCACGTGACTCTTAGAGAAGGATGCGTAACTTGTCGTTCCTTGAGAGGACGGATCAAGGCAACAATCGGAAAGCATTCGGCAGAACATCTGGCACATGCCAAGCACTCACGAACGGTAGCTGTCCATACCATCTCACTTTTCACGGAAAGTAGATGGGACTGAAATACTTGGATTCCATGCTCAATGCTTGTCTTAGACCCTAATCCTTTGATACTTTGAATATTTGCCAAAATCATGCCTTTTCATCGATCTTCTTGAAGTGCCTACAGGACAAAGAGTGAGGCATAGCTATTGATATTCTCTTGATCGAAGCAGAATGCCTTGAATTCAGTTCACTGAAAAGAGTACAAGAAAAAAATGCCTTCAAAGAAACCTTGTCTATAATGCAGAATGCATTGCATGTGTTGGGCTATGAAAAGAAAGGTCAAACCCACTCGCCGTTCGCATACTATACGTGAAGATTCCTGGGGGGGGGGGGGGAGGGGGAGTTCATCTTTGGAAGGAAAAGTCCATCCATCGAAAAGGAATGATTAAAAACGAACTCCTGAGACAGAGTCATTACAATGAGATTGGAACGTCTTTTGGAACCTCCTGCCTGTCCGCTCATCCAGGAAACGCTTCCCAGCCTCCCCTCACCGAACAAAAGTGTAACGTCCACAAGGCCGCCCAGACCACAGATCCCCCCGTTGTATACGTGTAACCCCAAAGATGAGTCTTTCTTCCCCTTTCCTTATCGGTGCTCTACCTGTCAGCGGCACGCATTTTTCCACTTGGACGGAAGAAGAGACTCGGCTTTATGATAGCCGTGCTCCAAGTACTGTCACAGAGTCATACACAGAAAAGGAAAAAAGTGACACAGGTGAAAACTCAGTAACAGACCGTCGGATGATATCCGCAGCTTGGAAGACACGGTAGGCAGAGGAAGAAACACCAATGTGGTTTCACCCGGCCGAAAAGATTCGATGAATCATAACGCTGTCGAAGAAGGAAATGATGCTTTTCTTAGATATCGGCGTGTTGAACCTGATAAACACAATTATTCACTTAGTAATGTTAATTGACTTCCCAGAAGGAAAAACAACAGGCAAACAGTGTTGCTCACAGGAGCATCAGCTCCTCAGCAGAGTATAAAAGGGGACGGGGGGGAAGGAGACACTCCAACTCAAGAACGCACTCTTGTGAAACCCACTCACACCCACTTGTGGAACCCCACTCCTTCCATTGACACCATGGTCAGCTCCTGTTGTGGCTCCGTCTGCTCTGACCAGGGCTGTGGCCAGGAGACCTGCTGCCTCCCCAGCTGCTGCCAGCCCGTGTGCTGCCGGCCCAGCTGCTGCCAGACCACCTGCTGCAGGACCAGCTGCTGCCGCCCCAGCTGCAGTGTGTCCAGCTGCTGCAGGCCCCAGTGCTGCATCTCCAGCTGCTGCCGCCCCAGCTGCTGCCAGCCCGTGTGCTGCCGGCCCAGCTGCTGCCAGACCACCTGCTGCAGGACCACCTGCTGTCGCCCCAGCTGCAGTGTGTCCAGCTGCGGCAGGCCCCAGTGCTGCATCTCCAGCTGCTGCCCCCCTCCCTGCAGCATCTCCAGCTGCTGCCAGCCCTCTAGCTGTGTCTCCAGCTGCTGCCGCCCCTCCTGCTGCCTCCGCCCAGTCTGTGGCCGGGTCTCCTGCCACACCACTTGCTATCGCCCCACCTGTGTCATCTCCACCTGCCCCCGTCCTGTGTGCTGCCCCTCCTCTTGCTGCTGAGCCCCCTGCCCTGTGACTACCATGTCTGTTCACCTCTGTCCTCACAGACGTAGACCCTCCTTTGGTGCCGACCATTAGGGCACACGCAGTGCGGTTGAGGTCACCCAAGTGAATTAGGCCTCATGATTCCATTGAGCAACCAGGTCATGCTGTTGAAGAAGACGGATATGGCCCGGAGCACTCATCCATAACAGAGCTTTTTTTACCCTTCAAGCCGACCATCGGCGAAATCATTCTCATAACTTCTTGTTTTCTAGGACTTTTCTGTAACCTAGTACATTTCTGTACCAAAATAAAGTTACCCTTCCCTGTATGAAACATTCGGTGTGATTGTTGCCCCCGTAAGATTTTGTCTTCAGTCCCTAGACAAGCGTACCCGACCTACACCTGCAGGACGCACAACAAGGTCTTGCCACTTCTCAATACAAGATCCCATTATTCACTGCCTGATTCTTTCCTAGCTGCCTCCTTATTTCATGGGCAAGTCACCCAAGACTATGAATCTGTCCTAGGAAAAGAACAAAACAGTGGAAGCTAGTAGTTTGGAGGACTCCACGGATACAAAAGCGAAAAGAACACCACACGTGCCTCGTGTGTCCCTTCAGCTGCCGCAGCTGTGCAATGTGCCGTTCAGCACAGTCTGCAAGTTCGCGTTCAGACTTGCACTCCACGACACAGGTGTCCTCCACACAGCAAACCAAGTGTGCCCTGATTCTGCGACTATTTACGATAGGGCCTCAGTCCTCTCTCATCTTTCCTGTCCATAGGAACGTTGCAAATCCACGTGCACTCGAAGGGAAGGCAAGCAACCTAGACGAGCGAAGCAGGTCCTTGGTCAGACAACGCGCTGGGTGGCAGATGGCAGACTGCAGGACCGCGTCAGCGAGCAGTATTGCGCTCCTGTCAGCTGTGTCTGCGGAGAAGGGGGCCCACTCTGCTCGCTGGAAAGTGAGTCTGCTTTCGGATCCTTCCAAGTGCCCTTCTCTTCTTTCATTCATTTCAAAAGGATTTCCTGAGCCTTTATTACACGGGAGACGCTGTTCAAGGTGCTGGGGTCACAGCGCAGACCAACACACCCAAAACTCTTGCACCGCTGGAGCCGACATTCGAGTGGAGTTTCTCAACAAAAACCACCGTTCGATGTGTTTGCTTGCCAACATTTTTCTAGACATTTGTGCGCTCAGGTTTGTACACACTATGTTCCCTGTGCTTTGATTTATATGAATAAGATTGAGCTTTGGAGCGTCTCTTTAGATGCAGGCATCTGTGGTTCAAATGGGGACACAGTCCCCTAAAGGACAGTCTTCCTAATGTTGTGCCCTATCCCTCAACCCCAGAGCCCCACTAAAGCCACAAGGTTGGCGAGGGAGCCAGGGGACAGGCTCGCCGATGAGGGAGAGAGCGGAGACAAAGCATCAGTTACTCACTTGGGATGAGAACTAAACCCAAAGTTGGGCTCCCGCGCGACAAAACAACTCCTGAAACTACTCAGGGAATTGAACAAGGACGTGAGGTATAAGGCCAGGGGACATAATGAACTCTATTTTATTTACTAGCAGCAAAGAGTGACACAAGTAAATTTAAAGGAGAGCAATTCCATTTACAAAAGCATCAAAAACATAACATGTTGAGGAAAAAGGTTAACAAAGGTGGGGAAGGCCTCTGGCCCCCAAGTTTTAACAGTGTACAAAGCAAATTAGAGAAGATCTAAATCAATGGAGATATACGCCCCATTCCTGGATTCCTAGGCTCGATATCGTTAAGATGGCAATTCTCCTTCCATCAATCTAAAGATTCAGTGCAGCTCAATCAAAGTCCCAGGACACCCTTTAGTAGATGCTTAGAAGGTGATTTTTAAATGTACATGGCAAAGCAAAGGACCTAGAATTTCCAAAGCAATCTTGAAACGTGAACTGAAGAAAGGTGTAAAGGGTTTTGCAGGAAAAAGTGACATCAAAAGTAGGCAGAGACTGGGGCTGGCCCAGTGGCGCAGCGGTTTAGTTCGCGCTTGGCAGCCCGGGGTTCGCGGGTTCGGATCCCGGGCGCCTGCCGATGCACCGCTTGTCAGCCACGCTGTGGCGGAGTCCCATATAAAGTAGAGGAGGATGGGCAGGGATGTTAGCCCAGGGCCAGTCTTCCCCAGCAAAAAGAGGAAGATTAGCTACGGATGTTAGCTCAGGGCTGGTCCTCCTCACAAACAAACAAACAAACAAACAAACAAACAAAATAGGCAGAGACTGTTTATAAGGCATATTTTAGAAGAAAAACAAAGGAATGAAACAGAATGAAGACCTGGAACTGCAGGTCTAATAAAGGTTCACTTGGACACACCTCGAAAACTCAGCCCACGATGCTCAAAATGGAGACGTAGGTCCTAAAACTGTTGGATTTGAAACAAAGAAAAAAAAATCATTGACGAGCTAGGCAAAACATCCACGTCAGTCACAAGGAAAAGGGAACCGGATTGTGTTCGCACATTTTGATGGCAACATTTATGTCAGAAGTTAATGGAGTAACATTTGAAAGACACTCAAGAAAGGAAATGTGAGCCAAGGATTTCATATCTGGCCAAACTGAACCCCAGCTGTAAAGGCCACAAGTAAACTATCGTGACCGTGAAAGACCTCAGTGACTATTCTCCCCTTGGGCCCGTCCTGAGGAATTTGCTAGCGAACGAGCTACCGCCGACCTAAACGACGGAAGATACTGGGGGGACATCTACATGAGGACTAGCAGAGGGCATTCTATAGACAGACCTACGTACATATGGACGTATATAGAACATACATACGTATTATTGGTAGAACTAAAAATGAGTGATGAACGGGAGAGAGGCAAGGCGATGTGTAACGGCTACGGACTGACCCCGTACATGCAGTACAATTATCAACACCCGGAGGAAAAGGAGAGAGGAGACATAAAGTGGGAAAATGTTGCTGACGGCCTATGGGTGTTAAGTGGGAGTTCAGGTCTTCTGATGCTGAAGGAGTGGGCGATGAAGACGTAACTAGGTCATTTCAGTGTTTCGGAAAGTAGAGAATCAACCGACAACAGCCAAAACATCAGGCTCGGAGGGTATTATCTAAAGACATGTCTAGGAAGGGAATCGTTAGTACAAAATACAAATCTTCCTGAATATCAAAAGACATACTAACAGAGAGAGAGAGCAAGAGAGAGGGAATAAAACAAATAGTGAAAATTAGATACAGAGATAGAGATGGAAGTCTTTAGCATACATATGAGAATATGTAATTCACTTTATGTCACATGTCACTCTTCATTTTATATATATATATCTCTCTCCCTATTTATGATATTCTATATGTATATCACTATGTATATAATAAAACTACATAACTAAAGCCAAACATATTCATCAATGATTATACCAATACAGGTAACAGGCGCAACTCACAGGTACAAAAATAGAGATGTTCAGATTGACTAAAACGTCAACACCCAACACTGTGCTGTAGACAAGAGATACAACGAGCTTCAGAAGGTTAAGGGGAAAAGAAGAGAGCAAGATCTATCATAGGAAATGCAAATAAAAGAAAGCAGGGGTCACAAGTTTGATACGAAACAAGTCAGAGTCATAGAAAAAGCGTTACAGGAGACAAAGCGGGATCCTTTATCTTGGTAAAGGCCGCAAGGAAAATATAACCGCATGGCTAAACTTCAGAAACTGCAGGTGATGTGAGAATAAAAAGGAAACAAACCAATAACTGAAGACTTTAGCACACTTGGTATTTAAAGAGAGAACATGTGGAGAAAAATTGAGAAGAATATTAAATAAACAAAACCAATGAGGTTGATCTTCTGGGTGTGCATCAGAGTCTCCAACCCCCCTCCCCCCTAAGAAAAGCTTCTTGCTTTCTAGCGCACGATATCATTTTAATAGTGAAAGCCTGGGAACAACTCAGATGTCCACCAACAGGGGACTGGTAAGTAACATATATTACGTCCCCAGAATGGACTCCTTTGTGGCTGAGAAGGGAATGAAGAATATCCGGACCTACTGCTGTGAAGGGAGCTCTGGGATCAATTGTTGAGTGAAGAAAAGCAAGGTGGAGCACGCTGTACGGTATGCAACCATTTGTCTAAGAAACAGAGGTCATGCAAATATGCTAACACAAATACAGTTATATTTAAAATAGCAATGGAAAGGAAAACCTTAAACCATGAAAACGACTATGGGGGGAGGGCATACATGAAAGGAACAGGAATAGAAGCAAGACGTCCTCAAATATGCTTCCCATTGTACAGTTTATTTTGGAACCATAAATACTTTGCATAATTACAAAAGTTACATTTAAAAAGACATCCCTAGAAATAAAAAGAGAACACCGATGGAGTACTCCGTTCCATTCACGATGACAACAAGGTACGGTGCAAGTGTCCACCTCAGGTGTTTACCATCCAGCTGGAGACAGACAGGCAGACGCATTTAGCTTAGAGTCGGACGTGTGAAGCTGGAGTGTTCCACGAGGTGATATCAAGCAGGAAGGATGAGCAGATGAGGGTTTCAGAAAAACACATGTCAAGGAAAACAAAAGAGAAGACGAGGCGTCGGGGCTGGAACTGAAAGGAAGAGGAAGAAATTGCTGAGTCGATGTGGGAGAAGGAATGCTCTAAGGAGACAGAAGAGCGAAACCAAAGGTGTGGAATTAGTATTGTTCACACTTCGTGGATCCAACAACCTCAGCTCACCTCCACGTGACTCTTAGAGAAGGATGCGTAACTTGTCGTTCCTTGAGAGGACGGATCAAGGCAACAATCGGAAAGCATTCGGCAGAACATCTGGCACATGCCAAGCACTCACGAACGGTAGCTGTCCATACCATCTCACTTTTCACGGAAAGTAGATGGGACTGAAATACTTGGATTCCATGCTCAATGCTTGTCTTAGACCCTAATCCTTTGATACTTTGAATATTTGCCAAAATCATGCCTTTTCATCGATCTTCTTGAAGTGCCTACAGGACAAAGAGTGAGGCATAGCTATTGATATTCTCTTGATCGAAGCAGAATGCCTTGAATTCAGTTCACTGAAAAGAGTACAAGAAAAAAATGCCTTCAAAGAAACCTTGTCTATAATGCAGAATGCATTGCATGTGTTGGGCTATGAAAAGAAAGGTCAAACCCACTCGCCGTTCGCATACTATACGTGAAGATTCCTGGGGGGGGGGGGGAGGGGGAGTTCATCTTTGGAAGGAAAAGTCCATCCATCGAAAAGGAATGATTAAAAACGAACTCCTGAGACAGAGTCATTACAATGAGATTGGAACGTCTTTTGGAACCTCCTGCCTGTCCGCTCATCCAGGAAACGCTTCCCAGCCTCCCCTCACCGAACAAAAGTGTAACGTCCACAAGGCCGCCCAGACCACAGATCCCCCCGTTGTATACGTGTAACCCCAAAGATGAGTCTTTCTTCCCCTTTCCTTATCGGTGCTCTACCTGTCAGCGGCACGCATTTTTCCACTTGGACGGAAGAAGAGACTCGGCTTTATGATAGCCGTGCTCCAAGTACTGTCACAGAGTCATACACAGAAAAGGAAAAAAGTGACACAGGTGAAAACTCAGTAACAGACCGTCGGATGATATCCGCAGCTTGGAAGACACGGTAGGCAGAGGAAGAAACACCAATGTGGTTTCACCCGGCCGAAAAGATTCGATGAATCATAACGCTGTCGAAGAAGGAAATGATGCTTTTCTTAGATATCGGCGTGTTGAACCTGATAAACACAATTATTCACTTAGTAATGTTAATTGACTTCCCAGAAGGAAAAACAACAGGCAAACAGTGTTGCTCACAGGAGCATCAGCTCCTCAGCAGAGTATAAAAGGGGACGGGGGGGAAGGAGACACTCCAACTCAAGAACGCACTCTTGTGAAACCCACTCACACCCACTTGTGGAACCCCACTCCTTCCATTGACACCATGGTCAGCTCCTGTTGTGGCTCCGTCTGCTCTGACCAGGGCTGTGGCCAGGAGACCTGCTGCCTCCCCAGCTGCTGCCAGCCCGTGTGCTGCCGGCCCAGCTGCTGCCAGACCACCTGCTGCAGGACCAGCTGCTGCCGCCCCAGCTGCAGTGTGTCCAGCTGCTGCAGGCCCCAGTGCTGCATCTCCAGCTGCTGCCGCCCCAGCTGCTGCCAGCCCGTGTGCTGCCGGCCCAGCTGCTGCCAGACCACCTGCTGCAGGACCACCTGCTGTCGCCCCAGCTGCAGTGTGTCCAGCTGCGGCAGGCCCCAGTGCTGCATCTCCAGCTGCTGCCCCCCTCCCTGCAGCATCTCCAGCTGCTGCCAGCCCTCTAGCTGTGTCTCCAGCTGCTGCCGCCCCCTCCTGCTGCCTCCGCCCAGTCTGTGGCCGGGTCTCCTGCCACACCACTTGCTATCGCCCCACCTGTGTCATCTCCACCTGCCCCCGTCCTGTGTGCTGCCCCTCCTCTTGCTGCTGAGCCCCCTGCCCTGTGACTACCATGTCTGTTCACCTCTGTCCTCACAGACGTAGACCCTCCTTTGGTGCCGACCATTAGGGCACACGCAGTGCGGTTGAGGTCACCCAAGTGAATTAGGCCTCATGATTCCATTGAGCAACCAGGTCATGCTGTTGAAGAAGACGGATATGGCCCGGAGCACTCATCCATAACAGAGCTTTTTTTACCCTTCAAGCCGACCATCGGCGAAATCATTCTCATAACTTCTTGTTTTCTAGGACTTTTCTGTAACCTAGTACATTTCTGTACCAAAATAAAGTTACCCTTCCCTGTATGAAACATTCGGTGTGATTGTTGCCCCCGTAAGATTTTGTCTTCAGTCCCTAGACAAGCGTACCCGACCTACACCTGCAGGACGCACAACAAGGTCTTGCCACTTCTCAATCAAGATCCCATTATTCACTGCCTGATTCTTTCCTAGCTGCCTCCTTATTTCATGGGCAAGTCACCCAAGACTATGAATCTGTCCTAGGAAAAGAACAAAACAGTGGAAGCTAGTAGTTTGGAGGACTCCACGGATACAAAAGCGAAAAGAACACCACACGTGCCTCGTGTGTCCCTTCAGCTGCCGCAGCTGTGCAATGTGCCGTTCAGCACAGTCTGCAAGTTCGCGTTCAGACTTGCACTCCACGACACAGGTGTCCTCCACACAGCAAACCAAGTGTGCCCTGATTCTGCGACTATTTACGATAGGGCCTCAGTCCTCTCTCATCTTTCCTGTCCATAGGAACGTTGCAAATCCACGTGCACTCGAAGGGAAGGCAAGCAACCTAGACGAGCGAAGCAGGTCCTTGGTCAGACAACGCGCTGGGTGGCAGATGGCAGACTGCAGGACCGCGTCAGCGAGCAGTATTGCGCTCCTGTCAGCTGTGTCTGCGGAGAAGGGGGCCCACTCTGCTCGCTGGAAAGTGAGTCTGCTTTCGGATCCTTCCAAGTGCCCTTCTCTTCTTTCATTCATTTCAAAAGGATTTCCTGAGCCTTTATTACACGGGAGACGCTGTTCAAGGTGCTGGGGTCACAGCGCAGACCAACACACCCAAAACTCTTGCACCGCTGGAGCCGACATTCGAGTGGAGTTTCTCAACAGAAAACCCGTTCGATGTGTTTGCTTGCCAACATTTTTCTAGACATTTGTGCGCTCAGGTTTGTACACACTATGTTCCCTGTGCTTTGATTTATATGAATAAGATTGAGCTTTGGAGCGTCTCTTTAGATGCAGGCATCTGTGGTTCAAATGGGGACACAGTCCCCTAAAGGACAGTCTTCTAATGTTGTGCCCTATCCCTCAACCCCAAGCCCCACTAAAGCCACAAGGTTGGCGAGGGAGCCAGGGGACAGGCTCGCCGATGAGGGAGAGAGCGGAGACAAAGCATCAGTTACTCACTTGGGATGAGAACTAAACCCAAAGTTGGGCTCCCGCGCGACAAAACAACTCCTGAAACTACTCAGGGAATTGAACAAGGACGTGAGGTATAAGGCCAGGGGACATAATGAACTCTATTTTATTTACTAGCAGCAAAGAGTGACACAAGTAAATTTAAAGGAGAGCAATTCCTTTACAAAAGCATCAAAAACATAACATGTTGAGGAAAAAGGTTAACAAAGGTGGGGAAGGCCTCTGGCCCCCAAGTTTTAAACAGTGTACAAAGCAAATTAGAGAAGATCTAAATCAATGGAGATATACGCCCCATTCCTGGATTCCTAGGCTCGATATCGTTAAGATGGCAATTCTCCTTCCATCAATCTAAAGATTCAGTGCAGCTCAATCAAAGTCCCAGGACCACCCTTTAGTAGATGCTTAGAAGGTGATTTTTAAATGTACATGGCAAAGCAAAGGACCTAGAATTTCCAAAGCAATCTTGAAACGTGAACTGAAGAAAGGTGTAAAGGGTTTTGCAGGAAAAAGTGACATCAAAGTAGGCAGAGACTGGGGCTGGCCCAGTGGCGCAGCGGTTTAGTTCGCGCTTGGCAGCCCGGGGTTCGCGGGTTCGGATCCCGGGCGCCTGCCGATGCACCGCTTGTCAGCCACGCTGTGGCGGAGTCCCATATAAAGTAGAGGAGGATGGGCAGGGATGTTAGCCCAGGGCCAGTCTTCCCCAGCAAAAAGAGGAAGATTAGCTACGGATGTTAGCTCAGGGCTGGTCCTCCTCACAAACAAACAAACAAACAAACAAACAAACAAAATAGGCAGAGACTGTTTATAAGGCATATTTTAGAAGAAAAACAAAGGAATGAAACAGAATGAAGACCTGGAACTGCAGGTCTAATAAAGGTTCACTTGGACACACCTCGAAAACTCAGCCCACGATGCTCAAAATGGAGACGTAGGTCCTAAAACTGTTGGATTTGAAACAAAGAAAAAAAAATA